>JACSVZ010000007.1:32289874-33532374 GCA_014706295.1 Lycocorax pyrrhopterus obiensis
TACTGTCAACAGCTAAATTTAGCAAGACAGCTTTCATCTCTACCACAGAGAAGGCTGCTTTTGCCTCATCTTTATGCAAGTTGAGCCCATTGTGACTACAATATTCTGGGAATAGAATAGTATTTCTACAAACTGGTATTATTGCTGAGAATTTCCACTGATACCTGAAATTTTATTCATGTTTAGAATAAATATCACATCTCTGGCAGTGTTAGCAAACAGGCATCTTGGTCTGCAAACAGTGATCAACATTTCTAAGAAAACATTGTATATCTATCTTTTCCCTACTGAAGGAAAAAGTGTGTGCTTTTAGAAATAGGTCTGTTTTTTGCACCTTCTGGTTCTCTAAACAATAAAAAAAAGCCAGTTTCCTCCATTTGCATAAGCAGAATATCTCTTTTAGCAGCTCATTTTTCCTAGTATAGTGTTCATCTAAGCAAAAATGATCACTAAATAAATTTTGCCTCTTTCCCTTCATCTGCATGTTGCTCCTAAAATGTCTCATTTTTTTACATAATTGATCAGCGTTATTTGGATGAATGTGTTTGCACAGCTTTGGCAAGCCAGTGTGGGTTTTCCCTCTCATGTTGGAAGGAACCATTTATTTCAAAGAGTTAAATAGCCACAGAGACCCTTGAGATGTTCTACATCCTCTAGCTGTGGTATGCACTCTCCTAAGCTTTGAATGATACCCTATGCAGCAGCCCCTTTGAGGATATGGCTATGTAAACCATTCAGACTCTTTTCCTACCTATACTAAAGGCCTAGTGTCGCCAGGAAAAAAAATCTAATGATTCCTGTAATTGGAAAAAATTACTGCTAGAAAGGATCAACAACAGGAAACTACTGAAACGGATAGGTAATCCAAACACGTGCCTGAAATTCCATCATTCATAATACAATTGGTACAAATACCCTCAACAAAGCTCCACTGTTAGTCACACATACCATTGTTTACATTGTTGTGATACTTAGATGAACACAGACATAACTGTACCTTAAGTCTGGAACATTTTTGGCATGACGTTAAGTCAACGCCCTGTCACAAATCTGTTTATCTTGCTGCCTTTTAAAGAGCGAATCAGCAACAAAGATGGAGATCCCATATGTCCTGAAGTCCCAGAGCTGCATGGGCTTCTTCTGGAAACTGGGATCAATAAGTGAAAAATGCAGTGAAATAAACCCTTTAAACACAATAGCCAAATAATTTTCTCAGTCATTAACTGTAGCTCAGGAATCTTTACTCTGGAATCATTCCATTTTCTCAGAAAATAGAAATAAATAACATCCCTCATGTCACCATGTCTGATGGCTCTGTGTAACTTAATCTTGTGATTTCTCCCATTCAGTATATACATGTAGCCACTTAGACAGCAAAATATTTAGTTAAGTGTGTGCAGGAAAGATCTAATTTGGACAAGGTATATTAAACCTCACACTTCCATAACGGATTTACATAGCATTTCACTTCTGAAAACGAGGACTTGTCAGGCCAGCTGCTCTCTGCTTCTTCATTTACAGACAGACAACATTTCATGACCCCACTTCACTAACTACAACATATCAGAACATTGTACTCACTTCTAAAAGGCTCCATGGAAAGTTATCAGCTTTATCTTGACAGACAAAGGGCATTTTTAAATCTTCCAGTTCAGTCTCCTTTCTTAACAGTCATTTGGTTCACTGGAAGTTCTGATACCCATTTTTGTTGTGCATGTAGGTATTGTATCACTGTAACAGAGTGGGGATGGAGAAAAAGTGAGTCAGGGAAGGAAAACCAATCAAGGATGAAGGTAAACAGCATGGGAAAAACAGATTCCTAAAAGGTTTTTTTCCTGGCAGGAAAATGCAGGCATAGGTTATGTGAAGGGTATTGGGAAGCAAGGAATTGAGGGATCTATCTGCTTCAACTGAAGAAAAGATTTCTGGACGTAAGACATTTGCTGTTATTGGAAGATGAACAGAAGGGACAGGATACAGAACCTCTGTAAAATGAATAGACCCAAAGGAGACTGAAACACAGCATTCCAAATAATTTAGGAAAAACAACATTGAGGGCAAACATTTCCTTTATATAACTTGGCAGGCCAGTGCTAAAAAATGAAATGTGGATCTCTAGCACTTGGCAACACCAGATGGCCAAAAAAGGCCTTGTGTGAATAATATGCAAAGCAACTGTGAGTTTTAATTCAATTTATCACAAAAATTATGAAAAGAAAGATCTTCTACTCTGCCAAATTTTAAACTATTTTACCGATCTGTTTTCTTGGGGGTTTTGTTACTGTTGTCAAATCTTTTTAATTTTAGTGAATATTACATATTAAATACTAACAATTATTTTTCTATTTCAAAATATTATTCAAGCAACATAGAATTAATAGCAAAATGCTCAGAATGTTCCCAAAAGTCTTTCAGAAATTTTTTTAAAAGGTAACTTATTGATAGTGGGACAATCCTGGAGCAGCACAACTTGGAGAAAGTAGTCTATCCATCCATTATAACCAATAAATGCACATTCTTTGTCACACAGGCAAAGTTCAGCCAAATGATCTAACTATTTATCAGGCCACTCAGGTTATCGTGTCCTTTTTATCCAATCAAGAAATTGCTGAGTGTGCTATCTCAACACCAGTTATGGAGATAATCTTTAAGAAAGAAACTTTTTTTGATACTTAATATATGCCACTTTTCTATCAATTACAGCTGTGATCCATTTTCCTAAAGAATGCATCTTTCTGAGGCAAAAATACTGAAGATTTTGAGCAGTCACAAGACCTTCCTGCATGTACCCAAAGGTTTAGCTTTAACACAAAACAACGTGAAATAGAACAGCAATTTAAAATTGGTCCACCTCAATGCCACTGCCAAGAGGATAAGATATTCTCAGCTTCATAGATAACTGGCAAAGTTACAGCTGGCTAAAGCAGTGAATCAGATAAACAGAAACTGGCCTAATTCACCTAATAAATCTAACCATATCTGGAAACTGGGGGGGAGAGTTCTAGGTGGACGAGATCAATTCCATGACACAGATCCTGTTAACAGTTTGACAGGATTGCCTATCATGAGACTTTAGTCCAAGCCTTGACCTTAGCAATGCTTAGCTTCTTAGCTTGTTGTGAGGTGTCAACAGTGACCTAGATATAGCCACCTTCAAATAACTTCTTTGTTTGTTTATTCTTTGTGAGGATAATGCTTTATAAATAATTTGCAAGAACAAAGGAAGATGTCAAACCAAGTTGTCAGAAGAGAAGATGCTGTAGGCTCCCCACTGCTGCAGAGAGAATGGCCAGGCCTTCATAGACAATTTGAAGAGTAGGCAACAGTGGATCTGAGGCAGGAGAAGACTAGGTTTTGGGGCACGTGGGTTGCCTCAAGACTAGGTTTTGGGCATATGGGTTGCCTCTATCCAAAACCAAGAGTGACTGCTTTTTCCCTTTTCAGGAGTATTCTAATCGCTTTATGTTGTAGAACCTAATTTTTATTTTAAAATATTGTAGCTATTCTATTATAATAACAATCCCAAAGACAGGATAAATCAGTGTTTTCTCTTTGAGCAGCAGGCAGAACATAGTAGTAGAATACTACCACACATTTTATCTGCATGTTCTGAATTTTTCCATTTCATTCTCTGTCATATGAATTAGATTTTACAGAAATCAGTAACCTCATGCCATAATATGGACAGTCATGGCATGATTATGATTTTTTGCAGATAGAGTACATAATTCTATTATTTTCCTTGAAGTTCATCATGCACTAAATACACTAAAAAAACAACAGTTAAGGAAAAAGGTTACTATTAAGGTTTGAAACAGAAAGTCAAAAGCACATTTTTAAGGAAATACCTTGATGTCCAGCAAAGAGAAACGCAAAATTTATAATATGCAATCTTTTCTTCTTTGTTGGAGCTTTTCTTAGTAAAAGAGAAGTCTGTAAAAGATTTAAAAATGGAATTATTTGAGAAATTACCAGAGAAGAAAATGACATGTCGAACAACTTTCTTCATTAATTGCTGAGCAAACCTCTAATTTCTTTTTCATCACATTTATTTCTCAAAAATATTAATTTCAATTTTTAGTTTAGTCAAGGAACTTTACAAGGTTTACAATTTTTGATGATGAAAAAATGTGAAAGAGGGATGAGTCAAAGATGCTATTTCTGCTCCTGTTCTGGAAGGCGTTTTATTTAAAAATCTTCTTTTCAGCTGCAAGTGTTATTCAATTATGAAAGCTAAAGACAGATTTCAACAGAGCAGGAAATTGGCAGACTTTATGATCTGGGACATGCAGGTTTCTGAAGAATCAATTTTCATTACAAGATCTAGGAACTTGTGTTGTCCTACTAGGCTTAATTGCTTCATCATCCAATGAAAAAGCTTCTTGTTTAATCTGTGTTCCCTTCACCATTCCATTGGACCAGATGATTGTATTGAAGCTCTCAAGATTTATCAGCAACAGGTAGCAAATCCTGACAAATGATAAGCCTAAAGAAAGTTTGATAGGAAATTCTGGCTTTTGCAACTCAAAGGAAAGAAACTAAAGGAACACAGGCTGAAAAGAATTGAAAGTGCGACAAGTCACCAAAATAAGGACATTTTTAGGATCTATTGATCAGGAAACTATAGACTTATTCCTGCAGCTTTTCACCAGTTGTGGGGAAAGCCTTGGAAAGGAGCAAATGGAAGAACAGCCAGTAAACCACATCTTGAATCAAGGATAGCCAACATGGTCTCAGGAAGGGAAGGGCATGCCTCACTTACTTGCTGGAATTGTTTGAGCCTGTGGCTGCCAATACAAACATGGAGAATGCTGTGGATACTGTGCACCCGGATTTTCAGAAAACACTTGCCAGAATTCTTAACTGAGATTACTGTCTAATGTGCAAAGCCATAGTCTAATTAAAAAAGGGCAAAGGGGCCCTCACAGAAATAAAAGGCTGCCCCTTGGGCAGGAAACAAGACAAGCCCCTCTAAATTGCAGGGAGGTTTCTGGTGTTAGGACTTGGCCTTACTAATAAATGCTCCGTGAGGTGAAATTAATCTGTACCTACACTTGGAGGGAATGAGTTATGATGCATCTTGAGGCACAAATAGAACATCATGTTATTTAATATGAAGGCTTATTAATAACAAAATTGTAATTTTGCTAATTGTATAAAAGCAAAAAGTAAATTTCAGCATTAAATAATATCACCTCAAGGGGCACAGCTGTAATATCACACACAAAGCCACTACAAAACTTGCCAGAAATACAGGCTTGAACACAGCAACGAAGTTTTAAGCCCAAGAGCCTGTGGGGAAAAAAAATGTCAGGAGTAACTGTGAAGCTGTAGATAAATAAATGGTCAATTTAGATACAGAATTGAACAGAAAAATCCAAGTTTGGGTTGATCTGAAATGAAAGTGCAAAAAAAAATTTGAGGTGAAAAAAATATTGAGGACTAGAAAAACAAACCGGCTCAATTCTTCCTAAATGTTGCATTTCCAAATACTAGTAAAAAAAGTGAGGGCACAAAGTTATGAAATAATAAATTGGCAATTTTTTTTTTTACTTACTGTTCAATTGAAAGCACTCATTCATAATAAAGAAAACAAATATCCCCTGCCATTTTCCTAGTCCCCAGGAGTCTGACTTGAAAAAATGCACTAGAAGGATTTTTTCTATACTACTGAACATATTTTTTCTTCCATTGAAACTATTCTCCCTGAAAAAAATGCATTTATATATTTATTTAGTTGGAGGGGGGGTAAAAAAGTATTTCCTAATCAGTAGAGAAACATTCCAGTTCCCGATTCAATCATTAAGCAAATTTAGTTAATTTAACACTGACACCTTTAGATTGAACTAGAAGTCTTTCTTTCAACTAGAAAAACGTGAGGATTCTGAGCAAACCTCTTCAACAGAGAGGATATTCTGTGGTCTAGTGAACATCAGCCTTGGAGCACTCAGCATTTTAAGTATCATAACCCCTACTGGATAAAGACTGCTGTCCACCTAAATTCCAGGCAAACTTGGGGAATCACTTTACAGATTTCATCTGTCTGGTTATCATAAAGATCTACTTTCATTTACCCAGTACAGAGAATACAAAACGCAAAGTGTAAACTACTAGTGTTTTAACAGACTGGTCTTGAGGCATTTAAAGGTGAATCACAGAAGTCATTGCTTGATTTTTGCAAAATCATACAAAACTTTTGCTTTATCAATCTGTAAAATGAAGAAAAAAGACTAGTCATAGTATCATGGTGATAGCCAGAGACAATTGTATAATAAATGAAATAACTTTTATTCTGTAATACTTTTGGAGATCGTTAATTAGGTTGTCCTGTATTCATTTTTGTAGGTTAAAACATCTCTTTGATTCATCAAAGAAACAAAATACTTTTTTTTTGCAAATGAAGTCCTTTCTTAAAAAATCCCCAACAACACTTGTAAGGCTTGATCCTGTATGAATAAGAAGAGGTAACATAGGGGAGACACGGCCCTCCTTGGATTAGGAGGATTATGCTGCCATCCAGTAGGACTTCTTTACAAGGTAGGAACACTTCCACTCCAGCTGTCACTACTAATAAGCGAAGAAAGTACCCACATTTCACCAAATCTGCAGCCTGATAATGAGATACTGCAAAATATCAGACTGAGGAAGGAGCTCTGTGGCACGTGATTCAGTGTTTTCAGAGTTCTATTCAGCACCAACTCAGTTCTTCATATTTACACAACGGGATTAAAAGAAATGGGAGTTGGTATCAGTGATTCATTTGCACATCGAAGATTTTCTTGAAATCCTTCTCTCTCCTGGTCACATCCAGCCCTCTGTTTCAATGTCTACAGAAAAAAATAAAGCTATTGCCACAAGAGCTTGTGGCTTACTTCTCAATGCAGTTTGCACAAATTCAATACCACCTTTATCATGCCAAACCCACAAAACTAGGATGAGATAAATCAGCAGTAGGTGTGTTGAAAAAAAAGCAAATATCATGTGTTGCACATTTATACTGCTACTTTTTTTTTCATATGCAATCAACTACATGGGAATGAAACTTAACATTAAAATAACTTTTTGCAACATCAGGGGTTTTTTTTGAGGTTGGGACTGCTGCCTCAAGTTACAGTGAATGGATTAAATGAATGAATGAAGGACAAGTTGATTTTCTGTGCACCATAGAAAATACCGGTAACAATGGAACGGTATTTTGCAGAACAGAGAAATAGTCACAAAGTTATACAGTGTTTACTATTCGTTCATCATAAATCATGGATTAATTTAATTTTGCACCATAATTACAGTACTGTATTTTAGAAAGGCATGATACTGTGATAAATCAGACACTACTTTAAGTAGTAAGACCCCTGGCAAACTATAATTTTAGAGCATCAGGTCAACAAAAGCAAAAACAGCAAAAGATGATTTTAAGAAAGGATTTGAAAAACCTCAGTGGAATAACTGTGAATCCAGATTTTATTTAATACAAACCACTAAAGCCTGAGGAGAGAGGGAGTTCCTCAGGATGGCCCTGGTTTTGGCACAGCACTCAGTGTTTGAACAAGACAGTTGGAATATGTGTTTTACTGTAACAAAAACTAAATTGGCATAAATTTTGAAGACAGAAAGAAAACAGACACCACATTCAGGGTCTGTATCTCAATGGCGGGGATACTGGAATCAGACAAGTTATCATTGTTTGAATCAACCTTCATAGTACAAAGCAAACTGTGCCTGCGCATGAACGAATAAAGCAGAGTTAATAAAAAAATCTGGTGCTAAATCTTGGATATTTTGTTCTTCCTTTTAGATGAATTAATCATTTAAAAGGTTCCTTTGTGCCACGTAATGTGGATGTAGATGGAGGAGGAAAGCAAGCAATTTTATTTTGTTGGGGTAAAACAACTCTAAGAGTATGTCTGCTTCAAAAGCTAATGTCACTATCGGTAAGATTACTAACTATGGTAAGGTGCCTTGGATTTATATGAGGAACACAGCACTGGGATCAGCAATATTTCCAAAAGTACATAATTCTTTCTAGAGAGGCTCCACACAACTCCAGTTCAAGAACCACTGGATTACAAAACCTGAGTATTCACTATGTTTTGGCATTCAAAGGTACTAAGCACAAGCCTCCCAAGAAGATCCAGTGTCACACTTGCTCACAGATTTTGTTGTCAAAAGTTTTTTTTTAAAAGTAATGAATTAATAATATCATTACGGAGCATTCAATGTGTATCTTGCAGTTCGAAAGGATAGGAAAAGGTCAAAAGTTTTTAAAAAATCATAAATTTTCTACAAAGTTCTCTCTAAAATTAGCAACTTAATTTAGAATCAGAGAATAAATAACTGAATTGCAGAAAGACATGTAACAGCTAAAAGTCCTAAAGAATAAAAATAAAATGCAATATCATAAAAGTCATAAAATCCATAGGACTCAAGGGAACGCCATGAAGCTGAGTCAGGGGAGATTTAGATTGGGTATTAGGAAAATGTTCTTGACCCAGAGGGTGGCTGGGCATTGGAACAGGCTCCCCAGGGAAGTGGTCACGGCACCAGCCTGACAGAGCTCAAGAAGCCTTTGGAGAATGCTCTCAGGCACAGGGTGTGATTCTTGGGGTTCTCCTGTGCAGGGCCAGAAGCTGGACTCGATGATCCTTGTGGATCCCTTCCAAATCAGGATATTCTGTGATTCTTTCTGCCATAATTAAGACAGAAATCCTACCTCGAAGTTAAATACATGTATATGTATTATGTGTGATATGCATAGGACATAATCTGACCTCATTACTTATCCCTTATTTCAGAGGTAATTACTTAGTACCTCTGAAAGTGTCTTCATCACAAGTGCAGTTGTTTGGACGGCCTTCTTAAGGGCCAGATGCAGGGAGCCAACATCCAGCAACAGAACTTCTCTGAGAGGCCTATAGTCCCAAAATTACTCTTTCAACTCAGCAAATCCAACAGTCTAGATATGTCCCATCCCATTCCATTTTATGCAGTAAATGATCCCAGTTCTTACTGTGCTTGAGGCATGGAGTACACTATATCTGAAATATCTTCCAAATACAGTCATCACCTCTTCGCAAAGAGAACTGTTCGGCTTCTGAGACAACTAAAATGCCCTGAATTACCTTCTCTGCCACCCTTGGTAAGAATAAGTAACATTGACACAAAAAAACTCTGCTGGGCATTAATCCCCTGTTGACAGAACTGTCATACTCAGTCAAGTACATTTGATGCAGATAACGATTCAGGCTCTGTAAAATACCAATGTTGATAGTTACAATTTTTAGCTGTCAGATTATATTCCTCTACCAGCAATCTGTTTTCTACTAAAAATGTTAACTGTTTCTCTGAACTATAAAAACAAAAAAGTGAAACAGGAAGATACCATGGACAAAGCTGTAATTACAGAAGGTCCTGGTGACAACAGCAAACTCTGGAACCTTGTCCTTCTGGTTAATTACGATGTCATCATCCGCTCAATGCTCAGGGTTTATAGGGCTTTACTTCAGGGCCTATCATTTATTCTATATACTAACATCTAGAACTATAACCCTGATGTAACCTAGTCATTGGAAAAGGCCACAAACACTGCTATGGTACGTCTCAATTCCAGTGCTGCAGCTTTACTGCATCTGAGACAGAACCACAGAAAACACACGGGTTTTAAAACTGAAGCGAGTTAGAAAAGTACTGCTAACTAGAGGTGCTTTTAAGTAACTGACAGCTCTGTACTTCTTGTGCTGTGCACTTTAAAAAGTGTCTGCAAAGAATGTTAATTAATTAACCCATATCCACTCCACAGCAGGCAAGTCAGTCCTAGTGGAGATATATCTCATTTAGAATATTAAAATGCATGGACTGAGGCTTAGATGTCAGGTGTTGGTTCCTTTTTTTTTTTTCCATGTGCAAAACCAGAAACAGATGTGGAATATCTGTTTATGATTTCTACTGCAGTGTATAGATCAGGAGGAACTCCACTGAGTAAAGTCAGATTACATATAAATTATTTGCCATGTAAATACTGCAGAGGATGTGGAATTAGAGCCCTGGAAGTTGTTTCAGACCACAAGATCTCCCTCTCTCTCTAATGTCTCAATAACAAACCTCTCATATCTCTATTTCCTAAACGGAAGACATTATTCCCAGTCAGAACTAACCCTGCCCAGAAGCAAACAAATGTTTTTAAAGTTTAAAGACCATGGCTTTTTTCTCCAAAGTCTCCCACAACTGTGTTATCTAGCCCATTGCTAGAAAAAACGGTATTTAAAAAGAAAAGTATAGTATCAGAAAGTCAAGTTCTTGCATTTGACAGAATATTTGCTACTGCCCTTGAGAGTCTTTCACTTCAGATCCAAGATCTTGAAGGTGCCATATTGTGATTTGCTCTACACTATAAACTAGCAAACCTCTAAACTCGTGTATACACAGGAAAACCTCTCAACATGAATAGATATGTTCGTCATATACAGGCTGATATGGGTACTATTTTTAAAGGTCTAGGTATACTCTTAAATTAGTGTATCAATGCACAACCATTTCTCTGCCTGGATCCTCCCGTGCATAGACAGGACACTTTTTTCCCCTCCTACCTTTTGACATTCACACTTGAAATATTTTAAAACTACCTTTTGAAATTTACACTTGAAATATTCTAAAACTACCATGTCAGGAGTGAGGACCTGAAAAGGCGGTTTCCCCTCAGGTGTTTCCCATTTGATACTTGGCCGGGCAGCCAGAGGAAAGGTGCTCAGGCTGCCCTGCACAGCCCTCTGCGTGTTACCCGTGCTGAGAGCCACACCTGGGGGGGTTCCACAGGCGGAATGTCTCAACGCAAACTGAGGCCGCCGGGCAAGCGGAACCCGCTGGCCGAACGGACCCTCGGCCGGCGCTGCTCCCGCACCCGGGCCAGGCGCTGTGGGGGCAGCAGGGATTTCCAGGGGCTGTGGGGGCAGCGGGGATTCCGAGGATGCGGGGGCTGCGGGACTGCCGCGGGCCGCGGGTGCTCGGCGCGGCCCCTCAGACCTCGCGGCGGGCGGTGCGCGGGCGCCCTCTGCTGTCCCACCGCGGCAGCGCCCCCCGCCCGTGCCCGCGCAGGCGGCTCCGGAGCTGCGGTTCCGCGCGGGGCCCGGGGGCAACGAGACCCGGCACGCGGGCGGGAAGGCACGGCACGGGCCAGCCGAGAGGTGGGCCTTGGGGACAGTCGGGAGTTGGAAAACAAAGACTACCAGGACCTACCGGAAAAAATACTTATTTTTCTCTTCAAATTAAAGGGTAAAGCTGTTGTAAATAAGGAGTGATAATGTCACTGAAGTGTTAAAAAAATGCATGGGCGCACCGATGCGCACGGACATTGTTCTGCCCGCTCAGCGGTACCGCCAGGGCGGCCGCTCAGCCCCGGAGCTGCAGGGCAGCGGCACGGCTGTCTCTGCTCTCTTACCTTGCAGGTGTGTGCATCAGCCTCAAAACATGAAATTCAAGCAGTAAAAATATTCAAGCAATCAGGTCTTCTAGGTCTCCTGCTTCTTCCGTACCAGAAAGCAGCCGAAGGGAATACAAGATCCCACATTTCGCCTTAACCGGGCCAAACCAAACCCGGGCTGGCGGTGCAGCTCCTGCACGTCCCTGACTGCCAGAGAGACGCTGGCTTTCTCTCTGCCCTTGGTCCGGCAAGTCATCCGGGGCAACTGCCAGGACTCGAGTTCGGGCAGTCTGTTGTTTTGATGTTTTCTTGCTTTCTTAATCTTGATAAAGGGACCAGACAAGCAGAATGCTTATGGTAAATAAATACTTGTTTATAACTCTGTTCAGAGAGGTGGAGATAGTAGGTGCACAGTATCCTGTGCTAAATGAGTATAGAATGAAAATAAACAGCCTGCAACATTCAATCCAGTTTTAAGAACAAGAATATTTATGAGACTATGACACTATGAACCTAAAGAATATTTATGACATTAACCAAAGTCAACTAACAGGTCACTTTAGGAAGGCTATATCTGGGTAGTGAAAATCCTGGAACTTTTGAAAAAGAGAACCAAATTCTTTCATTGCATCAATTCTCTTAAGTAAACAGTGTACCAAAAGGAGGCTTCATATTAAACACCATCGTTTTAATGGTTTTCAACAGAAGGAAATGGAAAACATTGGTGAAATTAACCTGACAGATGAGGTAGCAGAGCCACAATTTTAAAAGTAATATCCTTCCACAAGATCCAAGAAAAATGAAACAGTCCTGTGTTTTTCTGTAGGCTCCTTATTTTATTTTCTGTTGCTTTGACTGGCAAGCCCAAATATTTTAACATGAATTTTATTACTGAGGAAAACAACATGATTATTTAATGCAGATTACGTTGGAGATGCATCTCATACCTCTAATAGCATCATATTAACTTGAGGAAAAAGTTTATCCAGCTGTTCTTATTAAAAGCTCAGTAGATCAACAAGAAAATTATACCTATGTTTTTTGCCAGTGTTTTTTTGAAATTAGCATTCACAGAAATTAGAATTTCTGCAAAGTATTTTACCTTTACTAAATCTAAAATTTCTGATGAAGATTCCAGTGAAAAAATGTAGACACTAGTCAGAAATGCATTCTATTTCAACTATATCTGTGTCACTATTTTACCATTTTCCCTATTGATGGTTATTGTGATGTGAAATGTCATTGGACCCCATGAACTAAATACTGATGACAAAAAGGAAAGGAAATTACTTAAATGTGTATTTCTGGTTCCTTTGGGGTTTTGAAAATATTTTCCTCCTGAATTTACTGTGTGAATTCACACACTTGTTCTTTACACTCCAAGTATCTTTACTTACATTTCAGTCTACCAGAAGGACTGAATTGCAAACTTAGTCCAAACCTCTGAATGACCCTTTTTAAAATACCAATCTGCTAAACAGTGTCACAGACTTGCCTGGAGGTTGCCATCAAGGATAGCAAATCTCTTGGGAAGCCTGAAATGCAGGACGCTTGCCAGACTAAATACTATTCAAGATTCTTCTGATTTGTGTAAATGTAATTATCATTAGAGCAGTTTCAGGGATAGTTATTAAAAAACAAGGAGTGAGCACTAAGAGGACCCTACTTGTTCTCTGACAGCATTACCTGGAGTTACCTAAACAACAGACTGTGGTTCCATCAATAACTTGATTGTTACAGACAGGGAGAAAAAAGACTTGTTTTTCTTTCCTATGTAGTCATAGCATAGAAAGGAACTTGATTATTTCTTCATAGTGGCTGCAGTCCTTTACCCCTACTAAAACTAGCAGTGCAATGTTTTCTACAATAGGTAATGTGTTATGCGGTTTTACAACAGCTGCCTGCTTCTAACTTGACAGAAAAAAAATTATTATAATCCCATGTAAACAGCCTTTCAGTCGTATGTCATATTCTAGTTAAGTCTGACCAGTACAGAATTTGATCTGTGAGAAGAGTCCAGTGTAACTGGCAGAGTTGTCCCAAGAATAATCAATAAGGTTTATGCTAAAAAATAAATGGAGTAGATGTCATCTGCTGGGAATCACAACTAAGAAAAAGTAAGAACAGGAAATACCTGGACTGCAGGTCCCATGTGGCAAAAGAGCAACATTACAGAATGTTTTTCTTGGCCTTCACTAAACAGATGCTTTCTCTAAAAGATGTTCCTTAATTAAAAGAAAAATACCAGTATTCCCTTGATTTAAAAGAAAATAAATCATAACTGATACACTACAGACTACTTGTTTTCAGGTTTGAATCATCTACTTCTCGCATGTAGATTATATGATCCTCTTAACCAGTATTGTAAAGCTCCTTAGCATCAAGAATATGGCATCAAAGAGCAACTTCAGCAACCTTAGAGGCTTTTGGTCCATGTTTCTGATTTAGGCTGAAGTTGTTTAGTGAAGATTGAAATTTTGTGGGCTCTGCTCAAAGAGAACATAACATTATGTATCCCACACACAGGGATTCATGCAAAAATAGATACGGTTACTTCAAACTGCAAGAAATATAAATACTTCCATTCCAAACATTGGAGAACAAAATTAAGTACTTGTGCTCACACTTTCAATAGGAAAAGAAGAAATAATCACAGTTTACAGGAGGGTCCCTTTGCACCTGCAGTTCAGTTGCTGCAGTCCATCATCTCCATTACCTTTGAAAGTACACTATTTAAAAAATGTTGAGCCACACTTACGAAGAACTCTGAGTGCTTCCTGTGCTGTCTCCTTGCCTCAGTCTCAACCAGGGCTGGAATCTAATAACTCGGAACTAGTGATTTCCTGGCAGAATATTATATTTCAGCTTACAATCATTCTTTCTGGGAATTGAGGTAGTGCTGTGGAGAGCGCTGAATCCCTAACTGTGCAGGCTGGATTAGGTTTACTCTAATCCAATGTTTAAAAACAATATTTACCTTACTTTAGTGGAATTTTAGCCATTTCCTTTATTACCTTGATCATACTTCAGAGATAGTTCTAAACCCGGATGGGAAGGGAGCAAAAAAAGTCCCAGGGAAAATTAGAGAAGACTATATAAACATGACTTTTTCCAGCATTCTGATATATGCATGTTTATATTTATATATGTATATAATATACAATCTATTATGAAGAAATAGTTTACTGCAAATATTTATATCAATCATGTTCTCACCAGGGATTGCATACTATTTGATATATTGTGTTCTCATTATTGAAAAAGTATTGGTGCTTTTCTAATGTACTGTTGATAAGGCGGCAACCACAAGGTTAATCTTCCAGGGTTTAGCACTCCAAATCTCCTTCACAAGAAACAACACAAAATGCATTCATATTTTTGTATTCTTATAATAGATCGATATATATGTAGCAAGCACCAACTTATTTTCTCCAGTCCTGAAACTGTTTGACTGGATGCAGCTTGGAGATTTATGAATACCACTGTAAGGATCAAAGTTTGTTGTCACCATGTCTGGTTAACACAGGCAATTATTAAAAGGAAGGAGAAAAGTATTTGTGCCAGAACTTGGACCCTTTAATAACTCAGAGTTCTATGTTTAGAACAGAACAAGGAATTACAACACACATTATTTTGAGGCTTTATTTCCAGTCATTTTATTCCATTCAGGATTTCAAATAGAAATCCTAAGCTGCCACAGGTTTTGTTTTTGTGTGAACAGTTCTTCCACAAACAGGTCAGAAATTACTTTCAGACAGGAATCATTATTTAAATAACACATGATTCCACCCAGTTACAAATATACGGGCAGAGCAAGAAAATTAAACTGGGAGGGGAAAGGCTTGGCATATTTCATCAGTTCAAAGAATTATGAAATAAAGTTCTAGAGGATCTGCAAACCCAAAACACCACAAAGGTCGCTTATCCATAGCTCTTTATTCTGCTATGCTTAATGACAAGTTTTGCAAGCAAACCATTTGGTAAGAGTTTCATCCTGAAGAAATGAAAATAGCAATAGTAAAACTTAGCAGTTATATAAAATCATATATGTTTAAAGAGACATGCAATTTGAGTGATGAGGTTTTTCCTCAAAAAAAAAACCTTCTAATTGCTACCGAATGGAAAAGAGAGGCTGCTCAAAGTACTTGGGGTGATTCAAGTTCCCACCTTTCTCAGGGTTAAAAAAGAGTTCACAGTCATTCCTCAAAATACAGAGAATTATATAATCAGTCTTAGGTCTCTGTCCAACCTGGGATTCATTTGTTCTTGGCTCCTTGTTTTCAGGAATGCTCACTTTTCCTCTGCAAGAGGGAAAATTAGATCCACCTTCATCCCTGTAATGCTTACTGGCCTGAATCCCCACATTGTCCCTTTGATCTCACACTTAAAGCCTCTTTGAGGCAGTTCCCAGCCTGTCCATGTATCTCTTTGGACAATATTCTTCCATAACACCTGCTTTTGGCAATCGCCTTGAGTAAAGCTGAGGACATAATTAGGTACTCCATGGACCCTGATATGCAGGAGATCTACACACCCCCTTACCAGGATGGAAGAGTAATTCTGAAATGAAAATAATCACGGTCTCTGGGGTTTTAGAAAACATGGACTTTGCCTAAACTTTCTATTTGGCCACAAATTTCACAAGACATTAAGCAGCAGCAGATCCATTAAAAGCATGTTTATATCTTCTATATAAAGAAGTGAAGACCTTCAGAAGACCTCTGAAGTGAAAGTAGGAAGACTTAACTCATCAAAATTCTTTCCAGTTAGTTAGGAAGTTTTATTCTCATACAGACTTCAGCATTACCAATACTAGAGAGCTCTAGAAAATACAGGAATTAAGGAATGCTGTCAAGGAACTAAAGCCGTACTTCTCAGCTCTTGATGATTTGTAATAAATTTTAACAGTATTAAAGCTCAGGGGAAATGATATTTAATTTCCTTTTGTTCACTATCTTTTTTTTTAGTGTTTCATGGAAAGTTATGGGAGACTCATCCCAGCTTTTGGAGACCCAGCATTCAGCATTTCCTGAGACCATCAAAGACCACAGGTGGAATGTTGAAATAAAGCAAGAAAGAGTTTTCTACTGATGAGATGTCCAGACAGACATGACTAAAGAGATGAGCAGCTACCCATATCCTAGGTATGAGGTGCCATTGTTATATTACCCAGCACAGGGGAAGTTCATCCAATTTTTAAAATTAATTTTCGTACTTACTTTTCATGCTAATTATTTTTCCCCACCTCAATATATTGTGACCTGAGGATTTTTTTAAGATAAAAGAATCATTAGAATACTCTCAGTAATATTCTAGGGAAAAAAGGAAAAAAAGTAATAAAATTGAGAAACAAGTTCTATATTGTTTCACTATATTGTTTCACCAACATTCCTTTTTCTTTAACCTTTGGGACATTAGGCACTGCCTTTATTTTAAATTAATTCCATTTTACTATCAGCTAAGAGTAATTGTAGCCACATTGTATCTTCTGTGTATTGCCCGTAAGAGAGTGGAACAAGAGGGTGAAGGAATGGGTCACCCAGCCTTCCTTGACCAAAAGATCTACCCAAATATTAAAACTAGCCTTCTTCATATTGAGGGTGGCAGAGCACAGAAACAGGCTGCTTAAGGAGGTCGTGGAGTCTCCCTGTCTGGAGACATACAAAACCCACCTGGACACGTTCCTGTGTCACATGCTCTAGGTGACCCTGCCTTGGCAGGGGGATTGGACTTGATCATCTTCAGAGGTCCCTTCCAAACCTGACTCCTCTATGATTATGCAGTATCTGAAATACAAGTGTACATTTTTTCTGTCTTACAGGTTTTTCTCCCTTAGTTCCAGTGCAAATATGTCTTTCAGACCATCTGGAAGGCTGAGAAACAGCTGACAAAGTGAGTTTTCTTTTCTGCATAAAATATTTAAGAAAAACTGATTTAGTTTCCATTTACTTCCTTCATGCAAAGTAAAGATAGATAAGCATCCTTCAGAAAAATTCCAGCTGTGTTAGTTTGAAGGTCATCTTTTGAAAACTATGTGTAGTATGTATCTTGCATGCTTCTATACACAATTATTATTTTCCTTGGTTTTGTTAGCATGTCCTAACTATCAACCGCAACTCCTGTTTTGCTTGGCAAACCTCCCAACAGTCAACAGATGTTTTCTCCCTCCTGTTTCTGCCCTGAACAAATGACTTCCAAATGATATCATCTCTCCTTGAACATAGGGTGCCTCCTTTCTTTCCGGGGTTCTCTTCTGAGCCCTGGTGTTTAGAAACTTGGTAAACAAAAAGGACCCTTTTTCAGAGACCATGAAAACTTTGTGTCTACAAAATTATACTACAGACCACCAAGGCCAACAGATAGTATAGCCAGCCAGGCTTACCTCTAAAGTGTTGGAAGACAAGTGTCTTAGTTATGAAAATCTGCAATTCATAATGGGTTTGCATGGCATGCTTCTCTGCCCAATAAAATAGATTCAGTTTACCTGCTGGAAAGCTTTATTTGGTAAGCGATTTGGTGCTTGCCACGTACTGTCTTACAATTGCCAGTAAGAGCCACTAGGATTCAAAGAATATGCATAGATCATCTGATGCTACTTCCTTTCATAATTTCTTTAGCGGAGGCAACATATGAGATGGAAAGAAAATCAAGAATTCTCAAGCTTGGGCTGAGTTGAAATGTCACAATTAAGTCATCTAGCTTTTTCATGCTAAAGGTCTAAAAACAAAACAGGAATTTTTCAGAATTAACCTTCTAGACCAGACAAAAAAGTCAAGAGAGGGTATTTTTCAGTTAGCACTTATTACTGCTGTTAAGGATCCTGGACATCTTTAAGACTCAACTGAGCTCTCTTTATTCACTTGGAAATCTCAGTTAGTTAAAAATATAATTTTGCAATCGCTGTGTTTGAAATATATGTTTGATAAAGTACAGTGGATACACTTTCAGGAAAGGACATTTATCAGCATTTGAGAAGCGCATATTTCAATGTACATTTGAACAATAAACTTCTCAGTTGGGTGGAGCATGGTGCTAATAATGCCAAGGTCGTGGCATATGATCCCCATATGGGCTATTTGGTTAAGAGTTGGACTCAGTGATCCCTCTGGGTCCCTTCCAACTCAGGATATCCTATGAGTTCTGTGATTTCTGTGACTTCTCTCTCTTCAAGCAATTTGCAGTCCTGAAAGGCCAATCTGAAAAATGAGCACACAGGAGGAAGGAATTAATGAAGAAAGAAGGGTTCTGTATATCTTACTCCTAGTTTTCAGCACAGAGAGTTATGGCTGTTCAAACCAGAATACTCCATTCTCTAACATAAAGTTACTCTTCCAGGCCATCTGGTGTTAGCAGGACTTCTTATAACCCTTCTCAGAACTGGCCTCTCCCCATACAACATGCATCTTCTGGCCTGGAGGTCCAAGTGTTCAACATAAAGCTTAGACAAGATGAGGAGAAATCCTTCTTCAAGGATTTTCCATTGCCTAAGATTGTCTGCAACAGTACAATGCTACCATTTCAACTGGTAGGGTCCTTCTGTTTCTGAAGAGTTGCTGTTCGCTGAATACAAAACCAATCTCTAGCAGGTACACTCTGTGACATATTTTACTTTATTTTTAAAACCCTTTACTGATACTGGCAAATCCTAGCCACAGCCCTGTGAGTGATTGACATATTATGAAACCAGAAAAAGGTGCAGAAAAATTAAAAAATTACTTATCCAGACCACCGAGACAGACAGCATTTCAGATTTAAAATAAGAAGCAGGAATTCCTGGATGTCAACTGCATAATCAACTACAGATTCTCTTCAAATAATACATACAGAATCCAAAGGCAAATGTAAACTTTTTAAAAATGTGTGTTATTATACTGTATTCGGTGGGCATCCATATGTTTCAATTTTTCACAGGGGGATTTTTGATGTTGATAAAAATTCAGTCCATCCAGATGAAATCCTGTATCTCCAGGAGCAAATATAAAAATACATGTCATCTATCAGAGAGTAATATGCTCATTGATAATTTTTGGCCTTAAGAAATGTAGTCATTTCTGAGAGCAGAAATGTCTTCTGACACACAAGTATGTTCAAAGAGAATCTGATAGGAAAGTAAGCTTCCTACAGGAAGTATTGTGTAATCAGAAAATGAAGAGTTGAGAAGCAATTAAATAATTCAGATTTCATCCGCTTGATAACTGACTGTATCAGATCAATAGAGACTTACTGTAAGCTCAGGAACAGCAGAAGGTTTTCTAAAACAGCAAACTCCGGGTTGTTATCAGTAACCTTGGCCTGGTTGCTTCCTTTACCCACACCTAAGGTGTGGAAAACCAGTCTGGCAGCTTCCAAACCAGTGTGGGTTTGGCATAAGCTCATTCTGTGGTGTGGAGTGGTCCCCACAAAGAGCAGCTATCTGACCATCCTTCCCATGGCAGTGGGACCAGCAATCCCTACTCTCCAAGGTCTTTCCCTGTAACAGACTTCCTGGACATCTGTCTCCACACTTCCTGTGGCAGGACCTTCCCCTGAGACAGCAAAATTCATGTTTTTCTACATGGCTGAGAAGCGTTGGGCCAGTTCTGGTTGGGAATCACAACTTTTAATGACCAGCAGGTGATTACTTTAAAAATCCTTACTATTATGAAGGACCTATATTTTTAATCCCAGAGATGGAATGGCATAAATGTAAGGAAAACCACAAGGTGTCAAGGGTTAGTAGGTAATAAGCTGATCAGCTTGACTGTCTCCACCTTTCACTATGACTGAAATCTTAGACTCCAGCTTTACTGCTCTTCAGGGATCTCTGACACATCTTTGAGATCTATGTCAAATTAAACAAAAAATTTGTGAGCATGGACCACCTACACAGAGTTAAACCATTTGAAATTAAGTACTTTTCTGATGATGCAGTGTTGAAATCCTTACTGTTAATACAGTTTAGCTTCTTCTGGATTACAAAGTCTCAATTTTATTTAGCATACAAAGCTAAAGCCCAGCATCAGTCAAGCCATTTTTCACTATAAGCAATAATTCTTCCATTTGATATACACTAGGAATCATCTCTTGGCAAGATTTTCCCCCATCATTAGGTTTTGTTCTCATAACAGAGCTGTTGGATTTGAAACAAAAATGTGGTTCTCTAACCACAAAAATCCAACAAGGAGCACAAAGTAAAAGAATCCTTAAAAGGCTCCTGTTTTTCGTTTTGATTTTAAACATAGTATTAGTAAAGTACTTTTAAAATTAGATATGTCAGAAATCTACAAACAGAGCACCTAATATAAATGGAATGCAGCTTAAAATCACAAGTCTTCATATGCAGGCTTCATATGCAGCTACTTTAAAAGTATATTTTGAACATCAAAAATACAAGGATGAGGAGAAAAGTTATATATCCCTATTCCTTCCCATCTCCTCTGTAGAAAGTGCTGGCGTAATCCTTCAAAGCTTTGGTGTATTCTGAAGAATTTATTACCTTCATGTCCATTAAATGAACTGCAACTTTTACTAAAGTTTTGAGCTAATGTACTTAATAAAATAATGGATCTCAATAAAATGAAATTACCATCCTTTTAAAGATACATTATATATTTTATTGTGACTGATCCAGAATTAAAGTAAAAAACCCCTGCACGTTAGTTTTTAAATATGAGTTTAGGTCTCCTGTGGTGCTTCCTCAACTGCTTGTTATGAACATGAAGTGTTACCACCTTCTCAATCATTAAATCACATGGAAATTGCCATTGTGCTTGATAATCTATTGGCATATGTTTCATTATGTTATATTCTAAAAGAAAATAGGTTACTGAGAAAAACACGTTTTCTACAAATACATGTTTGATGAATGTTTTTTGGCAAATCAAATGAAAATCCCAGGAATCCTGTTAGCTTCTTTTCATTCCATGACATTCAAGGATTGCTTTCTAATCATCTGGGACATTTCCAAAATGTGCGGAGTCACACAAATCCATATTTCTGAGCTCACTGACTTTAACAGAGCTACACAAAAGAAAAAAAAAAGGCGTCTTTTTGGTAATAAAATGCTAGCAGATAAAAGAAGGAGTCATATGAAGTCAAAAAATCACTGCTTCAAACTGTACCCCACAGTCTGAATTTGTCCTCTGCAGTGTTTTCCTGATCCATTTGGCCACCAAGTATGAAATAGTGAAAGACTTGCAGGACAGTCATGACTACATCTCAACACCCCCATTCCACTCAGAAAATGCATCTCATTCATTGAAGAAAACCATGAAGGTAGCTAGGCTCAGAATTTGCTATGTATAACCATCAAAAATGGTCCTGAAAAGAAACACTGATAATTGTGACAAAAAATATTTAAATATGTAATTGGTGTTGTACCAGATACATTAGTTCAGCTCCATTTAGTTTTTTCTCAGACAGAGGTTTTCTTAGTTGGAAGATTTCATTGCCCAGATAACTGCTTTATTTCTTCCAATTTCTGCCTCTCATAGGCTATCTAAAATGCAGAGCAATGGCACTCTGCCATGCATCTCAGCTTATCACTTCCCCATCTGTCCAAATCAGGTACCTGCCCAGACTGAAGTGAAGCTTTTCTCTGTTGCACATCTAGACTTAATTCTGAAGGAAATCCAAGGCTGTGGATAATGGGATGTGCAACTGCATCTGACTGCAATACAGAATCAAAATGCTGCTTGGGCATGTGTCCATCACCAGCTTAATGTGTGGCAGGAAGTCCTGGACCTCTTTCATAGTGCCCCTGTAGCTGCTGTCTCTTACAGAGGCCTCTTGCAGAGGTCAGACAGATCCTGTCAGATCCTGTTCTGGAGACCATTTGTCACAATCCCCTAAAATCTTGTCAACAATATTAATTTAATTACCACTCATGGTGCCATTAACTGCCCTATTTCTTAACAAAAACAAGCACTGAGCTTTCTCTTTAATAGGTAGTCTTGGCCATTGAATCAAGTTCACCATGACTGAACCAGTTCTAAATAATCTTCCACCATGTTCTCACTGCAGACAAATGCTGTTTCATGTCTGATTAAGATGCACAAATTAGACTTTACCTTTGCTGACATGACTAGAATTTTTGCAGTTTAATATCTGCTTTCAGAAATTAATGTCTTTCCTTTTTTTCTGGATCTAGAATAGTTCTGCTTCCATATTATTTATAGGTTACTTAATCTATTTATTCATTCTCTGAAAAAAACATTTTTGCTTGTTCACAAATGTACCAGCAATTTCATTGTGTGCCCCATAGTTCTCAAATTGTGAGATACATAGTAAAAAATAATTCTGTCGTTAAGAACGTAGTACAACCAAACAACAGTACTCCTGAACTGTCCTAGATTTTTTTAATCAGAAATTTATTATGAATTTGTCAATGAGACTTGGAACTCTCTTTCCTGGCCAGTCTGTTCTTGAATCTTGCATTGTTCACCTATAGGCTTTGAAATCTCACAAAATGCATCTGTTTATATCCGATGCCATGTCTTACATTTTTCATAATAATTTCTCATTCCATGTCACCATCATCACTTCTGCTGTAGGAACAACGGGAGGAACAACTAAGCAAGGTTAGAAAATATTTAAGTAAACAGTCTGATGTACACTTTAACTAGACACTACCCTGGAAAAGGGAACAAAATTGGAGAGTTGTACCCATATAGCGCAGCAAAACCAAAAGACATCAGGGACAGAGGCAGACTTATGCACAGCTTTCTGTGTCTACTCCCATAATCCGTCTACTTCCATGAGCCCTTCCAGGACAGAACTTCAATGTCTACAGAAACTGCAAATTTGGAAATACACTATGATAGTCTCTACAACAGAATCATCTAGGTCAGGGCCAAACAGCTCAGCCTGAGTCTTAATCCAAAATGAAATCTTTGACCCCTTCCACACAAGTATACACATACACAGCTGTCAAGATTATTATTTAATCTCTTTACCTTTCTACATTTCACAGTTTTAGGATACATTTGGTTTCTTGGAAAGGATCTTACTGAATATCTATATCATAAACAAACCTGAAGAAAATGTAAGGCTTAATTTTTATTTTAGGGATAGCCAATAGAAAGCATACAAATATGCTTTCTTCAATATTAAGACGGGTGCCTAAACTCAGGGAATAAAAAGTGTAAGAAATTTTCCAGATGGACTAAAACACCCTGTTACTTGTTTAGAATCTCACAACACAAACACTTCGGATCTAACAGCTGCCAGAATGGGTGTGTTTGTGTGTGGTGCACGCATATGTGTGTGTATCTCTCTCTTTTTCTTGCTCTGTCTTTTCCTATTTTTGTAGAGTCTGCTCTCTGGCTTTACTTTTTTACAGCAGTTTTTGCCAATCCAAAATATGTAGACACTAAGTTAAATCACTCATTTTGTTTATGTGGCAACAAGTTCAGACTTCTTGCCGAAAAATGTTCTTGGCTTTGGACAAAGCAGGCTTTGAGATGCTTCCATCTGTTTTGAATACACCACAAATCGTAGTATGGAAACCATTGCCCTCAACTAGTAGCCAATTTGCTGAATAAACCTATATTAAAAAAAATAAGTATGATTCAACTGCAGACTGTTTTCATATTTTTATATCATTTAATTTCAAAGGAATCCAATCCTTATATGGAAGAACTTTAAATACTTCTGAATTTTCTTACTGAGAAGAGGGTCAAGTAAGTAACAAAAATCAGTTCTTTAAAATTCATGAATTGGTATTATCAGTGAGGGGAAAAGGTTTAGACTCGTTAAGTTCTTACATAGTACTCTTCATAAAGGGGCCTGAGGATTGTTGCAAAGGTAATCTTTCAATCTCTCAGCAATTTTACTTCTTTGTATGTTCTATTACTGCTTAAAGAATTTGAGAGAATTTGTGAGTCAACCGTATACACAGTCATGGAAAAAGGAAGACATTCTCTGCTTTGCCTTCTGTCTGTTGTTGCAATCTTGGCACATTTTTTTACTCTTCCTCATCTCTCACTTCCATTTTGACTTCCACTGCTAGTTTTGGAAAGGGACAAGGGTTTCTTTAACAACATGTAGACAGCACCAGCAATAAGGACTCCCAAACAGAATTGTTTTCAAACACAGCTCCTTTGGACTCCAGAAGATTATAATCATAGACTCATAGATTATCTCAAGTTGGAAGGGTATAAGGATCATCAAGTCCAATTCTCTGTTCCTCACAGGTAGTTCTATCTTTCAAGACAGTCAGCAAAATGTGATTTGTGTATACTTGTGTGTGATTTTACATTAAAACTAACTACAGGATTTTCTCAAAAGATCAGGGTAGACACTGGAGTAAAACCTTGAGCAATCTTTTCAAATGTATCTTGAAACACACAGCATTGGTGTCCACATTCTGCTTCTAAAATCAAGCATAGCATGAGAATGTACTCTAATTTATCTACATTATTCAAAACTGAATCTTTCTGATAGGTATTTCTGTCTTGTGTTCCCTTCCAGGCATGGTCTGTTTCCAGAGCTACAGCAAACCAAGAATACACAAAGTCCAGAAGTCAAGAGCCAGGAGCAAGGGATTCTATGACTGTTGTGATAAATTGCCTGTGATCAAATGTTGTGGCTCATGGCTGTGTTCCAAATTTATTGCAGAAGAATCTGGCTTAGGAGAACCAGTGATGGAGAAGGCACCTCATACTGCAGCATCTAGTAGTAATTCCTAAATTTGCTCCAAGGCAGATACGATATAAATGATTCAGCTGAGCTTGAGAATGTCCTGAAGTTTGACCCTATCAATAGAGCCAACTGCATTGTTGAAAAAAACCAAGCTGCAAGCAAAAGCTGACATGTAACAGAGCTGTTAATAAGTACAAAACATTGGTTTCTGTCTGCAATATTTAAAATATACCAGGAGAAAAGAACTGGAACAAGAATCTTTAGTATAGGCTTGCAGTCATTATCAGTCAGCTCTGTCAAACTTTGTTATCCTCCATTCTTTTACACTTAGCCAAAATTTAGAATTATATGAGGACTGTGTGTATTCAGTAAAGAGAAAACAAAATCCTATTCCTTCATTTGAAACAATTTTTACATGTTTTAACTCAAAGGTTCCCTCTTATTCTATCTACATGTTTCTTACGTTTGCTGATGTTGTAGAGTATAACCTCAGATAATGCAGAAGTAATATCTAAAGGTATGTAAAATTAAATCGAATCTTTAAGGTCCTAATGCTAACAATTGACCTGTGATGCTAGCTTCTACTCTTTTATATGTTTCTACTTCATCATGTCTCCTAGTGTTGCCTGAACAAAAACTCTGAGAAGCAAGAGGCAGCTTTGCTTTGCACCTCGGCTAGAGCTGCTCCTCCCCTCAGCAGAGTGCACGACAGAAGGATGCTGCTGCATGTGCAGAACAAGTGGCAATCTGCGGTGCTGTGAGGAGCACGAGGTAGGTACGGGCTGCGTACTCTAAAGACAGAAAGGAGAAAAGATCTCATTTCCTCTACCATGTGTGTGCCAAGATACCCTTGAAAGAACAGACCCAAGGAACATTAGGATAACCATTCAATCCCATTCACAAACCCTCATCATATCTTTCACCCTTTGGGCAAAATATTTGTTAGTATTCAACACTTGTTGATCCTTTCAGCTATCAATATTATTACAAATTTAACTGATGAGATCTTTCATTGTTAATCTGCCAGTGCTATTACAGTTTGCTCCCTGGGTGGGGACTTGGCTCTCTTTAACTTTCCAATAAATTACACTTTTAAAAAAATATTTTTTGTAATTTCTTCCAAGGACAATAGCTCATACCTTAATAGCACCCAAACCATGAAGAAAGGAACTAGTAATTAAACCATTAAACCCTCTCACTCCTCTAAATTTGAATAGTATGGGTTAGAGAGACCAGAAAGTATTCCCAAACAATGAACTGATTCATTGACTCACTTATTTTGGACCACAAACATCACATATATAAACTTTACACAGTTTTAAGCATAGCTCAAGCCCTTTTGCCTGTTAGTATTGGTACAAAATGACCTTACATTAGTAACTTCTCAGCACAGTAAATCTCTCATGCCATAAAAAGAGACTTTCAAATGACTTCTCAATATGCTGCAATTTACACTTCATCATCTCTGACTATTCCTCAACAGACATCACTGCTTAAATCTGCAATTAGATATATCAAAGAAGGCATCTTTCTGCTATATTCCTTGATTTTTATTAACTTGATGAAATCCTTGGAATCTCTAACTTTACTGAGTCATTGCTCTGGTTTGGCAGAGTCAGCTGGATCTAATAGTCTGATCCGAGAGCAGGTTGAGGCTCTGGTGTTTACAATTATATCCTTATAAGGCATCTTGGTTCACTTCCAATCATTGCTTTTTCTATAAAGCTTTCATATTTCAGTGAATTATTTTTGCCATCAAGCCAAGAACTCTCGATGCTGATAGTATCACAATGTTATTAGCTAAGAAATAACATCTGAGATCTCGACTTCTGTATGCCACCACAGAGTGAGAAGTGAAGAACCCCTCTATTCTTCCCCATAAGCAGATAGCTGGAATACTAATTACAGTATAGGCTGAGCACAATGTACAAGGAAAGCCTAGCCCCTGGGCTTTCAGCAAGTTGCCAGCTTTTGCTCACTCACACAGTGCTATTCCACAAACCTGTTTTACGACACTTATCCTTCACCCAAACCTGCTGAACATCAGAAGGCAGCAGTTTTTCATTCTGAAGTTCTGAACTGCAACATAAATGAGGGAGAGGAAGACTTGAAAGAAAAAGCCCAGGTTAAAAGAGGGCTTGTCCTCCCACTGGCTGGAGCAGAGCATGCTCTCACATCAGGTAACACTTGGCATAAGCAGGCTATGACTTTTCCCCTCCTTGTTAAGCCAAACACATTTCCACCACAGTCTCCTAGCAATCCCTCTAATCACTCCTTAGGTGTGATTTCACTTAGATGAAAAATTTAACAAATGTGCTTCTTTTTCTCCTATGGTCTGCTGCTGCTCTGGCACTGCAGTTAATCTCTGGACCTCAAGTACCTTAGACCAGGGCAAACAGGGCTTTTTATGTGTGTACACTGTGTGCACACGGAGTTCTCTCTGATCAGGGTCTGGAACCACTGCAACACAAATGACTTGTATCAGCATATTGGAAAGTGATAGCATCACCCAGCCATATCTATTTGCCACCCCAACACACCAAAGGGGTACCTACAGTGACTTTCTGAGTTTCACCAGTAGCATCTGCTATCTAGACACAAGAGTAAGCTGTATATATGTCTACGATTCAGTTTTCATGCAGACAGAATATTAATATAAATTTCAGTGAGAGGAGGAAGGTGTAATTTTGAGTGGTAATTTTATAATCAGACAAAATATTCAAAATGCTAAACTATCTAACTGTTTTTAACAAGCAATTCATCAGAACTCACTGAGAAAAGGTGATAGTGTCAAATTTTAAATCACAAAAAATGCCAATAGGGTTTTTTTAAGTAGTTCTAAGAAAAGCATTCTGGCTGCCCTTTTTCTTCACTAATGTGCCGTTCCTGTGGATTCAGTTTGCTTTGCGTGCTTTGTTCTCTTTTGCTACAGCAACACCTACTGTTAAAAATACAACTGGAATTTTCAGCAAGTCCACAAGGTTATTTTTAAGTAACCACTAGCAGCTCAAACTTTCAAAGTTATACTAATCCTGTTATATAATGTGTTTTGTTTCCCCAACAACATTTTAGGAAGCGATCTCCTATCTAAACTGCTCTCTGAGTGCAAAAGACATAAATTAGAGATTTTTAAGACAACTCTGAACCTGATTGAAATATCTGAACTGACATTCCACCCTGTGGTAGGTCTGTGACAAAACTCAGATGTGGACTAAGAGTTTTTAAATCCAGCACCCAACCTGACTTAAAATCAAAATGCTGAAATAAAAAGCAGCAGATATTCAAACAAACTAAATTTAACGAAAAAGAAAGCCATCTTATAAAATTTGATCTGGTTTTAATTTAGGATTTAAGTTTCAGGGGAGTTTGATCCCAGCTTTTGGATGCAATTCTATCCTTAATTTCACCTATGCTGTGAGGTAAAAGTTTAGTTTTATAATTTAATGTTCGTGCTTTGAAGAAAAATTATATGGAACAGAAAATGGAGGCCTACAGAAAGTCCAAGTACAGTGCCCGTTTTAATAAAAAGTTAAGTGAATATTTAAAATAGAATAACAAAAAACATGCACTTGGTGGCTTATTAGGAGACTGTTTTGACAGAAGGTTGGTTCACAGCTTCTGTTCCCAGATTTATAGAAACTGACAGCAGAGCTACCACTATTTCTTGTTTTGAGAAAATGTATTCTATGTTCATCTGTGACTAAGGTCACTGTGTGTCATCATGTTCCCTGGAGCATGCTGCGAGCAAAGCTCAGCTCCAAGAAGCCCGTTAGCAGACTGTTTTTCTGAAGTCATGTTCTATGTCTGTCTTTTATACCTAGAAGAATTTACAATAACTTTATATGCAGAAACACTCTGTGACTATGTCATACTTTGTCTGAATTTGAATTACTCATCTATTCAAAAGATAAGCTGTTTAAATGAAACACATTGTTTGATTTGAGCCAGCTGCAAAAAACATAAATCTTTTATTCTCAGAAGTTCCTACAATGGATTTTTGCTAATCTTTAAAGATAAAAAAAATCTTTTAAATTCTCACAAATACTTCAGAAAAGAAAAGCATTTTTCTTTGCACTCCTCAGTCCTCCCTGATCCTTTGGATATGAACCTATATTTCTTTATGCATTGCCCTGACAGGTCATGAAGATGCGAATTTCCAGACACAGGAGAAAGACTGCATAACAGGATCAGTGAATAGATGGTAGCCCAGTAACACCACTAGGTGTCTGGGTCAGCCAACAGCTCTCAACACTTTCTGTTAAATTTCCCTTGTCTGAACTGCCATAGATGCACTGATCTTCATATTCAATCAATCTGTGTTTACCCATTCAGTCATCAGAGAGAAGGATATGCATTATATATATTCTAACAGGTTGCCCTGAGAAGCTGTGGATGCCCTGTCCCTGGCAGTGTTCAAGGCCAGGTTGGATGGGGCTTTGAGCAGCATGGCCTAGTGGAAAATGTCCCTGGCCATGGAAAGTGGGGTGGAACTAGATTATCTTTAAATGTCTCTTCCAACCCAAACCGTTCTATGATTCTACTATTTGTTGACTTACAAAGTCAGTCCTCAGCAATCCCCAGTAGTAATAATGTACTCACTATTTGAAACTTGGCTTTTGTCACCTTCATGTAGCAAAATACTCATGGCTCAAACTGGAAAACTCCCTAAACTTTCAAGTTCCCTAAAGAGAAATGCGAGAAATACACATCACAGGACTGTACAGAGGCTACTTTTCACTATTGGATGAAGCAATTTCCTTGTTCAAATTGCCATACCAAACCAGACTCAACAAAAATATAGAGGAGACATAGGAGCTGAACTGCAGGACATACCCTGCACCCTAACCATTTACATTGTTTTCCCTTGTACAGTAGACTTGAAAAAAAAATCTTTATAAAAGAAATTGCCTGGTTACTAATCTGTATGTCCTTTGAAGCCAACTCAAACCATCCTTTCTAAGCAGGAGAATTAGTGCATATAAAGAGGAATTTTCATGTATGTGAAGTAGTTTAGGTATGCATAGGCTTATTCTACAGGGAATGCAAATTTTGTAAGATTTTATCTACAGAAAGTGTGCAATATTCACCAGTATTTTACTGCAGCATAATAATGAATAATCACGTCATGAGGCTGGGTCTGGCACTTATGAGTGTGCTGTGAGCTTATGACTTAAGGAGTTACTTCTTAAACTTAACTGCTAAAGGTGGAGTTAGAAACTTGATTGAAAGAAAGCCTGCTGCAGCCCATGTGAAAATTTCCACTGACTCCAATATGCTTTAGTAGAAGCTTTTTCAGCTGAGCGTCTCCAGTGGAGTTCAACTGATGAAAGCATTTGTATGTGGATGTGATTTGCTGTGTAAACATATGATGGAATATGCTTTATGTGGATTCTTTGGCTGGCAACAAAGAATCTGGTAAACATTCACCCCCTTCAGACTGCAGTTTCAGCAACTGAAAGTTTTGTTTTTCTGAGAACTGTGTGAACAGAAGCTAAAGTTCATAATAGCTCTCTAAACACTGCTGTCTGGTTTCTGTTAACATTTCCATTACCACGGCTTCTCAGATAGTTTCACAACGATGCTAAATTCCCAAGGATGCATTAGGAAAAGTTACAAGTTCCCAGTGAGTGTTTTTTACTACATAGCTCAAGTGTCACAGTGAAGATAGATTTTTACTTAAACACTCACCTAGGAAGAGCAGAATCACCTAGGGAGCCAAGTCTGGCCAATAATAAGCATGCAATAAACTTGAAGGAAGAACAAAGGCTGAGTGCCTAGCTCTTGTTGTCAAGATATGGTCTTGAGACAGTGGTGCATGGCTTATCAAAAAGGAGTGTTATGAGAACTGTTTGTGTACTTGAGTTTACACAGATGCACACAGATAAATCTATTTACCTGGTATGACTGAACCTTGGTAGACATAACTAAACTGCCTAGTGTCAAGAATCTTAATTTTTAAATGTTATACATATAAAATACTTCTTTAATACTTTTAGTTAGAATAAAAATCTTCATTATTTTCAGCCAGTCACTTCAGAAAAACTGTTACGACTAGTATAAAAGAATTTCTCTTGCATTTTGACCAAAATTATCTAGTAAAGCTTATTTGCACTCAGTGGAGATCTACACAAGCAACTCGGGTAGCACTAAGCTTTATCTTAAGGAAAACTTGGAACTGACTTTTCTCTATTTCAGGTAGACATAGTAGAGAGGCATTTCTAGCAATGATAATTCCACTGATTTTGTGGATGCACTGCCTTTGCACAAGTGAATTTACATGGAGAAAAATTACCCCATTTATAAATCAGGCTGCAAGATGCAACTTCAAAAAGGTTAAAGAATACCTCTTTCATGCACACCTGTACAAAGCTAACAAAACTGAGAAAGCTGTCTATAGGGAATGAGTCTCTCCCTGGCTGATGGAGAAAAGCTTCTGATAATTTTGACATTGCTTTCAGTTTAAACTACATTCTAACTATTAAAGAGTAGATATAGGTGCAAGTGATATTATTTCACATACCTGTTCTTCACTGGCACTGACAAGCTCTTCAGTTGAAATAAAATTCTTCTTTCAGGTACAACAGCAGATTGCAGTTCTAATATCTTGCTTCCCCAGCACGAACAGAATTGATCTCAGCATCTGACAGAAGCACCAAGAATGATCTCTGAAGGAACTAAAAAGCAGAATCTATGAAGTAAATGTAAATGAACCAGATCATAAGTAATGTTGTGCCAAATGAAAGAAGACTCTCCAAAAACTTCCAAGGACATGTCTGCTTCACAGGTGAGGCCAATGTTTTGCACTGCAGGAAGATGCAAAATGCACATGCATTCATGTGCTATATAAAATACGTGTTACGTGGCTGTTCTAAGTATAATTAACCTTGCGCTCTCAAAACTAACCACTCAGTCCTATTCTACTTCTATAGACATTGTTAAAAGTCTTAGTGAGGCTGCAGATTCAGCAGAAAAGGAGAGGACCTAAACCTTGTAATGCACTTTGAGATTTACTATAAGGAGAGATGGTAAATATGTTTCTATTACTTATACAGATATAAAGACAAAAATACACATTTGTGCACGCACACAAGTACACACATATAGAAAAAAAGTCACAAATGGCTAGTCCCTGTCCTTAGGTGACCATGTGGCCAACTGACAAATATACGAAGGTTAGGAAAAGGATATAAATATATTTTCATATAGTTTGTCAGAGAGAAATATTCTCACTTATTTGAAATATTTTCTATAAAATTGATTATTTAATATTAGTCAAAAAACCATAAATTGATCCTCATGCTTTCACTGCCAGAAACACTTAAAGGTAGATTTGAGGGCAGTTCAGAGTCTAGGAAGTCAAAAATTCTGCTGCCCAAAAGAAGCACAAAAATGCCAGTTTTACAAAATAAGCTCTGCTAAAGTGATCAGACTGCAGACTGAAAAATTTAGTTTAGAAGTCAAAAATGTAATACCAAACCAGGCAGTACAGACTAGATAGAACACTTTCAACACCAGACAAAGAGGACAAACTGGCTCAGCAACTGTCTTGAAGGAAACACTTTACTGGTCTGTAGTATCCCTGAGCTAAAGGACAAATGTTGGAAATTGACAGAAGCTTCAGCTGCCTTCCAAAAGGTGTGTTCAGAAGGCCCTATGCCCCACAAAAACCACACCTGGGGTGCTGCCAGAGCTATTTTTAGTTTTGCCTTCTTTTGTGTCTTTCTACTTTAGAGGTTCAAATCTCTTTGATTTTGTTTCTTCCAAACTATGGTTAAGTTCTCTGCAAGTCCAGGATATTCTTAAAGTCTCTTTTTAAAAAAGATTATGTTTTTTAAATGTCAGTATTTAAGAAATATAATAAAGTTATACATTTCCTGTAATTTCTTTAGGAATAAGCATAGTTTCTTACATATTTCTTTCAAAACATTCCTTGCCAAAACAGTGACATAGAGGGTATGAGTCTCATCTGTTCACGGAAATGTTTTCTTTTCAGCTGAGAACAAGGGTTCTGTGGTTTCATCTTGTATTGCAACCTTCCAGCTGAAGCTCATCTAAGTCAAAAGAGAAGGAACAGAAAGCCTCATTTATCTAAGGCAGCAACTTCTTGCAGGTGAAAACTGAAGGTGATATCTTCACTCCATTAGAATGGCATGGCTTGTTACAAGCTTGACAGAGCAAAATATAAACAAATAAATGCACAATTACTTTTGTTTGTGGAGACAAGCAAAAACTATCAAAAATGTAGCATACTCAGCTGGCATTACTTGTAGACTGGCTGGCAGCCTCTGCAGAGAGAACAAGGAATACTAAAATAGATTCAAAGGTGCTATTTCCAGGGCACTTTACAGAGTGCTAGCCAGGCAATGTGGGAAATGGGCCTTCCACATGTCTGCGACACCCTTACCAGATTTAGAAGGTAAAGTAAAGGGACTAGTAGAGTTTCAGCTAAAGTGCTTATTGTTGTAGATGCATTGGCACAATTTTTCTTTGAAAATCAAAATATATGGACTCATTCCCAAAGCTCAAAAAATGAAGACTTGCACCATTTTGGATTGTCCTGCAGTGCTAAGCTGCATGTTTCTGCTCTGTTGGGCAAGGGTAACAGCAGAAAATACATAGACAGCATCTTCTGCAGGAGTTAAAGGAAAAGCTGTACTGCGGTAAAGCTAAGGCATAATACCTTGTCTAATTCTATACCACAATTTCAATTTTCTGCCATTGTTAGTCCCAGTAGAACTGTCCTGTAGACATCAAAGGCTCTGAATTTTTTCAGACTTGAGGTATCATAAAAGCTACAGTCTTGCAATTCATCTTTAATGAGTTGTTTACATGGAAATCAAACAGCGATGGAATTTCTTGAAAATAGCCGAGGATCATTCCTATCTTGTGTCCAGCACTCTGTCTCTTGAAAACAACTTCTGTGGCCATACATCAACTATCATTGAGTGAGATTCATAGCTGTAATAAAGCTGTTTACTGTTTCGTTCTGAACAGTTTTCTTATTTGTGTGCCCCAGCCCATAATTTCTAAAATATATACCATCTCTTATTGTTGTGACCTGGAATTTACTAAAAGTATCACTAATAAATCACAAGAAACTACTCTTACTTTTATTCCTCTCTTAAGAATAGGCTGGGAGCCTTTACACACAGCTGTCTGAACGTGGATCATTTTCAGATAAAAGTATTATTTATGCTCTAAAGTGTCCCAGGAGCCTCCTAGACAGAACTGCACACAGTTAGGATCTGCCTATTTTCACATGTGGGGAAACCAGGCAAGATTCATAATGGAAAATTTCATTCCAAATCTGCATTTAGGTGAGTCTGGACCATGCATATGCACACACAAAGTTCATTCTAGCTGCTTGAGAGGTCATTGGACCTTCAGCACGATCACTTCAGGAAAATGCTGATATTTTCATTGGTTTTGCTAAAACTGTTTATTCCTGCGTTCCAGTTTATTCTTTTTTCAAACATCCCTTCTTGGTCTCACTATCTTTTTCTTCCAAAATTATATATTGTTGATTTGTATTTTAGACACCAAGAGTTTTAGCTCAGTTATAAGATATACTGTTCCATATAAGCGCACTTTGACACTGGATACAATCCAGGATGAAATATATAAAACCTGGGCTGTCACATCAAAGAATACTCAGTAAATTTAGTCCTTTAACCTTATGACTTTCAGCATTTTTAATGATACTTTATGAGTTAGGATCTTTGTGCATTCAGTTTGTAAAGGGATGCTCTATTTGGTGCAAGAGTTAATCCTTCTGTTTTAACTGCACTCACACTCTGCTATCAAAGCTCTCAGTAGCAGCTGCTAAATTCAAGAGCTTGTTGTGTGTATTAATCCAGTTTTTTTAAGTTCTCTGGGATGAAAGACACTGCAGAAATGCAAACCCCTACCTATTTATTTCATAACAAGCCAGAAAGACTAGCAGGACTTGCACAAGATTTAAATTTGACAATAATATCATTTTGTCCCCCTTTGTTTTGAACTAATATGTGACTTAAAAATCATCTTTAACTTGCCAATCTATGTGTAAAAAGATCCAAATATGTTAAATAAAAATTTCTTGTCTACTCTTTCTCTAGCTCTTTAAAACAGAGAAATACCAGAAAATCTAACATTTAAATTTAGAATTTTTGTGTGCTCAAAGGAGCAAGTAGAGAGTTAACTAGAACAAGGTCTAATGTTGTTAAATTACAGTCATACTATGTAGTAATATAGTTATAATTATCTAAAAACGGCTTATCAGACAAAAATACCTGTTCAGTGTTTTTAACTGAAAGTTTACTTAGAATACCTATGGGCTTATTATGAAGGTGAATAAACCAGAAGCCTGTGTCCTCAAGAGATTGGCATTTTACTGGGATTTAAATGCAAGGCTTCTATGACAATAAAAAAGGGGTAATTTTTAAATGTAACTTGCAAGCATCTGGGTAACAGCAGGAGTGTCATATATTAGATAGGTGAGATATTTGCTAGGGCAGAAAGGTAGCTCTTGAAGCTTAGCTTCACATGTATGTAAGTGTGATCTTGTCCCATATTCCTGTTATGGGGTTTTTTTATGGTTCATTTGCAAAAACTCTAAAGCTTCAGTGAGAGATACAAAGTGATACAGACTGTTGGTTCACCAGCAAAACACGACTATCGTGCAGGGAAACAGGCTGTTCAATATCCATGGGGATAAGCGATTTAATGAAAGGGAGAAGTGGGGGTAACCTTTTTAGATACAGAGCTCCTAAATTAAAATTACAGATTTTCTAGGATAATGGACAGATGCATATCAAGTAGGCACTGCACCCTGGAAAATAATTGACCTAATATTTGCCAAGCAACCAGACACAACATTTGATTTGAAATGTGGTATAGCTAAATGAAGTCATTTCACTCTGACAGATAAACAATGCAGAGAATAATAAGGCAGAAGCTGGACAGACCTTCTTTCCTAGTAAACTAACAAAAGACAAAGCTTTTCTGAGTTACTCTGTTTACTTTTAGCACTAGGAACTGACAGGACTCACAGCTACAAAGCAAAAAAGGATGGATCTGTTTCATGAATTAGAATCTACCTCTGAAATATTTTCTACTTTTCTAAAGAAAATGTTGCCAAAACATGTTTTTAATAACTTTCAGAGATATTTTTGTTCCCCTTGTCTACAGCTGTCCCTTACTGAATAATTTAAAAAATCAAATGAACTCTCCTAAAAATTATTCTGCTCTGTAGCAGTTTTCGTATATCACATATTCACCATTCCTTGACAGTTTCATTCCTTTGTATATTGGAACGAAAATAACTGCTTCATAACAGAGGTTTTTGGTTCTGGTACTTATTTTCCTATTTGTACAATAAGTCCTTGGATTTAGAAACATGGTTAGGCTTAAGATATCTCTAAAATTATTTAATAAAGCAATAACACGATAAAAATATAAACCATTGTCAATTGCAAGTGTTCCATTCCCCAAAACAGGAATGGGATAGACTGAGCCAGAGGAAGCATTGTGTCCTTTTTGTGTGTATAAATGTATCAAAATAACATGTCATTATGGAAGACAGAATACAAAACTTTGGATCTTCTAACAGCTTCCAACAGGAGCTTGAAGAATCAGTATCAAGGAAAGGATTCAGGATAAATTTTTTGCGCAGTATTTTGTAGTATCCTTCAAGAATCATGACAGAGGACATACAGGCTCAACATAGCTAAAAGCATTCCTGAAGTCATGCTATTCTTCAGCTGCTGTAAGATTTGTAGCAGAGCCATCTGTATTTCAACATATATGCAGAGCCATTGGTGCTTCAACAGCATGCAACAGGAACTGAAGTATTAATATTTACACCATCTTGGTTGGAGTCTTTAGCTGAAGCACTTCCTGCTGTAAGTAAAAAATGAGTATTAGGAGTATATATTTATAGTATTAGCAGTTCTAAATATTTGTTTACAGAAGAGCTAGCAGAGTGGAAAAGGGATAAGGATATGTAGTTTTCAAATATTACCTTTAACCACAGAACACTCAGCTTCTATTATTCACATTAACAGAATCAAATGCAACCTCCACATGAATCAAGCCCACTCTCTATGCAAGTTCTTGAAAAATAAATAGACACATACACAATGACGGACTACTCATTGGAAAAGGATATAACAAAGAATTTGGTGGAGTTCACAGGTATCACAGTACAATCATATAGTTGTATGGACTATCCATGCTCACAGTTTTCCACAGTGATCGCTAGAGATTTCAATTGCTTAACTAGGCCTTAAAAGGTATGTAAATACCAGGTTTATCGAGGCAAATATGGCATTCCATGACAAACCTCTTTCTTCTTCATTTCTACGGACATAACAACAGCCAACAGTTCTCTGTATCTCTAGTCATATCGCCTACTTTTAGACAGAGTCTCATGCAGTCATTAAATGGGACCAGGATTGTATGGATAATGTACAGAGCCTTTGGTTGTTCTCTTCAGTGCATAGACTAGCAGAGTTATGCCAGAAATCATAGTCTTCAAGAGATAGGGCTGCTATAGTTCTGAAGAAAGCCAAAAGAAAAGTCACAGTCCTATTGCTGGTTGGTTCCAAAGAAAAAACTGCTGTTTGACCAGTTGAAAATAATTTAGTAATAGCTCTATCTTCCTACATCAAAATTATAATGCATTAGTTACCTATTTTAAAATTCATACTGTTTATTTATATAGCATTTCTAACTTCTGGGGTAGGTATTCTAGATATACAGTTGCAAATCAATTTGTGTCAGTCTCTTAAGCTTCTTTAGAAACTGTCTTGTAAAAGTACCAAAAATTTGGTAATTATTTAATACAGAATTTTAGTTAAAAAAGAATATTGTGTCCACCCATAAAAAAGCTTGTTTTCTGTACAAGAAAACAGCCCAAAAGGCTGCTTGTTGATCTCTAAACTGTCAGACCTATTATGCTGCAGACTGGCATAAAAATGAGTTTTTAATCTATTTTTCTTAATAGATAGAGACAACAACAGCATTTAGAAGACAGACATTATTTCTCTCACAACCTTATACTATCAGTTGTATGTGAAATTCAACTGTGGAACCTCGGCCCGCCTTCAGCAGCAGGCATATTTGTCCTTGGAGAATATTTAGAGTCAGAGAGGTGGATTACTGAGGAAAAAACTGTTTGCCATTGTAATAGGAGATCAGTAACACAAATGAACCAGAATACTGCACATAAGTTTGTAATTAGGGGCCTGATTCTGCAATAGTCTGATTATTTCCTGAATGGTTTGGTGCTGAGTACCTTTGACTCATCAAGTGATGTCATTGGTTTAGTTTGTTCAATAACCAAGCACTGCAGCGAGAGGAATGTACAGAAGGTTATTTAATAGGAGATATGTTTCAATTGCTATTCAAAGGCAAAAAATCAAGTGTCAGACAACTGGAACTTTTTGGTTGCGACTGTACACATCCTGTGCCAACCAAGTCATTAGAGCACCTCACCTGAAGTAGAGAGAAGGCCACTTCATGAATTAAATGCCTGGACACATGCCCAGCAAAGCATATAGACTCGCTTTCACACTCAAAGCACCCTCACAGCATTAAAATTTGATGTTGTCCAAGCCACAGAGCCACTTTTCTTGGTACTGATTACAGGGATAATGTGCAGCTGTGTTGATTGGGCTTGAAAACTGTTCAGATTGGCTCTGAGTTTGTTTTGCTTCAACTATCTTTCATGAAAAAGAAATTTCCCTCATAAATCCATATCTGCAAGCGTGCTTCCTTATCAAGCATTACGTATTTCCCACGAGGAAGAATAACACTGTTCTATTTCCTAGAAAGTCCAGATCAACAAGTTCATATAAACATTGGAACAAGTTGGTATGATCATCTCATTGTATATGAAGAAGGAAAGAAACAATGAAATTGTAGTGAATTAATTATATCTGATGAGACATAAGTTCATCTGTCCAGGAGCTAAACTTTTTTCCTCATTGATTTAAATAGAACTAGCAGGAAAAAGGTATCTTACACTTTTAAACTAGGTCTGTGAATTCTATTAAGGAATTTCCAAACTTTCACACCATCCCCTTGTATCAGAAAAGGATTTTTGGATTCAGTGCATCATCGCTAAAAAGTACTGAAATAGATCTTAGCAAGTGCTGCTTTGTTTGGGAAAGGACCATTTAGAGTTTTAAAAACAAAAAAGGACACTATTTAGTTTTGAAGTCTAACAGTGCTGGAATAACATGCTTATTTTATAGCATTTCATTATTATAGGAAATAAACTCACAGTGCAAGAATCATATTCTCACAATGACAAATATAGAGTAGTAAAATGTTTTTTCTAATCCTCAATTCTAGTCAGTTTACAACCTGAAACCCAGAAACTTGGATTATGAGCTTGCAACTCTGATACTTCAAAGAGTGCTTTTCTACTTATTATCACTATTGCCTAAAGCATCAACTTAACCTAATTTTTCACTTTATTTTGCTGAGTGGAAAGGCCAGTGGCATACACCTAGGTCTTCTGAGCCCAGGTGAACCTTAAAAGTATACAGAAATTGTGAAAGGATTATTTAATAACAATTTCCATCTACAAAAAGCAATTTTGGGACATGCAGCTGAGTTCACATTCAAAAATGGGGTCAAATCTTCAAAAGGATCTCAAATTTTTATGCCTACTCAGCCTGAACAAGACTTTCTGATTTTTTCCTCAAAAATCTTTTCCTATTTCTTCCTCTTTTAACTGAGTGAAGGATGTGAACATCTACTACATATACACATTTGTTATGTACGTGCTTAGTTTCAGTCCTCTTTCTGGGTTTAATTTCAAAATTGATGTTAATTCAATTTCTTATGGAATAAGACCCAGATTAGATGGGATGAAAAGACTTTTTTTTTTCAATGAAACCAGACCCTTAAAAAATTTTATCCATTCCTTTTGCTGAAGTGTAAATTGCCATTACTCTGTTTCATATTATCTATGAAGGCTTTTATAGCCATACAAACTGAACAAAGAAAAGAATTTTTGTCAATGCTTCACCCAGAAATGATGTTTTGTACTTTATTATTGCTCCATGTGAAGAACTTCTGTAGAAAACCATAGAATCACAGAATAGTTTGGACTGGAAGGGACATTTAAAGGCCATCTAGTCTAACCCTCCTGCAATGAACAAGGATATCTTCAACTACATCAGGTTGCTCAAGTTCCTACATGAACTGTTTCCCCTCACATTAATGAAGGCAAACAGTTATTGAAAATTTCATAATGCGGGCATATATGGATCTTCTTTCAGGTACATCCAAATAACTCTGCCGATGATAAATAGGAAATTTATAGCTTTTTTTTCAGTCACAGATGCTACATTCTAAGAGAGAAACAAAAGTTGGTGAAGGTGTTCATACTCCAATTTTTAAATACATTTCAGTTAAATTGCTGTAATGGAAAAGTCTTTCTGTGAATTGTTAGAGTAATATACAGAGTAAAATATGTTATTCTTAGTGCATCCAAACTGATTCTTACTCCAATATTCGTGACATTCTCCACTGTCTGAGATTTGTACATAGAAAAGGGTAAAAAGTTTTCATAAGAATAGCTATCATCAGGAGGATCAGAATTTTGCAAGTATCACAATGGGAAGAAAACACAACAGTAAGACAGCTCACATACCTTTCTTTTGAACCCAAGCCCTTACCCTGGATAAATAACATTTAAGTAACCAGATATCCAGGAACACTAGCTGTGGTACTGATCAGAATACCTCAGTGAAAGACTGTCTGACAAAGTAAGAATCATATAGACAAGAGTCCAAGCTAGAATGCACTTTCTTGGGCTGTGATCAATAAGAAAATAATTTATGATGTTCTAATGGGTATGTTCCTTTCAAGAAAGCAACAAAAACCTAAGAAAGATGACCAGCAGAAAATATTATGCAGGAATTGAAGTGTTAGAAGTGATGACTTTGTTACAAGCTTTCTGCAAAAAAAAGCAGAATTTGTGTAAATAATTCACCAGAGTGCACAGAAGAGATGTGGGGAGAAGTCTATGTTCTTATGGTCTCAGCATTCATTGACTGTTTCTTGTGAGGGACTTTAATTAATGCTTACTGCTTTTATGCAAGGTATAATGTCCTCTCCTGCCTGCCCTAACTGGACAGAGTAAATGGTTTGTGACTGATTTTCAAAGTGTTAGGACAAGTGACATCTGGCATTAGTTTCTTTCTAGTTCTGCAAATCAATTCAATATATGCAGTCCATACTTGGCTCCCAAAGACGCAATACAAGTGATTTACCAGCTGCAAATTTGTCTAAAAGTGCCACAGAGCACGTTGGACATTGCTCTAGAAATGAAATTCAGGTGTCTGATATTTAAAGGCTGAAAATCACTAGCTTGAATTCCTACATTAACTGTTTCCCCTCACAATAATGAAGGCAAATAGTTATTGATAAATTCATTAACCAGGCATATATGGACCTTATTTCAGGAAAAGCCAAGTTTTCAATGTGATTAGTTTGACATCACGACCCCCTTCCTCCTCACAAAGAAATCTAAAGGCAAAGGCAAACACAGCCGATTCAGAGATTGAACTTTAGCTGACTCTTTTTTTTTTTTTTTCCTCCCCAGTCTTCATCCTCCAACTGCTTTGATGTTACAAGAGATTACATTGAGGTATGATTAGAAGGGATGCTGGAATTATGCCCACCTCTCCTCCCAGGATTTTTAAGAGAGATGTGAGTAGAACTTTCAGACTTTGGCTGGAGATGAAAGACTCTAAAAATATGAAGTGTGGAAACATGAAGAACTCACCACGCTCTCTGTAATCAAGTAGAGCCCTCACAATTTTCTTCAGTGCAATACCTCACGTGAGAACCTCCTCAAAGGAAACAGAATAGTTAAAAAAAATACATTTAGTATCAGATGTCTACATCTATTTTGCAAATAATCCAGATAGTGAATGTTTCTGTTCAGTTCAACTGAGGTTTTTTAAAAAAAAGAATTAAAAATACATGTATATTCATACTAATAGGGTTTGTACATTAGAATCTTAGCTTTGTTTTTGCTACCAAGTATCTTCTCATAAAATAGCCCCTCTCACCAGTCAATAAGGACAGCACTCAAAATACAGTACCCTGCAGTGTGATGGTATGCATTACTCCTAAGGGGTAAATTACTCACACTCTTCCAGTACCATCCAGGAGCTGGAACAGAACCACGTAAGCTGCAGGTCCCACAACTCCATCTCAAGTCTTTGCAGAAAGCAGCTGCTCTCTTAATCTTTACCCACACCTCACCTCACACATTTTGCAAAGTCAGTAGAAAAGAAACCTCCTGAATGTCTTTACATTTGGAGATGTTTTTTGACTAAATATTGCAAACAGCAATAGAATTGCTTAACATACCGTTAACTGGCAAATGATTAAGTGCTGCATTTAGGAAATTAATTTTTTATATATAATAAAAATGCTAAAATTAAACTTTCCTCAGTCTATCAGAAAATTATGTTTTATCCAATTATTACATGATAAAACTAATTCTCACTAAGACCTGTTGAGCAAGCAGCATTAATCCTGCATTTTGACCATCAGCCAATGTAAAATTTTGCTCAGATTGACATTATTAATACTGTGGGACCTGTGTTGGGAACAAAATCAAAAAAAAGTATCTAAATGTGATCATCTATTTTTAATTTGACATAATTTTTTCCAGATCACCAACAATGGTAGGATGCCAATAGAAAATATCTCTTCTTCATGTTTTATGAGTGGTAAGTACAGAGCTGAACACATTGCTGCATAGGGTGCAGAGCTGTCATGCAATTTTTTCCATGACAGACAAAAGTTTTCCTGTTTGATGCCTCAGCACAAATGTCAGACAAAATTTCATAAGGATTTTTTCAAATAATTTCAAAGCAGTCCAGAGAGAATAGGCTTTGAACAAAGGAATAAGAGTCAGCTTCCTGAATTTTATATGTAGCTCAACCATTTATTAGCTGCGCGATTTTGGTCAAGATCACAGGTATGCCTCAGGTTACTCACCAGAGTTTCAAAGGACCATGCAAAGTAGGGAAGCAAAGACTAATTAAAGAACAAATATGCTGCTCTTATTACCAAGCCAGTGATGTCTTAACTGTAGGTCACCAGAATATCCAGCATTTCTCATGCCACAAGCAGTAAGAGAGGTTTTGAACAGAAGATTGGACTAGATGGCCTCTTGAAATCTTTTCCAACTCACTTGATATCGTAAAAAGAGTCACGTTCCAAATGTCATGTCGTTTAGTAGTGCTGGTTATAGACCAGAAGTAATAAAAACAGTAATTAAAAAAAATAAAATGCAACTACTTAGACTTCACATTTAGTAAAATTTGGCTTATAAATAGTTTTCTTCCATATTCAGGTAAGCAATGTTTTCTAAATTTATGACTATTCCAAGTGGTGATATTTAGTCTATATTCCTTGAGGAAAAAAACCCCAACCTATCAAATGCCTAATATATTAGTGGTGTTTATCAAACTCAAAATGTGTTCTCTGAGTAGTACACAACTCGCAGCAAAATACTTCTAAGTTTGTGCATTTCATTATCACAGTGAGAAATGCCAAAAAATAGCATTTTGAAGAACTAAAACAGCTTCCTCACACTGATTGACAGGGTCATTTAAATATAAATTTGTGTGCTTTCATCTGTAAATTAAATAGTCTAAGATTTATTCCAGAAGCAAATTGGAAAATGAATATGAAAAATAAGGCAGTTACATAAACTGTCCTTTGTTCTTAAATGAATGAGAAGGAAACAAATATGCCAAGACTAAGAAAACATAATGAAAAAAAGTGTACTGAAAAAACAGCTGTCTTGAAATAACTGATCACTTATCTGAACTTTTGGGTGGGCAGATACTGAAGCGCATGTTAGTGTGATTGGTCCTGACTAAATCAGCTGCAGTGAAAACTAGGTTTGCAGTAAGAAAGATATACATTAAATTATTTACTATTTGCCAGCCACTATCCTCAGCTCCTTATATATTATGCTGGAATTCCTGGAGCCAATTTTTACTTCCCCCAAGGCTTGACTCTTCATATATGTATGAAGGCAATGGGTATCCTGCTCTTGACTTCAAGTGGAGAATGACTAAGTTCTGAACTTGATTTACCTAAAGTATGAAAAAACCCTCAGTTGTTTATCACAAACCGAAGTCTTGGCTAACATTGTATTGTTATTCTCACGAAAACCCTTGACCTTACTCACCAAGTAACTACAGAGACAGTCAAAAGCTCAAAATTTGTTTTTAATAATAGCAGTGAAAATCCAGCCTTCCCTGAAGCTGGGAAAATGGCGTAGATCCTCACCTATGAAATTTCCCGGAGGTGGCTTTAGCAACGAACATCCATAGATCATCCAAAGGACACTGTCCCCTCCATTACTCTGCATCTGAGCAGAGACTGAATCATCTCAATGGCTATGGCTCCTGACAGCAAGCACTGACTGCTGCAAGACTTTTTCTTGGACAATTCATCTTCAATAATTCTCAGAATGAAGTTTTCTGAGAAAGACAAAGTCAATTGGAATCATGATATATTTTTGGAAGATTTTTTTAGAGGGGAGAAAAAAATATTCCTTCACACTCAATATTCATTTGGCTTATTATTATTATTCTGCCTCTTCTGCCAGAATGGTATCTGTACCACAGAAAATCTTAAAACACCAGTCAAGTATAAGTAAAGATTGTTTTTGCACTAAATTTCTGAAGGAACTCTGCCTCATAATTTTATTCTGAATTTTCATAGAAAAAGAAACTGGTGATATTTGTTTTCCTTCAAAGTGCTTTGTGACCAGTGCTGGGCATCCAAATAGGAGTAAATTGCAATAACTACATTTGTGATAATCTTGGTCTTGTCTGCTTCTCTGTTCTCTTTTAAGCTATGAGTGAAAGCATGCTTTGAATCAGGAATTCAGCAAACACCCAGCTTGAAGCTGGGTGGCCCTGACTAACCTCTCACAACTTTCTGCACAGCTTCTTCAGGAATGGTAGTGCCCAGGCAGAAATCTCTCATGTACTGATCAGGAAATCCTATTGGATGTCAGTGTAAGTACCTTCAGGAACAGTTGAGAATTAAATTCAGAATATGCTCCAGCTACCACTCTCTATTCACAAAAGAAACTATGAGCCCAACTTGTATTTTAAGGAAAAATGACGTGAGCAACTAACTCCAGGAGGGAATTCAGTGCTGCAGATCCTGTGTAAGAGGATGTATCCCTGTAGACTGGAGGAAGTAGTCTGAGGAATGGGATTTGAGATTTCCCCTCACCTCAGACTAGATATTGGCTGAGATTCCTTCTTAGCAATAGAGCTTTATAAACCTTTCACTTCAAACCCACTGTCGAAGTTGCGTAGTAATAAAAACTGGGTTCTGTAGTGTAATCTAGGGGGAAAGTTCTTAAAAAACTAAATTTTATGGTGTCAAACTTAATTGAATACAGTCTCTAATTTCTTTTCCTTTTTATTACCAAATAAAAACAACAAACACAAGTTATCAAGATATTTCCAGCACAGAAATAAAGCTGCAGTTATTACTTAAATCATCTAGAGTACTCAGACATACTTCCCTTTCTAAGGTCAGTCTTGATTTCTTTAAATAAAAGGAAGACACAAGATGAGCAAAATATCTGTAACAAAAAAAAATTAGAGAACAGTTTTGTAAAAGTTATTTTATCTCACAGGTGTAAATTTTTTATTAAAAACTTGTAAAATAAGATAGAAGTCCGGCAATTGAAAAGTGACAGTGAAAATTCTGTGGCTGCTCCACCCTGTCCTAAATGTTAAAATGAACAGTAGCAGGAAGGCATGTGTGCTCCTAGAACAATTTCTTCTTGTTTACAATTGCAGTAGGCTAAAATGAGTCATCATTGTGTACAGAAAGAGAACTGTGTGCTCACAAAAAATGTTTTGGTGCTATCTGAAAAGTTTCAGTAAATTACAATGTCAGAATGATATATGCAATTTCTTTGAATATAAATTTGTAAGTAATGGTGCCAACAAGAATGAATAGATATACAATTTCTTGGAATTCTGTTTCATGCTGATAACCTAGAGGACAATATCTATTTTTATTTGCAACTGCTCAAAGGGCAGGTGTTATAAAACTAAACAAAGTTCATTGCAATATTTGTCTCTCAGGAATTTCTGAAATAGAACATTTTCTAGGATTATAAAAATTACATGTAGCATTTTAGAAAACATTAAAAATTCTTTTTATCATTAATTTCTCCTTATACACATGATAAATACAGAGAGTTTTTATTAAAGACTCCTATATTAAAACATAAGCTGCAAAGATATAATTTTTAAAAGTTCCCTGTACTAACCATGACCATGACAGTTTCAGTGATAATTCAAAGGCAGTAGAATAAGACAAGCACTTAGTGCTTGAAAATAACTCAGAAATTAATTAAGTGTAATTCTGCTCAAGTTACATTTTGGCAGATATTACAATGTCTATATAAAGACTACATTTTTTCTCAGTTTAATAAAAAAATTTTGCTTTTCTCTTCCTTTTGGAAACTACCGTATATTTCAGTAACTTATCAAATCACTCAGAGAATAATGTATACAATACATAAACACAAACTTCAATATACATTACAAAAGATCCATGAAGAATTTAATCTATTCTTCAACCTCAGTGTTGAAACATAAGCTGACTTCAGTTGAAAAAAATGAGGTCAACGGGTTTTAGACAAAGAATGAACCATGCTACTTGTCTGAAAATTCAGTGAAGTAGATAAAGAGGCTAAAATCTTTGCTTCAGGAATGGAAAATCAAACAGAAAGAAGACATGTTCCTTCCTGTAAGTATTCTCCGTGAAACAAGCTACTAGAAAGGTAAATCCTGTGCACTTTAGCAAATATTCCAGGAAAAAGTATTTGTGTTTTATGGTAAAGAACCGGCATAGAAGAGGGCTTTTGACTTTCTTTGAAGGTCACAAAAGGGGCAGAGCAACAAGGACTTTTAAACAACAATATCCTGTCACATCAAAATCAAATATCAAAATTCACTAGAGAGTACAGAGACAAAAGCGTTCATGGCAAGTTTGCCAGTGGTTTCTCTATTGAACCAAAAATTTCCACATAAATGAAAAATTACCTAAACAACCATATCAGGCCTGTCGTGAAAGCCATTTGTTATGAATGAAAATACTAACCCAGATCTGTGTGCAACCCCTCTGATGCTGTTAAAGATGCTCTTGTTTTGCTGTGTTTTACGTAATAAGAAAATACACAAAGAAGGAAAATAGTCCTTACCTCTGTGAAAATCAAAATTCAATGTACCCAGGAGCTATAAAATTGCACCTTTATTTCTCACTGTATCTGGACCAGCATGCAGGTACAAATTAGGGAAACCAAAATTTTAGTGGAAAGTATGAATGGACAGTTATCAGAGCCTCCTATTTTCACTAAGGTTTATTTAATGAGTAGAAATACTAATATTCCCATAAAACTTGTGTAGAATATCAACTTTAAGAAATTGAATGGGATCAGAAGTGTTGGCTTTTTCCCTGTGTTTGCTGTCTTTTCTCCACGGATTTGGCAGTGAAGTTCATTAAGTTCACAATAGAAATTTCTGCTACTTCACAACACATCTCATTATGAAAGGGATTTATAAAACCCATGCTGATTGTAGCAATGGGGGCTGTCTTACGGAAAAAGCAGTAGCTGGACAGGTAAGATTCCTAGAATTTCAGGCAGACTGTAATTGAGAGCAGAATGGGAAAAGACTCGTTAACTTCTCCATAGAAAGTCCCCTTTAGTCACTTTGACCTGTCACTGCTTGAAAAATCACATCAAAGATTATTTCAGAGGGCTTTCTACAATTTTAGCGTTAAAAGAGGTGTTCAAACTTTCTGAGGCAAGTCACTAGAGTTTATTTGAACTACAAAACATCAATGAAAGCTGCTTGTTTAAGAAAACAAACTATAATCAACTTTCATTGCAATTAAAACACATCTGTTTTGGGTACACAGAATCCAAATGAAATCCCATGTGAATTAATGTGTAAAATCAGCCAAGTTTAACAAGTGTTTATGACTTCATTTCCAAAGTAAATGTCATAAAAAAGACTTTATCATTGCTTTGATTTCTGTTCCACACAGAAAAATTCCTTAGGATTTTACAGACTAAATATGAGAAAAGATACAGAATTTAAAAAAAAATTAAAATGTGGTGTGCACCTCATTGTATCATAGATATGCATACTATTTTGAAGAAGCATCTTATCAGTTTATAAGGGCGAGAGTGTGGATAAAATGCAATCCCTTGGCCAAACATCCCAATAACCCACCTTGAAAGAGCTGTTATTTTCAAAGATGAGTTACAACAAATCAGCACAAAAGGAACAACACAGAAGAAAAGGAGACAGAAGAGAGAAAGGGAAGAGCTGGAAATCCTTAAATGAAATATTAAATTCTTTTCTCAGAGAGTCGATTATTGATTTTACAACATCAAAAATATAAAAACCTTACACTAAAAAACTTAATCTCTCTATTTTGCAAACTATACGGTTTCTTGAGAACATATGTACATATATTGGGCATTGGGGAAGGAAAGGCACAGACTTCTTAAGCAGGAAGCAGGAAGGCTGTATAAATATTACTTCTTCGACCACTATCTGAAAAGCTCTACTCTGATCCTTAAATTTTTCCAGAGCGTATGAGGCTAGGTCTCCTGCAAAGAGTTTTGTGTTAAGCTGTATATAAAACTATTTGGAAAAAAAGATGAGTTTACTAGCACATTATAAATCAATATAATAACCCTTATATTTTTTAAGTCCCAATTGACTTCCCACCATACAGTGTTACACGGATGTCTACTGTCTTTTAAAGAGATACCCGTTATATGGGTTGGACAGGTAATCTTATAAAACACAGCTTAAAGGGAAATATCAAACTGACCACAAGCATTTCAGGAGTCCCAGGAATTTTCCAGCTTATGAATCAAAACGAAAAGGAAAAAAGCAATAGACTTAAGAGGCTGTTGCCTTGTGGTGTTTTACATTGTTTGAACAACTGAATCTTTCACCTCTAATAATTCTTAGGAGTGCTTATTCCTCCTATCACTCCAAAGAGATGTCTTCCCCAGGATTTTCTGCTTACCTAAAGCTAGCAGAAAGCTGGCTCACAGAGGACTATTGGGCTGCATCAAAAGACACATGGCCAGCATGACAAGGCAGATCATTCTTTCTGTTCTGCTCCTCTCTGGTGAGACCCCAGCGCAGGAAAGACATGGACCTGCCAGGGCAAGTCCAGAGGAGGGCCACAAAGATGATCAGAGGGCTTAAGCACCTTTCCTGTGGAGACAGACTGAGAGAATCGGGGTTGTTCAGCTGGAGAAGGCTCTGGGGAGACCTTATTGCAGCCTTCCAGTATGTAAATGACACCTAAAAGAAAGATGGGGGCAGACAGTTTATCTGGGCCTGTTGAGATAGGACAAGGGGTAGAGGTTTTAAGCTAAGAGAGGGTAGATTTAGACTAGATATAAGGAAGACTTTTTTTACAAAGCGGGTAGTGACACACCGGAACAGATTGCCCAGGGAGGTGGTAGATGCCCCATCCCTGGAACCATTCCAGGTCAGGTTGGATGGGATTCTGAGCAAGATTACCCATTGAAGATTACCCATTGCAGGAGTGTTGGACCAGATGGCCTTTAAAGGTTCCTTTCCAACCCAAAGTATTCTATGATTCTGTATGTTTCTATTGCTATTGCACATGCCACTGAGCATAGAAATTCCCATTTTCCTTTTAGTCATGGGTTTATGCTGGCATTCTAAGATGTTCTTCATAGACAACCAGATACAAGATTATGGAGAAAATATAAATAGCAATATATATTTGTTTTCTTAAGTCACAAGGGCAGAAATGCTAGTGTAAGTATAAAAAATGGAGAAGACTGGGTTAGTAAAGATAAAGGTGGAATTAGTATATACAAGATTTCATCAGTAAAGGTACAAACTGGATTAGCAAATGTGATTGCATAGATAAAGGAATTGCATAAATAACAAATTATTATATTCACTCTTTTTTTGATTTATTTTATTATTCTGGCAGGTACACTTCATTCTGATACACATGTAGGACACATGGCAAGCCAAAAAATGTCTCTGCTCTACCATATCATTCCATGGTAGCACTGCATAGTGGGGTCCTATTTCCCTGTTCTGCTACAAATTTTCACCATACTTGAAAAACATTTGATATTCTTAAGACTTCTACACCTATTGGAAACCTTTAAATTTATCAATGAGTTTAAATGTTACTTGGAGAAATATAAGAAAAGGGACTTGTTCTTCACTGTGATGCCGCACTAGGGAGTTTCTAGGGCCTTTGAGCTCTCTTTTCTAAGCTAAGAAATTATCCATAAAAAAACACATTAAGAAAGTATTATTTGTGTGTAGAATCAAGCACTTAACAATTAGGAACTGCTTGAATTTTCATTGGTTTTGACTGCATTATGATACAGCCTTTAACTACACAGTCTTTTTCTTCAAGCTCATTTTCATCGCGTATCACATTTATGAATGCCCGTGCAACGCTGACAAATCAATTAAACTGAGCATTTCACAGATTTCCAGTAGAGTATGCTTCTAGATGACAAGCTTATTTCCTTATTGGAAGTCATGTCTAAACATATGAAATGTTTAATGCCAAGTTCAGTGAAGAAATCCTACAATGACTCACAGTATTTCATAGAATTCAGTCTAGGCTTCCTTTTGCTGGCAAAACTGGCAGCCTGAGTCTGAAGAGTGATTGAATTACACTACTAATTGTTATCTTGAACTGAGATCACATGCAGTCCTTTAAATCTGTGTCTCCCCTTTGCTAAACAAGGTAATAATCACTCCCTTTGCAGAGTTGTGGTGAAAACAAGTAATATCTGTACACTTCTGAGATATTATTGAAAGATGGAATGAAAAGGTGGATGAGGGGATTAATGACTTTCTCTGAAAAGCAGAATTTGAATACTTTGAAATATATGTGGTGCTGGACTGTTTTACTGTCAATGAATGAGAATTATTGTGGTTTTTTATCAAGGCCTTTAACAAAATGGGCACTGTTTTAAACTATGCTTCACAAGATGTTTTCTGTAAAAATTCTCTTAAAAACCAACTTTGCAATTTACTAAAATGTAAACTACTATAGTAAATAAACCTTTAGCCATCACTCATTTACATACTTATTCATTTAACAGAATTTAGGATTCACTTTCTTTCTGGTATTGCTAAAGTGAAGCTTTAAACTTGTTTCGGAGACTGAGGTCATGGAATGGTGGTTCTGTGAGCATCTGCAAACTTAACTTTGACACAATGGCTATGAACCAGTGGCACCTATTAATAGATGATACCCTTTACACCTTATTTCTGTATTACCAAGGTTGACCTGGAAATTCTCAATAAAGAAAAAGGAGCCTCAGACCCAAAACTTGTAACATTTAAATCATCTTATAGATCCTCAAGAACTGTACTTGAAGCAATTGGAACAAAAGTCTGCTCATATGATAAAAAAGTGGTAAGAGAAGAAAAAATTATAAATTAAGATTTTCAAATTGCTTTACATTACATAGAATACATAAATTCATTAAACAAGAGGAATGAGAGGCGTTTGTATATAGACTTTTGCACCAGCTGATGACCAGACTTCAAAAACATAATATGAAAGATGCCAAGCATGAAATCCTAACCTACTATTGAATAATAACACTGAAAGACTTGTCATTTATTTCACTGTGAACAGTGCTTTATTCCAGCTCCCAGCAGGACTCTGATGAACAAAATTACTAATTTGCTCTGAGTTTATCCCACAAGTACCTGGAAAGGAGGATGCATTGGGAAGAATCTTGCATGACTGCAGGCTTCTTTCCCTAAAGAAACTGGAACATTTTCATTGTAAGCAGCAGCAGATAGTTTTGCATTCCAACAGAGACCTGGAGAGAAAACTCTACCTCTTTAAAAACTGCTGTCTTGCATGTAAGTTAATTTATGATTTATTACAATGAAACTATTTACAACCCTAATAAGAATATTTACAAGCTTTGACTCAGAGCTCTGCCTCCTCTGTTAGACACTCGTGTGTCCTCCCTTCCTGCTGGAGCTATGGTGATTCCATGCAGGAAGGAATATAAAACTCACAGGGTGAGAGGGAGCTGAGGCATGTAACACAGAGTTCTGGATCTGGAACACCAGCGACTGGCTACATAAAAGGCATAGTGACACCTGCTTTTTGAGGCTTCCAAGTCTTTTACTGTCCTTGGCAATTTGCTGTGGCGTCATTTTTTTAAATATATCCTTTCCCTTTTACTTACAGTTTCAGGCCTCAGGCTTCATTCTCTGTAGTGCCTTCTCTACACCAAAAAAGGCAGCGTAGGCATTTCTTTTTATCACTATTAATGATTAGTAATTCAGTGAAAGCTGTCATTTACATTCACCTTGACTTTTTAAAATGCTGCATTTATACCCTTATTTTTTGAGGACTTTCAGGCTTTCTTATCCTGGTTTTCTAATTTCAATGTACACCAAGAATTGAATACATTAGCTGTCATGCTTTTAGCTACCTACTTTTTAGAAGTCCGCTTGTGTAATAGCTGACCCAGATCTCCAAGCAGTTCTTACATATAAAAATAATTTTGTCTTGATAAAGCAAAACCAAAAAAACTCACTGCTTTATAAGCACCAAATATTTGAATTACAAGATTAGGTGGAATACTTTTCTGCAATTTTCTCAGTAGAAGAGATGGCCCATGCACTCTGACGCTCACCAGTAACACTGAGAACAGCGACTACTCTGGCTTTCTAAAGTCTGGGAAGTGTCTTAAAAGCTTCTTTCCATTCTAACACAATCTCAGTAACTAAGACATTCACTGCAACTGATTCTTTCACAAAATGGGAGAAGGAACCTGTGACAGACTTTGCCTGGTTGGATGACTTTCTATATATCACACTCTTTTTGCATGTCTTACTTCTTTCTGCATGTCTTTCTGTATGTCTCTGTCTTTCTGTATATTGTATATCACTACACTTTGGGTCCTCATCACAACTCACTAACACACTAGAAGTAATATCAGAATTTTCTCCTTAAAGACAGATTATTTCCAACATTGAACTTTAAAAATTAGGTAACAAGAACAATGCAAACAGAATAGTCCAAGTTGAAAGGTGGCTGTTAAGATGAGCTGGTCTAAACTCCTGAAAGTGGGGGTCTAGATTAGGTTACCCAGGGGTCTGCCAAGCCAAGTTCTTAGTAATTCCTGTGAGGAACATTCCACCATTTCTCTGAGCAACCTATTCCAGAGTTTAGTTGTTCTCATGATGAAGAAAATCCTTCCTATGTCCAGAGGGACTTTTTTCTAAAGAACTTTTGCCTATTGCCTCTTGTCCTGTCCCTGTGCATGCTTGAGAAGAAAGCACCTCCCTCTCTACAACAGCTGCACTTTCAAGTACTGGAAGACTGCAACTGCATCATCCCAAGCCTTCTCCTCTCCAGGCTGAACAAACTCCATTCCTCTGACTTTCTTCTCCTGGATTTTTTCACATGCTATGTTCCACTATCCCACTGTCTTACTTAGGAGTCTGACCTCCAGTAATGTATTGAACAACATTGCTTCTGAATGTGCATATTTAGAAAGTAAAGAAGAATCAACTCCAAGACTTCAAAAACAAAATCATGTTCTTCTAACATACTTAGGTCCCTGAAGCAACTTTAAATTATTCATTTACTAGGTCACCTTCCTTGCAGAAAACAAAAAATCAAGTCTACAAAGTAAACAGCTTTAAATCTTGTGAAATCACAAACGGGTCAGACATGAGCTGTGTGTTAATACACGTGCGCAGGAGAGATGGGAAGAATTAAAAGCTGGATTCAAAGGGAACTGGCTTCTGAGTTATTTTTAAAGATTTACAGTCCATGAAGACACCATGTGGAGTGATGCAGAACAACAGGCTTAGAAGTAAACTACAATCAAAACCAGAGTTATAGAGGGCCTTTTTTTGACGTGTCTGAGGTCATTTGGACCAGAAATAAGCTTTCTATACTTTAAAGGAAGTGAGGAACAACCAAACAGTACAGGCACAGGACAACAGAGAGTTATGAGATTGTTAGGGTATGGTACTGCAGTACTGCAGTTAAAACAACATATCCTTGCCTTGTCCTTTCTTTGTATGCCTGGATACACATCTGTAGCCTAATAGCTGCATACTGTTGAATGCGGACTATGTCAACCACAGCATTTTAGGTTGTATTTCATATTTTAATACCACTTCAGTTTTAAAACAGCTTATGTAATCTATTTGAATCTGATTTTGAGAATAGCTGTTTTCCTTAAGTTACAAAAAATTGTCTCCTATGAAGTCCAGAGCATCAAGTAGATAACCCTAAAGGGAAACATGCCCCACCTCTTTAACAAAGATTGACAGAAATTATCTGCTTAGATATGTTTTCAAATGAACCAGCAAAACCCAGAAATAGTTCTAGAAGTCTCCACAAAGCTTTTCTTCAATCAATAGCCACATCATTATGTTCAAAAGAATGAAAGCTTTGCAAAATATGATTACAAATAAGAACTGAGCTATCATCTGAGATCCCATAATGTGACAATTCATTAATTCCATTGCCATTAAAGACTCTATAAAACACAATACTAAAATGCAAATGAGGAGCAGGCAACTCTTCATGTTAAGTGCATAAAGTTGCAAAGAATCTCAGAGCAATAGACCAAAATAAATGGATGCTCCAAGATGCAGACAATGTCTGGAGGTTCCTACACAGCCCCTTAGAAGCTTAGCAGCTCTCCCACCCCTATTTGCAGGGAGAATCAGGATGACAAACACATAGGATCAGGTACACAATAAAAAATATATAATAAAATTCAAAAATACAATAAAAGAGACAGGAAGAAGAATAACTTTTTTTACAGATCTTCCAAATCTGTATCTCATGAAAGTGAAGCATATAAAGAACAGAATATGTAGCCTACAACGTGAAGGTACTAAATCAGATTTCTTAAAGACTGATTTCTCTTACTCAAGAAAAAAGCTCAGCCTACAAGTTATCTATACAACTTTTTTAAACCTAAAATGGAAAACTGTAGCCCTTTTTAAACCCAAAAAGGAAAATATCACAAAATGAAGCTGCAGAAGAATAAACAGACACAGAAAAGATAAAAACGGAGCCAGATTTTAAATTGTAAAAATAGAACCTATTACCTCCTTACCATTTAGTAAAGTGGCAAAATGTTCATGTCATAGCCTACACTTGAAAGAAAAAGTAAAGGTTTAAAAACTCATTAAATCCAAACTCCCTGAAGAATTACCTGTTTGGAGTGGTTTTTTTGTCCTGACAGGCACCAACAAAGATAGTAAGAAGATGGTATTTAACCAACATGAAAGAGCTGTGAAGACAGGGCTATGATCATGCAAGATTTAAGCTGCAGAATAGACACAGAGGATTCTGCATGTTAAGGTACTGTAGCTTATATTTACCGAAAGGAGAAAAATATCACAGAACTTGTTGTTTGCTTAAGGAGTTACTCCTGATTAACATCAAGAAGTAGGTCTAAAATGAAGAAACCAGACTGATGCTGTGTTGCTCTAATAATGGCAGACTACTGGTGCTCATCGTGCATAAGGACTATTATGATTATTACTAAAAGGCTGCAGGGATTCAATACTGATTATTGTGAACAAGTATGGCTGCTCCTTAAATTGATTTATTTCACTTACAGCTTTTCTTCACAGCTGTAATAATTTCATGCAAGCAGCAGCAAGCTCAAAGATATTGCAGTCACCATGAATTCTCTTCAATAGTCAAGCAATGTAGTGTCCAGGCTATTTTCAGTAAATACACAGTACTTTTATCAGGAGTGACAATCGCTAAAGGAAAGAGGAAAATAATGGGTCTGGCAGCAGTATTAAGATGGTGTCATTTTTGTCACATTCCTACCAATTAAAATCTTTTTCCTTAAATTTTAAGTATTTGTAATATTTTTACTTTCTCTTTTAAACTTTTAACTGTTCTCTTTTATATCATATCATATTGTGCTATTTGTCTCAGTAACATCCTGCAGAGGTGAACTCAACTGCACAGTTAATCTGAGCTGATATAGACATTTGCTTGGTCCACATGCACAAAAACTGTGCACGTCCCAAAACATCCCTATTTTTCCAAGAGTGTTTCATGGTTTAGCATAGTTTGGGTTTTTAGTTAAGGAGGGCTCCATCAGCTAGGAACAACTCTCCCTTGTGTTTCCAATCTAAGTCTATGCCCAAAATCCACGGGGCCTCTGGACCAGTCACAAATGTTAGACTGGTCCAAAAAATGCTGTATGCTGTATTACCTCTACCTACACGTTTTGACACAGTATCTGCATTTTAAGTGCTGCTTTATAGTGTCTTTAATCATCTAATTGTATTGAGGAATATAAGAAATGCGTGCTGGGTATTGTGTCTTTCTCAATGCTCCTCATTAATTAGTAAGCTTTGGCATGAGATAGCTCTGCTCTCATTGACTCCACTGGGGGGAAATCTGAACTTACGTCTCCTCCACAAATTGTACCGTACAAGTCTTTTCAATGTCTCTTCCTCAGAAATAAATTTTCTCCCACATCCTATATCTTATCATGATTGTTCTCCTTTCTTGTACCTACAATTATGTCCTTTTTGGTGTGGAATGGGAAAGTGAGTTTAGGAGTCTGGTTATTCTAAATTTAAAAAACAAAAATGTTTTATGAACTGTTTTTATTTTCAACAGCTTAGTCTCGGTTACTCAATCTCAGAAAAAAAGTATTCTCTCAAGAAATCATACTGAGAAAACAGTTCCGGGCATTCTGTTGCTTCCAGCTGAGCTTAGTGTGCCTTATAAGGAGAACTCATATTTTCTTAGGCAGAACCTCTTTCAAAGATGTGCTGGAAAAGGTGATGCCATAAATCTGTGTCAGGCCCAGATGTGCAAGTCTCTGGTGCCTAAAAGTCATCCCAGCATATTTTCATAAATGCTTCCATGGTTTGTTTAGGCAGTTTAAAGTAATGTGTGTACATTAGAACAAAATCACCCAATGTACATCTGGTAAATATGTGATGTATTAACCATACACAAAAGGCACAGAGGTGAGGGCCAGAGGCTGTGGCTCAAACATCGGTTGGAGAATTTTGCTCACAGGTCATAAAAACAGTAACAAGGAGAATCTCCTTCTATTTGAGCTTAGAGGATTCAAGCTATCAATGTACATCCCTGTATAAGCATGTGTACCCTCCACAACAGCTTTGGAATAGCTGAACACAGAACAAAGTTGCAGATTTCATGACTTTTCTGTTTATCATTATCTCCAAAGAAATGTATCTTTCTTACTACATAAAACATTCAGAACAGTTTAGAACTTTTCCCTGACACAGGTGCTTAATGTTGAAAACAGGATTGTGGGGTTTTTTTAGTTAGAATCATGATGTTTAATAATAATTTAAAATACACACAAAATTCACAGATACACATATACGGTTCCTTTATTCCTTCAGGCTAATTTGTTCCTATAACTCACATTCCAGGTATTTGTTTTCCTGCATTTTCACATGCTTAATTTGGTACTCCTCTTCTTGATACCACTCTGGTATATTTTCAGTCTCTTTCTGCCTTTACATTCTTTTCTCCACTGCACTTTTGGACCTTATAAAACCCAGTCCCTCATGACATTATCATTTGCTTTCACCATTGTCAACAAGGCTTTTTTTTTTCAGTACTGCAGGTCATTAAAATTTGCAGTGTGTTTCTAAATTTCTTGCCATACCTTTATTTCCTTTCCCCCTTAATAATATTACATAAAATTGTTCATCATTATCTTTTTAAATATCATTCCTGTTAACAAAATCACTTATTAATTTTAGTCAGAGCCTGGTCCACTCATTCCTCCTTCAAAAATTAAAATAAATAAAATAAGTAAAGGTATGAGTACTTCTTTACAAAAAACCTTCCAGGAAAAAATTATAAATACCATAAACAAGCATCCTCATCCTAATATTCAGAATTTTATACGAGAAATAATATAATGTGTTTATTAAGTGTTTAGACAAATATTCAGGCAAACTAACATAGTATCATCAAGTGTTGTCATTCTTAGATGCCTGAATTAAACTGGTTATACACCTTACACAGTATGCAAAAAATACTTTCGAAGAGACACAAAGAATTTGGGAATAGTTACTTGAAATCAAAATAATCAAAATCTAGGCTTTACTGGGATTAATTATTTGGGATTACACCAAGGTCAACTATAAATTCTGACTAAAAGAAGCAATTGTTTTTAGACTGGAATGCAGCCACCACTATTTTACAATGCTCATAGTAATATTGTGACACTGAGCCCTGCTATAAACAGGAGCTATGTAGCATGAAATTCTTCATGAGCATCCTAGGAAAGAAAATGCAGCAGTAAACATCATTAGTCAAACGAGACCTACACGTCATAAGCAATAGGCAAGAGTCCAGGAAGGCCACAAGGTTAAAATGCTTTGTTTGAGTAATTATAGGATTTGAAGGATTAGGCTGAACTAAAGGATTTAAGGACATGGAGGGATTAAAGGGAGAAATAAATAAATTAAATTAAAGAGAATGAAGGTATAGAAGGCAGCACAAAAAATGATATTACAGTCACTAAAGTTTTAAACAAGAATTGTTAAATAAAATAGTTGTAGTTGAATGCAACATGATTTTGCTGTATTTGTTTGCTAGTCATTAACTGAGTCTGCAGAGACAAAGATTCTTTCCAAAACATCTGTATGTTTCTGAGATTGAAGACGTAACAGAAAAAACACATATTTGAGGTGAGATGTTTTAGCCAACTTCTTTGTATCCCAGAATGTATTCTGTGACCTCTATGAAAGTGAAATCCCAGAGTACAAACCATAGGTGAGATCACAGCCTCTACAGCCTGTAACTGAAATCTGAAAACTCTTGCCATACACACACAAAAAGAATTCCAATCTTTACCTTGTGCTACCCTGAGTCACAACATTTTACAAAGCCAAGCTTGTTTAATTGAAAAGCCTACTGCCCTCATAAGCTGTTCATAGTGAAAATTAACTCAGGGTCTGTTTCTTGAATATTGTGGATGAGAAAAATTATTCAAGGGTTGCAATGCCCGGGCGATACATAGCTAATGATGAATAAAATGACAAGATAACCATAGGTACACAACAGTAGACATAAATGAAAAAAGGGTGGGGTGTTTTATGAAACAGTCACTCACAAATGCAAGATAACGGCACTTTCAGCAAAGCCGTGCAAAGAGAAGATGGTTTGGAAAGCAGCTTTGGAAATAGGTGGGAAACATGCCCGCGCTCGGGGCGCGGGCCGGGCCGGGAGCGGGGCGGGCGGCGCGGGGGCGCCCCCTGCTGGGAGGCGGCGGGAGCGCAGCGGGCGGCGGCGCCTCGAAGCCAACCCGCGACTCCCGCTGGCCCCGGCTCGCCGCGGGACCGCGCAGCTCGTGCGCCGCGCCTGGAACCGCGGCACCTGCCAGCGAGGTGCCCGACTTCAAACAAAGCCAGACAGAGTTAGCAACCCAAAGTGATCACCCTAAAAGCCTAGTTTTGCTTCAGGAACATTAAGCTAAGCCCTAAACTGGTTAGCATTGGTTTATTCTTTCCATATTAAAATAAAATATTGCAGTAACAAATAACAATTTTCAATATAAGCACTGTTTTTAATATTACAGTATGAGGGGTTTTTTTCCTCTCTCAAGTACAATTTAACTTGCATTTCTTGGTTCAGACAGAATATTGCTTCAGAAAACTACAGAAATCCAGATACTAGCCCAATACACAGATTCTGTAATTACAGCTGGCCTTATTTCTAAAATAGGAAATAGATGCAGTGTCCAGAAGTGCTGTGGTACAAATAATCCCAATTTGGCACACTGACTCGTAATTCTTTATTCATTAAATCATCTAACCTGTCTCAGATTACAAAAACTCTACACACTTGAAAACAGCATCCTTTTCATCCTATTTGAGTATTGACACCATATGACAACAAGAAGTATTATTGGTGGATATTTGCCTTTTGAAGTTCAGCTTTTCTGCATCATAGAAAAATCAAGTTACTTTTCTTACAAGCTGTTGTTATTTTCAGCCAAGAATCATGAGTTGTTTGCTGTCTAAAAGACTAGCTTTCTCTAAAGTGAATATTCCCAGTGAAACAGCATCCCCTGACAGCTCATACTGGCAAATTTTCCCACACTCCCTTCAGTGTGATGAGTCCTGATCATCAAGTTTCTAGAGCGATTTTTAGTCCTCGTGCTCATTTGGAGCTGTTTGTGGTGCAATCATTCTCACACAGTATGTGTTGGGGGGTGGGAGTGGAGGGGGGAGTTAATTGTAAAGCTGTTCACCAGTAGCAGGGATGGCTACTGATTTCTCTCATATGGGTCACTGACCAGACACCAGATGGTGGAAATATTCTGTCCTACTAATCTGGCCCAGAGCTGGCAATTCAGAGGTGAAAAGCTTTATCCCATTACCAACTGCCTGAGCCATCCTGTCTCCAACCTGTGGGCTAAAGATTAAACAGTTAATAGCCTTGGAGTAACTACCACCCCCTCAAATATCCCATCCACTGCACATCCCAGGCATCTACTGGGCAGATCTGGGAGAAGATCCATAAATGACAGTACATTTTATTGATTTTGAATTCCACCTAAGGAGGAATGAAAAAGAAGCCAGGCTGGTAAAATTACAGCATCAATTCGGACAGTACTACTTATTCAATGCCTGGAAGGAAAAGTTTATTGCAGAAAAAATATCAGGAAAAGCAGAAAATCCAAGTAGGCTGTTTGTGAGAAATGCAATCTGGAAATAAGTAAAGTAGGCATCATAAGAAGAAAATATCATGATGCAATTCCCTTTTGCAGGTTTCAGGAAAATAATCACATTATTGGTATAACACTACACAGCCAGAACACCTGAATCAGCTCAGAACAGAAGAACTAGTTTTAGTGAATTTATTCATCCTATCATCCCCATTTTCTTTGCCGTCTGCACAAGTACTTTGCTCTGCTGCATATTCAAGCTTTTTATTTGTACACATCAGATTTCTGTACTGCATCCACAATCACTATAAAAATTTCTGGTTTACACGATAAATTGCAAGAAAAGCTACTTTTACATATGTGAAGATGACATAAAACATAAAATATGGAGCTCAAGATAACTGTGGGGGAAACAACTCACATAATTTCTGAGCTTCTCTATATCCAGACTTGATCACTGGAATTCTTTAAAAATGCAAATGAGTTTAATACCAGTATAAATTTTGAAAATATGAGAACACAAGAGGGAGGAGCTAGTAGGTTATTTTTAAATGCAAATACGTGTGCACTTCTGTGCTAGACCTGGATATATTTGGATCTATATTCTTTTACTCCTGCAGAAAAACATGATTCAGATTACATATCATGATCTTATAAAATCCTGTCCCACTATAATTACCATAATTACCAGGACATCTAGTTAGACTCCTTCACCCATCTGGAAGATTGGACTGTTCAAATCTGTCAAGCCGTGCACAAAGAACTCATTTACAGGGGAGCCATGTAAGTAACTAAAAAAGCTGCCCTTGAGAGAGGGGAAAGGGTAAGTAGAGCTCCTTGCTGCTATCTTAGATGTCCTAGTGTTCATTCCTCCCTTCATGTTTCATACAGCTTCACTTAGGGCAGCTACAGAAATGCATGCAGTGTGTATATAAAAGTTCTTGGCCAGCTTTATTTATGATAACCTGCTTAATCCATTTACAATCATGATGTTTCTAATGACTAAAAATACTCCTCCATCTTTTGTCCATAGCCATCCTACCACATCACACTTAGTGTCATAGTAAGTAGTAAAAAGCATTGTTCTAAAGTAGATTACACAAAGCGGAATCTCTCATGTGTAATTCTTTTCCTTGAAAAGATACATAATTACCTTGCCAAAAAATTTAAAATATTAAAACATTCCTCAAGTGTTTAATTAAAAAAACAAAACCAAAAACCAACCAACCAAAAAACATTAAAATGAACATGGAAGTGGAAAAGAAAGTTTCAAAAAGAGAGTATTTTCAGTACCTTGCAGTTAATACAAGAAACTCTGATTTTTTTTTCTTTAATTTGGTGAAGACGGGAGAAAAAGGTAAGTTAAAGGAAAACAGGCTAAGGAATTATTCAGAAAGGGTACAAGAGTGTTTAGCTAAGGCAACTGTTTTTCAAGGCCCAGATAGTAATGTAAAACAACTGAAAGTATGCATATCAAAAACAGAACCAAAGGAAAATACATAAAAGGAGTGGGGAATTTTTAATGGAAATTACTACAGCTGACCCCTAGGATAACCATAATGAACCTGTAGCTAGATGGTCAATGGTCATTGCTGAGTAGCCGGAGTACAGTTTGTGTGCTTCTGAAAACAGAATTGGGCCCTTGACAGAAATTACATTTTCATTACAAAATTTGACTCTGTGGACTTGCAGAACAGCTTCTTTTCAGAAGAGGTCTTTAGTAATGGGGCCCAGTAATAAAAATATTACCATGTTTGGCACCTTGACTGGACAAACCAGTTGTGCTGCCCTTTACAGTTAAATGTAAGATCACATCACACAAGAAGCACTTCTTCCATTTCTGTCACTGTCTAGTATCCACATGGAATTAACTCCATTTAGGTGGCAATAATCTAAAAACCATTTGGTATGTAACTATGTGCTCCTGACACACTTCATTGGGAAGGTCTGTTTTGGAAAGCCCAAACATTTCTTTAGTGTACACCATCTGCCAGTTGTCCTGTTCTCTAAAAAAGCATCATCTGTTTCCTCTAAAAAGTTACCATCAGCACTCACAGCTCAAAGAACATATTCTTTTAAAAACCCTTAGTGACCATATGTACCTGGATATCCACAGCTGCTCAGATGAGTAAAACCATGTATATATTAAACACTCTTCACATAGGATAGAAACTGTAACATCTGCAAAAACGTAGGTAGAAGTGACATTAGGATGACTGAGCAAACAGAAAGGCTATCCTGCAATGGGAGACCAAGACTGTTAGGTCAGTGACATGAAATTGTTGAGAGGATAAAATTACTCTCTTATGTTATTCTCTTACAGCAAACAGCCGTGATAGTAGGTGAGAGTTGTTTAAACTACAGGGTAATACTGGCACTGGAAGAATAAGCAGGACGTGAATAAATTTAGACTGGAAATAAGAATGCATTTCTAATTGCCAGGGTGTTTTGGATGGAAAGGGGAATGATAATAGTGAAATACTCTTTATTACCTCCCCTTAGCAGCCTTTCATCTGCACTTGAAACTGCGGCTACGTGCTTTTCTTCCTATGGAAAAGTAGTGTCATTCTCTTTCAGGAGCCCATCAATGAAATAAGGATACCACCTCCAGCAGAGAATACATCCTATGTTTGCTTCCACACAAGAGGAGCCAGGACAGAAAGGTCTTACTTATTATAATCAGTAAAGCTTTCAATACTTTTCCTCATAGCATCTTTCTGGATAAAATGTCCAGCACACAGCTGGATAAACACATCATGTGATGGGTGAGCAACTGGTTCACAGGTCGGGCACACAGAGTTGTAGTGAATGGAGCAACATCAGACTGGCAAACTGTCCTGAGTGCGCCTCCTGTCACTAGTGTGGCTCCATCCTCGTCCCTGTGCTCGCCAACATCTTCATTAATGAGCTGGACACAGGACTGAAAGGGCTACTAAACAAATTTGCAGACAATACAAAACTGGAAGGAGCTAATGACTCCCTGAAAGGCAGGGGGGCCCTGCAGAGACAGCACTACAGATTAGAGGACTTGGCAATCACCAACCATATGAAGCTCATCAAGTTAAAGTGCCAGATTCTGCAGCTGGGATGGGGCAACCCTCGATGTACGGACAGACTGGAGAATGAGGGGCTGGAAAGCAGCACTGTGGAAAGGGACCTGGGGGCCCTGGTCGATGGCGAGTTGAACATGAGTCAGCAGTGTCCTGGCAGCCAGGAGGGCCAAGCGTGTCCTTGGGGGCATCGGGCCCAGCATCGCCAGCCGGGCAAGGGAGGGGATTGTCCCGCTCTGCTCTGCACTCGGGGGCGGCCTCACCTCGAGTGCTGGGGGCAGTTTTCGGCACCACAACAGAAGATGTTATTAAGCTATTAGAGAGCATCCGAAGTAGGGCAATGAAGATGGTGAAGGGTCTTGAGGGGAAGCCATGTGAGGAGTGGCTGAGATCACTTTGTTCAGCCTGGAGAAGACTGAAGGAAGACTTCCTTGCAGTCTACAACTTTCTTGTGAGGGGAATTGGAGGGGTCACCAATCTCTTCTCTGTGGTAACCAGTGACAGAACCTGAGATAATGTCCTGAAGTTGTGTCAGGGGAGATTTAGGTAGAGTATTAGAAGGGTTTTCACCCAAAGGGTGTTTAGGCACTGGAACAGCACCAGCCTGACAGAGTTCAGTGCTCTCGGGCACATGCTGTGACTCTTGGGGATGGTGCTATGCAGGAGTTGGGACTTGGTAATGTCTGTGGAGCCCTTCCAGCTCAGATTATTCTGTGGTTCTGTGATAATGCAGCAGAGCGTGGAGCTGCCACGGATTTCTCAGGCAGCTTGAGCGTTGCATACTCATAACCACGGCTCGTCACTGTGGGCCTGCAGACACGCGGGGAGCGCGGGCGGTAAAGTCCGTCACTCGGGATCATTCGGCATTCCCAGGTTTCTCCCGGCTGCGCAGCTCCGCCCCCAGAGGCCGCGCGGGCGCGCAGTGACGCGAGCGGCGCGCGGCGGGGCGGGGCGGGCCGGGGCGGGGCGCGAGGCGGCTGCCGGCAGAGGGCGCCGCGATGCCGCGCGGCGCGTGCGGCGGGGCGTGGCGCGGCGCGCGCGGCCCGGCATGCACCGCGGCGGCGTTTGAATGGCGCAGGCTCCGGGCGCCGGGCCCCGGCAGTAGCGCTCCCGCCGCTCCGCCCGCCTCGGCCCGGCCCCGAACATGAGCAGCGGGTGAGTGGGGCGGGGGTGCCCGCAGCCCGGGGCCGCCGGCCGGGGGGAGCGCAGCGGGGCCGCGCTCTGCCCCGCCGGGACCGGGCGCGGCTCCGAGGCGTCGCGCCGGGCGTGCGGGCCGGTGGCGGGGGCTGCGGGCGGTGCGGGGGCGCGGATCGCTCCGTCCCGCTCCCCGGCGGCCTCGCCCGGCCCCCCGGCACAGCTGTGTGCAGGGCCTGCCGTCTCTAGAGAGCGAGTTCTGGCGCTTCGGTCCCTTTCTAAAATGGTGCCATCAGTCTCAGCTCGAAGCAAGCGTGTGCAATGGCAGATACGTGCCAGGAGAGCAGGGAAGGCTCTGGTGCTGCCGAAAGGGAGGACAACAAGCTGGGTGTGAGGCCTGCTGACGGATTTAATTTCTTGGGTGTGACAGATTCCAGGGGAAAGGAAGGGGGGGGGGGGGGAACCTAAGTGCTTGAAGATCAGATCCTGCATTAATTACTTTGTTCAAAAGCCTTCAAATTATTTTTTCAGTGCTGGATGATTTGGCATGCAGGTTTAAAATAAAGACGTTCTGAATAGGGAGATCTTTTTAAGGAGAGAGATTAGGTGGTGATCTTGGAAATCTTTTGTTCCTGTTTTTGTAACATGCTCTGCTTTGGAGGAAGGTTAAGTCCGTTTGCTTAAAAGCAGCTTTTGTCCGTCTCTTCTTGGAACGTCATTTTTGCTTTTCCTGTTCCCCTGTTTTTTCCTTTCTCTTATTTTCTGACTGCAATCAGGAAAATTATTTAAAAATATAGTTACCCATGTTTAGTAGAATTAAAGCATAACAGAGGTAGGTTTGTGCCTCTTTGACATTGCTGATTGGAAAGAACATGTTCTTGTCTAAAAATGTCACTTTAATTTCTTATTAACAGTCCATGTAGTTTTGATTTAAATTTCTCTAATGTTATTTCATTGAATTTTTGAATTCCTAAAGTCTATAACTCAGGATTTAATTATAATATATTTAAAATAATATTTTTAAGGTATTTTATATACATACATTAGAAAGCATATGTGAGTATTTTGATGTGCATGTATTCTTATAGCTGTGTGTATATATATTCACTTACCCACTTCTGAAACTTCTCTTTTAAATTTATTTTCATTATATTTCATAATATTGTTGTATATAATGTGTACTATATATTTAATAAATATTATTTAATAATAATTTAAATTAGCTGTTTAAAAAAAACCCCTGTATATTGGTCCCAGGGTAAGAAGCTTGACTATGAATTAAGAAGGTTGTTTAAGTACTGTAAACAGACTAAAATCAAAAATAGAAGTGTATTTGAGGGTAGCATAAAAAACCATGTGAAAGCTGTGTGAAATGTAATCAGAGGCTGTTCAGCCAAGTGGGCATGTACTGAGTACTTCCTTAGCCTCCACTGTTTGGAGCTTGAAGGGTTTGCCAGTATGTCTGTCTCTGGGTTTGAATTCAAAATTCTCGTTGCAGTTTTTTTAAACTCTTTGGGTTGAGCAATAGATGGTAAAAGAAATGGGTGTATTTAATTTCATAAGTAGTTTCTTAAAGAGTTGTGTAGAATATTTATGTGGGCACTTCGGTGTTGTGGGAATTTATTTCCTTTATAACACCTCTCAGTTATAAAACTTTTCCAAACTTATTATCCCCAGAGTGTTCATAAGTGAAAGTCAACAGGTAGAAGTATCTTTAGACAGTTCATCATTAGTGAAAGATGACTTCAGAAGCTGTTACTTCATGGCAGCTTAACATATTTATAAATGGTATCTCCAGATGCAGAAGACTGAGTTTTTGACTTCTTTTTTGTAGAAAATGTGAATAAGGTTTAGTTATTAGACTCCTGGGTTATCTCCACAAGGAGAGCTAATGCTCATGTGGGTTCATCCTCACTAAACTTGAATGAACTGTGACTTGTCATTTTTGGAGGTTCATTGTGGCTGTCAGTGGGCCACATACAAATTCTATATGTAAGAAGAAAATGAGCTTAAATCTTAGGTACAAGCTAATCTACCATAACTAGTTGTTCAAATAGTCTTTGTATTTACTGCAAATTTAGTGAAATTCCTGTCGTTTTTATCAACATAGGAAACTTTAAACTGGAACAGATGGCCTGACAGGTATAGCACATTAAAAAACTGTGTTCCGGTAGCATATAAGATGCTCTTTATAATGTTACAGAAAAAATTTGCATTAACATACTCCTTAGAATCTTGAACTCCACTTCCTTTTTTCAGGAAAATTCAATATTTAACAGCTGGTGAACTGTCAGTGCATTAATTACTAAAAAAGGAATTTGGAAAAAAAAACCTGTTTCATATTCAAAGGATGTGGAAGCCTTCTGAAACAAAGACAGATGGATTTTGTAGCATTTATCAGAGCTAAAATGAAAGGAAGTTATGTGGAGCTTACAAAATCACTTCTACATCAGAAGATAGTGCTAGTTTATTTTTGTAAGCAAATCACCCTTTTGGAAGTGAATTTGAAATAACCATTCTTGGAAGTTTTTGTGACCACTGTAGATCTGATAATGGCCAGTGAAATTAGTTGGCCATTCCTGATTCCCTGATGCATACCTATTTGGAATTCTTTCAAAGCATGAGCTCCCCTCCTTGGGAGTAACGATTAATTAGCTCTTTCATCTGAGTTTAATATTGTCATCCTTGAACTTGCACTTGGGTTACTGTGGGATGGGGGAGAATCACAGGAGCATTTGCAATGGCTAGTGTGCATGGAATGCTGCAGGAAAAAGTAGCTATTAAGGATTTGGACAAGGCATAGGGTAGAAGAATGTGTCCTTCAAAAGGTATTGCTGATGACTTAAGATATCTAACTACTTTACGTTTTCCTTGCTGCCGTGCAAAGTAGTCCAGCCTGTGTTCTGTAAGAAAATATTATGTTAATACACGTGTAGATTACATAACATGCCAAGAAGAGTTTGTCCCTCTCTGGGGGCCGTGCCCAGAACATAGGACGATGGGAGGGAGTGGCAGAGTTGTTAATACTTGCCTTTGATAGATATGCACTTGAAAGCCTGTTAGTGCTGACTTTCTTTGCCTAATTCTGGTATGACCTGAAGAGTTTTATTGCATCTGGGAGAGATCAGAGATAGAAAATACCAGTAGAACCATCAAGAAAACTTTGCACAGATACTGTCTGTTGACTGTGGGGACAAACCAGCTTCTTAGGATACATGGCTGCTGTTACTTTAGTCCTTCTGCTTATTGAAGATTGAAGAGAATAAAAGGAGGAGAAGGGAAGATTGTTGTCTGCTTTGAGAAATCACCCACAGGATAGGGGAAATTGGTGGAATTTGATTCTATCATCCTAATGAAATCATACATCTCTATTCAGATTTGCAGTCTTCCTTGTTACAGTTGTAAAACAGTTTAGGATTGTGCAATGGACCAAGGTGGAGCTGAAGGGACATTCATTCTATCCTTAGTTTATTTTAAAAAACTTTGCTAAGCAAGGGAGATGCATTGGCCTCAAGGAGATGGTATAGCAGATTGTCCTGATCAAATACAACTAGCTGTGCTCATCACAAGGGAAAAGTCAGAAATTAAAGACATTAAGGTATAGATTGTTTGGCTCTGTACAAATTAGTGTCTAATGCCAGTTTAAAAACCCTCTATATATCCCAAAATTACAGGCGGCTGTAGTGTCTAATTAGCTATCCCTAGATGATATCCGATTGCAAATAGGAAATCAAAGTTGTGAAGAGCCCTGTAAAGTGCCTTTCATCCTGTAGCAGTCATCCTTTTAATTGCTGGCCAGCCAGCATTTTCTTAGGTGTTACTAAGCCTTTCGAAGCTGGCTTCTTAAGATGCTGAGTTTATTATAGCACTGTTAGGTTTGTATATACCAGATTCTTCTGCTTGTTTTCTGCTCTGTCTGGTCTACATGGATTGTGTATCTGAATTTAATCACTTCCAGTCTATTTTTTTTTTAAATGTATTTGCACAGTCTGTCCTAGAACCCATATAAAACATTTGGGTCCACAACATCCTGTGGCAAGTTCAAGTTGATTATATTTGCCCACAGCTTACCCTTGTCAGTTTTGATCTGATCTTTAGCTATTGTCTTTTGACCCTTTATTTTTATATTGGGCAAGAGAGGGCACAATCTCTGTGCACCTTCTCCAAGCCATTCATTTTGTAGGCCTTTGTATTTCCTGTCAGCTATAAGTAGCCACCTCTCCAGACTGAAAAGGCTGATCTGCTCAGTTGTTGATTATATGAAGGGTATTCCATGTATTTTTAACTTGCCTTTGTCTGAGCTCTTTTTTACTTTACTCAGAAGATTTTTTGACTTTTTAGGGTTGGTGTGGTTTTTTTAAAGAAAGTTAACTAACCTTGCTCTCAGTATTTGAAATACAGGTACAAATTAGTTCTGTACACTGTCACAGTAGTGTTCGGTTCATTTTTCTATTTATTGATCCATATGGATTACTGAGCAGTCCTAATGATCTAAAGTAAACTGTCCTATAGCCAGATATTTTTGTGGGTGGCAGTTACTAGCTCAGAGACTGTGATTCCAATAGGAACCCAGAATTTTCTCATACCTGCAGATACATAGGCTTTGCTTTATACTAATCTATAATCATTGCTTCTGCTTATTGTACATCACAGTCCTTCTCCAGTTCTTCAGTTAGCCCTCATCTTCACAGTCTGGTATGACTTTGTATTGTCAACCATCTTCGTCCCCTTTTGTGAGGTAATTTGTGAATATACTGAACAGCATAAACCAATGCAGTTTTTCCCCAGGGATCTGGAGGTGATTTTCTGCAGTGTGGAAACTGCTTAGACAGTTTATGGCTGTTCCTTAGATACTTGTACATGCAAAGGCTTTCCCTTTTTTCACTTGGTTGCCTAGTTTACTCAAGATTTAAGTGCAGGACTTGGAAACTCAGAACCTATAATTTAGTTGCCCTTTATCCATGTTGTACTACCCCATACATTGATTCCCATAATGGAATTAATAAATTCCATTAATTTTGCAGAGCAGGACTTCATAGAATCATAGAATAGTTTGGGTTAGAATAGACCCTAAAGATCTTCTAGTTCCAATTTCCCCACCATGGGAAGGAAGGGACACCTTCCACTAGACCAGACTGCTCAAAGCCCCATCTAACCTGGCCTTGAACACTTCAGGGACAGGGCATCAACCACTTCTCTAGGAAATGTGTTCCAGTGCCTTACCACCCTCACAGTAAAGAATTTTGTCCTAATATCCAATCTAAATCTACCCTCTTTCAGTCTGAAGTTGCTACCCTTTGGCCTATCACAAATGCCCTGGTAAAAAGCCCCTCTCCAGCTCTCTTGTAGCCCCTTCAGGTACTTGAAGGCCACAGTGAGGTCACCCCCAAGCCTTCTCTTCTCTAGGCTGTGTTGCCTTAGTGACAGCCAGGCTGACTCTTTCCCATATTATTTGTTTGTGTCCACTAAGTCTATTCTTGGTTACATTGTTTACTAGTTAGTGCAACAGAGATGTGAGTCTGGATCTTCCTTGAGGCTGTCTTTAAATACTGACTGTGTTTTCCGTATATGATTTCTTTAGGTGCTTTGTCAGCTCCAAGGGCGAGGTTCTACACCTTGGCTAAAAACACAGCTATTTCATTACTGCTTAAATGTTCACTGCTACTTTTGCATAATCTGAGACCCTCAGCAAGAAACTATGGAAAACTCTCTAAACTGTTGGACATTAAAATCCTTATGTATGACTTTGTTTCATTAGATGTTCCTTTATATCTGATGATCTTTTGACCTTTTGAATTTCTTTTACCAGTCTTTAAGGAAAGAATTGATAGTTCTATTGTCTCATTCTATTTCATTTGGGAGGCTGGGGGACAATATATTCTTATGTCAGATTTGTCAGAGTGTAAAATTCTCTTAATTTTTCTCCTAGACACATGCAACCTTTTGCAAGGAACTTCCTTCCTTCCAGGGTCATCTCTCTCCACCTTTCAGGTAGCTCCAGTTCAGGTATTTTGAAGTGTTACCTTAGGCTCTTTAGAGCCCAATATTAAAAACCGATATGATAATTGAATTTCCTTGGGAAGACATTGCTTTCCAGCCTTCTGATATTTTACACTTCTTTTAAGCAAAAAATATTCTAGTTATATAGTGCTGTCATTTATTTTGGTGATCAGATTCTTGTGTACTGCTTAGTGTGAAAGATGAGGATAGATTGAGATCATTTATTAAACAAGGAAAAATAAGGAGCAGTCACTGTTAGGCATGAAGAATTGTAAGTTGGTAGTGTGTTACGGGAGTAGTCACAAAAATTATTCTTCAGGAACAGAGATTAGGGATTTTTTTAGCATCTGATGGGATGACTGTGGGTTTTAGCTCTGGGTGGAGATTGTCCCCCCTGTTATTTTAGAGTTTATTGCTTTCCGCTTGGTGTTATTCTCAAACAGTGGATAGAAGAAAAAAAAAAAATCAAGACTTTTCCAAGTCCTCTTCATCCCTGGTCTGAATAAAAGGATGGATTCATTTGGATTTTAGGATTATTGGGTTGGGTTCTTCTTCAGAAGTCCAGTTGTTCAGCATATGCCTTTATGTTGTGCTCCAAGTTAAAATTTTAATATACAGCCCATTTTAAGTCCAAATAATGGTTTTAACCAGTCTGATAAGCAGAGGAAAAGGTGTTTGGTTTTGTGAGGTTTTTTCTAAACTTCAGAGAAAGGTTTATTTGCAAGCCTGTGTGGAAGAACTAGGAAGTGTGGAGAGCTGACAAAGTGATAAGTCTTCTGTCACCATCCCGTAGTGTGGAAAAATTAAGTTAATGAGCCAGTCTTAAGCCAGACTTACATCTGGAAAAATAATGACCACCAGCTGTTAAAGATCTTGCCCTAAATAATGCTGCCATTTGCAATTCTTGCTGTAGTCTGGGGGCTTTGTGTTCCCATCTTAAAGGTAAGGGATTCTGTCAGTAAATATTCCATTTTTTGAGAGAGAGATCTCAAGTGAAGTTCTTTAGTACTGATCCAGTTCTAAAGAAAATCGAAACATTTGAAGAATTTTTTTCCACTGTACCCTACAATGTGGATTTTAATGTGCCTGATGTTTAGAATACAGCATCTATCTTGTTTTGAGACTGCCACCTGCTTGTTTTATTTGATGGCCTTTAGCTGCTGCATGGATCTTCATGGCTAATAAGCTGCTTCCCATCTGGCTTATTCAGTGTTCAGTGTCTTAGTCTTTTAAATGCTGAAGTTCTTAATGGGGAATAAATCTGCTACACAGAGTAAAAGGGATAGGACTGCTGCTAAAGATGGAGGGGAGAGATTGGAGCACTCATATTGGGACCAGGGTTTCACCTTTTAGGGGAAAAACCAATAATATCAGAGCAAGTGGTTGTCTTTTAAAAGTAGCATAGGATGTCTTGCTAAAACACTTTAAGAATAGTGCCTCTATGATGATGTAGTGGTTGAACCTAGTCTCAAGCAATGGATCTTCTGATGAGTTACAAAAGATGCAAAATCATATGTACAACTGTCTCAATCTTGGTGTTGATTCTTGTAGAAAGATTTGCATTCTTCAAGACAAGGGACTTCAGACATAGAATAAAGTTGTGGGTTTTAGTATTAAAAATAGCTGAAGTTCTGTTTTAACCAAAATGGGGTGGGGTGTGCATTTCCAGTAAAGTAAGGGGAAGATATTTCACTCTTTTTTTTCTTTTTTTTTTTTTTAACTGTTGTTATTTTGATGAAGTTTTCCTTCTTCCTCAAAAACAGGACTCAGTTTTTTAGCTGCCTTTCGCACTTGGAAACAGTTGTGAAACCAATTATTTTTCTCTAGGCGGCAGATGAAATTCATAGCATGAGGAAAGAGTCTCATAAATTGCTCTCTTCTTTACTTGAATTCTTGTTTGTATGGCACCCCTCAGTGCAGGTGTAGCAAGCTGGTCTGAAAACAAAATCTCTGCCCCTGTTTCTTGGAGTGATTTTGGTTTTCTTTCCGTTTTTTTTGAAAGCTAAATAGGGATTTTGAAATGCTCATCAATGTGTTAATAATGATAAGGCCTTAGCTAACATTCACTAAAGGATGATGTCTTGGGTTATTTGTAAGATGGAAGATCTTGCAAATAGTTGAATTCTTTTAACTGGTGTTGCTAGCTGCATTTGAAGAAAGTTGACGGAATGTTTTAGAAAATACAACTAAATATCTTTCCCTTGAGAACAGGGATTTGAGAGATTATGGCATCTGAAGCTCACAATGTTAAAAAACAGAAAGTATTGCATATTGAAGGTCATCCCATTGATCTCCCCAGAAAAAGAATCTCTTCTTCCACTAAAAAGATCATGAAGGAGGTAAGCTGTTTGTGTTGTTTGGTGGGTTTATGTCCCGTGACAAAACTGAAGTAAACATTTTAACAAGTTCATAGTTCTGAGCGGCCTAAAACTAGAAGCACAGCACTACTAAGCATTTGATGTTTAGATCTGCAATAGAACTTTAACTTGAACAGCAATTATATTATGAAAACTATGTGTTATAATAGATACACGCAGCAGCTGCACAGATCAGTGCATTGTATCATCCATGTGAGCAGTAGGTACTGATGCAGTCTTACTCATGCCTGCTTTTCTGCAATCTTGCCAAGAATGTTTTGGTACAGGAATTCTATCGTGAAAAAGTTCTTTCTTGCCAAGAGAACTACATGGCGCAAGTGAGAGGTGGAGTAGGTGAAATACTTATTGAAATGGATCTGTCATATAATCATACAGCTTCATCTGCCATATTGGTAACATGTAGATTTTCACTGGATTCTTGCTACTCAGAAGCAGTTTTTATAACCTCTTACCTGTGTCGCTGGCTAAAGAGAAAGGCAGTGGAGTACAGAAAAAGCACTAGAGAGGCAAACTTTACAGTAAGACCTCTTCAATAAGTGGTGAAGATGCCAAAATCTTGAAATTATTGAAACTCACATGATTTTATGAGTCAGTGTTAACAAAAAAAGATTATAACATTGTCTTGCTGATGTGCACAATGTAAATGTTACTATTAATGCTAAGTAGTATAGATGGGAGCATTTGACCCTTTCTAGTAAAACAGCTTTTTTCTTCTCTGTTTCCTTTCTTCTAGGGTAAGAAATCTCCAAAACAGCTGGCTTCATACACAAACAGGTAGGAGGGCTGTGCTGTGTAATATTTGAGTTTAAAGTGTGACAGACGTAGGAAGAAGCAGTTGAAATTGATTACAACACCAAAGCAGACACAAACGGATGATAGGTCTTGATTTTAATGACAATTCTTGGTTGTGTTTTCTTTCATAATAATGAGTCTCTGCATTAATGAAAACAGAGAATATTGGTGGCATGACTTCTGATAACCCAAGTGTCATTAATGTATATATTGGGGGGAAAAATGTTTTCCATAACCTGAAAGCCGACTGCTGAATTCATAATTATATATATATATATATATATAAATAAATGTAATAACGCAATTGATTTGGTTTGGAGCAAGCTTCACTAAAATAGTGCTTTATTATTGCAGAGTAACAGTTGGAAAAACGGTGACCAGTCCCCTTTCTCTTTTCAAAGTGGTATATTGTAAAAGGAAAGTTCATTGTTATACTCCAAAGCCTTGTTACAGAAAGAAACTGTGCCCTAAATCTAGGGGCCGTGACATGGCAAATAAAGAAAATGAACTGGCTTGTGCAGGGAATCTGCCAGCAAAACTTCACAACAGTCGTACACACTTGCTGAATTCTAGCGACTCTGGCTCATCTCAAACAGAAGGCCCCTCATCCAAATACAGCGCTTTTTTTTCAGAGGTGGGTAGAGTTTGAAGAAACTTCAGTTTACAAAAGAAGTGTTCCTAGTAATTAGCTGTGAAAGTTTTCTTTCTTTAGATTAATTTCCTTCAATTCTTTAAATACCAGGTCTTGTGATTTACAGTCTCTGTCAGTTTATGGTGATACGGTTGTCAACAGTAATAGTCCTGCCACTTTTCTCCATCTTTGTGTTGGGTCAGAAGCTCAGATCTGCCAGACTCGACTGGATTAAAATTGTACCAGCACCAAAGGAGAATGTTGTTTTGACCTGCTTAGGTTTCATGAACTGGCAGGACACGTGTGCATATGTGTGTTTATAGAAGTGTAAAAATGTTAGCGTATCAATGGAGATAAACTGGTGAGATAGGTTAGGACAATTTTCAATAGCAGTATCGACTTTGTGTGTGCAAAACTAAATGTTTGTATAAGACTTTATTTCTTGTTAGGATTGGTTGAGGAAACCTAGTGGATGCTTGCAGGGCTTCTGAAACTGGCTAAAAGGTCACCTGTTTAAATGAAATGGATTTTGTGACAATGAAGGCCATTTAAGGCCGTTAATGTTGAAGTTTGCATTTCTGTCACAATAGATTTTTGTTACTCATCGAGGCTTGCATGTGTTTAAAGTGAGGCATGGCAGGGAAGGTAAGATCAGAGACCATCACCATGCTGTCTTGCCACGGTGCTGTACATGTGTGCTGCCGTGAGGAGACAGCCCTGAGAGCCCAGTGGGCTGAAGGCGCAAGTCTGCAGCACTTCTGCACTGTTTAATTTGATGGATTCGAGAAAAGAGCAGAATAGCTACAATAAAGACGTTGCAGAAAGAAGGGTAAAGAAATGAAGACAGGGGAAGATTCATTTTCTGAGAAGCTAAGGACTAGATCACTGGCCTCTGGCCACATATTACTGTTTAACTGGTTTGAGAGATGTGTGTGGCTCTGCAGTGTTCATTCCAATTCAAGGTCTAATTAATTAAAATGTCTGAACTTCATTCAGAGAACAAGCTTTTTCAGAAATGAACCTTTTCTGTCAGAGTTCGGAATAATACATGTAATTACTTCTGCCTAAGTTGTGTCAAAATTAATAATCATCTAAGTAAAAAGTTCTCAGAGTTGCTGAGAATTATAGGTTGATGCTCATGAATGCTCATTTTGATTATTAGATACCTCTCTTAGGTGGTAAATAGGTACAAACCTTATTCTTGTAGCTTTTGTGTAAAGTAGGTCTAATGTTTTTGTGCCCCTTCTAAGGGAAATTTACGGTTTTAAGGCTATTGTTAGATACATTTCTAAAACAGACTCATCAACATACAGGTAGAAAAGTCTATTATCTTATACCAGATTATTATATTAGAGTAGCTTATTGTTGTGTTGCTGGCTACCTAACTTGTGGCAACTTCTTTTATATTTTTAAAAACATGCAGGTTTCTCAGGACCATGAAACTATGGCTCAAGTTCTTTTCAGCAGGAATCTGAGACTGAACGTAGCTTTAACCTTTTGGAGAAGGAGAAGTATAAGTGAACTGGTAGCTTACTTAGTGAGGTAAAATAAGTCTCTTCTTTTATATCCTTAAAATGATAGCAATCCCAAATATGCCACAGTATTTCTAGCAGTTCTGTAAATGTTGTGACTTTGTTACACTTTTTGAATCATAGTGGAAGCATATACTTCAACTACTACTAGTAGTAGTAGTAGGATCTACTAGTAACACTTCTGATTTTATTCTTAATGTTTCTAGGATACAGGATCTTGGAGTAGTAGTAGACTGCCTTCCTGTGCTTACAAACAGGTACAAACAAAAAAAAGTGGGGGATTAGAATCTGCTTATAACCACACAGAAGTTCAAGCACTTCTGAAACATCTTGTTTTTTAAGTTTACAGGAAGAAAAACCGTATGTTTCAGTTGGCTGCTGTGTAGATCTTTTGCCTTTAGTGAAATCTCTGCTTAAAAGCAAATACGAAGAGTAAGTATCAGCTTGGGATGTTTTTAAAACACTATTACTTCCTGGCTATTCAGAGCCCTGGAAATTAATGGTTTTTAGTCCTCTGACTCTTGTTGCCTTTGCCTCTTCCTCCAACTCTGCCTTTCTCAGGAAATGAGAAAGCTCCAGATTAGAAGCATTCCTCTGAACCTTTATCCTTTAACAAAACAGGGGTGCAGAAATTATTTTCTGCAGTGTTAGGGACTTAGGGGAGAGGACTGGCTTTGCCCTTATGCAGATTTATTTATCCTAAACAGTAAAAGAATAGCACTGAGATTTTAGTATGCTTTGTAACACGAAATCAAGGCAGAGTTTTCTTCTACTTTTTCATCAAGAACTTCAGTTTACCACTTAGAAATTGCAAGTGTAGGCAAGTATTTAAACTTACCAATTTGTCTAGATTTTTGTTCTTCCAGAATAGAAAATTTCTTACCAGTTTATCTCAACACTTTTATCTGGCCTGTGGATAATGTACAGGGAGGAGGAAATGCATAATGTGTAAAATATGTTGTTACAGATATGTGATAGTTGGTTTAAACTGGCTTCAGGCTGTCATTAAAAGATGGTGGTCAGAACTATCTGCACATACAGAAAAGGCAGAAGATGGGTGAGTATAGTGTTGGGAAATATTTAAATGTGTTTCTGTAGCCTAGTTCATCTCAATCTGTTTTAATTTTGATCAGTAAGAGCACAACTTGCCTACAAAAGGCAAAATTATAATTTTAAAGCTTAGAAGTAGTTCTCTTGTTCTTAAGACACAGGTGGTGTTTGGAAGCTTACTTTAAGGGTAGTCATGTTACTGGGGTTTTTTTCCTTTTTTTTGCTACTGCTTTAATACATGTAGGACATAGTCATATCAGGGATTATACAAATGCTGTAGAACTTGAATGAAAAGTTTTGAGATCTTATGGCAATATCTGTTGTATAGGCTGTCTATGTGCAGTACTAATAATTCATTTTAGTAAAAGAGACTACTGAAATGTACTATGTATGTTATAAAGTGATGTTCATTTCTCTTTCAGAAATATTCATATTTTAAAACAACAACTAAGTGTTTTGTGGGAACAGGAAAATCATCTTACTCTGGTTCCAGGATATACTGGTAATATAGCTAAGGTAATCCAGTTCGGGTTGTGTTCAGTAATAAACATGGTTGTATCACCTGCAGTATTCCTCTTGTTTTACTTATGCTAAACTGTGGTTGGACAGAAACACTTTTACTTTAGTTTCTGCTAATGCACAAGTGTATTGCATGGTTTTCACAGAAATCTGGAGTTGGTTCCCTATGATAGTTGTGTGATTTAGAAAGGTAATAATTTTTTTTCCTGTTTTCTTACTTTACAGAGGAAGCATCTCCTTAATAACAAAGTAGCTAATAGTAAAGAGCCTTAAAATTGATGTAAAAAAGGGCTCAGTTGATTAGGTAGACTGTGAAAGGGACAGATGTTTTCTCTTAGATCTGTTGTACACATTGTTGTAAGTGTAATGCAGAATGGAGAATCTTAGCCCGGGAATGTGATTGGCATTTGCACATAAGGTGACTGGGGCAAGTGACAACATACTAAATTCTAAAGCTTATTGCTGGCCTAATGCTTAGAAAATTATGAGTTTGTGGAGAGCAGAAGAGCCTGTCTATCTGAGATGAATCCCTGCTTGCATTTCTCAGTAGGTTGTGGTATCAGTAACATAAGGGTGTCTGGTAGATGCATGTTTTGCTGTTCGTGCTCATCTCTAAACATGGCTAAAAGTTACACTAGGTAAGAAACCTCTCCAGGTGGAGGGACCTGATGAAGGTAGTGAGAAAGGAATTACAGCAGACACTTGGTTGTGTGCAGAATTTGAGTGAGCTTGAAAAGAACTTCAAAATTGCATCTTTTACTTACATGATAAGGAATTTTGTGGAATCTATAACTCTATGCCTACAGAACTGATTGCATTGATGTATCAAACAAGTAAGTTATTTCCTTTTTTCTGGGACTGCTGTGCACCTGCAACTTCAATTTTGATGTCCTTACAAGGATAATTACAAACGTCTTGCAGAGTTTCAGTCAGCAGGGATGCAGAAGAACTGAGTTCTAACTCCCAACTTGGTAGAGCTATGAGAGCATGTAATGTGGAGTGCGTAGTTCTTTTGGTAGATCAGCATAGCAGCTATAGGTGGTGTCAGTTTGTTTCTCTGGGGTTCAGGTTCCCTTTATGTTCATTTGCTGGCTTCTTAATGTATATTGGGGTAGATTGTGAACAAGGTTACCTGAGCAAGAGGAGCAAAAGTAGTACAAGAATGTTGGAGGGTTTGGGTGAAGGAACATACGTTTTAATGACGTGATCATATGATGATGATGATCTTTCCTGTTCATGCAGGGAGCAGAGGAATAACAAACTAAATTGATGGCTTTGAAAACTAATCTTACTCTTCTTGCAGGCTTTTTAGTACATAAAGAAATGTAATTGAAAGTAATTGTGAAGATAACTTGTTCTGAAATTTGGGGAAATACAATTATTCTTGTGTTATGGTCCTTATTGGTTACCCTGCTTCAGACAGAGTTGACGTTAGAACTATAAGGAATGTGACAAACAACTTTCTCCTTTTTTTCCTTCTAGGATGTAAATGCTTATTTATTGCAGCTACACTGACATGATGGGGAAACTATGTGTGCTTATGTGGTGAAACAATCCCCTAAAGTATCCCTGAAATGTGTACTGAAAGCCTTTTGAGAAATACTGGCAGAAGAGAACTGAACTGTCAAGCTGTTTAATGAAACCACTAACAAAACCCTAACAAATCTACTTCACATTGAAGTGGAAAATGTCTAGTAGGAGCAACTTTTACTTCAGTGAGGTGAAAGTGCACTATGAAAACTGTATGCCTTTGCTGCATTTGGGATTCGCTCAGTTACTAGGTATTCCTTTAAATGCTACTGTATTTTACAACATCATCGCATAAAAGAAGATGAATTATACTGTCGTGAAGACAAGACAGCAGAACCAGTTATAAGGAACCAACAAAAACAATCAGCATTAAGAGCTTTTAAATGTCTCTTTCACAAGAGAACTACAAAATGCACAACTATCTTCCAATTACATTAAAAAAAACACAAAAAACTTTGGGCTATTCAGTTACTTCTATGTTTTAATCAAATTATTAAAGACAGTTTTTGTTTGCACTATTGAGAAACTATAAAGCAAAGATGCCTTAATTACTAGTGTTTCAAAAAGCCAATGTGTTAAGATGCAAATAGCTATTATGTTCAGATTGTGATGAAAAACTACAAAAATCAGGGTTTCACATTGTGTAGTTAATGAAACATTGCACATATACAAAGATTCATGTATGAAAAATACTATAAATACCTGAAGTTAAGCTTGGATAAACAGTTACTGCAAATGTCAGCAGAATGGTGAATTTATGTCTAACAAATGTTTTTATATTGTATGTGGATTTCTAACACAGTAATCTTGTTCTGTATCATTCAAACTACATGCAAATAAGTAAATATATTAAATATATCTACTGTTTTTTCTTTTCAAGTTCAAAAAAACCAATTTCTAGAATAATCTCTTCCACAATACTTTTTATCATAGATATTTATGTCTATTGTTTGAAATGTTTACAGCCAGGTGAGGCCATGTTATTCAAATCACACCCTTTTTATACTACCTCCTTTGAGAAACTGACAAAGAGCTTTTGCAAAATTGATCAAGTTTGAGCCTGATCAATTATGGCAAATTCATACCAACAACAGCATTGAGAATACAGCTATAAACTCTTTTACTGTCATATTGATGTGCTGTTCTATTTTAATTTAAAAGCTATATCTTAATAGCTCTGAGGGAGTCTTAATCTTAGGCTTGCTGTTGCCTTTTTTAACTTTGTGATTAGGAAGCATGCTTTTTCAATTAAAACTTGTGAAGTGCCAGCTCTTCACTTAAAAGTATACATGCACAGCATGTATGACCAAATAGACTACTTCCTTAAAAATAAGTACTTACAAGGGTTATTTTCATACCTAGCATTAAGCATGTGCACTTTTAATGACATGCAGGAGACGAGTCTTTTGATAGCCCCAAGTGGTTTTTTCTTTACAGATTAAATAAATGAATTTTAAACTCCTCCAGTGGTCAATAACTTTAGGCCTCCTGTTGCTTCATTTTGTATTTAGTTTATGTATCATTGTTGCTGACTTCTGAAGGCCAACTAGAAATCTGTCATCAGAACTTGGTGCTTTTGGTTATTTGACTGTTCTGTAAACCACCAAAGGTATTGCGTTTCCTAGGGCAGTCAGTTACAAAGAGTTTCTGTGACATCCCAAAACTGAAAACTTTGTGGGACAATCTGGAGACGTGCACATAGCCAATATTTTTGCTAGAATTGTTATGTATCAGTAGAGATATTTCATGCTCAAAAAGTTTTGAGATAGGACTTTTCAAATATTCTTACTGTCAATTAAAAATTTAAAGGAACTATAGTATGCCACCATTCTTGTATTACTTTAGTATTCTGTTGAGCACTTAAATATAAAAGTAACGAAGTCTGGTTTCATCATTTGGGTAGCAATTGCTGAAACTCTTAGATTATTCCTCAAGGAGAATACTGTTTATGGAAACTCAATTTTTTTTATTATTATTTTTTAATAGACAAAATAACGCATGGCCATTTATTTCTGATAATAGAAGAAAGCGTAGTTGTGATTGATTAAAGGGATACTCTAGTATTTAAAAATCCAGCTTGAATATAGATTTAGATACATTGGGCTTATAATGAATTCTGTATGTGGCCAAATCCTAACTGTGGACAGTGCTTTTGTTTTAGAGGTGAGGTAAGATTGACTTGAGGATCATTACTGAGGACTATCTAATAAAGTAATGCATTCTTTTTAACTGCCAAAAGTTGTATTTTGACAGTATCAGTAATACAGTATTAAACATTGTCGTTAGTATCTGTGCCTTATTTTAAATGAATTTTTTACTGTTTTCAGGCAGCTACTAGACTGTAAGACCAGGATTCAGGTGTCTGTATTATGAAATTATTTTTTCCATCATGTTCTTAATTCATTTAAACTATTCACGCTAATATTCAAGCTCAGCTTCTTGTATTCTCTTTAGTTCTCAAATGGCTAGGAATCAGTTTTGCTGTTACAGAATGTACATGTATAATATCTGGTCAAAGTTGACATGAGTTAAATGTCTTAATAGCTGTGTAACTCCACTAAATTCGTATAGTTGTCTCAGTGAATCTAAGAATTAAGTTTATGAGCTATCACATGCGTAAATGCTAATCTTTGTGATACTTTCTAAAAGTGCTGTTTCTAGGATGTATCAAAAGATCCAGGCAGAATTAATCCTTTTCCTGTATGTTCTTGTGATGCAGAAGCACGTATGTACTTGAGGATAAAGGATGCCTCTGCAAAGCTGTTCTTCATGTCGTACCACTTGCTATGAAACTGATGTCTTTGAAAAAGAGTATCTTTTGCCTCAGTGTTCCCTGAAAGTACTTGAGGCTGTTTTGCTGAAGGAGTACTTCTTTTAGGTGTGACCCAAGATTTGCCCATCCCCTAAACTGAAATTAAAGAATCCTTCTGACAAACTGTCTCTTTCTGCAGGGCTGAAAAAAGAAGTCCAATATTTTGTAAATGTAAGCAGCCAAGCTGAGGTATTGCTGATAGCTTGCTGAAGAGTGGAGATGAAAAAAGCTATCCCATTAAGTAGCTGAGTATGAAGAAGTTAGCATGTCTTAATGATTATGTATGTCTCTATTTTGAAGGAGCTATGCCTATTTCTCAGGAAAGAGTCCTCTACTCTTGTATCACATGGGTGCTGCAGTTCCAGACTACCTAATAGTGCTTACAGATTGTTGCTGGTATTAAAAAAATTAGCTTTAGCCTTCCAGGAGCTTACTGTCTGCAGTGAGATACAAATAAAATTTTTTTTTCCCTCCTGTAGGCTGCTTTGTCAGAGGCTGCAGTTTTAACACTTGAGGTGCCGGAGGGGTGGGAGAGTAGGAAAGGACAAAGTACACATGCCCTATGCTGAGTGACATCAGCCCCACTGCATTATACTGTACGTACCTTAAAGCAGGCTGTGTTTTCATCTTCTGGTACATGAAGTAGGCAAGTTTGGAGTTAGAGGTCTTTATGCATTTTGCATTGAAGAGAGAAAAGTTTTGAAGGTGGATGCTACAGTGTTAATTTGTTGGATTTTTTTCTTGAAAGAGTGGACATTCTTGTGTGTGGAAACTTGAAAGTATATTATGTGAAGCTTACATTTTAGACTTGCAAGTGGTTGCTTTTACCAGTTCATCTTGCCAGATCTTCCAGTTCTACAGAAGACTGAATGTCTGTCTTAGTGTGGAGATTTGCAGCTATTTTTCGTGCCTGGTTTTCTGGTGCAAAGTGAGACTGGTGGTTCATAGTCAACTATTTCAGAATACAAAACCATGCAAATTATGGTACTGGTGTGAAGTTATTCTAGCTTTGCACAATGCAAATGCTAAAGTTTATGAAAGCAGTTAATTCTTTTCAGATTAACTTTGTATTGAGCTGATGCTGCATTAGTGAAGGGGAAAAAATGCAGTTTTTAATAGCCTTGGTAAAAGCCAGACAGTGTAGTCTAATTTTTGCTTTCAGTCTACCATCCTACACACAGTAATCATTGTTGGCTACAGATAAAGATTCACAGAGAAAATAGATTGAGCATGCCTGTGTTATTAGTGCTTATGTTATCATTCTTTAAACAATTTATGTTTATTCCATGAGTTAAATGGCTTGTTTTATGTCTCAGAATGAGACTAAATGCAACTATTTTTCTCCCCCTTTCCACATACATTCTTTAGCACTTAATGATGTTATTTATTGCTCATCTACTTTAAATACACTAAGAGTGTGTCTTGTTAGAAGTGAGGGGGGGAATATGAGAATTCTAGACAAAACATAGGGCTAGCTATTTAACATGATTCAATTTGAAGCAGTTGTGAAAAATTTCCATCTTCAAAACTTTTCATGCAAATTTTGTTAATATCTATGAACTGAAGTGTGCACTCACAGCTCTAAGTTTGACTTTGAACTTGGTTGGAAAAAAATAAAATGCTTTCATTCTAAATAACCAGAGCTGCAGTATTGTTTCTGTTCTTGTTTTCTGCACTGAGTACTAAGCTGGCCTCTGATACTAACCTGCCATAAGGGAGGCATGAGGTGTAGCACTGTCCCTTAAAGGGATAAAATGGAAATATTCACAACTATTGCAGACCTAGACTATTTTTGTTTCCGTACTGACTGGAGTTTTGTAGTATATTGCTTTGTGTAGATTGTGGCTGCTGATCACATTGCTGTAAAATGAGATCTACTTTCAGCTTGAATGTGTTCCATAGTGTTTCTGATTCATACGGATCACTGCTTCAATTCAGGCAGTCATTACTTTGAGCGCTGTAGTGTAGATGAGCAACTAAGTGTTGAGGTCTCAAACATCTGTTCTTTGCTGTAACAAAACACAAGGATGCCACATTTATCTTTTCCACCTTTTTATTTTTCCCTTATTCTTTCATTTAAGTGGTTAGAACTATTTGAATCCCCTTTGGAAAGTGATAGATGCCAAAACGTGATAAAATGCTTTTACAAATACGCTTCTGACTTCTTTTAATACAGTTCTGTGAATAATGGTTTTCTGTGGGTTTGGGGAGGAGGCTGTTTTCTGTATGTATAGGCTTGAAATAAACAGTACTAGTGGACTTTACTGTTACTGTAATCATATTCTTGATACTTTGTTTTTTACATAAGCACTATGTGTATTGTGAAACAATTAAACCAAATCTAAATATTAAGATAAAGTTACATTCCAAAACTACCTTCTCTTTCAGGTGTAAGTGTTGAAATATATACGCACCCTAGCATCATACTTTGAAGTGACTTGTAGACAGTTTAAAATAGCTTTTGTAATTTATGATGTCTCTTTGTCGAATTGAATGTAATTTCTTGAACTTCACTTTCAAAAAGCCCAAATTATGTTTGGATCTTGCAGTTGCGACTTCTACTCATTTCACATATTCTATGGATTTAAAGACTTCGTGGAGTAAGTATTCCACCTTCAGAAAAATAGCTGGTCTTTTTGTCTTTTGTGATAACAAGCTTTCATTACATCTCTTCTGCATGAGACAAACTTCTTTTCTGCAAGAGTCAAATAATTTTTAGAGACTTTCGGAGGAGGGTTGCTACATACAAGAAACCTGTGGCATGTTTGGTTCCAAATGGGGAAATTGCACAAATACAGGCATCTATTAGGACAGTGCACATTTCATTACTATTGAATTGTCTTTTCTCATGTGAATCAGCTGTCCTATTATCTACTTAGTCTTGACAAAAGTGGAATGATGGATTATTGGGGAGTTGAAGTCTTAACAGCTCTTGGCTGTAAGAAACCAAAACTGCTCGTTCTATTCTGACAGAATTGCTACAATGAATTCAGAAAGGAACTATTTGTCGTATGTTTGGTTTGGAGAGCAGAAATCTCTTAATACTTTCTGTGTCTACTAATTGTACTTTGTCTTGAAGCTTAAAGGCATAAGCATTTATGTGTGTTTACCTAAAAGTTTAGTTATTAAAATAAGTTTCTGACTGAACAGGGAAAAAAAAAAAACCTTGCTGCATTAGTTAATTTCTGAATGACTCTGCCACCTCATGTTCCAGCTGCAGGAAACAGTAAATTATAAAAAAACCGTCATTGTACACATAGTGATAAAACTTGATTTTCAACATTGTAAGGTTTAGGCTATTACTAGTGAAGCAGTAAAACAAAGCAGGACTAAAGAAATAGCTGCCAAGTTTTGTTCTCAGCCTTGTGTTTTGGTAAGTCTAAAAAGCTTGACTTTTTAATCAGCCAAAATGAGTGGTGATCGATGGGAGTGTTAATTCTGGAGTAATTCTGTGCCAACAGCCAGCCAACATTAGCATAAGAAAAAGCAGAGTAGCTGGTTGTGAAGTGAACCCTGCCCACCAGAGCAACTGTCTTTTCACATAAATTTTCTTAGAGACTTTTGCCTTTTTTTTTAAAAAAAGATGTTACAATTAAGGTGTTTTTTGATAAAGAGAGCAGAGAGGGAGTTTTCTAAATCTGTTAATTGGATGATGGGGTAGTGCTGTAAGAGGTACCTCTAAAAATACTGCCCTCTGAGTGGTGGCATCGATAATCATTAAAGGGGGTTGAGGGCTTGAACACAGGCACATTATAATCAGGACTGTGGCCAAAGTGTGCTGTCCTGGATGTCAGTGTAGGGAATTGCATAAAACTGGGGAAGGAGGAGTATTTAAGATACAGTACAAAAATTCCCATTACCTGAAAAAGGTGCCTGTGATTGTTGGGAGATTGGGGTATGATAATAACTCAAAGTGTTTCCAGTCCTGTGTGCCTACCCCACAGCAGTAAGGCACTTCACAAAGGAAGGCTGGAGACCTGATGCTCACAGTTTCTTCTTTCTTCACAGTTGCTGCTTTTCCACCCCTCTGACATGTTGGGGCACATCTGCTTGGCTGAATTTCCAGCTCCACATCCTTGTCACTTATCCATGTGAGCATAAAATGCCTTCATATTTGGCACACCTAGTTTCCCAAGTGATGTGTTGTCCCTCAGGTCTTCCAGGTTCTCACTACAAAACTACTTAGTGCCATTGAACTGTGAAAACTCAGAGGCTTGTGCCCTACATAGGGCAACTGTGGAGGCCACCATGGTATTTGAGATTACACTGTTGTATTAAGAGGGTTTGTGTGTGTAAATGTTTTTTAAACATGAATGCCTACCAATATTCTACTGGGTATTAATTAAAAATGCCTACAGTTCCGAACCTTTTCAAATGGTAGGCTGGTGACGAGTTAGGGAGAAATCCTGCTGCTTAGGGGTGAGTGGTTTGTTGGTTTGGGCTGGTGTTTTTTTCCTATTCACCCATCTTTCCGCCTCCTCTGAGTACAGTTCTTTAAATTTGTTGGTGCCAATTTGAATTTTCAGTTTTACAGGTTTATGTCTTTCATGGTTTTCTGACCACACAAAATAATCAGTGTGTTGGGTAGAGTGAGGACATGTTATGTTCACAAAATGCTGTGTAAGCATGTTTGCACTCATTTCTATGCAGAAGTATCCTTTTTGCCCTTTCCTCTTCACTCCAATACATTTATGTTTCTACTGGTGGAGTGTCCCTTAACATCTCTAAAGGAGTTCTTTCCACCTCACAATTCTTGATTCAAAAAGCAGATTAGTTGCTTTCCAGAAAAACAGAGAAAGTTGCTACTAAAGCTAAAAACCAGAAAGGGGTGGGGGGGGGGGGGGGGGGGGAGCCCAACAAAAACCTCCAAACCACAAACAGCAATTCAAAACTCAACCCAAACCAAAAAACTAGAATTCACTTGTCTCTAGCGTAAAGTAGTGCTGTAGCCAAATGACAACAAATGCTGCTCTCCATTTTTCATTAAAAAAGGGACATAAGAATACATTTCTGAGCGAGGAGTCTCTGACATTGCAAATTGTTTGCAGTTTTTTTAGGGTTAGTGCACTGTGATTTAGTTTACTTTCTGAGTGAATATTTGGTTTGTGACCTCAGCCACCTTACTCTGAAGGGCTGTAAATAAGAGGAGAACGCCCTTGGAGCTTTTCTTCACAACTGGCAGCTTGCTAACTTCAGCTTTTACCTTAGGGACTAGCGAGGCGTATTTCAGCATTTCTGTTTGCAGGATTTGGCATGCATGCTTCTGATGCTGGTTTCTTATTTGATAGTTCTCTCTGAGCTCTGGAAAATGAACATTTAGCCTCTGGTGATTCCTTTAAGTTTAGTTTGGTTGAAACAGTTCTGATGTCAAAGATGCTGCTTATGTGTAAGGAACTGTAAGACCTCTCTTCCTTTGTAAACTCACCAAATCTGAATCTTGATTGTAACAGGCTTCTGTATTGAGAAATCATTATCTACAGATCTTAGTATCCTCATTAATACTTTTTTTCTGACAAAATTTATTTGTCCATGGTTCCTTTGTGGTATTTACTCAACTTATGGTATTTTTCCTACCTTATAGAGCAGTTTCTATCCATTAGCCCTAAGGCATGTCTCCAAGATACTGCTGTCCATGTGTTTCTGGTTTAGCATAATTGTCTCATTTTTCAGGCATTTATGTGAGGTTGTCTTTTGGCCAGGAAATGTATTCAGAACTTGAACTGATTTTAATAGTCCAAAATAATATCTTCACTGGTGTTTAGGAGAAGTAAGGTTTTTGATGAAAATATCATTTATGTTGGCTTTGCAGCAATATTAATTGAATTTTACAGTCGCAACATTGAGAGACTCAAGTGAGAGGAAGAACTAATTTGAGTCAGATGGCTCCAGCAAGCCCTACCTTTTGTTCCCACATCTAGCGGTGAAATAAAAGGCAGATAAGCAGCAATTACTGATTTAAGGATGGTTTGAACCCAGCCTTAATCACAGCTACTGTCTCATATATACAGCTGCTTCTTCTCATGGCGCTGCCAGCAGTCAGCCATGCGGAACTGTGGCATGTGAGGAGCAGCTGCAGCACTGCTCCCTGATCCGCTTTGTGAGCTTCAGACACAGCATCACCTCCGCTAAGAGACCCTTTTGGTGAACCCTTAGTAGGATTCTTTCCTAGCTGAACTACCCTTAGAAGATGTTCCAAACTCTCATCTAATGTTATGTCAACAATTAAAAGAACATGTCTTTCTTTCCTGTATGTGCCTTTTCTAGATTAAGATGTGACTGTGTGCTTTGTACGCCAGGAGAATCTTCTAATTTTAAATGCACAAGTTCAGACTTTCTAATCTCCCTGTGTTCTGTCTGCCACAGAGACTGTTCAGCCAGATACTGGGCTGTGTAAAAGTCTGCAGTGGGACTTGCTGGTGGTTCACCTGAGCTCAAGCTCTCTGTGGCCTTGCTGAAGAATGCTCCTCTTCCAGGTAGCTACACTGCAGCCTTTAAGAGGTCCAGTTGCTTTTTCATTGAGCATTGCGCTATTCTATGGAGAAAGGGATAGCACATAAGATTATCACTTTCAGAGATGACAGAGTGGTGGGTTTGATTTAGGTTGTACCTTTTCTAGACAGGTATTATCTGGGACCTCAGTGCAATGTATATTTTTGTTAAAGAGTTTATGCACTGTTTCTTCCCCTCTCCATCCCACCCACCCATCCCCAACACTTCTGCGTGAATACAAAGCACGCCAGGAAATTGTTTGATTTTTGTTTCCTCCTCCTAATATTTTGACATGTCAATGTCTAAAAACATATCTTTACACTTGCAAGAAGTAATTCTAAACTAGACACCAGAGTCTCTGTCACCTGAAATGAACAACAGTTTTAAGATGCTTTGCTGAATTCTTCAGGCTTGCAGGAGACAGTAAAAGTTGTAAATTAAATCCTGCAACACTCTTTCAGTAGATCATAGTTACTTTATTCACCTAAAATACGAATCTAAAAGCAAAGCACAAAGTTAAATTCAGGACTTTTGCTATCTGTGGCAAAGCTACTACTTCCCATGAGCCTTGGATTTTACCGGCCATTATAAGGAGCTTCCCAGAGGAGCCTGCTGTCAAATATATTTACAGTACACTTAAAAATAATGAAAGCAAGTAGCTAGAAGGGAAGAAAAGGCATTGCAAGGTTATGCTATTATTTTTTTCCAAAAATGTATGAGAGATAGAAAAATGACCCATTTTTATTTAGCTCAAAAAATTGAGGAAGGAAACATAGGCTTCCAAACCCATGAGTCATATGGCAAGTACAAAACTTTGTGCTGCAATTGGAAAGACTTTATATAATAACACTAGTATTATAAATCTAAAAATTATTTCATTTAACCCCCACAGTGCTTATTTGAGAATTGGTAAATCCTGCTTCAGGCTAAACTATTAAAGTAAAAAAAAATAGGTATTAATACAATATAGACGGAATCACTGTACTACCATAGGACTCTTACTTACCTCTAGTCTAAGGCTGACATAGATATATTTGAGTCAAACAGGAACTACTACTACTACTAATTGCAAAGCTGTTAATCACGTTGCTTTAATGAAACTTTTTAACACACTGAATAGCAATGTGACAACGCATAGAAAATTAGCTTGTTTGTCATTGATTAATGATAGATAATGCGTGCAATTCCCCACAGTGGGACATTTGAGCAGTTCTCTGTCATGTACAAACTCAGGCTCATTAAGGCATGTCTTTACTTGCACAGTCTGATTCAGCATAAAAGCGCACACAAATAGCACTTTACAGATGAAAACAAGATTCATATTTAGCTTACTTACAGTGTAATGGAGGTGTAATGCACCTCCAAATTATTTCATTCAGATAAACAAGGTAAAGATTGAAGGACAGAAGAACAAAAGTTGCTTTTTTCAACAACAGCTGGAAAAGAGTCACAGGAGAATTACAGGTCAATACATTGAAAGAAGACAGTACGGAAAAGTTATCAACAGTTATTCTTCTAAGTGTTGAATTTCCAAGAAGTAGTTGGTAAACTTGTTTAGGTATCATCTGTGCACTTGTAGGTTATGTATGTCAACTGTCAGCCTTGTACAAGAAAGGTGTGTAGAGATGAACTTAAAACCAAGGAGAGTTACAGTCCTCAGCTTCTCAAAAATGGACAGAATATGTTTAAAAGAAAAAAGTTTCTAAAGCTACTGCTGAAGATTCACTTCAATTCAGAACCACTAATTTTCTCTGTAAATGAGAAAAGGAGTTTGAGACCCAGCTTTGTTTCTTTTGCTTTGTCAAACAGTGCAAGCTCACAGGTTTTACTACTTTCATATTTAGTTTGAATCTAGATTTGCTAATAGTACACACTGTAATAGCTTTTGTAACAACATTTTTAATACACCAAAGAAAATGTTTATCATCTAGAAACTGCTACTCCAATTCCTTTTGCATTGTTATACTTTTAAGTCCCACTATAAATCGTGTAATATAAAGCTCCCCCCAGCCTCCTCCAAGAAAGTAAATTAAGGAACAGTAAGCTTTGAAATAGGGCAAATCAATCTTTAGTGGCCTTTGGTCATTCACCCCCTTGAAAACCAGCATCAGCTTTCCTGATAGGCCAGAAATGGTTTAACTTCCAGCCAGAAGGAGCATCTCTGTTGCTTTTGGCCTTTCTTTCTTCAGGTTCTCCTAGCACAGAGGTAACTGTAGCATAATTTAAGCAACTGCTTCAGGCTGTCTGAATTACTGCAGCCCTTCACATGTCGGATGCAGGATTTCCCAGACTCTCTGCAGGGCAGACAACTTGTAGACCTGCTCTGTGGGCATGTCACATGCTTGGTTCCTGAACAGGTTTCTCTCTGGTAGAACATTCTAGGAAAGTGCTTGCAGCTGCTTTGTGTTGCTCTGAGCTCCTGTCAGATGTGAACCAATTCTACACAGCATGGGAGCTTCTTGAGCCTGAAACACAAAGAAAGGAATGTCATTTTGTGGTGGTCTATTACTCGCACTGCAGTAAAGCAAAAGTATGCTTTCATATGTCATTCTGTAAAGGATGTGATGATAATGCTGTATTACATGGAGGCCACCTTGTGGCATTATGGAAGTAAAATCCAGATGTAAAAAACCAGCATTTAGACTGCATACCAAGAAATAAGGATGCTAAACTGCTTATATTTTTAGAACCCAAACATCACAGTGATGTGTCATTCTAGCCTCATGTGAATGATTACAGGTGCTTTCCATACAAGTAACAACACAGGAATCTGAGGACGTGTGTAGCATCATTCTGTGGGTCATAGCTTCTTACCTAGTCAGCTTAATGACTGCTGCAACTCTTAAACCCACTGCTTGCATGGTTAATGCACAATTGCTGCTTAACAGACGTGTAGGGACAAATTTTTACAGAGAACAGGAGCAGATGAGAAGTGCAGTCAAAGTACTGTAAAACTGATTTCCAGGTTACCATCATGCTACATTCTGCTTGCATGAGGGAGTCTGGAAACTTTTACAGCAGGAAAATTATGCTTCTTTTCCCTTTAATTAAATTTATTAACTAAATTTCCTCCACAGAAGAATGAAATTTGAAGTTAGTAAAGATCAGTTCAGTTGCAACCAGACAAAACTGGCTATCATCTTGCAATCTCAATGTCAGCATTTCCTATCTCCTAGGAAAAGTGTCCCAAAGTAGAGTATCCTGTTCGTGGTTTTGGACATATATTATAACAAGATGAAAACAATTCATTCCTGAAAAAAGAAAGTCCTGAAGAAGTTTGTCCAGTCAACTTGAGGTGAAAGCAAACAAGGGAGTAGGGGAATGTTATCTCTCTGAGACAGGAAAGTCCTCAATCGTACATACTGACTCCATGCTGTGGGGGTGGACGAGTTGGAGAGATGCAGGAATTATTCTGACAACTGCAGAGTTTGCAAGGAATTAAGAGATTTTCTGCCCCAACATAGAGTCATTTAGATTGCCAAAGGCATCTTAGGTCATCAAGTCCAGCCAGTAACCTGACACTGCCAAGTCCACCCCTAAACCGTATTCCCTAAGCATCACATCTCTGTGTCATTTAAATACTTCCAGGAATGGGGACTTCACCACTTCCCTGACCAGCCTGTTCCCATGCTTGACAACCCTTTTGATTAAGAATTTTTTTCCTAATGTCCTATCTAAACCTCCCCTGGTGCAGTTTGAGGCCATTTCCTCCTGTCACTTGTTACTTGGTGGAAGAGGCTGATCCCCACATTGCTGCAACTTCTCTTCAGGTGGTTTTAGAGAACAATAAGATCTCCCCTGAGCCTCCTTTTCTCCAGGCTAAACAACCCCAGCTCCCTCAGCTGCTTCTTATGAGACTTGTGCTCCAGACGCTTTATACGTTTCGTTGCCATTGTTTGAACGGGCAATCAGTTTGAAGCAGACTGGGATTTTGGAGCAACTGAAGATGGCCTGCATACGTTTCTGCCCCAAGTCAGAGACCCTCTCAGGGCATCTTATATTCAGAAGAACAAAAAGGCTGTTGCTGAATTGAGGCTGCAATCCTGACTTTTCTGTCCGTGTTACCATTTATAGTGTAGCACAGTAAATTGCCAGTAGATGGCATTATGACTCCACACTACAATTTTTGTTTTTTTTAAATGGTGCTGAAAGAAATATGCAGCACAATTTTTGCTAATTTGGTGTTTAATCATAGTAAAGCTCCTTGTGTAGGAGAGAGCTCAGTAAATGAGTTACCTGGCTGTGGCCTTTCGCAGTACCTTTATGCTGAACTGTTCCATCTATCTTCAGTTTGTGTGTTCTCATAAACCTGCTCACTTGGCTGGGCATTTTGATTTCTTCTCACCTCTAATTAGTTTATCAAAAACCAAATAGGCTGTAGCTATGAGTATTCTGATGCACATGTAGTTCTTATTTATTCTTCGTGTCAGCAAGGACTGTATCTTTGCTTCCACTGAGCATTTGTGAACCAGCATTACTCATCTGGTGTGTTGAGTGTTGTTATCTGGGTATCTATATCGGGGGACTGACTCAAAGATTATGGTAAGATTAGAGGCAGATGGCTGAAGGTGCTCTCTGCTTGTCTGGTCAAAGTCAACACCTTTGCATATTCAGCCTGAGTCACGCACAGAACAGATTTTGGGTTGCTGCTGTTTGTGGTCCAGCGTCTGTCTGGTGTATTACAGTAAACCAGTATCAATGACAAATCATTTTCAAAAGCAAATATTTAAATACTTGCCAAGGTACTATTAGCTTTACGGAAAGAGAAGTTTTCAGAGCAATTACCCTGAAATGTTAAAAGGTGAATTATATGCTTTACTAATGGTGACCTGTAAGCAAAAAACACGTAGCAAGTTTTGCTAGCATTCTGACTGTGAAAAGGATTCATCAAAAAATAAATTCTGCTGCATTTTTTGCAAACTCCTTTTATCCTCAGGAGATGAAAAAACTCTCTTACTACTTAAGAGTATCCAACAGTATACAAACGACTTAGTTCTTTGTAAACAGCTATGATGATCTTAGATTCTGATGTGGTGTTCAGAGGGATTTAATGGGTCTCCTCTGCTTTTTCAGTTTGTATGTGAAACCAAAGGTGACGAATCTGGAGACACAGATTTCAGTGTTACCAGTGTGATGGCATTACATTAATCTCGACCTTCTCTTTGTTCAACCCATTAGGCACTGTCAGCCCTCATCCATCTGGCTGACAGTTCTGTAGCGTTAGTGACAGCTGGTTGAAGCAACTCAGACAAAACCGAAAATTTGCTTGTGAGCAAGATAGAACTTTTAAGAAACTTGCAATTTTCTATGTAGCTGCTAGTCAAGGAGTGAATCCATCAATGAATCTATAACTACACAGAAGTCATTCTTGACTGCACTTTCAAGTTCATAGAATTGTTTGGTTCTTTCATTGAACTGAAACTGTTACTTGGCTGTTTTATCTGTCTTTTGATGAGAGATTCACTTGAAATCAAGCTGCAGGAACAACTTTGCTAATAGTAAAATTCCTTCCAGAAAAAAAAACCAGGTAGCATCTCCCAGCTGATGTACTAATTGTTTTGATAAATATACACCTGGATGTTTTTATGTCTTTGTTTCCATTTTTACTACTGTTCTTCTGGGATTTGTTCTTTTTACCTAGAAGACAAACACCCACAGCACGATATGAAAACTCACAAAATAGCATTGTGGCAGCCAAGCTGCCATTCTAGCTAGTCTTAACCAAAAAAAAGGCAGTAATCAACCAAATTAATTTTTTCTCAGTTGTGTGCACTTAAAGATATGGTAACTGATATATCTGTATGAAAGAGAACTTTTAATAAGTAAAGAAGTTACAGGGTGAGAGGACAAGAGACTACTAACCTAACACTGAAAAGTGTGCATGCCAATGCAGCTATTGCATAAGGCAAGATGCTGTTTAATTAACTTCTCAGTTTGTTAACAGGATGATATATATAGAGAGAAGCTTCTTGGATTAGATTATGAAAGAACAAATAAGGGTTTTTTTCCTTTGGGTTCTCCAAGAACTTAAACCAAGAAACCGTATTATGTAGGTTATAAAAATAAATTATTAGGATGAGGAAATCCTTAAAACTGGAGGGCATGATCATTCATACTGTGGTCTGACAGGATCCTAATACAGTTCCTTGAGGGTATTTTAAAAACAGGAGCATTTTTACACCAACTGCATGTAAAAACTAGTAACATGATATGTCACTATGATGATGTCTCTCTGTGGTGGTGTACTGGAAAGAGTGTTGTATCAGTAGCTTTAGCATAAATGCTACTGCTTAGTGGTTCTATTGGTAAGTACTTCTAACACTATTCAGTTCTGCCATTCTTAGGTTTCCACCCTCAGAACTGCTGGAGTTTTAGGCGTTTGTGAACTTATGTGACAGAAGAACCTCATAGATCATATGTCTTCCTGATTTTCTCCAAAGTAGAGGCAGCTCAGAGGTACTACCAGACAAATAATTCACAACATCCCACTGACATAAGATGACATATGTTTTTTAAATCATGCCTAGTATAATGTAATGTTTTTGTTATCAGCTGATGACCAGGTTCATCTTGTTTAATGATAGTGTTTTCCACAGGTTCAGTGATTAACTCTGACATAAATAAGAGAGGTAAAACGAAGCAAGTGTAGCCACAACGTGACACCGAATACATGTGACATAACAGGACGTGCTTTGTAAAGGGAAATTAGGGGGCAGGGAAGATATTACAGTCCTCGTGGTTTCTCCCATAAATCTGTGCCTGCCTGCTAAGTAACACATTTTCATACTATTGAAACTAATCAGAAACAAACTGCAGTGCTATAAAGCATTTTAAAAGATGACACTTTAGGCCAAGTTTTATCTGTTGTAAGCTTTTTTTGTTACTTTTTTCCCCCTAGAAAGTGTTTATTAGTCTTTTCATGACAACTATTAAGATTTCTAACTAAAATGCCTTAAATATATCCATTACCAAGAAAGGTACATCAACTTCTTACACGTTTATTTTCTTCAGGTTCACATTTGTTTCATTCCACATTTTAAGCGGAACGTATGTTATCCTTTGCTTTTACTCACAAGCGAAGCACAAGGGAGCCGTCCCCGCCCGCCCACCACCGGCCCACCACCGGCCCACCACCGGCCCACCACCGGCCCGTGCCGCGAGCGCTACGAGACGGCACTGGGACCCGGGCCCCGGTCACGCGGCGGCCGCGCCGGGCCCGCCCATCCCCGCCCGCGGCGGGCGCAGGCGCAGGGCGGGCGGCGCGCGGCGATGGCGGCGCGGGGCGGGGGCCTGTGGCTGGCGCTGCTCTGGCTCTCGGCGGCGCCGCTGCCCCGCGGCGCCCGCGGGTCGGAGCCCGTCGGGCCGGCGGAGCCGTCGGGCGGCGCGGGCCCCGGGGAGCGGTTTAAGATCGAGGGCCGCGCCGTGGTGCCCGGGGTGAAGCCGCAGGACTGGATCGCGGGGGCCCGGGTGCTGGTGGACGGGGAGGAGCACGTCGGCTTCCTGAAGTGAGCGGCGGGCGGAGCGGGGCGGGGGCTCGGGGCTCGGGTCCCGCGGGGCGGTGGGCGGCCCTGCCCGGAGGCGTCTCCCGGGGCCATGGGGCCCGATCGCAGGCCCGGCCCGGTCCGGCCCTCAGATGGCGGGCGGCGGGGGCGGCTCGTGCAGGGCTCGGCCGTATCCCGGTCAGCCGCGCACAGCTGTGGGATCGTGGAACCACAGAATCCCGAGCTGAGCTGCTGGCGGTACTGGGAACACTGCCCCCCTTCCGCCTTGTAAGGGGCTGGGCGCGGGCAGCCGTGCAGTGCCGTAGGTTTTGGCCTCAGCCTCCAGCAAACGTATCCAAACTGATGACTCAGGCTACTGGCCAAAAACTTCGGAATGTAATTTTAATTAAAAAAAAAAAAAAAACCAACAACCAAAACAAACAAAAAACCCAAAAGCGTTTGCACTATCTGGAGGACCGTCTTTATTCCTCAGCTTCTGTTGTAAATTCTGCCACTTCTTATCTAAGAACCTCACCTTGGCTAAGAATTTACCCGATGTGGAGACATGTTTGTTCATGGCAGAAGTTACAGTTGTAGTTCTGTGTTAAGAGTACCCGTGAAAAACTTTAACTGTACCGGTGAAAGCCACTTTAAGAGATGTGTCTTTATTCCTTCACACAACATCGTGCAAATGCAGCTGGAAGTTGTAAAGATTCAGTCTCCGGTGGTACTGAATATATTCAGATAAGCAAAAGATCTAGAGAATATAAGACATAGAATTTATCCTCAGAATTAAGAACTGAACCAATGTCATAATTTTAAGAGTAGAAGTAAATTCGAAAATCCTCTTCGTGATTTTCGATACAGTATAATACATTGCTTTTAAAATATATATATATGAGATTACGTGGAATTAAGATATACCCTCATAAATATTCATAACTTTTAATTAATCCTTCTACAATAAGAGTTAAACTTAACTTTGACTTTGGGTTCTGTCAATAGATTAGCACACCAGATTCTCCTCTGCAGATATTGTAGAATCTTGACAGTGTAACACCTGATAAGACACTACAAACAAGTTATGAGAGCCTGGCATATTTGGGAGCTGATTTAATAACTGCTACCAGGCAAGTTTCTAAATGCTTAGTTGAAACTCATGTTTCTCAAATACTGTAAGGAATGAAAAATTAGAAGGAAATTCCTAGGGAAACATCCTTATACCACTTGCAATATAAGATAGTGTAAGCATTCTTAGGGTTTCAAATCATCACATAAAAGTGGGTAGGTCCTTCCATGTTAGAGGGAGGTCTGGTATGAAGGACATAATGACAAATTCTTTGAGAATTCACTTTTAAGAGGGCTCATTTATTTGGTTTTCTGTTGCATGTTTCTAATGTGTTAGGGTTTATTACATTTTTTGCCCTTTGAACAAATTTTTGTCTTAACCTTGGATCTTATTTTCAGGAAAGAGATCTTTGATGTTGCTCTTAACAGGGTAGAGAACACTAGGGTTTTCTTATTGGAAACTTCTGGAAACACACAGGAGGAAAACTTCCGTACCTTTAAGGCAACTAGTGCTGAAGCTTTCAAGTAACCTTTTACTAATATTTTCGTTGAATATTCAAGTTGCACATTTTAAAATAAAAGCCACCTGTATAAAAATCCCTTCTGTGTATATGTTCAGAGCTCTTAGTTTCCTTATTGCTTTGTGAGCTTTCTAGCGTGGGCTGGTCCTAAAGGGAGCAATTAGAATTAAAACTGCTATTTCGCAACAAAGGCACAAACTGCTATTTTTGTGCTTTGCAAATCGTCCCTAATACCAACCCACACTATGTAGGATGTCAATCTGGGAGAGTTTTTGCTTTCAGCAGAAGTACTGAAGCAAAGTAAACTTCATTGTATGTATTTCAGAAGGAGGAAGGAAGTTGTAAATTACTTCTGCCATCACTTGAATACGTGAAATATAACTTATTTCAGATCTTATTTGGGCTGTTAAATTATTCCGCCACCAAGACAACACCTTGAGGGCACAACAAAATCTTTAACCTAACAGGGAGTTTCTGCTACTGTTGCAGCATGCATTGATGAACTTAAGGGGCTTGATATTGTGAGTGCTGACTGATTTAAATTTTTTATTTGGTCATTGTGGTTATATTAAGAATTATAATATAAAATGATACAGCTTCTTTAAGAAAAAAGAACAGCAGAGAACCCTATCTTATATTCTGGAGCATACTGAAATATTGCGGAACTCACTGTTTTTTTCAGGACAGATGGAAGTTTTGTGGTTCATGATGTGCCTTCAGGATCTTACGTAGTGGAAGTTATATCCCCTGCTCATAAATTCGAGCCCGTGCGAGTTGACATAACTTCAAAAGGCAAAATGAGGTGAGCCTTTCCTGATTTGCCTCTGTATTGATGAATTACTTGTGCCTGATGGCACAGTACAAGAACTCATGGAAACAGTGCTGTAGGTCTGATTCTCCATCTCAGACTGTATGTGTCAGTTTCTTTTAACATCACTTCTAGAAGCACGTTTCTCAAATTTCAAAGTCTGATATGTTTCTTCCTTTAGTATTTATGGCCTGAAATAAGAAAAGGTAGACTTTAAAAGTCCATCTATTTGTTTGCTTTTCTTATTTTTTTATGCAGCTATCCTGAAATAAAATCTAGGCATAAATCAGTTAACTGCTTTATTTGTCAGCACCTTTTTTTTTTCCTTCTTCCCTTTTCCATTTCTTTAATAAATGTTCTGTCAGGACTTGGCACAATGAAATTTTAAATGTTTCTGTTGCACCCCCATAGGATACTTGTTACAGTTGGTTAATACTAGCAGTTGACAGTTTGCATTTTTTCTGTAGGATTGTTAGCTTGTTTTTATGCTGTGGCCAAACCACTCCTGACTGTATACCTGTAACTGCAAACTATTCAGTAATACAGAAAAATCTATCTATTAAGGTGATTTTCATTTAAATGCATATGCTTGTTGTTACTTTTTCTTTGTCCAAGCATGCACATAGCATCTTAACTTCTAGGAATACAATCATCAGTGTAAATACTCCTGCAGTATATTTAGGGGGGGTTAAAAATTGAAATCTCACTGAAAACAGTGCAAACAGTCTGTTTATAATACTAATTAATATAATAATTTCTAATGTGATTACAATATATAATTATATTATAATAATGTTTGAGCTTATAATAATCTCAAAACAATTTGTTTGAACTTAAGGTTTTTCCAAACTTTATGTAATTTTTATTTTTATGCTTTGTTAGTATTTTACTGGCAATAATTAATATGTAATAAATACAAAGATACAGACAAAATACTGGGTATAACCTCAGCCTTAGCACTGTTTGTGTGTCTAAGGACTAGTGAGGTGACAGATTTGATGTTGAGTAAATTGCTAGGATACATCTGCAGAGGAAAGTAGCAGGAGGCTTGGCATCTCTACCAGTCCAACAGATAAAAACTATATAATGAGGAATGCAGTTGAGGAGTCAGAGATGCATGAAAAACAATACTTGGGGAAAATGTCAACAGGGCTTTTTTAAGGGATGTGCTGCCTTAGAAAAATATGCCTTTAAAAGTTCCTAGAAAGAGGAAACAGCATGTGGGTAATAGATGTATTTGGTAAGATCTACTTGAAAATCTCAAGTTTTGAAGAAAATACGTAGTATAAGGTAGGAGGGAAAGACATTCTATAGATGAGTATTTGGTGAAAAATTCAGAAGGAATAAATTATTTATGGGCAGAAGTCGTCCCTGGAGTTGCACGAAGTGGGTAAATATTCATAAATCATGAAAAATGGGTCAAGAGTGACAAAGGTGTTAGTACTGAGTAATTATCTAAATATTAGGCCCCAATGAAGAATAATAGTGAAGAACTTCACAAAGTAATAAAGACTGAGATTCAGTATTGATAAATGCAAAATAATGCACTTATGGAAAAGGTACTAACTTCACATACAAGTAATTGAGCAAGCTGGTTAAACTGCACTACACTGTTCAAATCTGGACCCTAAACAGCATAGTTTTTCTTGCTTGTTACCAAGGTGACAAAAGATGTTTTGCTTTTGATTTCATAAAACATGCTGCTGAGAGAAATTAGCTTTTGAAAAGTGAAGCCTAGCTGACACTTCTTAGCAGATGATTTTGTTTGTAGTCTTTTATTAAAACTTGTTTGGATTTTTTAAAATCTTTATTATTCACTGAAGATTCTATGTTTTTATTTTCAATTATGTACATTTTGCTTAATAGAGCAAGATACGTGAATTACATCAAACCCTCTGAAGTTGTCAGGCTGCCTTACCCACTCCAAATGAAATCTTCTGGACCACCTTCCTACTTTATAAAGAGAGAATCTTGGGGATGGACAGATTTCCTCATGAACCCTATGGTATGTACAGGAAACATACAAATATTAAAAGTATGCTAAGGATCCAAATACAGCTACTTGTCAGAATACTAAGAATAAAACAGTTGAGGAAAAATGTGCATTTTTCCTTTGGTCTTCTGAGGATTGTATTCATTGTTTTCACTTGCTTAGAAATGGAAAGTTTTTCTATGACATCTCCTCCCCTATATACCACTGTTAATGTACGTCCTCTGAAAATAGCCCGTAGTCTCCTCCTTTGACAATGTGATGCTGTTCTAGTAGTGCAGAGATCAACATGTTGCAAAATTGTGGTTACAACAGGTGTAAGAGAGAACAACCATTTGCTTTATTGGTCCAACTTTGAAATCTATTATTTAAAGCACAATAGTCCCTTATCAGGTTTCTTTCCTGACAAGTGGATTAATGTTACTGGCTTAGTGATTCAGGATGCAGTAGTTCTGGAGTCTGGCTGTTTAGTAGAGCTTCATTTTATATTAGCAGGTCTAAAAGTGTTTAGAGTAACACCTAAGCTGGAGAGGTATTTCCTGTTTTCTCTGTAGGTGATGATGATGGTTCTTCCATTACTGATATTTGTGCTGTTGCCTAAAGTTGTCAACACCAGTGACCCTGATATGAGGCGGGTAAGTATGTTCAATTGATGCATCTGTGGAGACCAAAGATGATGAGATTTCAAGGCCCAGAAAAGTAATAAAAACAAAACTGTATTTGAAAAGAAGGCTTAATGGGCATCATCTATTCAGTTAATACAGCAATGTATTCAGTTAATACATTGTTGCTGTTTTAACAATGAGTCATTTAAGAAGTGTCAAGTGTGTTGCGAAGAGTGTAATGTGGGGTTCTCTTTCCCTTCAGCCTAAACCACGGTGTACTACACTGTTAAATCCAGATGTCACACTAGTGTGTATGATATGGAATCTTAATGTAGTCATTAAATTATCTGATTTATTGTCCTTTCATCATGCAAAATGCCGAATAGCAGAAGGCTAGGACAAAATGGAGATTCAAGGTGTTTGCTAAATCTTTTCTTTTTACAAATATTATTTGTCTGTCATGGTGGCTGCTTTTTGAAGGCTTGGTTAACTAAAAATTTGTTTTTCTTTAAATGACCACTGTCTTCAGTAGTACTTTATAGGTGTCTGAGTCTTTTTTTTTTTTTAAATGAGTAATAGCTTTTAAAAGCATATCAGAGTTATGTAATTCTCTTTTGGCTATAGTTTTGATTAAAAAACAGATACAAAGATATGCTAGGTATTCATGGCATGTTCTTCAAACTAAGCTGAACTCTGGAAGTTGAATTTTAAAAAAAGATAATCACATGTTCCTTACTTTTTCAGTGATCTGACACTGCTTATAGACAGGCTGTTCTGATGGTAAAACCGTCAAAACTTCTGATGATTTAGTCCTTATGAGATAACTGATACGACTTCTTAAGGAGAAATTTTTAAGTTGAAAGAATTTTGCTTATAATTTAACTTACCTTTAAAGAGTAGGAAAAAGTTGTTTTTAAGAACTAAATTGCAATGGCATTCTCTAGATGACCATGTATTAAATTGTTAAGTGTTAACTTGTGTAGTATATGGAGCTTGTATAAGGTTTTTCAAATCAACTTGGTTTCCTTTATGGAATCAGCACAGTACTAGTTTGTATAGAAAGTTTAATGATTTAGTAACTGTGCTTGTTGCAGAGGTGTTAAGTACAGGTATAGTGTAGATGCAATAGTAACAAAGGCTACTAAAATGCCTTGAAAGCACTTAAAGATCAATCATTCTGAATGGGAGAAGAACAAGGTGACAATCCCACATGAAACTCACAATTGCTATAAGCATTATCCCATTGTGGACATGCAGTTCAGCTGTTGTATGCATTAAAAGTACTTCAAGATTGGTTTGTTTTAAAATGTGCTAATTCATCTCAGAGAACCACTATGCTAAACCCTAAAGTTACTTCTAGCTTATCTGGATATATGGTCTTACATTAAAATCCTTTCTTTCCTGAAGGAATGAAAACTCAGCTGCAGTACTCTAGTAGCTTGGTGTCAGAAAGTAGGGCAATAAAAATATCTAATCCCTTTAAACAGCATCAAAAATTTGTTAATTTGCTATGAATAATACTAATTTGAAAAACAAAATTGTGACATCTATGAGAACACAGGTCTGAATATGTAAACAATAGCCTAAATTTTAATATGCAGAAAAGTAGTGCTGAAAAGAAATAATTTTTATCTTTTAGATTTTTTTTATCAGATGTTTGACCTGTAAGACTGCTTAAGACATGGTTACCATTTTCCATACACCACTGCTTTTAGTTTTGGGGTTTCATGTTTCTGTGTGTAGCTGGGTGTTTGGCTGTGGTTGCATAAATCTATGTAGTAATGTATCCTGGAGGACTGCAAAAAGTAAAACAGTATTTGGGATAATTTGGTATCCTTCTCATACAATCTTTCAACTGATGCCGTAGATACAGCCAGGATTGTTACAAGCTCTTAAGATTTTCTGATCTTTGCGTGCAGGAAATGGAGCAGTCAATGAACATGCTGAATTCCAACCATGAGCTGCCAGATGTGTCTGAATTCATGACAAGACTTTTCTCTTCAAAATCTTCCAGCAAGTCTGGTGGTAGCAGCAGTAAAGCAGGGAAAAGTAGTTCTGGAAAAAGGAGGTAGTTAAGTCTTCCTCCTAAGTCTGAGTTTGCACAGCTGTTTGTTATCATGTGGTGTCATGTTTATTTGTCTTGAAAGATCAAAAAGCCACTACTGTAAACTTTAACCAGGCACAACATACATTATGCTACAAGTGTGGTTTGTAGCTTTTTTTTTTAGACTGTATAAGCTGTTTTGTACTTGTCAGTAAGCAAAAGAGGACATGGCTTCAATACTGTACCTGTATAAAGTTATTGACGATACTGAATTAACTGTATTGTTCTGTAGAGAATTAAAATAAATTATACAATGTGCTTCACAGTAATAAATGTCTTAAGACAATGTATAAAAAAATTTCAAAGATAATAGAAGTGGAGTTCAGTTTTAAGATGTCTTTAATGTTTTACACTTGCTGTTGAGTTCTGAAATGAACAAATCATCCTTTCAAAATTGAGTTGTGAGTTTACTGAATAAGTAATTTGCTTTATCAGCTTGTCACATGTTACATATAAAATCATTTTATTTTATGCTGTTTGCTGCCTGTACAATTTACAGAATCACAGAGTGGGTAAGGTTGGAAGGGAGCACAGTGGGTCCTCTGGTTCAGTCTCCCAGTCATGGTCATCCTAGAGCACATGGCACGGGATTGCATCCAGATGGTTCTCGAATATCTCCAGTGAGGGGGACTCCACAACCTCTCTGGGCAATCTTTAGTTCAAAGATTTTCCACTATGTATTGCCCAGTTTTATGCTGATCTACTTTCTGCTAAAAACTCTTTGGGAGGAAAAAAAGCAAAGTATTTTGCATGAGAAAGTCATTTAAGCTATCAAGATTTTGGATCTTTCTTTTCTAGATTACATGTATCATTTCTGCGACACTTAGGCTTCTAACTGTTTTTCCGCACACTGTGCTTTCAACTTACCAGTGGTATGATTTGAGGCCAAATACAGAGTTTTAAATGAAGTTAAAATTAACTCATTTTAAAATAAAAGAGGTGTAGTAAGGAAGCTGCATTCTGCTCATCTTACAAATTATGTTCCAAAGTATATGGCTCTCGAGGAATTCAAAGTCACTGGCAGAACTTTGTTCTTCGAGCATGCCTGTATATCTCTTATGCAGTATCTTTTCAAGCTACCCAGAGAAAAGTTGAAAAAACTGATTGTTTTTCACTAGTTAAACATTTGCAAATTAAAATGACAGCAATACTTGCCAAACCCTATTAGCAACAGTCCATAATTTTTTTTTTCAGCATAAATGCTGTTCTTCTTCATGTTTACAATTGGTAGCTTCTTAGGTAACAGCATCCATGCAGTGTAGGTAATGTATATCTGCTTCCAAAAATGGTATTTAACATTCACTTACAGTACATCTGAAGTAAAATCAATTCTAATGCATTTTTTTGTTCTGCCATACACACAAGAGGGCTATAAATTTTCTTGGAATACATATTTAGTAGTTATGCTGGGAAACATAAAAGTTGCAAGAGAATAAATACTCATTCATAAGATTAAGTCAATTTTTAAGATGCTGGAGAAGAAATAACCCAATGTTTTCTGTGGACAATGAAAGATTTCAGTCTGCAAAGTAAGCTGCACATTTTTGCTCTCTTTTGGTTTTGCTTGAATGGTCTTTTTGCTTCACATGTTAAGTAAAATATTTTCAGTGGGGACAAGAGGATATCTGGATATTCTTGCTGGAAGGATCTACTGAAATAAGTGTCAGCTTGCATTGGTGAAGAAAAAAAACCAAACCATAAAATAAAAAACCACTCCTCTTTCAGCAGTATCTTACTGAAAAATTTAGATCAAAAACAGGACGCAGTTCTTTGAAGATGGAACAATTAGCATTGTTACTGTGCTGTCCTGGAAAGTACAAGCCATGAGTTACTTTTGTTTAACAGTAATTGAAACAACAACTGAATTGCATTAGATTGCAATTAATCATACTGATGCATTTTTCCATGTTACAAAGGTAGGAACTAATATTTCTGCCTTCTTTCATGGTGTATGTTCACGTTCTTGATTCGTTTTCAAGGGAGAATGGAGAATTCAGGCCATGAAAAGATTAAAACCTTTGTTAAGAGTTCAGAGTGTAAAAGTTCACCAGAATTGTAAGGATCCTAGTAAAACTTTGGAAGGAGCATATGGAATATGCAACACTTCTCTTTTTCTTAGGACTTTGTATATGAAGGTTGAAGCAGTTTCTTTGTGCAGGATCAGATGCAGTGTCCCGCTCTCAGAAACCTGTTACCAGAAAAATCCAAGCCCAAAAATCTTGTACATTATTCACCTCCTTTTCAGACACTTTTGTGATAAAGTAATTTGTACAAGTGTGTTAGTCTGCTGCTGAACTAGTGCCAGTTACATTTTTTTTAAATTTTAGAGCTGGAATCTGTGTGTCAAGTGAGCAAAGAGGTTCTAGCCGGAGTGCATTGGTCACTTACGGTCAGTTGGTCATTGTTGTAGTTTAACCTCAGCCTATAGCCCAACCCCACAGAGCTGCTCACTCACTTCTACCTGATGGGATGGGGAGGAGAGTCAGAAGGGACAAAGAACACTGGTGGGTTGAGATAAAGACAATTTAATAGGGAAAGCAAAATCTGCACACACAAACAAAGCAAAACAAGGAATTCACAACTTCCCATGGGCAAGCAGGTGTTCAGTCATCCCCAGGACAACAGGGCTCCAGCAATGCGTATTTGGGAAGACAAAGTCATCGCTCCAAACATCCCACTCTTCTTCCCCCCACTCTCTATGCAGAGCATAATGCCATATGGTCTGGAATATCCCTTTGGTCATTTGGGGTCAGCTGTCCTGGCTGTGTCACCTCCCAACTCCTTGTGCACCCCCAGGCCCCTTGCTGGTGGGGCGGGGTGAGGAGCAGCCTTGGCTCTGTGGGAGCGCTGTGCAGCAGTAATGAAAATGTCTCCGGTTATCAACACTGTTTCCAGTAAAAGTCCTAAACATGGCCCCACACCAGCCACTGTGAAGGTTGTAACTCTACCACAGTTAAAACCAGCACAGTCAATTATAGTTGTAATGTGGCCTTGGGCTATCATAAATGCCACTAGGCAAAACTTACTTGATCCTGTAGCAGTTATTATAATACAAGGTTGACTTTCTGCAGAAAATAATATTTACTGTTGTTCAGTTTTATTTTCTTATTTACAGATTTTTAGGGGTCAGTCTTCTGCTTTAGGTCTGACGTCTTTATTTTCAAAAAAAACCCATAGCTGCCTTTTAGTGAGGCTTCTTGAGATAACATAAGGCAGACTGTAAATGGAAGCAACTTAAATGGAAATTAAAGATTTACAGAATCTACTTGGACTATAGACAAGCTGATTTCCTTATTGCCAAAAGGAGGAAGACATGCTCCCTCAGCTTGGACTGGGTTACCCTGCTGCTTTCTGATTACAAGTTCTGGTACTTCTCAGCCTTTGTCATGCATTGATTTAACAAGAGAAATTGGTTCATCAGTCTGCTGGAATTCTCTTATGTTTTAGAAAGTTAAATCAGCTCACGGAAGCATCAAAGAAATCCCAGAGCCAGCAGAAAGTAAGCACCAGAAACGTTCAGTCAGAGGCAGGAATTCTCTGTTCCTGGCAGTGAGAGTGAGTAATACAATGAGCTCACTGCATCTTGAGGATTTGTAGCTGAAGAGCTCATTTAGCCACGTTCTGAATGAGTGGGCAACTGAGTTTATGACAAGCCCATGGAGAAGGGAGAGGAGACATATCTTGCTGAAGCCTGTTTTAGCTATTAGTCATTTAAGATGGTCTGGAAGGTGTTTAGAACAGTTTGAAATATTTTTATCAATTGCATCATCAAAGATGCTCACATTCTACACATGCAAGGAAGAAATCTAATGTCGGCTACCTCCCCTCGCTTTTAAACAAAAAAATATTTGTTGGTGCTCTTTATCTTTTTGATGCAGTGGAGATGATAATGGCTCTGTAAATAGGGTTCGTATTGCTTCAGAGAGACAGGCTGGCTTGTGATTAAGACTTGTATTTGTGAAGAGGACTTACTATCAAGTGCCTTGGGTTCTGATGCAACTGTCAGACTGTACAAAACATCAATTATTTCTATTTCAATTTCTTGTTTATGAGTTATGAGAAGCTTGCCTCATAAAAGTAACTGTGAAGATAAATTTACTAATTAATATTGGGTACTCAGATAGTAGGGCTGTGAGCTTACTGAAGAAAATCCAGTATGTAATCTTCTTAAAGAGCACCTTTGTTAAGCATTATTATGTAGATTGTTATATGTATCTGTTAAAGCAACCCATTTTAGTAACTGCATGTCAAGATTTCCAAAACAATCTAGGCAATTTAAGTACATATTATTTTCCAACTTAGTGAAAAGTGTATTAAATCACTAAGAACCATTTAAACATCTCCACTTGGGTGTTAATGTACCCTTAATTGCATAAAGGTCATGTGTGATCAATAGCTCTAAGAGGGCAAAGTTTGTTTTACAGTTTGATAAAAGGACCCTGTTTTTACAGGCTAACAGTGATAGCAGTACCTTAAAGTACTAAAAGGATTTAATTTGCATGTTTAATTTGAATGTTTCAGCATGTCTGACCTTAATTCTGCTGCTATTGGTAGTTAGTAGATAGTGAATTTATATTCCTATAATTTTGTTGCATTTGAGACTTACTTCTTTTAAGAAAACAACCAATATAAAATACACAATAACAAGCCCTTCGTGATTTTCGTTCTGTGTCACAATAAAATATGGATATGTGTGGCTATATATTATGCTAATTTAACAAACTGAAGGAAAATGGAAGTGTTTACATGTACTGTTGATGGGCTAAGGAATACAGAAAGAACTTCGAATCAGTGGAAAAGCAGATTTACTGAACAATGTTAAAAAGTTAAAAAGATTGTACATGCACATTTTGCACATTCTTAGGCACGAAAAGCACAAGATGCAGCTGTGGTGTGCAGGGCACTGGGAAGGTCCCACTTAGTAGGCTTAATCACGGTCTATATCTCCAAAGGCTTGTTCCCAACCAGGAACTGGCACAGAGGCCAGCTTGGCAGGAACAACCCCCGTGCGTGCTGTGCTCTCCAAAACAGAGCAGAGACATTGCGGCTCAGGAGTTGTTTATTGCCTGTGCTAGCTTTGCTACCATATCCAGAAATTACTGGGAGGGGAAGGGACAGTGTTGTTATTAGGCATATTCCAGAAATGTATAGACAGCTATTGCACAAGCTTAATACTATGAGTCAGCAGATTCCCATGTCCAGGGAAGTTCTCTGGCAGTGTTTCATTTAGTAAGATACTTGAAGCTATAATTAATTGTGAGGAGAAAAATTTGGAGAAAGCCCCCAAAGGCAGAAGAAAATGTAAGTATTGCTGTCACATTTAACTCAAATATTAAGGTTTGCAAAAAATTGTAGCTGGAAGATGTTTCCATGATGTTCCACAGACATTGTTTTCTAGGTGAATATAGTGTTGGCGGTAGACAAGTGAGCAAATGAACTGTATTCACAGCCTTTAGGAGAGCACTGACTTTTCGCCTATTTGGTATTTGCCAAATGGTATTTGCCCATTACCCATGCAAGTGAAGAAAAAGCAGTTATCCCATGTTTCTTTCCATCTGAGAAAGATTGCTATACCATTCAAGAGATCAAGTTCATCAGTCTTTCCCTCCATCACTACATAAAAACTGGGCACCCCTTTAAGTCTCTTCCCGGCCACAATCTTGCCGGTTTTGCCCCACTCAGTGCAGGGTTCATTCTGTCTAATAGTCTTCTAATAAATACATTATTACACTTTCAGTTCCAAAAAGCAATCAGTATCAACAGTGGAAAAAAAAATAGAATTAAAAATAATCTTACTTCTTTCATCATTCACTGGCTTTAAGGACAGGACTTAGATCTTAATGACTGTTTTGAACATTATACTGTGTGTATAATCAGGTGATTCAGGCCATACATTAGTACAACATTCAGGGAGCTTATAGTCAGGAAATTGTATTCTAGTATTCCGTAGGAATAGTATTGAGTTTTAGTCTGTTTTCAGATTGAGCCTAGTGAAAGCTTCTTGAGGTCATCAATAGGCTGAGGCATTTTAATTTATTTTATTTCTATGTTTCAAAAGCCATAAAGGATTATTCATCCTCTTTCATAATAAATATTGATTTTTCAGGAAAATGGTTTCACTTTTGAAATTACAAGGTTGTTCCTTCAATTATGCTGTCAGTAACCTTTATGTAATACCTTGTTTCTAATAAGGCTATAAAGATTTAATGACAGAATAATTTTCTGTGGAAAAACAAGTGGAAGTTTAGCTAGTTAGCTCATTTATTGATGATGCACAAAACATCACAGTTAGGATCATTTGTATTATGTGTTTGGTTCTGCATGGCTGGTAGGAATAAAAATTAAAGACTGTCATTCAGTCAAGGGCAAGTGGTAGGGAATATGCAACAGAAGGAAAACCTTTTGTGGCATTTTTCAAACAAAACTGAATTTTTGACTGATTCTTTAAATTTGAATACAAACATAAAAAAGTAATACAACAGGTAGTGAAACTCATTTGCAAACAGAGCAAGTAAAAAAGGAAAAAGGTTTTTTAAAGAAACATTTTTTCTGTATGAAATATTACAATGTTGTCCTCAGAGGCTCTCTGGATTCTTTAAGGGTCTTCCTGCTGTCTGGTACACATGGGTGTTTTTCATTGTGTTTCAGAATGGAGAATAGGACACCTCAGCTCACAGTCTGGTGTGCAGGGCACAGGAGTGCTATTTACCATGCAGATGCATGGAGAATCCTGTTAAATACTTGGGAGTAATACTTTCCATTCCTGGGATCAGAACAGAATAAGACTTGAAACAAATTTCTGGCAGTAGGGAGGAGTGTTTCTTTTCCTATCAGTTGTTTTCTCAAATGTGGTTCAGAATGCTTCAGTTTGGCAGGTGAGAAATGCATAAGCTGTGTTAGTAAAGAGTATCCAAAGAAATTGGAGGTCAAACCTCCTAATGAGCTTGCATTTTTGCCGTGCTAAACATTCTCTCTCAGAAAGAGGAGGAACTCAGATGAGAGGTAGAGCAGTTACTAAAAGTTACTGAAAGAGGCTTATACTGGAATAAGTACAGCATCCATCATATTTACCAAAGGTGATCAGAATTGAACTATGGTGTTGTTACCAGGTTTGTGATTAAAGGATCCAATGTTTGTTTCATAAAAATAATACCTCTACCTATAGCTTTGTAAGGGTCCCCCACATTAGACATGAGCATCTACAGACAACGAGTAGAGAAATCCTCTCATTTTTGGTTTTGAATTGTAGTGTTGATACTCCCTCTTTTGTTTTGGTTTGGTTTTTTGCTACTGCTATTCACATGGTATTTGCACAGAATTTTTTCACTTCTATTTGTCCTTCATTTTTATGAAGACTACAAGAGTCTTGTTGAAATTGCAGTCACAAGCTCTATTGAGCTGGTGCTGGCAGAAATAATTGTATACATCACTTGTTCTTTCAAGTGTTTCACTGGTAGCAACCAATTATTTCTATCACCAGGTAGATGACTAATGGTGGAGAGGTCATTTGTCCTGGAAAGATCTGATCAAACTGCTGTGCTTTCTTTGTAATATGTTTAAGACTTATTTTATTGTTAGGGTTTTGTTGGTTTTTTTTTTTCAAAAAAGTTTAAGTGTACATTGAGGAGAGTATTAGAAGGATTTTATACAATGAGACACAGTTCACTGCAAATACAAGAGTGTAACGTAATGCACTGTTTACAGTTTTTTCATTGGGAAAAAATAGAATTGAACAAAATGTCCAAAGGGTCTGGATAACTCTTCGTGAAAAAAGTCATCTTAAATCCCAGTAACTAACACCAAAAGTCACCTCCTGCTTTCACCCTCCTTCATTAGTATCACATCGTAAAGAAACACATTTGTAGAATTGTGCCTCTCAATCAAATCTGTTGATTACAAAAATTCTGCATGATCTTGTTCATACACTGTAGCTCTTTATGCATCTTTTGTATATGATAGAATACACTTGGCCTCTGAAGCTCATTAAGTGCCTTTACAGCTTTGCAGTCCCTCGTTAGACTTTTTTAATCTTCTTGAACGTTGTTGAAATTTGATAGCTTTTTTTTTAAAGTAAATAAACTCCCACGTTATAAATTTGCTTCTTTGCAAAACGTGGTTACATCTGAAAAGATTTAAAATTCTAACTTTAGTTAAGCACTGTTTGTTGGGGGTTTTTCTATTATGGTGTTTTATTGTCTATTTTTTCCTTATGTGTTTTTAATATTTGATATATATAGTTTATGTTTACATACTTTTACATCCTAATAATTCCTTTACGTTCCAAGTTAGGAATTTGAATAAGCAGGTATTTCTGCAATAACAGCATGATGTGGTTTATCAACAGAAATCTGAATCAGGAACTGGGCTCTACTCTGTTTGCTATTTTAGCAGTGATTACTTGCTTCAGTTAGCTCCTTTATGAACAAAATACAGACTAAAGTTACCAGTGCAGCCAGGTTACATTCATACCTGTGGAAAAATCCGTGAATGCACCTGAAGATCTTGTTCTGCCATACAGTGTTCCTTTTGAAGGGAACTTTGGTGTTCCTTCTCCGGCCAGTGCAAGGGGTACTGGTCTCAGTAGTGGAGTGCAGACAGCATGACTGCAGATATAAATGATGAAAACTCCCAGCCTGCACTGTAGGAGTGTACTTTTAGCCTGTGTATGGCCTTGCACTGCTGTAGCACTTCCAGACAGTGTTGTCTGAGTGACCATCATCTGCAGCCCAAGTATGCCATAACCATGCAATACTCCAGTAGCCAGGAAAGGGCATTTAGCCAACCAGACTGAAGCAGGGGTAAATAAGAATTTAAACCATAACCTTGGGATCTGTGCATGAACTTTCCTTAATTTCTAAATTCTATCTTTTTTTCAGAACCAATGTGTTAAAGAGGTATTGCAGGTTTTCTAGTCTGTACAAGTTCCTAAACTATAGGTTCTTAACACCATAGTTCCTTAAAATCTTTTAGTAGTCATTGAGCAATCTGACTAATTCTTATGATATGATCTCAGCCTCTCTCCTGGGGAGATCTGTGGGCAGTAAAATGTGTTGTTTTGACAGAATTTTTTTTTCTCCCACCCTATCCACCCCCTGTGTATTATTCATGTTGCTATCAATTTTCCTTAAACAGTAGGATCAAGAAACGAAGTCACGTAGTTAGTGTGAGACAGTGAAATCTGTGATAAACATAATTTCCAGGAGAGATTGATTCCACAGTCATTTGCAAAGACACGTTAGAATGGTGGGATATATGTGTTTTGGTTTGGTTTTTTTGGTTTGGTTCTTTTCCTTGGGCTCATCATCAGACTGAGAATTTACTTTGTTTACTTAAAGCCTGCCTTATGTTTTGAAGCATTCTTTTCATGATCCTTCCAAGCCCCCCTCCCTTTTTGGTTTTTTTTTGCAATGCCAGTGAGCTGTGAGGTTGATAAAGAGCAACATTAAGTCACAGCATTTCTCTTTGGAAATGAGATGGTTGCCATGGAAATGCTTCCAGCTGCTTCTTGTCCCAGTTAAGAAAATAATTTTTAGACTCCTATATTACAAGGTTAAACTACAATGTTTAAAACTAAATCACATAGCTAATTGATTTAAAATTAAGATCAACACATTCCTTGTTAAATATCTTTGGGCTGATAATCACCTGAAATTCTTGACTCAAGTATTTGTGCAGGTACTTACAAAATATTTTTTTTCTATTTGTTTTTGTTCAGATGGAAAATATTTTCAGCTAACTGATTTTACTAGATGTGTTTTTGTAGTAGAAATTATCCTGAAAGCTGACTGCTACCTACATAGGTAGTGTTTAAAATATGACTCTGAGTTGACTCATATTTCGCAATATGCCAAATCTGGATCAGACCTGAAATGCTAGATACTTTTAAAGTTTATTTTCTCTGAAGTCCAGACATTTGATGAAGTGTTGTTTGTTTTGGTGGTCTCTAGTCAACCTCACTTTGAACAGGATTATCACCAACACCAGTTCAGTCATGTTGTGTCTAGCCAGTATTAAAAATCTCCAAGTATGGAGGTTCCACAACCCATCTGGGAAAGCTTTTCCCCTGCTCCGCTCCTCCAGGTGGATAAGCTTTCCCAAACGTCCAGTTTGAATCTCCAAGTCACAGGTTGCGGTCATTGGACTGTGTTGTTGTTAGACTATGGGATTAATCATGCTAAAAGCCTGGTGAGGTTCAGGTGAATAGTGACACGCAGCGGAGCTTTAGTTAACATAATCAGTGAAAACTGGAAGGCACAAACTTCTCTGCTCCTAAAGTTATCAAAGGAAAATGATTAGACCATTGTCCCTGGTGTGAAACACAAAGAAAAACTCCCAGAGCTCCTGGCACAGTGAAGTACTGCCTACAGGGGATTTGCTATGGGATGCAGGGGAAAGGGCGCTTTGCAATTGTTTAAAGGTTATTATGGGATACTTTTAATGGGGCTCCGGGAGCATGTAGAACTTTCTATTAAATGTTTAGTGAAAGGACCAAAGGTCAGAAAAGGAGGCATCCATGTAGCAAAGAGGATCAAGCCTGGTTTGATTTCTTTCTTGACCAGTCTTTGCTGGTTACTTTTCATCACCTTATCATCCCCTGGGTTTTTTTAGTTCTCTTATTTTCTGTGTTTTGAAAGGTAGCTCACTCTTCTTTATTTCGCTTAGCTTTCCCCCTTTTTGAAAGATAGGCCCAATGCAATCCTCTGGAACCTCCATTACTTCTAAAAGGTAATTGTAAATGGTTCAGAGAGGACTTTTGCTAGTTCGTAAGGTACATACAGAATTTTATCTGTCCTTGCTACTTTGAAAATACTTAACTACTTCAGGTTTTTTGAGATGTTTTTCACTTAATCTGGCCTCCAGTCCTACTCCTTCACTAAAATTCATTTCATTAAGTATCTGATCACTGTTTATGAAGTGAGCAACAAAAAAATCTGTGCCATTTGCCTTTCTCCCTCATAAAATAATGGGGGTTTGGGTTTAACTTCTTTTTACGTCCAATCCATGTACAGAATATTTGTTGAGTTTTTATGTCCCTTGATAGCGCTAACCTTTTTAATCTTAACCTCTAATTTTATCAAGATCGGTAATTGTGTTATCCCTATATAGTCGCTCTTCGGATTTGTCCTTTGATACCCCTTGCTTACACAACTTCATTCTGACTTCCAAATTCTTAAAGAACCCTTTAGCCAGACCTTTTGAGCTCTTCCTGTGGTTCCTGTCTTTCTTCATGAGAATTAGTTCGTCATTTTACCTTCACTATAGTATCTTTTATTGACTGCCAGCCTGCTCAAAGAGCCTGTCTCTCTGACTCTTAGCAAAAGAGGATAGAAGATGGTTGCCTAAGTTTATTGGTCTGCCTTTTATTTTTTTAAGTATATTGTCCTTACAATGCTGCACATACTTTTCCTCAGAATCACAAATTCTACCCTCTTAAGATAGGTGTCACCTAACTGGCATTCCACGCAAGTGTTCTCCAACAGTTTTCACCTGCAATGTTTGTATCTGACAATTTCTGCCACCTTTAGAATAAAAAAGTCAATTACCAGATGTTTCATATCATACTGTTTTTCGAAGCTACCTGAGTAACTTAAGTTTTTCATTACCACCAGTCCTAACTGTGAGCTAACCAAACAGTTATTTTCCAGTGTCTTCCACGATGATGGTTTTGATTGTATTTTTCAAGTTAGGTCAGTGTTTTTGTTGAAAGCAAACCCTTTTCAATTCTGTTACGTTTGTACACCCTTAGAATTTAGTCTTGGGTTGAGCAGGAAGATATGAAGAATATGTTTTTAGCATTTACTTCAGTTCTTAAAATATTTTTGTAAGAAATCTCAACAAATTTGCTGAACATTTGAAAAGTCAAATGTTTCTAAGAGTGTAGCATTTGTTCTGTTTTACATTGAGTCAAAAAATATATTTTGGTTCATTTCCCAAATAATGGTTCATCTCACAAACACTGAATGTGTAAAAAGAGATTTAAAATTTGTATTGATAATAGCCTTATGTGCAATGTGTTTCAGCAGTTTCTGCCACGTCAGACAAAATACACACTTCATATGCCAATGCCAGCTCGTAAGTTCAAGAACAAGTGAAAGCTGTTATGAACATTTCTTTTTGTTACTGATCCTATACAAAGATACCAAAGTGCATTTAGCCAAGGTTGCAAAACAACTCAAAAACACTCAAAGCTGCAGAAGTATTTCTATGGCTTGATTTTGTTGTTTGGTGGGGGTTTGTTGGTTTGTTAGTTTGTTTTCCCAAAGCAATCACTTGTGCTGTGTGCCCACAAAACTTCTTCCGGGAAAGATACTCAGTGAGCCCTCTGTTATGTGTTTTATGTGTTTTGTCTGTTAGATCTTTGTCCCTTGTGTTCCTCAGTATACTGAGCAACTTTCTTGCATGTAAGTCAGCATTTTGCATGTTTCTGGCAACCATACAAATCCATAAATCACCCATGTCAAGCCTTCCGAATGTCCTGGGTATGCAACTTGCCAGCCTGTGTCAAAGCCTTTCCCATAATGACAGAGTCTGTCTTGGGCACAGTGATCATGAAATGACGGATTTTTAAGTTCTTGAAGAAGTAAAGACGGGGGTTAGCAGAACTGCCTTGAACTTTCAGAGAGCTTGCCCCGCCTCCTGAAGTGCAAAGGAGTCCAGAAAGGCTGAACATTCTTCAAGACGGAAATCTTAAAGATGCAAGAGCAGGCTGTCTTCATGTGCCAAAAGGTGGCAAGGAAGAGTGGCCTGGCTGAACAGAGACCTTGGACTGGAACTCAGGGAGAAAAGAAGATTTTATGACCTTTGGAAGAAGGGTCAGGAAACTTAGAAGAACTACAAGGGTAATGTGAGCTTATGGGGGGATAAAATTGGAAGGGTCGAAGCACAACCAGAATTTAATCTGACTACTGCCCTAAAAGACAATAAAAAATGTTTCTATAAATGCATTACTAGTAAAGGGAGGGCTAAGGATAATCTCCATTCTTTATTGGATGCAAGGGTAAACAGTAACAAAGGATGAGGAAAAGGCTGAGGTGCTTAAAGTGCTTAACAGCAAGACCAGTTATTCTCTAGCCACTCAGCTCTGTGAGTTGGAAGACAGGAATGGGGAGCAGAATGAAGTCACCTTAATCCAAGGGGAAATGCTCAGTGACCTGCTGTACCATGTAGACACACTAAGGTCTATGCGGGAACTGCCCACCGAGCCACTTTCCATCATTTATCAACAGTCCTGGCTAACAGGAAGGTCAAATGCAACACCCATCTACAAGACTAGAAGGAGGATCTGGGAACTACAGGCCTGTCAGCCTGACCTTGGTGCTGGGGAAGGTCATGGAGCAGACCATCCTGAGTGCCATCACACAGCACATGCGGGACAACCAGGGGATCAGGCCCAGACAGCATGGGTTTGTGAAAGGCAGGTCCTGCCTGACCACCTGGGTCTCCTATGACAAGGTGACCCACTCAAGTGGATGAGGGAAAGGCTGTGAATGTTGTCTACGTGGACCTTAGTCAAGCCTTTGATGTCATTTCCCACAGCATTCTCCTGGAGAGACTGGATTCCTATGGCTTGGACAGGTGCACTCATCATCACTGGGTAAGAAAGCGCTCGATACCTGGCCCAGAGAGTGGGGGTAAGTGGGGGTGAGTGGTGCTACACCCAGTTGGTGACTGGTCACCTGTGGTATTCCCCAGGGCTCAGTTTTGGAGCCAGTCCTGTTTAACGTCTTTATCAATGATTTGGATAAGGGGATCAAACGCACCCTCAGTCAGTTTGCAGACAACAGGTTGGGTGGGAATGTTGATCTGCTGGAGGGCAGGAAGGCTCTGCAGAGGGATCTGGACAGGCTGGATCAATGGGCCATATGGACATAAAGAATGTGTAAAGAGTATTTCCACACAGGAGAGCCTGAATTGGAAAAATTCAAATGAATGCTTGCCAGTTAAAGCTTAGCAGAATCAGAAGGATAATTAAAACTTCAGCATATTGCAGAGAATGAATATGTGGTCATTGGGCTAGGAAACTAAGTATCTTAATTAATGTGGCTAACAACAAGTAATTATAGCACTGTTTTATTTTGAAATCTGTATATGACCAAACCATACCTATGTAAAGTAATCTGACCTTAAGATCATTATATAATTTCTGAAAAATTAGTCTCAGAATCAAGAGCAGAGAGGGAGATGTAAAGATTTTAATTGTTTTTCAAAGTTTTCATCTACAAAAAGAGATATCTTTCTGAGCATGAGTGAATGAATGCTGATGCCCTTTCTTCTCTTTTCTAATTAAACACTTCCCACTTCACTTCTGCTCTGCCAGCTCAGATGAAAGTTTGGAAATCAACAAAGAAGCAAACAGTGAGAAAGTAAAGAAAAGTGGAAAGACAGGAGAGGAGATAAACAGTGATGAAATATACAGGAATCAAAGGCACCAAAGATGCACCCCAATTTATATCAGGGTGATGAGAGGCCCACCAATAAATACCACTAGAGTCAATGGTGTTTTTCAGGGTGTATCTATACGGACAGAGTAGAAAGGTACCTTCCCCTACCTTTTCTTAGCATACTATTTCAGCAAGATCTGTATCTGTTCAAAGCAATTTTATATTTCATAAGCTACCATACAGTATTTTCATGCCTTAGCCAAGGCTTGTAATACTTGGTACTAGCCATAAATTAGATAGTCAAACACACAGAGATCAGAAATTCCCTGAGCTTCATAATGCTAAAAGCAGAGAATATGTATTCTTAAACTTTTCCCTGTAGCTTTACTACTGACCAGTGTAATGGAGAAGACACTGTTCTGACTCCCTGTAGACATCCTCCAGTATAATAGATGGCTTGTACTTTAAAAATGAAGAGAAAGATCACTGAGTTTTAAATGTTATAAGCAAATATTTCCTAAAACATTTGTTATGGGTATTGATTTAATTGTACATGAAATACAAATCTTCGCTGAAGATGAATTATTGAAAAACAGAAATTATGATTTTATATGAATCCTGAAGTAGATCTTGCACAGGACTTAAATGTTCCATCAACTTTAACTGTGATTTGTTTCAAGGACAAATCTGATCGAAGTGGGTTGCAGGGTGGATCAAGGAGCTCAAAAACTTAAGTGTTGTCTTATCGTTCAAAGGGTAAATGCTAGATTAGACATCACCTAAGGGCTGTGCAGGCAGACAGTAGAACTTGCAGATACATAGCAACACTTTATTTAATTCATGACAGTTTTGATCTAAGTTTATATTAACTAACTCTTGTTAATCCACATAAACTAAAACAGAAACCTGTTGCCCAGCCTGTTCTGCTTTTGTTTGCTCTATTTTCAGAGCTCTCAGACACTGTTTCTGATTCATTCACATTAAAACATGAAGTAACAACACGGTTTACAGTTGGATTGTTCCTAGTACTTAAAAATCAAGTCATCTCTGTGCAATTTAAATGTGACTAGCAGTACAGCTTCGAGTTAATTCATCTATGCAAAATGGCATAATAAATTTTAGCATCTGCCTGTGTCTATTTAAGCAACATAAATACTTTACTGAACTAAAATTTCTTCATGGTTCTCCACGACTATTGGTTAATAAAGGAAATTTAATTTAATTACTATGTCATTTTAATCATTATGGAAGAACTTTGTACTTTATAATTCATACATACTTACTTGCAAGTACAATGTGTCAGAGCAAAGTCCAGCAGATTAAGCACAGTGTGAAATAAGGAATATGCAGTTTTGCTGAATTTGAGATGGCACATTGGATCTGATTTATTCACCTGGACTTAGGTAGCAGGCAAAGTACAACTGTAGAGAGTGAGATCATTCGTATTCTTTTCCAGTCTTCACTTGAAAGAGGTAAGGTGCCTGCCCAGTGCTGTTTTCCTTGAGTCCTTTCTTAATAATTTTTAATATCAATTTCTATTCTGGAATTAAATTGATCTGTAAATCATTTCAGTGTTTATGCGTAAATGTAAGTGAAGAAAAAAGGTTGACTCATTCAAAAATACTAAAAGAAAAACAAAACAGCTCAAAAAGTTCAAAAAGAACAGATCCAAGTTCAAATTTCATGAAAATCAGTAAGCTTGTAGGTTAGGGTTTGATTTAAAGTCATTTATAATTTAATACTTCATAATAGCAACAATAATCAAAGCTTCCAGGGAAAAGGATACATGACAGTAGGAAATACAAATACAGCAGAATTTAAATGCTTTAAGGGAAGCACTGTGCCAAATTCAATGGAAGGTAATTTTCCAGTTTAATATGATCCCAATGTCAAATGACCAACTTTGCATAAAATTGCAAATTATATTCTAGTAGTAAATCATAGTTATTACTGAATAGTTTTAGGTAGAATAGAAAATTCTGGTTTGCTGGCTTTGTGTATGGTAGGTAGAAAAATTAACTCTCAAACCTGAACTTTATTACAATGATTTATCTTGGACATTTTTTTAAAAATGTGCTGAATATTTTTTCACTCTGGAAAACTGTTTGCTGAATCCGCTGCTAAGTCATTAGATTTATAAGGAATGTGGCTTTGTTGCAACATAAACCACTGTGGAGAAGGGTACTGGCTTCTGCAGACTCTGTGCTGACACTGGCAGGAAATAAGCTCTGACTGGAGAGCTTTTTTGCTAGATCTATTTTCTGCCTTCAGCAAAGTCACTGTGGGGAGCTCAGCCCTTAAAAAAAACAAAAGTTTAAAAAAGCATTAAAAGAGTTTGGTTAGAGTCTAAGTAAATATATCCTTTGAGATATGGGAAACATTTGTTTACCTGATTCAGTCTAAGCTGTTGTTGGCAGAAACTCCTCTTCAAAGAAACTGGGATTTGCCTAAGTGAGAACCCCACTGAGTCCAGTAATAGCCTAAGCCTTCTTCTGTATTGAATGAAGGATTACTAGATATGTACCCCAAAAGGTGGATAAAATGAGACTCAAAGCTGTTTCAGTTCAATATATTGACCCCTTGTGGGTTTTGAAGAGACTAAAGAAAAGTTCTTTTGCTTTGTTTACTGAACTTTTTTTTTAAAAAAAATCTGGTTTAAACCTGTGACCTGTTATTTAAATATGTAGATAGAAATTCACAAAAAAGTGTAGTTCAGATTGAGTTCTCCAGTGCATGGAAACATTCCCAGCACGAGGAAAGCCATGTCTTTGAGCACTCTTTGAGTTACAGTCAGCAGAGCTAATGTTACTATTTCTGTCCCTGTGACCATTGGTGTCTCTATTTCACTGCAGTTTGGATTCAGGGAATAAGAAAAATTCGACTCTGATAATTAAGAGTTGTGTTTTTTCTTTTGTCATTACATTACTCTTGATGGCTTTTTGCCACACTCAAAATTACGCTATGTTTCATTGCCTGGCATGGCACAAGGGGACGGGTGAGAGATGTTCTAAGCCCTGTGTCTCAGCACAGTGCTCTGCATCAGAGAAATGACTTGTCAGAAATGGGGTGTGAGACATCGGGAAATGAGATGGGAGATCTCCTTCAAAGATGGGAGAAGCCAATTTTGACAGAGGCTTACTGTATTGAAGCTTAGTATTTCAAAACCTTTCTCCTTCAGGACTTTCATACTAAAAGTCATAAATATTGCCATTTTCAGCTCCAGTCTGTGTTACAGTTCTGTATTGCTGCAGGAGGACTGACTCAGAAGGAAGATGCTAGTGAGGAGCTCAGCAGGATTCGTACTGTTCTTGCTCTCTCAATGCGCTGTGTCCCTGGGCACCAAAGAGGAAATGGTCCTGGCTAATGCCCACCTTCTCCCCCAAAGAGATTATGAGAGACTGGGTAACGCCAATGAAAAAGGTACTCGTGAAGACTGCAAGGGATTTGGAAGCATTCTGTGATTAACTTTATTGCTTTGCTGTAACATTGTCAACCAACATATATGAAAGTTAGCCCTGGAAGACTAATTTGGAATATGAACATGTCCAGCCACAAAGTCTTGAACCTGTCTGTACAAGTTGTTCTGTAATGTTCACTGAGAAGGGCAACTGCAAGAGTCTATGGCTATCACCATAGAAATTACTTAAATAATCCTTCTATAAAATCCTGGCATCAGGTTTGGAGTCAGGTAGGCTATGTCTACCAATCAAATATAGTTTTTACTGAATTTTTCTCACAGAGATAATAAAATTTCAAGTTTTTATTAAATAGAAATTACGAGTATTCCACAGTTTAATGACATAAGGACATGCCTTTCAACTCTATGGAGAAGTGAGTGATTTCAATTCATAAACATATTTCTGAGTAACAGAACAATTAATACCATCCTTCTCTACAAAAGGAATTCTCTCTCTGTAAGTTCATACATATGTAAATGTATATATAAATGAATTAAGTTCTGGCTCTTAAGAAACCTCAGAATCAATTGTAAAATTCAGATCATTGTGCCCTAGTCTCAGAGATGCCTGATATTATACTATAGCAAGAAGTTACCTTATAAGCATGTTACATTTAAAAAAAAACCCCAGCAAATATTTTAGCCCAATAGAGAGGGTCAACCCAAGCCTTATATGCCATTTTTATTACCCTCTGAGTCTACTGGATAAGCAATAAAATGGAAAAGCACTTTCACCTATTTTCCTGATATTGGTGTCCAGCACTGAACAGAACTGTATTCTACCTGCAAATCCACCATAAAATTTAGCCTGGAGTTTGAGTGAAGAGAACTCTTCTTAAGAAAATCCTCAGATGTTTATAAGCTTTATATGAACAAGAAATATGCTTTAATATCTGCCTTTATCAATGAACACATGGCATACATTTCAGAATTTAATACAAGGATGTTAGAGGTGCCTGAAGTATAAACTGGTTCAAGAGAAGTTAATTTGTACATTGAGGAAAAGACTAGGTCTAGCTGTTGAACTCAATTGTCCTACAGATGGCACAGGGACTTGCAAACTTGCTGAGTTCTCAAACTGGAAGAACATCGGTGGAAAAGGAATGATCTGTACAATTCTTTTGGCTTTTCAACCATATTTCTGTCATAAATGCAAAATCATACTTCAGTTGTATGATAGGGTAACAAACAATTTTTTAGATTTCTGAATATTTCCTGCATGTTCCTCCCAGAAATCTTGCCCCTTTAGCTGAGTAAGTGCCCATCAGCTGCAATGAAGTCAGTCAGCTTCCAGAGTCATTCAGTCACTCTAAAGGACAGAGATCAATTTCTGAAATTTATTATTTGAACAGAATTTACTCTAATTTTTTTTGGGTGGTTTTTTTTTACTCAGACTATCCAAGGGATTGTTTTGAGATTTTACAGCACTCCAAAGGAAATTCCAGAGATGGCCTTTACATCATCCAACCAAAAGAAGAACCAATCATTGTCTTTTGTAACATGCAGGATGGTGGCTGGACAGTAATCCAGCACATTACAGCCAACAGTACTGTTGACTTTGATAGGACCTGGCAGGACTACAAATATGGATTTGGCTCTGTTCATGAGAACCACTGGTTAGGAAATGAATACATGCATCAGTTAACTGGCAGCTCAGTGCAATATATACTTGGAGTTAAACTTGTAAACCAAAACGCTGAAGTCAAATGGGGACAGTATGAGCCATTCCTGATTGAGGGTGAAGAATCTCAATACCGAATCAGGGTCGGTCTTTACAAAGGCAATGCCACTGATGCGCTGACCCTGGACACAGAAGCTTATCTCCACGACAACCAGAAGTTCACCACCAAGGACAGAGACAACGACAATTACTTTATGAATTGTGCGAAACTGGAACTCAATGGCACTCCTGGGGGAGGCTGGTGGTACGACGCCTGTGCTGGAGCAAATCTAAACCGCAGGAACATGATATACTGGCAAAAAGACTGCAACAAGCAACTACCGTGCAAGTTTGCATGGATGATGATCAAACCCATTGAGCACCACCAGTCATACCCTGCCAAGGCCTGCCCCTGTCAGAAAGTTGAACTGTAGACAAGCCATGTGTCTTTGATAGGAACATGGACTCTTTCCCCAGTGACTGAAGTGAACTCAGTGACTGAGTAATCATCCTAAGTAACCATGACTGAAAATTTAAATTGGGCCTCTGCAAGGGCTTTTGGATGGCATATTGTCCAGGACTGGAACATGTCACAGAAATATGCCAACCACACAAGTGAGAAACTGTCAGAAACTGAGGCCTCTACCACAAGATTTAAATAACCAGAAAATTCAAGTAATTAATTTTATAGAATTTTAGCCATAAAACAAGTCCGTTATGAAATCCAGGATATGATGTCTTGTACAATATATACATAAATAAAAATGCATTTCAGAAGGTTTTGCTCTGGTGGCAATATTCATGATTGATTGCACATCTGTAATTGCACATCTTCATATATCATGCAGCGAAGAAATTTCCAGTTAAATACCTACATTTACAAAATACATACTGGAGAGTATTTTGTACCATAGGGCTCCAACAGGCCTTTTCTTTCTAACTTTAGTGAATGGTATTTTTATATATAAAATTGGAATTAACCTCATCTCCCATGGCTTCTTCCCCCCTTCATTGACTCTTCTTTTATCTCTACTTTTTAATGATCCCATATACAATGAAGTGTTCAGCACAGGCTTTTCTTGTCTTCCTTCATTTTAGAGCACTCAGCACTAATGGGATTGTCAGCTTTCCCACTTAAAGCCACTAATCCAAAGCTTACAACCCCTCTGAATTTTTCCCCCAAGAAACTCAGTGAATACATTTTTTAAAAAATCAAATTGATATTGCAATTGTTTATTTATTCCTCCATTTTTCCCCTGAAGATTACTCCACTTTATTTACCATTATTTGACTGTTACTTCTGCCTGTTCCATGCTGTGCTTCAGTTTTTTCTTTTTTTAATACCACTGTGAGAAAAGAAGAGAATGTTGCCTTTCACATTTACTAGTTTCAATTGTTTTAGTACTCAACCTTGACACCATTTAAACAGTGCCTTTTTTCTAATGATAAAATAAAACAAAATTTAATTATAAATTATTCTGTTTAAAAAAATAAATAAAAGGATTTCAATTTTTATAATGTTGAAGACCTTGTTTTCTTTACCACTGTTTGAGTTGCTTCACACACTTCTATATCATTGGAATAGCTGAATGACAACTGAAGAGTTTTTATTGTTGCATTATACAAAATGTCAGGATAACGATGAGATTATCATATATGTTTTCTTAGATATTTCAGTTAAAGAAACTCAACCAACAGATACTGTCAAAATCCTGCTTTTTAATTTAAAATATTTATCATTTTAATGAGAATTGCTTCAGAAAATAAATTCTATTGTGTTTTGAGAGAACCAAAACTGTCATGATTGCTTAAGATGAGAAACTATTTCAGAAGCAGAAAAGCCAAGAAAGCAATTTTTATTTTTCATGATGCACTGCAGCATTTTTCGAAAGAGATACAGCTACGTGATATGAGTGAGGCCAACAGAGCACGCATGCCAATTTTGCAGCATCTGATTTTTTTCTTCCTGAATTTGTGTTCAAAGACAGAAGTGTCATAGGGGAAGAAATGGTTAGTACCTGATTGAGTTTATATCATTGAGCCAATTTAATGTGGGTTCTGCATAATTCTATCAGGATGCCTCCGAAGTTGTAATGAGAATACAAGAAAATCACCTGAGGGCTGCCAGTCTCACACAGCTGCATACAAATTCTTGGCCATATAGCCAGATTCTCACACACCTTCCAAAAATGTGTTTTTAATAACCTTGACATGGAAGTGAAGAAGGGAAAGTCCACAGGCTGCATCTGCTGATCAAAGGCAGGTAACCTCCTCTGCAGCACACCCTTGGCCTTTTTTAGAGGGTTTTGGAGGAAAGGACTCTGCAAATAAGCTGTATGAACAACTTGGGCATCAGCAGTCCAAATCCAGCTGCCCAGTGTTGGAGGGGCTCTAGTACTAACTGGAGCCCTACAAACCAATGCACTGAATTCCAGAATAAAAATTAGATTAAAATGTAATAAAAACTCATAACAAGAAGCCTACTAGCAAAAATCCAGAGACATTTAATTGAACTCAGGGACTGAGCAACATTCCACACTTCTAAACAAAGTATGGACGGAAATGAGCATTGGGGCTGGGTTTGGTACTAAGTACTGGATGAAAATAAGTAAGAATTTTCTAAAACATCCACCAGCATGGAACTTTTAAAAGTAGGCTAAATTTTACTTCGTAATTCCTTGGCAAAAGACTATCTTAACTGAACAGATTTTTTGTCTTCCATTGCTGAACCTTGATCACCAGATACCCGGAAAAATGTTGAAGGTATCTGGCCTTCAACACTGAATCAGTGAAATCACAGACTGAAACATGAGGGTTTCTATTCTACCCACTCCTATTTTCTTTTGCCAATCACATTTCTCCTATGCTCTCTCTCTTAGTCTTTCCTGATTTTCCTGCCTCCTGCAGTATAGGATAGAAGAAGGGTCTTCCCATGAGTAGCTGTGAAACAAATTTATTTGGTCAAATAAATATCCTTCCAAAATGAGTAAATATGACGAGGTCTAGAGCAAGAGGTTCCAGCCCTAAGCACCTGTGAATGGGAGGCATGTTCCACTTTAACCACGCAATCTCCTAACACCACCAGTGAAATAGTTTTCTTTACCTCTGCTGCTTTGCATTTCTCCTTATGCTGTTTTCTCAACTGCAAGAAACTTAAGCACACTCTCACATACAATGCCACATTAATAAACTCAGAATTTATTTATTATTTGTCTTTAAAAAAAATTCAGTTTTCATATGAGAAAGTGCTTGCTTTTGTTTCTGATTTCCCAGACTCCCAGGTAACCTTATTTTTCATGTGTTAACCATAGGTTTAAAAGGATGACAAAGTGGTTTTAGGGGCTAGCTGACTAATGTTGTTAATTTATTGATGCAATACTATGCATTAAAAATTTAACAACGTTAGGTGCATGGCTTCATTTTTTCCTACTAGAACTAACAAACAGTCCTTAGTCACTCTCACGTCTTTTGCATTTCAGAAGGCATCAGGCCACAGGCTGAGTGGGGGGCTACAAAGCTGAATCCAGCCATGCTCCACAGCTGGAATCCTCCATTGTACCCTCTCTTCACTCTTCCTCCTATAGCTACCCCCTGAATTGCACACTAAATGAGGCCTTATGGACAGCACACACTAAAAACAACTATATATAAATAGTTGACCTGACCTCCACTATGTCTAGGTTGCTGCTCCATGTAAGGATTAAAAGATACTTCAGCTTCTATTTTAGCATTGTAATCCAGGAATTCAGTAAAAACATCCACATTTAAGAGGTCTACTGAAACAGAAGCCACTAGCAAGTAGGGTCTGGAGAAGTACCTGTTGAGAAGAAAACTTCTGAAGGATTTGAAATGTTTGGTTTATTTGAAGAGGACTGACTTTGGTATATCAGCAGATGCATGAAGAAATTAGCGACATTTAGTGACTAATGGCAAAAATACTGAGTAAAAGGTAAGTCTTTGTTACTGAGTGTAACAAAGACTGAAGTTCCTTAATCCTGAAAAAATACATTTACCCAGATAGAAAAAACAATTGTAACACCATCCCTTTCTGAAACCACTAACAGTCATAGATTATCTCCTGTTTTACAACATGATGGTATCAATTTTTAATTGTTTTAACTACTTATAGATATAGGGTCACTATTAATAAAATCATAAACAAAAAGCTTATTTAAATGGTTAAAGTTTAGGGGTTTATGACACTCAACTGTCAAATATATTTGGAAGAACATTTCTGACAGGGTTCAAAAGGCAGCAGTGGAGATTTGGGGCAACCACTTAAGAAACAGTGGCCTCTTACTGACTTGCTAGGGGTAAACCCAAGTACTCAAGTGAAAAGACACAGTATCCTTTTTTGGAGTTAAGGTTTAGCGTGTGTCTCAGAACAGAGAAGCCACTGACTACCCAGCAGCTGCAGGAGCATTACAGGAGCTGTCCTTTGCAAAGCTCTTCGCTCTAAGGAGTCACAGAAAGTGCACAACTGTATCCAGGTGTTCTACATCTGCTTAAAAATTCTGGGAACTCTTCCAAGTATTTATCTACAAACATAAATTATATTTGCAAAAAACTAATGTAAGTTGATGAATTATGGGAATCTGGAATATGTAGGGAGGCTGGCATATAAGAAAAGGGAGAGACAAAAATCATACCCCCAGTTTATGGGAAAATTCAATACTTGAAAATATAAAAGGTGCTGGGTCTCTGAAAAGCTTAGTTAGGGATGTGTATTTATGCATCTATATTGATAATACATACATATCTATATATATGTATGTGTACAAAATTATGTATAACTAAAATGTAATTTTACAAAAGACATTTCATTAGTCCATGATGATAATCAATTACAGGATCAGTAAAAATTTCATTAAAAGGACAGAAATACAGGTAACAAGATTTTCCTACACTGTAAAAGTCCCACGACACTTTTTAAAGGTACAAAATATAATCAAGTACTAACTGATACTCTGATGAGGACCACATTTGTCTTTTTGTGGTTTTGATTGTTTTTAAGAATAAATATCCTACATAACAATAAAGCAACACACACCTCTTTATATAATTCTTGGTATTTACAATGTACTTGTCTGTGGCCATGTAATCTCTCACATGGTTTGGTGCTAGCAGCATAATTTGAGCACATATTTCACTATTACATTGAACCAACATTGTTGCATCCATCACTGTGTATTCTAATACATTTACTGAGCAGAGAGTCCATAAACATTTACAGAACATTCTTGATCAACAGACACCAAAAACAACAAAAAATACCCCATTTAATTTCAATAGGAGCCAATGCTTCACTTCAGCAATAACAGTGTAGCTAGCAGGAACTGTTACTACCTCATAAATTTTGCCTTTAAGTACAGCTTGTGCCCCCAGAGAGACATATTCATTTACTAAAAATCAAACATAGTTTACTGAATGTCCGATGTAATGTAATATAAGATAAACCCACTCTAATAACCAATTTGTACATAGTTACTGTATGCAGGAAAAGCTCTGGATAGTGACAGAGCAAAACTGATGAAAGAGCTTTTATGAAGACCTCTGCTTTCCTTTCTTAAGTAATCATATGCTAACGCACAAAAAATAATAGGCACAGTATGGTGCATTACGAAATCAATCATGTGAAGTTAGAGAACATATTTTTACATTAGTACACTGCTAATCTTTCACTGACAAAATTTTCCCCTGTGGACACTGGGGCTAAAAAAATGTTAATTACTTGTACTGTGATTGTTGACATGGAGGATTTATCTATCTGTAGGGAAACATTCTGATGGTATGATAATAAATTACACAATTTCACTGAGAGCAATGGTACATTCATGATGACTTATACAATCCCTGAAATATGCAACTGGGTAATGTCACCACTGCAATGTCCCACTAAAGAGTATAGCAGATATAATATGAAGATTGCCCCAAACTAATATTTCAGAGTATCTCACTCAGAATTTTGATGGAAAGGCTAGAACTGAATTTGAACTTTGCGTACACGAAGATCTTTCTCCTTTCTTCATAACAATTTGTTTTCTTCAGGACTTCCACACCTCATGACTCCTGTTGCCGCTAACTTTGTTTTCTCATGACCTTTCCTGAGACTTCTTGTTTGTTCCCAGCACAAGGAGCCAGGTCACCAGCTCCATTCCAAAGGCCTTCTGCTGAAGGCAGCCCCTTGCTTACTCACCCCCTCGGTCAGTGCTGCAGGACTCCTGCCGTCCTAACACAGACACCAGGCAGGCACAGGCAGCTCAGCTCTGGCACCAAAAGCCCCCTCAAATCTCAGCTAGCCCTCAGTCTCAGCTCGTAACTAGGCCAGTACAACCCAGTCCCAGAAGCCGCAGCCACCAGAGGGGTTGACTCCAGCCACATCTGTAGCAGATGTGGTTTTGCTGGACCAAAAGAGAGTACCTGAAGATAACTCATGTTTCCAAGCACTTGATGTTGACTAGTATTTGTAAAGCTATTTAAACACAAAGAACACAAAGTGTTCTTAATACTTTCATAGAAACGTTAAAAAGTTGCTTAAAAAAAGCTTTCCTCTTCAAAGGATGCCAGTTCTCTCACTGTTTATATATAGGTAAACATAATGGAAACTTTTGGAGCAAGGTGTAGCACAACAAAAGAGATTGCAAAAAATGCTTTCCTCTTGTTGTAGGTAGACTGTGTCCATTATGCTTTACAGTCAGTTCTGATTTGTACCATTGTCACTGTAGAAGAAAATTTTAAAATTTCCTTCACAGGTACTGGGAACTGGAGAAATTCAGAGCTATCTTCTAACCATCACCATTTTTACAAATGACAGTGACTTGCATGATGGAACTGAGATTGGGACTTGCTTCTTCATGTACAAAATACATTACCTATTTCTTCCACTATGAGCCCTTCTACTATGAGCCCTTCCTATGTCTCCACAAGAGTCACCTTAAAGTGGAAATTTTCTCAGTATTATATTCTGTCATAATGCATGTGTTCATTTGGAGCATTATGAATCTCTCTAACCATTTAGTATTGGGGACGACAGCATTTACCCTTTAGATAGTCCTTGTTTCATCTCAACAGCCGATGGTAAAGTCTCAAAACAGAAGTAGCACAGGCTGCATTGCTTGGTACATTGAAAACTAAATAAACAATACACTAGCAAAGAACTATAGGAAGAAACAGTTCTGCTCTACAGGGAGACAGACTGGAGGACCTAACCTGATGACTGGATGACCATCCCAGTCTAATTTCTAGTAGTTTATAATTTACTCTACCTATTCTCAGGCTGAAAGAAAGGACATAAGACACCAAACACAATAACTGTAATGCAATTCTACTGCATAGTCAAAAACAACCTGTGTTGCTCATAGCAGCCACTGACTTTTTTATCCCAAGCACACTACTTTCATGCAAAATTTAACTTTTCAGCATCTTTTTTTAACCACTAGACACAACAGCGACAGCTTTGAAAAGATAGAATTTGCTAGGTTACATCAATATCTATATTTCCCCTTATTCCTTATACAAGAACAATTATGGCAGTCTAGTATTGCCCTGCCAGTATAGTTTCTCTTCCACTTTTTTCTTTTTCCACTGGCAGAAAAGCAGCATCTTAAAAGTCTTCCTGAAAGTTTTATTACAGAGGGCATAACAAATGGGGTTAACAGTGCTGTTCACATAGCATAGCCAATATCCAAGGTGCCACAGTGTCACAGGAATGCAGTCAGAGCAAAATGTGGAGATCAAAACCATGATATTATAGGGAGTCCATGTGATGATAAAAGCCAAAAGAATGGCACTTAAAGTCTGTGCCGCTTTGCGCTCCTTTATAAGAACCATCCGTTTCCTTTTGGTGATTTGGTTATTTATATTTGGATCCATGCTTCTGATGGAAGGGTCCTTTGACAGAGCAGCAGAACAAGGAGTTATTTTTACTTTTCGGCAACCATTGTTGGCTTCCTGGGTGCCATCAGCCTTAACCACCAAACGGAATTTATAGGCCACACATTTTTTATTTTTCTGTACGTGTTCTTTGGCAGGTGACAAAAAGTATTTCTGGTTCTCAAATTCACTTTCTTCAGGTTGGTCTTTGACAACAACATCTGTAGTCTCATTATACTCTTCTGCCTTACTTTTAGATGGGCTTTTGTAAGTTACTTGGAAAACCGAGTCAGTGGCAAGTTTGTCCTCATCTTCTGACGATGCGTAGCTGCTGCAGGTGGTTAACTGCTCAGCCTTAGCCCAGTCCATACAAGTACTCGCTGCCTGAGAGGCCTTTGCTGTAGCTGATGTACTTCGACTAGATGAAGACCAGGAAGCCTGACACCTCTCTCTTTTGACTAAGTTTTGTTGCTTGCAACTGAAGCAAGACTTCAGGAGAGTTTTCTGAGGCTTTATTGTCTCAAACTCTGCCACAGACTCTGAGCCCTGCAGTTCAGCGAGGTCCTTGGTGCGTTTCTCTGTCTCTTTATAAATGCGGCAGTACAGAATGGTCATCACAGACACTGGAATGTAAAAAGCAGCAATTGCAGTACCAAAGGTGATAATGGGTTCATACAGAAACTGTATCTGGCACTCTTCAGGTGGTACTGTTCGTTCACCAACAAAATACTGCCAGCACAAGATTACGGGTGCCCACAACATGAAGGAAATTAGCCAAGCCATACCAATCATGATGCCAGCTCTTTTGGGTGTGCGTTTGGCCCTGTAAGTTAAAGGCCTTGTGATGGAAAAATATCTGTCAAAACTGATGACCAGGAGGTTCATTACTGAGGCATTGCTAGCTACATAGTCCAGTGCTAGCCACAGGTCACAGGCAAGGCTTCCAAGAGTCCAATGGCCTATGAGTATATAGGATGTATAAAGGTTCATAGAAAATATCCCAATGATGAGATCTGCACAGGCAAGGCTGAGCAAGTAATAATTGTTGACAGTTTTGAGCTGGCTGTTGACCTTAAAGGATATCATTACAAGAATATTTCCCACTATGGTTATTAAGCTTACAATTGCAGTTACAGTGGCAATAGTAATGACTTCCCAGAGGCTATGCCCTTCTAACTGCTTATGGTTGATGGATGAACTGTTTACAACAGTAGAATTGCTCAATAAATTGACTTCCATTCTTGTCCTTGGTGTATTGTCATCAGGACCTTAGCACTGTTGCATACTGCTTTCTGTGCTCAGAGCATCCTTTTGGAGATAGCTATAAGGAAAAAAATCGGAAAATTTAAGTAGCTCATTAAATAGCACAGACTTCCATTAGTTACCATGTAAACACATGTAAACACCTGTAACCTATCACATTATTTGTGTTCTCTTTTTGCATTTTGATTGTTATTTCTACCATTGTGAACATAACTAAAACATACAAATGTACATCCTAGGACATTTCAAAATGCAATCTAACTATTATTTCATAAGACAATCAACCGCAGCAGCTCTTACATTTTGAATACCTTAGGAACTCTCTACATATTCTCAAAGACAGACATTTAAAGTTTTGCAGTGCAATAAGACAGTGAGTCACTGTGTTGTTTCCCACAGTAGTATTTAAAAGGCATGTCAAGGTTTCAGCAATTATCTTTGAAAAATTTGTAAAAGTCACCAACAACAGAAAGAGAGTAAGAGAAAACTGGGGATGCGTGGGGAGTTAGGAACCACACTGGCATGGTGACAGCAAGAAACAATTAGGCGTTAGAAGTGTTTGAGGCAATTGAGGGGGAATCTTTGAGCAAATGAAGCAGGCAAAGCCAAGAAGATGTTCGTGGAAAAGTAAGTTAGGCAGGAAAGACTCTTCTCTATTGAGAGGTCTTAGGAACAGAGGAGACTGATGGGGTCAGGTGTGGAAGTACAGTCTGGGTAGTTTGGATGAGTGGATGGTAGGATTGAGGATACAGATGAGTAAACTGAAGAGAAAGAAGCAGAAGATATCCACAGTGGTAAAAAATGCAAATTTAATAACCAATTTTAAATACCAATTTAATACTTGCATAAGCAGCAAAAGGTGAAAACAGGACCACTCTATTAATGCATACATTCTGCTGACATCCATTGCCTTCTACATTCCTCACTGCTGTTTCTGGTGCCAGTGAATTGTACCTGTATTAGGCAAACTTTCTTTCAAAGATACCTGCTGGGTTTTAAGTAATTCCATCACATCAGGTGATGCTAATCACTTATTCGATGCTCAGTCTTGCAAAACTCTGTAATTTTGAAATAGTCAAATAGTACTCAGTTTTTAAAGTCAGAAATGAAAGAAATCATTAACAGATTTTTCTATTGGGCATATAGCCAGCGTAAAACTGGTATGATCTCTTTTTTCAAAGCAGACATAGGTTCAGCTAAAATTATCACATGAATCACCTATTAAAGTCAATTTCTAAGTCTTTAAGATTCTCTCTGCATCAGATCTCTATTATATGGTCCTCCCTATCCATCCACACCACTTCTTCGTGTTTTCATCTTTCATCCTAACTCTCAGAATATTGTTTTCTTTGGTCTTGGCAAGTGTCTTTTATTAACTGCAAGATTTTACAGCCTATCTCTTTCCCACATCTGTCTTTTGTACCAAGTACTTGTGTCCTGTCTCTCACCAGCTGAATACAATTTTTATAGCCACTAGTTGAACCTTCAGAAAAGCATGTAATTTCCTTTCATTGTCCTCTTTGTCCAGGGAGGTCACTGGCCCTGGAGGTGTTTAAGAGGGGTCTGGACCTGGCACTGGTTTAGGGGTTACAGTGGTAGTTCTGGGTTGATGGTTGGACTTGATGATTTTACAGGTTCCAACCTTGATGATTCTACGATTCTATGATTCTTATTTGCTTTTATTGTTTCCTTCACTTTTTTCCCAGGTCTCCTAAATATCCACAGAAGTGTATCATGGTTCTACTTCAAACCCTGATTAACGGTGATCTCTTGATGTGATGAAACCGGATAATGGTAAGTTTCCTGATGTACTGAGACTTCTGCCTATCATACTTCTCAAAATGGTTCTCCTCCATCTGTGTGTGTCTGTCATCTCCCATTTTATATTTAAATAGTTGTGCATCTGTATTCTGCTTCTACACAGCAGATACTGAGCCTAATTCAACAGGATTCTAGTTCACGTATAGATCTTGCAGACTAGCAACAATCATAGTACACGCATGCCGACTATCTGTACGCTTGGCTCTCTCTCCAACCTCCAGAGCCAGTCTAGCAGCCAGGAATAGCTGCAGTGCCACAGCAGTTCTAATTAGTCCTATGCAAAGAATGACATTTCATCCTGTTTCTGCATTCTGCAAAGATCTCCACCACATCAGAGCTGTCTTGATGGCTGGTGCACTGGCTTTACAAATCTTTACAAAAACTTGAAGGGTAGGAACTAATTTCATGTGAAACAAAGTTGTGTGGAGCAGCTGCATGGCTGTGGCAGGTAGCCGAGCTGTGAGAGAGGAATCTGTGTTTCTGCTACCTCATGTGGCTTATGCTATTTTTTTTCCATGGACAGTCAGCAAAGTTGTTCTGCACATTAAAAGCTCCATGTGACTAAATTTTGAAGCATGGGGTGTGGTGGCGGGTTTAGTGTGGCAGTGTCAGGGGACAGTGAAGGCTGTTTGCTCTGCGAGGGAAGGTGAGAACAATGCCAAGGCAGGTGGGAGCTGAGACCTGACTAAGAAGCAGGAGGATGTGGAGAAGCACGTTTGGCTCATGAGAAGGCCAGAGACAGTGACAGTCCAGTGATTGCACAGCAAGTCCGTAGTGATGAGGCAGGCCCGAGACCAAGCCAGGAAGCCCAGCCAGCAGGTCTGAGTCAGGATCTGAGTCAGGATCAAGGAGACAGAAGGCCAGGTGTAGATGTAGCTGCTGCCTGGCTGCCATGTAGCACAGGCAAGGGCCAGCGGTACAGCCTCATCTTAAAAGCAGTTCCCAAGGAAAAGGTGAAGGAGGCCCTCATTTCCAGCTTTCTTCAATAGGTCTTACCAGCAGAGCAGCTGACCTTGGACTTTCGCAAGATATCAGCTAAGGCTAGAGATGGTCTTAAAGAGGCACCAGCTATGAATATCAGGCACATGAATGAATCTTTACAAATTACCTTTGCCTAACACCTGGGTTTGAGCAGCCATGTAGAACAATTATAGATTGTTTCAACTTTCTGCCTTTTTTTTGCCAGAAGATGGCACTCATCTCAGAAGAGGGAAGACTGGAAATTGTATAGATGCTGTGGCCCGTAATGCTTTGTCTTTGCCATGGATAGCAAGTGCATCCCCCTCTTAGGTCACCGGCACTCCCTAACATAAGAATTGGGAAGAAAGACTGCTCAAACTACGCCATGTGGATTGCAGACTTCAGAGCAACAGGAGAAGCAGAAATTGTTGTTGTTGTGACACAGTTGCTCTTGGTTTAAACTGACATGGGTCGGAGAAATACTGATAATATGTTATGGAAGCTACATAATTCCTTAATAAATTTCTTAATAATTTCTTAATAAAAAGCACTGTTTTTATCATCATGCAAAGCCTTCCCTTCCTAATGGGCTATTTTACTGTGATGTCTATAAAGCTGACAATAGCTGACCTACTAGTATGCAAAGAGGTCTTCTTGGCATGTTGACCATTCTCATCATCTCTTCATACTCTAACATCTTTTGTTTCATAGGTCTGTGTTAACAGTTTGTGGTGTTACCTTTTGTCATCTATTTGTGTATCACTCAAGGCAATACTGCATGTGAGTGGGACTTCTGTGTGCTATGGTAACATAATTTATGTTAATTGTCTATCATAAGAGATGATAATAATAGGGAGATCAAAATTGAATTATAAAATCAAAATGCGTATGTACAGTATCATGACTTTGCTATGTCTCATAATTATTAATGCACAATGTTCACGCTTGTGAGTTGTAATGGTATTTATGTGTTGCCAAGTAGTAATGATATTTTTTCAATCTATCTGTAAGTATTAATTAATGTGAGTTGTTAAATTTGTACATAAAGTCAGCTTACAGTTTTCTGCAGGCAGATTGCTTGTGTCACAGATTAATTGCACCACAGATGCAGGCACAGCTTGGGTTCACCAGGTTTTATTAGCTCTATCTCATCCTGGGTCTGTCAAGTCAGACCTGAGGCGGCTGCATGAGAATTGCTTGGATGTCTTTGCAACATGCTTGCCAATGCTGCTCCCTGTTACTTTAATTATTTGCTTGTGTGCTAACTAATTTATTGATTTGCTGCACGCTGTGCCCCGGAACTCAGCAGCCCACAACACAGGTAGTTGTGCAGCTACAATACAGCCCATGGTTTCACAAAATGGGAGTTTTGGTCACGTTTTGCTGGAAGGACTACTGGGTTTAAAAATCCCTCAAAACCAGATTGATGTTTTAATGTGTTGTCAAATGACAGCCTGTGTGCTCAGGAGGGATAGGGCTAGCTGGTGTTAGGAAACTGGTGACCTTTCTTGAGAACAGCATGAGTGGCTGCTTAGTTTAAGAAGAGCAGAACAAACCAGCCTAGCACTACGGCACAAAGCTGTTCCTGTGTCTCTGCTCTGTGTCCTGAGAGAAGGACGCTTCTCAAGAGGCTGTGGAGTCAGGTCACAGGGTTCATGTAGCGCAGGTGTCTGTGTAACACCCTGTCAGCCTGGGATCAGTTGCTTTTTCCCTCATTTGCTACAGAAAGCAAAGGTCCTGCACTTGGGTCACAACAATCCCATGCAGCTCTACAGGCTGGGGCAAGAGTGGCTGGAAAGCTGCCTAGTGAAAAAGGTGCTGGAGGTGCTGGTTGACAGCAGCTGGACATGAGCCAGCATGTGCCCAGGTGGCCAAAAAGGCCAATGACATCCTGGCCTGTATCAGCAATGGTGTGGCAGTGATCATCCCCCGCCCTGTACTCGGCACTGGTGAGGCCACACCTCGAGTCCTGTGTGCAGTTCTGGGCCCCTCGCTGCGAGGACATTGAGGTGCTGGAGCAGGTCCAGAGAAGGGCAACAGAGCTGGGGAAGGGTCTGGAGCACAAGTCCTGTGAGGAGCAGCTGAGGGAGATGCATGTGGTTAGTCTGGAGAAAAGGAGGCTCAGGGGAGACCTTGTCACTCTCTACAACAGCCTGAAAAGAAGCTGTAGCGAGATGGGGATTATTCTCTTCTCCCTGGTAGCAAGTGACAAGCGTAGATGGCCTCAAGCTGCACCAGAGGAAGTTTACATTGGGTATTAGGTAAATTTCTTCAGCAAGAGGGTGGTCAGGCATTGGAACAGCCTGCCCAGGGAAGCGATGGAATCACCTTCCCCGGAGGTATTTAAAAGATGTGTAGATGTGGGGCTTATGAACATGGTTTAGTGGTGGAAGTGGCAGTGCTGGGCGAACAGCTGGACTCAGTGATATCCCAGATCTTTTCCAACCTAAACAATTCCATAATTCATCTGGCTTCAGCTAAGAGTTCTATTTTCTAAACACTAAATACACGGCGTTTCCGTTTTTATTCATACACATGGATAGCGATGCTCCCCGCCTCGCCCGCTGGCACCTGCGGGAGGGCCGGGCCGGGCCCGGCTCGGGGCTGCCCGCGGGCCAGCCGGCGGCAGGGGGCGCTGCCGAGGCCGTGCCGCCGCCATTTCTCCCGGCCCCGGCGAGCGGCCCTTTCCGGCAGTGGGCGGGACGGGCGCGGCCCCGGCGGCCCGCGGGAGGGGAGCCCGGCCATGCAGGCGGAGCGGGGCGGCAGCCGGCCCCGCAGGGAAGGGGCCCGGCACGGCCGGCGGCGGCCCGGCGGCGTGCCCGACGCTGCGACGGAAGGGAGCGGCGGGCACGGCCACGGGCGCGGAGAAGGCGGGGGCCGGGGAAGAGGCGGCGCTTACGGGCACCGAGGAGGCGGGGGACGGGGCAGGCGAGAGCCTCGAGGTCGCGGGGCAGCGCCGCCGCCCACCGCCCGGCAGCACCGGCGGGTAAGCAGGAGGAGAGCCCGCCCTTCGCGGGAGCCGGGCGAGGCGGAGCTGAGCGTAGCGGGGCCCCAGGGCGGCCCCTGGGCTGGGGGTACAACCCTCCCCCCCTCCCCTCCCCTCCCCTCCCCTCCCATTCCCGAGGTGGAGCCAAGCTGGCAGCTGTACCCCAGCCTGTTGAAGGGACTGGGGCTGTCGGCAATACCGCCCGGGACAGCTCAGCAGCTGCAGCCTCCCTGTGCCGTCTTCCTATTCTGGGGCAGCTCAGCCTATGCACTCTGGTGCAGCATACGCAGGGCTTTTCTTGCCGAAGTACGTGTATAATTTTGGGCTGAAAAGATAAAAATCTTGTTCGAAAAATGCATCTGAAAAAATTCTGTTTGCAAATAGAGATGAAGAATTGTTGGGCATTTTTGGCACAGTTGTTTTAATGGTTGGACTCGGACGATCTTAGAGATCTTTTCCAGCCTTAACGATTCTATGATCAGAAGTTGAAATGAGCATGTGTCTTGTCCAGCCTGTGGTACTCGCAGTGAAGACATGGTAACAGAGCACACCTTACATGATGGATATCTGTGCTTCACTGGCTATGGATTCGTCATTAAGAGAAGTTGATAGTTGTGCTTCGATCCATTATAAAATGCTTTAGCAGGTTAAAAGTAGCACAGACATACCATTATGTACCACAACTACATAGGCAATTTCCAATGGAGATATTAAAATGCATTCTCTACCTCACCATTGTATGAGATCAACACTGTGCCTTTAAAAAGAATTTCCATTAAAAAAAGGGCTTTGACTACCTCATTCAAATTGTCTTGCTTGTGTTAGCATTGTTGCAACATAGAAATCATGGTTCTCCCTGGATTGGCAAAGAGATTACAATGATGACCTAATACTGATTGATGTTGGCAGCACTGGGAGTCCTAATGTAGATGGACCAGCTGCTCCCTCAATTCCAGCGTCATGTTGATTAGATTCACTTTGACTTTTATGATGGCATGGCTTCAATTGAACCCAGCCAGCGTTTTATCTGTATTAGAACTCCCATGGCTGCTGGTGGATTTAAAAAATTTAAAATATTAATTTTGTTATTGTGTTTAGGTACATACCACTCATGTTTCAGGAGATAAAAGTTGCAGCTCGATTGGTACAGTTACCTAGAGTGCTGGTCAGTGCTTTTACATGTAAGCAATATAAATTGCTGAATTCACACTGATATTTGTGGACAGGTTTGGATCCTGGTTGTGAAACAACAGTGTTCCCTCATAAGCTGCAGAGGCATACAGGGGAAATTCAGCACCTGTGTGTATTAGCTGAGGAAATTTCTATCCTGGACTGATTTTTTCCAAAGTCATTCAACCCTGCAATTAAAAATTTTTCTTTTGGGAGACATTACAATATGTTTTGCCACTGATCACTGTGTTATTGACTTGGATACACTCTTCGTCTTAGCCTAGCACAGTGACTTTATTTTTTGACACTAATATGGGCTGGGACTTTTAAAGTAAAGCAATAGCTAAGATTTTCTCAGAACTCTGCTAAAGATTGTTCAAATGTAGTGCTCTTCCTGCACTGGAGGGTTTTGACGTTAAGCACTGTGTAATCTCTTAGTGCACCTGCCACAAATTTCGTGTTTAGCAGCTTGGATGGGACTGACTTCCAGCAATCCATCCACAGCATCAGCAGCTGTCCCAGCCTGCAGCTGCTGAATTTTAGAGTTACCTCTGAGCCAATCACATAATACACCACTTCTGGAGCAGGGAAGGCTGCCTCCTTCTATCAGTGTGGCCAGCTCTTATCTGATAGGAAGTTGCCCTCTTTTAATCCCAACTCCTTAGTGTTCTCTGTGTTCAGCAAAGTGACTTGTATTACAAGAGTGCACCACCTCAGTGATAGGGTGCTTGGCCCAGAGTAAGCATTTTGTGCGAGACAAGACCCTGCTGTCTTTCAGCAACAGGGGGCAAATCTTCTGAATTGGTGATGTGTGCATTGCAAAGCTGGAAAGTCAGGTAATAAGGCAGGGAGTGTGATGGTGTTACCACATTCCCTTTCCTTACTGTGTGCTGAGATGCTGGAGTCTTTTCAGAAAAATCTTTTTTTTTCTTTTTTTTTTTTTACAGTAAAGTAAAAATTGGCATTAAATTGCGTAATATTTTGGCAGTATTTTTTCTTAGTCAGTTGCATTCACATAAAAGCACTGTTAACCTTAAAATGTTGTGTTTTGAATATTTTAATCTAATGGTTCCTAAGCTTGTGTTTGAAGCTACAGGAGGATATTATTTCTGACCTGTACAAGTGGGAGAAGTAAGTGTTGTGGTGGCACATTCAGTTCTCAGTTTTGTGGGGCACAAGAAGACTGGACACTACGTGCCTTACGCTGCTGCAGAGATCCTGTAATTCTCTGGGTTTAGTCATGGGTGATCAGCTGTGTTACTTGCAAAGCCTGGGAAGACCCAGAAATTGCTAAGTCAGTTCTCCCTTCCCCAGCTGTGTGCTAAGCGAGAAGGAGATTAGGTGCTGTGTTTATATTCATGCCCTGCGTGGTAGATCCAGCTGTGGATCAGAATCTTTGAGATGAAAGCTTCATGATTTCTGTCAGCTCTTGAGAAGGTGGCTCTCTGAGTAACTTCCCAGCTCCACTCTTGAAGCAAGGTGCTGCCTCTCTCAAACATGAAATTGATTTAGGAATTGTGTGAAAAAGTGTTCTTATTCCTTGTGAAGAGGGAAAAGGATCTTCCACTTTTTATGTCTTTTTGTAACTAGTGTGCATGTTGATTTAACTGGCTTGATTACTGAAGATTTTGTGTCCTCCCTTCAAAAATGAATGTCTAATTAAGACCAGCTGGTTTACCAAATGGCAGATTTCTTTGTAGATCTGTCATCTTGAATAATTTTCCATTGTTTCAGTCTGCTTTAGCTCATATATGCTATGTTAAATAAATAAAATACATTTGAAATTACTCATTTTTAGTAAAATGTGGCATTATCATGCTTAAAGCAAAAGGTCCAATTGACATTGGTCCAATATTATCTCCCACTTTTAGTCTACTCAGAATTCATATTTTATGTACTGTCAGAATTTTTAAATTGTTCTCTCTATGAGATACAGTATATTAAAATAGAAACAACTTTCTGAAATTGTGGATATGGTGCTGGGTTTTATTTTGATGGTCCTTGACCACATTTTAGGGGGAGTGAGGGGGGATGGTTTAAGGAGATTTTCTTTTGTCCTTTTTGTTTATTAAATTTGCAATTTACGAAGTATTCTTTTAACTTTCTATTCAACAATACACCGAGTGTGCATGTGATGCATGCTACTGCTTCAGTGCAGTTGAAATTGGCAAGTCTGTTTCAATGTTAATTTCCTGGCTTTGGGCAGTGTTGCAGTAAACATTTTATTGTTAAAAAATTGAGGTTAACAGATGGATTTTAGTGCAGTCTTTCTCATGAATGGTTAGTTTCAAGATGTTATCACATTTATTTAGTATTTATTAGATCTTCGTTCTTGTGGTCCATGCACATATAGAATTGATCTAAGAGGACATCTCATGCTGTCAGCATCAGATAAATTTTTCCTAATTAGTATGAGCTAACTCATTACAATCTAAGCAACTGCAAAAAGCAGTTCAAAGGCACAGTAACAAAAGTAACAAATACAGATATATTTGATTTCCTTTAGAACACTGTAACAGAACTTGTGCAGGTAGAAGAATAGATCTTGGAGACAATAAATCTTTTGACATTTTATGTGAATGTTCTCAAAAGCAACTAGAGAAAACTTATTTAGATTAATGTACATCAGTTTATGAGCTGTGTTTAATTACTAATGAGGTGTGAAGAGCTTCCTTTCTCAGGAGTTTCTCTACTGTGATGGTTCAGTGTCAAACTGGTGTTTGTTAAATGGGATTCTGCAAGGCTTCGTTCTGTATCTGCTCATGTTCAGTTTTCTATTAATAATTCCAATGAAGAATTAAAATATACAGTGTTAAAATTTGCAGACAGTGCTAAACTGGCAGGAAGGTGGAGCACAGAACACGGTCTCAACAAATGGAAGAAACAGCCTGCATTTGGGTGTGATTCAAGGCCAAATATAATAAAACAACATCTATGTAGGAAAAATCTGTAGTGGTGTGTGACTGATTAAGGTGCAATTTTACAGAAGAGAACTGTCAGCTTAATGGATGAGAAGGTATCAATTAGTGATGCCATTACATTGAAGAACTAGTTCTATTTTTGCAAGACTGGGACTAGCTCAGGAAAGTTCAGAGGAAAGGAATGAAGAAAGATGTAAAGAAGATATGACCAAGGAGGAAAGGCTGAAGAACCTGGTTCTTTCTCTTCTTATTTTATTTATATATTTATTTTAATTTTTTTTTTTAATCTGGCAAAGAGGACAGTTTGGACAGGCCTGATTAGCAGTGTTCCATAAAGTAGAAAGGTTGCTGCAATGAGATCCATTTTAGGCAGGATAAGAAGAAAAACAGTATTAAGAAGGAGCAGGTTTAATTGGGACCTTGAGAATAAAACTTGTGACTGAAAGATTAGATAGCTTGTGTAATGCATTGTGTAGGAAGTACATGGAAATCAGGACAGAAAAATATGTATGATGAAGGTTACTGAGCCTACTCAGTTGAGCTGCTGTGTAACCACTTGTCACAGCCCTATTTACTTTTCTTTTATTTTTTCAAGGCTGTCTGTGCAATGGAAAAGCATAAATGCTTTTTATACAACCAAAGTTAATTTATTCTTTTTGGTTTCTAGTTAATAGCAGAACCTATTTTTCACAGTGCTGGCGACTCCAGAATTTCATAATAGTCCCTAGTTGTTTCGTGTGGAATGGTTTAGTTACATTTATTGTTATTCCTTCAGCATATTTTATCAACTTTCCTTCTGATATAACTTGAGAGATTTGTATTGAAAACATCCCATTACGCAGGTGAACATCATTGCTGCATAGCAACTTCATGTCTGACTGTTTTTCTCTAACTTCCTTGGAAAGAACTTGAGGGGTTTTTTTTTATATTTTAGATGGCTGTGCATTTCTGTCCTCACCTACTTAAATGCTTTTGTTCCTCTTTTTTCCTCTCAAGTCTGTGGGGTAGTAATTTGGTAGCTTTTTGGTAACAGGTTGTCCCAAGTATTTTCCAGCTTAAAGAAAACTTTACTGGTTCTATATTTGGCTAAATGTGTGAAACACAGCTTTCAATCATAATCTTATTTAGATTTAATTATCCAATAAAGTGGTGTGGATTTTATTCAGAGGAAATATAAAATGGTAATAATTTGAATATTGGAGAAGAGCTTCCCTTCATATTTAACTGAAGATTTTAGACTTTGGGGAAGAAGTAGAAGTGCACAGTTAAGAATGCATGCGTCCATGCGTGCATCCATCCGGGGCGATGAACCAATGCTGTAAGGGACCAGTAGGTGGTGCAGGCGGCCCGGCCCTTGGCGCTGGCGGCTGCCGTGCTGGGCCGGACCTACATGGCGAGGAGCAAAGATGTGTGCACATCGTGGGGTGGGAATGTTCTTCTCATCTCAGGGTGATGTTTTCTGAACGTACAGCGCAACGTGTGAGAGTCACACACACGTGTGAGTTATTAGAACTTGCCCCTGGGTCTTCGAAACACAGCTCTGAAGAAAAGTTATTTGTAGGAAGGGTACACTTTGTAATTCTGAGCTAAAAATCTTGTTGTGTTACTGGGATGAGTGTTTGGTCCCAGAGAGCACAATACAGGAGTTTGTTTGGGTACATCAAGTGAGGGACAGTAAGTATTTCTGCTGAAAAGTCAATAAATTTGTAAAGTGATGAATTTGTTTAAAAAATTATGCCATGCAGTGCTGCTGCTGTTTTCCTCACAAAAGTAACTGGGTAGTTTCAGGAGCCCTGTTATGAGTTTCCAGCTGTTTCAGTTCTACACAGTCTTTTGTAGCTGTCAGAAAGTTTCACTGTATTAAAAAAAAAAATGCTGATGATTGATTCAGTGGTGATTTAGAGACTTATAAAAAATACGGAAGAGTATTTCTTACAGGTTTTCACAATCACAGGATTTCAAGCCTGTGTGACTCAGTGTTCTATGGTAAGGCATAGAGGGGGGTCCATTTATTTCCCACTGTTCTTTTTCATGTATGCAATTCCTCTGTATTATGTGTGTGTAGGGGGTCTAGGGAGGAGGGTTGGGTTTTTCTGTTTGTTTGTTTGTTTTATTTTTGTAAATAAGACTTTAACTCTTCTGCAGGTAGACACTGTAATACACTGCTGTAAAACCATGAATCTACTGGAGTGTGTAAGAACCTCGCCTTAAGGTCGTGTTTCTATTCCTGATTCTCTTTTCCCAGAGGATAATTCTACATGAGACTGTACAGTCTCTCTCCTTAACCCTGAAATATCCAGGGTCGTTGTCTTGTAGGAACAGAGTGATGATGCTGGGCTACAGCTCTTCCTAGCCTCTTTCACTGGCAGATTGTGAGGCCTTGAGTTTTTTCTGATTGCCTGAAAAACTAGGAGGTTTTGGTGGCTTGATTGGTTTTTTTTTTTTTTAAATTTGTTTTGGTTGTTGATATTTTTTTTCTACTTTTTTTTTCTTCAGTGTCCTGTTTTAGACTGCATTATTCACATTATGCTGCTTTGCTGACTTCACTGGTGTATTATGTTCCTGTTAATTTGTAACAATAGGTGGCATTCCCATGGAAGCAACAGAAGTGCAAATGATCCCATCCTCTGTATTTCTTTTTCTTCTACTTCCCCTAAATTGTTAGCAAGGATGTTAAAGTATTTTTGTCTCAGATTAAAATGTTTTTTTAGAGACAAAATTAAAAAGAATAATTGTACTAATGAGAAAAAGTAGTTCCTTCAGTGTTTTTGGTGTGGCTTTTTGTTTGAATTACTGTCAAGGATGGGGTTTTGATGCAAATTTGCCTTGTGGGTTACACTTGGGTTTGGTATTAGTGGACTCAGTGTGGTTTCACTCCTGATGGAGTCACAGTTGAAGCCGTCCACCAGTTGTCCAAACAGCTGAACACTGTCTGTAGCTCACCACGGCAAACTGGATACGAAGTTCTCCTGCAGTTACTGTTCTGTGTGTGCCTAAGTTGGCTCACCAGCGCAAACTGTAGCATGTAAGGGTACATAAAATCGTGGGATTGTAGTGCATCCCAGCAGGTACAGCCCAGTCCTCCTGTACCTTGTTGGTAATTTGGGTATCTTTGCACTCTCAGAGAGTTCTAAATGACTTTTAAAGCTTCTTCACAGCAGTGTTAACTTCAGGGTCAGAGCATTATTGTGTGGTAACTCTTATTTTTCAGAATTATACTCCAGACCAATGGCAAAATAAAATCAGATTTTAACATCTTGGGGTTTTAAGTGTGGTATTGCTGCGTTGAGGACCTTGGACAATGATTCTTCACTACTTTATCTCAAGCTGCATGTTGGATTTAGGGAAGCACATTCTTAAAGCCTATTTAGAAAAATATCTTTCTCTCTCCACCCTCTTCCAAAAAAAAGGTAGGAGGTGAATGAGGAAGGGTTGTCTTAGATTTGAGTAGTGGTTTCTAAAATGTCTGCAGTAAGTTGCATTCAAATTTAATATAAAAATAACAAAGGGTGGTTTTTTGAGTGACTGTGAAGATGGATATTTGAAAACATCCATGGTATTATACCACTCTGGTATAATTGTGAAAAAGTTTCATAATGATGGTTCAAATATGAAACAACATTGCAACACTGAGCCTCTCAAGAGGCTAATAGTGACAGAATAAACATGGAGTTGCAATACACAGAAGTGGAGTTTTCCATGAACACTTGGTAAGTTTTTGTCTGTTTGTGTAGAATTGTTTGAGCCTTGTTTAATGTTAGGCTTTTTACAGATGTTATGTCTAGATATGAGTCATGTTCTTTTCTTCAGCTGTAAATAGGTTTGAACATAAGAAATTTTCAGGATTTAGACTTTTTTTCTTCTGGTATTTCATATTGGTATTCTGCAACTGCAGTGATGCTTTTCAGAGAGGACCCTTAGGTTATACTCTTTATCTACATGTTACATATTGTAGAGGGTGATAGTTCATACCAGGTCACAGTCACATGACTAATCTGTTTGAATTACCCATAACAGATTTTAAAAATCAAGGAGAGAGAAATATTTTTTGCTATTGAAGTTAAGACAGCTTCTAGAACCATACTTTGTGACTGTTGAAGCAGTAACAATTTTAGGTAGAAACTTCAAGAACAAGTCTCTTTCTTGTGTACTTGATGAGGTGTTTTTTCCTTTAACTGGAACATCATTCCTCTTAGGCAAAACATTGGTTTCAGAATAGGATGTCTCTCTTGGCTAATTCTATCTTTAGCTAACTCAGAGTGCTGAGTTCCAGTGTCCAACATTTATGAACCAGTCTTAGTATTTCATACCTTTCAAAAATTCTCATCCCGTACAATAAAGACTAGAAGCTTTTTTCTTCATGCTACCTGTTCTCTCAGCTGCCCTTTCTGCTAATTAAGCTTCTCTTCAGCTTTGGTAGATCTCTCTAAAGGTCACCAATAGAGCAAACTAGTGAAGAGGATTATGCTTTGTAGGGATATTTTTTTTTTCTTTTCAGAAAGAACCTTTGAGTCAAGGCTCTTCCTTCCTTAGTCTAAAGGGGAAAAGAAAACCAACAAAACTTTAGCTTTTTCCTTTTTCCCTCAAGTTGAAAAAACCGTTTATGATAGAAACTTGAACCTGTACTGGAAGAGCTCTGATACCTAGGTGAGCAAGAAGGAAGTAAATTGTTTTTGTTTCTGAGAGGCAATACTGAAAAATCATTGAAGGCTCACTACAAATTCATCAATAGGTCTCTATGCCAATATGAAAAGACTGTGAACATACAAACATATGTGTCACCTCATCTCCATTAATACTTCTGTAGAAATAATTTTTAGCTTACTCTGATGTGTGTCACTGTAATGAGGGAATAAATTGAATGTTTAACAATAAGATTTAATCTTAATGCTGTTGACAAATCAGAAAGTGCAATACACAAAATATTAAATATCAAGATTTTTGTTTTGTCTTTGCACTTCTTTAGGTGTAGTCTGGAAAACATAGAGCGTAAAAACAAAAGGATTTGCGTGTATCTATACTGACTTGTTTAAGCTGGCTGCCAGGAATTGCAATTAAGTGACGTTTACAAATGCTCGTTTTCTGTCGAATAATTGAAAGGGGAAAAAAATCTTATTTAAATTATATGAAACCCTGAAGGAGGTAGTATAATGAAAAGTGGTTTAATTATTTTCAGTGAAACAGCAAAACAGACTGATGACCTTATCAGTATTTGTTAATTTTCTTGCCTTATTGTATTCTTTGTTAGCCCCAGAAAATACTGGTTATGATGCAGAAAAAAACTCTCTTAATAAGGAAATGTATTATTTTCAGCTCTCTCGAAATATATAGCAAAATCATCCTTGTGTCTGTCAGTTTACATTAGAAACAGCTTGTGGGTAATGTTACAGAGCCAGTGTCACTGATGCTCTGTGGTAAAACGACAGGCAGGGGATACAGAGACTGTGTTGGATACAGAGAGTACACGATGAAAAAGTTTCAGTCTGCAATGACTACTGAGGTGAAAGATTTGAGAATGTGGAAAAAAGTTCAAGCTGCGATCTGTTTTCTTCCCAGTTTCAAATACAAAGTGCAGTGAAGCTTTTTTTCACTTCTTAGATAAGTGACCTTCCAATGAACTTGAAATAATTTTTTGTCTGAATTTCCCTCAATTCCTTTTCTTCAGTCCCTTTGTACTTTATGTACAAACATGATATTGTCATGAAGAGAGTGGGAATGAAAGAAAGACTGACATTAAGTGTTACGTTCTTGGTCTTTTTTTATCTGTGTGTGTGGTGATTGTGCATCTTCAGGGCACATAGGCCAGCAGCTTCTTGAGTTCTTCTACCAGGAGTGTCCAGGTGCTGTACAAAGTAGAATAGGTCCAGCTGAGGAAAGAGGCTAGATCTCCCACTCCAGAGTGTGTAAAGCCATGGTATTCTCATGGGAGGAGGGAGATGCAGCTAGGAATGCATTTATGCAGAAAAGGGAATTGAATTTATTTCCACTTTCTGGATAAAAGGCTGTAGTTCTTCAATAGCTGAAGAAACATGGATTGTATTTGTTTACACATCTCTTTGAGGTGCTTTGTTTTGGCACTCCCCTCTCTTTTGCTGCAGTCTCCATCTATTCTCAGTTCATTTTATGACAAGCATATGAACTATTTTTGCTGGAGAAAATTTTGTTTCTGTCCAAAATGTACTCCTTTGAGGCCAAGTCCATGCCACACATTGGTGATAGAAAATTCTGCTTGTGACTTACCTGAGTCAAGACTATGTGATCTCTACATTTTTTATCTGTGTTATGTTGATATTGTGATATATAGACAAAGTCCCCAAACACATTCATTATTAAGTCTCAGACTGTAGTATAGGAGTTGGAGAACATGCTCTGGGATACTATTGCCTTTACCATCTTTGAGCTATACTACTGGAAGAGCTTGAAAATGGGATGTGTGGTGTGTGGCTACCTTTTGTTTTGGGGGAGCATCATAGAGACACATTGTCCATAATACAGCTGTATTTTAAATTACAGTGCATGTGGATTCAACACAAGTCTATCAGTTTCAAAGGCAAACCCACCACAAATCAGACATTTGGCTGTAATTCACTGCATTATGGGACAACACCTTGCACAGTGCCTGAGAAAACTCCAGATTATTAGCTCTTTTTGAGCTGTGTTTGTTGTAGGAACGGGACTACTGACTTGTGCAAGTTGGTAATGGAGGGTGTAAGTAGCTGCTTTTTTTCACAACTTGGGTATTCTGTCAGGGAGATCCTGCCTTGACTGTGAGGCAGGGATTGCAATCTCTTAAATTCATACTGTTTCACTCATTTCCCCTTTCCTTGCATCACTCTGTTGGCTGGTTTGCAGATACCTAAGAAAATGGATCAGCCTATACATTTCTCATGTAATTTAAAAGACAAGGAAGAAGAAAGGTTTTATTGTCTGTCAAGTGGGGAGTTAGTACTCTGCATCTTTTCTGGTTTTCCATTGTATAAAGAAAGAAATTCAATATAGTATTGGTTTCAGAAATGCTGTTTAAAACTGTGAGTCAAGCATAGCATCTTTTTGATGTAGCATTGCTGAAATACATGATTATTTTGTTTAGCATGACTAGATTTTTTTTTATAATCAATGTAATTCAATGTATCTATATCCTGCTTGGTTTTTTCTTGATATAGGATTTTGCATTCTGCGTTATAGTTATGTATTTTGTTTGCACGTCAGACAAACTGCTTTTTATCCTTAGTATCTTTTTAATAACTTACTGTTCATTGATTTACTATGTGACTGTCTATTGGTCCTAAAAAGTACCCGTTTTTTACTCCCCTTACTGAAAATATTGTCAAATCAGGGTCTTTGTAACTCAGGTTTTAGTGCTTCAACATGCCCTGCCATAAATGTAATAATGCAATTCAATTTTAAAAATGCATAATGTCTGGGTCTGCTATTTTGTTGATAGAAGGGTCATAGAGATGTGAGGTTTTTTGGTAGCATGTGAAATTATATTTATGAAATGGCAATATATTAGTATTGAAAGGTGAAAAATGTAGCAGCTATGCTACTGGCAGTGTTGTGGCTATAGTGAATGGGGTGAGGAAAACAAAATGCTGTAGGCTGGAATTTCTTATACAAGACCTTTATAAGGTTTCACATTGGTAGAGTGTCTCCTTTTACAGCTTTCATTTTCATTATGTGAATATTTACATGTTTGTAATATGCTATTATTTTGTGATGGTTGATCTGAAAAAGTGACAGATGTTGGCAGTTTTAATTTAAATTCAAGATAGAATTTCCCTCTGTGAACCAAACACCAGTACTTGTATATAGAACCTCTAAAATGATGCCTTACACATCTGAATGACTCCTTTAAAACCTTAACTGAAAAAGGGGTCTAAAAGCAGTCACAAAAGGCAAATGTTCTGAGGTTAATGTTAAAAATTTTATCAATCAACATAAATATTTGTAGCAAAGGATTTTTTTAAAACTCTATGACTTTGACAAAGGACTCCTCTGTGTCCACATGTATTATGTGAAAAGGAATAGTAATGGAGTGTCTGTAAGTCTTTAATGGAAAGAGAAAACAAAATTTACTTTAGAAAAATGAGTTTAACATTGCAGGAAATTAAACCAAGGATATGGCTTATGAGTACACTTAGCCAATCTAGCAGATAACTGCTGCCAGACATGAAGGAAGGACCTGCTTCCCAGTTCCCATGTTTCATGGCATGCTTCCAGCCTATCTAACTGTTACTTGTGCTTGTCTGATTCTGCTGTGAACTGACAAAGGAGCTGAAGTTGGCAGAAGATTAACAGTAGAAAAGAAAACTACTGATTAACTTTCTGTTAGTTTAGGGACACAGTTTCAAACAATCCTGTTCTGTTTGTTGTCTTTCAGAATTTTTTCTTCTTTAATGCTGTGACAGTTGAAAATAGAACAGTGTGGGTGAATATCACTAAGCTATTTCCATGTTTTGAAATCCATAGAAAAAGAATGTCTTACTCCTATGTGCTTTTTAAAAAAATAGATGCATTTTTAAAAGCCCTAAACTTTTAACTTGTTACTGTCTATTTTCAAATATTTTTGAATTTAAAGGTAGGGGATAGTTTTGTTGTTATTAAAATGTAAACTTTGGAGGTTTCCTTTCATGTGTAATATAGCATAGCAGAAATTTTTTGAGAGGTTGTTTTGGGGGGGTTGTTTGTTTATTTTTTTCTATTTTCATTGTGGCAAAAAATGGATCTGTTGCAAAACTTTGTCACATACTTCTCCTTGCATGAGAAACCCTGAAGCTTCTTCAATATGTTGTTTTTGATCTTGGTACAGTTGCTGGATTTTTGTTGGCTTTGTTCTGAAGCTGTGTGCATGGAGGGGTTGCTAAATAAACATTAGACTTGTCAATGTAACTGAGGTCTTCTCTGAACCTTGTTCTTTTGAGCAGACTTCATTCCAAGTTTATGAAATAACCTCTGTGAGTTAGGATCAAATTTTTCTCTGTTCTGAAGATGGATGCTTTTACTGACCTTTTTACATAATTTGTTGTGCTTTTACTTCATCATTGATACGGTTGCAGAAGTACAAAGCTTTTCAATATTATAAGTTTATAACAGATATGTTTATTGAGAGAGGCTGTCTTACCCATTGACTTATGAAGACTAGTAAAATAGCAATATCTTTTAAAACATCTCTTATTTTGCTGTTGAGGTGAATGTTTCCCCTCAATAAATTTTGCCTTCTTGATGTTACAGAACTCTTCATGTGTGTTCTTTACAAGTTATTGTTAAAGCTGTTAATACAACTGCTTTTGCAATTTTGGAAGTGCTAGAATAAAACAGCAGAATTAAATACTAAGGATTAAGTAGACTATTGGAGTTTTTCAAGCCCTGAGTGGACAAAGCCCCAAGCTACATGGTCTGATTTCAGTTTTGACCTTCTTTTGAGTAGGCAGCTGGACAAGATGACCTCTTGCAATCCCTTTCAGTTTGGATTACTCTGTAATACTGTGACGTTAACACATAAGAATTGAACCAGTTTCAGAATATAATCAGTCTCTAATACAGCTTAGGAAACTTCTTTTTAGGAACAGCAGATTTGGTAAAAACAATTATCTTTCTCCAGAAGGTTTTCTTAACTGATCCAGAACACTAAGTGTAACTTGCTTTTAGAATAAGATATGCAACATTCACATATGTGGATCCATATGTATGCAATATAGAAACCTTCTGGTTTTTGCCAAGTACAGCCTATACATAGGAGCAATCAGTAATCTTACCGAAAGTGCTATAACCTTTATGGCAATATAGTTACTTCGAAGGTTTTCTTGAAACCAGTTATTTCTGTCAAGACAGAGGCTCCTATTTTATGTTTGCACTTATATTTTCGACTGATGTTTTTAAGACAAAAAAATCAGCTTTTTGAAGTTACTGACAATTTGAAGGTAGAAGAGCTGCGAGGATTTGTGCAGGTCCATGTGACAATTTTGTATAAATTGCTTGATGAGTTTACATAGTTGCCAGTAACTGTCATGAAATCGTTTCCACTGAATTAAGGAAAAAAATACAGTCGATTTTCTGTTGGTGGAGATGTATTAGCTTGGCAAGTTTAGAAAATCAAAAGTCTTGTTATCTATAGACAGCAGCTATAACTATTAACTTCCTACAGACTCTTTGTTCGCAGCATGGGACAGCCTTGGGGAAGGGAGGCGAAGGGCTACTTCTGCAGTTAATGCAACTTGTTGATACTCTACCAAATTTTCCAATTACTGCAGAATGAGTGGTGAATTTATAATTATACTGTTCTGACAACGTACCCTATCAAGTATCCTTCAGTTTGGAGTTTTAATCTAAATCAGTAGAATGAAATTTTAGCTAGTGGCTTTGTATTTCGGAAAATCCTGTATCTAATGAGCAGCACCCTGAAATACGCAATTTCTGAAATAAATAATTACTTGGCAGGCTTTACCAAGAACAAAGTCTTGGAAACCTACAGTGCATGGTTATTAAGTTTAATTTATCTACAAGTCAACAGTTTTCAAACTGAGTCTCTGAAAGCTGCAGTACAAAACTTGAGAGGTGTGTATTAGATTGGTTCATTTTGCCCCTGTAAGGCTCTCATTTCAAGGACTGTGCAGCTAATAATGTATTAGCAGGTCACAGAGGTATTTCTGAGAGGGCAGTGAAGAGTGAGCATCAGGATTTATGGATTCTTTTCTAGGTCTGTGAAAGAGAAGGTGGTCTGCCATTTAAGTCAGTAGTTGCAAACAATATAACTAAGGTGTTTGCCTGTGGGACTTCCCCCTCCACCTCTGGCGAATCTAAGGGAGAGATTTAGCGCGTAATAGAAATTTTCATTCCAATTCAGTGAGGTATACAATTTGTACAGAACATGTCTATAGCTAGTGGAAATGTTAATAATGATTTGTGAGAAAGATGAAGTACGCCTTGTAGCCCTGGTGCTTGATCATGTTAAAACTTTAGAGTGCAAAGAATATTTTAGGAGGTGGTGTTTTGGTCCAGTTGAATAGTAATGAGACAACAGCCTTTTTCATTTGAAGTTTTTACTCAGTTCTAGTAAGCAAGAACTTTGAAGCAAAATAATTGGTGGACAAGATTATTATATTTACTTTTTCATTGTCATTATGGTTAGACTGATGAATATGATGTCTCTTGAAAACAATTCACTACAGATAAGATGACAGCTCAGTTTTTGGCAGGTGATTCTGAGTGTTATTACAAAATTTTCCTTTCTGTCTCTGAAAGAAGTGAAGAGGTATCTTATGGTATCACTGCTTTGGGAAAATCTTATTTTTCCGGGAAATTTTGAAATTTTGTCTTTCATTGATTTTTCTAAAATCTGGATTAAGAGAACTAAATAAGAATAATTTGAGAGGTTCTATTCTGGTTTTACGTCATACTCTCCATTTTATATTGTTCTAATTTGCTCATTTCTCTCAGTACAGAAATTTATCATTGATATTCCTCGGTAGACAGAACAATGTGTTGGCATGCTTCGTGGGATTTTCCCAGATAGAGGAGTTGTATACAATATACTGCCGTATGTGTTTAACTTGTTAATTTACTATTAGTATTTTTAAATTATTTTTGTTTTTAAACCTAAATTCCTGTTTGTTGGTATTGTGAATTGCATTTCAAAATCTGTCATTGAATTTCATATGTCTCTCCAGGTAACACCATGAAGATAGTGTTCTATATTGTTTCTTGTGAGTAAGGACATCTTGATTCGAAACATCTACAAACTTTCATCAATATTGATGAAATTGCACTAGTATTTTGTCTTTTGTAAAATAATAGCATTGATCTATGAAGTGCATTTAAAAATGCAGTTCTGCTTCCATTTGCCATAGTTCTGAATATAGTCTGTTTTTCTTTAATAATACAGTTCATTATTTATAGAGTCCATTAAATTTCCACCACAATAAACCAGATGATGCATTCCTTTGTCAAGTAATTACTTACAAGAAGAGGGACATATATATAGGGGTTGTAATTAGTTAAATGTGTAAAATAAGCAAACTTTTGAAGATTTTTATACTATATATAACTATCATGAGGTATTAGCCTATCAATCATAGTAATGCATTAAGCTGTCAGGGGATTCTCCTGTACTTTTTTGGATTTAAATGTAAATAAAGTGCATTTAATGAGCACTGTTGCTAAAAAAGGAAATCTTTTCGAGATTGTGTTGTATCTGTAACGTGCTAAGATAATTCCTGGTGTAATCCTACTGCTCCTGTTTGGTTACACCACCAATAACTTTGAACCATGAAATTAAAAGCAAGTGTGTCTTTCCAAGAGCAATTTAAGTCATTAAAGAGTGTCTCTAAAATTAAAGAGTAACAGTCTTTAACATTTCCACTTATATCTGCCCAGAGGAACCACTAAGAAGTCAATACCAGCCAAGCCGCCTTACTAATTTACATGCATACAAGCCTCCATATACAGACTTCTATTCTGTGAAACAATTTCAAGTGTAGAGGTCGTGAACAGCTTTGTTGCTTAATTATGTACATTTTTTTGACCCTTTGACTCAGAAGTTCCATCTGTGAAAATTTGGCCTTAACAGATGCTGCCAAAGTTAGGATGAAGAACAAAAGATAAATTGTCTCTGCACATACACCTTAGTATTTTAAATATGAGTGAGAAAAAAGATATGTGCTCATTCATGGTACAGCTGATAGTCTGGATCAGATTCAACCCAAAAAATATTTTCATTTTGTCTTGCTAGCCCTTTTCCCTGATGAGAAGAGAAAATGGGATTGAGACGTCTAGATAAGCTTGAATGTCCTTGCACTTGACCACAGCTGTACAGCAGTTTCCAGGAAGGGAAGAGGGAATCAAGACAGAAGTTTATTCAAGGAATTGGTGTGTGCTGTTGTTTGTTATGAGAGCAGCAAATGTAGGGAGTAGACAGTGGTTATGACTGTCCATGAACATGCAGGTGTCCCCATATGGTGGTGACTAACTGTTTATTGTGACTCTGAGTGGATATATGTGATGTCTGGGGTATTGTAGGTGAGTGTCCCTAATAAAGAATGGAAAAGCCTAAGGAAATGTGAATTCGTTGTAGATGTAATATTCAAACCAGTAATACGGAGACTAAGTAACAAAGGGGAAAAGTAGCACTTGATCAATATAATTTTGAAGAGTTTCTAAAAATAATTTGGGACGGAAGTGAAGAAGACAAATAGCTATGCTCTTTCTAAGAGATTAACAAAAAAGCTCAAATTATGTTTACATACGTACTGTAAAGTGACATTCTTGGGAAGAGAATTGGGAGAAACACTACAAAATAAACAAGAACGGAAATCTAATAATGCATGATACCTACATATTAGGGAACAGCAGCTGGCCTGGAGAAAGGTAAGCTGAACATCTGATGTTTCTGTTACTGTAGGATATTCTGAGTACTGACAAAGATGAAGAGTTTTAAATTTTTCTTACAGCGTTACCAGAATTGAACAGGAAGAAGGCTATAAGCTCTAGGTCCTGTGGCTTCCTGAGGGTAATAAGTACAGTTTTAGAAAGTCTTAATGGAAGCTCTGACTTTTAATGCACTTTGAGTTTTGTTAAAGGGCTGTGAGCTCAACAATTCTTGTTGAGTGCTTGGACGTGTGCTTAACATGCTAGGACTGATTGCACTTACAGTGAAGAGTGGCTGAGTAACTGAAGCGGGATGCAAGAGGTCACTGTTGCACTTTCTCCATTGTGTACTTCAGCCTTGGTTTGATCCAAACCACTCTGGGTTCCAGGAAAGTGCAGAAGGATGACCCCAGGGGAAATTGCTTGTTCAGAACAATGTTTACTTCATTTAAACACCTTCATTCCTGAACCATGTGCATCAACATGTTCTCATCTGTAAGAAAAGTCAAACAAAAAGCCCACTTTCCTGTATTTTCTCAATACCATACTATCTCCAACCCTATATGTAAAATTAGTGTACTAAAGTATTCTTTTGCTCTGTTAGACTGTAGATTGTGGTCATTTGTGCTATACACTTTGCTTTCCTTTAGAAGAAAAGTGCAGGCACAGGCTCTCATAAAGGATAAAAATGCATTGCTCGGCAGAAGACCACAAATTGTGCAAGTTCCTCTGCAGGGGAGTTTGGCCCTTTCACTGTTGTTTGAGTTCTTTAGTGTTTAGGTGGAATATTGCACAGATATTTTTTTTGTTCTTCTGATATGCATAATAGTCTGAAGGTTTCCTGGTTTTGTTCCACTGAGTTTTTTTCATACTTTCCCCTCTTTGAAAATTTCAATGAAATGTGCAAATGGTGATGCATGTATTACTATCTGGAACTGAGGCACAGCAGATAGATGCTATACCTCCTGTGGTATCATGGTGTGTTAGAACACTGAGCAATAATATGTAGATGTAGTTCGATACTATTTAAAGGCCTAAGTTTTTCTACTTATGTGAGTAATACTTTTTTAAAGGTTATATCTGAGTTGGATTCTTGAATTTGTTTCAGCTTGTATCTTTTGTTATTTGACGATGTGGCAAGAGGGAAGTTATTTTATTTCATTACACATAGGACAGATGTTTGCTCTGTACTGATTAAGACTCATTTTCAGTAAGGTGGAGTGGCAATGGTAGTAGCATATGGTGTAGCTGAATAGGCAGCTAAGAGAAAGGTGATTAAGGTGTGTTTCTGAGTGGCTGGGTTTGTTACTTGGTAGCTGTCCCATGTGAGGTGGTAGAAACAAAATATTTTCAGAAGTTTCACTGATCAGTTTTTTAATGTATTTGAAAATTTTAACACATCTTTAAGTTGATTGAATGTTGATTTTTCAATTGTGATTATTTGCAGTTTTATTTTTTAGCTTGGTGGAGCATCACATAAGATTTTCCATTAAATATTTATTGGAAATGGAAGCAGGTTTGTATTTGAAGTTTACTTGTTTTAACGGTAAGCCTCAGGACAAGACTTAGGGGACCAGGCTGCTCAACTTCTGTTAACGCTCCTGAGAATTTGTGGTTTGTTTCTTGAAGTTAACTATTTTACTTCTAAGAAGTGAAATTTCCTTGAGGTGCACTGTATAGCATAGCTAATAACAGAATGTGAAAAAAATTTAGTCTGGTTTGAGGGAAAACATTTGTATCCATATTAGTTTACTGGAAGCTTGTTGAACGAAGAAAGTGCTGCTCTTGTTTTTTTTATGTTTACAGGTGAAAGGAGTGAATTCTTCAAAGAGGTCTATAATAAGTAATTATCTATAATTTCATAGTTGCTTAAGATTATTCTGATCTTTTCTTAAAAATAAAGTACGAAACTGTTCTATCTCTGTAGCACTGCTCTTGCTTTCACCTGAGAATCGTTTCAGGTCCAAGTTATTTTGGGCACTGAATTTCACTAGGTTTGCTGGATAATAGCAAATCATTCATTTCATAGGAGAAGAATAGAGAAGAAATAAGTTTATTTTTATCTTGATGGAAGTGGATTTAGCCTTTGTTGTGTGGAAGCTATAGCTCTGCCTCAGTTTCCAGTAATGTGGTTGTCACTTCATCCACTTGCTCATATAACCAACTGTTTACCTACAACAACCATTTTAGTATATTTATCTGATGAATACAAAGAAAAGAGAATTTACCTAAAAAGTTGCGCCAAACCAGTGAGAATGCACAGAGTATTTTCCTTTTTGTCAGCTGTTTGACATGTGGGAGTGCATTTGTATAATTGTGACAGATTTAATTTCTTGCCTGTTGAGTACTCTTTCCTCCAGGAAACAAGTCTTTTTGTTTGTGTAGCAACAGTCATTCCAGCTAAACCCCAAGCTCTGAGGGAGCTGTATATATAGAGAATTCAAGACAGGAGAGTTTTCCACAGCTGTTGAGTACTTGTGGCAAATGCCTATTTTGCTTGTATCTTAAGTTGACTCTGCGATGAGTTCTCCTTTTGACCCTAGGACTTATTAAGAGGTTAAAATTAGTAGATTGACTGCTAGCAGTCTATTTAATTTTTTCATGTCTGTTTCCATAAAATGGCTTTCATGAAGGAAATTAAATTTGATTAATTATTCCATATTACTTGATTTAAGACTCTATAGTTGTTTATAATGGAAATTCTTACATAAATCACCATTTTCAAAATGTTTTTCTGCAGAATTTATCTTTTCCTGTTCCACTCTACAAATGTAATTTTATTCAGTTATCATATGTATCACTGCAACATTTGGACAGAGATACTTGGTTTCAATTCTTAGTTCCACTCGCTATCCATTGCTTTCAGTTTTAGGAAGGAAGCTATTCGTTATAAATTTTCAGAATAGGAGGGAGAGTAGTGGGACTTGTATCAGTGTCAATGCTTGACCCCCTGTAAGAGCTGAAGCTTCACTCGGTGCTTTTAGTTACACTCTTGATGAATTACATACAGTTCACAAAGATAGTACCACCTAAAATGTTGGTGGGGATCCAGATGGATTTGTCTTTCTGGGTTTTATTTCTGTGGTTGGAGTTGTTTGTACAAATGATTGTTTAAATACAGAACAAAATGCTATTAAGTTGCAATGGCTTAGCTGTCCATTTAAATGTCACAGGTAGAGGAGGATGATGGTACCGAATCACGACATGAAGAAGAAAAGGAAGAAGTGAAATGCTATTCAAGAAGAAAGGTATTTTCTAACTGGAGCCGCTACGAGGATACAGAGAAAGAGGGACAGAGTGAATGTGGGGAGTCACAGAGAGGAACAGACTTCAGTGTTTTGCTTAGCTCAGCAGGTAAGTATTTTCCAATCTGTAGGGTTTTTTAATTTTGCATTTTGAGACATGACTACTTTTCTGACTGTTGTCCCTGATGATGAACTGCCATCCTAGAATACCATTCCTATCTGCTTCAGTAAGTCTGCCATTTATGTATTTAAGAGTGTTGAAAGTCTCCATGGGTGCAGCCTCATAGCATGCAGGCTGCACTGAGCTGTGACAGATGGGGAGTATAAGAGGGCTGCTGGCTAGTGCATTTATATCCTTCTTCTGAAAAGAAGGGTCTGAGTGTGTGCAGCCTCCAGTAACAATGAGCTTCTTGCTGATCATGGTTATTGGGTTGCTTTCCAGGAAACAAAAAAAGGTTGCTGGTATGACTAAACAGCAAATACTCAGACAGCTGCTTGCTCTTGGTTGTTTCAACAGGTTTGTGATCAGCACTGTACAGATGTGTGCATGAGTACCAAGTGTTACGCTCCTTGAAAATAACAATCAGTTGTTTTCCTCTGTTTAGAGGAGATAATAAAGGAGGAGGTGGAGGGACAGTCTATACTAGATCCTGGGATTTTTCAGCCATACATTTATAGTATCAGGTGGTTGCACTACAAACAGTTACCTAAAATTATTTTAGAAACTCTTGATGTGCCATTGTGTTGGAATACCATTCAGTAAAAAGCTGTTGTCGTGATTTAGCATAGTTTGGGTTTTTAGTTAAAGAGGGGCTCTATCAGGGTCAAATTGGCAGTTTTTTTAGTACCTTTGAAATTCTGCAGTTTCTCAAATCTAAATAATTGAGTTTTTCAGTCACATCTTGGTAGGGTAAGGTAGGAGTTAGCTACAATAAAGAAACAAAGACCAGAGATTCTTTTCTTGGTGCAAGAATCAATTTCTGAAGTTCTGTTTCACATGAACATTGCAAAGTTTGGCATAAGCTGTCAGGTTTTAATCACAGAATCATGAAATGTGTATTTACTTCTCTGCATGTTATGTTGCATGGCAAACAATGCTGGAGTCAAGGCTCATAGTATGGACCTCAGAACTGTGTATGTAACAGAGTCTGGGGAGCAAAGTAGATATAGTAATTCAATACTCAAAATCAAGAGACCTGTCCTGAGGTACCATGTCTCCATGGTTCAGCTTTTTAATGACTTCAGTAACTCTGCAGTTAGCCTTCGGAATGTCTTTAAAATGTCCTGAAGAATAGTACTTTTGAAATGTGGATATAACAAAATAGTATTTAGCTTTGCTAATTTGTATTTTTCATGAGTTATACTTCAACACAGTTATTATCTCCCCATTTATTTTACTCTTTAGATCCTCTTAATGCCTCAAATGTAATATTGAAAGGTAGTATTCATATTGTCATACTATTTATTAATTCTAAATCTTTGATTTAGAGAGTGCTTTATTTTAGCATATATTTTGCTACTGTTCTCTACAGTGAAATAAATCAATAAGAAACAGCAAGGGAATAAAGTACTTTCTTCTGGAGGAAGAAAAAGTACCTTCTAAACAATAATGCAGATTTTTTGGAGTCACATAAAAAAGCAGTATGTGTCAGCAGTGTTCTTTGCTGTTTAGTTTCTTTGGCAGATGTGTGAAAACTGAGAATACGGTTGTATTTATTTGTAGTGGTCTGAGAAGAAGCTCACACATCTGCTTTATTTGATAATTGCTGTTGTTAGTATATTGCCATTTAGCATTCTGAAGTTGCAAAATGAATCCAAGTTAATTGCAACAAGCAGTTAGGGAGTACAGGAGAGGGAATAGAGGTAAATTTCCATTTTTTCATTAATACAAAAGCTTAAAAAAGTCTTAAAGTCTTATAGTTTACTATTAATACACAACTATGTAATTAATACAGCCAGTTAAGAATTCTTTGGCAAAAGCTCAGATTAAAAACCTGGTCTCCTATGTAATGGTTAGGTTCCATAATACTGAATGCAGGGTCTTAAAGAAAGTGTCATCCTTCAAGATAAAACTTGGTTTATCCTGGAAAATATGCCGTTAATTGAATGACATAGCATAGAAAAAAATCATTTGGGATAATGTAATAAAGACAGAATTAATACTAGTAGACCAAGTTAAATGGAGGAATTCCTGATGTCCAAGGAATTAAAAGTCCTTGGTACTTACTTGTTTAATATCATGTAAACGTTCTTCTATGTGTAATTCTTTACTTAAAATCAACCTAAAAAGAGCAAAATGAGCTATTCTGTGATATGGATGTCATGTTGATAATTAGGAGGATTAGAGCTTTTAAATGTAATACATAAACATTACTGTTGCTTGAGCTAAGAAAGGAACAAAGGTATGCATTGTTACACTATATTTTTATCATTAGCAGAGGAAGGTGGAAAGTGGAAGTCTGAGGAGGAGAAAGGAGTTTTCAGATACTTGAAGAGAATGTAAAATCTTTAGGGTATTTTATTTTAGGTCTTTCAATAGCTTCTGAAGATAAACACTGGGTTTTTAGGTTTTCACTTACAGTTCTAGCTTTCCCTGCCTCAAGCCAATCTCTCGTGCAGCACTGATTCTGTCTTTTCAATCAAATATTTAGGCCTCACTAGTCCCAGACCATCTCTTGACTGCATGTTGTTTCTCTGCTGTCAGCCTTTGCCTGCCTACTAATTCTTCTCACTCTTCCTTCCTTCTGTTGTTTTTAATTCTTGTCTGTGTTTCTGATTCCTGTTGGTGGGTCCTTTTTCAGTCTTTTGTTGTGAGCCAGCTCCCTTCCACATATATTTATTGGATTAAAATTCAGCTCTTTCAGATTCTGTCAGAGACAGAATATCTGTCCCTCATTCTTTCCAGTCCTGATGATCCTCAAGTCTTACTTGTTCTGCTTGGCATTGCTCATTTGGTTTAATTCACTACCACATCTTCTTATGTTCCTCTTCGTTTCTTTCCTTGTCTAGTCAATCCCAGTTCATTCTTTCAAGCTTCCGGTTCTGGTCTCCATTATAAACTGTTTTTTCCATCTTCTCTCCACATTCTCTGTCAGTATACCCTAAATCCTACTCAGGTTACCCAACAATATAAAGTGACAGGCCATTGTTTTCAACTGTGTTGGGGATATCACCATAGGTCAGGCTGCAGAAATATGCAAGACGACGCTTTGTGTTCAGTGTTAAATGCCTGTTAAATGCAGACTTCTCCTACCATGGAAAATCTGACTCTTCACTCAAAACTGGAAGTAAGAGGAAACTTAATTCAGTTGCCTTGCACGTTGAGATGATGTGCAGAAGACCACTGAGGCTGTAGATGCAGTGACTGGTTGTTAAGCTTCAGCAGGTCTTGCAAAAATGAGGTACAAACTCTGATTTCTAGAAGCTTGTAGCTTGGCTAAGTCAGGTCAGATTTTTTGCGAAATGAGCAGAGAGTACCTCCTTCATACAAGATCATTGTGCAGTCTGACTTCAAGTTACTGATTCAGGCCAGGAAAGTAGTTACAGTTTCTCAAGTGCTTTCACCTAGAAAAAATGTTAAAGTCATTCTCTGGGTTCCTTTTCAAGGTGGTGGTAAGAGGAAGGTACGGAAAAGCTACCTAAAGCAGACAATAGCCCTGGAAAATTTCATACTGAATAGTTAGAAAAGCAGCTGAAAATAGTCTCAAGTAAGAACTGCCAGGTGGCTTTGATGATTTGATAACAGCTTTGATAGCTGATGTCACTGGCCTGATGGAGCTTCTTTGTTAGGGCTTATTATATTTCTGTGTAAAATAGGTGTCCTGGGTTCAGCTTAAGTTTTTAAGTATGTTTCCTTTTTTTAGCATTTTATAATTTATTTATTTTTAATTATCTTGAATATAGCAAACTTTTCTGTATTGCTTTTATCTAGCTGATATAAAATACAAGTCCATTGTGAAGCCCTCAAGGGAACGTGTCTTGAATCGATTCAGTAAAAATGCTGTTGAAGCATAAAGAGCAAGAGAAGTGGAAGTGATAGGATAGCCTTACTTTGCTAGCAGAATCTTGCCACGTTTGAAGAGCTGCCCTCATTTTTTGACAGATGAGGGTTAAGTGACCTGCAGTAGACTTAAGTTGTTCATCAGATTTTTGTCTGTGAATAGATTCTTTATGTTTAAAAATATATTTTAAAAATGTCATTATAGAGCTGATCAAAAGGTATCCAGGCACTTGATCACTTTTCTTTAAATGTGGTAGGCATTAGCAGTACAGCAGCCAAAAATTGCCAATATAAATGCCTCAATAACAATACACGGATTGCAAGATATGATGATTATCAAGATGAAAAAATATCATTTTGGACATGATTTTTTTCCCATTTGGTTTTTTAGGCCATGGCTGAATAGTTCTGGTGCCTTAAAGGTTAAGATGGAGAAATGCTGTGCAGTTCAAACAAAACTGGCAGAATGGTTTTGACATTGTAAGAATACACACAATTTCTAATAATAATACATATAAATTCTGTAGGTACCTAGCGGTTGAATACAATAAAAATGTGGAATAAAAATCAAAAGAACAGTCACTGGAGCATAATAGTAATGAACAACAGGTATAAGAATTATGAGGTAACAGTTACATTCCCTTCCTTAAACACCTGTTCTGGTTTTTTTAACCTCTTTATTTTGGGTCTCTGTTTAATTTTGATGTGACTATTGGAATGCATTGCTGCATTTTTGTCATTTGCATGGTCAATACATGCTTGAGAATTAGAAGTACACGGAAGGCCTTTGGGCATCTTGGAAAACCTGAACAGATAAATTTGTGGAGCAAGGCTTGCATTAGAAATGGGTTTTCCTTCAACTTTTCTATCTTAAGTAGAGACTTTTCCAAGTTTTTTCAAAAAAAATGTTGAGTGAAGAGTAAATCAGTTTTCTGTTTTTAATGGTAATTCTGCTCGAGCAGAAAGAATGGCAGTAATAGGGTAAGGTTCAAGTGCTGAAAAAGAATCCTTTGAGTTTTAAAATTATAGAGAATAGCTGACAATCAGTTTTCTTTACAGAAATGCCTAACTCATTGGTGATTTCGATTACTGTATATATCAGAGCCCCACTTTTCAGTGGTACTTGCTTGATGACTCGTCTGCTTCTTATTTGGCCAGAAATTCAACTGATGCAAAACTTCCATGTTCTTGCTGTACCCCAAGTGACATGAGCTCTGTGTAGAGCATAGCATTATTGGTTACTTCTTATCGCTTATCATCAGCTTTAAGATGCTGGTGCCAGGTTATTGGTCTTGAAAGGTAATTACATTGTTGCACTGAGGATTGGTAACAGGTCACTTAAATATTGCTAGTTTATGTGCTCCTGAGATAAATAGGTATGGGCATGTGCTTTACTTGCATCTTTCTTCACGTTCTCTGTTTTTCACTACCTCATTCCCTAAGCGTTCTCTGAGTTTCCATGACATGCTTTCCTATCCTGCTTCCCCTTCTAGCCACATTTCAGCACATCAGAACTTTCATTTCCTTTTTGATGGTCCTCTGGTAGATAACATTTCCCATCTGTGTAGTCTTTGTATCCAAGTGTTCTCATTTCCACTTGCACATGTTTTATTTGCAACAGGGCAGTCTGTAGCTTTGGACTTGTTAATAGACCTAAGAGATACTTCTGGTTTATGTACCTGTAGGTATCTGAAGTCAACAAAAATGTGGTCTCTCCCATACTCCTTTTCTTCTCCCAAACAAACAGAAAAAAACCCTTCCACAATAAAGATTTACATTGAAATCACAGAACTTGGCGTCAGTGGAAGCTTGTTCTCCATCTGCTCAGTGCTTCTTCCTGAACTGTTACTAACATTACAGAAATTCATCTTTTTTTTTTTTTTTCTAATCAGACAAGCCAAGCTGTCTTCTTTTTGTCTGAACGAAAAATAAGAAGTGCCAGATTTTAAGTATTAATTACATTTTCTTGATAAATGTGTTTTCATGTAATAGGTAGTCTGTGCTCATTATATATGCTTTCATATCTGTGCCTTTTTCCCTCCTAAGTTTTATCTAAAATATGAACAAAACTATGAAGTGTGGAAGTATAATGTGACTCCATGATTTGAATGCATATAAATGTAGGATAACATGTCTTCATTTTAACGTTCTGTTATCTTTGAACTATGTGGCTATAAATGTCAGTGGTAGTACTGTATAACTACTGGTAAGTAATAAAAAAATCTGAACGGTTTCAGTATTTCAGAGAAATTTGTATGCTTTATGATTTAGAATTGAATAGAGTAAGATTCACAGACTAAAGGGGTTAAATTTTTTTCCTGTTAAAATCAATGTCATAAGCTTTTCCCCATTCTTCTAATTTTTCACATCTTGAGTGCAGTCATTTATTTGTGAAGCTCCGGATTTCTGGATTTAAAAAGTTTTCTGACCAATATCCTTCTCTAAAACTGGGTCTTAATCTTTTGCTGCTACTTTATATTGATGATATTTCTGCTGAATTGTGTTGAAGGATGTTTTGGTTATGAAATCACAAGTCAGTAAGTTTAAATGTGGAGCAATTTGTCCTTATTTCTGTATTGCTGTTGTCATGTTCACTACTTGAATTTGTAGGCTTGAGACCTAGGTAAAAATGTCTACGCACCTGATTCACTGTTTCTCTTGTTTAATAATGTGCTTTGTTTTTACAATGCCCCTATATCTGTTCTGTCTGACTAGGCCTCACCTCGGTCATCTGTGTTTCTGCCACATCATCTCTGACATTTCTGCTGCTGAAATCCCCTAACCAAAACTGAATTACTCTGACTCTTGTACTCAGATGGTACATTTCTTATTCTGCTATTCATTTTCAAAGTTCAGTGTGTTGTTGCCACTATGTTCTTGTTCACTTTCTCCTACTTTTACTGCTTTTTATTTATTTTGTGCCATTCCCTACTTTGAATTTTTTTAAAACTTTTTGATTTTCCTTATTGTTGCATATTACTTTTGACTGACTTTATTTTTTTTTCTTCTGGTTTCCTTTTTACACTTTTGATTCTGTTAAATTCTGACCACTGTTAAATCACCTGAATTAGACTGTAAACTTTTTAGAGCAGAGACATTCTTTTGCTTGCTGATGAAATACTGGTTCTTTTCCGATAATGATGTTATTAGGTATCACTTCTATGATAATACTAAAAGATGTTGCTTGATTTGGATGAGCTGTGTTAGTTTTAGTTGTAATATTTTTGTTGCAGCTCTCAGCAGCTTACACTAGAGAAAGAAATAAAATAGAAATTCTACAAAGTTATGTAGAACTAGAATTTTTTGTTTATGGTAAAGATGATAAGACTATCAGATGTAGCAGATTGGTTTAATTGTAGAAACCAGACTGCATTTGCTGTTCTGTTTCTCATAAGTATGCATTAATTCCTAATATCTGTTAAGAAACAAAATAACTGTGATAGGAATGTTTCCTTGGTCATTGGTACATGTTCCAAAGAAATGTTGTGATCAGCTTGCATGTGAACCACCATCAGGAGAGACAGAAAGACCTATTCTAGCAATAGTGTCAGAAATTCATTTGCAAGCAGTGCTGTTTCTAAGCATCAGTTTTGGAGTGAAAGAAGGGCTGTGAAGTAGACAGTGCTCTAAAGGGTATGGAGTTTCTGTTTGTTCCTTAATCTCATTTACAACTACTCCTTTCTTCTTATTCCATCTGTGATCCTGAAATATCTCCTCAAATCTGGTATCAATGGCTTGGGCTCTCCTTGTCCTGCTCTTCTTTTAATGCTTTTGGTTTTAGTGTGCTTTAGTCACACCTATTAATATTGAGGTTGTTCTTTCCTTGGTCTCATCCTATTGCTCAAGAATTCCTAGTTCCTACAGCTAACTTCTAGTCTGGGCTTTCCCTTGACCCTTCCCCTGCCTCATATTTTTGTACCTGTCCAAATCGCTTGTTGGTTCCTCATCTGTTCTATGTTCTCTTGCCTATTGTTTACTCTCAGCTCATCACGGAGGTGGCATCTTTGGCATTTCTGGTTGTTGTATAGGAAGATGGCTCTTCTGAGATTTTTTTTTTTTTGGAACAGCTTAATTTTTGTCTAGATTTGAGTAATTTTCTTGAAGAATGTCAAAGGCATATTGAGCCTTGCCAAAGCTTGTTTCAAAACAAGAATTGTATTAACTGTCTATTCCAGCCTCAAGGGAATTCTTTGTATCCCATTGTTGTCCTTTCTTGCACACCAAGCCCTTCCTTGTGTAAAATTATGAACTAAAAACTCTTTAAATAAAAATCATGTTTGAGGGTCAGAATAGGGTGCAAGTGGGGAAGAATTTTATTTTCTTTGATTCTAATTTTCAACCTTTACTGGAATGTCACTCAGATGACCTTCCTTTGACAGTACACACTCCTTGTCTGAGTTTATAAAGCATAGTATATCTGAATGTGCTGCAGATAATTTGGATTGTGAAAGTGATCATACTCTCTTTGCTTCTTTTTTTACTGTTGACTGGAAACAGCCTGTGATAATATGGATTTCTTTGATTGAGTTTGTGCATGTGCTTCAATATATAGAAAATGTGTCACTGAGAATTGTGTATCAGCTTGCTACAACATAAAAGGGGGTAAGGTGGAAGAGCTACTTCAAAATGGGAATGATTTAATACCATGATATAATTCTGTTGATTTTTGTGTCATAAAGGCTAGAGGCCATCATTGCAGATATTTATAGCAATGAAATTTTTATTTAAGACACTTGGTTAACCTTCTGCTGGGAAAATGCTGGCAGAATGGAGGTTTTGGAAAGCCAAATGTTATATATTGACAGTTCACTGGTAATAGAAGGTAATCTGAGTTTGATTTTTCTGAATAAATGAAGTGCTAGGGGTGTAATAGTTCCAGCGAGCAATTCTATACAATTTGTACTATTCAGAAAAAGATACTCTCTTTGCAGTGTTCACTGTCACCTTTCCAATGCCCAGGGAAGTATACCAAAGTGAACTTTTTCCCTGACTTCTCTACAATGGAGCCTTGTTAGTGTTGGTTGTTTTTTTTCTTCTAAGTGTGCTTAATGTTTCAAAAGTCAGTAGAAGATAGAATTTGGTATGACAGAATTTGAAATTGCTTTGTATTTTGCTTCTGACCTTGATAATAAATTAAGATCACCTCCCCTCTTCTGAAGAAAAGAGTTTGAAAGACACTTCAGTGATATTATGGATTTGGCCCATCACCAGATGTGGATCTACTTGCCTGATTTGACTACATGAGTAGTGCAAAAGAGTTGGCAGGAGCATGAAATGTAACATCTGGTGAGAAGGGAAAGATCTTGCAGAATCAGTGAAATACTAGAATTGCTATTGATAATAGTAAGGGTGGTAAAATGCATGTGTATTGGGTTAAACTGGATTAAATCCAGATGCCTACTTCTGATTCATCTTAATGTACATTTGCAGTTAGAATATTGACAGTAAGTAAATTTTCTAATGCAAATAAGAGTCTATAGCCTCTCTTGCTTTAAATTTTCCTTTGTGTAACTTCACATGGTTCTGTCTGCCCCTTCTTTTACGTTTCTTCTGTTACTCATTTCATAATGCCTTATTAAGTGTTCCCTTACTCTTGGTTTTTTATATCCTCTTTCTGCCCCACAGACAACTTTATTTCTCTGAGTTGTATTTGATTATGAAAAAAAGGAGGAGGAGGAAGAGTAAGAAGGAGGAGTAGAAATCTTCAGGAAGAATAATCTAGTCTCTTAGAGGAAAATTGCCTACAAGTATGAGATGACTAAATTAACTTGTAGAAATGTGATCTGAAAGCATCAGCTCTCATACCTTTACCTTACAAGCACAGTTTAGCTTGTCAAAGAAAATTGGTCTTTATAAATATCTCTGGGTAAAGTAACATTTTACTAGAGACGAAGCATTTTAAAGTCTCTAAAGTGTTTGATTTGGTCATGTTATCTTTGTGTTTAAAAAAAAACCGACTGAACAACAAAAAACCCTGGTGATTATTTGTGTTTAGTGCCTGTACTTCAGAATAGTTTATCTGTATCAGTTCATGTGAACCTTAATAATTTTCTTTTGTCTGTTCATTTATTAATAGAAGAGTTTTTTGTTCTTTTGGGGTTTTCTATTTGCTAATTTTTCTACTTTAAAGTATTTTAACATACTACTATTTTCTACTGCTGCAGTGACTATAGGAACGTGAGGAAATGAACAGTAGAACCTGTTCAGAAAGCAAAATTGGGAGTATGAATTAAAGACCTGTTTTTAGAAACTTGCTCGATAGGGGAAAAGAGTATTTATGATCTAAATTTTAGCATGAATTAAACCTAGGAAGACATCTTTTTAATTAAAAAAAAGCTGCAGAGGGATGTAATAATTTTACCTCACAATTGTATATGATTTATGGTGGTGGCAGAGGCTATAGGCAATGTTTTTTTCTAAGTATCTAGAATAAAATAATATAAGCACTATTCGTGAAGTCTGTCACTCTCCCAGACTGGTTGTAAATTGAAATTATTTCAGTTGAAAGGACTATTGAAGTAGTTTGTTCTGTTACAGAAATAACTCACTGAGCAAGTTGTGCTGTGTGATAAAAAGCTGCTGTAATGCATTTTTGAGAACTGAAGCATTGAACAACCACACTGGCAATGTAACCTCATGTGACTAGAATTCATTTAATCGTGAAAGGAAAGCACAGTACATAATCCAAGGAGAGTATAACATGGACAAGATATATTTTAGTGACAAGTGATAGTATACACCTATGATACAAGTCAGGAAGAGATGACGTCCACATAAAGGCATTAAAGATAATTGATCTAATTTACATTACAATAGGTAAAGAGTTCTTGAACAGCCTATCAAGGAGAGTATGTATAGGCGTTTAAGACACCTTAGGTGTTTTTCTTGAGTCTGTTTTTCTGTATCTGAGTTCTGACAGCTGGGCACAGCTAAACTTTGAAATTATTCCATTTCCTCCTCTCCTTGCAACATGTTTTTAAAAGATATATAATTTTAATTGTTAGATGAAATAATATTTGACTTTATTTGCTTTTAGATGTTAGAGATAAAATGCTACCAAGAAACATGAAGTACATACAGTACAGTACAGGAACATACAGTTCCTTCATTTTTTAACTTGCAAAACATGTGAAATAGCAAGCATAATAAAAAAAAATCCGTTTCAGTAAAGTTTGGGACAAATTTGAGGAAGGGAAACTTGCTGTTGTTTCTTTCCCTAACTCAAATTCCTTACTGGCTTGAAAGATATAGGGCTAGGTTCTCTCTGGTTTGTAATCATACGTGAAAGGCTAAGCCCAGCATAGCCAGTAAAATTCATAGATTACAAAGCCAAGCAGTCATCAAAGCAAGTTGTGAGCTAGTTAGTGTTTGATTTAAGGCACATTTCTTAGTACAACTGCTGTCAAAAGCTCTTGTCAGTCTTGATTTAAACAAGTCTGCCTTGACTTCGACACGTGGCTTTTGACATGTGTCCCGTAACATCCTCAGAGTTAAGCTCAGGAAATGCAGGCTGAATGAGCAAATGGAGAGGTGGATTGAGAACTGGCAGGATGGCAGAGCTTGGAGGGTGGTGATTAGTGACACAGGGTCTAGTTAGAGGCCTGTAGCTGGCATTGTGTCCCAGGACTCAGTACTGGGTCTTTTTGAACTTACTGATCAACGATCTGGATGGAGGGACAGAGTACCAACTGGGAGGAGTGGCCAGTACCCCAGAGTGCTGTGCTGCCATCCAGCATGACATGGACAGGCTTGAGAGTTGGGCAGAGAGGAACCTAATGAAATTCAACAAAGGTAAGTGTAAGAACCTGCACCAGGGGAAGAATAACCCCTGCACCAGCACAGGCTGGGGTCTGACCCCCTGGGAAGCAGCTCTGTAGAGAAGGACCTGGGGGTGCTGGTGGACAACAAGCCGTCCCCGAGCCAGCAGTGCCCTTGTGGCCACGAAGGCCAATGGGATCCTGAGCTGCAGTAGGAAGAGCATTGCCAGCAGGTTGAGGGAGGTGATCCTGCCCCTCTCCTCAGCCCTGGTGAGGCCTGACCTGGAGTGCTGTGTCCAGTTCTGGGCTCCTCAGTAACAGAGAGACATGGAGCAGGTCCAGTGAAGGGCAGCAAGAGAGCATCTCTTATGAGGAAAGGCTGAGGGAGTTGAGCCTGTTTAGCCTGCAAAAGAGATGACTGAGAGGGGACCTCATCAGTGCATACGATTATCTGAAGGGCAGGTGACAAGAGGACGGGGACAGACTCTTTTCAAGTGGTGTCCAGTGACAAGACAAGGGACAACAGGCATAAACTGAAACACAGGAAGTTTCATCTGAATATGAGAAAAAACTGTTCAGAAAAAACTGTTTCAAGGGTGCCAGAACACTGGAACAGTTGCCAGAGAGATTGTGGAGTCTCCTTCTCTGGAGATATTCAAAATGTGCCTGGACCAGTTCCTGCACAACCTATTTTTAGGTTTATCAGGGGGGTTACACTAGATGATCTCCAGAGATCCTTTCCAACCCCAACCATTCTTGATTCTGTGAATTTCAGTGCTGGAGAATCACCTAGAGCTCTTGGATTGATCTGATGTGTTGTTACCTTCACCTTTAGAAGCGTGTATCTTATTTCCCCCCTAATTCCATGTAGCCTGAGGACTGCAGAAAGTTCCAGAAAAAAAACCACAAAAATGACAGATTAAATTCTCTGTAGATGAAAATTAAGTGAAATACAGTCTGAGTGCGTGTGTGTGTGTAAACAGTCCCTATACATTCAAAGTCATCTGAGATGATTGTTATTCCTCCCTAGGTGAAAGCAAGTGAACTACAGAAATTGGGAGAAGAATAGAGAACAAAACAGAAAACATGTCATGGTGTCACCATATAAATCAGTGACACAGGCACATTGTGTAACTTTTTGCACTTCGGATCCCAGAAGCTCCACAAGGAAACAGTAGTATTGAAAAGATAAAGCAAAGGCCAGCAGGACGACCAACAGTATGGAAGATTTTACGTATAAGGCATGGCTAAGGATGGTATGAGTAGAGTAAAATAGAGGTTTCCAACTGCAAAGACAGATGAGAACAGTATGCCGTAGCTCTCTGTGAAATCATGTAAGGATTAATATGAGAAATAAGAAATTATTATTGTCTCTGCTAGTGCAAGAAGTAGGGAGTGTGGAATGAAACTATCTGGCAGCGAATTCAAAGCAAAGGTATTTTTTGATGTAACTTATAATTAAATATGGAAATTTGTCACAGGATCATGTGGAAACTGAAATTTTTTGCAGGTTCAAAAACAACTGGAAAAATACTTTGAAGGTCATCTTATAAATAAGACATTATCTCAGGCTCAAAAAATCCCTGAACTGCAAATAACTAGAGGCTGGCAGAATAATTCTGAGGAAGTATCTCTGTGTGTGTTCCCTGTTTTCAGTCATTCCTAGACTCATGCTGTTGGTCGCTGTTGTGCAGAATTTGGGGCTATATGGAGCTTCTGATGGATATGATATGACCTTTCCCAAGTGCTTCTTTCTTCCCTGTTTGTAAGCTGCAGAATCACTAAATTAATATTTAAAGTTTGAGGTGGTGTCTGTTCAAAACTGTTGGAAGGTATTGAGGTCCCATAAAGAATTCACTTTTCTGTAATTTTAATATTTTTAGCACACTTGCTGGCTTCATCACTGGTTGATATTTAAGTAAATAGCAGAGGAATAGCAAGTTGAATTCCTTGTGAAGCATCTGCTCATTGAGGCAAGCTATACAAATGGGTATTTTTAATGTCTCATAGTTTCAGGAATATTGAAGAAGACTATGAAATGTCTTTCTAGAATACTGAAAAAATGCTATCAAATGGAACTATTTAGGTATCTGTAGATCCATGAATTTTATATCAATTCTGTGAAAAAAAGAATAGAAAAGCTGATACAGGCTTTGGTTAATTGAGATTTCAAGTGTGGAGGCAGGCCTTGCAGGGACTAAAAGTTGGTCAAGGACCAGGTATCACAAAGAAAGAGAGGAATGAGCTGAATCGATGTATGTCAAGGCTGTTGGGTTCCAGGTTTTGAGTTACCAGGAAGACACAGTTGCATCTGCTGTACCAAAGCTTCCTTCTATGCGGATGCTGCTTTGCCATGTCAGACCCTCCGCAAAGCAGTTTGTATCTGCCATAAATGTATGGAAGCCCTTGTACTCTTGTTTTAAGTCAGAGTTCGTACTGATAGAAGCCTGAATGTTTGCCCTGTGCATTGTCACCTGTAGCCATAAACTGGTTTTGTGTGAACTGACTCTGCTTACTTGTTCCACAAACAAAAAAAAATCCAAACAAACAAACAAAATTATAGATATATATATATATGGAAAAAATATATATATGAAAAAAGAATATATATATATATATATCAGTCAGCTTGGCTTTTTGGATGATATCTCTTTCCACCTGGTTGGAAGTACTGCATAATATTACCTTCATGTATTTACAGTGTGAATGGTTTGAAGTGTTTTAGTGCCTTTTTTCTCATTACAGTAATTTTTGGAGGCAGGGGATTATTTAATGAAGGGCTTGAGAGAGATGTAAATGGCCATGGTGAATTTTGTGTTCATTTGCAACTCAAGATGAAATAGACTTACTGCATCAGTGATTTAACTATAGAAGCATGAGTTCCAGATTTTGCTCCTTACTTTCTATTAGCTTATATAAATTCTTTCAATAAAAGGATGGAAGTGTAAAAGTATCTTATGTTTTACCTGTAACATAGTAGTCTTGATAGATGTGAAAGTGAATGCAAAAGACAGGCCAACAGCTCAGGAATATGTGTACCTCCAAGTCTGTGCTCCTGCTTGTGGGTTTCTTTTCGCTGATAACTGCCCAGAAGGGGCAACTGGCACTGTTGGTTTGTGTCTAATTTGTATAATTTTTAAAAGGCTTATTAAACCATATCTTACCACTTTAATATTTGTTACCTGCTGGATTAGCTAGGAAGGAGGTCCCATATGTATGGGCCACATGTGCCGTTTTGCGAAGCAGTTGTGCTCTCTTTGGGCAATTGCCTGTTGTTATTTTGTGATGTGGTTTATTCATTTCACATATACAAACAACTCAATACAGAGAGGAAATGAAAATATATCCTTGTCAGATGCTTAGTGATCCTTGAACAACTGATTGTGATAAAGGTGGAAAAGTAAGTATTGACTTACTGCTTTCAGGTGATATGATTTCACATAATTACACATTTTGGAAAACACTTCATGACTCTTGGGCACGTGGTGCGATTCTTGGGGATAGTCCTGTACATGGACAAGCAACTGGACTCAGTGATCCTTGTGGGTTCCTTCCAACTCAGCATATTCTGTGATTCTTTGATATTTATTTCTGATTGCATGGAAGGTTAGGTTTTGGAACTAAAAAAAACCTGTTCACTTAGTTAATGCATCTGAATTCTTTGAGGATAAGTGAGAGAAATAATGCATTTAAAATAAAAATACCATTTATCTTGATGACTTAAAATTATTAATGAATACATCTGAAAAAAAACCTTTAAAAAATCTTACGTATTGAAAAAGATATTAGTTGTATCCAGTTCTTCTTCCTACAAGCAAGCTTTCCACTTGTTCTTAGTCCTCTCGTATTTTCAACAGAGCTTGAAAAGCCTTAACTGCAATTCTCAATTCAGAAGTTTCTAAAACACAAGGTTTTGAGTAAGCCTTTTGAGAGCTTCTTTGAATAATCACCTGATTTTTCTTAAATAAGGATGTTGGTTAGCTGGCATGTTTAGAGTTTGGTGTGGTGTTTTTTGTTTGGGGTTTTTTGTTTGTTTGTTTGTTTGGTTTGTTTGTTTTTAAGCCATGATAAGCAATATCTTTTACAAAAGAGAAGGCAAAAAACTCAGGAAACATTCAAGTTAACAAAACTTCCAGTGTGAGAACAGTAGTTGGAGAAACAAAGGTTGAATTCCAATTCTTATTTTTCTCTCTTTTTTAATTTCCAGCTCTGAACCACATCCGGCAGATACAAAGCTGTCTTCTGAAATCAGCTGACAAAAGCTGTATTGCATCTGCTGCTTGTTGCAAATATTATTGGGTTGTAGTTCTTGATGTAGTAATTTGATGGTTCAAGTTACAGAAATTGTGAACTGGTGCTATTGAAACTTACAGCCATATTATTTTATTTATATTGTGCAGAACTTACTTCCTCACGATTTTTTCTTGGTGTGTTAGATGTGAGACAAAGTTATCAGTGCATGTTGTAAAGAAGCTGTGAGGAGGCAGGAAGAGTTCTTACTGGATCAGGGCGATATGTGAAGTGGACATGGGAAAAAATGATTGAGAGAGAAAAGGACAGAAACGGGGGAAATGTAGAGAGTGCTGGAACCTGTCAACAACAAAATGGCTGAGTTATGGCTGCACTAGCAAAAATTCCATCAAGTTCCCATTAAATACAGCACACGGGAAAATATAAAAGGGTTGGGATAATAGAAGTGTCTTTGCCTGTATTAAGCAGAAGGCTTAAGTGGGACTGTTGAGAGAAAAGAGTTTTTCCCCCCTGCCATGGCAGTGAAAAGTGTGAACTTGTAGAACAAATTTCAGATATATAAAGTATGCCACAGTAATTTGCATGAGATGACCCCTTTCTTGCAGAAGTTGTTTCACATATCCTGCCATTATTTTGGGAGTATGTTGTTGACTCCTGATACTACGATGAGCCTTGTCTCATATCAACTCAAGTTTTTTAGTCTCATAGTATTCTACCAGTCTTTGGCAAGTAAGTTTAGTTTTCTAGCGCTTGCTAGAATGCATAAATGCTTTGTGTGTAAGTGAAGGGTTCATAAGGGTGTTTGTGAATGGCAAATTAGTCTGTCTTTAGCAAACATCAGGCAAGAGAGATATTATTTTAGTAAGTTAGCAAAACATACAAAGAAAAAACCAGAAAGAACTGACGGCTATATTAAATAAGAATATCATATAGTCAGATGTGCTAAATAGAAACAAGGGAAGTGATACAGAGAGAAGTAGAGGAGATACTTGAAACAGTGCTAGAAGAAGAAATATTGCATTTTAGCAAGTAGAAAAAATTGTGCGAAAACAACAATAGAAGCAGCAAAGTTGTAGTTTTTCAAAGTTGGTATTGAATACAAAATTGACCAGTGTGATACTATAAAATGGTATGTTAAATGATATAAAATTCTTAATGCTTTTTTAATTTCGAGGGTTGTGGGAGGTTTTTGTATCTGAGCAAATGTATCTTTCTCTATGACTTCTAAATGTAATTTTTTGATTAAAAGATATAGTGTTTAGATTTCAAGCCCTATTAGATGGTAGAATCTCATTCTGAAATGCTTTGCATGCTATTTTCTTGTAGAATTCATGTCTATGTGACTCATGTTGTGAATGGTCTAAATGAGTGAAAAAAATGAGATAACGTGCACCTTCTTTTTTATAGTTTAACTGAGGGACAGATGCCCAGTCTTCTTATTGACACTCTGTACACAGTACCTTGGGGTACATTAGCATGGTGCTGTTTCCTTACTGTGCTGTAGTTTACCTTTCATAAATAGCTGGTCAACACTTCTAGCTTTATTTAATATTCTTTTATATAAGCAAAGGTTTATTATTCTGTAATAAAAGATATCCTCTTACATCTGCTGCTGTGGTGCAAAATGTTTGCTTTGCTAGATTAAATAGATAATGAAGTGCAGTAAATGTTTTTTGGTACTATTAACAGAAACATGGCTTTTAATTAATTTCTTTCTTAAACAGCCATGCATGGAAATATGTATTAAAATATTTTGAAGGATTTAAGTCTTAGGAAATATTTGACTCTGGTATTAGTCGAGAGATTGTTTCAGAGTTTTTCCTTTGAATAACCTTTATATCAAAAGAGAGCTGTTATTTTTACAGTATAGGAAATCTAAGAACATCAAATATCTGTCATTGAAGGATTTAAACTTCAGTATCAGTATAAAGAATTTTATATTGAATTATTTTTCATACATTGAAATATATGTTGATGTGATAAAAAATCAAAACAGCATATGAAATAAAAACTTACCTAGGAGATACTTGATTGAAGCTTTGTCTGTGCTTTGTCAGAATATACTGAGACTCACTCAGCAGATAGGAGGCTTTTTTCTATTTGAAATGCATTGTGCACTCTCGTCTTGTGATTTCTTTTCCACAGCGTCTTCTTGTTCACTGCTGCTTCGCTCTTGTGGTATTGCTTGTTTCCAGTTTATTTCCAGGTATCTCCAATATAAGATTTCTTTCACATTCAGGATTTTTGTTTATTCTGCCCTGGTCAGGTAACAGAAAGAACCTGTGAACTTTGCATCCTTCCCTCCCCACCAAAAAAAAATGTATAAAAGGCAAATGCACTGACCCCAGTTAACTCAAGTATTCGGCACCCATTTAAAAAAATCATTTAAATATTTGATAGCCAGTAAATTCCATCTGTTTTCTGGTGCTATTCCAACAGTGAAAAGTTATTTCCCTACACATTTTGGTAGCCTCCACATTTTAGATTTTTGTAGGAAATATACAGGATCAGTAGGCATCAGGTCTTAACTTTTAATCCATGCAACATTATTCTGTGAAGGATGAAGAAGGTCTGCCTCTCTCAGCTCCTCATGCTTCTATCAGACACAGATGTGAAACGCTGCTTTAGAGAGACGGGAAAAAAAATCCTAAAGGGTGTAGTGTTTTGTCATCTCTCAGGACAGTGAGCACGCATGGCATCAATGAGTGGCAGATATGAGCTATTCAAACCAGTCACTGAACTGACGGGATGACGCTTTCATACATAATAGAACCATTAATTATTTCTTCTGATGGACAGCAGTGTGTACTAGAAGAAAAAAGCAGCAGATGATAATACTAGGTTTGATAGGTTTTCCGTGTTTTAACAGCTTGTCATTAAGAAACAAACCAGGAAAAACCTGCTGTTTTGGGATGTGATCAGGTAAAACAGACCGGAGTTGTTTTGACAGGATGGATGTCATTCATAGGGTTAAAAACTCCATTCAAGTTAAGGTCTATTCACAGCTGGCTTTTTATAAGAAAGATATTCTAATAGATCTGCTTTGTAAAATCATGGTTTGTTTTGCTTCATGTAGCCTTTCATTTGGGGAACCTGGCTGTTGCCTTGTGGGTTTTCATTCATAACTTAATTTATAGATTAAACCCACACATTTCTTATTTTTTCCCCTGCAAAAGGAAATCTTAATGTTTTTTAAAAAATGTTTTTCAAAGGTCTCTGTGTATGAAGATGATGTTCAAACTCATTACACACTTTGTATCAAAGACACAAATTCATTTCTAATTCATTTAGAAATTTAAATTGTCTGATTTAATGTTAAGGAGCTGCTCTCTAGAGGTTAATATGGAAAAAGTAATATATTTTGAAGAACTCACTTCGGTGTGGCATAAGCCTTCATAAATGTAAAATATGATGGATAAAATCTTCATTCGCAGTATCAATGTTGTTAAGGGCAACATATGATGATTGTGGGGAAAATAATGCGATGTTTAGAACTTTTCCTTAAAATAGAGGGGGTTTTTTTTCTCTCAGAATCTTCTTTAATGTAACTTTTCTTTTTAAATTTATTGACAAGAAAATGTTTACAATCAATCGATTTCTTTTTTTTGTCTTCTGTACCTTGAAGGTGAAGAAGGGATAAGATGATGACTACTTTAAAACTAGGGTGAAATATAAACCCCACCAAAAAGGTGATGGGAGAAAGGGCAACTTCTGCTAGTTTGTACTTGTTTACTGTGAGTAAACAACCTCTGATGAAGAACCTCTCTCTTCATTGAAGAAAACTTTTCTTCATCTTCCTTGTTATGAAACAATGGAGAACATCTGGATAAAGCTTTTTCTAGTTTATGCAGTCAAAAATGATGAGCACTGTTATGCTCTTATATCGCATCAAATAACTTTTGGAATATTTTTGGTGTCTAGCTTGCATTCTATCTAGCTCCAGACCAAACCCAAGCCTAGAAGTATATGACAGCTGTAACTTTAAATCTAAGTTGTCAATTTTGTCTCTTTAGATAACAAGTCGAGTTGCCAAGGATACAATGGGTACATGATATAAAGTCCGTGCTGAAAGTACTGGAATGAGGCATACTTTCTGAATTAATATTAACACTTTCTCTCATGATTTCTGTCTTCACATATACAATCCATGCCTGGAGTTGGTGCCCAAGCTGAACTGAAAGTGTCCTAAATTTATTAGCATATTTCATTAAAGTGTTGATTCTTATGAAAACCTTCCAAGAAATTGGAATCTGACAAGGCACAACCTTTGTATTCTCAGATAATCTTTTGGGAGACAAACACTAGCCTGGTCTGCTTCCTCCTTTGCAAATCCCAAAACAGAGGACTCAAGTATCTGCTCTGTGATAATTCCCAGAAGAAGTCCTGAAGCACAAAATAATTGAGCAGTTTTCTTGCACACACATGCGTGCAAGCACATACATATATATATACATACACATATACACATATATATACACATATATATATAAAACTCACTTTTTTCCTCTCTTCAGGACAAGGTAAACTGAGCTATTTGTATGTTAGTATCAAAAGTATTTTGCTGTCTCAAACCTGGAGATGAGGGTAACTTGGATAAAGCAGCATGTTAAAGTTTAGGGGATGACAGTAATTCTGACATCTTGATGTGCAGCCTGAGTCTGGGATAAGAGATGATTGGTGTTAAGAATTCAAACACTGAAGATGAAGGTGGTTAAAATTTTCAAGCTTGAATACAGCACAAAGAATGGTATTTTTAGCATGGTGCTCTGAAAATCTTTTCTGTTTGGTCAATCTGCAGCAGGAATAAGTTATATATAAGCGCATGACTGACGTGGATGTATAACATCTGTGGTGGAGAATGTTGTCAGTATGACTGAAGTAGTAAAAGCTTCAAGCATGTGCCACTGAGCACTCCAAAGGGCCTATAGTCTATCTTGTGACTGGATATCTACTATGTGACAGTCAATGCTGCATTAGGGGATTACTTCCTTGCAGAGTTTGGTTATCTTGGACTCACAGGATGGTATGATGAGGGATTCCATGTCCATAAATAACATCAGTTGACATGAAGTTCTCATACCTCTGAGCCAGCAGTAAGGAATCACAGGGGACTGGCTACATCCCTCTGCTTCGTTTCATTTGGATCACAGGCATGTTGTCTTCTGCGTAACTTTGTGACAGCAGAGAAGTTAACTTTGTAGTGAGGCAAAAGTCCTGTACTTGGACAGAGTTCTATTTCAGTTCCTACTTTTTTGAGTGGTGATGCACAAAAAACTACTGCGTAGCTTTGGTTAACAATGGGTTGAAACTCTGCACCTGAAAATTGGATGTAGGGTGAATAATGTACTTACCTGCTTTAAGAAGAGTGCTTTTAAAAAGTTGCATAAGAAGTGAGCACAATGCTTTCTTTAAAAACATTTTGCATTTTAAGTGTGTGAGCATTTGAGGTGAAAGCTCACTGAAATTTCATTGCAGTCTCACAGTGATATTTAATATTTACAGTATCAAAGCTGGTAGCTTTGCAAATAGTATTAAGCCATGTATTGTCTGTGGTAGTCCATCATGATTAATAATTATGGATTCTTCAAGTCCTAAAGGCCAAATATTACCCCCACTGTACGAAAGTAATTTGTCAAATATATTGGAAAAAACATTTTTCTAATAAGACTGAGTGATCAGTAAAGCTGTATCTCAATGAACAATTTCTACAAATTATAAAATGTGTGATAATCACTAACATTAGCATTGCAAAAGAATTTGAAAATACCCTAAAAGAAGACATAGTGTTAGAGAACACTTTTAAGCATTTTCCTTTTTGAGAATTCTATCAAGTATTTACCATTTACCTAACAAACAGCTGTGCACATGGAAATCCTATTTTTACCCTTTTTCTGTATACTGTCATTCAGCTTTTAGAGAGCTGTAAGATTACCTGTTTCAGGTAAGTTGATAGCTAGTGATCGCTTTTCAGAGAAAAGCGGTGTATTTATCAGAATTTTTAAATTGCTGAAGAACTAATGTTCTGAAGAAAATGTCATCATTATTTCTGCTTCTTTTGTTGTCTACAAGTAGTTCTTGCCTTTGTGAACATAATACTCTTTTGCCTTCTTTTATTCCTTTTTTTTTTTGAGGGATGTTTGTGTGTATTTGTTGTGATCTCATATCAATAATTATTTATTTTTGCAGAGTAAATAATTCTGTTTTTTCAATGGAATATTTGATTATCTTCCAGCTTAATGAATTTCATCTACAAGACTGTATTTTTCAGTGTTCAATATAGAATACATGATATATTTCTTAAAACCAAAATGATTTTAAAAAATCAATGTCTGGAAATAAAAATTCTTCAAAGTTTTAAAATTTTGAAATCAATCAGATAATTAACACTGAATAATTTTTTACTTAAAAACATGACAACCTGAATCTTAAAATTATTTTGAATTTAACAGCAATATCTGCTAACTCTCAGTGAAAATAGATGCTTTGGTATTTCTTAAAATTGATACTGTTCTCATTAAATGGGTATTTCCCATAGTCTGGAAAATGGTATAGATCAACATGTTCAAAAAAGAAATGGATTGAGATAGCTTGTTAGAAAAGGAGTTTTTGTTACCTAGGAAATGAGTGAGTAAAAGTACTTAGCACAACTCTTATCATGTCAGACATCTGAGGGCTTTTTTGTTTCCTAGATTTTGGTTATGGCAGTAAAGTTAGACTTGAGACAAAGTGGCTTTAGTATGAAATTCTTTGGAAAGACAAACAAATAGTTTGTTTTGTACTTTTCTAGTCAAAGTGTTGCTAGTAGATGAATTTGGACAGAATGATGTCATAAAAATGTATACCACTTCCACTACTAATAAGGATAATTTGACATTATTTCTAGGACTGTTGGTTGCTACTAACACTTTGTTGGAAATTTTATTCAGTGAAATTTTGCAAGAGTGATACTTGCAATTAAACTATTACTTTTTTTTTTTTTTAGAAAGGTAACTAGTGTGCTGACAGATTTTAATGAATATGTTTTAGAAATCATACTTTGAGCATTTTTGTGTATTAAAATTTGACTACCTTGGTATGTTTTTTTCCCCATTATTTTAATACTGGAAACAGCCAAAGTTTTCTGCTTTTGTTTAACACTGTATTAGGAAGGGAAGTAATGATTGTTTCACAAATATATGAGCTTCAATTATATTTTAATCACATTTTAATTAATGGATCAGTATTTGTGAACGTGCTGTCTGTTCGATTCAGCCAAATTACAGCAGGTTGCTGTTACTAAACTATTCAGATTGGTAACAAATTATGGAATTGTTTTGAAGACTGAACAGTTTTGCATGATTGTTGTTTGTTAACTTGTGATATCTGATGAATATGTTCTCACCAGATGCTGGCCAGATATCTTTCAATTGACTCTATTTATTAAACTATTCATTAAACAAATGGATTATGACCTTGGAAATGTTTTGGATTTTACACTATTTTGGCAGCACTTCCCCCTCACCTGTGTTAAAGGCAAGTTTTGCAGTTAATTTTTTTTATTGTAAAGGTAAGGAGCAATAACACTGACCACAAATTCTGGAAGAGTTTGTGGGAGGTGGTGTCAAAGATTTTTAAGTTTTGCTTATGCATATTCTTCCTTTCTCTCTCAATTTGATCTTCCTAGTTGCCATAACAACTTCATAATAGCAGCGCATTTACTGCTGTAGTTAAGGTTGTGTCAGCACTTCCATTATAAGCTACTGTTTTCAGGAATTTCTGATTTATTCACAAGCTTAAAAATGACATACAGTAAGCCTATGTGATTGGTTTTAATGTATGGTACCAACTTTTTGAAAGCTGCTGTTGTCTGAGCTGTGATGGCATGTATAAAATAGCATATTGTTCCAAGTGGGTTTTTTTCTTTTCTTTTTTTACTGAGAAGCAGCAAAACATTTTTAGTCTAAAATTAATTTTGACTGGTTCCCATCTGCCAGAGGTATGAGAACCAACATGTTCTTTTTCTCTACCACAATGCCCCATCATGCCTGTATCCAGTTAGGCCCATCTGTTCCTGTTAGTTAAAAGGTTAGTGTGAACATGGCGCTTTTCTGGGAAGTAGGAAAAATATAACCTTTTTAATAACAGAGTTTCATATCTCATTAAGAAATAAGTGTTTGACATCTTCAATACATTTATAATTATGTTAAATAAAGACTAGCAAAGTTAAATGGTGGATGATTTTTGAAAGGCAAGAAGTAGAGGGTAAGTCTGTTTCTAGTATTGAAAAAAGTCAGTTATTCATTGTAGATGCAGTTCCTGTTATAGAGTTTTAACAAGGAATTGTGCATAACTACAATACAACTTTCTGAAATCTGGAAATTGTTTAACCTGGGAAACGTGTCAAAGCAGTTACATAATTTGCTGAAGGTGTTCTGTAACTCCCTGAGTGATTCCACTAAGCCTGTGATAAAGGAATTGTTTAAAGACTTTATTTCACCCAAATAGATTTTGGGGGTTTTATTTAAACACCTTTATTTCAAGCAAATTTACAAGGCAGAGCACAAACTTGTTGCCCTGAATAATTATGAATTATATACTTGCGAGGATTCATGGGATTTTTGTTTGCTTTTTTTTTTTACCTATCTTATTGCCAAATGTACTGCAAGACACTTGCCGCTGAAACATACTGTTGTCTCCTACAGCAAAACCACATAATTTTAACATTATGTTATTAAAAAAGGCCCCAAACTTTCATATTCTTTTTAATCCCCTATTGTTTTTGTTTTACTTTGAATTGAAGTCTTCACTTACATAAAATTACTTAAACTTGAAGCAAGTGTGTTTTTTTTCTTTAGTTAATCTTTGATTCTACTTCACTGTAATAAAACTACTTCACTGTAATAAAATATAGTGGCAGCTGTTTAGACATTTGTATCACCTTGGTTGATGTTTGTAAAACTTCAGCAACAATGTGTAACTTTAAAAGAAAGACTAATTTGACTTGAATGGTCTGTAGTAATCGAAGCTGTTCATTTCAATGGCAAATTTCTTTGATTTTTACTTTTAAAGGAAAATATATCTAATTTAATCATCCTAGTCAGAAAGTATTTGTCTAAGTATATCTTATTCTGAAAAAAGATTGTGGGTACTGCTCAACTGAAAAATATAATACGATATTTTATATTTATATATAAATAATATTTATATATAAATATAAAATATTTATAAATATTTATATATAAATATAAAATATTATAGTTTTTTAAAAGCTCATTGATGTCTTTGGCACAGACTTCCTGTTTGGTTTTAGACAGGTGAAATATTCAGCCTGGATATCCTATATCCAAACACTTCATGGTCCTTTTATTGCTTCACTTTTAAATGTGTTTTCCATTTCCCTGCCAGAATCGGTTTAATTGTTAGCTGTTTTTTATTGCATGGCTTTGAAATCGTATTCAGAAAATTGCTTTTGAGAGTTTTTTCCCAACTGAGTGTAAGACTTAACAGCCAAAACCCTATAAATGTTGCAAGAAAACCCACTTAACCCCTCAATAAAGAAATTATTTTTAAACGGCTACATCATTATGTTGTTTGCATCTCTTTTTCTAGGTTTCACAGAAATCTGCATTTGTTCTTCTATCATCTTTTGATAGCCTCTCCTTTTACTTCCTCCCCATTCCGTAAATTCATGGAGCTTTGATTTTCAGGGAGTTCTTAGACCTGGAGGATTAATTTTAAATTTAAGCATGAAGGGTTTATTCACCTTAGTTGTTTTCTAGGTTCTGTGTTCTGTTGTGATTTTCATTGTAAAAGATTTTGTCCTTTCTCTGACAAATAAGAATTAATGGAAAATTTTGCATGCTTTGCAGACTTCATAGCTGTGAGAAGTTACTGTGTCTCATCTCTGCAACTGTCTTCATAGGGGTAAATAGCTGAACAGAATCCTAACTTGATATTCGCTTGGTGCGGTTTTTCATAGTACACTTCAGATGAGAGGGATTATAGAAAGGAGTCGTTTAATGTTGCGGGCTTTGGATAAACTGTAGTCTGTCTACATTTACTTTGGAATCTGTAAGGCACTGCTCTGGGGCTGTTAAACTTACCTTAGCAAAAGGTTTTGCTAGAAATTCTCTGAAAGATCTCTTCTTTATCAGTGGTGATTGGGGTAAAAGGTAAGTTTTGATGTCAGTTGCATTTCAGAACAGCAGTATAAGACTAATAGTACTAAGTCTGGGTTGTTGGGATAAGTTGTTCCAAAAGCTTTTCTTTTTTCCAAGACATGTGCTATGTTGATCTTCAGTGTATTAGAGATTAGGTAGGGGAAGTATATATTTCTGGAGGGAAGATTTAAATAGAAGTACAGATATCAGGGTTTGCATTTTTTTTAAAGCCCATGGTTTGAAAACTGTATAAGCTATTATCTATAAATGCCTAGGTACAGCTTGTTTCCAGACAGCAATCAGCAAAAGATCCCCTTTCTTCTTACTTCATGTCTTATATAATTTTGAAAACAATTCCCTTCAAAAATATTACATGGTTGCAAAATTACTGAAATTGAAAGTGCTTTTTGGACATTCACTAATGTAAAATTTTGTATCCTTTCTTTCTAATAGATAAACATTAATTTCACTGAAATTCTATTGTTCAGCCTTCAGTTGAGCTGAAGTTTGAATTTCAATTTTCAGACTTATCTGAAAGGTTATTAGTTTCCTGTAGGTTTTTTTCTAGGTTAACTAATGTTGTTTGTGAGCCACATGTGTAGTTGTCACCCAGCAGATAGTCATGTGTCTGAAAAACACATGCCCATAACTCAGGTGGTTTCATAGTGATGTTGTGTGGTTCATTCTCTGTCTTGTGATGTGATAAATGAGCTTGATGTTTATATTCTGCAGAAGGGCAGAGCCATCCTGCAAAAGACGCAAAACTTGCCAGTTTTCCAGTAAATGAGGAATGACTTCTGAAGTCTTCCAGGAGAGGTAGAAAAACAGGTCTTGTTCAAAAACCTCAATAATCTTCCTGCTGCATACCCGCTTTCATACGTGTATGATGCGGGAAAAGAAGTTGTTTCTTCCTGCTTTCAGATTGTATTTAGGTTTTTCTAAAGACTCATTTTATAAGCTTGGCAATTTTGAAGTGAAATCAGTACACAAAGAATATAATTTGAACTTGCCTGATAATTAGGACACAATTAAAGACTACTGCAGTAGTACAGTTTAAAATCTAGCCCATTAAGTGATGAATTCATAATATTAAAGATATTGAAATTTTAGTTTGCTCTTCCTAATTATGTATGTTACTGTGTATTAAGTAACCTTTTATGGTTTATGCATTTTAGTCCTGTAATTTTACCAGTTTAAAAACATCTACTGGAGCCTTTGCCAGAAATAAGAATTAATGAAGTAATGAATTTACTTTCACAGGCTACTTAAAAGCCAGTTCTAACAATAGATAAGAAAGTCAAAAGGAGAAAGGAATCCAGCTCTCATTTGGAAGGGGAATATCAATGAGTAAGGAACCACTGAGAGTGCACACTGGATGGCCAAAAAATCAGGGAAGATGAGAAACTTACAAATGTCTCTCCATCATGAGATACATTGTCTTGCTGTTTTATATAGATGTAGGGGCATTCTTTGTTGAGATTGGTTCTTTTGCATTTTAGTCAACACTTCAGTATTCAATTAAAGAATCTTGGGAGCTGAAGTTTATCTCTGCCCACTTGTGGAGCAGGGACTGGGATTCTCTCTCAGAAGGAGGATGTTCTGTTTTGTTTTGGTGTTTGGTTGAGTTTTTTTTTTCCTCCTGAGGATTTACTGCTGCAGCATTGGGAACTGGGAAAAAACCTCAGTAGAACACCTTTATAATTGTTTGTGACTGATTCCACATAACTCTCTTTCATTTTAAAATTATTTTAGAATTTTGAGAAAGACTATATTTTGATACTTCATGTTTCTTTTATAATTTTAAGGATTTGAAAGATAAACTAATCTAAATATAATGCAATACTTATCTGTTTGCATGCTGAGTGTTTTAATTATGCTCAGTTACAATTTCTTAAATTGCATTTTTAAAAGTTTGTCAAGTAAAGATGTCCTGGGAGAGAATTAGCCTCTTGCTGAGTAGTGCTGGGGTAATGCAGATAGCATCTTCAAACACCCCTTTAGGTATGCGATTCTTGTTTTGTCACTGGAGCTACAGGCCAAAAAGTGTACCCTTATACCTTAGTGTCCAATGCTTCTTTCTAAGTCAGGAGTAGGAATGTACAGTAGGAAAGACTCAATAACTTTTAATAATTATCTATTTATTTAAATAGTGCTTTAATGCAATTATTTTCCATTTCCATTTATCTGGGGATTATGAAAATATATACTTTGTTTTTTCATTATGTGCTCTTTTGAGTGACTCAATGTATGAATGCATTTGTCAGCTGGATTGAGAGTATCGTGCTTTATGCCTTATCTCAGCCTTATTTTTAAGGAATCTCTGTCTTTTCTTTCAATCACACAGACGTCAAGTCTCAGAGGGGAGCACAAGACTCATGCTTCTGTGATTCATCACATGGTCTCCTGCCACACTGCAGGCATCCTGCATAATGGCAGCAAAAGACTCCTATCTCAGTACCCTTCTGTCAGCCCACGTGTAAAGCGTAGTTGGGTAGAAGAGGAAAGATTTGTAGACCAAAGAGGCCTGACCATCAAGAGCTGGGTGAGAGGCAACAGGGCTGTGCAGAAGCACAGAGAAAGCCTTAGGCCCTATCTTGCAGTTGTGGTACCTGCAGGACAGGGACATATGTCTCATATGAGCAGATACAGATATATGTCTCCATCATCAGTGAACAGGATTGCCATTGCCATCATTGTGCTTAATGCATACAACTTCTACATTTGATTCTAGTATACTTCAGAGAACTGCTTTTTGGGAAAGCCTGTCTTGTTGATTGCCACTTTAAAATAGAGATGAACACTGAAATTCAATGCTTGCAAAAGAATGCACCTATGCAGTTAAAGTATCTCTTATAGAGACATGACCAATTGTGTGATGAGAAGAAACAGGAAGTTAAGCTGTGATTCTGTTCATCCAGAGACTTTGAGTATCTTCCGAAATGTCAGGCTTTGCTTCCTGCTGGGTGTTTGAATGGAGCAGTGTTCCATGAAATCTACCCTCAGATGGAATACACTGGGTATGCAGAGGGAAGTTTTGTTGTTGTGTCCTTTGTCTTTCTGGGAGATTTCTTTGACCTGCGTTTTGAGGATGCTGTATCTTCCCAGTTGCCTGTTTTCCACAATTTGAATTCAGTTTTTTGGGGTAACCAAAGACCATTTTTTTCCTTTCTGCTGCAGGAAGTGGGGAGTGGGAAGGGTATTGTCTGTAAAAATCATATTTGTTACCTCTGTGCAGCAAGCCAATAATTACACACTTGAGAGAGACACGAATTATTTATTTCAGAGCTGTGTAAGCCTGGGTGTCTGGTGGTATTCCACAAATCAAGCACAGCAACCATCAAAAATTTTTACTCTTTGTACATTTTAGCAAACTAAGGAATTAGTTTGCTGCAAGTTGCATAGTTCTCTTATTAATTAGTATTCTATCTTCTATTGGTTAATGATTCTCTCATTTCCCATGCTGATTACTCCACATCCTCAGGCTTTCTCTTCTTTTGAGTCGGTGGGTTTCTTGTTCCAGTGGTCACAATCTCCCCGTGCCGGAATTACCTTTTAGGCAGTTGGAGCTGATTTGAGCACAGTTGCTGAGTTGTGTTTATTGGTTTCTTCCTTATCTTGGGAGCTCTGCCAGATGGTCTGTAAATTCTGCATTCTTTGTGTCCACTTTCAGTGGGCATCCTGCTTCCTAAGCCTTGTTAACCTCCCACTAGGTCTGAGATTGCTGAAGCATGTCCAGCTCTATACCTTAACAAGGCAATTCTACCAACAAGTACTTTGTGTTTCTAACTCACGGGCATCACTTAGAACTTGCTTGTTAGCTACTCTCTGTTTCATGGATTAAATCTCCCTTCTTGTTGATTAGGCTTGAAAGTATACAAAGATCAAGCATCAAAGAACATTCTTTCTTAAAAACTTATTTACATGGTCCACATTTTTCAACAGTCTTATAGTATCACGTTTAACAGAGACACATAAAAATAGGAAATTAAATCTGTGTGCTTCAGCTCTGATTTGACTGGTCCAGAATATGTAAAAAATATCCTTCTATAAGCAGCTGGGATCTGTGAAACAGCTGCATGCCTTTCAGTAGCTTTAGGAACAATGAGCAATGAGAGCAATTTCATGCACTTTATCAATCAGTGAGATTCTAGGAATATTTGAGACTATTTTGTGTATTAGTTGAGACGGTTAAAAGACAGTTCAGTGCCCTTTTTTTTGCTTCTAAATTTTTTTTAAAATATGATTCATTGGTTGTGTGGATAGATATCCATGCTTCAGAGACCTGCTTCTTCATCATCCACTTTCCTGTTATCTCGGTAACAACTCCTGCAAAAATGTCTTAAATATATTAAAAAATATCTTGAAAACATTACGGCTGACAGCATTTTCTGCCTAGGAGAAAAGAGGTGCTGTTTGTTTAATGAATTAAAGATGACATTTACCTCCAACAGCCGAAGAGAGGCTGCTATCTGTAGAAACACCTTGGTGAACAATCTCAGCTTGAAACCGGTCCAAATGCGAATGGCTGAGTACGAAATGTACCCTCTATTATAAAACATGGTTTCTTTTGATCAGGTGATCTATTTCTGAAAGTAAAAGAAATGATGAATGTTCTTTTGATATAACAGAGAATAGTTGTGTAATTGTAATGAGGCTCATTAAAAACTATGTCAACCATGTTGATTTAGACATTTGATTTCCTCTGTGTGTGTTCCAAATCACTGTAATCTTCTATGCGGACCGTGCTGGTAGGACAACTTAAAAATTTATGGAGCATTTTGAGATAATCCACAGGATATACATTCAAAAATGTTGAATTGTATCTCAGTGAAAGAGTAGAAACTATATATGCCCATTTGGAAGTCCTTTATTTGATGTTCTTGAAGTAAACAAGCACCTTCTTTGGTGAGACCAATGTTCAGAAAAATTACATTGAAGTAATCAAACATAGAAAGTTTGTCTTAGGTGAGCCTTAGTTTTATATCACTTATAGTGACTTTGAAATCATATTTCATGTAAATTTTATAGTTTATACTTGTATAATATTATAACCTTGTAGTGGATGTGAGGGCTGCCTCTCTAGTGAATGATGATGAATGATGATATTTATTGATAGTAATGGATATGATGATAATGTATGGTATTTTATGAAAATAATGGAATGTAAAGAAGAATTATATTGAAAGTTGAAATTAAATGTCAAATTTAGAATTTAGTCCTTGTGTTGAAGCTGCTGGATTTTTCTATTTTTTAAACAAACTAAGATTTTAATGAAGCTTTGTTTTATGGCATTCAGTGAAAAAAAACTTCAGCAGCAGAGGTTCAGGTGGCTTGCTGCTGGGAATTCTTTGAATGAGATGTTGCCTAGATAGGGTTTTATTTGTTTTTTGATCATATTCTTAAATAGAAGAACTGATGCCACTAGTGGAATCAACTAAGGAAACCAGATTTTAAAAAATCAGTTCATTTATAATATTTGTTAATAAAAATAAGAAATTAAATTATAGGAAACTAATATTAAACATTTCTTTGTAAGTATGAAAGGCACAATTCTTTTCTGGTGTAACTGATTGCATTTTAACAGCAGTAATGCCCATCTGCTTCTCTGGGTTTCTTGGCAACTTCAGAGCACTAAAAATTATAAATGCTTTAAATGATACTGCAAGTTGTATAATTTTGTTTTACTGAAGCCCTTATTGGAACACACTGTTCTAACAAAGTGTGACTAGATATAATATGTATTTATACTTTTTTGGTGAGTTTGGCGTGGGATTTTTTCAACATTTATGGTTAAATAAATCTCTTAGAAGCTCTGGCACTCAACACAGAAAAGTGAGCTGTTGTACAATGCATGTATTAAATTGTAAAATATTATGTAATTGGTGTTGTCTCATTAAAAATTGGACGGATTAATTTATTATCCAGGTAGGCACTTATTGTAATTCTGTTTATCCTGATGAAAAATCAGATGATGGAGGGTTTTTGCTGTAATTATTCTGATCTTTCCGTTATTAACGTTACTGATCTATAACTGTCATTTTGGTGGAAAACACAGGAAAATAATCTGAGAGAGTAAAGATTGGAGAAGAATAGAAAAAGGACACTTCAAAAAAAAAAAACAAAAAAACAAACCAAAAACAAACTACAGAAACTCTGAATTTGGCCTGGTAAAGAGATTACCCAGCAGTTTGTTAACACTGTACATGTGTGTTTGATGCTTCTGATAAGGGTAGAAGAAATTAGATGATCCTGGTGTCATGAAAGAACAGATTAAGAATCTGCGGTGGTAAAAATAAAGCAGAGTGGAAGCATGCAAAGGATCTAGCATAAGAGTAATTGAAGATGATGTTCTTTTCTAATTATCTCTGCTACTAGTTGTGTTGTAGGTTTTTGAATAAAAATGAGCAGAGAGGAAGGAATTGCCCTGCTGCTGAGCAGGGAGGAAAGTTACAGGTAAAAGCAGGAAAATGAAAGCTTTGAGTATCTTCTTTTTTGCATAAATCCACACTAACTAGGTCCTCTCTGACTGGATAATTAACATATTTTTAACAGCATTTGGAAGTGGATTCTATTAGAGAATTCTGGAAATGTTATCAGTTTCAAATTTCCACTTAGTTGAAGTAATATTAGGGAGGAGAGAGTATCCTTCCTCTGTTGTTTCACTTTGCCTTTGGCAACTACTTGTCACAAGTCATGGATTTGATATACTGTGTGATCGACCATCAGTCTGAATAAGTACAACCATTCTTATTTTGTAAAGGAAAATTATTAAATAGGGGGTCTAGCCTTGGAATGTTTGACTATCTTTATATGTTTGATGTTTAGGCGTCAGGAAGAATTTCTTCTTGAAAAGGGTTGTTAAGCGTTGGAACAGACTGCCCGGGGAGGTGGTGTTCGAGAAACAACAGGACATGGCACTTAGTGCTGTGGTTTAGTTGACAAGGTGGTGATCAGTCAAAATTTGGACTTGATGATCTTGGAGGTCTCTTCCGACCTAAATGATTCTGTGAAGCTGTATGGATGTTACAGGTTCACAGGATGATATGGGTTGTCAGAGTCTTCAGAAGGTCTCTAGTCCAGCCTCTCGAGCAAAGCAAGGTCAGCTGTGGTCAGACAAAGTTGTGCAGGGCTTTAACCAGTAGGAATCTCAAAGGTTGGCATTGGCATAACCTGCTCTACTGCCTTACTCACGGTGAAAATGTTTTTCCTTATGTCCAGTCTGAACCTCTTATTTCAATTTATTCCGGTTGTTTCTTGTCCTTCCCTCCATGCACATTGAGTACCCTGGCTCAATCACTTTGATAACCTCCCCGTAGGTACTGGCAGGCTGCTGTTAGGTCTCCCCCAAAGCCGTCTCCTGCTCAGGCTGAAAAAGCCTCATTTCCTCGGCATTTCTTCACAGACAAGTGCTCCAGCCCCCAGCCGTCCTAGTGGCTCTGCTGAACTCGCTGCCATTTACTGGTGTCTGTTGTGGGGGCCCAAACCGGTGCCGTATTCCAGACGTAATCTGAGCAACTCTGAGGAAGCACTGCTGGCTCTCGAGCAGCTTGCTGCCTGGCAAGGCCCCTGCTGCAGCCTGGATGCATCTTCATGGTGTAGATGAAAAGTGACATAGCATGTACATTGCAGTGAGATAGGGTTTAGATTAAACATGGAAAAAATACTTCTGATGTGAGAACAGCCAAACATTTTGAGTAAACTTGCTAAAGATGCTGGAGAGTCTCTGTCAGGGAAGGTCTTCTACAATGAGCTAGAAAAATATCTTCCAGGAATGACGTAGGAGTAGGTGAGCCTGTGCGGGAAGTAAGAAAGGTCTAGATGTTCATGTTAGGCCTGTTCAAGTTCTATGATTTCACGATAGTCTGGACAGGAACAAAAGATCCCAAAATTTTCTTTCTAAATATTATTAGCTGTTTGAGTTACTGTTGTATGAAATAATTATGTTTATATGAATGAACGTAGCCCTACATACCATAAGCCATAGAAGTGAAAACAGAGGAAAATATTTGAGCATTTGTCACCATTTCTCTTCTGTATTCCATTTCAATCTGAAGTATTAAAGTTCAGCACTCATGCAAGGCTGCTCAGTGTTACCCTTTTATATTTCTCACTGTTAATGGTACTGCTTCCATCTTTGATTATTGTGATATTCTTCTCCAAATAGTGTTCTTTTCTTGTGGCGTATAAAGTGTTACTGTATCACTGAAAATTGAAAGAAGAAATGTCTGAGGCAAATGGTAGTCCAAGAAACAACCACTTGTATTTCTTCGCTGGTCTACTTTTTAAAGACTTATTTCAGACTCAGGTTGGTTATACTGTCATTTTATTAAATCATCTTTGAGTTAATAACCTGTAATGCAGTGAGCATGATTTAAATTGTACTCATGATTGTAATAAAGAGTACAAGTATCATAGTGATCAAATAAAATCAAATTATATACTAGGCTTCTAGATTACTGTGTGATTACCATATTTTAAAATTTTTGTTACAAAGCAATAAATAAAATTTATTGAAATTTTTATTAGAAATTAGGAGCAATACCTCTTGTCATTTGTGTCCATTTAAGTGATTGACTTTAGATTCAGCACCAATGTTTGTATCAAAAATAGAATGTGTTCTATGTAAGAGTGAAAATTCATGTAGTTTGCCTCTGAAGAAGCAGAAGTCTACCCTGGAAAGATTTCTTTTCTTCCTCATGGCTCCAACCAAAACTCAAATTAAAAGACTTGTACCTTTATGAGTGTATGTGTTCTGGTGCATTTGGCAAGTATCTTTTAGGTGTAGTGAGGGCCGGGGTTACTACTGCTTCCACAGTTTGCTCAAAATACATGCATTAGTGATTGTATTTCAGTAAATGCTAACTAAAAGCAGAACATAAGAAAAAAATGTATTTGCTTCATTACTTCCTCTACTCCCTTGAGTTTTTAAATGCTTTAGTTTGAAGAAACATTGATAGACATTGTTTCTGCTATACTTGTGTTCCCAGAAACATTTAAGTGTGACTATGTATGACGACCTTCCTATTTGCCTTTTGTATGTTTAAAAGGGACAAATGAATTAACAAAAAATAGAATTTCTGCATTTGGGGTTTTAATAAACTTGTGTACTTTGGACAAAGTCTTCAGAACTTCAAGGTTAAAGATATAACTCTCTAAGCAGGTGTGTGTATGTGAAAAAATGTTTTTGCATGAATGATCATGCTGAACATATATATGCACTATATATTTATGTTTGTCTAGTGCTATATATTTTCTTTTTCCTGAGTGTTCTGTTGATCATACAGAAAAAGTGAATAATTCACATGAAGTACTAGCACAGAATCCTATTAAAATACAAACCCAAACAAGTAGGAAGTAAGTTCAGGATGTATTCTCTATTTGTGCATCTATTCATGCAGAATTTAGGCAAGTTGCTTATTCTGTTACTAATTAAGGCAGCTAATTGTCATGTGAGATTAATCCAGTTAAAAAACAAGCAATATCTGTAGTAGAGCAAAATGGAAAAATAGAGAAGGTGCAGTGACTGCTTTGTGCTGCTGTCTGATCCTTTCTGCTTGTAACTGGTGTCTATAATTGTGTATAAATGAGAGACTGTTAGGACTGTAAATATGCTTTTCCTCTCTGACATGTTTCCTGCCTGTTGCTTGGTTACCAGTGCTTTGCCACACATACATGCAAGGTATTAGCTCGTTCTTGTCTTCACTCTTTGAGCTTTAGTGAGGAGATACATGATCAAAATTCATGATTTTTTTTCTCTGCCTCTAGCTATTAAGGGTTAAATGCCTTATCATCCTAGAAGATTTAGAAGTGGTTATGCATAATTTATTAATTTCATATGGAAGAATAGGCTGTTCCACTATATATGTATGCATCTTTCACGGTAGTTTTGATTTTTTCTTTTGTTTTAGGGTTTTTTTCCTTCTTTTAGAAAAGAAAGTTCTTTACTAGTTGCGATGAAATAGCCAAATGATTTACCATAAATTGTCATCATGACCTTTCCCAATGATGGTGGTCTTTGCCATTTCCCCTGTAACTTATCCGCAGGATGTTGTTAGTGTGAGGATCACTACAGAATGACATACAGTATTTTAAGTATTTCTATTGTGTCTGTCACCATGGTACCTAGCAGCTTTCAATGAAGTGGAGCGAAGGGGTAAAGAATGCGGATTAATATATGTTATTATATTTGTTTAACTGCCTGTTTTTAATTTTTCCCCGTATTTTCATGAATAGTCATGGAAATAGGAAACTGTATTAAGGGATTGTCATTGAACAGAGGAACACGAGAGTAGTCATATTCCCTCTATCTTGTCTTTTCCCCTCAAAAAGAAAGGATTAATACTTGATTTGTAAATTGTGTACCTGAGTCAAACATGCAAAAGTGGAAACAAGTTGAGAAAATTCTTTAATGTCAGTTGAAGCTATGTTAATAGAATGATTATAACTTGAGCAGTCCAGAGTTTTTGAATGAGTCTTCAATGCATTGCATTGGGTTTTCTTAAAATATGTTTTTCTGTACATATTAATATTGGTAACCATTTTATAATTTCAATAATGTTAACTGATACATGTTACAAATGTGCCATTTTACAGTAATTTCTGAAGCAAGTATGTCTTAGGGTATCAGGTGTTGGAAGAGTAATGCCACAATTTTCTCAAATATGTTCATTAATGAAAAATGTTTTCAGATAAGATTGCAAATTTAACTTTTAAGAGTACAAACTTAGTCATTTAAAAAAGACAATGTCAGCATTATGTTAGCACTGAAAACTCTAATGTAGATTAATGTATACATTAAAGTTTAAAATGCTTCTTTGTGAGGTAGTTGCTTTATTAAAGTTCTTTCTCTTTCTGGAAGGTTATGTGTATAATACATGAACTGTGCCTGAATCTGATAACTTCTTTTAGAGCTACCTACCATCATTCTGATTTTTGGAGTATCACAATTAACTGTCTTACTAAAGAGAAAAAACCTCTTACGCCAAACTACACAAATATCTTTACTTTTTAAATGAAATCCAGTTATCTCTCTGCTTCAGTAAATCTGGTTTAAACTCTACATTCTTAAGGTGCCAGCAGTAGTAAAACCAGTAGTAAAAAAATATTTAATTCACGTAGTAGACTTCTTATCTATCATGCTAACTAAGCTGTATATAGATACATCTATTTACTGTTTCTTAAGAACCTGTCCATAGTGTCAAATAGTGTGAAATGTGAAAAATGAAGGGCACAGGAAAAAAATCTGTTGGTTTCTTTGTGTCGTATCTAAAAACAAAGACAGATGACTGTCCTGTGGAAGAAAGTAATTTGCAATAAAATGAAATAGAAATGAGTGTATTGAAAATCAGAAGGGTGTATAATAGTAGTATTTGTTAGGTTATTTGGCTCCTTCCTATCACTGTTCAGTTTGAGTTAGCTTCTTTGCTCAGGATCTGTGTCAGTTCATATGACACCTACTGCTTAATGGTTCATATGCTGGAGTTGTCTTTTTGTGAATTGGACCAAGACCTTCTGGCTTATCTCTGGTCTTGTACAATTTAGGTAGTGACAGTTGTGGGAAGCCCAGTCTTGCAAATGGAGTCAGAAGAAATCAGGAAGTGATTTTAATCCTCTCATCTGCCCAGTCTCTCCATACCAGCAGTTCCAGCATTATTACTGGCTTCTCATGGTTTCTCCAGGAGTCTAAATAAGGAGTTTGCAAACCATGGTGTGCATTTCTTTGCATGTCTGATAACAAGGAAACTGCTTCAAGATGATGTTTAAAAAATAAAAATTACCTAAGTTGCATGTTTTTCCATGAGGGGATTGGAAGCAGTTCAGGTAGTACATGCCTCATTCCCAGTTCTGTGTAGGAGTGAAGAGAAGCCATGGGCTTCCACTGCTTGTCACCCCAGTGGGAGAAGAAGCAGCAGGGAAGCATCTCCTTCCCCAGGACCATGGACTACTTAAAAAATGTGCGTAAAATCCTATGTAACTTTTAATCTCAAAACTCGAATAATCTTTCATTATTCTTTTTTAATCCTTTACATTCATAAAGTAGTTTGGTACTAAAAAGTCAAATAGTGTAAAATTTCTACAAAAATTGCAAATATTTCCCTGTATATCGCTTTAAGTACCCATTAGGGAATAAGAGTGTGTCTTCATTAGTGGAACTGGAAGCAGGTATTGATTTGGAGCTTTATGGCTATCTATGCAAGTATTGACATCTGCTGTTCTTTAATTGCTGTTGTTCATTCAATTACAAACAAAATGATTGCTTACTACTAATCCTATATCAATATACTATTATTATCATATTAAATTTTGAGGGGGTTTTGCATAAAATGGTGCAGATTTTCTAAAAGAACTGTTAACCCTATTCAATAAAAGCAATAAGATAAAAACCCCTCAGAAATAGTAGCTTGAGATGAAATAAAAGCAATAAGATAAAAAAACCCTCAGAAATAGTAGCTTGAGATGAATTTAGCTTTTATTTAGGGTTCCTTACTGTGCAGTTCTTAGAGGTCTCAAAATGTTGTCTCTGGTGGTTTTCAACAGTGAAAGGCAGAATATGGCTTTAAAAAAATGCCAAGTCAGCAGAGTGAAGAGCAGTTGGCCTGAAGGCAGGGGACAGGCTGGCATGAACACAGAGGTGTCTTTCTTTCCTCCGGTTCCTCAGTTTAGTTTCAGTATTCTCATTTGTGTTCAGGTAAACACTTGACTGAAATTTTGATCTAGATGGAATTAGAGAAATAGGAAGTTCATGTTGTAGTTCTGATATTAATTTTTAATGCTAGCTTTATCTTGAGGTTTTTGAACACATTTGCCTGGCTGATTGTGTTTATGAGTGACCGCATCCTAAAGACACAGATAGAACAAGCCTTGTCTGTGCTACTCTGTAATTTTTAAAATGTTTCCTAGTGAATTTGTATTACCCGAACTTGGTATTTTGTGTGTGTCTACTGTGTGCCAGTGAAATTCCCTGATAATAGATTTAGGTTTTAACTTCTAACATGGTCTATATATCAGAGGCTCCTATTAAAGACTAAGGTAGAGAGATTTAAGATTAGACACTCCCTTCTCCAGCCATTAACTCAATAATGACAATAGTGGAAATAATCAGTGCAATTTCCTCTCTCCCTTTTACAAGCTGAAGAAAAATCTATGTCACTAATTTGTTTATATAATGCATTTTGCAAACTAGTTTACTAGATGCAGTAATCCAAATAATCCTTTAAATATCATTATAGATTAAAGGACAGATTCTGCCACCTTCATTCTTATGATGTTATGTCCTATTTTGCAAGCATTTCTTTTGGTTTTTGTAGGGCCACTGTAAGGGTAAAATTCCACTGAAGTAGAAACTGTTTGCTTCCCTTGATTTACTTGTATAGTTTTAAATTCATTGTACTGTTTTATGCTCTCTCATTTAAGTACTTGTATATAATAAATGGAAGTGTGAGTTTTTCTGCGGTTGCCTTTCAGCTTGTTTCCATTCTCTTTTTCCCTAATAGATACTCTGTTTCTTCATTTAGATGTAGAGGAATAGATTATGTACGTCAAAAAGCTATGACTGTAAAAGTATCTGAAACACGTAAACAAGGGTTATTAGACAGTCAGGTATGAACAGTAAATCAGTTAGGTAGGGCAATAGTAGCACATTTTCTAGCTCTCCTCACTGTATTTTACTCATTATTTGTTTTATAAAAACATCTGTATGCTTCACAATAGGATTCACTGGACGGTGAATTCCTTTCTCCGAAGATCTTATAAACTAGGTGTTCAGAAATGTAATATGCTAAATTTCCTCCCAAACTCAGCTTGTAACTAGGAAACACAGTGTATAAAAGCTAAAGTAGAAAGTAAATGGGAATTAAGGCATTGGGAAAAATCAGTTGTTTCCCTGTGATTGAAATGAAAATTTTGTGAAGGCTATATAGCCTTCTGTCTTTCATATCTTAATGATTTCAATTTGGAAAGTTGTTAACATGAATCAGAATAAGTGAAAGACTATGTAGTCAGTCCTAGACTTGATAGTGACAACGAAGTTTTGTAATAATTCTCTGAGATAATGCCCTGAAAACAAACAAAACTTTTCTGGAAGTTCTTCTTAAAAATAGATTTTCCCATGGGCAGGAAAACTGCTAAGTTTATTTTCTTTACAGTTTGTTTATACGTACACTTTTCTCCGTTCCAAGCTTTTTTGATGTGGACAGTTGTTGCTCTGTGCTATGACTGGTTTATACTTATAGATTTGCTGGTTGCTGCATTTTTTTGAATGAATAAGAGGATGAGTTTTAATTGTCATTCCTTTGATAAACACATTCAAGGGCTCATTTTTACCTGGTGAGGTTTGGTTACAAAGTGTGGACCTTTGTATATTCAAAAGCTTTACCTGCTATTATATTAAATTAGAATTTGTTACATAGATAAAAATTATGGATAGATAGATAGATGGTATATCTCATAAACCATATTTCCTTAAGAATTAGTCTTTAAGTAAACAAATAAATGTGTCTCAATATGTTTTTTAAATGCATTTTCTGGTGGGCTTATTGTTACATTTTTGTGTGATCAGTTATAATTTGATGGTTCACTATCCTTCTGATTTAGCCATTACATCACTTAGGAAAACAGAAGCACTTAGTTCCTTTTGCTAATGGTTGTCCAGCTCAATTTCTGGTTATCAGTACAAGAAATATCAAGGCTTTTCAGTTCAGATATAGGAAACTGTGGATTTTTTTTCTTTTAATGTTGATGTATTTATACATATATGGATGCATGGATTCTTGGTGAGTGTAAGCTACATTTCTTTGGGAGACAAAGGAACACAGCAATATCAGTGCAGAGGAAACAACAGAATTATTCCCATGGCTGGAACTGAAAAGAGTTATTCCAGGAGGAGTACAGTCTTGATAATTTGTATTTGAGAATGTAGTTAGTAGAACAGGGAGCATCAAGGGAATCACTCAAGAAATTCATGTTACTGTAGCAAAGGTGAAATGTGCTGTCTAGGATTTTTGAAGAGAGGGAAATCTAAAAAGCTGAAATACAAAGTTTACTTAGAAGTGGGCAGCACATTTTTAGTAAAAAAAAAAAAAATCTTTTTTAGTAATGAAACAGGATTGTTTGTAATATATATCCATTATTGGGGGAAATTAGCTTTACATCCTTGTTTTGCTTTTTTTTTTTTTTTTTTAACAAATTCAGCCTCAGAGATGATTGCTCACCTCTACTCCACCTCTACTCCTTGTTTTGTATGGATTAGAATTTAAAATTAAACTAGTGCTGTGTAGCCAGTTACAACTGATTCCTTTGAAGAGAGAGACAGTCTCTCTGGTGGTTTTATTTTGGAAGTCAGACAGTGAACACCTGTTCAGTTAATGAAATTGTGTCCTTGAAGTCCTGACTCTGGTCAGTGAGGCCAGTGGACCTTTAGACATGAAACATGCCAAAAAAGGGATGCAATACAGAAAGATTGCTGTCCTTAGCAAATATTTTATAAAGCTTCTGGTATTTAAAGAGTTAGTAGGCCTTGTAATATAGGCTTCATTAGGGAGGCTTTATATGTGTTAGGGCAAGACTACTGTGTAACAGCACAAGCACTTTACAGGACTTTTGAGTTATAAATAGCTTTTTCCATGCATAGCCACATTACTTATGCAGCAGCATAGATGCAATTATGCAATTTAACTTAGCTACTAAATAGCATAGTATTTTAATAAGGATTTTCCAGATGTGGAGTATTTGTACTATGGAAGTGGAATACTTCAGGGTAAAGTGTTCTGAGACTATGTTATCCTTTTAGAATAAGTGTCTGTGCCAGCCTACACATAGATAGTTAGAGCTGTTTAATAATTGCCTTCTCCCATGAGCCTCCTTGGCACTGAAATAAAAGCCAGTGTGGTTAACCCTCATTAAAACAAATAGATTAATTTCTTATTAAAATGAAAGACCTTTTTTTAATCATTCAGCTTCATGCTATTTAGAAAAATGTTCAATTATTAAAAGGCTGCTGTAATCTAATGGACTAGGAAGACACTGCACTTTGCTAAATTATATGAAGTGCCATGGTTTTTCTTGATACAAAAGTTATTCACCTCGTATTTCAAAAAGTATCTAAGCTTTCATCTTATTTCTGGATATCAATTTAAACCTTAAATTTAACCCATAAAATTTGAAAATAAAAGTACTTTTTCTAAAGTGTTCATAAAAATAATGGTGAGTACTTTCATGAGTCTAAGTCTTGCAACTTCATGAGCAATGCTTCTTGTGAAGTACTAGTGCACTGTACTTCATTATTTATAAAAAGTAGGAAACATAAGCTGTAGAGATCTCAATAAAGCAAAATGAACAAAAGGCAGGTGTTAGAGATGGTTACCCCTGGGCATGTGTTGTTGCACACGGACGTATTCCAAGAGGTCCAGGTATGAGCCACTTGCACTCCAGAAGCCATGTGAGCAAATAAAATATGTGGAGCCCCATGTTCAGTCTAAGTGTTGTAATTGCTTTATTGTTATCTTTTTGTCAGTGCACTGCTTCAGCTTACTTTTGGCTATAGATATTGAATCTTGGTTGTTTATTTTAATCTGAAGTTTAAATCAGAGGTAATAAAAATTATTTAAAAGAAGCCAAATTAAGTGAATTTTTGGTGATGTGTTTTACTTATGTGGTTTCAGTTTACAGAATAAACTTGCTTTTTCATTCTCTGGACAGGGTTCTTATAATCACACAATGCTTATGGCAGGTATGTACAGAAAAAGATCTCTGAGCTGTCTGATTTTCATGCTCTGGATGCATCTTTGCTGGTGTTTTAGTTTGGGTAAAGAAATGAAGTATGGGAGAGAATCTTACAGTCATTCCAAATTACTGTGGTTTGGTTCGTACTATGGTCGTTTGGCTACTGCAGACTTTGTTTTAGAAATATTCACCTATTCATAGAGAGCTCTTCATAGTAAACTTTGGATGAAAACTTAGTAAAGTTGATTTAAAAGTTACTAAGCTTTTCTTTCCAGTGTGTTTATCTAAACAGATAGAAACTATTTGTGAGAAAAGGTGGTGTTTCTAAAATTGATGTACTTGCTTTTAGGTTTCAGGATGTACTGATTTCAACATGTTTGCTGTATTTGTTTACATATCTCAGGAAATTTGTGCTGTGTTTTAATTTTGTATGAGGACATATCTGTAGGTATGCAACTTCTGTTATTCATTTGTTCTCTTATACAGAGAGAGGAAGTTTAGCTTCTTCAGATGCATCATTTAAAAAATAATTTCTGTGCAAGTTCCAGTCATTTTGATATGATCTTGATATGAAAAGCTAGGGAATGCTGCAACAATGTGGATTTTTAATAGGAGGGTAATATTAATGTCACTGTATTCTAGGCTATTTTAGAAAAGGAATGAGATAGTTGTTTTTTAATTAATTGTTTTGGTTGGGCCATGGAACTTCTCAGGTTAGCTGTGGGGCAAGAAAGCTGTTGAGAAACAAGTTTAATTGAAAAGGGAAAAACAGTTTATGCAGAATAGAGAATTAACAAGCAAAACAAATCACAGACATTAGCTTCCAGACATTCGCTTCATTTCTATATCGTGTGTGTATATGCTGATAACGAAAGTTTTATGTGCATTTATCTGAAATTTTCCAGAAAAGCACTTACATGCAAAGTAATTTTTTCATGAATTAAAAAGGTTTTTTCTTTAAATTGAAGATTAGCATTAGTGAGACCAAGGGAGAGGTTTGGGTGTTTAGTCTTCCTACAGAATAGATGTCTCTAGTACCAGACTGATACCACAGCTATGTACCTATTTCTTTTTAAGAACCATGACTACGCAATCCCAGTTTGCAAAGAAATTCAATGGCTCTACCCAGGAGGACATTTCCTGAGAGTTCTGTTGGTAAAGACATGCTACATTTTCATTCTAAAAGGCATGAGTGTCCTTTAAACAAAATGTATGTCACCTGCAAAGTTCACATCACAACATTTCTGTAACTAGAGCCAGATGAGTTGTTTTGATTAAAATTACTGGGCTGGATTTTTCTTTTAATTGTATTTAATATGTTTTAAATTAATGTGGTCACCCATCTGATATTTTTGTTCCAATTACGTAAGAAAAAAATATCATTATTTATAGTTTGAATGTAGTAAAAATGGTTTGCATAATGCTTTGCTGAAGGAAATGGTACATTTCCTTTCAGATTAGTAGCTACTTTTGTTAAAGCTTTTTGTAACATTGCTCTCCTTGCAATGTTTTTTAATTCCTTTTTCCTCCCATTCATCCTGGAACATAGCTCAACATTTCCAAATTCCAGTCCATGGCTACTCTGACCTATTTTTGTCAGAAAAATATATTCTGAAATATTTATATCTTTCTCCCTGACAATTCATGAGTTAATGCTTTTCTCTCAGGCTGAGGAAAAAGTTTTAGAAAGAGAGAATTGATTGCCAGTAGTTCTGCTGTTCAGTTGTGCTGACCTCATCACATGCAGGAGACATGCAAGCCGATTTTTTACTTGTGCTTTGATGTTACAGCTTCAGCTTTGTAAATATTCTATGTGCTTTCTTAGGAAAAAATTGTAGTCTGAATAATATGCTTATTTTCAAAGCAAATGGGTTCTTAAATATTAGCAATTAATACTCTTTTCAGACATTCATTTCTAAGTAATTGAGCTTGTTGCAATCTTGTTTCTTCATTTTTAGACACTTGATTGTAGGACCTCATATAAGGATCTGCTCTTGAATGGAGCTAGTGTTCTGCTTTATCCTAGTTTATCATTTCTCTTCACTGCTTTTGACAGCATTTATCCATTTTTTTTCTGCTGTGCCAGCTCTCATGCTTCTTGGAATCTGCTTGCTAGAATGACAGAAAGTTTAATTGACAAACAAAAAAGCAATGCTTTTCTGATGGTTTAACAAAGTGAGTCAGCTCAGTAAGGATTCAGCATGAAGGAGGATTTGCAGCTACACATCTAGGACCTGAGCAAGAGGAGGCGTGAGTGGGAGAGCCTCCAGAGGCGGCCAAAGGGAGAAGGTGGATGGTTACAGAGCTATGGTGTGGAGGGAAGGAGGAATGAGTGGAACACACATCTTTCTGACATGACTGAGCAGTAGGTTCTGTGCCAGAAGCTTGGTGCTTACCAGTACTACCTGTATGGTAGCCACTGCTATGCTGAACACTGCAATTTATACACTTATGGTGGGTACTAAGGATGAGAGCACAGATTAATGTAAAAAGCCTTTTGCCATAAACTTCACACAGTAAATATTTATGGTATGGGAAGTTAAACCAGTATTTTTTAGTCTAGAAATGTAGGATCATAGATATAACCATGTACTTCCTAAAATGAAGTGGTCTAATTTTTTGCTGGTAGCCAGAAGTAAAAATTGCCTAAATATTTTGTATTGTCTGATTGCTTCATATTTTGCTAAACAAAATGTTTTTTCCTTTTTATCTGCCTAAGAATGCTATCTAAAGATAATGGAGCTGAAGGATAGAGATTTGTCAGAGAAAAAATGTCTGAGAATTTGTTTAGTTGTGGAAATGAAACTTCTGGACTGATTGAACGATGTTTTAGTTGAAGTAGATCCTTGTACATTTTTGTGCACTTCTAAATGCAGCTGTCTTGGATAAACATCTTACTCATTTTAAAGTAAGATTTTTTAAAAGTGTTTTGATATTGTTCCTCAATTGCAATTTCTTAAACTTGTCTGTTTTCACTTTCAACTAGTGTGTTTATTTGGGATGTTATTCTTTTAATTCCAGATTTTCTTCTGTTTTTCTGTTTCATATATGTTTGTCTGTCAGGTACTAGTTGGTTTTTAACCTTTATTGGAACTTTCATTGTATTACTGCAGCTAAGCAGGTGTGAGACCGAAAAATTATTAATGACAGTTTTCGTTTTTTATTAACTTCAATAAAGTATTACAAAATATGCACTTGCAAAAATAGATGGAAAAAATTACAAAGAGTTCTAATACATAATTGGTAGTTTTACTCCTGTCCTGAATTTGTGACTTTTTGCTTTGTCAGTACTTCACAGATCTTTCGTATTAGTTATGTATTAATTTTTGGTTTTTAATAGTATCTTCCAATGAGTGTTGTAGGTTACTGCGGAAAAATGCGCAGAAGAAACACGTTTCCAAGTAATGAGCCCTTATTGATGGTAGATTTATGTGCAAAGTATTTAAAAATGAAAAAGCAGTGATACAGCAATTTTTTTCTTTCAGGCTTGAAAAAAAATTGTATTTACTTTTTGTCTTAGATGGTTTTCAATATCTTATAAGAAATAACTAGAATATCCTGTAAAGTTTTCCATACGTTAAAAAGACCTTTATAGCTGCTTAGAGGGTCTGACCTTAGGAACTAAGGACTGATGGCCTACAGGGAGAAGAAATCAAGAGTCATCAGCAAGGTTGGTTGTCATAGTCTCAGACCCTGAAGTTCAGATTTCTGTTCTCAAAATTAATTTCTCTTTGACTATCATGTCAGTGACAAAAGTACGTGAACTAAATTCTCTGATCCCTCATCCATTTTTCATGTTCCTCTCCAAGGACGTAGTACCCTGAGATCTAAACTCCCATTTTAACAGATACATGAGTTCTCTATGTTATGCCTAGATTTTAAATGAAAATTATAGCTTATACTTAGATGTCATATGCTTCGGGAGTAGCAATAGATGTTGTTAAAACTTTAGATTTCAATGCATTCTATTTAACAATGAGAAGTTTTGTTTTTCAGTAAAACAAAGTCACTACTGTTGCTTCTTTCAGTAAAACACAAGGCACTAATACTTCATTCACTGACTAATACAATGAAAATACATTGAGAGTTTTTACATAACCCACTGTTTTTTCTATTTATGGGAATGTAAAACATCTGTACGTGTAGCAGTCTTACTTGGGCTGGTAATAGAACAAAGCATTAGCTAGTTTTATTAAAGTCTTAATCATTGAATTTGTAGGCACTTGCACAAAACAGTGGTATTTCTTGCTCTCCTGTAACTACAAAGTGCGAAAGTACCTGTCCAGAGAAACAAATTAAAAATGTATCAGTATACAATTATGTGATGAACCTTTACTACAGGGATATTCATTATCAGATTTTTGGGGCTACCTTCTCTAAGTGTTTAAAACCTACAAAGAATCCCAGGAAGATCAGTTGACACAGTGTTCCCCAAGTAGCACACTTTTGCACTGGAAGTTTGATCTTGACTCTAGCTGCTCTTCATAATCCTTTACTCATAAGAAAAGTGGCCTCTATTACTCATAGAGAACCCCAATGAAGATCAAAGGAGTAAACAAACCACAAAATGCACATACTATTTCCAGCTATTCTTTCTCTAATCTCATGAATGTGTCTCACTGAAAAGTTATTCAAAGAGAGAATAAGCCCTTATTGCAGCAGGCATGGGATTTGTATCTTTTTATCTCAGATGAGGAGACTGCTACTTCCTGGTTTCAAAGAAAGGAGGTGAATTCAATTGAGGGAATTGAATTATTTCATCTGCTGTGTTGTATTCACATTGGTCACTGTTTTATTTCCATTATCAGATTAAAAGCAATAGCAGAGGTACCTCCTTTTGTAAATACTCATCCAGCCAACAAAAAGCTTCTGAGATTCTTACTTGGGCTATGTTACAATATGTTAAGCAGCTGTACAGGGTGTTGTTTTGACCTTTCAGTAGCAGTGAGAACATTTAGGAAAACACTGTAGTGGCCCATGTGTGTTCTGCCAGGCTGTGCAGTTGTTCATACGTGAAGGTGTCTGGCTTATGAAAGACATTTCCTGTGAGCAAATTCAAAGACAGATGAATGCAGTCAGTAGTCTGGTACAAAAATCTCAAAGGTAGCAAAGGAAGCCTGAAAATACTATGTAGATAAAGAGGACTTCCTTTTTTTTTTTCTTTTGGGCAGCCTCTTACACAGACCTTTCGACTGTGTCTGCCCTGTAAAATTTATGGCCACGGTTATGGGCTCACAGAAGCATGAATAAATGCACTGTTAATCGATGCCAGACTGCACTGTGAAATCAAGTTTGCCATTTCCAGTATTAACTTGGCCACCTTTAAGGTCATGTGACCTCTTACAGACATGGAGCACCTCATGCAATAGCTTTTTTCATTATTTATTTATAGACATGGAAGAAGCAAAATGAATCTACAGTCCAGATAAGTGCATTGTAGAGAAACTGCATAGAGGGCTTTTTTGAGAGAGCAACACTTTCTGGAATTTTGGAAGATAAGCTTAGTATGGAGTCATATTTTTGTGGTCAAATCAGGTGATACAAGCTTTTCTGCCTTGAGCTATTACTGTTAAGTAAACTAAAATTACTTGTAACTTAAAGTTGGCCTAGCAATTTTGTCTTCCTAGTTATTTGAAATATGTACAATCTATATACTTGATTCTCAGGACATACCTGAAGACAGAAGCTGGAGGAAGCAATTTGATTTACTATAAGCAGTAAAATTTTACTCAGTCTGTATGAGAAACATTTTATTACACTTATTTAATTCATCTTCTGTAATTGTAGAAAAAACATACAATAAGACATTCAGATTAAAAGATTTAAATGATAATGTAATTGGTGTCACATTTCTCTTTGTACTTAACATTATCAAATACACTGGATTATGCTTTCTCTATGTAGTCAGTGAACTAGCATGAGTGTATCTAGCATGTATGTATAGTTCTCTCCATCTAGCAGTCATTCACATTTTCATGTTCATTTACAGCAGTATTGTACAGAGGATATAACATTTTTCATTATACTGAAGTGATGAGAGTCAAGTCATGAGTCTGGCTCTTCCCTAAAGACATCTCATTCATCTGGTAACCATGTTCACTTCTACGTCTTTTCATCCAAGATACATCCCTTATATCACTGAAGCAAAAAAGTCTCTCTTAAACACTCAATTACTGAAATTGGTATTACTGTATTCAATTACTGGTGTTAATTGACCTATTGAACTATACTTTCGTTTTCTTCCATACATTCTGTGATAATTAAAAATAGGCTTGCCATTTTTATTCAGAACAAAAAATTTAGAGCAAGTTCCTTGACTGTTTGTTTTCATTAAAAGGTGTTCTAAACAACCACCACCTCCAGCAGCTCCTGGGAATTCCTTCTGCTCAGCCCAGAGACCCTGGGGTCTCTCCAGCTCAGGCTGATGGATGCCGCTGTTGCTTTCCCATTTGCAGGTTCAGCCAACAGTGAGGATACGTCTGGCTTTACACTAGTGTGGTGATTTCTACCTCCTTTTTATTATCCGGCTTAGAAAGTCTCACAGTGAAATGCATACGTGATAAACACAAGGATTGCTTATGAATTCAGTAGGTGGCATTTTCCAAAGTTTCCTAGTGTGCATTTTGACAGTCGTAGAAAGAGAGCTTGTTTCTAAGATGAACAATTGCCAAACAGTTTTTTATTCTTCCGAGCTTAATAAGTTCGAGTGAGGATGATAGTATTTTTCAAAAGTATATTTTAAATGTGAGTAATTTTCAGCCTGTTTGTCTTCATTTTTATAGAACCAGAGAGATGCATGGCCTTTCAGTAGTTAAGGGTGTGTATGTTTGCGTTTCTTTACCTTTTTTTTTAGGTGCAGTACTGATAAATTACTAATCGTGGATGTTGTGCTACTATACAGTGTAATAAAAGACATTCTAAAACCACAACAGTCTATTGATCACTAAGTACAGTAGTACGACAACCCATTGTACCTTACTTCCTCCTGACATTAGTCCAGAATATTTCCCCACTATGCCCTTTGAGGGCATAGGAATAGTTAAGTTTTAGTTTCAAATGTGTCTAGAAATATGTGACCTTTCCAAATTCTGTTTTTTCCCTTATCCCTCCAATGGTTGCTAATTCTTAGTTCTGAGTCATCCATCAAAACCAGCCTTGCAGTATGTCTAGTTTCTTCAGTGACTCATCATGGATTTGATGTCAGGTAAGGAAGCTGCAGCCAGCAGGTTAGAGCAGCTCGCCTCTCGAAACCAAATATGGATAAAATGCAAGTGAGCTTTTCAAGTATATTTTTAATTGGATTTTCAGAGAACCCTCAAAGCACCCATATGTAATATAAAATTTAATTACTGCAGAAGCTAAACTGACCTGAATGGACTTTATTTTTTTTTTTACTTGCAGATCTTTAGTTGATTTTTTTTCCCAGTGGAGTGTAGAATCCAGTGGTGACACTATCACAGTCTCATGTTGCTTTCATCACCTTTTTCAGGGTCCCAGAGACGTAGTCCATAGGACCCATGGCTGAAAACCATGAATACGGAGTTCTCTGAGTAAAGAAATTAGAAATGGAGAAAACTGTGTTTAGCTGAATTGAAACTCAGCCTTCAAATTTCGTTTTTGTTTTCTTAAACTTAAGTCTCACTTTTTATATATGTAGTTTGATTGATGTAGTATTCTAGTCTTCGTATTGTCACTTTTTGTTAATGAATTGAACTTCTGCTCTATTCTGAGTATTTTCTAGTCAGTGTGACAAAGTACCCTCCCCTAGAGGGCTCAGATACCTTAATGTAGTTTCCTGTTGTATTCTCGAACTGAAGAACCTGTACAAGTTTGTGTAGGAAATACTCATTTCACTGTCATTTCTATGTCTTTGAAAGCACATACAAAAATGTATTGTGGAAGGAAAGTAGACATCAGGGAACTGATTCTCCTATAAATCTCTTCATGGTATTACTGGACAGTTATTTCATACCTCTGAATAATTTGGATCCTGTCCCTTGAAAATTGAAAGGTACTCAATGGGAATGCAATACTCCAGAAGACTTTGTGGTTCGACATTTATTTGAAGATATGGTGATCAATTTCTTTATTCACTTCTGAAAGAATTAAAAGCCTAGCTTTGTTGTTTAAACTCAATTTTGAAAAATTTAGAACCATTAGTAGAACACCTAATTTTGTATTTGCACTTAGCAAAGGCAAGATGTGTGATGTGAAAAATGCAAGCAAAAATTAGTTCCTTCCTTTGAGAGTTGTGGATTGTTGTAAAGCAGAGCTGTTTTGAAGCTGAGCTCCATTGGTTGATTTTACAGAATCTTAGTGGTTAATTAACTAGACTGTCATTCATTCATTTATCTTTCTTTTCTTCTGCAGTAGCCAAGATCTTTAAGTGATTTTGAAATGACAGCTGAAGTATCAAGCTTCAGCAGGAACACATGGTTTTGGTGGTACCAGGACTGGCAACAAATACTGGTGTTAGATCTTACACTTGTATGATCTTAGATTTTAAGGTGCTTTAGAAAGAGCTGTTTAAGCCTGTAAACAGGCTATATTTTACAAATGTGAGAACTGGCACTGTAGTACCATATATAGTTTTCTTGGTTACAATGGAGAGAGGATTTTTTCCCTTCCATCCTGTCCCAGTACATTCTTTCACAGTTAAGAAGATTGTTACCATTTTTGAGTTGACCTTCAGAAGTGCTAACTGAAGCCTGTGGAAAAACTTCCTCCAGACTATAAAGAGAGTTGAAGGCTCTATGTGTTAGGCTACCAGTAGAGGCCTAAGTGACCTTGTTGTCATCCTAAAAATTTGATTGATTCTGATTCTTTTCTAGGCACTGAGGCTTAAAAGCAAAATGAACAAAGGTGTTTTACAAATGTTAATTTTAAAAGTGCTGACCAAAAGCAGAAGAGGTATTAAAATCCTGAACGTATGCTTAGAGAAAAGGTCATTCATTTTTCATCTGTGGGAAAACACATGGACAAGAGCAGTATCTTGGTGAACCCTGTTTCTCTTCTTCTATGAATGCTCTTATTTTTCCTTTTTACATATATATCATTAAGATTTGTAGTTGTTAAACATCTTTCAACCTATTCTAAGCACTTTTCATTGTCAGCTAATCCTTGCTGTCAGATTGCTAACTGAACAAAATTAATGTGCTCAATAAGGCAAGGCTGACTGAAAAAAAAGGGGGGACAAAGGGAAAAAAAAAAAGAAAAGAAAAAGAAGCATTTTGAAACTCCTGTGAACAAAAGGAAAATGTTGTAACCTTTTGTTTTGAAATACATGTTCAGAATTAAATCAAACACTGAGAATAATGTCATGCATATTTCTGTGCACAGTGAAATAGCAATGCAATTTGAAAAGGCAGAGCAGAGAGTAAAGAGTACTTTCTGCATGATTCACAGATCAATTTCAGCTAAAGTAAAAAATTCATTGGTTAGCACCTGCTTATTATGTTTCAAGTAGACTAGAGGGACTTAAAGTACCACAATCATGATCAGAAATCTGGAAGAATAGATTTAAACAAGGTTAAAATATAAAAGAAACTCCATGAACAGGGCTAGAACAAGCAGAATGGTGGGGGAGGCCTTAGCATGACATTAAAATAAATCATTATGTAGTGTCCTTGGGGGCCAAAGTTGGGCAAGCCAATTTTTTTTGAACTCTATATAACTAGATCATAGAAAAAACACTACAGATAAGCAATAACAGAAAGTAAATATGTCTAGTGAATAGCTGGGATACAGATGATTTTTCAATTTAGCCATCCCAACATTACCAGATATGTCACAGTCTTCAATATCTTAAAACTTGAACTTTGATATTGCTATGATGCTATTTAATAGTATGTCAATAGTGTGATGGAAAATAGAATCTTCAAACGAATATTTCAAAATCAACATTAAAGTGCACATTTTAATTTTCCACTCTTTGAATACAGAAAATCATGAAATAAAAATCAATACTTCTGCATTTTTCAGACCTGCGAAACACTATGTGTCAGTGGTAAATACATAGCCCAGATGGTATTTGTCATCCAGAAAACTGTAATTCTCCATTCTGTACCAATAATTCTAGTTTCTTAATTTGTGGGAAAGCTGAAGGTCTTGTCACTACCATACAAGGAGAACTTACATAAGAAGGCTACAGAATTTGTTGCTAAGGGGCATTGTAACCTATAGAATGTAGAATGTTCAACGCAAGAGCAGAGGTTAGCATGAGGAGTACTGGTGTTTTAAGTTGAGCTAACCCAATCTTTATTTACTTATGATAAATTTGTTAGAGAAACCCTCAACATACCTAATACAAAAGATGAGCAGAAGCTTGTATGTGGCTACAATTTCCTTTTAACATGGCACAAAGAATTGTAGATAGTAAGTAATTATTTTTCTTTTTTTCACTTTACAGAAGAGCTCTTAATTTCTTTTAATATGGGTTTTGAAACTTTGCATTGACTATTGAGCGATTTCCCGTTGCTCTGTAGCAATGAGAAAACTCCACTGTAGATAATCATAATTTTAAAAAGCACACTTTTGTAAATTTGGACCAAGAATGTAGTGGCTTTCTAAGCCTTTGATAAGGCAAATCCAGTGTGCTGTCTGCTTGTATTTTTCACCACAAGTGAATATTTACCACTCTGCTGTTAATTTTAATTTGATGTTCAGAACTGTCTGATAAGTTAATCCACTACTGTCTTTGGAGAGGTATGAGTAACTTGCACACACAAAGAAATGCTTTCCAGGCTCTTGCATGCTTATAGAACTGGAGCTTTACTAGATTTACTATTTGCTAATTGTAATCCTTGTAATTTTAAAATCTCAGAAGAAAATCCTCCGGTCTTGTTTTCTGAAGCTACTTTTCTTGTTTCATTAAAAAAAATCTTGCAAGCTCATGTTAATACTATAACTTCTCATATCTTGCAGAATCCCTCATAAATGCGAGACAGCCAAGCCTTATATTCACTGTATCAAACTGCTTGAATATTTTTAGGCCTGCACATTTGTGTATAATTTATGAATACTTTTGAAAGATAGTCCCATAGACAGAGCATAATGTACCACCTACATGAATAGTGAATTGTGCTTTAGGGAAGGATAGTACTAATTTGGATGTGATGATATTAAAAATAGTCAGAACAGCATCATAAAGAATATTTATTAATCATACAGTTATATTCTGTTCTGTCAAAGAGTAAGGAATCAAACTGTAGCACTAAGAAAAATCCGGAATATTTTTTGTTATCAAATTCTAATAATGCAAGGGGTATCAAATAAGGTGTGTACTTACCATTCAAAATTAAGACTGGCTTTAAATGCTTAAAATGGAAGCTTGAATATTCAACTGTCAAATCTATTGTAAACTTCTAAGATTTGTCTGCTCTAAAAATTGGAGGGAAGAGGAACAAAGGAAAGGAATTTTTCCAGTGTTTGTGTGGCATGTAAGGACTCCAGATATGAGATTTTTTTTCTCTAATTGTGTCAATTAGTGATTATTATTGCAATTAAAAACTAGCAAGCAGGTTAAAATACAGTATGTATGAAGTTTGTTCATTTGTTTGCTCTAAGATTACTGTCATGGGAGTTTGGGGATTCTTTTTCTAAAAATAGTTTTTTTGTGGGTAGAGGTACAATGTGGAAAAAAGGGGACTTATATATTCCTGCATTTTCTGGACAAGTAAGCTATGTAATGAATTTTGAAGTTTTCAGACCAAATATTCTGACAACCTATTTACAGAAAACAGTAGTAATCCTAGTGTAAATTTATGCAATGCAGCCAGTCTTAGCTATCTAAGAGCAGTTTATATCTAACTGCATGACAGTTAGATATGAAGTTCTCTTAGATGGAAAAGTGGAAGAATAAATCTGGTCCAATGATGTTCTCACCTCCCAGATATGATGCACCAATATGTTTGTGTGCAGTGTTTACACAGGAGGTATAATGAACAATAATCCTAATAAAGAATAATTGTGAGGAACTTTTCTTAAATAGGAGAAAGTAAAGAACCTAGGCCACAGAGTGTGGTTCTGCAACTTAGCAAAAGCTATTAACATGCAGTTTCTCTCGTTCTTTCTTGTAGCTAGCATGACATGAGGTATCTAAACAACAGTAGTAGTTTTATTGTGTTTTTGAAACACGTATTTTACTTAATCTTTAATTAGGAAGAGCTTTCAGGTTCCTAACAGAATTGAGAAAGAGTCTTCTCAAAAAAACTGGTAGCTTAGTAGGGTAGAGCACTCTACCAAGTTTGGGCTAGCAACTGAGTTTTGAATCTGAGCTTTGTAGTAACCAGTAATCTAGATAGTATTTAGCAAAGTTTGAAAGCTCATTTGGTTTTATATAGTAGGGCAATTGTTATGTTTGGACTTTTATTGTTATATTTGGAAACACTGTAAAAATTGGTCTTCTTGTGTACTTCAGAAAAAATCAAAACCTCCCTAATAAACAGCAGAAGTTTTGTCATCCATTATGGAATATATTTTTTAACTACTCAAAATATCAAACCTTAGCAGGATGATTAATTATTTGCAAACCGTACAGTCTAAAGTATCAACAAAGGGTGCTGTTTCAGCTTTAACCTCACTTCTGTATAAAAGTAAACTGTTCATCCAAGCTCTCATTTTGCTTTTAAAGTGGTTGTGTGAGCTTAGAGATCCCGTCTGCCCCAAGGTCTCAAGGCAGTAATTCTGCTTACTAGAATGCATAGGAGTGCATGCCTCTTCCCTCTTCCTCATCCTTCAATGCCCATTCTCTGTGGCTGCCACAAAGTGGTTCCTGTCAATAGGCAGGGCAAACCAGGGATCTTTTGGGATGACTTGTCTTTCGTTCTGATTGAATATTGTTCCTCTTGGATTCTTTTCTTCCCATGATGTCTCTCCTCACAAGCCAGAATGTAAGAGCACCTTGTGCCAGCAAATGCAAATGGATTCCTCTTTTGAGTTCTGCAGTTTGACGTTATGCAAATCTTTCTTTGTGAGTGGGAACCTTGCCATTTCTTCTTTTCTTCCAGTGTTGAATTTCAGCTTTGCTTCCTGCTATGGACATGTGCTGTACTGACATTAGTTGCTTACATGGTGTTGGAGAAAACAGGGTCTTCACAAAGATCATTAGTTCCCTTAAACTGTCAGTCCATGTGGACCACAAACTCTTCTGTTAAGCTAATTTTTCCTCTGTTGGATCCAGGCTTGTCAAAATATATGGGTTCTCTCCTTTTTACCCAAACGAGATTCTGTCCCTACCCCTAGGAAGAATCTCAAATTTAGTTGGTCTTGTGTATTTATGCAGTAATTAAGCTTCATTTTTATTATTAAGTTATGCAGCAATGTTTTCCTTTTTTTTCAGCCTTCTTGAATGATACTGCTCAAAAAACAGTATGCTCTGTGGATTTTATATACTTTCTCTAATATTGCAAGCTGGCTGCAGTGACATTTAAAAATCACTAAGTATGTTATAAATTAGTGGCCTGAAAAAAATGACACTAGAAAATGTCATAAAGCATCAGGAAAAAATGTAAATATTTAAGGTGACTAGCTTAAACTTAATGAAAAGTTTAAGCTTACCTATGGGGAAATCAGTAACTTTAACCTTAAATATAATTTTATTGTTTATTCAGTAAAAAAGTGAATAATGGAGGAGATGGGGTTGGTACTTACAAATAACCAGGCTACTGTAGCTGAGAGAAATTTTGAATATACTTTTTTGTTCAATGCATTTTAGTTTAATATTTTGCATTTTTGCAACATTCCAAAAGCTATAATAATTAAGTAATTAATAAAAATTACATATGAAAAATAGTGATAAATTTAAGAAAATGTGGAAAAAAATAGAAAACACAAATGTGAAAGAACACTTAGCTACAGATTAAAAATAAATTTGTGCATTACCTTCTTTTCCTCCTTATTTTTCTTGCAGAAAGATAGCCAATTAAGAGAAGGGTAGAGCTCTAAAGGTATAAAAGCCCTAGGTATTTGCTTTAGTTTAGGGTTGCTTCTACTGAAGCAGACCCAACGTCCGTCTGGAGACCCCTGAGCTAAGGCCTCTGAATGTACTGTATTATATGCTACTTTCCCACATACTTTCTTGACCTGCAACAGTTTATGTCTAAGAGACTTGCTGAGACAGATGTGCAATCTTTGTGTTTAGAAATAGTTATCCTATCTCCCTCCTTGCATGTTGTGCTGTCTGCACCATCTGGTGGCATGGAGTCCCACAACCCAGCTTCAAGTTATAAAGATTTGCCACATTTTGTTTGTTTTGAGTCTGTTACTTCCTGGGTTCATTTGCTGCCTCTAGGTGAGAAGAGACAATGAGCTTTTAGTACCCATCTGCCCTTTTTATGCCTTTCCTGTTTTTAGATCTCGGTTATGTTCCCTTGGTTCCCCTCCTTTGGCTTAAGGTACTAAATTGCTTCCAATCCAAAATCTCTTCTATGCCTTTTCTAATGTTGTTACGTTTTTTGAGGCTTGGGAAACCAAGACTCTGCACGGTATTCAAGGTAATACAGGATAGTGCTGTAATGATGTTCTCTGTGTTGTTCACTCCTGCCTTTTTAAGAATTCCAAAGAGTTTGCTCCTTTGCACACTGTGTAGCACTGAGATTCTAATTCAGAATGGTGTTGGTCAGCTCTAAACTTTCTTTGAGAATTGCTGCATTTTGCATTTTTGGTATTGAGCTTCATTTGCCATTTTAAAATCTACTTCCTCAATCTTACAGAGTTCTTATGTCATTCTTCACAGCCTGCCTTTATCTGCACTAACACAAAAAGCCTGGTATCATCAGCAAATTCTGTTAGTTCATTTTCTCCTCTTTTTTTCTCTTCTGTTTTAATTGAGGGAAGAGATTAAACAGCTGTGACCCCAGAGAATGGCACTGGTTGTTTCTTTTAATGTGAAAATTGACAGTTTACTCTTTTCTTCCTAATTCAAGGTAATTATTTATTCATATAAAGCCTCCTCTTCTTTTTGCTGCTCTGAAGTCTTGGGTGGGAAAGGGAGTGGGATGTCAGTAAGAGCTTTTGGAAATGCATATAAATTATATGAACTAGATCCTGCTTATGTGCATGATATTTTGCTTCTTTCAAGAAGTTGTCTTAGGCCATGCAGCAGAACTTCACATGCCATGTTGACACTTCCCCAAAATACTATGTTTACCTGCATAGCCATTAAATTTCTACTTAATTTGTCCATCAAACACATTCAGCTGGTATTGCATTGTCTTCCCCAGTTTCCCTTTCACTAATCCCAGTATTCTTGTGCTGTCATTTAGGTCTTTAAAGCTTTAAAGGCTTAAAGGCATTCAAGTTTCTTCTGTCTTATTTCTTAGTCACCTGGTATTCATAAAGAAGCAAGTGTACTATTGTTTGTTTTTCTTAACCTCTTCAGTATAATTTTATTTGTTTAGTTTTCCTGGCTCTTGTTAGCCTCTGCTTTAGCTTTTAATAAATTTGGTTTGTGGGGGATGTTTTGTATGTGTAGGGGTTTTTTTTCCTTTTTGAACCATTGTGTATTTTGGCATTTGTTGGCTTCATCCTGCTTCTCATTTGAAAAATTGCTATCTGTCCTTGATTTCAATAGGATGCAGTTCCTTTATGTGTTAAATTAGTTCTGTTCTTCCTGAAAAGATACTCTTTGTTCCAGAACCAGCACTGGTTTCCAAAGATCCTTCCTTCTCACTCCTTTATCTGTGACACATTTTAAATTTTGAAGACAACATTTAGCCTTGGTCAGGTAATCCTGCTGTTTGGGCAGATGTTTTTATTTTAAAATGTGACCAGTAGTGCTGCATAGTTGTGCCAAGGAAATAATTCAGAATATTATTCTTCTTGAATCTGGTTACAAATATCCTTTGTAGTTTGCCGTGCAGGTTACAAATATCCTTGATATCAGTATCCTATGGAGATAAGCTGAAAGAATTGGGGGATTTCAGCCTGAGGAAGAGAAGCCTCTGAGGAAACCTTATAGCACCTTCCAGTGCCTAAAGGGGGCTAAAAGAGAGATTATGATTTTAAAAGTGGGTTTAGAGTATTATGTTTGCACTTGCAGCACTTCTTTACAGCCATGGCGATCTTAGAAGGATCGTGTTACATTCCTTGTTATTCTCCCCTCCAATGTGAAATTTCATCTCTAAGACTACAGAGTATTTTTCCTCTGTCTTCAGTAATGTTTTATGTGATTGAGAGAGTTTTAAATTAACAAAATCATTCCACTGATGGAATTTTTCATACTGGAAACTGGTTTTCTTCAATTTTTTCTATTTTTTAGACTTTAAATTTCACGAATTAGAAAATATTTATTATAGATTGCAGGTAGGATGTGTTGAATTCTGCTATTCAGTGAATAATTGTATGAAAAGATAGTTGGGCTAATGAAAAAATGAAAGATACATTTTATTTAAATAAATTTATTTAGCGTTGTTATATATTTGAGTGGTAGGAAAGCATGGTGTTTTAGTTCTGCCATTTTCATAATAATTTCACATTTTAAACAATAAACAATATTAAGGCTTATCATGGCTGTTACCAAAGACCATGTGTATGGTTTACTTGAATGCATTGTTTTAATCTACTCTGTATTTGAAGGCCAGATGATACTTGTAGGTAACATAAAAATTATTCACATGAAGAAAGGTATTTTTTTATGTTGAAAGGAACTCAGAGTTATTGCTAGTGGTTTGATTACTATTCATGGCATAAAAGGAGATTATTTTCAGGGTAAAGGGATTTGTGAAAAGATAATTGGTTAGACTAACATTCTCATTGACCTAATTTGCATTAAATATGCTACTGTGAATTGTAGTTATGCTTTTCCATTTGAAAAGCATGCTTTGTTAACTTACTTAAAGAGCCTAATTAAACTACAGTTTAAGTCATAGCCTTTAGTTCAGCAGTACAATATCAAACTGAGGATCTGTGATTACCAACTTTGTGAGTGTGGACAATCATAGACCAGGCCTTGATCCCAGTGGATTTTCCAGATGAAGTAGGTTGATTTAGCTAGTTTACATCTGATCATTCTCAGATACTGAAAGCATTTAACTAATCCTTTATTTTAATTTTACTCTTTGATAAGATTAGAGAAAACTACTCTGTGAGGCAGTGTGAGCAATAACTAGAGCAGTCTTGGGGATATTGGAAGAAAGTACCTATGCCTTTGTTGTAGTAGTAGGAAGACTTTGAGAACCGTTTTGTTTTCCGTAGATCTTCTTTGCATATGTAACTAAACAGTGCCTTTAAAATATGAGCTGTTAAAACATTAATTTGCACATTTTCCTACTCATTTTAAAATTAGGGGACTATATTTGAATTTCTTTGGTTTTCAGAATTAGTTATTATGTATTAGCAGTACTCTAGCTATTTTGAAACAGGCATTTATTTCCTCTTGTGCTGTGTGCAATGAAGAGGGAGGTGCCTTTGTCAGTAGTGAGACAACTGTGAGTGCTCAAGTTAAGTGTTTGCATCTGCAGATAGATGCAGAAAGATGTAGGGTCTTATATTTCCACACTGCTGAACATCCCTAGAAACACCATGGAACCTGGTGTTTGTATTGTATGAACTGAACATTTGTAAAATTAGCCACCTTATTAATCTAATTGTTAATTTCAGTGCCTAATTTTAATTATTGGTACTTGTACTGTTTGACAATGGCTGTTTTCAAAATAGTAATCTCGGGAGACACTGAGTGTAAACCAAAATATAGCTGATCAGGCAAGGCTGTATATCAGCACAATATTGCTGAGCCGTGTTGGATAAAACTAATGAAAACAGAGAAATGCATATTCAAGCAGGACATGGTAATGGCCTTAAATATCTATACAAATATTCGGCTGAGAAGGTCACATTCTTCCTGTAATGGTTCTGAAAATTACGATGGTGAATTACAGGTAGTCTGTATTACTAGTATGTGACTACATTTGCATACCCAATGACCATACATGAAATGTAATGAAATAGAAATGCACTTTAGATACTAAAAAAATTTGAAAAATTCACAGCCAATAAATTTTAAATTCCACCTGAAGGATGATTAGGTATCTCATTTCTCATTATTTGGTAAAGGAATATGCCAATTACTATGCCATTTTGCTGCTTATTCATTTTGTTTGCAAAACAGAAGCCAGCTGATACTTGCCCTATTGACCAAAATTGCTGAAAGGTTGCACTCTCCTCCATTTTGGGACAGGCAGACAATGTAAAAGAAGCCATTTTGGGGAAGGCAAATTATATGTTCAGATTTTGTCTGCAGGATTAAGGCCATGATTCAGGAATTGTCAAAGGTGTGAATGGCAGTTGAGATGTTGAGAGCCAAATGAAAGCTAGATGTTCAATTGCTGGTAAAGCCATTGTAAACTTCCTCTAGGGCATTCATTCTCTTTTAGAGAGAGGTGTTGCTTCTCAACCAGCTGCTGGAATAAATCTCAGTGACTTACTGTTGATCACAGAATGGATCAGGCTGGAAGGGACCACAGTGGGTCATCTGTTCCAACCTCCCTGCTCAAGCAGGGCCATCCCAGAGCACATGGCACAGGATTGCATCCAGATGGTTCTTGAATATCTCCAGTGAGGGAGACTCCCGAATCTCACTGGACAACCTGTTCCAGTGCTCACGGCAAAGGAGTTCTTCCCCATGTTTTGGTGTAGCTTCCTGTGCATCAGTTTCTGCCCATTGCCTCTTGTCCTATTGCTTGGCGCCACCAAAAGAGCCCCTTGGCACCCTCCCTTCAGATACTTACAGGCAGTGATGAGGTCCCCTCTCAGTCTTCTCTTCTCGAGGCTGAACAGGCCCAGCTCCCTCACCTTTTGTCGAAAGAGGGCCTCTCCAGACCCTTGACCAGCTTAGTAGCTCTGTGATTCTCAGGATCAAATTTCATCTCCTTCACATAATAATTCAGCATGTTTGGTTTTTTCTAATAGAACTCCCGAAACAGTTATTTATCCTTTAATTGCAGATAGTCTAAGAAGGAACGTTTTAGCTTTCTCTTGCTCTATACCTTTGGCCATCATCTTTCAACCCTAATCTTTCATGTTTTCTCTGTCACAGACCTTACTGATTTTTTTGAGTTATTGGAATTCTTGTATGTTTTTTTCAGTAAATAAATTTGCAAGTCTGTCTTTTGTAGCACAGCATGGTGCTGCAATAAAAGTATTGCATTTCAAGCAAAATGATAATCCAGTATCCCTTATAGTAAGAGAAAGTTTCTGCTGGCTTAAAGGAATGTGGTAGGTTAGAAGATCCTGTAATTAAGGTAATGTATTTAACTTAATTAGTCCTATTTAAGGCTTTCTTTTAATTCAGTTCTTTTTGCATATGAATTGGAATTTGGGTTCAGTGCCTTTTTTTGATGATGTGCTGGAGGAGGGGCTAGTTCAAGGAAGAGAGAGAATATAGCTACCAGACATCAGGAATTCTTTCTTCGGCTTGTACAAAGTGATTTTTTAAAATATTTACAATCCATTTTTAGAAATATTTGCATGTTGGTAAGAGAAAGTCTATCTACAGAACTTTCAAAGCTGTTCATAAGAAATTCACTCCGTGAATACCGTGTGTATTCCTAGTATGTTATCCAAATTGGACTTTTGAATGAAAACCTTGCATGTTGCCATGGCACCTAATACCTCATCATTCAGTTTTGTATTTGTTGCCCTTTTTTAGTACTGTTTTGCAATAAGCGATTAAAAGGCCTATAGAAGTCTGGCATAAATAAGTTTAATATTGTGAATACAAGCAGCATTAATATTAAATATCAAATGAAAATTTGTTGAAGAGGTGAGATTTATTTACTGAATTTACTTCTTTAGAGTTCGAAAACTTGTTATTCCTTTTTTAAATAAATATATTTTTTATTTCTTTTCTTTAGGAGATTCCTTTACACAGTTTCGATTTGCTGATGAGAAGGAATGGGATAAAGAAAGTATATGCCATAAGCAGGTAACAGATTTATCATTCAAATGATTTTATATAGATAATCACCTGGGACAGAATATCTAGGTAGTTGTGCCTTCAGCAACAAATTGTTAATACAATAATAGCACTCTTTATTCTGTATATTTTTATCAACTTCTCTCTAATGCTGGAGGCTCTTGTCCTTGGGCCTTGTCCTTTTTTTCCACTGAATACTAATCAAAGCAGCAGGCTAGGTTTTTAAGTAATGGGAGGAAATAACAAGAAAGCCCTCCAGTGAAGAGAAAATAAGGGATTGTCTCTTTGCTTTACTGACATAGAAATTCATCCTTCCTTTTTCAGCTGTGTTCAAGAGAAAAGTGTTTAATAGAATGACTATAACAAAACCTGTAGGAATATATTCATATATTGGACTATGAAGCATTCTAATTCTTTCAAATTAACAGTTCATATGCTCTGGTTGAAACTTCATGCACTAAATAATTAGTGCACCAACTAGATTATTTGTATATGAATTCTTTATGCTTGAACATAAAGGAGCATGGCAATAGAAGTCTCCTGTTTTGTCTATCAGGATACCTTGAAGTGTCTCAATCTCTGCAGCTGTCTTCCTCGTGCAAGTCACCTAAAGTTTTGCAAAATATATGCTTTTGTCTTACAGGTTTTTTTAACGATTTCTATGAAACTCTGAGTATTTCTTGTAACATCCACATATATTCAAATTTTAAAGATTTGCAATTTATTTTCTAAAATATTACAATAATTATTCCCTGGAAAGTGATACTTAAAGGTATTTTAGAGTTGCAAAGTCAAATTAAAATGAGAAAATAAATCCCAGTGCAGCACTTGTTTAAACCACCACCTGTTTCTTCAGTGGAACACAGTCTTTCAGTGACTATTTTTTTCTTACCAGTTCTTCTGTTCCTAGTGTGCAGGATGATGTCAGTATCCCAAATATTCATTTCTTCATAATTTCCTCAGAGGCTTTTCATTGTAGTATTTAGGTGATTAGAGCACAATAATTAGTTCCTGACTGCCTAAAGCCATTGTGAGGAGACTGAAACTGCATGTTGTCACCATTACCCGTACTTTGATTTCTTATTTTAATCCAGAATCCTGTCCCAGATCGTTTCATAGCATTATATAATTTTTCACATTGTCTCTGGTCTTCAACCCGATATCTTCTTTTTGTTTCTGACCCATCTTTCTTTCCCCTGAAAGCCAGATCCAAGTTTAATTTTCATCCTAGATACCATTCACCAAATTCCTGGCCTTTGCCTCTTAGCTCACCTGTTTCTAGTTCTTTGCCTGTCTACACATTATGTACAGGATTAGAGAATTTTAAACTGAAGTAAATTGATTATGAGGAAACAGAATAAAGCAGAAAAGACATTAAAAAAAAGACAGTTGCAGAATGATTAGATATTTCTCACTCTCTATCTTTTGTAGAAAGCAATGGCAGAGCATCAGTTTCAAATGTGGAATGGAAATGTCACAGTGACATCAACACTAACAAAATTTCAGTTTATTAAGAATACTGTCTTTCATTTTTACAAAAAGTAGATTTGTATTTGCCTCATTGCGTATTGATAAAATGCAATAAAAATGTTTCATAACATGGTCTGCAGTTGAAAAAGCAAACAGGTGTTATTCATGTGGATTTTTCAGTGAAAAAAAATTGGGTATTCCAGCAACAAAGTATGCCTCTACTTTTTTTTTGAGCAAATAAAGCTGTGTGCCATGAAGTGTTCATAATTTATTGAATACTGCTTTGATCCCTTCACTTTTTATTACAACACCACTTTTATAGAAATCTCTACATAGATAGCGAATTCCTTCTTCTATTATTTTTCAAAATTCCTCTTTTCCTTTATCCTCAACCTTTCCTCCTCTTCCCTATCTCCTCTTTTTTACCTTCATTTGCAATGTTCATTCGTGTTAATATTTTTGCAAGTATACGTAGCTCTTCCAAAATGCATTTAAATGTTTTTCAATTATACTTTTTAGAATTTTTTGTGTTACCAGATTCATACAATTTCCTTCTCTTTTGCAACTGTGCAGAAGTTATATTTGATCCTTAATATTTGTCAAAATAACTGGATTTTCTGAAGATCTAGTTTATTGCTGGCAACAAGAATTATTTGGTGAAGACTTTGTGAGGTTACTTGCACCAGTGAATCATCTCTGATGGTGATCACTAATCGATTGTAAAATAGATTTCTTAATACAGAAGAAAAATTCTTACATCAGGTATTTGGTCCTTTTATTCTCATTACTAGATACCAGAGCCTGAATTTGGGTACAAGACTGTTAAATCAACTGCATTGTTTATTTTTAACATTTATTTTAATTTTGTAAATATAATGTCAGAACACACTATGTCTTTGATGTTCATTCTTACTACATGTGCAGGTGTTAAAAGCCTGTTAAGAGGTGTTGACTGGCTTTTGGAAGCAATATGAATTTCTTTCACAAATCTCTTACGATATGTCACAAAACTCTCCTAATTTATGAGTATCCGGACTTCTAAATGTCTGTGCCAGTCTACATCATATTGAGAGGGACAAACTTTTGTCCCTCTAAGTGAGATTTGGAAGCAACGTCTCTACTTCCATGAAAGTGGAAAGAGAGTGTAGACTGAACTTAAGCCTGTTGTTGTCAGATTTTAAAATATGTGATGGATATCAGATTTATCTTTGTCAGATTATCTATGGTGAACGTGCTCAGAATGTTCTGCTGTACTCAGAGCTTGAAATCTGTTTTAAAACTACTGAAATCTGGGTTGTTCTGTAGAAACTGCAAATACTGCTGGTCCATTTTGTGTAAATTTGTTTTTAAAAAGGGTTAAGAGAAAAGGAAACTTCAATACCTGTCACACTAATAACTTCTCATTTCGCAGCAGTAGCATATCTTTCTTGAGTGTTACTTTAGAAGTGTTTGTAACTATATACTTTGTTGCTTTTGTAAGTATCAAAACATTTAAAAAGATGGGGAAATATACCAAGGCTCCTGTTTAGGCATTAAATTTAGCTACACAGGAGCTACACGGGATGATTGCTTGGGAAATAGTAGCAACTCATTAAAGAATGGCATTTTACACTGCATGAAAGCTTCACAGTTCAAAAGATGTTTCAGTTGGAAAAGCTTCTTATGCCATTGTCAAGTTCTTGAACTATTTCCTACTTTGGAACTTCAAGGTATTCTCTAAGGAGCATTCTATTTATACGTTGTTTTTTAACCTTAAATGATAATTTGCATTTTAGGTGCTTATATGTTATTATTTAGCCAAACTGCTTCATAAAAATTCATTTTAAACTATTAATTTGCGTATTTCATTAGATTTCTTGAATGTGTGTGACAGGGGAATATAATACATTAAAATTATTAGGGGTTTTGTTGGTGGATGTTTTTGTGTTTGGTTGGTTGTTTTGTGTTTTTTCACAAGTGTACTATGTGTTGAATTGCATTTCAGTTCTCTGCACTTTCTGTTGACTGCCAGTCTTTGGTCCAGGCCCTTCAGGAATTGCCTCTACATCTGAGGTTGAATGTAGCTGCCGACCTTGTGCAGGTAATGCTGTGAAATTTCACAAGAAAATGCAAATATTTTAAGAGAAACAATGTGTGCAAGAATGATTAGTCTTCAAACATAAGTAGAACGTATTATATACATTATGTAAGTACATGCATTCCTTTAGACTGGCATGTCGAGTGGCATGTAATGCAGGATATCCCTCTATTAACATATTTTGTGTGCTTATTTGGCCTTAAACAAAATACTGGATATGCAGCATATTAGATTTGAAACAAGGTATCAGAGTGTTTGACATAGAATGCACTATTTTTGTGTTTGCTTCTCTTGCTAGCAGCTGCTGAAAGCTTGCACCAAAATTTTCTAAGTGCTTTCATATTCTTCCTGCTAATTATTTTAATTGTGATTTAATTTTCTACATCAACATGCATGTTTTTTCCATGATACAGTCTTAATAGAACTGTCAGTTGTACAGGTGAAGAAAATGTCATCTATTCTCCAGTGGCAGGAGGAGGGAGGTAGCAGCAATATTAGTAATGTGTTCCTTCAAACTGTGAAAAAGCAAATACTAATGTAAGGGTGAAAGAGCCAGTGAGATTTAAATACAAAACCAAAATTCTTAAAAGGATCCAACTGTCCAAGCAGTATGACCCTTCCAGATGGATTAAGGCTAGCCCTGGGTAAAAGGACTTGGGGGTGTTTATGAATGAAAAGCTCCATGTGACTCAGCAATGCATGCCATGTTTCAAAGGAAACCTGAGCAGCAGGTTGAGGGAGGGGATTCTTGCTGTCTGCTCTGCCCTTGTGAGATCCCACCTAGCATGCTGCATCCAGCTCTGGGGTCCCTAGCGCTAGAAAGACATGGATCTGTTGGAATGAGTGCAGAGGAGGGCCACAAAGTTGGTCAGAGAGCTGAAGCATATCTCCAGTGAAGACAGGCTGAGAGTTGGGGCTCTTCAGCCTGGAGAACAGAAGGCTCCATGGAGACCTTACAGCACCTTCCAGTGCCTTAAGCAGGCCTACAGAGCAGAGCTAGAGAGGGCCTTTCACAGGGGCGTGTATAGATAGGACAAAGGAAATGGCTTGAAGCTGAAGGAGAGTTGGTTTAGATTAGACTTCAGGAAGAAGTTTGTTACGGTAAGAGTGGTGAGGCACTGGAACAGCTTTCCTAGAGAAGCTATGGACTCCCCATCCCTGGAAGTGTTCAAGGCCAAGTTGGATGAGGCTTTGAGCAATCTGGTCTAGTGGAAGGTTCCCTGCCCGTGGCAGGCGGCTCGGAACTAGGTGGTCTTTAAGGTCCTTTCCAAATCGTTCTATGATTCTGTCAGTATCAGTGTTAGTATACAATCTCATATTCTGTAATAAGGGATAAAAGGAGCTTGTATATTGCATTTGCTTTTGTAAAAGTATCAAGATAACTTTAGTTTCCTTTTACTTCTGAATTCAATTCTGCTCAAATTTTCTGTACCTTCTTAAGTGATCAAATATAGCAAGTATGAATTATAATCCAAATTAGACAGAACAGTAATAATAGATAATCATTATAAGGACTCAAGTCCTTTTTTGTATTCTTAGGCATCAACACCTCTAGAGGTCCCACAGATGAAATCTAAAATTTTTGAAGATGGGAAGAAGAGAGAGCAGCTGTTTCAACAGTCTCTAGCTCAAAGTGAAACTATGGTGGTCTCCCATCCTGTTGGTAATTCTGTTGCTCCATCAGAACCTGAAAGTAAAAATGGCTCTAGGACAAATGCAAGAGAATCATTTCAGAGAGTTCATCCACTATCAAATCAAGACACTGACCATTTGGATGAAGAACTAGATCTTCTCCTGAATCTAGAGGCTCCCATTAATATAGAAAATAGACCTGCGTCAGGTACATTGTCCTGCAGCATATCCACTGAGAAAGATTTGAAAATGGATTGTAAGGAAAATGGTAAGTTTTCTCCCCAGCATGCCCTTATTTAATTTCCATTGTTCTCTGTTTTGGTGGTGTTTTTTAAATTTTTGATTAGCCAGTCAACAGTACTGCTATCATCATCTCTGTCACACTGCATTTCATTTTTCTGGGGCTGTGTTCTGACCCATTTGTTCATTGTCAGTTTTAACTCCTTACTAAACTGAAGTTTCACCATTGTCAGTTCACTTTAAACATTAAGTGAAATTCTTCTGCAAAACAGCATTGGACTTACGATTTAGCAAAAATTTAAATTTTTTTTTAAAGGTGTGCTGCTGGGGAATTGTATTGCAGGGAAGATAAAGTATTCATGTAACTTCATCAGCCCTTAGTTCACTGTGCTAATAGTGTACAGAAGAATTGACAGCTATTTATGGTGGCTTCTCCTAAATGCTACTTTCAAATTTTACTAGCATTGATTTTACAAAATTAAGTTTAGCATGGAAACTATTTTTGGAATGTGACTCGCTGTTCTTCAAGAAGGAGAGATTGGGTTTAAATACAGTCACTTGTGCATTAAAAGCAAAACAATGCAGGACAGAGGTAGTATGGAATTGTTTCCAGGTTTTCAATCTTGTTGTTTTCACTTTTCTAGAGCCTTTGAAAGTAAATATGCCTGAAGAGAAGAGCACATCATCACAGCAACAGCAATGTACATCTAAAGATGTTACTGAAGAAGAGCTTGAAGATTGGCTGGACAGCATGATCTCCTGAAGCTCAGATTTCCTCATATGAATAACTGAATATAGCAAACATTACATAGAAACTTGAATCTTTCTTTATCTCCTTGTTCTTTTCTTTCCTCTTTATGCCAAATGCCTGTTTTTCTTTGCCAGCACTTAGAATTTTGTGCAACCAAAATTAATTTAGATGAGATTGAAAACTGTTGAAGACTAATGATATTATTAGAAAGGTCTAAAATTTGTGATGAAATTATAGTTTTCTTTGCTAAAGAAGCAGACTACATTGCACAAAGAGAATGGTTATTTCAGCTTGTACTTGCTCAATGTAGTCATTAAAATAAAGCTGTGGATGAACAATGAATACATGTGTTTTTAGTCACTATTGTCACAGAACTCCATATTGTAGAAAAATGGGAAAGATGACAGCAGTGATAATATTTGGTTTATAATACTTTATTGCAGTGGGCACTTTTATTAGAAGAAAAAAAAAAACGCATAATCCTAGCAACTTCTACTTGCAGGTGACTGTAGAGCATTGTTTTATTTTGGCCTAAGATTTAAATTGTGTTCATTTTGATACAGTGTATGTCTTTTAACAGCAGCATCTAATAAGCTGTTATTGAAGGTAGGATATAAACAAACTTGAAAGGCAATTTGATACAGAAAGACAGAAAAGCAATACAGTTAATGGGTCTGTTCATCTAGAACACTAACAAAAAGTTTGCATAGCTATGTCTACAGAGGTTTTAAGGCACTTTAATGTTTCAAGGTTGACAAAGTGTTTGAAAATGATTTCTTTTTAACTGCTTAAAGCTTTTCAAACTGTATCTTAATACATTCACTAGCAAATACCGTGGGGAAAAACTGGACAGCACTTAGTTGAACTATTTTTTCTGAGGTATGGCCTCTGATGTTCAAGTTCTTCAATGTCAAATGTGCAATTAAGATGCCTTTTAGCCCTTTCAACTGTACTGCCAAACACCAGGTTGTGATGTGGTTAAAAAGTTGTTATAATTTTAGGCCATGTTTGAACTGGAAGGCTTAAATTAATCTGGCATAGTTTTTTCTAATTAGAATTCCAACAAAAGACCTGTTTCATATGTGGTAGGTACAAAGAGCTTCTGAAATAGTGTCAAATTTTATGTGTGTCTTGAACTTTAAAGACATTTAAAGCAAATACAAGCTGTGAAATTACACCATGAAAAGAACAGAATTTTTTTTTTTTTTTTGTATGCTGGATCATAGCAGTTCATGAATAAATAATTTCTTTTGTGGTATTAGCCAAGTTGATCCTCGTACTGTTTTCGGAAGCAGTCCCCTGCTGGGAAAAAATCCCAACATCTTTCTTGATACATCTTCCACACAAATGATTCCTGAAAATGAGAAAGAGTATTTATTTTAACAGTCACTGTGCAGTTAGTGCTGTAGATAAACTTTTAACAGTAACCCCACACTGTGCCTGCTACCGTGGAGTAGAACTGTAAAGACACTGGAACTCAAAAGATTGTAACTCAATAATGTTTGTAAAAGTTTTATACTCCTTTTGATTCAGTACTACTGAAATATAAGATCTATTAGTAAAATATCTTAAGTATAAATTAATCCATCTATTTATATCAGAGCAAACCTGTTCATAAATCTGTATATAAGCAAATGTGTTTTGCTTTGAATGGAAAACAAAGGTGCTTTTGTAGTGTTTTCTTAAGAGCTTCTTATTAGAGATAAGATAAAATTAAATTCTAGTTATTTTCTTATTTATTCACCTTTAGGGCTTAACAATGCTAAACATATGGACACCCAAATACCTATCTATTTACACATATATCTAAATTTTGACTATAAATATAGTAGCCTAACCACTTAAGCCTTTTGGGAATAAACTACACCTGGTGCATTTGAGGTTTTCTTTTCAGAGATAAGATGACAGTAAGATTAGTAGTAACTAACTGACTTCTGGCAGAGTTGACTGCTGGGTGAAATAGCAGAGTGCAGCATCCCCCCCTCTCCCTTTTGTTTTAACCCTTCTTTTCTTTCACTGGCAGTAGACTCTTGGGGAGAGTGGCATCATCCCCACTTCTCAGTGGTACATCAGTTCCACCTGCTGGTACACAGCTACGAGGCTGGAGAAGATAAAAATGTTGAAAGATAAACTTAAGAAAAACCGTTAAGTTTTATTTTCTACTCACCTGGCCAGTATGCTCAGTTTCATCCTTGTTAATTAGATACATTAAGAAGAACCTGAAACAAGCCCATGAAGTGGGTATTAATGCAGGAAACAGAACATGTCTACCTGACCTTTTCTAGTCTGGAGTATATGAGGAAGTTTATGCCAACCAGCAAAGCAATGACACTGCTAGACATCTAAAGTGCTGATTTTAAAGGAGAAAATTCTGTCCTGAAGTATGTCTCCTGTGGAAGTGCTAACAGATAAAAAATCTGTAGAAGCAGAAAAATGCAGTTTAGCATTTCCTGCGTTTCAGTGTGAGGAGCAATACCTGAATTAGGCATATGCCGAATTATGTGCACATATGCTCCAATATCTCACCTTGGAAGAAGTTACTATGGCTACTGCATGGGAAGTAGAAGTGTGGTAAATACTGAGCTGTACCAGGAATTCTGAACACTCCTGGTATACAGCTCACAGGCTGAGCCTATCCTTCCCCAACACCTGTGCTCAGTCAAATGTTGAGAGCTTGAACTAATTAGGAAGATTGTAGAGAATGAACTGTGGTCTGTTTAGAGGTAATACTACGCATGGTTGGACACTTTTGATGCAGTGCATTTGGAATTAAGCTTAGTATGTGCTTTCATTGTGAAGGAGGGAAAGTACACTGAATTTAGCAGTTGTCTAATTAAAGGGTAACCTTGTCCACTATGTATTCTGTTATGAAGGAAATGGCCATTTTTAACTTATGGTGAAATAGAGGTTCCCATGTACCAACTAAGCAATTCAATATAGTAAGAAAAGCTTGGATGTTGTAGACTGGTAAAACTGTGGATATTATTGGAAATTTGCATCACATTAGGCAATTTTTTTTTTTTTTTAATTTAAAAAAGTTCAGATGTAGTACTGCAAAGCCAGAATGCTATAAGATATCACCAGCTTCTCCTTTTGTTCTGCTGGCACAATGCTCATAGAATTAGTTATCTTTGTTGTAGTAACTAATGCAACAAGAGTAATTTTTTTAATATCGTCTTAGGTCTACTCTATATTTACTAATGAAAGTGGAAAAACACTCTTTTGGGAGTCTGGGGTACAGTCTAAACATGTACAGCTCCTGAGTGCTTCAATGTGTCACTAAAGAACTATAGGACTAGAGTTGTTAATTATTTTTTGTAGCTTGTCTTTCAAGAACTTTCTACAAGTGCCTTTATTTGCTTTGTTTGGGTTTGAGTTTTCCTTTTTGTCAAATTGAAGCCAATTTTCTATGGTCTCATCAGCATTTCCAAGTCACAATCAAAACTTCCAAACTAAAGCAACATGTTAAACTGTCTGCTATCCTTCCCATATCTAGCTTTCCTTCCAGCAGAATAAGGAGTTGATATGCCTTCTGGTCTCATTCTACTCAGATACCTTATATGTAAGGTGAGTATTTTAAAGATAACCAGCAGCACGGAATAGAGGAGCGGAGACCAGAAAGGAGAGGAGATATTCCTCAGTTTTACAGAATTCTGTCTTGGGATTTTCAGCAATGTGTGCACCTAAATTGCACTACTAAAGACAGGTCTCTTTATCACAGTTCCAATTGTAAAATGTACTTACAGGTAGTTTGCCAAGTTATGTTCTTGCAAAGTATGTGTTTCAAAGCCGTGTGGGGTTGTGTCAAAGTAGTCATTGCCGATTCCACAAATAAAGCATTTGGTCTGAAAGCAAAAGTTGTGGTTAGAGATGAATTTTAACTCAAAGGCTCTAATTGTTGACAATCTAGATAAAGAAGAGCAATGAAAAATGCAATGTGCTTCCTACCTCCATGTCTTCCCTCACTTGTTCTTGCTGGTCTCTTAATTCACCAAAAGCATCAATAATCAGACCTATTTAAAATAGAAAAGTAGCAACACTTCAGTACTTAGCAATACTCACATTGCAAGTAATGTCAGTCAGGCATCCTCCATGGTCTAGAATTTAGTGTGTTTATACATACAGGCACAATCTTGAAAGTAGAAAGACCTTTTTGGGCTTTATTATAGTCCATTTAACCTTACATAAGCTCATCTCTTTTGTTCCCATGAGTGAAATTAATTTTCACTCTCCTTCTCATGAAACTCTTGTATCCCAAATCTTGTTCAACAAAGACAGCTCTGCTCCCACAGCCTACCTTGGCCAGTTTGTGAGTCTACATCACATTTGAAGCATTACTCCTCCACTTTCAACATTTTAAGAAAAGAACTGGATCGTTCTGGGGACTGTGACATTTGTAACTTTTCCTCAGTATAGATGTGTTATATTTTGTTCTTTGCCACCAGGTTGCCATAAAACAGTGGGTTTTTTTCCTAAAAGCCTTAGAAGATTTTGTGCAATGAGTGTTGAATGCTGCCCATCACTGAAGAGGGGTCTTGTTTGCTGGAAACCACAACTGCAAACCAATTACAACTGCAAATCAACCTCTAAAGGAATGAGGAGATGGCTATGCGGCCATGGTGACTTTCTCCATGTCATTTACCCTTTCCAACGGGAAAGTCTCCATTCCCCAGTCAGCTGTGGTGATTCCAGGCTAAAAGTGGGAAGAGTGTCTTCAGCAAGGCTCTCCCAAGTTTAAATTCTTAGTATAGGAGAACAGTGATCCTGCACAAGCTTCATCAGTGCTGGATAGTAGTAAAAGTGTTCATAAACACTGCAACCCAGGTAAGTTGCATTCCTTGTGCTTTGGCTTTGTGTAGTACTTGGGAAAAGGCATATTATGTATGAATTAATAAAAAATTCTTACCTTCAGAATTAATGATTTTATAAACTCAGAAATAAGTCTTTATAGCAATACTGCTAAATTTACCTCAGACATAAATGTGTTTTACAATGATGAACTAATTTTGAAGAATATCTACTAAGGTAAGTGATGGTACCTTGAATAATGGCCAGTAGGATAACAATGACAAAGAAGAAAAATGTGATGTCAAAGACAATTCGATACATTTCATAAGGGTCTCCAGCAGGATCCTCAATTTCATCTCCAATGCCACCACCAGCTCTTACACCCACATACATGTGGAACAGGTAACACTAAAAAAGAGCGGGAAAAATTACAGATATATTTACTATGAATTATTCTGTTGGGCTTTTTTCTTTTTTAAATTATTCTGCTCTGCTAATTCTCTTGACAATTTATAGTAACAAGAACACATAATACCATTTCTCATGTATCAAACACACTGCACCCAAAATCTGTTACTTTCTTAACTAATGTGATTCCACCTTCAGGTACACTTACTAAGAGGGGGAGTCAACATCAGCTGTTACCCACTCCTCACTCCCTGGGTCTTACTTCCAGACTGAGACCATTTTGGGGGTATTTTTCTTGTATTTTTACTGTATTCAACTCCTTATATGTATTGCTAAGGTTCCACCTTGCTCTGACTAAGCAGATCTTTTAAAGTCTCTCAGTAAAGTTTAGAAATGTGGAAAATATTGCCATGAAATAAACAGTGGGATATTCACGACAAATAGATCTACCTGTGTGTAGGCAGTTTCTGGATAATTTAATTTTGCAATACTAGATGTCTGGTTTATTATACTGTAAATTAGTTGTGATCTGTGAAACTGCCTGTGTTTAGTTCAATGCAGAAGAAATCACTTTACAAAAGTATTGTTGTCATATTTTTGGAAGATACAAATCTTAATAATCTGTATATTTAATCTATGTAAGTATATTGGAATGGAATCTTCTGCAGGAGTAATAAACTACTGATATTCCTGTATGATTGGCTACAGAATCTTGAAAACCACCTTCAGCCATACAGTGTGGGTTAAAAACAATATCAATCTCTAAGCACAGCCAGTTTTCTGGAGTCACATTTGACAGCAGTAGGTGTTAAATAATGCATATAAAACCTGGCATTAGCAAACACTAAACAGAACTATATATCTGTTTTTATAGTGCGATTTTACTGATGACTTAAGATGCTAGTACGAGTTTAATAATACTTAAAAATGTAACTTAGAATTGATTTACCTCACTTGATAGAGTGGTTTAAAATGTAGTATAGTTTTATTACTCCAATTATTCCTACACCTATTTTATGACCCAACCATAGTATCCAGCTCACAAAGCTTGGGCAGGTTTCATAATTTCTGTAATTTGCATGTCTAACCTGCACTGAGTGTTTAAGAGAAAGTTGAAGAATAGGGAAGATCATTCTGTGAAGTCTATGATACACTTCTGTTCTGAGGTATTTTATTCTGTCTTCTGTGTGTAATGCAGGGCAGAGCGTTTCTGTTCCATGGGAGATACCAACTGGCCACAAACTCAGAATATTACATTTTTAATACCTGAATTTGTGTTTTCTGTCTACAGTAAGAAAATCAAATCCTCTTCATACATTAATATGTATCTGTAGAGTATGTGCTATTTTGACAGAAATAACATTCAGTGGCAATAGGGAGAAATCAGATCATAAATAGGTATCATAAGATTATCACCCATAATAAGTTGTTATTTCTGCTTTCTCACCCGTGACTTCTTTCTTCATGACTAAATTACTAATTGTAATTTTGGAGTAGGCTTTTATAACTGGTGCTAATAACATCATATAATTCATATAACCTAAATAAGGACAGGAAGAGTTGCACACTTGCAAACATTGGGAACAAATGGGGTTTATTCGTGTTGTGACTACACAGCTTCTTTTCGCAGCTCTGACCAGTTCGTCAAGAAATTCCTTTTTTACTTTGAGGGTTACTTTTTACTTTTTTACTTTGAGGGTTGGCCATCCTCTGCTGTAAAAGCAAATCATATACCACAGTATTTAGGAGAAAAATTCAGAATATCTTCCTATATGTCATCTATTTGCTGTTGAGTTTAGACTACTGGAGAATGCACAAGGAACTTCAAGACTGTTCATATTTCCAAAATGACGTTTATCAAGAAGAAGAACCCAATGGATTTAACAACAGACACATCTCTCCTTACTTATCGTTCTGTCTAAAGTATCCATTTGAAAATTCAGGATGACATTTGAGGCATGCAGGTGATGTTTTAGTTACCGTCATCATGTCATCACACTTCATGTCTGGTTCATCTTCATCTTCACTTTTGTTGTAGAATTTGCGGAAGAAGTTGAAGGCGACCACAGTGTAAAGGTACACTACTACAGCAAGAAGTCCCACAGTAAGCACAAGCTGTGTGTGGAGACATGACATGAAAATAGGTTTCAATATCACTTTGTCAGAAGAGACATGCCAGCTTGGTGCATTGTCTTAAATATTGAAATCGATCATATTGTACCTTTCCCAATAAGGAAACTAAAGATAGCAGTTATGTGTGTACCACCAAAGCAATTTTCACACTCTCTAGTTTAAAAGTTAAATTATAGTAACTTGAAACACTGGATATACAATAAAAATTAAGTATTAAAAATAAAAACCTGTAGATAATTTGACAAATAATTCCAACTGTGACTTATTAGGACTTGTAATGACTTATCATAGTCTATTTTCTGTTCTAAAACTGTTTGGCAAAGCCATTGCTAAAATGGATAGAAAAGTTTTTAGATGAGAGTAAGTCATTTCCAGGTCCTGCTTTTAAGGAAATTAAACCATTAGGTGAAAAAGTTTAGCAGTTAATGAGACTAGATTATATTGTCTGTTGAAGCTGGTGTTAGAAGATACAGCTCTGGGGAGGAGTTACTGAAAGCTACGTATTTTAAAAAATGCAACAACCAGTATTTACTCTTTTAAAAGAAACATAAGAGCATTGAAGGACAAGCTGATCAATTATCACTGTCTGCAGATCTGTCAGCATGTTTCCAAAGTGAACATTTCAATTCAGAGATCTGCAGCTGTCTTTCAGTGTTCATATCTACTAGCCAGAAAAGCGATACGATTAGAAAAACTAATCTTTGCTTGTTAAGAATGTAACAAAAACCATGGTCTTGGGTTGAAACAGTTTTGTCAACTATGCTCAGTTTTGACAATTACATTTAAAAAAGAATTCATAAAGAATATACATAAATCATAACAATAATTACAACTAATATGAATTTGGTCATCCTAAAGTAAAATAAACAGGATAAAGCCAGAGATTTCATTTTTTTGTGTAATGTTTGTGTATCATCACCTTGTGTGGGTATATTTTTATGCCTCTTCTAAAACATCATGTGGTTTAAAATGTTTTGACAAATCTGGCAGGGCATCGGAGTGGGCTTAGCATATATGTTACTGCATTTGGGAAGGAATGGAATGTGTATGTTTGAAATTGTATTTTGGGGAATTTAGGTTTCTTAAATGTAAGTTAAAAACTGTAAAGCTTGGTTTTTGTTGTTATGCTAGCTAGGAACATGGAGTCTTTGGAGATCAGAGAATGATTCCCTGCAGAAATTTTAACAATTAGTTAGAAATACACTTTATTAACGTGATTTTTGCATGACAAATTGACATAGAAGTGTATTTCACAGTGCAGAATGCCCACACCTTTAAGCACATTCTTATTAGCCAAGTATTGAAATCTCAATGCCTAGATCATTATTACTGTTGTAGCTAAGGAGGGATTGTGTATTCTTAATATTTATCACCAATCAGCTCATCATTGAGAATATAGAAGGAGCTGGTTAGGTAATAATTCGTACTGTTGTATTTTTCTAAAATTGTATGTTTTCTATTGTGTATGAAACTTCTTTGTCTATCAGCACTTGGTGGGTATAAATTGGTATAATTTCATAGGGTTTAACATGTGTTGCAGAAGATATGATCAATCCTATAATGATAAAAATGAATTCCATTCTGATATTTCTGGTACAACAGATTTTTTTTCCAGTACTTTTAGTTTACTTTTACTATTTCTTTTCAGACCTTTGCATGTAGCACTAACCTGTTTGCCGTTGTGAGTGACTGAAGACAAAATAGTTCTCAATGTCTTAAAACCCATAGCAATATCCAGCAGATGAGCAGCAAAGAAGAAGTTATTGTAGTGCCCGAGGATAGACATAGTTGTGTACCAAGCTAAGTATAAAAATGACTGCAGAGAAAGTGAAAAGTGACAGAGGGTTAGCAGGCGCTGATGTGGATTATTGGATCCAGAACACAGCTTTTTTTTAAGTTACTCAAGTTGTTGTAGCAGGACACTTTGCCTGTGTAGGGATGAAACAGCTCAAACTTCATCCAACTTTTGAAAATTACCAGTGCTGGAGGGGGACGTCACACTGCTTTTGCTGTTGAAAAATGCTGAGACCAGCCTCACCCAACAACCCCAAAAATAGAAATCATGAGGATGTGAAAAACCTGTGTACCCTGACAGCTACTGGCACTGGCAGGGATGTGGAAGGCAGGTGTTTCCTGATAGAGCACCCAATGAGTGGTAGTACTAATAACATTTTAAGGTGAATGGTGCTCTGCTAGCATGACTAGCCTGGGAACATATGAATTCCAGTCAATCACTTTATGTTGTAAAAGCTCAGTCGCACTTTTTAATGGCAGGGATTTCTAGCACTCCCAGGGGTGTGTGTGTAGATTCTTTACTTGAGTGGGAGCGCTCCCCAGGGTTACTCCTTGAGGCTGAACCAAGAGGTTTGCCCACTGTCACTGATATGGGCAAGTAACATAACAATAATTATTAAGCTACCTTTTAAACCATTAAATTTATAAATTATTTACTGCAATAGCAGTTATAGCCATCTATACTGTGCAGTATATAATTCTGATTAAAACGTCCTTTAGTCTAATCATTATCATAATCAATTTAAATAAACCACTTATTTTACCTATACAAGTATATTTGGTTTGCCATCCTTAACTCTGCAGGACAAAGTAGTATAAAGGATCAATTACACCTTTAAACATAAACCATTGTCCGAGTCTGAGACTAAGATTGGATGCAGCCACACCCAGACTCCTCTCTGAGGAGTTTAGAAAGAAGGGGGTCCTTTCTGTACCTCGTGGCTCAACAGCAGCACCTCCCTGAGAAACTGTGTCCGAAGCTTTAATTCTGTCCACAACAGTTATGAAATAAAGTAATACTCTCATGATCTGATTTGAATCACAGTCTGAATGTAATACCTCCATTTTACATGTTCAAAAAGACTTACTCTGTCTCTCATCCTCCCCACTGTTCATTTAAGGAGCATTTATTGCTTAGTTATGCTGAGATCTCTACATATTTAAATACACAATTTAGATGTATATAAAATATTTAAATAAACATTTAAAATAAATTTAAAATTAAATAATAATGATATTATTAACATCAATAACCTCTACTGTGAAACTGTTTTGGTTGAGGAGTTTGTGACACAGTACTTTAAATTTTAATACTGATTCTGGATGGAAAAATGCACTGTATTACTCTTGAGACACTTTGTTGAAGTCTTGGACCATGTCACCCAGGACGCCCACAAAACCTAAGGCACATAACCCAGTTTATTCTTTTAACAAGCAGTGAACCTGAACCCACTTTGATGTCAAAACTTATACTGAGGAAAAATGGCTCAGTGTGCTTTCAGTGCACAAGGAATTTAGGACACTGTCATCTGATTGATTCACCTGACCTTCTTGTTTGTTTGGGAATGCTCACCAAAAAAAAAAAAAAAAAAGGAATTTTAACATAAACGTAGTTCTTCCAAAGGAGGTTTAAAAATGTGTTTGACATGGCTGGTTAATTCTTACCTTTCAAAGTATAAAAAAGGATAACATTTGTAGACTGTGCTTGATTTTGAGAAAAGACACCTTTGGTTGCTAGATTGATTTCTACAAAATTAAATTAATGCCCCAGTAACTTCTGAAATGTTGACATTGTATCAGTGGTGAGGAGGTGCATATTGCCCTTTAGAACCAAAAATAAAATTCTGATATAAATTAAAGCAATTTTCTACAACACAAGACAGAAAAAAATATATTTTAAAATGGCTCTGTAATGCAATATTATTTGTGTATGTTTGTTTAAAATAAAAGCCGATGGTGGAAGACATACAACCATGTTTAGAGTAAATCAAAGTATATTCTCCTAGGCTAACATACTCACGTTATCAGTGAAAACAACTCCGAGCTTCCAAATGTGGTACTTTGTATCAATGGAGCTTAGCCTAAGAAACACAAAATTTTTTAAATACATGGATGTCAAAAATAAGTATTGAATACTGTATTTATAAACAGCAAACTAGTTTTGGCGCTTCACATTTTTTTTTGCTGTAGGTGGTGATACAAATTAACAGTTCATTTTTTGAGTCATCCAGGTTCTTCATTTTTCAGAAACTATTCATTAATTCTGAGCACCCATAAAGAGTTTCTAAACCAACAAAACTGGTGTAACAATTTCAGGAAAAGGATACTGCCATATTCCAGACTTAAAAAATTAAAATGTTTGCCAAAAGTAAAATGTGGAATGCAGGTTGCTTGAATTCAAGAGATAAGCATTCTGTCTAGTGTAAAATATTGCCGGAATAACCAAGAGAAAAGGTAATGCCTTCTGCAATATTCTAAATATTTTATTAGCTATTGGATGGCGTGCAAAGGGAAATCTTTCTTGTGCATCTTACATGTTGAGAAAACCAACTCTTGTAGGAGCATAAATCACATGGGACTGGGACACTTTCAAACTCATCCTGACTGACTGATTAAGTCAGGAAAACATCTCTGAATCTGTACTAGACACCTGTTATCTAGGTAGTTATTATCAATATTTTCTGTCCTTTGGTTTATAAACTCTGTTGTGAGACCTTTTAAATGCTGCATTAATTATTGTTTAAAAGAGTGGCCAACTATATCAGTCAGCATAAATTCACTGATTTTTTTTTCCTTACTTTTATAACACAACTGTATTTTAGAACAAACAAAAAGCTATTTTATTTTACTTCCACACTAGGAAGACTTATCCATTTGAATTTTCCATGCTGAGGAAAACATCACAACAGTTTCAAAATTAAATGCATTTTTATCTTTGATGGTGAAGTTATACCAACACATAATTTGTCTGTGAAGATCAGAAGTCATACCATGACACAAGAGATGCCTCTTCCGGTTCGCTCTCTTCCACTGGACTAAAATCAAGGGCAGTTTTGTCCAAACCCAAAAGTTCTGCAATGCGCTCTGCTCCATATAAGTCTCCGTACTTGTTGATAACCTGAAAATGGAAGAAGAGGAGCTTTTGCTCAGTGAAAGTCCTCAGTGACATTCACCTACTTTAGACCAGTAGTTGTCAGGAATTAAAAAAAAACCAGTCCTTCACAATTAACACTACTAGAACAGTAAGAACTCCCAGGAAACCCGAGGAGCATAGAAAAGAAAAATAGAAGCATTAAAGGCTATTATCTGAAAACTTATGTATAATTTTCTGTCATTTAAGCTGGCATGTTTTTCTTTTTTTAGGGCAATGAGGGGGCTTTGTATACTAAAGATGACAATGATTGTAAATTAGACCTGCTGGCAGATTGACAGCACAAAGTTATTTCAAATGTCTGAGTCTAGGAAGGAAACCACAGCCTTCTGTCTTCCTCCCTCCTCCCACCTACGCCACAGCTGCCTGTTCACCAAGACATTTAACACAACAATGACTTCCATGAAACAAATTTCAGTTCTCAGTTATTTCTGTATTCATGTGTACAGAAGGTATTATACGGATATCCAAATTAACCAAATAGTAGATTATTGCTCTGAAAAACATAATTGAAATATAAAAAGCCTACCTTCCGTTTCACAAATTTGTCCCAGTAATTGTTAGGGAAGGACCTACATAGATGAGGCAAAGATATTTCAAGTTATTTAACTTGTTATGGGAAAGAAAAAACAAGCAACAAAAAAAAAAGGAGAAAATACCACGTTTCTGATCATTGCAAAGTTTAGTGTAATTTTGTTCATTCACTGCACTTCAAATTATGAGAATGATTTCTTTTCATGTGGACAACAGCTGTTATTAATCATATTTTGCTGCAATATTGTCTTCCCCCTCCACACCCCCTTTCTTTTTCCCATCCACAAATATGACTGGCTACAAAAGCACAGCAGGCTAAATAGTATCACCTAATAAGTCTAACAATTCCATAATAGCAGGTTAGTCACTGTAATATCATTCATCTCCTAAATAAGTACTTTATCACTCCTAACCATAAAAATCAAACCAGACAATGATTTTCAGAGGAAAATAAGAGAATTTTGAAGCATAAATAATTTTTATGTTCATTGGATTACATTTCAAATAGAGGCTGAACACTTGACAACCAGTCAACAGTTTGCCAACAGAAACTTAAAAATATTAAACCTGCCAAGGAAATTCAAGAAGATCATTTGCCAATATATAGCAAATATATATATAGCAGTATCCAGGAACTCCTCCTTCTAATGATTTTACTGTATATTATGTCAGTTTTGAGGAATGCCAATTAGCAGGAAACACTACAAAATTTAAGATTTTTCTCTCCTTATTTCGTGGAAATAACACTGAGTTGAGAAAACAGGAATGTAAAAGAGAAAAATAACTGCTTAAACTAAAGGACAGTATTGGTAAAATAAAGTAAGTGTTAGCAACAGAAAAATAGGATTCCAGAACGCTATTCTGCTGGGATGCGATGCAAACTTCCCAACTACTATGCTAGAATTTTTACCTTTCTGAATTGGAATTCTGAATTAAATGACTCCAGATAAAGGCAAATGCTTCTCGTGACTCAGATGGATGGTATATTCTAGTCCAATGCTCTGTATTATTTCTTTTCTTGATTTCTCAGGCTGGTAAGCAAAATATGTCATAGTGTAGCCAGCTTGTGTCTATCTCTTTTACCACAAACATCTAATAATTTGTCAGGGTACCTCTTTTGCACTTTTAGTTACTTTTTTTCACTTGTAGAAAGCGAATTTCAGTTTATATAGAACACTGGGTACCCTCCAGCAGTGGTTTTTCTGATTGTACAGTACCTGCACTAAACTTCGAGACTCAGTTAACATCAGAGGGAAGGATTAGCCTGCTTAAATTAGCCATAATCTTTTGTTTAACTTCAGTAGACAGTGCAACATGCTGAGAACAAACTGTACAGCATGCCATTAGGGATAAGTTAACAATATATTTAATTAATTTATGCTTCTTTTTGCTGAAGATAAACTTACTGGATATCTAGATGGGTTGCTATCAATAGTGAAAAAAACTGGTTGGAAAATAAGCAAGCTCCCCAGTTTCCCAATTACCTTCTGTTGTAACTTTAATAATATATGCCAGTCCATACTGCTGAATGAAATTAAGAAAAATTCTTAAAACTTAGGTGTAGGAAAACAAAGCTTTCAAGAATTTCCAGTAATTTAGAGATTCTAAACATAGAAGCATAGATGGAAGGGACCTTAAAGACCACCTAGTTCCAATATCCTTGTAGTGGACAGGGCCATCTTCCACTAGACCAGGTTTCTCCAAGCCCCATCCAGCCTGGCCTGGCACACTTCCAGGGCTGGAGCATCCACAGCTCCTCTGGGCAACCTGTTCCGGTGCGTCACCGCTGTTATAGTAAAGAACTTCTTCCTAATAGCTAATCTAAACCTACCAGTAAATTCTGAAAAACAGCCTGTAGTGAGGGCATTCTTCCCAGGGAAGAGAGCTGACTTGCTGCATTTGTCCGTGTCACTCCTACAAACTGCTGCAGCTTACTGATGCAGAACAGCAGATGAGACTTAGAATCAGTGTATGACTACTACAGTATTTGCTAATGCCTACAGCTTGCCAGAAATTCCTGTCAGACCTATTCAAATTCTAGGACTGCTATTTTTCACTAGATTTACTTCTCATGTCATATACAAATTTCTTTAGCAAGGAATGGGAAAGAAAGGGAGGAGAATATTACTATACAAGTGAAACTGAGTCACTGGAAAGGATGGAAGTTGTCTTTTTAGAACCTTCTCAATAGACACTAATATGTGAAATGTCTTGGAGAGACATTATGAGGTAAAATATATAATCCTTGCAAACCCTAGAAAATGAGAAGGAGGTGGAATGTATGTGTTATAATAGTGTTTATTAAATAACCAGATAATACAGGATTTCACATTAGAATCTGCTACTGTCGCATCTAATATAAGGTGCTAAATGCCTTTCCTTTAGATGAACAAAGGAAGGTGGACAGAAAAGGTTCTAGATCAGTGGCTTAGCGAGCTATAATATTATAAGCAGTTTACACAGAGTCATTTCATTTTACTTACGGAGTATTTATAACGAGGCGATCCCATTGTCCTTTAATATCATCTTCAGTTGGCTGTTCAGTTATGTATAGTCCATCAAATTCCAGCTTTCTAGCTACCTCCTTTTCCCTCTTGAATACAACCAGAGGGACCTGTGGAAATGACAGGGGACATCTTTGTCATGGTTTACGTATTTTTGGTACCTATAGTACTCTTTATAACACTAAAAATGTAAGACCAAACATCACACTAGAATCTCCCACAGGCAGGTCAATGCCTAGGCAGCCTCTGAGCAATGGCCACCTTGGCAGTCAAGCCCCATCCCTCCCACACACATCACTTTTTATTGCTGAGCATGATGGAATATCCCTCTGGTTCGTTCAGGTCAGCTGTCCTGGCTGTGACCCTTCCCAACATGCCTGCTGAGGGATGCACATAGAGGGTAAAGCAAAGAGAGAACCCTCACACTACGCAAACACTGTCCAGCAATAACCAAAGGCAGCTGTGTCACCTGCACTGTTTCAACCACAAATCCAAAACACACACACACACCACTATGAACAAAGTTAACTAATTTCTGCTGGACAGAATACAGGAGCAAAACATCTACATACTGAACAGTGAGAATTTGTGAGCAACTTGGTACAAATAGGTATTCCACTATTAGCACCAACAGCCACCTTGGGACATAGCCAATGTCTAACAAATAATAGATTAGTAGTAAGGTTAAGAACTTGCCTTTAAGCAGTAGTATCCAATCACGCAGACAAAGGAGATGATAGTATGAATAACTGCCAATGCTCTGAGAGCAGGCGCCATGTAGCCGGTACTTTCTTCTAAAACAAAAAACACCATGCCCTCCTCCTCTTCCTCTTCAGTAAAGGAGTTCCAGAGATTAGAGTCTTCCTCTACTTCATCAAGTGGCTCTTCTGTCACCTGAGAAAAAGTCAAGAACGTTGAAAACAAAATAAACTTACAAGCTTTTCCTTTACTCTAGTGATACGTAGTGTTTGCAAAGCCTGCTCAGAGGAGGATGATAGATCAGTAGCTTTGAAAGTCCTTCATTTGCCCTGCAGTAGTCTCCACATCATGTCATGTCACTGAAAAGAAAATCTGGAAAAAGCAAATGCAGTTTACAAATCTCTCTAACAATGCTGTAGCGAAACTAAAACAAATGAAAAAGTCGTGCAAAAATGATTACTTGGAAGAACCAAGGAATCACAGGGTTATCTATTATGACTGAATTCAGGGATTTTTTGTAATCTATATTGTTCCTGATTACTTGAGTCTAAAAAGAAGCAAAGTTTTCGTATTATCAACTTGTACACTGTTCGTAACTTTTTATTTCATGACTCCATTTAGAGCTTACAAATTATATACAGTATTTCATCAGCTGACGTACTGCCCTAAATTCTTCCAGTGACTTTAAAAACCTGGCCTTTAAAATATAAGCCCTAGCGGCCCTTTTTTGACAGCTTTATCTGAAAGCTAAAGTCCTGCTCAGTCCTGTTTGACTCCCACTGACCCTTTCCTATGTATGACAGATGGACTTGTACTGATAGACACGAACTTTTGTCCTTGCTCTGCAACAGAACGGGTTGTCACCAACCACACTCAAAGAAAAGCAGAAGAGAATGGGGAGAAAAGGAGACCGGCATAGACAAAAGCAGAATTCTACACGTATATTTGAAGTCCATCTTCTCTAACCCTATGGGAAGGAAAGAAAGAGACAAGAAGGAAGCCCTAAATAGCCATGACATCTTTCTCCTGGAATGTGCAGTACATTCTGCCCAGTTTCCAAGGGTTTTTTGCATCTTTACCTGCCCTGCCTCTGAGACAGTAATTGTGTTATAGGGGTTGCATTTCAAGGTATTTGAGATCAGGACTCTGTTATTTCTAGACTGAATGTTCATCCAGCTGATTTTGTTGTTGAAGTTTTTGGTTGTAAGCAACAGAACTAGAATATGTAATATTGAAAAACATAAGATTCATCACTTTACTAAAATTTTTATTCTGTATCTAGGAAGGGAAAATCAGAAGGGTCAGATTTCAGAATATAGATAAATCAGAACTCTTCTCCTAGACTTCAGATTTGTATGGAAAGGAAAAAAAATAAGTCTTTTATGGATAGGAGTTCTCTTTATTGAATTCTAATCTGTTTCGTGGATAGAGGTTGTGAAGATTCGTGAAAAAAAATGGTGGAGGCTGCTGAAGAAGTTCTACTTTGTATCATCTCGTGTTGTACACCAGAACATGAAACAGCTCTAGGTTCAGGTGAACCTCCAGGATTAAGTTTAAAGTATGAATGCATACCCTTCATCAGTGAGCTAAACAAAAACAACTGTAGCCTACTATGAAAAAAGAGAAGTAACTGAGGATAACCAGATGAAGTCTCTTAATATCTTGAGAACAAATTAAAGAAAAATAATTCAACAGTTTTGACATTTGAATTGTTCTAGTCAATTTCAATTTTCCCAGAAGAAGATTAACAATCCGAACAATAACAGATTTACGTGACTAAATGAAAAAGTGCCTAGAAACTCAACTATCAAGGAGAAATTAAATAAATCTCTTTTCATTCAGCCTGAATAATATAAAAACAGAATAGTTACGAACATTAAATTACTGTAACCTCTGGAACTAACAAAAATATTTAAAGAACAATGCATAACCTTACCTTGTAAAATAGAAGAATAAAATTGATGGCAAATGCAACAAATAGAGCAAGAAACCTTAAGTTATAAAAATTTCTTGCCAAGCAGTGCTGAAAGTAAAAAAAAAAAAGTAATTAAAGTAACCTGTGAGTAATGTCAAAATAACAAAAATAGATAGCAAGATTTTTAAAACAGTAAATACATAATTGTGTTGCCTTCATACACTAGTTATAATAAGCAAGGGCATTTCTTGGCAGCCTATTCTCACATTTTATGATAAATGGAATTAAAAATAATAGCCTTAAAATTATAAGTCAGAGAAGACTGAATTAGAAAGAAGGGTGGAAAGAAATGTTAGAATACTGGAAAAAAACTACTTGAGACTTTTCAGAGAATTCAACATTTCATGGTTTTAAGAAAAAGAAAAATAGAAAATAAAGATTCTAAAAGTTAGATTATGGGAAATAAGGAGCTCCTAAAAAGGAGCTCAAGAGGCTAATCTGTCCTGTTAGAAATTACACACAGAAACACTTAATTATGTAACTCTACAAAGTATTATAAAATCACAAGAGACTGACTACAGATAATAATCTGAAAACTCATGTCAATGTTCCCCTTATGATGACATTTTTACTTTAAATACCAAAAAAGGGTTCTATAGATAAAAATTCGATGACTAAAGAATTTAAGACAAACTTACAAGCATCTTTGTTTGATAAATTTCCAAAGCTTTGAAGAAGTTAGCCATAACAGCCTCTGGTTTCTCAATTTTTTGTCCATGCCTTCTCTTCTTTTTCTTCATTTTTCCGTCTTCTAGCTGCTCAGATTGTACTTCCTTTGCTTTATCTTGTTTCTCACCATCTTCCATGCTAGAAGAAAGGTTAACTAAACAAAAATACCACACCAAACTTCTGTATTGTAAATGCATTCATTTTAAATGAATTTGAATTAATAAAGCTTGGCTTTGAAATTTAGTTTTTATTCTGTATGTAGCAATAGAGGAATTTAGTTACTAACAACAACAACAAAAAAGCTGGATTTCCATATGTGTAAAATAATGTTGAGGCATCAGTATGAGTGAAAGTTTTAGGAATGAAAATAAGGGAATACAGTTTGTGGTTCACTTTATCACTACTTCTTCAGTAGGAATCATGTAATGAGTGTCTCTGAATGAGTCTGATCTTCTAACAAATAGAGTCCCTATTGCAGTCTCAGAAATATAAGCCATTTCAACTCAAATTTTTAAGCTGAAGGCAATTTGAATATCTTGTGAAAGTACTTGAGAGAAGAATTAAGCCTGGCAGACAAGAGAAGACAACAGGGAATTGGGAAATTGAGTCCAATAAAATAAAAGAGGTAGAAAGTGGTCATTCTTATGAAAAATAAGAGGTGGAAAAGCCTAAAGCAAGAAAATTAGAGACAATTCATATCAGAACAATTCCGTGACAATAAAATGCAAAAAGGGGACTTTTTAATTGAAGAAATATGATAGAAATGGCCTGAAAGGTAAGAGATAGTAAATGAAAATGTGTTGAACCATCATAGATGGTGTTGAAGGCATACTGTAATGAGGTAATTGAAAACAGAAACCAAGAATCAATTTAACTTCATTCATGTGAGCACATCTATATGTACACATTCTTGTCCATGTAAAACATGCTAGATACAGATATATGTGTTTACACTTAAATCTATGCATATGCATTCATACACACACATATAAACTTATATATACAGAGGGGGAAAAAAGGATCGTTTTCAGACCAGCTATACGAAGTGTATCCAGTCCTCAAGTACTGACCCCAATGGCACACTTAAAAAAAATTAACTTTGGCAGATAAGAGGAGAAAGATAAATGACTCTGAAGTAAATATTTTAAAGATGAAGCAAAATTGAAAGGAAAGGAAAACTATGTATAGCTTTTGAAGCTGTTAGAATCTCCAGGACACCTTTTGTGTGTCTCTACAAATATTTTAATCTGTTACTACAATGTGGCTGCAGGTCCAGGCAGACAGGATGCTCCTTAGAAGTAGGATGCTGCTACAGCAAGGTAAGTATTTTACATAGTCGTTAGGCAGTCATATATAGGATGGCTGGACAAAGGAATGTATCTGCTGTCAAGTTCACAATTCAAGAACTGATAAAACAGCAATAAATAAAAATGATTGGGTTAGTTAAATCTTGTGTTTTAATGATCCAATATTGCTGCATGAAAATTGTGGTGGGTAGTAGGGAAAGCAGAAAGCAGCAATGATATGTTGCAGAGGTTTTTTTAAGACTGGTGCTCATTTTTAAAGGACGTTATGGGATTTTTTTACCTGATTTTTTAAAGAGACAGTGGCCATAGATCTATAAATGTGTAATTGTCAAAGGCCACAAAAATCAGATTGCCATTGTGCTGCCTACTGAGATGGTCTGCCATCTTTTAGTATATTTGCAAAATACTTAGTGTATTTTCAAAACACTGATGAGACAAATTGTACATGAAGTTCTTTGAATACTGAACATTGCTTGCATTCTTCGTGGCCAAATTATTTAGCATTAGGAAGTACCAAGGAGTGGAGCAGGAATTTCGTAAAACTAACTTACTCAGCCTTCTCAGCTTCTGCTTTTCTTTGTGTTCCAGCTTCTTTTGCAATTTCAGATATCTGCAAAAAGTATTTTAACTGTCAAATGGATCCATTCAAATAAAATTCTGGTAACTTTAGTTACTGTCTTCTAAGAAACAAATAAAATAATTATTAATATTTTTATAGCACTTAGCACTTTTAAAGTGTTAGATTTTTAAAAAGAGAGAGCTCAGGCTATATTTTAACAATGAAAGTGGCAGAAATTTTTCTGATCGCTTTTTCTGTATACTATTATTAATACTCTAACTAGTCCAGTTGGCTGAACAACTTAATTATACATGGTGATCAGGCAAATTATGTGACCTGCTGAGGATGAAGGTAACTACATCCAGATCATAGCCTGATACTAAATTCACCCACAAAGATTCAGTGGAGTTGCTGATTATGTGCAAAATGAGCATCAGTTTGCCTCTTTGCAAATATGAAACAAGAAACAATATATTATTGTTATCATAAAAAATCTGAAAAATATCTATGTAACTATCAGATATTACAAAACCCAGTAACTTGGCCATGATCAAGTAATGCAACTGAAAACAGAGAAATACCTAAACAACTTCTACTTACACAATGTTTTCTTTAAGCTGTTTATCTTAGCTGGGCTGATGGTTCATTAAACCTTTACTGGCACACCACACAACCCTCTTAAGTGTGTGTTTACAACTTTCCCTTGAGATCAGGAAAAACCAATATACAATTTTACAGATGGCTAACTGCAGCCAAGAAGCCGGGGCCTGGATGTCAAACACCTTTAGGCTTGGTGTTACAAGATCAAAATAAACTCATTTCAAATGCAGTTTGAGTATCTAAGCCTCAATGGAAATCCAAGAGGTGCAGGCTCTGACGTCCTAGACTCACAAACAAATCTAAAGGGCTGAAATTTGTTTCCATTCCCTTTTGCAAAAACCTGTCTTAACTCTTAATCCTCTTCTGTATTCTCGTGAAGTGCTTAGACAGCAGTTGTCTATTGGTCCTGCACTTCTGGTTAATACATATATACAGTTATCTAAAGTTCCCACCACTACTCATCTGGATACCTATCTCTAGCAAGTACGTGGGAAAAGGATATAGGAAAGAATTTATTGAGTTGATCTTGCCTTGTGTATCTCACATATTATCTGAGGAAACTGACCCAGTAAATGGTGCATGTGTAACTCTTTCACAAAGAGTCTCCCCTAAGATCTCAAGCTGATGGAGGGTAATTGAGAGATCATTTGATGATCTGGTTCTTCTAAGTGGTAGGCTGGTAGAAGAAGGAATAAATCCCTATCCGTCTTATCCATCCCTCTATCATATGCTCTCTCAATTTTCACTTTTCCAGGCTGAAGAGCCTTAAACTACTTAATTCCATACACAAGATTTGTTCCACATCAAAGTTTTAACAGCTCATTGATGTTCACTGAACCTTTTTCAGTTTTATCACATTCTTTTTGAAATGAGGGAACCTGGTCTTGAAGACACAGATAAATTAAGGCTCCTGGAGCATAATAATATGAGGGTTTCTTCTCTCTCTTCCTTTCTCAACAATTCAAAATTTCAGTTTGCTTGACTGACATTGTCACTGAACTGATGTTGTTGTACACCTTAATTATATTCCCGAGATTTCATACTCAAACAGTAACAATGAGATCAAAATGCAGCATTTTACAGGTAAAATAATAACTTTTCCTCCTGTATTCATCGCTTCACTGATTTTTGTCTGCTATTTTAAGGCAACTTTGCAGTTATATCTTGATTTTCGTGCTACCAATAATTAGATTTAACAGCAAACTTTTATCTCACTGCTACTATTTTTTTTTCTAATCTGTGAACCCACACAACTCTCAGCACAGATTCCTGTAGAACCTCACAGTAAAAACAAAGCCCTAACAGGCTTCATCATATACATTTCCATTGGTTATTTTGCAGTTTCTCTGGCTATATGGTAAATGTCATTGACCTTATCAGTATACTTTTCAGTATATAGACCTAAATTTCTGTTTCTATCCGTTTGTGTGTTTTATCATTGCAGATGCCTAAGAAAGACATAGTGACTTCCTGAAGGGAATTTTTGATTCTTACATTGCTGTTTCTGCTTTGAGCTCCACTTAATCATTATATCCCATCCTCTAGCTAGATTACTTGAGCCATTGATATTTACTTTGTGAAATGAATAGCAATTCCTGTGATATAGAATTAGTGCAAGCATTGCTTTGGTGAGTTTCATTAGATTACATATCAAAGGTAAAAGCTGGATGAATTGCATAACTGACTTCCCATTAATGACACAAACTATCTGCAAAAATTACTGAGCATTTTTATCAATAGAATCAAACACATCTCTGAGAAATGCATAAATCAAAGTAAAGAATATTCTAAAGTGTTTATTCAGATCTGAATTAAAATATTTACTTCAACTATTAAGAAAATTCTAAAGTGTTTACTTATACTTGCCAAGATTCTTGAATTAAAATAGTATTTTTAAATACCAACCACATTACATTTATGCTAAATGAGACAGGATTTTACTAGACTGTAATTTTTAAGTACACAAGTGCAAAAATTTAGTTCAGTCTAGGCAAGAACCGAAATCTGGAGAAAAACATACAAATTAAGAGAAAATAATGCACTAAGAAGTTGCAGAGTTTAGATTTATCTTCAAAATATCTGGAAAGTATATCATAAAGAGGTGGATTAATGATGAGAGAAAAGATATTTTTGAATAACAATTAGAAACCCACCTGAGGTGTAAAGTGAAACATAATGCCTTCCAAATACGATAAATAAATTTTGGGGTTGACATTTAGTTCAATCCATTTTTACACAGAAAAATATTCTCTAGTCCAGCTGAGTGGAACAAAATATATTGTTCATAAACCAGAATAAAAGTAAAGAATAATTATATGATAAACATTAAACTAACAATAAATTCAGGCAAATTTATTTCAAATAATAGGAAAAAAGGATACTGTATTTCATGTAAAGCATGTAGAAGAAACATGTTAATGGTAAGGCATTATTACAGAGAAAATAAGTTGTAAAAGTACTTGAAGTATACTGTGAAAAAATGGGGTATGCAAAATAAACAAGACCATAAATCATTTAAAGCAAAAACTGTAACTAGAAATTTGCTAGCAGTTTATGTTTTGAATAAAGTCCAAGTAAAGAGTAACAACAATTTACTGCAATGACATCTAAGCACTGGGCTGAATTTTTCTGTGAAAAACTTTCCTGTTGGTTTTTAAATGAGTAGAGATTATAAAGTATGGTCTTACTGATAGTATATATTAATCAGTTAAATATCAAATAAACCTGCTATTAACTTTCATTAGTTTCTTCTTATTATAATAATTGTTACGAATAATATCTTAAAAGAAATACAAAATCTCTTTAATTTACCTGTAATCTTTTTTTCTTATGAGCTGTGTTTTCCAAAGGTGTCTGGATCTCAATTCCAAGGATTTCTGCAATATCTCCAAGTCCAGCATCATGACCATGTTTTGATCCTTCTTTCTTTGTAGGAATGCCAAAAATGTCTGCAATTATGTCAGTTTCTCCCTTTTCACTCTTCACAAACTCCCCAAGTTCAGCTCTTATGCCATGCTCAGCACCTTCAGCTTTTTCTGCTTCCATAACATCATCATGGATTCCAAACTGTGTTGGATCAGGCATATCCCCTAATATTTTAGTAACTTTTATGTTTTTGGCTCCTTCAACAAGGCCACCCCCAAATACAGTGCTCCAAAGAATCTGGAATATCCCCCACACTATGGAAAAGAACAGTTGGAATGTCCCTACAAATAGGATCCAGAAAAATGAGAAAAACACTTTCACCATCTCTTTTATGGTCATCTTTTTAACTTTCCTGTATTGTTTCCTAAGGTTCTTCACAGTGAACATTTTAAAAATGTTGGCAACATTCTTCTTCACTGCAACACAGGCCACTGCAAAAGCTGATGCAGGTTCCAGGGACTTTTCTTCTTCCTCATCATCCCCAATATCCACTACATAAGCAGGCTCTGCCTCTTCCTCCTCCTCGGGCCTCTCAGATGAATCTGTTTCAGAGATCTGGGATGCTAACTGCATTTCAAAAATTGTGTCTTCACAGAAATTCACAAAGAGCTCCATTTTTTCTTGCTCTCCACCTTCATTTACAACATCAAATATGAACTGTCTTTTAGATTCCTTCACCTGTGGCTTCTCCCACTGCATTCTACTGGATTCACTGATTTCAAAGTAAACTCTTTCTATTTTCTTGGCCCCACCCATTATTTCAATACGGCCAAGGTATGGTTCAAAGTAATTAAGAACACTTTCTGCAGGCTCAAGTAAGCTCTGAAGGCGTGGGTCATTGGGCATGTGCTCTGAAAGGTTTGTTAACAATACTACTACATTAAATCCAATGTCTTTGGCTGGTTCATGGAATCTTTCCACAAAGTCAACGTAATTGAACATATCGTTTTCATCAGCTTCTGTACAGGACAGCAGGAATTCAATCTCTGACTGTGTGTATTGTTTTTGAGCCTCCATTGATTTCTGAAATTCCTTCTTGGAAATGATTCCTTTACCATCTGGATCATACTCTTTGAAAGCATCTGAATTAGTCAGATCTTTTAACTTCAGGAACATGTCAAAGAACTTCAAAATCATTTCTACATTGCTTGATGATTCTACAAGCGTGTCCACCATTTGTTTTCCAATAGTTCCATTTACAACGTTACCTAAGTAGTGTGTTATAACAGGAAGTTATTTGACAGCTACATTTTAAATAAAGACATTTCATATTTGTGCTGAAAACAGAACAAAAATGTTCTTAAATCTCATTTTTTTTTTCTTCCAACATGCTTTTCTCTAGAAGCCCTCTATTTCATGACTATGTATATTTCAGAATAATTCTTAAATAAATATGAAGTACGTTTTTTTTCCCCCAAAATTACATAAAGGCAATTAAAAAGCAGTTTAGAAACATAATTGTGCTTTACAATAGGAAGGTGAGATAATAATATTCGACCATAAAGAAAAATGGGTCCAACCTTCAAGCAGTGACAAGAGCATCACTACCATATCCTTCAGTAGATCTAGCAGTTCCTTAAGCAATTCAATCTGAGCAGAGTCCTGTAAAAAAAAAAAAGACTGTAAGATTGTTTTTAATTTGTATTTATCTAGAAAACGAAATAAATTTAGAGAGAAATGGTATTAAAGATGATCAGCTAAATTTCGTTCACATTATTCAGCAACATTTCATTGTCATTGTATTATGATTGCTATCAGAAGTTTAATACAATATGTAACTTCCTACAGCAGAGGTAATAATACCATAAAGATAAGCTTTAATAAAACATTAAGGAGTACCAAAGTGCAGGTAACAGACAGCAGAAACAAAAAAAAAAGGTTGCTACACAGATCTGAAAGTATCTGTCTTAGAAAGAATCCATCCTTTTTCACTACACTGGCAATATTTAATGGCATAATACATTACGACTCAAAGAGGACTAGAACTGTTTTGTTTAGTTACAGAACACGATAAGTCTGATATGGATTTGTGTTTGACATTAAGGCCCTAAATACTATTCTCAAAATTCTGATGTAACTCTATAGGGTGGGAAGAAATCTTGTAAGTCAGAGGATAGCTGAGACACTGAATAAGAAAGGAAATGCACTGTTGCATTCAGTGCAGAGCTTGAGTGTATGGATACATTAAGCAGAAATCACAAAAGAACACAGAACCCTGACACTGTGGAGTGGGACTCCACTGTGCCCTGTGCAGTGAAATGAACACTGCCTGTGCTCCCCTGCTCAGTGTCTTTGATTAATTAACTGGATAAGTGGACCAAATATCACACTCCCTCCCTCTTTGGGTCTTCGTCAGCTTTTCTCTTGGCCTGCTTATCTTTAGCATGGGATGCATGCTTTCAATGGTGCTTCTGCTCTGACAAATCCTCTGGTTTTGGCAATAGGGAGGAAGGGACCAAACTGCCACAATCATTATCAGAAAGGTATAATTGAGCTGTAAATGTCAAGTTAGATTTTAGTAAAGGTGAGTGCACAGTGACAATTAATGTTGAAAATACCTGTGAAAGTTTCATTTGCATATTGGCGAACACATGGAGAAAGCCAACAACTGCATCCCACAGCCTGCTGTGAGCCAGACTCTGTTGATTACCTATGCAAGGGCCCTAAAAAAAAAAGAAAAATACTTTTTTTATTTATGTCAAATAAACCAAAACAAATAAATCAAAAAGAAGTTTCAGGCTGCCACGAAGCTATGTGAGAAGGTTTTCCAAGACCTCTGGGTATCTGGTGCATAAATACCAAATTGTATCCTGTTAAATACATAGCTGTTCATGTGTTTTAGTTTTCACTTTACACTGGTCCAGCGATTCCATGTAACTTTATCAAAATTTAAAAAAATAAGTGCAAAGTATTTACAAATTTACGAAAGAACATGATCATGCTGTGTGAGCATGGAACTTCTCTGTTAGTACCTCAAGAAAAACATTCTGTTTACCTGGATATATTCTGTAAGGGAATTGAATATTTGTTTGGTGACAGCCAAAGCTTTAGAAAAGTTACGTTGTCCTGATTCATCGATGACATCCTTTCCTGAATAGTACCAATAGAAGTCACTGATGGATTCCTAAGAAAAAAAACAGTGTTACATTTTCTAGTTTTTAATTCTCTATGCAGTACTTACTGCCTGCATTTTTATCGCCAAAAGTCGAATCAGTAATTCAGATGAAATTTAGCATATCTGTGTCAATCTATTTCTCATTACAATAATATTTTTCACTCTCTTCAGAAGTGAACAAAGAAATTAATCATCAAACATCTGGTTTCACACAGAATTCTGACATGTCATCTGTTTTCAAAGGAAAAAAGATATTAAATAAGCCAAAATTCTTTATTTTAGATATTCCTTTAGAGAGAATTTTCATGTTTGATTCCAATAAAATGTGAATCTACAGAAGTGAAGGAAAGGCAAATATGTTATACTCCATTTTCATCTGTTTTTTCCTCACCTGAAGACGCAAGAGATAGTCAACAGTACTAATGATAATATTCACTGTTGTGGTGTTTCCCATCTGAGTACGTAAGTAATTTTGAAAGTCTGAAATAAGAAGTGATTTGTGCTTGGTTAGTATATAAAGGCAAAAAAACCCCAACATTATTTTTCTATTTTCATGGAGAATGCCTTCTTTCTAAGTATCTTGTTGGATACAGATGCTTATGTGATGGAAATTGAACTACTTTAGACCTCAGCATAAATGTAACTGAAGAATTGTTATCCAGGTGACTTGGAACAGGCTTTACTAGTAATATGCTAAACACCAGAACTAAATTAGGACTTAAAAAATCAAATCGAACTCTGCAATTCAAATTGTTGTCATTTCAGTTTCCCCTCAGGAAACTAAATACATTAGAGGAAAACATCAGAATTGGTTCTCTCGCACTCTGTTTAGGAACAGACTCACCGCACATTTTCTACAAAATTAATTCTGTTCTCTTACCATTGTTATGCCCTTCACAGAGCAGTTGCAAAAATCTAAATAGATCTCGAGTAAATTCATCATGCTGCAAGACTTTTTCACCTTTAAAATATATAAATACAATGATTATGTGACAATTGTTATGATTAATTATGCAGAACACATAATCTTACAGTAACCTTTTAAACTGGAATTTTAATTAAAAAACCAGTATTTAAAAGCGTTAAAGCAATTTAAAAGAAAGAGACTGATAATAATAAAAAGAAAAACTGAGACAGAAAAAGCAGAGCCAAAGTATTTAGCACTCCAATGCATCCATGGTTAAAAAAACAACACTAATTTGAAAAAAAAAGGCAACAGGATATATATCTAATAAGTAATTTGTTAGTCATAACTATAATCATGCCTTAAATATGAGTGACACTTCTTTAATAAGCATCAAACTCTTTATTCAAGCTAAACACACAACCTGCTGCAGACCATAAAGCTAAACCTAAAGATATCTGAGAAGATGCAATGAGAGATTTCTCTCTGCATTTGCAACACACTTTTGTAACAATAGTATCAAAAACTGTAAACCCAAACATACCACGCTCACGAACGATGACTGTGGATCAAAGAAAAATAACAAGAATACAAGATAAGAATATTGGAAGTTACAATATTTTTCTTAAAAATTATTGCTAAAGATATTGTAAAAAAAAAAAGCATATTCAGATCTCAAAGCCTAGAATTACTTATAAGTTTAACAACAGAAACCTCGAGCCACAGTAAATAACAGTTCTTGTTAAAGAAGGAAGCACAAATAATGTTTGAAGCACTACTGGAATTAATTTCATTCTACTTACGAGTTCCTTCTTCAGTAACCATTCCCAGGCCTTCCGCTTTATTCTGTCTCTCAAACGCGTTCAAGTCAAGAACACTTATATTTGAAGAAAAAACAAACAGCAGAAACAGGAAAAAAGACTATAATATACAATGGAAAATAATTTCCTTCTACAAAATTTCTGGAGGCTTTCAACAGCTACTCTTGACCCAGTATGACATGCATTGTGTCATATTTCATTTAATACCCATATTAAATAAATGAGCTTTGGATGAAACTAAGGGTCCAGTGTCCAATTCTGAAATGAGTCTCAAGTCAGTACATAAGTGAACTTACTTTATACAGCTTTATATACCTAACTTCACTCCTGATAATGTCATTCATGGTTTCATGTACAAATGAGGAGTGGAAAAGGAGCCTGAAATATTACTCTTTATGTTGATTTAAACTTACCTCCAAAAGGACATTACCGCAATTTTTTCTCAATCACACTGTTTTCCACTAAGTTGTCACTTTTACTTCTATTATATTGCTACTGTATCTATTATGCATGGTTATGTTATTCAGAAGATTTATGGAATTTCTGATTCGATATTCAGAAGACAGAAATGTAATCAGAGGTTCCATATCTTCCAAGGTCAAAAGACACTGATATCTGAATTTTATTTTGTTAACTTGACATAGCTCAGCACATGGAATAGCAAATCATGATTCTTCTCACCACTCAGTCAGAATAATTTCATTCAAACGATTCAAATATAATTCTATCATAATCTAATTTTAGTTCAGTTAAATAGCAATGCAGTCACATATTAAAACTAGTGACATCATTAAAACCAAAAGCATTTCTTAAAGCATCATTTTCATTCTCTTGTCATGTTTAAGTGATTTTATCAATACCTCTTTTAACGAAGTCCTGAATGATACATATACACAACTGGTAATAATATCACAGCAGGGCCTGTTTGAGCAAGTGCCTGCTAAATTGTTCTACATAAATGAAAAAATTATAAGGCAGATGTTATTTAATTAGGCTGCTACTATTCAATAATAATTTCTGCAATGTAGGTCACCATTCCTTCCACATTTTATCCTCTATTCAACAGCCGCTCCACTTCTAATTCCCAGTCTACTCCTTCGGAACCCTTCAGAACCTGGTTCTTTGAAAGGCTGAGAAAAGCAGGTTGTCTATTGTAAGAGTAATCAGAAACACCAGCAATTTTCCTTCTTCTGTACCGGAGTCCTTTACCTTAACCAATTTGAACTGTTTTATCAAGGGAATGGACCCAAGTCTCACTAGTCCCATGCCATCTCTAACAAACCTGATACATATGCAGAGGATCAGAAGAGACAGAGATTATGCAGCTTGCCAGAAACGTGCAGAAACCGAAAGCTTAGTAAAGCTCCACTGGCCTGTCTCTCCCTTAGTAATGGTTTTTCTGGTTCCTTGGAACCAACCAGAATAAAACCTTGAGGGATATAGGATCAATAAAGGAGCTGCTACGTTTTACTTTTCTGCTTCTTTAAACTAAGCTTTCTTAGCCTTTTACAGTCTTTTGCTTTATTTTCTCCTTTGGAAGAATACTCAAAAAGTTCAACAGACTGTTCCTGCAATTCACAAGATTTTCCCACAAGAGTTCTACAACCTGTGACTTCTGTAATTTAAATCTTAACACATCCACAATAAGCTACCAACATGAATAAAACTGAACCCATATTAATGCGATTTATGGTTTTACCTGCAGGACTGCATCAAGCCAGAGAGGCTCTGAAAAAATCCATCATCCTTTTTCTCCTTCAGGTAGTCTAGCATTTTCTAAACGTTGTATATTTTTGAAAGGAAAAAATATAATATTAACATTATATACAAGAAATAATAATTAACAATTTATTATTAATATTTATAAACCAAATTAAAATAGTAAAAATAATAATTACACTTATAATTAAAAATACTGAAATTATATTAATTCAAAACTTCCTGAATTAATTCCTTGAAATGCAAATCACTGGCAAGCAATAACATAGATACTGTTGCACCAAAAATACACTGATATTTCTTCAGTGTTTAGCTCAAAATTAAGTACACTAACATAAACAACAGGACACTGAAATTCTCAAAATTACTTGCCTCATTTATGCAAGCAAGACTCACAGTAGTTAGAAAAGCATTACCTGTTGAACTATGGTATTTCCACCATTTAGAATTGCAATACCAAGTTTTAGTGTTTCAACAACCATGGGTCCTGTATGACCTGTCGAAACAAGGATACACTCATTAGAACTTGCAGTCGTGAACTATTCAATCAGAAATGCAGTCTGGAACTTTTACTTAGTGCAGTTGTAACTGACATTTATTTTCCCTCATTATCTGTCATATAGAAGCTGCATATAATATCTACATCATAGGTATAGTGATATAACATGCCTATGACATGCATATCATGGATACTTTAAAGATGCCTCAGAACATTACCTTTGCTTGCACTAATCATCTGAAGGACCATCTCAGCAGCTCCACGATCATGTAAGCGAGCTTGCTGATAGAGAGTTCTCTGTTTTTCCATTTCTTTCTCCTGGGTTTGGGAACAAAAATGAGAACAGACTACAGATTGGAAAGGATCCAGGAAAAATAGGAAGATGAGAAATCTGAAATTGTTGAAGACCATCTGCCTCCATAATCCATGGGTTGTTTGACTCCAAAACTTCAGAACACCTCATCTTTTATATGAATAACCTAATAAACCAGCTACACACATACACACACACACACACACACACACACACACACAGAGTTATGTTATTCTTGCATTTATTCTAGTGGACATATTTAAAATGCTTCCACATTAGATGATGAGAAAGAAAAGTTATTTAAACTCTCACCTCAAATGTCTTTTCTTTTTCTTCGTCTCCCTCTTCTTCTTCCTGACAGCTCTTTTCATGTTAAAAAACAGAAATCACAAGGTCTTGCTTGTTAAGAAACATAATACTACAAAAATGGCCAAATAATTTTTTTCAAGCAATTACTGAAGGTATTAAGAAGATTTTAAAACCCTGTAATTTTAAATACTTGTGCTCATCCACACTAAGAAACTGATATTCCCTAATGTATGAGTATTTCAGGGTATTCATCCAACTGCACACACACCCTGTGATTGCAGGCTATGTAGTCTTGTGCCATAAATCTACATCTGTAATATTTCTCTTCACAGTCAATCTCTCCTCACGAGTCAGCTGTAATCAATATGTTGCAAAAACTGACTTGTCTTTGACAGACTTCAAATATTAACTCAAAAATAATTACCCAAAGAACAAAGATAACTAATGTGTTAAAACTGCTCATGAGTTAATCACGTACAAAAAAAAAGTGCCAAGTGAAAGCAACAGGACTGCACCTACTGGAATTTTATAGGATTGCTTTAATCCTATAAAATTTCTCAGGAAATTTCTCATTACACGTACATATAACTCTGAACAGCATTTGCTTCATCAAAAATACAGAAATTACTAGTATCAGGCATTCCATGCAAGAAACAGAAAGACAAGATTTAAGAAGCATCTAAAATTAATGGGAAGTACCTAAGTGCAGTGAGGGATGGAGCTTGAAATTATATACTTACTTTTGCCATCATAGCAGAATACGCAATATATAGAGGATCATGGTCTAGTTTGCTGCGAAGAGTAAAAAATATTTTAAATTATTTTATGATATAGTAATATAAAGATGTCAAATGCCTACCTTTTTTATTAAAGAGTATTTTATTAAATTAGTCTACTATGACACTTGAAAATTGTGTCATAAATTAGTTCTCTTATCTAAATCCAAGTCTCTAAGTTTTTACTCAAACAATTTAGAGGTATATTTGTGGCTGTTGAAGGTGCAGAAAACTAATATGGAGATACAAGTTGGAATAATTATAACTGTCAGATGGCAAGATTTTATTAGTCATACAGAAACAGTATATGAAGCACTGGAGTACTCATAAAAATCTAATTCTAATCATTCTAATCAATAGTCTAAAGTCAAAACAGAAACTGGCACCGAGATTCATGATAAACATCAACAAAACCTTTTCTGTGTTACAGAGTGAAATGTAATGAATACTAAAGCCAAGAACACAGATCTATTAACAGGAGACACCAGGGCAGGGTACCCTGATTAAACCTGCAGTTCCTGTAGATTTTGTGATTCTATGAGAAGTCATGCTCAATTATTTCTGCATTGGGTATTTACCAAGCTTTTAAAATGTCAAAAATAGTCAATATTTATCTCAATGTAAAGGTTATACTGAGTTTAAATACATGAAAATTCTAATTAAATTGAGAGGGAAAAAGGTATTCACTATTTACAATAATGAATTACACTTGTGTTAAATCACTTCAGTAATGTTACTAAAAATTCAGTTACTGTGTGCTTTTACTCAATGGGCTTTTCCACACAGCTCTTTTACCTTCTTTCTGTAAGAGCACTGCGACTAAAATAGAGGATAATCTGATGAAGTGGATCAGGATGGTTTTTCTCAGTCTCTTCTTCTTCCTCTTCATCTTTTTTTGGAGATGTCTGTCTCAAGATTTAGAATATAAAAGTTAAGCTTCATAAGTAAGAAAAAACTTGAGTAATTAAGCTTAGGAAAGGAGTCAGTAATTTTTTTCTGTCCAATTTGTATTAACTGCCTGTATTAATCTTATTCAGCAGTTTACAGCATAACCTGCAATATTATGTGTACGTATGACTTAGAAGAGGTTAGAATATACAATTTTTATTCATATTTTATGTAACTTTCCAAGTTTCTCATTTGCAAGGTATTGAGAATGAGACAGGAAAATCTTGGGGAAGCCTTATTCAACTGAACTTATGCATCTCCACTTGACCAGAATTGAAAGGAAATTCTAGCTCAATTATTTAGTATTGGAATTACTGGAATAATTTTTAATAACATGATCAGATACATCCTATTCAGACTGAGTGCTACAATATTTTCGTATATCATTTCTAAGTAACCTTGATTCAATGAATGCTCGTTATTGTAAACTTCAAACATTTTTTGGCAGTTAAAAATATAACATCGTCAAGAACTAGCCAAAGATCAGAGTATTGCCTCTACTTTACTTGTGTTATCACACCTTTGTAGTTATTGTAGAGCTATTGTAATTACAGTAGTAATTGTAATTACAGAAGTTCAATTTACTTCTCTAGGAAATCTGAAAGAATTGCGGTCATTGCTTTAATTAATGGTGTCATTCTTTCCTTCAGCAAGAAGAAACAAAGACTGACCATATAATTGTCCAGAACATGTGAAGAATGTCCCTACCCATGGCAGGGGTGTTGGAACTAGATGATCTCTATGGTCCCTTCCAATCCAAACCATTCTATGTCTCCACAATATCAGGCACAATGGGTCTTTAAAAAGGCACAACGGGACTGTTTTGTTAACACTGAAGCACTTCCTGATATATCTGTATGTGATCCATGAAGCTATATATTAACTTTCATGGTGTTTAGATACTGTGGAGATAAGCTCCTTGGAGGTATTTTAGGCAAGCTAACTATGTAGAGGGAAGAGAAAGAGCAGTAGGCATTCTGAATTCATTCATTACCAAAATCCTGAAGTTTACCAGTCACTTTTATCAAGTACACAGGTATTTGCTGAATATGGTTGCATATATCTACTTCACCTTATGATGCACCAAAAAGGAAAACAGCAAAATTAATTTGTATCAAAGCTGAAAATGTTAAAATTAAATATTATGCATCAAAAAAATTTAAAAAGGGAAAAGGATCAATAGCGTCAAGCTTTAAAAAACCCCAGTTAATAATATATATGAACACAGGAATTACAATAACAAAAATAGTCATTCTATAGACTGTTCATCTAATCCATTTCTCTTCCCAAGAATGAGTATGACGTAGCTCGTCTGAGGCATAAATCACCTTAATGCACTTCAGTGCGCATCACAGGACAAATGTCTTATTGATCACAGCAGAAAATGACCTTATGCTCTGAAGCATAAGCATTAATATTTTATAAGTTTGTGCATATGCATACAGTACACAAAAATTAAATATAGTTTATAATAGATACATAGAATACACACTGAAGTGGGCACTGAAATATATGCCCAATTATGTCAGTACTTACAGCCAAATCCTGAACTAGTTTCTCCTCAAATGAATATTCCTCTGTTTCTATCCAAAAGTTCTGATAGCCATTGAGGAAGAGGTTAATAGAACGGTGCCTGGGGGGGTTGTGAAAGTGAGATCAAGAGGGGTAACGGAACAGAGTATAACAGCTCAGATGGTTAATGGTTAGTAAGGATACATATTTGTACAATTCTGATCCTCTGATTGGTCAGTGAAACAAAATGCAAAACATAACTAACATTCAGTGACAAATCTGCAGGTACTTTTGAATGTTCTTACTGTTTTTATACACATATGTATACATTACTTTTTATTTTGAAGGCTAAGAGAGGCCTAAAATACATTATACATGAAACTGCAGGACTGATACCTTAATGCAAGCATGAGAAAAACACACACTTGAACAGACTGAGAATGAGTGAGTGGGATTTACATTACGAGGTGTAAATCTAAACTACTAGATCTAGGACAAAACAGCAGACACTGGCCATCAACACCAAAACAGTTATCAAGTGCTTTCCAGCATATTAGCTGCAGACAATCATTGCCTTCTTCCACAGAAAGAAGCCCATCCTCAGCTTGTAGTGTTTCAGTTCCAAACCAGGGCAGTATTAGCATGTCCTCAAAGAAGTATACAAAATCTGCTCTATAAAATGACCAATTTTAGAAAACTCTACGTCATCTTAATTGCTATTCATTAATTTAACTTTCCACAGAAAATACAGCTCATGGCAATAAGACTACATAATAATGGTGAAACAATTCCATCTTTACATTATTTTGGGGGAAATTTTTGTTTTGAGCTGCATTACATGAGGTTAGAAAGGCTGTTCCATGCAGCCTTTTTGTTTACTTTTATCCTGTGCCACCAAAAAAAGCTATAAAAATGGGCTGCATATACACCATTTAACACCTTTTAAATACACTGTGCACATGAATCAGTATTTTATAATGGAATAGCTATTGAGTCAATCCTTTAGGCCCACTTGCTGACACTAGTGCCATTTTATTATCGAATTTCAAAAACTGACCAATCAGAATCCCCTCTGAAAATTGTACAAATTCATGTTTTTATGATAATATCAAATCATGGCTGGGAAGGAAGAAGTGGGCGCATAAGCAAGAGGCTCTCCACAAGTTACATTACCGTTAACTTGAGTATAAGCCTGTCATACTGAGTTTTTTCATGTACTTTTTCCAGCCAAACACGTTGAAAGGTGCTCAGGAAGAAATTGCTAATTTTGTGTCTGAAGAAAAGCATATAGGTTTTCATTGAAGGAATGCACAAGTTAAATTCAATAAAGTAGTCAGAAAGAATGTATTCGTAAACTGTGTTTGCAAAATTGCCACGTACAACTTTGCTGTCTCTATGTGCATATACAGATGACCGACAATATGACAAAGTTTTTTCAAATTAATTTCCTTAAAACATCAAACATAAATAGACACATCTCAGAGAAAACACTTATCACATAAGACACTTTTTCAAAGCCATATATATTCAATTAACACAGAACATGCAGAATTAGTACTTCCTAACTTATGTTTAATTCTTTGAAAAAATAAAAATATTTTTTAAATATAGCTTTTTATTTTGTATCTACAGGCACTTTTAATCAAAGAGAGTCCTTGGAATATTTATGATAGAAGTTGAAGTAATTTTTCTGTGATTTAACAAACACCTTCATATCAATAGACATGTCCATTTTGGAAATATATTGCTGAAATTCCTAAAAACTGGTAGACATAAGAGTGAGTGTAGCAAAAAATTACCTTACAATCTGAGATTAAAATTAAACTATACTGAAAGCCACCTAAATATCCAGAAAATTTTCAAAACAGTAAGCTTACTATTTACTGAAGATACTATTCTTTTCTAGGAGAAATGAAAGGGTACTACCATACTGCCCTTTAAATTAATTGATTCTAGCATCAAAGTTAGAACTAACACTCCCAATACAAAGCTGCAACTAAAATGAATAAATAGACAAGATAGAGAGCTACATTTTAAACTCTGGATCAAAGAGATTTAAATAGCTCCTAGAATTAATCACACCCCACTTGAAATGATCTCCCTAGGGTTCAGACATGTCTTAACAACACTGTCACTTTAGATGATGGAGATTGTTATAATAGTGTGATAGCCTTATTTTCCTGTCAGAATCATATGATTTATCTAGAAAAAAATAAGTCTCTATAAGCTACTGAATATTAAAATTTTGATTTGCACCTATCAATTGAGCAATATACCTAGAAGTTTGCTCATGGCAGCAGGGTCAGACTAGATAACCTTTAAATGTCCATTCCAACTCAAACCGTTCCACAATTTTAGGATTTTAAGTTCAAATTGTGTTTTCACTCTTGTCTGTTTTGAAGTGCAGAGAGCACAATTAATTAACAAAAATAGTTTTATGAGAGTTCATTTTTAGCAATTACAAAATGAAATATCTCTATAGATTTGCCTCATATTCGTATTCAAATTAGGAGTAAACTGCACCACAAAATCTACCATAAAGTTTGAGAAGAAAAAGAGAAAACTTTTAAACACAAAAATGTTTTTTGAAAAATTACAGATAATTTAAACTTTCCATTTCAATGGGTATGATTCCATATTTTATTGGAAATAAAAAAATTCAAAAATTTAAAGATGCATAACCCACTTTGCCTCTTGGCAAGTGTTCCATCAACCTCAAGAATAAAAAAAAAAAGTGGGCACTTTGTAAGGCAAAAAAAGGATGAGCCGTTTTAACATTTGGGTGCTCATGTATTTATTCTAAACATTTTAAGAATTTATAAAGCTAGAATATGGTTGTAAAAAAAACTTGCTCACAAAAAGGTCATACTGAAGTGGTATCTCTTCATACCACTTCTTCTTGTTTTGCCAAACACAGCTCTTGAAGATGGAAGGGTTGATACTGGCTGGTTTGTTATGTTGTATTTAATCCTCTCCATTTCTCTGGTTCTTTAAAGATGCCCTGGTGGTAGCATGATGACTTGGAGAAGTTACTATAGTCTAGAACGACTCATTTTTGTAAAGAATGGTTGTGTGCTTTTTTACGGTAGAACTGGCTTTTTATTTGTCCTGTGCAAACCTAATATTCCTCCAGTATGTTAGTGGCACAGCTACAGGCCTTTAGCGAAAGACCTTTACACCAAGTGTGTAAATTGGCTTCAATAAAGGCATTTAAAAATCCAACACAACTCTTCAGTTAAATACTTTGCCAAAAATCTTTGAATAAAACTATTAAACACAAAAAGTGAAAAATTGCAGAAAGTGAGAAGCAAAGCTAATTAAAATTAAAATTGTGCTTATCCTTTACCTGAATAAAACTCAGATTTTTTTTTTTTTAGGAGAAACAGAGTAAAGGAGGTTACTCCAGTGCCATATGATCTTACTATTATGCTTAAAGCAGTAGATGGATCCAGGCACAGGATGCATTTTATCTTGGACTTTGTGGTATCTACATTCAACTGGAATAAGAAGCAGAGCAACACACAAGTCTAAAATATCATTCTGCACTTCTCTGCCCCAATAGTCACTTTAATTCATATAATATTCTGAATTAGTAGCTTAAGATTGGCCCAGACAAGCTACAGAGCATGAAGTGTTCATGCAAGAGGAGACGAAGAGCCACACAAAATCAAAAAAAAAAAGAAAATAAAAGAGAAGAATAAAAACACAGAAGAATAAAAAGAGCAACCAATCAGACACAAAAAATGGACAGAAACAGCAACATCTTAACGATTTTCACAGGTAAGTTGAGGAACTATACAGAATAACTGACAAAAATGAAGCATGTAATTCTTACGGTGTTTTCCCACTCTGGTTTTTTGTCATGAGATGAGTATTTTGCTGCTGATGACTAATCAATTCTTGTATCTTAAAATTACAAACACCTAATACTCAACAAACACGTAGGCAAACACACAAGCAGTATTTGCACTCAGTAAACAATGCAAACAAAAGTTATGAGGAAATAAACTTTTCAGCCACTTACCTTGGCAGGTTGTATAATGGTGCCATTCTGAAACATGCAACAACAGCCCTTTTGCGTTGTTTTGACAGGAGTTTGTGCCAAACAGCTTTTTTTGATCTCAGTGGTTGTTCAACCTATGGGAAAATATCTTCTAGTATATACAATGGAAACTTTTCAACTTTCACCCAAAATTTTCTTTTTAGCTAGTGGTTAGCTAGTTAGCAAAGTAGAAAATGTTACCAATGCTCTGCATCATCTGAAAAAAAAGTTCTTTTGGGGCTTTATTTTTTTAATTAATAAATAAAAATACTGGGGACTTTCTATATAGTAATCTCTCCGTTTATTCAGACAAGCTCAAGATGCCAGAATACCTCATGTATGGGACTACTTGGTAAATTCCAAAAATTGTTAATCTGTCTGTTTCTAACAATGCAAATTCAGTTGTTCATGTGAATGTATTTCTGTGCTATATCGTTTGTGAATGAAATGGATTAACTTTATGTAGGAAGAGTACAAATGCCTTTCTGTATTTAAATGGCACCATTTGGATGAGCAGGCAAGCAATTCAAAAGTTGCTACAGCATCCTGTGGTGCAGAAATAGGAGACAGGCTAAACCCAGTGTATTAAAAAGAAGTGCACAAACAAACATCTCTTCCTAAAATCACAGGGTTTTCAGCTACTGCGTGGAGATGATTTGTATACTATACTTCTAGTGACTGCTCATGCAGTTTTGCAGAAATACATCCTGAGTTTTCCTTGCAGCTAAATGGAGGCACTTCAACAGATTACATTGAAAACTTTGCATATATACACGTCTGTATGTGCATGTGTGCTTGCATGCACGCATGTACAAAAGGCTAAGTTTTATCTGGACACTTTAATGATGACAGTCGCTGTAGCTGAAATAATCCCTGCCAGGAAAAATCTCAGGTTATTTTAAAACACACGTGATATAGACATTTGGCTTTTTACCTGCTCCAGATGATACAGAGCAGCTGATATCCTCTGCACACGTTCCACATTTTTCTCAGGGTCAGTAGGTCCATCACTCTTTAAAATGTCTTTGTACAGATTTAGCTGCCATTTCACAGCTGGATCATCAGACTGAAACCAAACATATTTCATTTGTAAGCTGCTGAATGAAGGCACTGAATTTGACCAACAGCACTTCTACTCCCATAATATAATAAAGAAGATTATAAACACTCCCAATTTCTGTTCCCTTTCAGATCAGATTAACATCTGCTAGCTGCTCAAAAAAAATTGGCATTGATTCTATGTACTATTGGCCAATATAACTCAATTCTTAAGCAAGGTTCTGTATTTTTATTTCATGAAACCAAATAAGTATCCTGGAACTTATTTATTCCACCTAACTGCATTAAAACAAGTACATTTAGTACTGAGATTGAGTTTAAATTGCAGGACCTCTGTACTGAGAGGGTAAAGCTGTTTTTTGGAGTCTGGAAAAGACAGCTGGAATTTCAATAGGTGAAGAATTACAGCCAAAGTTTTTGGGGTTTTTTTCTTACAAGACAGAAATAGGAAAACCACATTAAAATACTTATTGTGTTCATTTTAAATGTATGCAAGCACAAATTTATAGCAAACAGACAGTCATCTTCCATGACAGATAGGTAAGTTATTCTGTTCAAACACTGCAGGCAGTTACCTAAATTATTTTTAATTTACAGAATGTTGAGGACTCCATATTGGTATTACCTTTGACAGTGTATTCGGCATATGAATTGTAGGAAAATAAATGTATTTGTAAAACTCACAAGTGCTAAGATGACACAAGCTTTTCTTATTTTACTACACTCACTTTAAAATGTATATATTCTTAGAAATACCTGATTTAATCTTTAGCGAAAGTTAAATTCAAGAAGAAAAGCTGAAGTAGTAGAGTGTCAATTTTATTTTCTTCTTGGATCAAGCTGATTCTAAGTAATTATAGCTTTAAGACTACCAGTATCTCTATTCTTCACACTTGTCCCATTCTATAGATCTTCCAGAAACTTGAATATACCAAACAAAACTACAAATAAGACATTTATTGCAATGAAAAAATCATGAAGATTAATGTTGAAATGGAAACCTTTCTAATAGCTTTTTGGATTATCTCTTTTAATGTGTCACACAAAACAATTCACATTCTGTGTTTTAAAAGTGCACATCAGCATCTATGAGACAGATTTTTTTATATTACCTTTTCCTGCAAGTGTAAGTTGTTGCGTAAGTGTTCTTTGACTTCCTCATCTGTGTCCCTCTGTAGAAAGGTAGAAGTCTTTTTCAATTCCAATTATGATTTATTTAGTAAGAGCTTTTACAACACAGAACAGTTTATATTCCAATATTGAAATTTAACCTCTTTTGCTTTCTAAGTACGTTAGATACCAGAAGGGACAAAGGCTTTCTTTAACCGTAAAACAAGGGTTAAACTTTGAAGGGAATTAAAGCTAACTAATTGTAGTTAAATATTTGGTCCAAAAGAACATGCATATATAAAACTGCACATTGTATACAAACGGAAAATAACAAGGAAATTATGGCAGCTCTATATACATACTGTTTTTTAAAAAAGGACGCTAATTAGCAGCCATAATTGCTTACAGTACACACAGATATTTAATAACAATGACTGCTTAGATATCTAGACTTCAAAACTCAGTTTAGAAAGTTCTGCTTATTTTGCATTAAAAACTATTAAAAAGGACACACTTACATGGCTGTATCTAGTCTTAGCCAAAGAGATGAGCTCTTGGTCTCCAGGAGTACACATATTCAAACCAATAGGAAGCATCTTTTTAAGTGCAGCCACAATCAAGGATGTTTGTATGGAGTACAAATCCCCTCTACGTTTTGATTTCTTCCTCTCTTGATCCTGTCCTCCAGACTATCATTAAATAAAAAAAAAAAGGAGAAAATAAAAGAAAAAAAGAAGAATTACTGTAATTCTCTGGCCACACACTTCTCCAACGTGCTCTTCCCCTAATGGTCCAAGGGAAATATGTTCCTGATGTAGTACAAACAATTAAAAATGCTACACTAGAGGAAGGGTGTACAGTCTTGGGCAGGAAATGCAAAGAAATACTTTTGGTGTGCACCAATGCAGAAAATGCAGTAACAGTTGTAATGTTGTAATACGAGTCACACACTTTTGTGTGCATTCATAAATATGACTCTGACAATATTTTCTGGATCTTACCTTTCAAATCAGAAACAACCCTAAAATTAAAAGCTGAATCATTCTCAGGGGACACTATTATTTGTCTAATGTTACAGAGACAAATTCAGGATGTTTACATTTTCGTAAGACATTTATATAAAGATAGTTATCCAGGGTCTGAATGAATGAATATTGCCCGACTTGTCTCATCTGAAAAAGAGTATTATTTAAAAGGCTTTGATTCTATGTAATAAAATGCCAATTAATTAGTGCCTCTGGGAAAGTCCTGCCCTTTGGTTTCAGCTAATATTAGTAAATTTAGGACAAAAAATTTAAAATTTTGCATCTTTGGAGATCATCAGTAATAGGAAAAGGAAAACAAAAGAGACAGAAGTAAACAGCACAACAAAATAACATCTGCCCTATCTTCTTATGACAGACACTGTACAACATATTTCACACCCTGCTTTTCCTTTATGAGACAGAGAACCAAAATCTTTCAAACAGACCCATATATTTAATGAACACATAGTAAACAGCAACAACATCAAACAGCCCAGTTCTGAATTCTGTACCCAGATTAAACTCCTACTATACTCAAGGGGAGTTTTGCTTAAGATAAGATTTCAGGACTAGGCCTCCAGGCTTATACAACACTACAAAATAACAAATGCTTGCATTTAACTCTCCACATCCTTTTCCTTCTGTCAATTAAGATTTACTAACTACTGTTCTTATAATATATTGTGTAGTTCCACATAAGAATACAGCAGAATCCATTGCAATTCACTATTTCCCAATTAATGCCTCACTATTATCACAGTAATCACTGGAAGAAAAAAGGCAGCCATATGTATTCTACTTGGTGATAAATTTTGGTAAATTCTGTCTTCAAGATGGTGAATCTCTGTGTAGGTAGCTTGTGTTAAATATTTTGCAAGTCTAAGGGAACACGCAATGGATGTGGCTTCCTTTCTTAAGGAACTAACAATTGCAAGAGAGTTCTTTGCCTCAAAGCTTTGCTTTTCAAAATGCCTTAGAAGTAGTGATGCAATGGCTGTAATAATGACATCATTTGTACTCTACATTGAGAGCAGACAAACAAATCCCACAATGAATCACTGTATTCCAGTGGCGTCACTATGCATCTTAAATAAGGAATAACAAAATATGTAATAAGTATATTTTAAAAAGGAAAAAAGGAAAATGAGGTATACTGGTTTCTGCATCTTTTATGCCTGTGGACATTTTGCACATCCAATTTTCTTTATGTTCATATGAGGTTTATAAGATAGGTGAACCTTAAAACTTGAGAATTTTTAAAACATGAAAAGAAGATCCATTCTGCCTTTGCCATAAATTCTGCTGTCTGTGAATTCACTTCTCCAGCTGGTAAATGTATAAGTAGAGTCCCACACTGAAACCTAAATGACAATGGAATTATGTCTATTTCAGTTCTAACATGCACCTATATGAGTACACACAAAACCTGCATTACATATTTAAAGAGCATTAAATTGGATATATTTTTCCTAAATAATTTCCTGTGCTAAAAGGACAAATGATATAATTTGGTTGCCTAACAGCGTATAATGATCTTACTTGTCTGAGGATTTAAACACAAAAATGGATATTTATGAAAAAAAAAATACTAAAACCAATTACAGACTCTTCGGTAGATTAATAATAACTAAACGCACAATGAAAATGAAGAAATAATTTATTTACACTAAAAAAACAAGCTAAAACTGGTTAAGATTATGGAATGAATGTTTTTTGTATTTACATCCCTCTTTAAGCTTTAATTGTTTGAGATTACTACGAGGGCAGTCATTAAATCCTACTCTGTATACCTGGAGAAGTTGGGCAATAGCAAAGTATGAAATCAGGTTATTAGTTTAACAGAGCTTCTCCCTTTTTAACTCATGTCTCTGGTTTAGTTGATTAAAAGCTCTTCACAGCATCACGTGTGCTTCTCAGCACACAGGGTGAAGGGAAAGATGAAAGGGTTTATGCTCCATCTGTTCATTCTGCTTCACCAATGAAGAAAGCACTATAGGTCAGAAAGTACTCATCTATATTAGAAATTCATTAAAAAAAAAAAAAAAGGATATGAATGATGCAAAAGGAAAGTGACCTATAGTTCACTGGAGGAAAAGAAATCTTCAAATACATGAATGCATAAAAGAAACAAGGATTATTCAAAATCTTACATAAAAGAAACAAGGATTATTCAAAACCTTTGACACACAACTTTAGTAAAGATCATTTTACTTTTGGAGAAAGGTAGGATTTGAACTATATAACTTATTTAAACTTACTGGATTTAATACAATCTTCTATTCCTCTGCAGATAGGGTATAGGTTATAGCACATTTCTCCCAAATGTTCTTGAATATCATAAGCCAAATACATCTTTCTAATGACTCTACTTAGACATTTCTTTTACAATGTCTACTTCAATATTTTAGCAAAATGTAGAATGCAGAAAGACAGCAGAGGCAGAAGGTACATCTAAAAGAGTTACAAAAGGTAGCTTTGGTACATTTTTGCATTAGGCAATATTTAGAAATGCCAAAGGGAACTTCATCTGCTCTGGTGAAAGACTGCCACTTTAGCTGAGACAAAATTTACAGTAGGTGGAACCTGGTCCTTTACTTTGTGACGCCACTGCTATGGTCAATGGAAAGAGTGCTTGGAGCCTGATCATCTCTAAATCTAAAACAAAGACACATCATGCACTTTGACCTGTACCTTTACTTGCATGGCCTGTATGAAAGAAAAATAAAGGGGAAAAAAAATAAGTAAAAGAGATGAAAAGTTGGTAATTTTACAGGTTATTTATAAACTTACTCAGCTTTATGAGGACAGCAAAAATATAATAAACTTGTAGCTAAAATAATAGACTCTAAATGCATAACCAAATGAGATCTTAGTGAAATCAGCTTAATCTTTATTAAATGATTGAACTTCTGTATTTCTGTTGCTGTTCTACCACACGTTTCCATTTGTTGCTTGTGCATATAAGTACATCCAATAAATAAACCTATCAGTACACTGATTACTGCATCTTTTCCCAATTTTGTTAAAAGAAGAAAGGTGTCTGGAACTCTGGATAGTCCAATAATGAAAAATATTCACATTTTCACAAAAATAACTCTTTCTCTCTCTTTTCCCCATCAAAATACGTTTGAGGAAAAAAAATACGCGTAGAAATCAAACTATCACTTGCAAGGTGTAGCAATTAATTTACAGATCTATTTTCACATTGCATATCTTATTACCCTTTTGCAGACAGTCTGAGAGAAAACTTTAGCTTGCATCTCTCAGCAGTACCCATTTTGAAAACAATATTATAAACTCAGCTGTAACTCTCATACATACAGAGGATTTATTCCCATTTATTATATTAATACCATAAATACACTTAAATAGATATGTATTCCATAGCCAACATTATATTATCATTGTGTCGGGAAATCTTAAGAAAATAACAACAAAACCATTTATTTATGGTAAAATAAAATAAACTGTTACTCAAAAGAATCCTCGACCAGGCATAGGAAGACACTATAGAAAACTATAGAAAGCAGAAAAAAAACCAGAAGCCCCCACTTCTGTCTTAGTGCTAATAGTAACTTTGTTTGCTTCTGATACTTGAATAAGCTTCAAAATGTTGGTGCCAAGCTATTATTAAAATCTTTTTATGGCCTGCTCTATTTATATCACACAGTAAGAAAAACAGGTAGAAGTCAAGAAAAGCGAAAGACTAATCTTCAAATTAAATGTTAGAATCTTAGCATCTTAGAACCTTCAATACCCTAGACAAATAGCAAATTTTAATTTAAAATTTCAATTGTGTGAAATATGTAGATGCTGCATAGACGTGGCTCATCTGGTATATACAGGTGTATACACACACTAAAGGTAACAAAAGACAAGATGTTAATTGTATTTAATTTATTTTAGCTGACCATAAAAATAATCCACTCATTATTTACCTCGGTATATCCAAAGGAAATGTATTCTATGCGATTGAAATACTCTCAAAGAAGAGATCTAAAATTCCTGCAGAAAATACTAACATGAAATCCTCTAATTGTTGTAAATCTGCAAACAATATGTACTTCATATTACAGATGGGCACAAACAAAAATGTTGTTTCATAATATGAACTTGGATTTTATGACTGCCTCTAACTTCTATGATAGGTCTATTCAAACCTTCTTAAAAATAGGGTAAAAAAATTAATGAGGACAAGTCAAATAAAATTTCAGTAGGATATGCAAGGGTTTAGCAACTGAGGGTGTATATCCAGCCACACATTCATTTAGATTCCAAAACTCACACAGAAAAATTTACCACCTACATATTACACAATTATTATGTACATGTGAATGTATATATTGTCTTCCATTCCAATTAACTGAAAAACACAATAGGACATTGTTTCCTCTTAACCAAAAGGCTATTTTATCAAGAAATCTGTGAAGGTGTCAAAAACTACAGACTAGTGGAGTTGAATGTGTTTAAATTCTCCATTTCAACAGTTTTATCACAAATCTGTTATTTCAATGTAATCTAAGTTACCAGTCTCTCTCAGACTGGAAGTTCTCTAACTTACCATTCCCCTCCGAGCATTCTGCTGCCATATTTTTAGAAAAGAAAAATTAAATTCTCAGCTGTTAATACATTTATTTGAAAAACTATTAACAAAGTTAATATGGCATACTAAAAATACAATGGGTACTTAATCAATTTATTGATTGTAATGATGAATCACTTGTTACCACTGCAATTAGCTACCAATAAGTAACGTAATGCTACTCCTTCATCCTCTGCTTTCTAGTTTTTTCTTCCATACAGCATGTAAGGATATACAACCTTCTGTACATGATAAACTACACCTTACACTCTGACAGCATTCCATTATTTTGTGTAAGGAAAAATACTGAGTCTCTGTCTCTGTCGCCTAAGGCAGTCTGAGATCAGCCTGGGGCCTTACTCCTCTAAGAGACCCCAAACTGTTCTGCCTTGGGCCCACTGTCTGTAGCCAATGTTCATATTCAGTTTTCTATACTTTCTCATGCTTGATAAATATTGGGTAAGATTTCTTCCACTAGAAATAAGGTGTGTAAAGAGGAATTAGTGATAGAGAGGAAAGGGCTAATTAGTCTGTTAACATGCTACTCTTTGAGCTAAATGTTAATATTAAAGCAAGAGATTATAAAAATAATGTTTCCTAATGTAATGTCCTCTACTGATCAATGTCTGAGGATAGAAATAAACACCAAACCTGTAAGAAAACTTGAAATTCAGTTACTTAGAGAATTTCTTGTTTATTTTAACCTATGCAGTCTTAAAAAAAAAGTATCAGATGTAATTCTATCATTTATTGAATGTGCTGGGTTTAGACAACTTACATTTTATATTATGGAATATTAGCAATTTCCTGCTTAGAAACCATATATAGAAAACCAGTACAACCCTTCTAAAACACACCTCATATTTCATCATGGTATTTAAGTCATCATGAAAAAAATGTCTAAATTATCAGCTGTTTTGCAATCATGCCTGCAGTTATAGTACCGTATTAATAAAATATTCAGTCATGAACAATACAGTATTTTATTTCTTCCTTTATTAGCAATAACCATGCACAGTTTCCTGGAATGCCATAAGCTGACATTAATATTCATACAAAAAACCCCAGAATCTGTCTGTACTGCATACCCACTGGAATGAAAATGTATTTACATATGCGTCTACATCTCTGTTACAAATATATTCATACAATTATTCATACATAGAATATCTGTATACTTAAATATATACAAAAGGAATTTGAAAATATCATCTCAAAGTCAAATTTGGGTAGTACAGATTCTTGATGTTAAATTCCTGTGATTTTATCAAAATCAGAGCAGTATGAGACCTGCCTATTTCTTATTTTGTAAAGACTTGCCTTTCATTCCTGCCATGCCGGACTGACAAAAATATGACACTAACACTTTACTTCATATTATCCTGTTACCAGTGGGACACAATTTAGATTAAATATTCATGAATCACCTGTTTCTAACCTATGATGCCTAAAAAACAAAAGTACACCTATTTTTTGTCTCCTCAGGCCAGTTCTAATGTATAAGTGTTAAAATACACATAATAAATGTGTGTTCAATGATTGCCATACGAAAAAGTACAGAGCCACATATCAGACTCCGTTATATTGCGCAATTGCTCCTCAAATAGCCCGGACTGTGCCCACTGCTGATCTTGTTAATAGGGACAATACAAACATTCCAGTTCTATCAAACAATTTTGATAAGCTGCATCTTGACAACAAGAAAACAGGTTTAAAATTTCCTTATCTCTGAATGCAGAATTTTTTATAAAGTTGGACTTGTTTCTCAGTGCCAGTCATGAACAGTAATGATGAGCAGATACTGCACTATTTTTGCTTGTAAAAATCCCAGTATCAGGGTTTGGCTTAGTCAGGTTTCAAAACTTAAAGAAATTCATAGGAAAAAAAGAAAAAAAACCCGAACATTTTTAAAGATAATTAAGAAATGTAACTGCACATTTTATCTGCCTCTCTATTGTTTGAAATTGGACTTACAGTAGCTAGGTTACGGGTAAGCAAAATATAGTGAAATACAAAACTTTAAATGCTACTTCTCTGCTACACCTTCAAAATAGGATTTTTTCAAACACATTATAAATATGAATAAAAGAAAGGGTTTCTTCACTATATTTGCAAATACTAATATTTGCAAATACTAATTTGGAGTTAGACTTCATCTGGCTTTAGCTGAGTAAGGCAATGTCCTCAGCTAATGTCAAAGCAGCATTTTTACCTTGACAATTTCTCTATTATACAGGTAACAAATGTACTTCGAAGCCATCATATATCAGCATCTTGTCATATTGAAAATTAGCAAAAAAGAAATGAATGTGTTAATTAATAAGAAACAAGAAAAATGGTTTATCTGTAGCACATTATATGTATAAATAAAAAGGTATATGCAAAGACAGCAGTGCTCTATCAGAGTTGACAGAACAATGCAGACTGACATTCACATGAAAATGATGAGGCAATCAATGTTTCTTCACTTGCTTTTATAAAATAGTCTACTTTTTTCTTTCCTGAATGTTCAATAACCCATATTTTACAATACAGCCCATATTGTCTTACATGTGCAACTTTTTCAAATCAATACTTTTATTTTAATCTTGTGTCTTTGAGTATTAGCAGACATTTAGCATGTAACTCTAAGGTACATAGACTATATTTTGCGTATTAGTTGTCACATCTGTCATCAAGAAGCAAAACTATTTTTCTTTTCTTCTAATAGCAGAGCAGCTGCAATCTGGGTAGATTTTCAGAGCCTTCTTTCAGCATACTAAACACACAGTGTAGAGTTACCTAATCCACAAATTTTTATTAACTTACTTTAGACATCTTGCTCTTGGTGTCTCCTGTTAAAAATGCCAAATTGTTGATTTCATTCTGAATCACAAAATTTTGTTCTTCTCTTTTAAAATTCTAAAGAAAAAAAATAAATCACCAGAAGTTTAACTCATCTGCATGTACCACATTTACATTTAAAGACAGAAAGAAACGAAAGATAAAGTGTACATTTTATCTTACATGTGATTTACACCACAGGATAAAAACTTCAGCTACCATTCGAAAGAGTTCATCAGAATCCGCATCTGGTTTCTTTAGCCAATTAGCTCTAATTACAAAAATAAGAGACATTTAAAATAAGATATTTTAAAGAAGACAGTTTAACATAATAATCTCTATTTAATAGATCAGGTAACATTAGTGTAGTTAATCTAGGTATTTGCACCTGAGCAAAAGGTGTGAATTCAAGGTACAGCATTCTTTAAGAATCTTAAATTACTCGGGATTAAGATTTAAGAATCTTAAAATACTCAGGATCTGATTCTCACAATAACATTAAGTGAATTTTGTTCCTTCTGATTGTCTGAGCATAGATTCCAGTATATTTATAAGCAATAAATATGAGTTTAATTATTAGGTTTTTTTACCTGTTGTTGTCTACATAACGTATCAACATTGGATAGAAGGCATAAAGGTCTCTACAAAGTACAGCAAACTCATCAAGAATGAGTAGCTCAGCTTCTTGGGTGTCATTTTTACTGTCTGCTTTCAGTTGCTCCTCTTCCATTACTATCTTTGTAGCTTTTTTCTTCAATTTATCCAGTGTTGGAATAAAGTGAGATCTGAGAAGATCAGGTCTGGCTTTGCTAATGATGGGTTGAGCATAAACTATATGTGAAAATATAGATAATTCTATGATTAATGCATAACTGGTGAATTAATATGAACGCTGATATTCTAGACACAGTAAAGGTTATTTGGCTTCATATATTTCTGCATCATAAAATTATTAATAAAACTATTAATGTAGCTTTATAAAAACTGCATACTGAGAGATTAAAAGACTATGGATTTGGATTACAAGTATTTCAGTCTTATGTAAATTAAACTGTCATGGTTTTGGCAAGTCCCATATGTCTAACGAAGAACCTAAGCAAAGTAAGGACTGAGACACGAAGTCCTCACAAAATTACTTTTTGTTTTGTTTGGGTTTTTTTGTGCCTGGGATGGGTTTTTTGGTATCCAATGTCAGAAAACCACCAGAAGATAGTGTTCTGGAAGAATTCCTTTACCAATTTTGCCTTGGGCAAGTTAAAATGCAGAGAATGAATGAGTAATTAAAGGTCATATATCAATTTTGTACAAGTACTAGCAATAAAATGTAAACTACCCGAGTCAAAAATCCTTGCAAGAACAACATGAGTATATTATCACTTTATGTAGATGAACAATCACTATAAAACTGCAAGAAATGCTGTCTACAATTAAGCAGCAAACTTCTTACTAAATTTTAATGGAATCCTTGTTATTATTAAAGAATTTCCAGCATTTAAAACAATACCAAAACCACAGTACTAATGGGTACTGATTATTCAAATTTAGCAGGAAATGATTACCTTTACATAGATTTTCTTGAACCATGTTATTGCACATTACATTCATACACTGTATAACATGAATGATAAAATTTGGATACGGTAAACTTCTGTAGCAGGATAGATACTATATCTTAAGGGATATTTAAAAAAAACTTTCAGCTTGTTTAATAGCTCACACATTTATTCAGACAAACCAACTCATTTTGAACTTGGATTACTCCTGAGATTATTTCACCATTTACATTTTCTTTCCATTTTGTCCCAATATGTCATGAACAAAATTCACAGCAATTATACCCTCTACTGTAAAACTCAGGTGTCTTGAAAAGTCAATGGAATTCACAACTCCAAATTAAATGCTAAGGCTCTTATGCAGTGCATAGAGAAGGTGATTTTCAAAATCTCTTATGTTGAATAGAAAGCTCTCTACTTAAAGTGACGCTACAATGCATGCATAGAACTAATAATAAAAAACCCCCAAATTTCTCTTATTGTTACTTATCTGTTATTTATCTTTCTTTCATGATGGTTCTAGTTATACTTTTTTGCTATTATATGACTGGGCAATAAGGTAAAATACAGCAAAGCAATTAAATACTATATAGTACAATTACTGTTCAAGAAATATTTACAGTACCTGCAATTCTTTTCATCCAAGATGCTTCATCTATTCCCAAATTGTTGTTAATGATTTTCAGAATGTTTCCAAGAACGAGGCTCAGATGCTCAGATGTTATCATTGTGCAGCAAGGCCCAGCACTTTGAGGAACACTCTCAGACCCTTTTTCCCACCAGTAGGATAAATAGTTGCATAGCATGGGTAAGATCACCTCAATCACATGAGGCATTTCAGTATACCTTGCTCCAGACTCTGCTAAATCATTTATTTCCTTTATTAGTCTATCCAGCTGAGGGATCTCTGGACACATTTCTTCTACTGTATCAGGCATGCCTAAAACTGCAAGTAAGGGTAGAAAACCAAAAGATTAATTAGCAAAATGAAAGAGAAATCTATGTTTAAACCCTAAATACAAATGACTCAGATTTTTTTCCTTCGCCATCTTGGACAGACAGAACTATAGTTGCACTTTGAGGTATGCATGGATATCTCCTTTCATAAATTATGTCCTTCAGATGATGTGCATACAGCAATGATGTAAACAATAGCTGCCTTAAACCTATGGCTTTACCATAAGGTGTCCTGCAACTATCTGGTGAGCAGTCCAGCTATGTAAAAGTGCAGAACAGAAAGCTTATATTAAAATTGGATGTACTCTGGACATTGTATCCATGATCATTCACAATTTTTACGCTGATTTGCCAAAGATTAAATCCACCTTGGGGAAAAGGGAACAAACAGTTTAAAATTATGGGTGGAGTTAAAATGAAACTGTACTTAATTCATGAATCCTGCACATCTATCCCCCAACAAAAATGCCAGGAACGAATTCCAGTTATCATATGCTTATATTAGAAACTGAAGGATGCTTATTCAGCAATTAACAACCCATTGCAATCTAGTGCCAGTCACTCAAGCAAAATTCTTCCACTAGTGCTGTTTCTATAAAGCAGAGTTGACAGGGGGAAGGGCTAGAAGAAGTTTTTCCGTAACTGCTTTTACATGGAAAAACTTATGGAGCATATGTAATCAACCTGCATTAACTTGCATTTTGTTTTTCTTATTTAAAGGTACAATGATTTTGGCAGGTAGTGACTCTTGCACGGATCAGTGAGGAAAATACTGAAATACTTTAAGATATGAGTCCATCAAGAGTGAGTTGGGAGAGAAGCAAGCAAAGAAATTCAATGTAGAAGGACTCACGTTCCTTTCAACAGAATCACAGAATGCGTAAGACCCATTTTGGGGCTGCGTGTATAGACTAGGGAATGAGGTGCTGGAAAGCAGTGTTGTGGAAAGGAACCTGAGGACCCTGGTTGCCAGAAAGTTTATTATGAGGCAGCAGTGCCCTGGCATCAGGCCCAGCATCGCCAGCCGGCAAGGGAGGGGACTGTCCTGCTCTGCTCTGCACTGGGGCAGCCTCACCCTGAGGTGAGGCCTTACCTCCAGTGTGCAGTTTTGGGCATGGAATTTAAAAAAGACATTAAGCTTCTAGAGAGCACCCAAAGGAGGGCCACAAGGATGGGGAAGGCTTGGAAGGGGAAGATTTATGAGGAGCTTGGTCTAGTCACTTGGGAAGTGGTCACAGCACCAGCCTGACAGAGTTCAAGAAGCATTTGGACAATGCTCTCAGGCACATGGTGTAACTCTTGGACTGTCCTGTGCAGGTGCAGGAGTTCGACTCAATGATTCTTGTGAGTCCTTTCCAAGTCAGGTTATTCTGTGATTCTATGATCTGGTCCAACCTCCCTGCTCAAGCAGGGTCATCCTAGAGCACTTCACACAGGTTCATGTCCAGATGGTTCTTGAATGTCTCCTGTGAGGGAGACTCTACAACCTCTTTGGACATTCTGGTCCAATGCACAATCACCCACACAGGAAAGAAGTTCTTCCTCATTTTAGGTGAAACTTCCTGTGCATCAATTCCCTGTTGTCTGTTTTCTTATTGCTAGGCACCACTAAGGAGAACCTGGCTCCACCCTCTTGACACTTTCCCTTTAGATATTTTGTATAAATTGACGAGGTCCCATCTCAGGCGTCTTTTCTTGAGACTGAACAGGCCCAGCTCTCTCAGCCTTTCCTTGTAAGAGAGATGTTACAGTCCCCTCATCATCTTTGTTGCCCTTCACTGGACCCGCTCCAGGAGCTCCCTGTCTCTCTTGTCCTGAGGAGCCCAGAACTGGACACAGCACTCCAGCTCAGGCCTCACCAGGGCTGAGTAGAAGGACAGGATCACCTCCCTCGACCTGCTGGCCATGCCCTTCCTAATGCAGCCCAGGATCCCATTGGCCTTCTTGGCCACAAGGGCACTGCTGGCTCATGGGCAGTTTGTTGTCCACCAGCACCCCCAGGTCCTTCTCCACAGAGCTGCTTCCCAGCAGGTCAGCCCCCAGCCTGTGCTGGTCCATGGGGTTATTCCTCCCCATGTCCAGGACCCTGCATTTGCCTTGGTTGAATTTCAGGCAGCTCTTCTCTGCCCATCTCTCCAACCTGTCAAGGTCCCTGTTTGATCAAGGTTTCATGGAATTAATCATATTCTGCCAGGAGTTCCCTATACCAAACTCCTTTGGACCACTGGTTGGACAACAAAAACATAGAAATTACTTTCCTGTTCACTTAAATCAGGTATTATACCTCTTGCATTTTGCTACATGTGAACAACTGTGTTTTGCCATAAATTTTTGTAATGTAGATATGATCTTCAACTAAACTTTAAATATTACAGTATGAACCTTTAGAAAAGTATTCAAACATCATGTTCAGAAAAATATCCAAAAATATCAGGAGAAAGGGGATAGGGTTGGCACAGTCTCAATGAAGTAGAGCAAGGCTAAAATGGCAAGTAATGAAACATCAGTGGCAGGAGCTCTCTGCTGAGGTATACATTCATGATACAACTTCTATTACTTAGTTGGAGTGGAATAAACAGCTTTTTTTCTTTTTTTGAGGAACAGTACTTACTTGCTCTTTCTCTTGCACTCTTTGTGTTGAAAACAGACAGCGGATTGTAATGGTTGAGAGAAGGTTCAAGGAACGCTACTGGAATGGCTGCCGCAAGAGATGCTAAACACTCACCAAGTGCGGGACGCTGCCTGTATATGAGAGACACTAAAAGTCATCTGAGAGGAAAATTGTTTCACCAGGATTTCAGTGTCTAGCATACACAATAAGAAGAAGTATTAGTATTTATTGTTGATTTTTTTAATATTTTTTAAACATTAGGAACTATCTGACAACTTAGAAAAAATTAATTTCTCAGAAGAAAAGAACTACTGGAGATCACAGTGGTGTAAGAAAACCAGTTAAAAAAAACCCACCTCCACCAGTGTCCTTGTTCTGACCAGCACAGGGTTAATTTTTGGCATGGCCAGGACCCGAAGGTTATTCTACACCACCTCCTGTCATTGCCAGGAACAATGTCTGAGGTCCTGTGTGACGGTGAGCAATGGCATGTGAATTGTTTGCCTCTTTCCTGTACACTGGCATTAGTGTTGTCACTCTACTGTTGATTGCCCTACTTTGTTGCTGTTTCCAGTAAATTGCTGTTATCTCAATCCATGATATTCACCTTTAGTGCCTCCAATTCTTCTCTCCATCCACTGAAGGGACTGGGGAGGAGGGACTGAGCAAGTGGCACATGGTTTGGAGTGTTTCAGTGGGAATACTGAGGGAATACCATTTTAAAAGCAACACCCTTATTTGGCACCCAGCATAGAGCAGGAAGGGTTGAGGTAACAACAGACCTGACCAGAGTGGGTAGGAAGCAAATGTGGTCTAAGCATTTGTTGTATTAGGTCGAGAGCTACTGGTCACAATGTTGCTTGTTCTGTTCACATGGTTGCGGTACCTAACCCTGTATATATTCCTGTATAATGCAATATGTGCTCCTCATGATATTTTTCAGAGCAGGGGAAGGGATTGGGATTGCTTTGTTGCTGCACTCTGCAATATCAGCCTATGACGTGACAACAACAAGGACAATGAGGATCATTTGGGATGTGTATTCAGTGCTGCTCTCCTACCCTCGCGTTGGGGGCTACCTCAGGGAGCCCATTATTAATTGTACCCAGCCTGTGGGAAGAAGAGGGTGGATAATTTTCCCCAGCTTTTCACCCCCTTTTCCTCCTTCAGGCCTGTTACAACAGCTGTTGAGGATTTTGACCTACCCTTGGACATTAAGGAAAGCATGTTCTTGTTGCTCAGTCTGCCGGGTCCCCTCACTTTCATCTGCACCACAGAGTTACAAAAGAGATTTTTAGGAGAGTATTTCAGAGATCTGCCCCAAGGGTGGATAGTCACAAGTGGCATGGAAGGTGGAAGAAAATGGGTCAGCTTTTGGAGGATGATTCTGCTCCAGTGGTTTTTAAATTTACCCCCAGGCAACCACAGTGCTTGATAAAGTGGCAGAATATTTGAAAGAAAACTGCTGTGGCAGTTTCAGGGAGGTGCAAAGTTACGCAACGTGCTGGGCTCTGGCTAGTATTTTTGGACACTGGGTGATGCTAGACAGCACCCTCGGCGGGAGGAGAAGGAAAGCACATCAACACATTTTGGCCACTCAGACTGTGGCTGAACGAGAGGAACAATCTGTGCCAGTAGCAGTAACCCCTATATAGAAGAAAAGATCCAAGATAAAATCAGTTTTCTTAGTGAGGGATGAAGAGGAATTAGGGCCCTCACAACAGGAGGAACACTCAGGGTGAGAGATAATCACCTGATCCCTATCCCTGGGTGAGCTGTGAGATGTGTGAATAGATTTTATCCACCAGGCAGGTGAGCCCCTCGTGACCTGACTGCTCCAGTGACCTGACTGCTCCAGTGCTGGGATATCGTGTCCCATCATATGAAATTAGATGGTAGTGAAGCCAAGCAACTGGAATCCCTGTCCTGGGATGTGGGCATTGCAAAAGGGATTGGGAAAAGGATAAAACACTTGACAATGGAAGTTTGTCTTAACAGGGCAGCAGCAGCAATCCAACTAAGTAATCCTGAGCCCCCGTAGCCAGCAGTGTTGTAGAATCAGCAGAACTATTTCAGCCACAAAAAGAGATATTTATCTATGAAAAGTGAACTATGACTCATTCTGCAATGAAAGTTAAAACTTAATGTCCCTGCCAAAATTCACTGGGAGAAAAACCTACAATTTTATCCTGAAACTGAACATTTCTTAGCTTGAATAACTGTTCAAGTCAGCTCAATCACTCACTTCTAAGTTTTGCTGAAACATTGAGCATTGTGTTTGAAATCCTACTTCCCACCTAGACACTGATGTCTGCCTACAACTGTAATTTAGGAGCCTGAGCCTAGTTAAAAACAAACTAAATGAAATCCATAGTTGAGAACTTCTCACACAGCCATAGGAGAGTAATTAGTTTCCTTGGATATATCTAATCTGATCACTCTTCCTTCATTCTAAGAAGACAATTGCAGTAGGCAAAGGTGATGCATCAATGTTTAACGACACTGTCCAGTGCTTACAGATTTTGTCAATCAAGTGGAGGCCTGTGCTGTGAGCTCTTATTGAAAGGCAGCTCAAACAGAATCATGTTTCATTTCCTGTGAGGAGACCTGACTGCTAGTTAGATAAGGGTTAAGGCACTTCCTATTTTTCCTATCAGATCTATGTAAAGTAGTGTTTAAGATTCTGAAGCCCAGAAAGAGAAGAAAGAGAGTATAGATTTGTGATTAGCAATGGATGCACAAATGCCAGAATGAGAGCATACAGCTTGTGCACTCATGCGCATGCATGCAGTGTGGGAGGAAAGATCTGTCCACCAGATGGCTCTTCCATTTTGTATGAAAGAGTTCTGAATAGACTCTAGAAGGAAGGAAGGAACTGGAGACCAGCATTCCTCACACTAGGCAAAGCATTTGCTAACCAAACTACAGACTTGCATTTCCTCCAGTTTAGTCTCTCTCCCTATGGATCTTAAAACTTTCATCATAAGAAAGGCAATGAAAATTGCCTAACCTAAAACTTTCAGAAGTATCAGGATGAGTTATCCTTATCTTGTTTCCTGTCTTGTGATAGACAGACCAGCAATTAGGGTTCTCTTTTCTGAGCTAACAGATACAGATTTGATTCCCTTTTACTGGAAGAAAGGGCTTGAAACATAGCATAGCAACTAGATGCTTAAAGGAATTATAGACCTTAATCTTTTTAAAATAAAAGTAACAAGTAGTTTACTTTGTAGGGTTAAGGGTTGTCAGAATACTCTACATATCCTCAGGATTTTATCCTCAGGGCAACTCTTTTGAGAACTCTGTACAGACTTAGGTGTGAAACACATACTCAGTAGTACTCAGTCTACTTACCACACAAATATGTGGTAGAAAAACTTTGAAAACCTAATGACAACCCAAAGAAAAATTTAGCTTTTCCTATGGGACAAATAAACTCCCTGCAGATACACTGCCATATGCAGGATGAGTTATTTACTTTTATTGAGAGTTTTTTTCCCTGTGGAATTGAATGCTAAAGTATAGGCAACTACTTTTAAGAGAAAGTATGTTTTAAACATCTCTCACTCTTTCAAATTCACTTTTCATCCAAACTGCTTTATTACCTAAGCAACAGACTCCTAAAGAAGAGAAAATTTTGCATGCTGAGTTTTACACTTAATACCTTTCAACATAGATGTTCTTTCCAGTCCCAAGAGAATAGAGGCTACTAAGAATTCTGTAACATGAAACTTGTACATAACCCACTAGAGGAAAATAAAAATACATCATGAGTATTTATTCAGCTAAGGATTACTTTTCAAATATCAAACATCTTTTTTATGCAATCTGTTAAACGGTGTCTAAAACTTTTAGCACATGTATCACTGAACATTCTGACTGTCCATACTCCACACGGTGTTTACGTTCAGTGTCTCTAATACATGGTCTATCATCTACATTCATTCCAAAGCTTACCAAATCATTAGACATTCCAAGAGGACAGCAGATACTTGCTAATAAGATATTCCAGGTTATCACACTCACAGAGCACAATTTTAAGCTAAATGACATCACTCTGTGTGTCTAACCTTTAGGTAAATGACCTAAAGGTTCATAATATTTTTAAAGAAAGTATTTTCAAGGTTATCCATTTTTTAATTATGACCCAAATATATACAAAAATTTGGAACATAATCACAGTCATTAGAAACATTAGAACATAATAAGACCATTCAGCATATTGCTGAATCCTAAGGAGTCGTTTCAGTATTTTTAAACTAACTGATGCTAAAAATAGGGAAAGTTTAAATTCAGAGACCTACAATGGTTTTCCCATGTAAGGGAATATCCACAGGGAACTAATAGCGAGTTGTCTCCTTTAATATAATGAAATACAAATTTTGTATAGAAAAGTAGTCTCATATACACATTTGTTAAGAGAGCACTTAAAGGCATATTTTAATTTCTCTCTCAATGTTTGGAGAAATACTGTACGTAATTGACTTTAAGCTTATTGAGTATTATTTTTAAACATGTACTAGAAAAAGTTTCTATGCTGCTGATTTCAGAATTAATGCTGGAAATGTGCAGGTTGCTGGAAACAGAATTTCATCCTTTGAATCCATGCAGTCATTACTAAAAAGCATTTGTAGCAGTATAACACAATAAAATTTAAAAATAAAATAAAATAAAATACTTACAAAGTAAATCTATTCCAAAGTGATATTGTGAAATATGTTCAAAAATTGATGTTAAGATTGGTAACAATGCTACTGTAGTATAATTGATATTCTGTGAAACACCCTTGATTTGTGTTCGTGAATGAGTAAATTTTCCCAGTTTAAGATTTTCGGAAGTTTTTTCCAAGTCTTCAGCTGCATTTTCAAAAAAGGCACGCAATCCTGCTTTAACAAGCTCAGATCCTGATTTCATAACAGTTCTGAAAAATAATAAGTTAAAAATATCAACTTCATATTGATATTTAGTAGTTGTATAGAGATACATGTACATGTTAGTTACATTCTGTCAGTCTTTGAAGATACCCATATGTATCAGGGAACTTCATACTATGAAGAGAAAAGGCCACTTACATCTGCCTAGCAGTATAAGCAACAATTATCTTTGAGCATTTAATACAAAAGAATAAAGATCTTGATTCCATAGTCTTGCCTTTCCAGTTTTTTGTGATCTGCTTTCGAATAAGATAATGCCTTCTCAGTAAATGTCGTAAGTTGTGAGAAAGCTCCTCCATAAAATATGCTCAAAAACCCCCAACTCTTAATCCCTGTAGTCTTACAGGAGCCACAGTAACTAGGTGTGTAAGTCAGGATACTTCAAAGCACCCTAAATCTAGAAAATGCAACTGCAATACCGGAATCACAGTCCCATTCCTTGATTTTATGCACATTTCTCCAACACCTTAATGAAGATTCCAGACCTGTTCACAAGTTCACAATAAGTTCATTGTCAGGCTGCTGTGTAACTTAGCCAGGCCAGAAAACAGCTCAAATTAGAAAACTATTCTGGCCTCTGTTTTAATCTACATAATAATTTCAATGATAAGCAGTAAAAGTTAGCAAATATAACTATAAGTATATAGTAACATACTCTGCATACTTCTAATGACAGATTTTCCACTATGCACTAAAATTTCTTAATATCTGCAGGTATCACTACTTCCAGTTCCAATGATTGTGTCATTTATATCTTCCCATAAAGTCTTCAAACATCCTTGGAAAGGACAACAAGTGTTTTCAGTGTTTGAATGACAGACATTGAGCAGACAAATGTAGATGAAAAACTTTAGACAAAATCTGCTAATAAGGAAGGCGATATCAGAATTGTTGATGCTGTTAAGATCATTGATTACAAATAAAGAATAAAAAAATACAGAAACAATCCAATTGCTTCTGAAAAGCTCTGTGAAACTTTTGTAGTTTGCAGTTAGTACAAAAGTTGCAAACTTACCGTGTATCAAGAGACTGAGCTAAGATGTGCAGGCAGTTCACCATTGTAGCAGAATCACTACCTGGTTAGAAAGAGATACTATGAGACCACAATAGCACAGAAAACATAGCATCATCTAATGATCCAAAATGTCATTACTGGAGAGGCACAGTTTAAACAAGACATTACATAAGTCTCCCACCTTGGGTCACTGGAGAGGGAGTTAAGTCTGGTTCTGGGACTAACTTTCAATTTCTTAAGTCAATTTCCATATGAGAAATAAACAGAATAACTAATGTCTACTTAGAGCACATTTTCACCACCTAACCTTGCAACATTCTGAACTCTGTATCTTGTAGTACTTACACTTCTTTTACAATTTTTTTACCAATACCTTCGTAGGAGGTGTATTATTTTTCCCTACAACTCCTTTATCTATTAAGAAATTTGTCTATTGGATTCAACAGTTGGATGACAGAAATCAAAATAATTAGCATAAGATTACCTTTGAAAAGCTAAAAGTAACTGCAAAAAATTGATTTTTTCAAGGAGTCTGGAGATATTAGAATGTGCTGTTTCTTCCTGCTTCAAAACTTTACACGTTCTATTAAGTGTTGGCTTCAGAGCCATGTTCAATTCCCCCACTAATTTCACTAGGAGCTCATGGAGCATTTAATAGAATTCTGCCTTTACTTGTGAAAATCTTTAAGTAAGGTAGAAACAATGGTTATGCATTCTTTAATTTTTTACCAAGCTCTTTCTTAACAACTTACCAAAAAGTGAGATCCTATGTCTAACAAGAGCAGCTAGTTTGCAGAACAGGCTAAAGTAGAGAAGAACAGAGAGAGCAAAACAAGATAAGACAAAGATGAAAGATTTATTTGGAATGTGAGGTAAAGACTAGTAGGAATATGAAAAAAAAAAACACAACATAGTTCCTGGAAAGCATACTTTGAGTGATACATGATGAAAACAGTCAACTGCATTAAGCAGAGTAACTTTTTGAAGCTGCTGAGGTCTCTCATTTTCTATACTTCACCACTTCAGAGGTGTCTTGAAATCTAAAACTTTATTTTGACAGTGGTTTTCAACAATTGCATAGTATATGGCTGAGTCATTCTTAATGGCTATTATTTCTGAATAAGAATTTTTTTTTGTAAGAACAAGAAAAAATGAGAAAGATTTTAGTGTTTTACTTAGCATTCTGCAGGAATTAAATCTTAAAAAATCTTCATACTATTTAAAATAATTTGGAAAGATATCCTTTGTAAATAAGTAAATCTGTGTTTACCTTCTGATGATGATAATACAAATCCTAAATATAATACAGATTAGAAGAGCTTCTGGCAAGTGTTTCAGAAAATTGCATATCTAACCTACCTGTCTAAATAGTAGGATAATTGAATGAATATAGCACCAACTCCCTAAAGATTAAAGGGGCTACTTTAACAAAGACAGCTAGACAGGCTTGCATATCATTTGGGCCATACTTTACAAATGGAATTAGGACTTAAGAAAATGAAGCATATACCTTAGGACTTGGTATGGTCTCATACTAACCACAGATTTTTATTGTTATCTTCACAATGGTAAGGAGATACTATGCTTCCCATAAGATGAAAATGGCAGATAGTCACTTCTCTCAATGAAGGATGCACAAAGAATTATAAGATATTTCTCAGTTATACTAGCAGATACGTGTGCTAGACATCTAACTTCATGTGCCTTTGTAAAGCCACTTTGTACAGCCCTACAATGCATCCTTATACCTTCAGTAAGCTGACCTGACTGACTTTAGGGAAGTAACAGGAGTATTCAGAGAGGAAGCGTGAAACTGAAATGAAATGAAGTGACACTTCCATCCTCCTGAACCTGAGCTGACTTTCCCAGCTCCTGGAGAACTATCTTGCACATTTGTATATATCTGAGAGCTGAGTAAAGCAGAATCTTGGGGGCTTACCACTCTTACACACAACTGCTACACGAGGACTACCACCCACAAAGAAGATGGAAACAAAGGGTGATAATAACTTAGAGAAATGCAAAAATGTGTTGAGAGATAAACTGAAGAATGGAATCTAGGAAGTTGAGTCCTAGGCCTAATCTTATGTAATAACATGTAAGTAATCTTTACTTTCAATTTTTACATCTACTTTCCACTGGAAAAAGCAGTTAACTCTGGGCAATGCAGTGAAGGAAAGTAAAAGAAATCTGAGAAACTGATAGCTAAACTAAGAAAGCATGAGAGTAAACCAGTTTTAAATACTACAGTACAAAATTTCCAAAAGAAAATAACCATCAACACACCTCAAGAGGAAGAAAAAAACTGGCAAATTATTAAATTAGTCATAGTTAAATCACAATTAAATATTATTTAATATTATTTTTAAATTTTAATTGCAGAAAAGAGAAATTAATATTTTTAGATAGGCAGCATGTTGCAACTTAAAAGGCAATTATTTTTAACAGAGTTTTCTAGAATAACTTTGTGTCAAATGGCTGATTCCATCCAAACCTTACAGACATGCAAAAATTTTTAAATTCCAGTAATACTTGTGCAGGGGCAGAAGTAATTTTGTATAGAATCCACAATTCCACCCAAAAAGTTGCCTCATGGTATTTTAAACATTTCTTTATAGCTGAAAATTTAGATAAATGTGAGACCATTTAAATGAACCAACAGTGGAAAAAGCTTCAACCAGAAACTGCCACCAACAATGAAACAGAACCCCATCAGACAGTAATTCCATTGCTCACAGAATAGTTTATTGGTATTTCGATGTTATCATCTATAATTATATATTTTAAAATAAATAATTATGATATATACTTAACTCTTTAATTATGTGTACCTGTGCGTGTATATATATATATATATATATATGTGTATATATATGCAATAAAGAATACTAAAATAAGGAATTTTATTCACTTACTACCATTCTCATACAGAATAAAATATTCATTTTCCAGCAGAGGAAAGTGAGCTTTTGAACTATCCCTTTCTCTTTAATCTAAGAGGAGACCTTTAGTTATCTGCATAAAACCCTACTGTGGCTATCTTGATTTTTTACTTACCTTGCTACCATTTCCTTTTCCTTATTTGATGCATATCCACTGCTACTGAGAGTTTTTGATGGAGAAGACAGGAAGTAGAGGCAGTGATTTGTAAAGTACTGATCAACTAATGGTAAAAGAACCTAAGAAATACAGATACAAAATGTATTTTTTACAGAGCACAATGGTAAATGTAGCAGTAATGCTCTGATTGGTCAATGTTCATTAAAAGAATTTTAGTTCTGTAACAATTGTATTTTTTTTTCAGACACAAGCTCATGCAAATTAAAACCTGAATTCTTACTATTTTATTCAAAATTGCATAAAGAATAAACAGAGTTACACAGATATCTGTTTTGGACCTAATACTGCATAGGAATATTTCTTGCTGCTAATTAGATTATATGCATTCAGTGATATCTTGTAGTACAAAAAAATCAGATAAAATTTGTATATTCAGTGAGAGTATTTAATATCATGTAATGAATAAAGTGCCTCTTAATTTTTATGTTCCTTCTCATACAGAAACAGATATATCAAAGAGTTTTGAAATATATGAATCCAACAAATATACTGAAATATTTTTGAAGGTATTTCAAAATATTTCATAACAGTTTGATTAGTTATTATGAAAAAACAGAAAAGATATATTTCTATTATATGAAAAGAAGTCTAACATTACAAATTTACATATTCTGTGCAATGGAATGTATACGAAGATTACTTGAAATAATCACTCACTTTAGCAAAGAATTTTATTTCTTGGTCATGTGGAGATTTTTCAGTTTTTCCACTGGTTACAATGGCTTCTGCAAGGATACAACAAAGGCAGAAAACAATAAGAAGCTGTCTAATAATAAATAACACAATAGATCTTTCAGATAGACTTGCAAAATTCGTTTTACTCAAATAAAAATAAAAGAGCTAAAACTCTTTAGCTAGTTATGAAGGTTCAATAATTTAATCTGCAAATTAAAAGACATGATTTAAGTTTCTTAAATGCAATAAAAACAGTGATCACTACAAATGTAAACCTATTAATCCAAATATTTAAATATCAACAATTCTATTTTTAAAATAAAATCTGCAACCTACCCAAATGTGCAATAAACTCTTGAGCAGAATCAACATATTTTAAAATTTTCTTCAGAAACTTAAAGGCAAACCTCTTTTCCATGGATGAAGCATCCAACTCTGTGTCATTCATGCCCCTGTTTTAGAAAGGATTAAGAGAAGTAGCACTGATGATGGCAGCAGTACAAATGATGACAGTACCATGAAGCATTTCATGCCTTATCTTTTTATTATGGTAAATTTTCATAAGAATGAGAAAATGACCATGGTAACTCTTAGTTATCAACTACCTAAGAAGAAACAGAGAAACACAAACTGACTTTCATAAGAGGTATTATAGCTTATGATTAAAATATATGTATTTTAGGATAAGAACTTTGGAGTGCTATCTTATCGCACAAAAAAGCCACGGTGCATCTAAATCTAACAAAGTAATGCATTGGTCACTCAATTTCTACTGCTGGCACATTTAAGTGCCAAGTGTTTGGGAAATCACCAGTTGCATCTTTATAAAATCACCCTAAGTACTACCCTTCATTTGATTAATCACTGTTAAACTTAATTTTGTCCTCTAATTTTATGAAGGAAAGAAGCCAAAATGACTTCAACTACTAAATGAAAACTTAAATGTAAGTTACAAACTATTATATTACTGAAGTATCTGAAAGATTTCAACAGTATACAATAATTTCTAAGGAGGCATGTATTATTTATTCTTTAAGATAAATTCATGACCTAAATCATGGCTGGTACATACAAGATATTAAAGAGGAACAAAAATACGTGTGGGTGTCTGGGCTTAGAATTAAAATATTGGATTTAATTTTAGTACAAATGAAACCTACCTCTCTGAAATTCTAAAATTCTTTAGGATCACACAAAAATTAAGATTGGAAGGAACCTCTGAAAGTCGTCTGATCCAAGTGCCATGTCAAAGCAAAACGAAAAGATCAGGTTGCTCAGAACCTTGTGTGATAATTTACTGAGTAGGTTCAAGGATCAAAATCTCAAAATTACTCTGGTGACCCTATAATACTCGACTACCCTTACCGTGAAAAAGCAATGGTGAAGTATTTTCATCTATCTAACTGGAATTTCCTGGTAACAACTTATTACTTTTGAGGAGTTAGTGTTTGACCTCATTTTCTCTATAATATTGGAGGAAGTAGTTAAAAACAGTCATAAATCCTATTGTAGTCTTCTGTTTTAAAACTGAAAAAAATCCAAGCATGCCTCAGAGCCTCTCTTGGCATGACATTGGCATCCATCCACAGAGCATCTCAGTGGCCTCCCACTTCAGCAACTTTGTTCTCAATGTCTTCCTTAGCACTGCAGAACCAAAAATGGGACAACATACTCCTGACAGAATCTCTTGATCTATCAACCTGCAGAACACACTCACTGATAAAGCCTAGTACACAGCTTTCATCATCGCAAGGATGCGTTCCTCATTCATGTTCAGCTTGCACGATTCAAAGAGCTTTTCTGCACATATGCTCTCATGCTCAGCTCCACTGTTCCCAGGATTATTCCATCCCAGGTATAGGACTTTGCATTTACCTTTGCTCAACCTTATAAGATTTCTGCCAGCCCATTTCTCCAGACCATCAAAGTTCCAAGGGTAGCCAAACTCTCCAATTCATTGCTAAGGGTTAATTCCACAAAACTGCAAATGATGCTTTCTGTCTTGGCATCCAAGACAAGAACAAGGATTTTTTTTCATTATCCTTTTGAAGTCACTTAATTCTATACATTTTTAAATTTACTCTGTTTTCAAACGTACTTGCTTTCACAAGCCATTAATACTTTCATCTCCATTTCCTTGAGGTTTTCTTGTAAATTTGTTTAGTTTGCAGCTTCTTCATAGTCTCTTTATTCCAATATTAAAAGGACTAAACTCTGCTTGAGATTTTCCATTGATAGATGGTCGGTTACACCCATCTAACTGCTTTACCAAGTGAGGAAGTAACTGAGCGACATTAAGGAAAACCTCTGCTCAACCATAATGGCTACTTCATCTGCTTCTATACAGACACTTCAAATAGCAGCAGATAGGAAGACTCAGCCCTTATCAGTTAGAGAAAATAACCTGGCCAAAGACATGCAGAGACTACAGAGGAGCTGAACAGTGTGTCAGAAGTAGGGAAGAAGGAAGGAACTGGCAGTTTGTGGCACTGAGGCAAAAGCAAGAAAGGAACAGAAAAAGAGGGGAGTTGCTGAACTCACTGCTGTGGTATAAGAAAATGATAATTTGTACTGAGACCCCTTACCACCTGTATGGGAGTAAATCAGGGAGAAAAAACGGAAGATGAGACTAGCAGTCTAAAAACAGCTATGAGAGAAATCCAAGCAAAAAAAAATTAATTCTGGGAGAAGGTTGATGCAGCAGAAATTTTAACAACAAAAAAATCTAATAATAAAATTTATGTTCTTGACCATGTCAGGACACAGTTAAGAGGAAAGGAATGGTTATAGTCTGGGGGAACACCACCAGAGAACCAAGGAAGATGTTCCAATTCCACTTTAAACACAAACTTATTAGGACTCTAACCTCCCATCTTATAGTTTAATTTGGAAAAAAAAATAATAAAAATTCTATTTTAAGAGTTCTAGTTTATATACTTTGATGAGCCCCCATAAATTTATCACCTGTACAATCAAATTATTTAGTATGAATTAACAGCTATGTATGCTTGAGAGGCATCTTCTGCTGCCCCACTCTCACAAAGGAGACTAAGAATTTATCTGTATACTCAGTGAGGTCACTGTAAATATTTTCTTCTTGAGCTTATAAGAAGTCATGGTTCCTAAGACATTACACACACTTTCCTAAATATTGAAAGATGTTGGTAGGACCGTGAAGTAAAAAAGACAATATCCAAAGACCTTGCAGAGATTTAAAGATGCTTAACAAAACATCCTATTGTTTCTAATATGTACTTGAGTAAAGCCTGAGAGATTTATCCGTATGTCATAAACACACAAAGTGTTTCAAAAATGTTCTCAACAAAGAGCAAAAGACCCAAAACCAGAGGCAGATGGTATATGTAATGTACACATGCTGTTCCGCCTATATGTTTCCAATTATAAACAATTCCTATGTTTTAACGAAGAGTCCAATATTTTCAAGAATGACATCTTGAAATGTGATAATTGCAATGAGTACTTCAAAAGGTTTTATATATATATGCATATATTCATCTGAAGAAAACACTGAGAAGAGGATAATCTTGATTCATCCTTATACAGACAATCACTGCTAACTCTCTGCCCATATCAATAGAGTTTGAGCATGCTTTTTCGAGTTGACTTGTCCCATGTGTTAACACTGAAATATTGATTTCCTAACCCAAACACACACAGCTGAAAAATTTGAGCAATTCTATCTGTGTTTCAGAAGATCATTCATTTGCAGTAAGTAAACCAGCTTTTCTTATTCAATGGCTCTAAAGCAACTATGGGGGTTATAAATATATTTGGTGGCATACCTACACTTTGGGTTCAGGCTGAGAGCCTGCATATATGGCAGGAGGGAATTTTTCTCTGTAGTAATACAGAAATGTATACTTAGAACTGTTTTCTCATCTCTTAGAAATGTTATTAATTGTTGAAGCCAACAAAGTTACTTTTTGCAGATCCTAAAAATTGATTTTTATAAATTTCTGAGTATGCTTTCAGTACGGACACAGACTTGAAAAATAGAAATAAATGAAAACAGGTAAGATCTCATTCTATGCATGTACAGAAAAATTTGTTCATGAATAAAATTTATTTTACGAAAATGCTTAATGCCAGAAAATTGAGGTTTCCTATGTGCTCAGGTGTTTCACATACAGGAAAAGAGGAGAGTTATAGTATAGTAATTCACAATTCCATCATATAAAGCCACATACTACAGTAAGAAGTCCTCACTTTGAGATACAGCATTCAAGTTACAGTAAAACTAAGGAAGTCTTTTGCTAGAGTAGAAGTTAATGCCCACGAAATAGAAAATAGCCACTTTGTCTCATTACTTTATATAACTCAAAGCAATATTTTTTTTCAAAAACTGGATTCAAAAGCAGTTTTACATAGATATGTTTCAGTATCAAACCTCAGATTAATTTTCCCGTGATCCTTACTGACACTGCTGGCTGCTCATTTAGACGTTTTAAATTATTTTATTTTTTAATTACACTACTGTTGCATTTTGTATTTACTAAGATCACACACTCATTAAAAATGTTGCCTGAATATGCTGTTTTAGAAGAGTCTTTCTGAACATAAAAATAACTCTGATTCATAGAAGATATGCCAAATGGTAATTATGTTAATAACTGCCAGTCTGCAGTGAGATAAGATTAACATGCTGGTTTGTGCACTGAATGCAAGCAAACATCTGAAAAAATGTGCAACTTACCGAGATATGATTATACCATTGACTTGAAGGAATTTAAACAGCTCTTGTGCCTTTTCACGGTCCCGTGATTTCTCCTTGGCTGTCAATGTGTCATAAGGTACCAATAAAGGATGACTACCTCCACCTTTAGTAAGTTGAAAGAACTGTAAGTTTTTCTACTGTAAGATTTATTCTGCTTCACATACAAAAGGAACTATTCATTTTTGATTTTCTTACACTGTCATCTTTCAGATTGTTTCTTCTCCCTCATTTTCCTTGTCTTTTTTGATGTGGTTTACAGGATTGTGGCTTACCTTTGCTTTCCAACTCCATTTTCTTCTTCTTGGCCCATATATTATGGTAGTTTTCTGCCATTACCTCAACCATTCCCTACATTACCATCAGAAAAAACAAGATGCAAAATTAGGGGACAATTAAAAATTCTGTAATTCTACATAATTTACAGTCTTCAGTAAAGCCTACACTCTTGTGATGAAGAAACATCATAGTTAAGCAGAATTTCTATATTTGGCTGTTCTTTGAAGTCAGCAAAAGCACAGGATACACATATTATAGCATGCTGTTGACAGCCCCTTCCCTAGATTCATGCTTAATTTTTTCTGGGAACTCAAGAAGCACCAATGGCATGAACAGTAGAAATTTCATCTTTCAGTATGTAAATAGCATGAACCTTTCTACAACAGCATATCATAACTACAGTCACAAATACACCCATAAAACCTAACGAAATTCAACTTGTTAATAATAATAAAACCAAATACATTCATTCCTTTCAGCATAATACATGGAAAATACGAATACGAACCTGAAGCTCCCTAGAAAGTGACACGTTTGAGAGATCAAGGGGTGTTGGGCTATACCCATTTCCCTGCAGGGGAAAAAAATATTTTCAGATAAAATAATTTCAGATAAAAGAACCAAATATTCAACTACAACACCTCTGTCATTGACCTTATTAGAGTAACACCACTTCCAATTTCATATTTTCTTGTAGAAACTGTGTTCACCTATTGTTTTGCAATGTACTGAAGGCACAGGATGATTGAGAGAGTACGTTTGCTGGTGTGGAAGTATGCAGGTCATTGCAGATACTTAGATCTCTCTATTCACAACAAGTGGCAAGCTGCTAAGAACTAAGCTTTCAGCCTAAGAGAGGAGACCACTCACGAGACATACAAGGTGTGCCTTCAAAACATGACAGAACCATGTGGGAACAGCCTGAAGGAACCCTGTGCTAAAGATGAGACAAAACAACAAAAAGATAAATTATTTTCTTGAGGAATTTACAGACTGAAAAAAGCAGGAGTGTAATATACTAACACAGTCTTCAACTCGTTTAAGTGAGAAAGCTCCAGTTCAAAAAACCTATTAGAGGTGCATGTTAAATGTGAATGGTTACATAGAAATCAGTGATTTCAAACTTGTACTCAAGTTAAGTATGTGCTGAAAACCTCTACTCAATCATGTCTTTATCATGCATCTTCTTGGGCAAGAAGGCCCAACTGCAGAACAACTGCAGAACAACTGCAGAACAACTGCAGAACAACTGCAGAACAACTGGCTGGAAGCAGAGGTTCCAGAAACAGAAGAATTTCCTGTAAGGGAGTGAGGACTGCTGAAGAGATAAGAAATGGTGAAGTATTGTCTTGTAATGGAGTACCCAGGGGCTGCTTTTCATAAGCAAAAACTGGTTCTGGGGAAGGAACCCAACATAGGCTTGAGGTGCCAAGTACTGATGCTCACAGGATCAGTGCTGGTGCAAGTGTACGTAAGGAGTTAATTTGTGACAGACCTTTGCACACTCCTTCCAGGACTTGTGCCCAATGCACTGCTTATTAACTCTCACTATATTTATGTACAAATGTGTGTTATTCACCTCAAGGGTACAATAACAATTCCCCAACACTTGTCATAATTTTAAACAGCTTTCCTCCTCCAAGACAAATTGACCAGCAGTCTCAACATGTAATTATAGAAATCTACAAATGGAAAAAAAAGTCTATCCTCACATCAAAATGCTAGGTAATATATAATTACCTGAAAATTTTGCCTTTAGATTTAAAAAAAAAATGTATCAAATGTGCAGTCTCATTTGTCAGTCATAATTATAATCTTAACAGAAGTCCATGTTAGGGTCTTCTGTTTGAACAAAAAAAAAGAGAATTGCTAGTTTTATTTATTATAAAATAAAAGACTTTAAATTCTTTGTCTGTTTTCTTTGAATGACTATATTAAAAAGTTCTTCAGTTCTTCTAAGAAAATTAATATCTATGGTCTCTTACAGCCTCAGTGTCTTAAAAGCCTTTTGGAATCCCCTCTTTAGTGTTGCTTAGTGTTTATTACAGTAACATGACTTCAAGTCTCAGAACTCTACCATTAAAAGTTTCTTTTCACTAAAATAATATAAAATTGACATAATTGTTTATAATTTATTAGTAAATTATTGAATAGGCCTTTTGTTTTCTAAACTTAAGACATTATACGTTACCTGACTAGACTGAGATATGCTACGGAGCTTTTCATTTTCACGCTGGTGTATTATTGCTTCTCCTCCCTCCTTGGTCCTTTCTAGGCTCCATCCCAAGGCCAACATGGTTTTCAAGGATTCTCTGGCAGGCCAACGATAAATTTCCTTTTCCTTTGAAAAAAAAGAATGTAAAATTTCTCTGTATTTAGTAAGTAGCAAAAGTACAATAGAAACATTCTGTCCTTCTCTATTAAGTGCCACGTACTACAAAACTAAAAAAAAAATTGTATATTATATGAGAACACAAAGTATAGTTATTTTTACATGAGAAAAAAGCTTTGAAATACTTACAATTTTTTTTTTTTTTAGATTTTATTCTTAGTGGCATTTATTGCTGGGATACATGCTAGAAATGAACAGCACTGCAATGAACCCTGGAGCAAAAAATGTAGATTTGATGTGGAAACTTATTGATTCCATGAGCACAAAATAATAAAAAAATCGATGGTACTATGAGTGCTATAAAGTAGTTGAGCAAGTATGCACCTTCAAATGCAGCACTCAAGGCCTTTTTTTGGTCTTCCTATATTTATATCTACTCACACATACAGAAGGTTACTGAACTATACACCTCTTCATATAAACACAGCTACCAATAAAAGAATAGGCAACAGCCTGTATTCCAAGACTCCTTTGGAAAGTGAAAGCGTCAGAGAAACTCTGAAAATTTGTGGCAAAGAAAATTCTGAGTATGCCACATTAAGACTTTTCAAATCAGTTTAATAAAAGTATTTCAGGTTGTAGCATAAACCAGAATTTTTCTGACAGTTTCTCAAAATGACAGCTTTTAGGGACAGACCTGATTTTTATGTACAAAAGTTCTAATTTCAGACAATTCAGAAAACTCCCTTTGAATTGCTTGAATAACAACTAACAATGCTTTGGCTCCTCTCCAAAGATTCCAAAGCAATTTACAAATCTTAGGAAACCCACCCTCTTTAATCCCTCTTGATTCTTGTCATGTCTATTTTCTGAACAGGCAGAATATGGTAAAGAGGGACAAATGTAATTGTCTTGTGTCTCCCAGTGAATCATTATAAAAATAAGTAACACAATCCAAATTAACTTCATTGTTCTGACAACTAGAAGACATTTGTGCCTAGTCAAGAAATTTAAAATGCTTTAAATGTTTTTCTGCATTTTCAACTGAATTATCTCCTACGCATTTTTTTACATTTTTCTACCATCTTTCTGGAAGACAAAATCGCCTTCAGATATGTTAAATTACACTTTCATTAAGCTCCAGGAGTTTCTGCCAGTCATTTCTCATCCATGGAAGCGTGGAAAAACTGTGCTACTGATACTTTTGAATACAGATTTGCCCATACGTATGAAGAAACAATGAACATTATGCCTAATGGAAGCAAATTATACAAGACTCAGTGTAAGATTAACTGAAAAACCACTTCAGCATAAAGATGTACCTATTCTAGTTTGTGCCTCTGCCTGACATTTAACAGAATATACTTGAAATTGATTTTTAAAAGCACAAAAATCAATCTACTTCATATTGATGCAGCCGAAATTTCCTCTATTACCTTTTCGGCTAAAGTTTTGAAGGGCCTTATTAATGGGTGAGTCTTCATATTTTCATCCAGTGAAACACCGTATTTCCATCCACTATTAGTCTGAAAAAGAAAAAAAATAACCAAAAAACCCACTGAAAAAAGAACAACGTAGACAAGTGAGAGCAAATTAGCCAGTTTCCTTCGTCATACCAAACTGCTAACCCACTCCAAGAGCTGCTCAGTGCCACAGGAGAAGAGGTGCATCCATCTGTGGACACGCAGGAACAAAACATGCCTGAGACAGAACGGATGCCACCTGTGAGTAGGAGGTCTCACAATACCGGTTCTGAGCCTAACTTACACTGGCCCCTTTAAAGTGGACTCATGCATTGAGACAGGACAGACTGAGGCAAAAAAGATTGTCTCAATTCTCTGGGAGGCTGAAGTCAGAAACACAGAGAAGAATATGTAACATTAACAGATCAAGAACTGAAAAACATAACTGTAATGAATCCTTTACCTTAAACGATATTAACTGAAATTTATGGTTTGAAATTAATCTGTGTATATTTACATAAGCATATGTATGTGTACCTTTCTCTACAAATTTGCATACATAGGCCCCCCAAACAGGAGAATTATTTTATATAACTTTTCCATAAAATTGCTATTCATTTGTTATAATAAATTATTTAAGATTTCATTGTCTTGTTTTGTAGTTCTGTAGAAATAATGAAACAGAAACATGACAGTGACAGAGCACTTGGAAAATTATAGAGAAATTCAATACGTAACAGGCTTCTTAAAGCTAAGAAGAAAGAAAAGCTACAACTACTTTTTCTGAAATAAAAAATTACATTAGGCTGTACTTTCTTAGATCATGGAACTGCTTCAGTAAAATTCAATCTGACTCCCGGTCAAGAAGCACCATTACTAGGCAAAGTGATGCCGAGAGCTATATATTCTTACTTTAAAAAATTAAAACAAACAAACAAAAAAAATTTAAAAAAACAACCAACCAAAAAAACCACCAAAAACCAAAACAATCGAAAAAACCCCCAAAACCCCACCAAAACTCCAAACAAACAAAACCTACCTCCCAAACCAAACACCGCTTTTTCAGTCCCCTGAAGTCTCTGTCCTAATAAATTCTTTGAAAAAGTGACAAATTGCAATGCATTTTCTTAAGCAAGAGGTTTCTTCCACATGTCCCTAAATAAATATGTAGACGGATGTCTACATACACTCTGAACAAGGTTCTAACAGTCAAGCCATCCAATTTCAGTTTCAATATTCACCCTAGGAATTATTTACTAGTCCTGGACAGTTTCCAGTCTTAAAATTACTCCTACCTTTTCAAAGGCCCATTTATCGTGGGAATGTTCAGCATACTTGCTTACGATATATTCCAGCTTCTCAGGAAGTACAAGGCTGTAAGCAAAGAGGGCTATGGTCATTCAATCATAAGTTACTGCAGTCTGATTTATGAAAAAAATGTCAGCATAACATAGCACTAATCAAAATACTTCACCTCCAAATGAAGGCAATGCATTTGGCTTGGCAATTCCCTACTCTTTAAAAGAAATGCCACTAAAAAGGCGTAGCTATAATGGCATTTGCAGAGAACCCTCATGTACATAAAAGCCACACTTTTTACAACTGAAAATCGTGAAGAAACAAAAACTTGTTTCACCATGACCTACAGGTAATTTTGTTGCTAATTCTTAATACAGAATAATATTAACATGGATGTTTCACAATGCACAATGATGGAAGGATAAGACTTTAATAGCAAGACTGAGCTAGTGATCCTCAGTTCTTGAATATAAAGTCTATCTTCTAAAAGCACAAGATTACCAGGAAGCCCAAATCTCTATTTAATCATCCTAAATGATCTGCTTAATTTGCAGATGTTTCTACAGATCAATTCTCAAAATTAAGAGAAGATTTTGTAAAAATTGGGCTACAGGACAATTGAATCACCAGATTTTTGTGATCTTGTACAAATTGTCATAAGCACACTCTAAATAATGATGGTTTCTAATTTATATATTCCGAACATTTGAACTATTAGGCAATAGGGTACATAATAAATATAGAATTTACAATTTTCTCCGCAGATATAAGATGGAAATATTTAACATCTGTTCAGGGTTAAGAAGAATATGGTTTATCTCTGGTAAACAGGACATGTTGCAGGGAAGCATTTGGCAGAAGGAAGCAAAAATCCCTCTACTACTTCTGAAAGTCCTAATACCACTAACAAGTCAGTCACCAGCCAACTCTCCCTACAGAAGATAAAAAAAGTGTTAATAAGGAGTAGTATAAAAATATTTAAGGGAAGGAAATCACTATGAATTATATGACTCACTTTGATGTGCTGACAGGCTTGGGATCAAAATTTCCTTCTGGATCCACTGAAGTCTGCTTTTCCAAAGTTGACATAATTCGTGTATCTAAATAATCAGGGGGCAAGGCACCAGCTATAGCACTTAGACAAGGTAAAGCCATTCGAAAGAGCTCTGGACCATACTTCTGCAGGAGAGATAGGAACTGGTTGGAAAATCCAACAGAAAAACATGCAAAATGTTAGTGAAATCCAAGCAGCCATAGCCATGTACAAATATTAGAAGATGCAAACAAACAGTAAGGCATATTTAAAATTCAAACATAGAGCAAGATTATTACTGCATGACATCTATTTTCCATTATATCAACATGATATATTCTTAAGACTACTCAGATTGACACAAGAGTGTGCTGACACTGTGTAGGTATATGCAATATGAGTTCAACTCGAGCTTTCTTTGGGCCATGAAGGCCTATATAGGAAGGATCAAGGCTTATTTGCCTAGTTACAGGGTATAATCACCTGTAAAATACTGCCTTAGTTCTAAAATTACTAATTCCTGCAGAATTAGATTCTTAACTGCAGAAGCCATTGTCATTTTGCCTTTCTTTCACTCTGCGCTATTTCATTTTAAAATATGCTCATTATAGGAAATTGAGATTTACTGTAGAAAAGTCATTTCATTATTTTTAATAGCATCACACCTGTAAACATCTTAGAATGAAAAAGAATGGTGGAGAATACTGTAGGTCAGCAGATCAGATTTACACAACTCTTCTTTCACTGTGCTAACAATCATTTACAGAAAAATGAAAATGCTATTATAGAGAGCCACCAGTACTGGCACAAATGTATCATGCTAATTTATCTTTTAAAATCTCAGATGCACTAATTGGAAACATTTGATTGCATCAGGCACTCCTGATACTCTTCACACTTGTGAAAGCAGTTAGAGAGGGGTAAATGTTACTAAAATCAAATACAAATAAAGCTTAAAAAGCCATTTCAAAATAACACAGAGACCATTTTTATTTCCCTATTATAAATCAGAATGCCTAGAGGAGCAATCATCTAAATCTGTTGTTTAGAAAGAGTACATAAGTCCAGTGAGACACAATGAAAATGATATTTTATTCTCCTAAAGTAAAAACTGATTTTTGATTGGGCTAAATTTTGATCCCAAGCAAGCAAAAAAAGCATTTACTCAGTAAGACATTTCTTCTACCAGAAATGCAACTTTTTCTTACTGAGAGAAAAACTGAGTAAAAGTCCCAATATCACACTTCGTAAGAGAAAAATGGAAAAGTGTTTATTTCATATTATGTTGCATCATATCTCTTCAGCTGGGCAATAGCCAGAAAACTAAAGAAATACAAATATGTATTTGAAGACAGACAATTTATTCTGCCTATAACAACAATTTGATAGGCACATGCATATATTTATTAAAATTAATTTTATGTCAGTAAAAAGTAATTTAAAATGTTTAGAAGAGCCAAGATAGGAGAGCAGGCAACACTGATGTGTTAGTGCAGTGAGAACGAAACATTATGTGTACGTATCTATCTATCTATCTCCATATATATACATACATATATATATATGTATCTCCTCATTACTAGTGTAAAGCTTATGGGTATATCAAGCAAAGATTTGACATTTCATCTGCTTGGAGAGAATCTTTCAAGATTTAGTATTCAATTTTTCAGTTCATTAAAAGCATTCATTGTTGTATCTCCCATATTAGATGAAACAGCTGCTAAACCAGGAATTTTCTGATCTTGGCACAGCAAATTATCACTGAAATGTTTTTATACCCTCCCCATAATGTAATGTGAATTGCAGCCATTACCTTATGAGACAAGGAATCAAATATTCCCCAGAAAAGTTTTTCAGTTAAATGTAATTCCTCTTCTGCTGCAATTCCATAGCTTCCCATTCCTGAAGGCAGGCAGTAATATTTCCAGCACTGCTCATAGTGATTTGTCAGAAGCTAGATTTTCAAGAAATAAAAATGCATGTGAAACATTGGTATTTAACAAAATAAAAAACTGTTATATTAAACAGTTACAGGAGTAGTATTATTTGTGTCTGTGTCTTCACATTCTGTGGCTCATAATAATGGTCTCTTTTTCTTCTTTTTCTTTTTGGAAGAGCAGCAGAGCCCATATTATGGCAGTATAAAGCTTGTATTATCTCCAGCTCCTGCTGTGGGATTCTCAATGATTACAGGGAGTAGAAAAATTTCAGGATTGTCACCATTTGAGTACAGACTAGCTCACAGGATAAAAGTAGAGACAATGAAATGGGTATAAGGCAGGACATGATAGATTCTGATGAAAAGTTTTAAAAATTCAAATTGTTTTTACTCCTGTCCTTTGCAGTTGATGGCTTTAGTATTATTCAAAACATTGCAAAAGAGACCTGCAGTTCACCCTCTTGGCTGTGACTGACCAGCTCTGGAAAAACTGATAGAAAGGACTATCATATAGGAAATCTGTAAAGTTAAAGAACTAGTATATATGATTATTGGTACACTTTCCACATAATTTCAAATATCTACCAGTTTCTTATGTAGAACTAAAAATTCCTATCCCATGGAAAATTTTAAAATTTCTTTTAGTATCAGACTAGAATCTTGATGTTTTAGTTTTTACTGCAATTCTCTAAAAGAAGGAAAAATAATAACTAAAAAACTGGAACAAACACTCCCTCTACACCACATTTTTAGTCAAAAATTAATGATGTTCCAAAGTACGTTTGTGAATATGGCAACTCTGCTTTAAAGTATGATAGAGTTTCAATTCTTTCACAAAAAGACACAGACCTAAGATAAGGCTCTTTTATCCCAACAAAAAAATGAAAAAAACCTGACAGAATAGTTCTAAATAAGATTCATTTGTCATTCAACAATTGTAATTCTTCATTTACAGAAGTAGTATGAGGAAGAGCATAGATAAGACTTCAGATACAGATCACTCAAAAAAATAAAAGGTGAATTTTCTTCCCTGCATCCTGTCTCTAGATTTCACTCAAAATTCATTCCTGAACTGTGCATCCCACCAAGAGTTATTACAGTTCATATAGCAGAAGAATAAATATCAAGATAACACTGACATTTAAATTGATACATTCAAATACTTTTTTGTTGAAGCAATGGGAAAGTCAACAGTTCACTGTACAAAATCGCATAATCAATTTACTGTTTGCATTAGGCAAATATTGCAAATACTACATTTAATTTGAAAGACTTTACAAAACAATAACATTATTTTCAATACAGAAGTAATTTTACATTGCTTTACTCTTCCCATTCTGTTTTTTAAAAAAAGACAACAGTTTATTTTGAAGTTTTATGCAGATGAGTGTACAGAAAGTAAAGTATTTACCTTGAGAGGCATTTTACAGTATTCATTGAGCAAGGGCACATCAAAAACTAGCCTTCTCAGCAGCTGTTGTAGCATAGAGGGACGTAAATGGCTGTAATTTTAAAAAGTAGATGTTATTAGCAAAATTCATACAGTTCAGTGTAAATGAAATAAAAATTGAAGTCAATTTACATACTGGAATACAAAACACTCATTAAAAGTATTTTGGAAAAACAATGCTAGGGGCTTAAGGAATCTCACTGTGCCTCATCTACCTATAGAAGGATACATCACAGAAAGTTGCGCTACTTCTGGACCCTCTTAAGTAAACAGACAAATCTACTTTTCAGTTCCAGAGACAACACTGGTGATTTATTTCATGCAAGAATAAAACAGCCTTAGGTCTACACTATAGGCAAAGAAAGAAGTGGTTGAAATAGGTATTCTACACAAAATAAATTAACTTGTACACAGGTGTCATACATACTGGCAAATAGCAAGCAGGCATTCCTCAATAGCGTCTCTCTGAGCTTTGGTAAGGGACCGTCCCTTGGATAACCTATATATTGTGTGAAGCGTGGAGTCAACCAGAGAGGCATGATGCTCTGTTCCAGAAAAGAGGGGAGCACATCTTTTGAGTAACGGAAACACAGCTGAGCAAATATATCTATTTAGTGCAAGAGCTGCCTCTGTGGTACTTAGAGAAACCTGTATGAAGTAATAAACGACTGTTAGTATCACACTGGGTAAAGGTTACTGAATATGAATGCTATAAAACATAATAAAGTAATAGTCCTTAAGTTCCCTAAGTGGCTGGGTGCTAACATGATATTCCCAGTATACACATGAGGACCAAAGTAATTCTTTTTCAACTGGAGAAAATCCAAGCCATCCATGTACATCCTGTCTCTTGCGCCATTGCACTCCGAACCAACAGCCGCAGAAAAGAATATGCAGCTTCTGTCTTTAAACAGGTTAGAAAACCCCACTGAGCATTAAATAACACTTTTCATCTCAATTTCTTCATACACCTGGATTTTAGTGTAATTATTGGAAACAAACATGAAATAAAAGCAATCGTTAGGCCTATTGCAGTATACTCAATGTACTTACTGTACTACTGTACAGCCTGTATCAAAAGATTTTAAACTACTTTTACACTTCAGAAGGTGCTACTGAATGCCTATAATCAGACTTATGCACTATGAATTAATAGTAAGTGGATTAATACCGATTTTTTTATAGTGAGCCTATAATACCTCTTTTTTAAATGCTGTTTTGACTCAAAATTCCATTTTTCTACACTTACAGAGCCACTACATCCAGCCACTGCACCTAAACGCAACAGTGAAATACGTACTGTATCCAGAGAGGCAGAGGCTCTTAAATCTGGTAAAAATCCAACTTCCAATAGGTGAAGGAGGAAGCTTTGGTCCTTAATACCATAGACACGGTCCAAGAAGAGTACCATGGGTGCTTTGTGATCAGGACAGAAACTGGCAGACATGTCGGGCTCATTTACTGTGCCATCTACACGAATATACAATGCAATTTTTAACAGTAGATAACTGATAAAACAAGAAACACCAAGACAATGAAATACATTATAATTACATTTAATGTGTAAAATCACATACTCAAAGAAAATTATATACTTGTTCAGTTTTGTTCTATGCTGAAAAAGAATAGTTTAGAATAAGTTTTTATTATTTCAAAACCTCTATTATTTTGCAATTAAATTGTCTTTCACTCTTAAACGAAAGCTTAGAAATGAATGGTAAAATATTCCACAAATGACTGGATAATGTGGAAATACAAAGGGACTGAGCCCAAGGTTACATATTTTACCTAAAGAGGTGGTATCTCTAGAACCACTGCTGGAGACAAAGTACTGGCTCGTTAGTGTGATCCTTTAAAGTATTTCTTATGTTCTTACCTTCTCTTCTCCACAGGAACAAATATCTGTGCTGCTGGAGCAGCTCTAATCGATACAGATCTAAGTAAAATCTGAAGAATAGTTCTCTGCTTGCATTCAACTCTAACAAAACTGCTCTACTTTACATCTGAAGGCTAATGTGGCAAAAGACTTTTGTAAAAGATAAATGGCAGAACGAAAGTATTGAATTACCTTTGTTAACTGTTGACAACTTCAGTGGTATACTTATAATACCCACCAAATCTTCAGTTGGCACTAGGGATCGAAGAATTGACCTGATTCGAATAGCTTCCCCTTTTCCACTTTGAATAAGCTGTTAGAAAAATTTATCAATTAAGAAATTTAGTACTGAGGGATATAAAAAATTTTCCTCAAAATATTTCTATCAATATGAAATTTTCAAACACTGAAAGAAAATACACGTAAATTTAATTTATCCGAGAATGAACGAAGTTGCCAAAATCAGCTGTTACTACTTTTGTATCTGTTCTTATTTTTATATCAATGATTTCACAATATTATAAATTCCCAATAACGCAAAAACCTCCACGTTGTTAAGATTCCTAAACCAACCAGATATGGTGATGAAGTCAAAACTTATGAAATGTTCATGTTACCTAGAGAACCCATGGTGACAGGTTTTGAGCTTGCTTTTTTACTCTACAAATGGATGCAGAACTGTGTGATGTATCTATGCATTTTTGTATTATTTCTATGCTGTAAAAACTTTGAGAAGCATTTACAACAATGAGGTGAGCAATTCCTTTCAACTTCCAGAAGAAATCAGATATTCATAACCTATGTCTGGAAATCTCTACTAGTAACTTTCACAACATGAAACTACTGTCTCTCGCAATAGAGTGCTACATATAGCTAATAAACTTAATAGCTTTTGCAATAGTAAGTAGGGAGGCTGCAAGCCAAACTTCTTGCTCTTATTGGTTTGAGAGCATTTTCAGCCGGGTTTAAGCCACTAAAGAATTTTAAGCACCAACAAGCAACAGTCAGTCTAATTAAAACCAAATCTTGCATGTGGCTGTTACAGGCATTACAGTTGAAACTGTTATTTTACATAGTTTTCAGTGTATTCACAGGATGTGGGTACTATATTTCATCAATGCACACAAAAAGCATCCCTGTATCACATTCTTATAAAAATTATTTTTATGGCTTTCTAGAGAATGATAAAGGGTCCATTTCAGAAGTTATTATACTGGTCACTTGATTGTGCAACACTTGTAGTTCATATTTGCTTTGATTCCAAAGTCATGAAAAAATTATCAAAATTTTAGATAAGTAAAAAAGCATAAAGGAATCAAAAGACCATGGTTCTTTATAGACAGCTTTCAGGGAATACATCTACCTAGATATAGCAAGAAGCCATAAAGTCTATCTTCTGAAGGGAAGAAGCCTTTGAGTAGAGAAAGGTTAAGTTAGACATGTACAGTTATGTTTACAAATCTCCTACATTTTCTGAGCAAGTGGTAAAATGAACTTACATGCATTTCTGGTGCACAGCGTCCAAGTAAATCTATGAGAGCTGAGTAAAATGACATGATTGCATTTCCCATGTGCACAGTCTCCTCTTCCTTGTCCTCATCGTCACTAAAAAGTAAACAATAACAGTGAGCATTTTTGCTAATCTAGGTTTACAGCTCTACTCTGGAGATAGAGACATGATCCAGAGACTATTCATCAGACATACTCATCCCTTTGGCTCTGGACTAAAGGGTTTTTGTCCCTAGGGTAAGCGTGCAGTTGAACTGTAATAGCTGACTTCACATGAGCCTTCTACCTCCCTCTTTTACTTTACCTTAACTTTAGCTTCATTCCACAGCAGTCTTCTCATTTGCTTTGTCCTTCAGGCTTTTTCTCACTGTAACTCTTATTCCACTTTTATCTAGCTAATGCTTTCTGAATACCATATGACAACTGCTTGTGGATGTGAATCTCTAATTCTCTCTGTTTGTATAATGCCTTACACAACAGGGTCTCTTATCCACATAGTGCAAGCATGATTGAACCAGCTATTAAAGCCTCATTTGCCAAACAAGCATTCACATTTACTTACCCTTCTCTTTTATATGCCTGGGAAGGAAGGTCACGACTAGGATTCTCTGAGATCCTGATAGCTTCCTGCATAGCAGCCAGCAAACCATTTCCTCCTTCTCCCCTAAGGTCTGGCCCAAAGCACTCTGGCCGTCGAATAAGGAGCTTGACAACAACACTTGCATTTTCCTCAACACTTTCACCTAAGAACCAAAAAGCACTACATGTATTTTCTCCTGAAAGATATTCTTAAGTCGGAAGAAAACTTCATTTTCTCCTAATTGTTACAAAATATAAAACAAATCCTTATCCTAAGGCACTGCAGCTGAGATCCCCCTGCAGCCCGTGGTGCAGCCTGTGGTGAGGCAGCGGGGCCCCTGCAGCACATGGAGGTCCATGGTGCAGCAGACATCCACCTGCAGCCCCATGGAGGAGACCCACACTGGAGCAGAGAGGAGGCTGTGAACCTGTGGGAGGCCTGTGCTGGAACAGGCTCCTGGCAGGGACCTGAAGACCCGTGGAGAGTGGAGTCCACATTGGGGCAGGTTTTCTGGTAGGACTTGTGGGGAACTCACACTGGAGAAGCCTGTCCTGGAAGGACTGCAGCCCGTGGAAAAGTGCCCCACATTGCAGCAGTTTGTGGAGAATTTTTGCCTGTGGAATGGACTCATGTTGGAGAAGTTTGTGGAGGCCGTCTTCCATGGGAGGGACCCCTTGCTAGTGCATAGAAAAGACTCTTCTCCCTGAGCAGTGGCAGGAACGTAGTGATGTAACCCCCATTCCTGGTCTTCCTGTGCCAAGGAATTCCTAACATGATTTGCTCCCACGGCTACGGGTTAATCTACTCAATTATGTGATTTGCAAAAAAAAATTAAGAAAAAATATAACTAACTATGAAGGTTCAAAAAAATTATAATAATAAGCATACACCAATAGTCTCATGTTTGTAATGAGAAGAGTATGCGCTAACCTCTATTCAGATTTAACATATTTTTATGGTTCGGAAATCAATTTAAAGGAAACCTTTTGATGAAATTTGGATGCCAAGAAATTAGACTTACTGTTAGCAAAAACTGCAAATCGTAAGAACGACAGGTAACGTTCACCCTCTATTGGGTTCCATCCAATGTCTGGATATCCTTTAGCCAGCAGTACTGGACAACTCTGCAGGCCACAGCCTGCCAGGTAGGTAACAACCTGCAATACAGAAGCAATCATTTATTCATATGCTTAGAAATAAATTTCTAAAAATAGCTGTAAACCAGAATGAGTATAGTATTTTTTTTTTTTCAGTAGCAAAGCTTTTTATATACTGGGCATTTTACCTAAGAATCTAACAACATAGCTCATTATTTTATCAGTCATAGGGGTTTTTTTAATGAAAAAGGCTAGCACTCTTTATTTCTGAAGTTACCCCATTATATGATGACACAAAAATGCAACAACATGAAAAAATGTGGAATGTGAAAAGCAGACTGAATCTTGTAGAATCCAGATCTTTTTGACAATACATACACAACAACTGAAATCCCGTTGAACAACTTTAAAAATCACATCAACAACCATGTCTGGTTTATTTGCTACAACAGCAAAATAAACATTGCATCAAAATTTTTAATACTGTAATATTAATTTTAATAGGTATGAAAACCGTTACATTTTTCAGAAGACTGATAAATATCAATGAACAGTTTTAAGTCTGAACCCAGAAAGATTAAAAAATTTTGGTAATACAAAAAATTTCTGACACAACATTTCATATCAAGAGGAGTACCTTTAACTAAGGGAAATCTTTGAGGAATTATGATAAATTTCTTTAATTATAGTAAACAGATTTTCAAAAATATACAGAATAATTTCCTCGTTCATCTAAAAGGAAATTTACAGATAACTGTGTATTTCAAATTAAATAAAAAAATCGTATCTTTGTGCAAAGGACAACATATGAGCATGGTTATAGCACCTAAAAGAGGTAATGAACATGAAGAATCTTCCATGACTGTAAAAAAAGCTACAAATTATAATTTCTTAAAATGGTAGGCAGCCAAAAATGGATGGCAAAAGGGAGATACATGATGAGATTACACTTAGTGCCTTATGATCCAATGCCCTAAGGGAGAAAAAGTTAAGAATTTAGGAAGAAGAATATATGTCTGCTGATGCAGTATACAAATTGCCTCCAAAAGGCTGCAACAGTGGAAAAATGGGCTGATGTGAAAAATTTGCTTATTGCAGTATGCAGTAAGGAAGTTACCCAGAGCACTCTGTGGAAAAAGTATGTAATTCCTAACAGGACCTGATAGTTTTCAAGTATTCATTCATGAGATATGAGTGAATACATGCTTGTAGGAGTCTAGAAATGCAGCTCATATCAAATATGAGAAAACCAGTGGAATAAATCTCTTTTTCTTCTCTTTTAAGATTTTACAACGTTACCACCAAGCCATACAGTTTTAATCTATTCAGTTTACTACAGTATGTCATCAAGCCATGGGATACATGTCTTGTGCAATTCTCTACCTTCCACACAGTCACACATTTGCAGTAAAAAGAGTTTAAATTTGCAATGGCAAAATTCAAAAGTTAAGTTGTCTACATGTAATTTATTTGGGTTGCACACAGTTATTACGGTATAAACTTTAGTCTCAAAGAAATGCTGTATCATTCTGTGAATAGGGTGTCTGTCACATCCATCAACTGATATCCAGACATTATTAGTTTTTTCTAGTTATTTCGTGTATAGATTTATTTACCAAATAACCTCCACATACTGCACTAGATAAAGTTACTGACTCACCAAAGCCAATACAGCATGATTCTTACAGCTAAAATGACTAATGAATTTGAGAAGCCCAAATCTGAGGCACATAGCAGACTGATATTTTCGGCAAAAAATAGTGCTTATGAAGTGCTTATGTTACAGCTGATATCTGTTACTGTTTTCAGCACTTGTACATTGCCAAGTATTTCAGTAAGCAAAGTGCCAAGTATTTCAAGGTAAGCAATCAGTAAATGAGAAACATGGTCAACAGTGAAATTTAGTTTAAGTGACTTGCTCTACAGTAGTTTCCATGAAAATATGAGACAGTCATTGGTAGTGTTCCAGTCACTAGTGTTGTATCCCAAAGATTGATATCAATACCATTCAATTTTTTTATTAATGACAGGACAGAGTGCACTCAGCAATTTTGCAGGTGATACAGAATTGCAAATTCTTCTCAACAGTATATTGCCTAGTAACTACATTGCTGTGCTGTCTCACACCCTTTCTGCTCATATTCGTGTCTTCCCCAAGCTATCGCTGTAATATGCCCATTTATTTCAATTTCACAACTTTTCCTCTCCCACGCCGTATGCTGATCACAAACAGTCCCACAACCAGTTCCACTGTCGTCCCAGGATTCTCTGCACAGAGATTTTTCCTTTTGCTAAGGTATCCTTTAAGTGTTTAACTATTCCCTCCATTTATATTAAACCCTGCCTTCTGTTTTCTGTACCCCAATGCTCTGCTAGCACATATAACTTCCTTTCCCTGCTTTCCTCCTCTTCTGACTGTGCACTTCCATCTCTTAATCTGCTTTCCTCCTGTGATATACAAATAACTTTCATGCCATTTTTCACAACATTTTACCACATTTTCCAGTTCATCCTGCCTCTCCTCTCATTCCCCTTTATTCCTAACCATTGCCAATTACTTGAATTCTGGATTCAGTCTCCCATTGCAACTACCCTTAAAATCCTGTTCTACCTTTCATCTTCAAATACCTGCCCTTCCATTCTCTTAGCTCTAACTTTCATACCCACAAATCCCTACGATTTCAGCCAAAAGACCTGTGTCCTTTTTTACTATTCTCCTCTTAATTCTCAGTTTTTTCCTCCCCAAATAACACTTCTTGATATTCCTGCTTCATGTCTTTTTTCTTGTCACCCTTTCTACCTGATAACAATTGTGAAAGGATGCAGAAGATAGAAATGAATCTCTTTTGCTGTGATTCCCAATAAGCATAAAGCAAAATCAAGGACTACGGCTTAGTCAACCTTACCTTGAAACAGATACATAGATTGGTTATTTCTGAGGACATCATATCCAAAAAACTGCTATGACCAAACTTGCCCTTTTAAACCCTTCTAGCACAAGTAGACCATTTATTAAACGGGTAGATAGGTCAGAGTGGCCACCTACCTTATCAAGATCCGGCTCCTCCAATGCGAGTGCAAGCTCATTGTTGTCCATTACAGAGGCTGCGGCCACATCGAGTGGTGTCGAGCCTCTCATTGAAGGAAATGCTGCAGAAGAAAGTTAATACACAGTAACTAAATGGAGTTTGCAGTAACCACATTCATGCAGCAGAGGGCAGCAATCACGCTGAAATCTAGGACATAAATATATTCATAGTACATTTTAGGGCAGTTCTTCTTTCAAGAACACGGTCAAATGTTTTCAATAACGTGAAAATTCTGAAATTTTTTCGGACTTCACGTCCATGTGTGTAAGCATACTCAACCACAGTGGTTTTAAATGCAGACGAAAAAAAATCAGTATTAACAATGCAGCAGATCAGAGGAATACTATTTCCTTAGGAGATCAATGTGTTAACTATGTAATTCTGCACAGCCTTATCAATTCAATATTTTAAAACATGCCTATGTTTAGCAAAAAGAGACATTCAAGCTTCAGTTACCTGTTTTCTTTCTTTAATATTTTCCAGTTTTCTGTGGTTTTTATGGCCAAATGCAGGCATGAACAGCTAAATCACTGTGAAATCACATGCCATCTTGCCTTGACATACCTTATTATTATAGCCATCTATCAGCCAGTCAAAATTTCCCTTGTGTTACAAAATCTAATGCACATGCATTAAAAAACATACATTCAGTGTTCAAAAGAAAAAAATATGAAATTTACTCCAGTAGCCTAAACTGTAGAGGCAAGGAAAATTAAACCAGATGAAACAGGCAAGCACCATAAAGGGTAAATTTAACCTTAGATTTCAAACCACAACTATTTTGAATGAAAAAATGTCAAACTGTATATTTAATACTAATTTTTTAAAGGTTTTTTAATTTTTAAAAAATTTTTAAAAAGATTCAGGCTATTCTGTTTCTAATACAATTCATAGACCTATAAGCATGAAACAAAAGTGAAAAAAAGAATTAAAGGTGAAATCACAGGGTGGTTTAAGCATGTTTCAGCTTGCTATACAAATTAGACACTAGTCTTGCAATATCACAGTTGCTCCTACTCTTGCTTTTAGGTGTTGCAGCTACGTGGCGTACCCAGTCCAACACTGCTGTTTTCCAGTAAGTAGCTGAGATGCTCAAACATGGCCTTTTGGTTCTGACGACTAATGCGACAGAAGTAGCACAGGAATCGACAACAGCTTGCCACCATCTTAGGAAAAACGATCTGCTGAAGAAAAAAAGTTGACAAAGCAGTGAAATATGTTAATTACCAATCTGTTCCAGTTCTTCTTCCTGCACTCCTAACAAGGAAAGTATAGTGAAGTTACCAAGGTGATAAGCAACTGACAGTTGCTTTGGTTCTAACTTAAGAAAGGACCCACATTTCCTTTTAACTTTCACATTCATTAGGCCATTGAAGTGTTGAAAAATCATTTTGCAGAGGACTATAGGAGACATATCAGATTGAACTGACAAGTTTTTACCTTCCCACCATTCCTTCAGAGACAATACATGCCTCAATACGGCCTCATGGTTAAACCATTTATTCCAAGAAGCTGGAGATCTAGCTTAAACAATCTGCTGCCACAACCTAGAAAAATGCCCAATCCCTAAACCAGAGACTACATTTCATGATTGCTCATTCTATCTCTTGAAGCTACAACACTGAACAGAAGGAAATGTTCATGAGGTACCTACTGTCTACACGCAATTCATAAAGACAGAGACATAAAATAGATTATTTTGGGTGGCCAGACACATTTAATGGCACAACACCAGGTTACTAAGCAGTTTTCTAAGTCTGCATTTCTTTTGAAGGATATAATGGTAATTTCTGTAAAGCATTTTGTAGATCTGTGTTATTAAAATTTTCTATTAAAACATTTTTAATAGAATTAGAAGGCATTGCGGGGCTGTCGTGGTTTTGGGTTTCAGGGTTTTTTATCACTTTTGGTTCTATGTACAAGTTGTAGCAAAACCAGGGTGTTGTAGCACCCATAAATTATCAAAGTAATAATCATTTTATAATTGATTGTAACTTGCCTTGAAATGCAACAGAAAAACTAAAACTGGTATGTGGATACTTGGTAAAGTTGCAATGTTATAGGCAGATTCAATGTATAAGGATTTGAGAGAATTATATGAGCTACATGACCAAAGAGGCAAAGAAAGAGTGGTGCAGCTGCACACAGAAGACAATCAAGTTATGAAAAATTGAAAGACAGAGAAAAGATAAGCAAAAGGTAGTATGTTGGGCTAAAAATTGTTCCAAGTACATAGGAAGAATGAGTGGCCAGGCAAAAGGAAATTAGATAAGCAATACTGGGATTAGAGGAGACCCGTCTTTTTGGGGTAGAGGCAACAGGATAAAAACATCAGGCAAGAGCAAAGGGAAGAAAGAAAATATGTGCGCTTCACTTCTCACTTTCTTCAGGAGTGAAATTTTTCAGTTAGGCTTCTCAAAATTTATGCCACTCTGCCTTTAAAATAACACATATATATTCAAGCATAACACTAAGAAAAGGGAGAACACAACACTGCAAGAAAATTTTGCTCGATACAAGTACATGAATTTGAGCATTAAAATTTAAACTGCTGTTAGTCTCTTATTAAAATTTATTGGTAGTAGCACTTCATTTAAGATGAAGAGGTAAATTTTCCTAGAAGAGCTACACTTCCAATAAATGCAGTTAAAGGATATATTTAATTTAAGAACAAAACATTTCACAATCCTATTAAAAGAGAAATGAAACACCTATAACATCTCAAGTTTTAAAAATCATGTCCTAGACTACTGGGCTTCTCCCCCTAGTATCATAAAAAATATTCTACTTTTTTCATTAATAAATACTTTAATTTGGACAAGCAAATTAACTTACATGGGATATATTTTTGTTCACTTAGACATCCTAATATATTTTTGAAGAGGTTCGAAATGCAAAACACTTAACAAATTGTGATGAAATTACCTGAGATTTATCTCCTCCAAGCACATTTACCATCACATCCATAACAGTCTCATGCATGCCCAAGACTCTCATTAAGTTAGGATGCTGATAAAACACCTTATTGTTCATTATATCCCTAAAATGGAAGAAAAGACAACAATTTGTTTTTAAGAAACCTCAGATTAATTTAAGTCAATGCATTGCGATTTCAGAAGTGTGCATTCATTGTATCAACATAATTTTAAATTCTTAGAATTCAGCATAATACAAAAACACCTGAGAACAATATGCTTCACATTTTAATATGCTGTCATTCCTCTAATTCTCAGAGATTTTCATAATAAGAATATTAACCTCGAAACTATTTAGAGATGGTAACTCTTCCTCTCAAAATTGCTCCTGCCATCTGTTCTGTTTAAATAAAAAAAAATATTCTGTGATGATCTAAGTGGAAAAGAATATGTTTTGTTAGGTTTTAAGTTGAGAACAGGGATCAAGAAAATAAAATATAAGCAATCGTATTTCTGCAGTAACCCCTTAATTTCCTCAGTTCACAAAGACAATAAATGGACTTAATATTTAAGGTTGTCTGTTACATGTATTTCATCAGTATTTCCAAATTCTGTCACAAGTGGCATACAGGTCCATTATGAAGGACTATTTTAACTTTTTCACTCTCCCCACCATTCACTCAACATTTTCTAGAATCTGCTGTATTGATTTCATAATCCAGAGCACAATTTGTGTGTTTTAAAATAATCCAGGGATCAGATTTAAGGCGAATCCAGGGATTTCTAACATTTTAGGACAATCTGTTAAAAAAAAACATGGCAAATAACAGGTATCATGCCTGCTCTAAAGAAATACAGAAAACTGAGAATGGATGACTCTCAATGCAGAACCTCTTGGAAGGTGTTCATATACATGCCATGTTTAGGCAAAATTTATCCTTTATCCCTCATATAATTCTCAGCAAATTTACAAACTCAGCATCAGGGACAAATTGGGTAATACTGTCGCACGCTGCCTAATGAGTCATTGCTATGACTTGATCAATTCAAATGAAGAAATTAGTTTTCGCAATTTTTACAAAAAACAGTACAATTTTTACATTGAAATAGTAAGAACAATGGAATGTTCTTAAAATTGTTGTACAGGAGATAAACTGTTTAATATTCCTGAAGAAATACAAATAAATACAGCTCTCAGGTAACAATACTATCATTTTCTCTCTTTCTGAATGCACCATTTTAGTTGAAGTAATTTAGTTTTTGTGATTTTTTTTCCTTCCAACATAAAATGGCTTGACCAGCATTTAGTCACCCAAGAGGTGTAAAAGACATTCAGGCATGCACCATAATACCACTACTTAACAGAGGTAATTCTATAGCAAAGATGCAGAAAATATTCTCACATCACCATGTGCTATATAAAGGAAATTTCTTCTGAATTTCCAATTGAAAGACACCAGAAAGTTTATTTACTCATATGTAAATATAAGATGGGCTTTAACTTTGGGAAAAATGCAGTATTGATAGACACCAGCAAAAATTTTAGTCATCTTTTTCTCCAGAGCTACTAAAACATGCACTTCGATGAGAGTATAAGCATCGGGCTTAACTGTAGTAAAAGGAGTCCATTTTCTTTAGATAATACCTTAGTTCACAGAAACGTTGACCTTTTTGGTACTGTTACAGAGATCATTTGGAGCCACCTTGGAAATATACGTGAAAATGTAAATCTCTGGTACATATTTACACTTCAGTACAGCATTAATTTTCATTTAGGATCAAAAATTCTAGGATTTACTAATATAACAAAAAAGCTTCACACCAACTTAAAAATAAAATTCTGTTAATTCCGTACCCTAATCCATTAATCATTAGCAATTCCTCCTCTTTTCCCATCCTCACACCGAGAAGTGAGCGAATCTGGCCCAGCGCTGCAAGCAGATTAATGGTATCCTTCACAGAGGCAGCACTAATAGTGTATGCTTTCCTCAGGGCTTGCAGCAGCTCACCAATGCTGTCATATTGCCTACGAAGGAGGCTGTACATAATCCGAACTAATTCAGGATCTTGGATCTGATCTTCCTGGGACCAGCGCACCATCGTCTGTGATATGAGTTCTTTCAGTGTAGCTAAAAGGAAAACACATTAAATGTTACTAGCTCTTCCAACAGAAAATGTCAAAAACTTGTAATATAGGAAAATACGTAAGAGTAGACAACAAGGCAGCTGTAAAAGAACACAAGCAGACTGAACAGGATTTTTAAATTGGAAAAGCAACTTTCAGATCTTTCAAGATAAGTGCAATGTTCTTGAGATAGAAAACAATAAACATCTACTTAGGGTTCAAGTCCATACCAGCACTGTTGACAACGAAAACGTTTTAATTGACCGTGACTCTGAGAATCACCCTGGTAAATTAAATCTTGCATTTAAACTTTTAATTTATCCCCCATTTCTATATCAAGTCATTGTCACTTGGGAATGTTCTTTCTAAAAACATTGTATTGTTTGGAACTACGCAATAACTACTGCTTGAAGCACTTCTATTGTAGACACTGCACATTCAGTGATGCTGAAAACAATTTTGCTGAGCCCAAAGATTAGGAAATTTACCTGAAAACTAGACACATGCTCCAGTCCTTGTTCCAACAAAAGTTCATGCTTCATATCAAGTAGAACAGGAAAAATCATCTTCCCTCTTAAAACAAGGCAAGTTTCTTTCTTCTATTACCAGTAAACATACCCCCTGACTTCCCCAAAGTTCTTCCAATGGCAAAAACTGCTCCCTCCCACTTTCTATCACTAAAGTGTTTATCCATTAAATGTAGATCCACTGGGGTTTGTGTCTACACTATTCTTTCCCTTGCTAACACTTTCTTAGTTTACTTAGTGTTGTATTTATGCAAACCCATCACTAATTCTGAGGTCCTCTTCAATAATTAGGCCTTCAATTTTGGGAGCAAATTCTGTACTTCACGGAGATAGCCCTACTTTTAGTGGCATGTCATGCCTTATCTCAATCTTGACTTGATAGTAACAAAAGTAATATAATCATAATTAACAATAATTCATTGCCTCTATGTGTTTATTTTCAGAGTTCTAACTTGGTTTTAAATACAAAATTTACTGATTAATCATTAACGAGAGGTTGAAATTGGTGGCATTCCTCCCTTGGGTAAAAGTTCATTTGTGATTAGAAATGAACGTATGCTTAGAGGAAAGGAAGATTTATTTGTAGTAAGTAGCTCCTTCTTATGAATATTCACACTCTGAGTATGTACGACCAAGGCCAAGACAGTCAAGGCCAGAGATTTTAACCTTGGAAATAGGTACACATCATGCACACCACCACGCCTCTTCATGGTCATAAGAGGATTGGGGGTACCTCAGACACTCATTTCCTTTTATCCCTGAATTCCAAATTTCCTGATGTGTAAAGGGGAAGTGCACATATTGACTAAAAATCTCACTGTCTCCAGCTACAGTCAAGTATATAATATATTCATATAATTTTTCATCATGCTTTGAATGACTTAATCCATGTGCTCATTTGTACTATGCATCACTCCAAGGGGAAGTCCAAGACAGAAGAAATCCTCTGAAATTTCTAGAAAAATAGACATTGTAGGATTGTTTGTGCAATCAACATTTCTTTAACATACCCTAACCTCTGGTACATGAAATAAGTGAATAGCTCTGTTCCAAGGACCTAACACCATGTGCCCTGAGGCTTTAGGAGTGAATATTTCCTGATTCATGACAACAGAACCCACATGAAACCCGGAGAAGAAATGATAGTTCCAGATGCTGAGTAGGTCCTGCTACCATTAAAGAGAGAGCAGATGCTAACAGATGATTCACCAGAGAACGAAGCCCTGTTTCATGCAGCATATCAGATTGTTGTAAGATTTAATGTACTTACAACACAGTACCAAGCTTAACAGACCAAAATATGCTCTCAGACCAGGACAAACACTCTAAGGTGCTTTCCAGAGCAAGCAGATCTGATGTAAGATGTAAGAGGTGTCATGAGTTATAAAATAACTTTGTTGTCTAATCTCAATACAACTGTTGATGAAATTATTAAGCCTGAAATAAATTAACAAATCCACATCTGTACATGGGCCTATTGCCAAACTGAGCAACTAGGGAGAAAAAGAGGAAGTTCCATCATTGGTTGGAAGACCAACCTCAAGTCACTTGGAGAATCCTGCACATGATCTCTGGTTGGTGCTACAGGAATTTAGAGCTAGATTCCCAATCTTGATTCAGAAAAGCAATAAGAAACTTCAGCAAAAACAGGAAGACCTCAGGAGGAATTCAAAAACCTCAGGAAGACCTGGAGGAATTCAGCTTTGCACCTTGCTTATTCCTCACCCTTATCCCTATTCACCACTAAGGTTTGAAAACCACAAACATGGGTTAACCCTAAAATGGCAAAGACAAAGTTTGTGAGATTCATATCCAACATCACCCTCACTGGGGTGAGTTCTCGTGTGGCATGTGAGCACAGTGGCAGTGAAAGTCAGGTGTTGTTCAAAGAAGCTCAACAAAAAGCTTACACAGATGGTTGAGGAATTGCAAGCGCAGAACCAATCTCACCTGTATAGACCATGAACACCCCTTGCATGCTACGGAAGAGGGTATGGGAAAGTGTATGTACAGGAATACTGCTCAGAATAAGAAGTCTGTGATTACAAGTGTTTTGGGGGGTTTATGTGCATGTCTGTATTTGTGTGTATATGTAGCCCAAGAACAGTTAATAGATGGAAATGGACAGTTCTAAAGAATAACTTTACATTAAAAAAAACAGACAGTAAAAATTAAATCTTCCCAAGTTTAGAATGCTTCAGTCTTGATTACTGTACCATAATTAGCCTTTTACAGTTCTTCACAAGGAATATGTAAATTTTCAACCCCAGAGTTAATGATCTGGATCCAAAATCTTCCACTCATTTTAACTTCTTGTTTAAAAGTGCATCTGATGTGTTCAGTATGCGGAATAATAGTTCTAAGAGGCAGAAGAAAATCAAATAGGTAGTCTCCTTCTTCAGTCCCTCATAAAATTTTTTGAGAAAATACACTCCCGTTGACTGTAAAACTTTAAAGCTTGCTTCATGAAAGTATTTATGTGGAAAGAAAACTTACTAGGAGCTTTCTCTTCTTCTTCCTTAGGCTCCAATTTTTCTGCTTTTGGTGGACCTTTGATTTTGTACATTAATGAACGTAGTTTGGCAGTCAAGGACGAATCTTCCTCTTCCTCTTCCTCCTCTTCTAATGGAATACCTTAGCAGAAAATAAAACTGATTAGAAACAAAACTCAAGCTTTGAAGTTTAACTCCCTCAATATTTAAACAATATTAAAATATCTGTAGATTTTTTTTTTTTAACCAGCAAATTTCATACAAGAAAAAAGAAGTACTGAGGCCAGCAGCTTTAACATGTAGGACCAGTAGCACCCCTCAAATGACGTTCATTTCAGAACACATACTTCTCATATCCAGATTTGTAGTATTCATTTTTAACTATTATGACCAAAGAGGTGGTACTTTTCTACGAGTCTACTATGGCAATTAAATATGACTCACAGTCATATTTGATTAAATATGCGATCCATTTTTTTATATTGCAGAATGTAAACTAAAGAAAGAAGTGTATGGTTGTGTCTTACAATACAGTACAATTTTTCAGTTGAGATATTTAGCTGCCACAAACAAACATATTAACTGAATTTAAAGCTGTAAGAAAGCTCGTTCAGAGATTACGTGGGTAATACATGCTTTTCATGAAAATGTATACAATGAGATGGGATGTCGTTTTACCAGGTAGTTTAATACAATTCAGTTCACTACGCTGCTTCACAACCATTCCAAGTCTCTCACACCTCTTAGTGATCATCAGACAACACATGTGTTACGTGCAGAAGCAAAGAACAGCTAAGCAGGCTTCCTTCAGATCAGAGCTAATTGTGCCAAGCGGAAATGTAAGCTTTTGCACTTTGCTTGTCAAAGAGAAATTGAGAAAAGGAAAAGTTTTTCAGGCAGGATACTAGAGCCACAACCTGAAGCAGAGGGGAAAAGAATAAACTGCAGTGGCTAAAACTGGTACTAAAAAATGAACTAAGAAAGAAAATAGAACAGATGTGGTATTGAGTTGGAGAAACATTGCTGCTGGCAGCTACAAAGGGGGAGTGGAAATTATGAGTAGAAGTGACTAAGGGATAAAATTCAAAGGCAGTGGGAGGGAATGAAAGAAGTAAAAATTGAAATTGGAGAGCAAATATGGAATTTAAGAAATGGGATAAGTGAAACTGGCTTGGGAAAATGAAAAGCTAAGAAAGAAGAAAGGAAAAAAGTAATGAAAGTAAAAGTAAATGTCACCAGTAATGAAAGAGAAAGCAGACAAGGATATTAAAGGAAGAAAGTATCTGGCATTGAAATAAAAGCTAGGCCCTGGACACAAGAGAGTGTGTGTGGAGTACTAGGTGGAGTACTCTTGAGAAGCTGAAACGGACAGACAAGAAGAAATGCCACGGAATGATGAGTTAAGACAGTGTCGGACTGGGGTAGATGAGGTCTGTGACTCCTGCAGATGGGGTCTCATTCACTGTTCCATATCATTAATTGTTCATTCTGCATCCTCTTATAGTTGCAGTCCATCTAGAAGCTGACCATCTCATGTTGCTACTGGCTAATCGCTTCCTTCAAGTGGCAGAGGTCTGTGCATAGGCACAGATGGTTTCAACCCAGATAAGTGTAATTTTGATAATATGCTACAAAATATGTTATAAATTTGGGGTTTTTTTTATAACCTAGAAATTGCACATAAAAAAATATGATAGAGGACCATTATTGTGCCAGCAAAATTAACTGCTCACAGTTAGGACGTGCTAGGATTAAGACTGCCTGAGTAACTATTTGCTTATATTCATTATGAAGAAACCTTTAATTACTTGATTGCATACATAGTTTTCCACTTAGATGGCAAAGTATACTTAGTACTAAAAAGCTGATTAAACATTCCAAGCAGAACTCCTATTCATTTAATCTGCAGCTGTGATTTCTTAGTACTGATTTTCAGGACCAAGTCAGGACACAGATAATGAGGAGCATTTATCCACAGCGACCACCTCTGATAAATCTGTACAAAGTAGTGAACATGGTTTTCCTTAGAACCCAGAGGATCTTTAAACTATTTTAATCACGAGACAACGCTTTCTCTATCTTGAACTCTCATTCAAAATACACATTTGTAATGTAGTAAACAAATAATAAAAGTACACCCCTAAAAAGAAAAATCTCAACACATACAATAACTAGAGTTTCACCTCATGAAATATGAAGAGTGATCAGGAGCTAAACTAACTCAATGATCATACCAGCCACAAGATTTCAAGCTAAAATAAATTGATTGTGGAGTTAAGACATTTCCAAGTAAGTTGTAGGTCTTTCATAATCTCCCTCCTGGAGTCTCAGAGTACTCTGTGCTGCCAAATGGGCATTATCTTTGGAAACCAGAGGTCAGATCAAGGGCTAAGTGGCTGAACAATCAAGATGGCTGTAACCATTTATTATGATAGGTGTAATAAAGAGGAGTAAATAGGAGGATACTAACCATTCACTTAAATACTTGGAAGAAAAATGATGGAATGAAAGAAACAGCTTTTGGTAAGCACTTAAAAGCAAGGATGATAACAATTAACAGAGGATTGTGAAAACCAAATAATGTTAAAACAACTAAATTTCTGCCTTACAGGTACAAGTTTTGATTTTAAGATCTTCTAATGCTGTCTTATACAACAACCTCAGAAGTAAATTGATGGAGCACAACTTAGATACCTGCAGACCTACTCATCTTTGGCTGAAGCTAAGACTGAGGTAGTTGAAAAATTATAATTGGCTTATCATGAAATCACAGCTTGCTCGTTGCTGGAGATTCTAAGAGGGTACTCAAATATAGCAGTGCAAAATAACAGCAGAAGCCTTAACAATACACACACAGAATGGTATAGGAGGCATCATGCCTCCAAACAGAAAACAGTAACTTAATTACAGGTCATTAAAACAGTACGATTCCAGGAACCAGGTAACACTGGCTTTAGAGATACCAGCAAAGAAAGATTTATTAGACTGTATTGGTAAACGTTTGATAATGACCTCAAGCAAAAAGGCGGACAAGGAAGAACTAACCATTAGGAATAACTTGCTCTTCCTGGGGAAGAAGTTGAGATGCTGTCAACTCACTGTAATGATGTTGGCCCCTTCTTTTTGGACAAGATGGATGTCAACAACCACAGGACTAAGCAAAACACTGGGAGAGTAACTATGAATATATCTACTAAGCAGGTAGATGGAAAAAGCTTTTTTATTTCTGTTTTAACAGCATAATTACTGGGAATGAACAGTAATAATTAAATTACTCATATTATAAATGTTAATAATTCCATGATTGTCTGAATTAGACTAACATCTCACTAAATTCAATAAACTAATAAAAATAGACATAAAAAACCCACATAAAATTGCACAGGAAATCCAAATTCAATGAGTGGGGGCAATTCAAGCTGTAATTTGCAGTACAACAGAGTTTTGTAATGACTGGTTCTCACAGTTGGGCATACACCAGGAAACTAAGCTAAAGCAGGCAGAGAACCCCACATCTGGTGTTTTTTATTAATTTTCTTCTGCTCAGCTTCACAGCAATGGTGTTCCCTCAATACTTTTTATCTGCTTGTACTCATACATGTGCTTATATAAATCTTTTAGGGTAAGCCAACCTTCTTGTTTGGATTTGTTTTTTCCCCCAGTAAGTCTAAAACTGGTATATAAACAGAATACTATTAGATAATATTTAATAGAGATTTAACAGTGAAACTTAAAACCACACACAGGTTTCCCATATTTTTGTAATATACACCAAAGTCTGTAAGTAAAGTCGCCTTGTAGGCAGTAATACAAAAACCAAAACAAGCAGTCTAACAAAAAAACCCCTCATGCTAGTATATTTTCCAACTGATCTGTCAAATGCCAAAAAAAGACAAACAAAACTTGTATCACAACCTTCCCACTCACCACAGTGAATTAGAAGATCATCATGAAATTCATATAATTCCTCCCGAATCTCCTCTGGACAGGGACAATCCTCTCCCAGTTGAAAATTCAGCAGCATATTAATCTTTAAGGGATTTAAAACATAGTTAAAACACTGAAATAGCCTAAGACATATTCAAGTATATAGCCATACTTTACCTGTATATAACTTTGGTTTACAGGTTAAGTTCTAGAACACATGTTTCGGCATTCTGACATTCAGTATTTTGCGGTATGGAATAAATTTAATTTCAAATTCATTTTGGTTCTCCAGCGATGCCAATGGTAGTTTAGAAGTCAGGACTTTATTTTGTCATCATAAAGAGTTTTTTAATCTTTAATTCAATCTCTTTTTTTAATATTACCTGTTCTTGAGGAGGAGACCGAAATTCTTTGGTCTTCTTGGCAGTCAATGCAGCAGACATGTTCAAGGCTTGCATGAGTTCATTGTACCTGTATTTCTGGTTATACTGCAATTTTGATACGTAACGGTCTGCAAATGATACAATTGCTTCCACTCTATGTTGCAGCTCACAGTCACAAAAATAATTGAGTAAATGACACATCTAGGGTAGAGAAAATAGACTTAATCTCAACAGCTTTACAAACTCAGGGGAAGAACTTGAGTACATAATATACACTGCATCGGACTGTAAAAATGAGACACATTTTTCCCATATTTTTGTTTTAACACTGTAAAGGTGACAAAATTGTACAGTTTCATTATCTGATTGATAATATTATATTGCACTCACAATCTTTCACTCCATGCACTCAAAATATCTAGAAATCACACATTAGTTTGGCTGGAAGGGTCCTTTAAAGATCACCTGGTCTAACCCTTCCATTTTTATGAAACAAGTATGTATTCATATATCTATTTTGAGTGTAGATACATGTAGAAAGAACGGCATCATCATCAAATTTTTTGATCAATTTGAGGTTTTAAGGCAAAGTGGAATTAAAGACCATCAGAATTTCAAATCTTATTTACTAGAGAATAGACAAAAAGCACTTTTTCTTTTTCATCAAGAGTAGAATCTAAGTAACACATTTATAATAAATGTTCACCTGAAGCTTAACAGATTCTGGTAATCTTGTCTGCAACAAGCCTTTTGCAGGAGCTTTTGCTTGTTTGATTGCTTTCTCCCCAGCTTCTACAGCTTTTTCTTCAACTTGTGTCACTTCTTCCTTCTCTGTCCCCTCTTCTGTTTCTTCCTTGTGATCTCCAAACACAGTGGGATCGATGAGGAGTAACACCTGCTTCACATCATCATCATCAAAAACACCCATTATGAGCAATGTTGCTATCAGTTTAAGAACAGGAACAAACTGGAATGCAACCTGTCCTCCAACGGGGTCTCGTATATGACTACCACTACAGTGTACTGCCTCCGTTAACATACTTATGGCCTTGGATTTAAGTATCTCCAGGGGTATCTCTGGGATGGATGTCTGATGATCTTCACTGGTCGCAATAAAGCATGGAGTAGAAAAATTAAAGGTTGGTTTAAGACAAGTGCTAAGCCCTACTCCAGGTAAACCATGCTTCTTTGTTTCATTGGGGTATAATTTAATATTTCGAGTTTCATCTGTAACTGGAATGATAAATTCATTGCTCATCATGAGCTTGGCTTGCTTGGCGTGCTCCAAGTGAATACTAATGAGCAAGTCATAGAATCCAGAACGTAGAAGTCCAGGTAAGTACTGATTATCTATTGTAAAAAATAGCTGAGATATGTCCACATGGCTGCAAAGTGCATAAGCAACTCTAGTGTTACCTAGAGCACTAACTGAGCTGTAGAGTTTTAAAGTGTGGTAGTGAAACATCATCAAATCTTCTTGTTCACATAGTTCCAAAATATCAACACATCTGTTAGGAAATAAAGAAACAGAACACCAGTCAGTTCCATGAAAAACGAAAGTTTTACAATCTCTGAACATTTCAGTCAGTTCCTCTTTAAACCACTAAGATAAAAGTTAATACTAACTAATCTTAGTATGTGCATCATTACAAAGCAGTAAATGGTGGAAATAATTTGTTGAGACTGCTTAAAATTAGTACTCCATAGGAAAAAAACCCTGCCAAAATGTAAAGGGGAGATGCTTTTTTGGACTTTATCATAAATTAGAACTTGTTTTTTAAATAGGTGTGTTAGGTATGCTGAAAGTTTGCATTACTACCGTCACTAAACAGTGCCTTTCTGGTTTATTCAGGATCGCTGTCTCATTTTTTCCACAAGACCCTGTGTTTTTCACTCTTTTCTTGAATTCAGTTTTATTAACAATAAATACAATTAAGTTTTGAATCATTAAAAGAAATTTTAAGATTTCTAATGAAAGTACAGCTGTTAAATGAACTTTCTGCTATACTTTTGCTGATAGTTTGATTTTTCACTGGTTATGACATTTGATATTTGGATATATCTTTATTATCCTCTCTCTGAAGATAAAACATAATGAAAATCAAAGAAAGGCATGATCTTGTCAATAAGAACTTAAGAACTTAATTCATGTAAATTCAGTGCATATGAAGCAGGAAGAGATTACAGGTTTTTTTTATGGAAAAAAAATCAGCAAAACAGTACTTGCATGTTCTTTATACTTGTTTATCTCAAGCTGAGAAAAGCCTATACGTTTAAAGACCTACAGATTTAAGACATGCTGTTTAATAATTTAAATTTAAATAAAATCAAATAGTCATGCTTTCTTTTATGTATGCAAAAGTTGGTACATGGCATTAAAGTTCAGTCTCTTGTATTTACTTAAATTTCATGAATAGGGTAATATCTGATATGATACCAGATAAGATCAGAAATTGTCAACAACAATAGGTTAAATATTCAATAAGGCAGGTTCAGTCCATACTTGAACATCTGTTTTCAGTATATTTTGTCCACATTAAGTCATTTTATTTCATTATAAATGTACCTGTTTTCTTCTGGGATATGAAGTGCCATCATCTGCAGAGGTTCCAAACACTGCACAACCCAGCCATGACGTTCACTGACACGTTCAGTTTCTACTCTTAGAAAGCTGTTTGGCATCCGGCTCCATAAAACAGGTGTAATTGTTTGCACATCAAGACGAGGGGGACACTGAGGAACAGGATTTCTTTCTTCACTTTTAAAAATTGCTGCTGATAAAGGCATGGTATTCTGAAACAAATAAGTGTATTAATTATTTTTGCAACACGTAATTATGAATAAACCCATAATACCTAAAGGAAGTAAAATTTATAAGTAGTGGAAATCACAGAAAGGTAGAAGTTATTGCAACAAACAAAATCCATGAAAATCCCACAACATCAATGGTGTTATCCTCAAATAATATTAGTTTATTTTGACAAATGCAGATAATCAATTAACTGCATATAATAACAACATTTACAGAAGTAAACATAGAAGTCAAATTACAAGTCATACCATTGATTCAACCTTGCTAAACAAATTTAACTGAGAAGGAATTTGCATGGAAATAAACAGCTTTAGAAGAGCACATTTACATAAAGATTGTCTTTCTATAAAATATAAAAATACTTCCTACCTTTAATTTACCAAGTTCAAACTGAATCAAGTTAGTGCTCGTAGGCTGTAAAAAAGTTGCTGGAAAAAGCTTCGTGTTTGGTTCAACCTAGTAGTGAAATGAGATTAAAATTTTTAAAAAATTAAAAATGGAAAAATAATCTCCTCCCCGAATATGATCTAAAATAAATACTGTATACCTTACACTTCATTACCAAATAACTTTAGATACTTTACTAAATACAGTGTTGAATATTGTCTACCTATAATACAGTAAAGTATTTGCAGTTATCTTTATAGGACCACCTGATTTTCAGACAGGTGTGTCTGTAGCCTTATGTGCTCTCAACACCTATAGCAAGAACTTCGGTAACACAGTGCAGTGTCTTCTCAAAAACATCCAAATTCAACAACTCATTCTAGAGGGTGAGAGCACATCATGTGATAAGAGTAGTGCAAATCCTATTTCCTGTTAAGATTAGTGATTTTCTAGTCCATACTCTAAAAGTAGAATAATGTAATTTTTTTAACGAGCTCTTTTTTTTCAGGCTCACCATTTGTCTCCAGTCTCATAAAATCATAGTGAATCACAGTGCTGTCGTTTTAAAGTTTCTGGTTGTGTTTGGGATTTTTATGACAGATCCGTTATCTGTTTTACACATTATAGCAGGACTCGAAGTGTTCATCAGTGTAAGAAGACCAGTTTATCCTGAAGAATACTGTACAAGATTACCCACCACCACTGCCATGAAATAAAGACTTGAAAATATAATTACAGAACAGTATAATTTTTTTAAAAATTCAGTGCTTCAGGGTGGCTGAAAAAAAAGTATATCTAGTCAACTAAGTCAAAGTTTCAGACGTTCAATTAAATATGTTAATCACACCATGTGTATCATGTACATACATTGTACTACCTAAGCACAACTGCAATACTTGTCCTGTGAACGAATACAACCCCTAATTTTGAGGGCAACAATCTATCAAAAACAGTTTTCTCAGAACTATGACTATGGGCATAGACAAAGTAATAAAGGGCTGGGTATGTACATTCCAAACTTTTTGATAAGTGAAAAAAACCACAACCCCAAATCCAGAAAAAGTCATTCTGTTCTGCTTGATGTATTGGGTTCTCGTCTGAGTATCACCGTGGCATTCAATAGTTAGATCAAGAACTACAGAAAAATTCATTTCCTCTCTTAAATATGTTGACCTGTAAGCCTTTTAAAATGAAAACAGCATACAAATATTGTCCTTCTATTTCAGTTAAGTAAACTGAAAAGTACGTGCAAACTGTCATAAGACTAGAATAATTACCTAGATAAGACAAATATCAATTATTTGTGGCAATTTGAGTGAAATATTTGATTTATTAAAATATTTTAAAGGTCTTAATTTATTGTAAAAATATTCAAGACACGGAAATGAAAACTGCATAATATTATTTTCATTACTGTCAAAAAAAGAGAAAATATTTAAATTACTCAAAATAAGCAAAAATTGAAAAATATTTCACCCTTAGTTGTAACAATCTTGTTGGAATATACTATTTTATGTCTATAGAAAGTGCTGGGTATTCACATTTTTCAGCAGACCAAGTGCTAACAGGTTTGTTGAAAAAAAATCTCCCAAAACAACTTCAGGTATTTTTCCATGAAAAAGAGAAGAAAGAGAGGAGAAATAATGGCATTTTCTGAGATAATTTTATATTTAATACAGAGAAAATGGTTATATTAATGGCAAGTCATATAAGGAAAAACCTGAAATTGTTTTTTACACTAAATTCAATAACATTCGTCCTTTGCATCTATCTTTTCATATATCTCCTTGCAAGACAAGAACAACAGCTAAAGGCTGTCCATGAAAAAACACAAAAACCCAGCACAAAGAAACACACCAAAGTTTCATGGGTTTGCTCAGAAGCTTTCATATTGTTTTGTATCTAGGTAGAAAAACAACAAAGCAGGACTTAAGCATTTTAATCACCTGTTTTCTTTTCCCAGGGTGTTGACATTCAGTATTGGCCCAGCATGGCACTACTTACTGACCACGATTACAAAATATTCCAAAATTGCAATTACTAGGTAATCTCCCACCCCCATTTACAGGCTTTGTGCAACCCTGCCACATCCGTTTTCAATGGAGTCAGTACAAAAGTTCCATTAAATTCAGTTAAACAACATTTCAGTTTTGTCTGTATTTGGGGGGGCATGACATAGAAGAAAGCAATGAATTGTTGCTAACACTGGACAGCCTCTTCCACAGTGGGTGCTTTAGTATGTTCCACTGATCTTACTAAGAGGAAACCTCAACAACCTGGTGATGAAAACTTCCATCAATTACCAATCCATTTGTATAATGACCCCAATGTTTTGAGGATATTAATAGTGTTTAGAGCCCACTCCATTTATTTTGGCTTTGTGTGTTAATGCGTATTTGAATTTTAGGTTTTGAAACTTATCAAACCACAAGGTCTCCAAATCACGGCTATCTGCAGAAGACACAAACCTGATAATAATGAACTAATTTTTTCTTATCAATTCACATAAAAAATTACTATATCTACAGTCTACTTTTGACCTTCTGCTAGTTTAAATATTTATTTCCCCTTTACTGTATAACAGATTCGGTTGAAAAAAAAATTTAAAGAATTAACATCATAAATCAAGATTCTTAACCACACAAACTGAGATGTAAAAAAATATTTATCTAAGCATATCTGTCAGTCGTCCTTCCTAAACATTTGAAACAGCTTGAAAAACATAGCCTTACAAAACAGTGAGAAAAAGAGGGATAAACCAGAATGATATAGCAAAACATGTTATCACACAAATGGTGTTTGGTTAGATTTCTGAAAAAGAGAAATAACATCAAAACAAGCAGCTTACTAGACAGCTTCCTGAAAATCTGATAATACCTGATAACAAGTGCCAAGCTCTCTTCCATTGGCTGTGAATGACACCATGCCAGTAGCCAGGTCAACAAAGCATCCAATTTCTATATCAACGTTGCTGCGACCTGATCTCTGGGAATTAGCAATTACGTCTCCTCCCCAAACCATGTAGCAGTTGCTGCGCTTCACACTGAAAGAACAGCAAGAGCAAAGTATAGGTCACATTGAACTTGGTGGAGATACACTTTTCAATGGAGGAATGCTTAGAGATCCTCAAAGGTGCTTGTTATGCTATTAGTTTGTTTGCTCATTAACAAATCTTTTTTTTTGTAACGTATCATCATCATCTTGGGTAAGGGATCAGACTAAATCCGACTTTTTTTTTTCCTTTTTTATTGTTACGAAAAAGTTTTGCAGGCTTCTGTGTGCACTTAAAAGTTACAGTAAAACAAACGATTTCATCAACAGGGAGTAAATATAGATATTAAATGAAAGAAGCTTCTTTCATTTAAAATTCTTTCCAAAAGAAATATTCTTTCCAACAGAATATTAATGATAAATTCACTTTAACATGTCTATGTAAAACACATTCATATATAAATGAGCACAGAAAACTCATACTCCACAATCAGTTTTCTTATTATTTTAAATTAACATGTAAATATCATCCAGCTTGCAAATATCTGACTTTTAAACAACAGTATTAAAACACAAACTTTAATAAGCGACAAATAATTCCATACCTTTCATGAACCCTGCCTCTCTCATCACCTAAAGTAACTGTCACGGTACAATTTTTATTCAGGTCAAAATTCTCACTGTAAAAATGATAGTCGGGTGTCACCCAGCCAACCCAGACACAGGATGGGTCTTGGCCAGCAAATATTCGTAGTGAGTAAAAATACTGAAAGGAGGAAAAAAGTATATTAGTAATAAGATTCTAAAGTATTTTATGAAGGAATACTCAAATAGTGATGGAAAAAATCCTCTCCTATATGTCAAACTTTAATAACAGTAATTCACATTCTTTTAATAAGTCATTTAGAACACTCTAAAATTAAAAAAACAGACTAGTGGTTTAAGATGGTGAGGTTTGTGTTTACACAAGTCGCAAGTCATGCAACTCTGGACATCACTATTTATAAACAGTGTTATATCACAGAAAGTTATTAAAAAGGCTTCTTTCAACAGATCAATTTCTAATAAACGTGCTGCCACAACTAAATCTACTTCAAAGCGTTAAAAGAACTAAGCATCTCAACATATTTACTTACCGTAGTAGAAGGAGGAGCAATTTCTTGGCTATGCTTTCTAGAGATAAAGGAAAATCAGTAAATAAGTTAAAAAAAAAAAAAAGAGTAGTAAAAAATTTACTCATTATTAGGCTAAGTATACATACAGGCTAACATGTTTGCTTGGTACTGACTGTGCATTAGCAAGGACTGTACAGGATACAAATACACAAGTAAAATAATTGCAGTTAGGGTAGAGAGTGGGAGAAGAGGCAGATTTACAGCACTTAAATAAACATGGCGGTAACTTTGAAAGGTGCTGGACTCAGTAATACCTGGAGTCTTTAAAAATCTGTCCCACAGTCTTTTTTCTTTTAATGAATTAGGGACTTTTCCAATAACAATGAACTATTGAACAATAATGTTGATGAGCAATAACCTAGTGGGCAAAAGACTCTGAGCTGGTTTTCCAGCCTAGGTTTTGCAAATCCCGACAATTCAGAAAGAATGGAGCTGCTTAGCAATGAAGATCCATAAATCTTGATGCACCTCTTTAGAAAAGGCTCTAAAACCATCAAGAATAAAAAAAAAATCTCAGTAACATGCATTTTACGGTAATCTGTGCTTAGACCAAGAAAAAGTACGAAATTTTGAGTGTACAATAATAAAGAGTAATAGAACATACTACATTTACACTGAAATTACGAAATAGAGTAACTAAACCCAAGTCTAACCGTTTTTGAAAAACATCAGATGAGGCATTTTCCACACCCATGCTGAAGTTGAACGATGAGTGGAACTCAATGGGCATACTCAAACGACAATATATCATGTCTGAATTGCTGTTCTGTGTGCCAAATGTTTTGTGAGTAACTTTTAACCGAGGTGGACTCTCAATGGTTCCATCAATTCTCCAAATCTAAAAATAATAGAAATATTTTAAGATAATACTATCCAAAACACGCCGAAAACTTCTATTAAGCAACTAGAGGATGAGAAAATTGAAAGAGCCAACTTAAATTTTTCATGATTAATTATCTTCAAAACTATGCACTTTGTTCTCTGACATTGAATTTAACCTGAAGAGCAAGGGAAGCAGCAGATTCAGTATATCCTGATCACAGTAAGTATTTTCAAGATGCTCCACACAGGAGTGAAAATAAAAGTATGTACTTTATTAAACTATAAACACTTTGATTACACTGCAAAAAACTGCATCACAAGAATCAGTAATTTTCTACGACAATGGTAAGAAGTATCAATTCAATTTGTTCAGATGATCATTATGGACTCTGAGTCTGATATTACTTTCCCTTGTGCTGAAAAAGTAAGTTTTCAAACTCGGAGACAGGAACATTTCAAAAACTTTAAAAGACAGGAATAGTGATGAAAAAATCCTGATAAAATGAAAAAAAATTCTGAGATCATTTAGCTGGAATTCAGTGAAATTTATTTTGGTAAGAAGGAAATATTTGGAGACAAGTACTAGAGAATAATTGGCTACACCTAAATGAAAGTAAGTGGCCTAGAGAGATTATAGTAAAAAATCTCCTCAGGAATTCAAACTTGTCATTTTGGAATATATGAATATGGAACATTTTCTAGAAAAGACAGGCTATATTATTCTGCTCTAGGATACATAAGTTAGGGAGTTTTTGAATTCCTATCACTGGTGCATCATAATAGAAGAAACAATCTGCGACACCACAGGTACTCTTAGATATCCTCAGACTTCAGCTGAACAATTTTCAGATATTTAAGAAAAACGTAGAGTAGAGAAGGTTTAAAAAGTGAAAACACATGTAAGATAGAATATTAAAAACACCGCATAACTAACATGTTTCCACTAGATAACCACAACATAAATTAGTAAGCCATATAATAAACTAGATAGGTATACCCATAGGAATCCATACTACCATAAATGAAACTGAAGATAGACAAGATCATCTGGAATTATCTAAGAGTGACTTAATAGAGTTATATGACAAACTATCTGATGACAGTAAGTATTAGTAAGGGTTTAATGTCTCAGCTTGCTAAACAAACAGTCATTGAACAGGTGTCTCCCTAATATGTAACGTTACCTTAATGTGAGGATGATTTTTTGGCACATTGACAAATGTTGGTAAGCGTTTACTAAACCACATAGCAACATCTCGGTTCATGTTAACAGCAAAAGGTTCAAAACCTTCTTGAAGGCCACACATTGTGTAATACTTGAATGTACTGGCATCCATTCCAAGGTTCATGCGACCAACCTGAGATAGGCCCAGTGCGCAAATTGGAACAAAACCTAAAGAAATAAAAAACCAAACGCAACTCAACAGTAGCTTAGTTTAAAACCGTTTAGTTTAAAACCAGGCATTCTTTATTTTCAATCCACCTATTGTGAACTAAACTTTAGTTCCTACAAGCAATGCACATGAAGTGATGACAGTAGCAAGGATTTAAAGCTGCCTTATATACTAATGCCTAAGTTCAGTATAATTGCTACCAAAACCTCTGAGGACTTAGGCACTATCCCATTTAATTTGTTATCTTTCTCATTTTAGACTAATAAACATGGCTTTATACAATGAGCTGGACACTGGAAGCCAACCTTGTCTATATCAAAGTTATTAACAAAAGGTAAGTATGGTCTCTGAGAGCACCAAATTTCCATGAGGACTTTGAGATGAGGTTCAGGTACACTTATTTAAAATTTACTTTATCATCAGTAGCTACAATTTTTTTTTTGCCAGCCTTCATTTCTCCATCATTCACAAGGGACAAATACACACTCTTTTAATGCTAGCATTTTTTATGACTCGACTTTTTGATCTCCATATACCTTTAGACAGGGATGAAAGGCTGTTGACTTATTTCACCATTTCCCAAGAAACAGAATTTGGAGCAAGATTAGCTAAAAGCCAACAGTACAACCCCTAAAGGAGAAATTTTTTCTCCTAAACTTCAAGACTTCAGAGCAGCTTTGTTAAGGCAGTCCCTCATTCTCTACCTTTAGAAAAACTCTATCAATGGTAAGATCAAAGAAGGGCAGTGAACAACTGCAAAGTTTTCTGGCAATTACTGACAGATATGAAGCTATTACAGGTTGGAGGAGATACAAAGGAAATGTCAATGAAAACGTAAAGCAAAACAGTTTTAAAATATTCCCCATCTCCTTTACTACAGTTATGTAGATACTATGTTTTGAAAAAGCAAAGGTCAAAAACAGAAGAGGAAAAATATCCCAGGAAAATGAGAAATTCGGGTAAGTTACGAATGGGACAGAAAAAAAAAACAAATTAGACTCAAGTTATGCTGCAAAATTCTGTTCTTTTGATGCAGACTCTCACCACACAGTACTCATTTTGTCCTTCACAGTCATGAACATAGTACATTTATGCTCCAGTGAGATTATCAGAGACTACATTTTCAGGTTTTGGAAATTTTTTGGGATGTTTATTATTACCACTTCTTCTTAGCAGTGAAGACCTGAGAGAAAGCCTCGCAACAGTGAGAAAATTTATCCACTTGTACTGCTGAAGTCCCATTAATGTGGTTAAAGGAAAAAAGAAATTCAATTTGTGCCACATAAGCACTCTCAAAATAAATTTTTATGAAGTTAATGTATAGCACAGTCTGAAGGCTCACATCAGTGAAATATGATTTCTCAGCTCTCTGAGTCATTATGACAGACTAGTTTTTCTGCTTGTTGTATTGCTTTGTCTTCTAATAACCATGTGACTTTCAAAGGGAAATTACCATTTTCTATTCCAAAGTCAGCAAATGCAAGTTCTGAACCTTTACTTGTTATAAGCAACTCTCCATTCAGAGTAAAGATGATTGACTTGTCATCCAAGTTTATCATACAACCAACCACATCTCCTGGTTGCCAGCTTCGTCCAAAGAAACCACTGCCTTGATGCCAACACTGGCCCTAAATGGAAAAGCAAGTAAATAAACACAGTGCTAAAATTAAAAGCTAAATACAAAATAAATAAAGAAACCCAAATATTTTATTTTCCAGGATCTCAAAGTAATTTGCAAACAGTTCTGATTATGACTTTTGCCTTAGAGATAACAGAGACATAGAGCAACTAAGGCACCCTAACTTCAGCAATTTGCAACCTGGTAACTACTGTTCACGGGATTGAACTTCTTACACACAGGGTCATTATTATCCTTCCGGTCCTTTAGGAGTCAAGCTTGGGAGGAAAGGATGTGCAGAAACCAGAAAAGACAGAAAAAGAAAAGCACAACTGTGGTTGTCTCAGTTAATGAAGAACCTTACTTTGATTTTTGTAAAACACAACTTATAAAAAATGGGAGTGAATGCTGTATCTCTATAGTTATGACAACTAAGTACAGAGGTCTGAGTATAGCCTAGGAAGATACATATAAACCAACACTTCTTTGTTAGCATAATCTCATGACCAGAACCAAAATGGAGGTACTATACAGCATTAAACAGAGCTCAGAGATATATTTATATGAATCAAAAATATTCCAGTAGTTGATGCGGAGTACACAGAGGAAACCTATCCTGTAGTTCCCTGTCTAGCCTGTTCATAGGTCAAAAGAGGTAAAGGTGTACTGACTTTGCTTCCTTCAAATACAAATGCTTGGTCATCAGCTCCAAGCTCTACGTCAGGTCGACAGCCTGGCCTGGCCCAGCCAACACGCATATCTCCACCTGTCACAGCTTCAAACTCAAAGTACCACTTTCCAGACTTCACTGCATAGGACTGTTCTACTCTGAAAAATCGTATCTTGTCGATGCTGACTTTTTCCACTGTCTGGTCAGCTGTAAAAATCAACGGAGAAAAAACCCACTTTTAATAATAGAATGAAATGATAAATGTCACCAAAAAGAAGGCCATGATTCTTACTGAAAATACGTACCTATCTCTTGGTCAGATGGCTCAATACTATAACCATAGCCTGCAAATGTTCTAACAGCTTCACGGAGGCTATCTCTGTTAGATTTTTTAGTACGTTCATCTAATAATGCATATGGCACTAGCCGAGGATTACGTTTGTTCTTAAGATCCTGAAACGGATTATAAAAGACAAGAAGAAAAAAAGTCTGTTTAGACACCACAAAGACCTTGCCTAATAAGACAGAGTGTACTTTGGAATCACGTAAAAATTACAGAAGAGAAACAGCATTTATGAAGAAGAGTTCTATGAATGCAAGCTCAATTAATCATCTGCTAATAACACTAAAAACCTAAAGATGAGAATGAAAGAGTCAGATGGAAATACATTCTCATACATCTGGCAGCTGCAACCATACAGGTCTGAAAATCCTCTCAAAGTTTTATTGGCAGGGTTTCTTTTCCTGCTCCCCGCTCCCTCTGGCTTTTCCAGATATTACAAGCCATTCACTATTTGTGATCTTAACTAGCACTCCCTCTCAAATTATGTTCTACAATACAAAATCTCACTTATTCCAAATGCACGTAAAGAAGTTCCTACCTGCTGAATGCCATAGGTCCATCCTTGCTTTATTCTGTCTTTTGCCCAGACATTATGTGCGTTTTCTGCTAGTTTGTCAACTAGAAATTCTTGAGAAGGCAACAATTTCACTTCAGAAAGATCAAGAGGGGCAGGTTTATAGCCATTTGACATCATGTAACTGTAAGTCAACAAAGCAAAATAGAGAGTCAAGATATCCCAGGTATGGTATTTAAATCTTTCTACAAGGCAGTCATAGGGTGGAAATCACTTTCTCCACATTTTAATCTCCTAGTTTCCCATTCCTTTGCAAAAACCTTGCATTGCATTTGGTCATTGACTAGGATATAAATTGCATTCTAGCCGACAGACTCACTTTCCACCTACTTGCACAATAGCTAATTAAATGTGACTCAGATCCATATACATATGCCTAAATGGTTGTTACAAAGCAACAAAATTGTTATTGAATGAGTACTTGTAATTTTTTTTATATTTTTCATTTAAACATTTCAAGTATTTTAGAGATCTATTTTAGAGATCTGTACGATGACTTGTTATGAAACTCTTTAATGCAATATTATGTACGGTATTTTAATTCACTATTCTGTAAGGACTGCATTGCTATTTTTTTCCAATAGAAGGTAACATTTTAACTATTGTTCTTACCACTTTTTCACTGAATAAAAAGTTTAGTAATTTTTCAGCAGTAGCTATTATCTTCTCCAACTGTTCCATATTGTATAAGGACTATCTGCCCTTTTAGACACTTGCAGATTCTCTTTTGTCAAAAAAAAATCAATTGTTGATCAAAAATCAAATTGTTTCCATTCATTAGGATGTTTCATATAGGCAATAGGTATTTTAACAAGAAAATAATAATAATAATAATAATATTAAACCAGTATTATGATAGACTGTTTGCAGTATGAACCTCGAGAGTAGATCTTTTTTCCTTTTTTTAATCAATGCCATCACCTGGATCAAGAATACCATCTCTCATATCATAAAACCATGTATTTTATTGCTCACTTTAAACAACTAGCTTTGTTTCTCATGGATAAATTTTTTTCAGGAAAAAAAGACATCTGGTGGGTTAATAAACTGATGTGAAATGACAAGTATCCAACTTGCTGCTTCTGTCTTCTATGGCAAAATGGTCGACCCTCTTTGAAGTAGATACATTTACTATCATATGAATAGACTGTCCTTTACCATGAGGCAGAAAAGCACTGCAATGTTGTGTTTAACTTTGGGATCTATGTTCTAGGGTGATGTAACACTGCTACAATTGCCTGTGGTTCAAGTATGTGACTATTTCTGTCTCTGAATAATTTCAGAAAGAGGTTCACAGCAGTTTTCACATTCCACAATCACCACAGGCAAGGTAGTGGCCTAACCAGAGATCTGTAAGACCTTATCAGGTATGGGGTTCATTTCAAGTATTCTTTAAATGAACTTAAAACATTTTATATTTATAATAAATATTATAATATGTAACGGTTATCATAAGGTACATACTTTTTAGGAAGTTTGACTTTTTTAAGATCTTCCTCAGCTGCTGGATGAGCATGAACAATGTGACATCCAAGGGCCAAAAGGGTTCTGGCATAAAAATGGCATTATTGAAACACAGCATTATAGTTGTCACACATCATATAAATACACAGAAGAAATTACATTTTAAAAACGTGGAAGTAATCCAAAATAATGGTATTTTAAAACCCAAATATTTTAATTTATCAGAAATCATAAATAAGTCATTTAAATACTAAAGGGGCACGAATTTATGGCTTGAGATTTCTACCACTTTATTAAAACCAACAGGATTTGGTGGCGCTTTTTTCTTTGTGTCTCTACAGAGACAAAGTATGATTGGGTTCCTGGGACTTCGAGCAAAGCTAGAAGAATGAGGTAGCTGAATTTTTTTTATATCTTACAATAATATGATGCACTTGAATAAAAATAAAATTTAAAAAGTTTATTTTCTTTGGTATTTAAATCTCACTTGAGGGTTTCAGTTGACATTTGTAGATTATAATTCTTCTCTGTCTCAGGCAATTTTGAGAATTCCACGAGACAAGGATGATGCCTTTTATTATCATCCCGTATCTGCAACAAAGTAACAGAAAAGGGTACTTTCCTGATAGAATCAAGAGCCACAGTAAAAACCCAGTAAATTCTTTGCAGTAATAAAGACAATATAAGCAATACCATTTATCTTTGTTCAATGACAGCTACTCATAACTATATAAATCTACTTTTCCCATGATTCATTTATAATGCACACTATAAGTACTCCTCCATAAATAATGAAATAACAAAACCAAGGAATTTAAGGAATTTGAGGAATTTGAATGCTTACAAAAGCTACTCAAATGTTAATACCACTGTCTCCTTCCAGCTTACATGGTCACCTGTTGTTGGTAATATATAGACCACTTTAGACACCCTGTTCAATTTCCAAGTCCAGGTTTGGGCTGGTAGGAGACTTAACCTAATACAGGTGACTGTACCCAGACAGGTCATTCAAAACATACCTTGCCGTATGTCCAGCCCAGTTCTATTTTATTCATTCCCCACAGTTCATGGATATTTTCAGCTAGTTTGTCCCTGATCTTTTCAAGATGAAAAGGAAGAGCAATCTGAGAAAAGAGCACAACAATTTCAGAGCTAAGAAGAGGTTCCGGTTACCACACTTTGTGTATCCAAGATCATCTAGTTCAGTTAGTACATCACAACACACAATTGAAGAACTGCTAAGAAAGAGGGAAGCTGCCTTAGTTTTTATATTGTGAATTTAAATTTTGAACAGATATATGCTATGGGTCCTATTATTGCAAACTTCACATACCTGACTGGTGTCTATTGGACAAGGGATAAAAGAAGCTTGCGAGAGAAATTGTGTTGTACCCAGCAAATCCCTCACGCCTTCAAAATCTCTTTTATATTCTTTGACTGGTTCCAGTTTCATCTTCTCTTTTGGAAGCAATGCTTCATAACAGGGAGCATAGCCAGCAGGAGGCAGAAATTTAAACTCTCCATGACGTCCACCCAACAAGAAACGAACTCTGTATGATTTTCAATGAAGCAATTAGACTGTTTAATAGTCAGCATATACTATCATTATTTAATAGTCAGCATATACTATCATTTATTATACTGCCATTTACAAAAATGCAGGTGTGCTTCATATTTTGGTAAATACCAAAGGGTTACCGAGCATTCATACTAGCAGATACTATCAGTAAAACCATCACTTGCCCTCTATTTTTTGAAAATTTGTTTTGGCCAAAGCAAAAATAATTATTTAATGTGGTAGCATATTTAAATATTTCTCACTTAAAATCAAACAGTTGTAAGTTGTGATTTTTTTAATGGATTTAAGGGATTTGAAAACACAAATTAATTTAAATTGGACTGTTACTCTAAAAATACTATTAGGACTATTGATACCTAACTTGAAAATTTTAAAGTTACTTCTCAGTCCACACATGCAGACAGTTGGCACATGACAGAAATACCAACAAAACACTAAAATCATAATACACTAAGAAAGCAAACAATATTATACTAAATATTACAATTGGGAATGAATTCCAGAAGCATAACTGAGATTCCTTGTAAACCATTAAATTGTTCTTTTTCTCCTCAGATATAGATTTTTCATAAAAATTTAAGAGTATACCAGGAAAAACAACAAAGACAAAAACTATCCAGCTGCATACTTTGGTCCTCAAGAGGGCAAACTCTAGAGGTAAATAAACACAGAAATGCGTAACAGAGCCTGTTAGCTCTCGGAATGAGCCCCTACATTTCTTGTGATGGCGTGACCAGAAGCCTATAGGAATATTAGAACTACCAGATCAACATATCTTGTTTACATTTTTAAAAAGAGGAAAAAAATTAAGACTCCCAAACACCCTCCTTCACTCACAAACTCAGGATTCCCAAGTGAAAACATTTTCTGTGATAGTAACAGACAGATGACAGCATATACTTGCTATTAACATCAGCTACTACAAACTACAAAGGAAAATGCTCTCACAAAATATAAAAGCAACATCAAATAAGAATGAAAAAAAGAAAATAATTACACCAGTTTTAGCAGATTTCTTACAGTAAAAAAGAATGACTGTTTTCAAAAGCTTTGTATTAATGCAGCTGCATAGTATGGTCACTCCTGGGGAATAAATGAAATTGATTTACTAAACATTTCCCAACCCTCCTTTATTCTGTTTGATTCTACAGGAGATTTTCTGAATTCATTGAACATAGACAACGATATAAACTGAATGCAGTAAGTTTGAATCTCAGTATTTTAGCTATAGAAGAGGTAAGAAATGGGCAATATTAGTAAAGAGATTCCAAAACTGCTTCTCATCAGTTCTGTTTTCTACTGTGAACACAGTATCAGTTTTCATGATGATTTAGATTTTTTACTCCCTGTTGAGAAAGCCAGTGAGAATTTTAATTAGTGCCAAATATGGTGCTGTGTTTCTAACATGTTTTTTTCACTGACAATTGGAATGAAACAGAATTAATTTCCCCTAGGTCACCAACTACCCATAAAATAATACTTTCCAGACACTGCGACTTAGTCAAATTGTTTACAGGCTCATGTTTCACTTTTAAATGAAATCATCACTGAACAAATCAGTACTTTTCTGCCTTCTTCCAGCTGCTATTTGGGCAGAACTGAAGCAACAAAGCAGAATAAATCACACTAGAATTTAGACAATGTTTTGTGTGTTAAGACAGCAAAGAAAACAACTAAAATTAAATTGTACTTACTTTACACCTGCTGATAAGCTTACGACAGGGAAGAAAAACCCTTCTATACTGAAGTTCTCAAACATTCCCTGTACAGGCTGTCCATTAATGCGGAATGAAATGCTGGGTACACCTAAATCCAAGCAGCAGCTAACCACATCATCAGATGCTAATAAATGCTGATTGACAGATGCTACAGCTCTGGGTACCCGACCTAGGATAAAAGCATTTAGTAATCATAAGTTTTAAGCAGGCTTAATTTTTAAAATTTTTTATTCAACCATTTCTAATGGAGTATGTTACAGATGTCACCCAGTCTTCTCCAGAAACAGATAATTTCTGACACTGGATAATTGTTCAATAGTGTTGAAATAAAATAATGAATTATGTGTGTCTGCACACACATACTTTATATACAAAACCCTATGCTAGAACAATGCTAATTGATAAAGGAAACACTCTCAGATTATGAATTGTTAGAATTAATATCATAAAATTTACTTCAGTGTATTCATGTATGCTCTCCTTAAAACACACCTTTTATTTGCATGGCCCCACTCTATTATTTTCAGAGCAGTTGAAGAACGCCTAGATGTATACGGCATTTAAAGGCACTGAGAAATGTGTGGAAACCGAGGATTTTGCCTACATGCCTTGAAAATTGCACATTAAATATAAGCCACAAATTGAACAAGCTGAAAAATAACCATCATTTACTGTGCACGCAAGAGAAATCTGGAAGAAAAAATAACGTACTAGTTTGTAATTAAAGACTCTACACACAAGGGCTAAAATGAGGAAGTTGGCAGTAGCGTAGCAATTATTATTTTTAATTGACAAAACTGTCTTTTATGAAACTATTTATCAAAATTCTAATTCAATTTATCAGATCTATCAACGGGTTTAAGAATAACTGTCATTTTCCTTCAACTGTAGGTTCAAAGTAAAAGAATAATGCAAATGTAGATTCGTATAGAATTAATTTATCTGAGATCAGTACCTCCATTGAATTTGAACAGATAGAATTAAGTCAGATCTGGAAAATGCCATTCTGTGATCAAAATCATGAAAATAGTAGCAATCTGCTAAAAAGTCTAATTGGTATAATTCAATATTGGCTAGCATCTCAGACAAGAAGTCTGATCTGAACTTCTAAATAACTTCATGATAATCTGGAGTTCTGAATGTAGCTCACTATAAAATAGCATGTTATGTATACAAAGGAGTGGAAGGTAAAAGCAGGTAAATGCTAAACGTAAGAATAAGTGGTAGCTCACAAAGCACTTACCAGACCACAGATGAAGGCCATCAAACCCAAAAGAGTAGAGGTCATCACCAACACCATTGCCTCCCCATCCTTCTCCACCTCCAGGATAGGGGGCATAACCTGAAGTAGAGGCCCATCCAACTCGTAAGTGGGTGGGTTCTGCCGTCAAGAATGGATCAACCTGATCAATTATTAACTCAAAGTACCACTTCTTGTATTGTGCAGAGCCCTCAGCAACACCCAAAAATATGTTTGGTCTTATGCTAAGAAAGAAAATGTAAGCCAGTTAGTGGAAACATAAAGTGTGACATATGAATTATATTGCTGTATAATTGTCAAATTCACTTTTCAAGTACAAGTGTAGATACCCACATTTTGCTTGTAATATTTTAAAAAGTGACCCATTTTGTATAACTTAACAAAACTGCTATAGAATCATCTTCTAAGGTAGAGAATGCTTTGAAAACTTACAGTCAAAAGAGAAATGACAAGATCATTTCCTAAAATCAAAAAACCAGGAGTGAGGTTGCCAGGAAATCAAGACCCTCTTAAAACACACAAGCACTTCACAGTACGTTCACATACTCTGTGACCTGTTTTGACTCAGAAACAAGCAACTTTCATGTTTCCATTTTAGAATAGACCTGATTATAAATCAGCAATTTCTATATAAGCAGTGGTTCCATACAAATGCCATATAGTTAGTAAAAATGGTTTTTTTCAGAAGTTAATGTATATTACAATATCACTTCCCAAAGTGTGTTTCTCAATATTGAAAACTTTGGGATATTTCTTAGGTTACAGTATTTTATTCAATTAATAATCCAAGATATGGAAGTTAAATTTTTCTCTAATATAACAGTAAAACATATCACTATACCTTGTCACATCATTAATCAAACGTGTTTGCAAAAGTAAGTCTCTTCTAGGCAGTAAATTGTCACAGATCAAATTTTGATTGGCACGGACTGCAACTCCATTACAGACACAGAGAGAGCAAAGTACATCGAGAACCTTAAAAGAAAAATCAGAAGGAAGTCAGATAAAGGCAGCTAGCAGCATACACTATTATTCAGTTGTTAGCTTAATTTACATTCGGAATAGGCCTAAAGCAAGGAATATAATATACATTATTGTTTTCTACATACTTTCCACATATATGGACTGAGTGTAGTTCATACTACTGATAGAGGATATCAAACATTTGTGGAACATAAATTCAGAGCACACAGTTTGAGAATGCCTAAAAAAATTTCCTTTAGGATTCTTTATTCACATTTTGATTAGAAAAAACAAAGCTGAAACAGCTGTATGTCAACTCTTTACAACTTTTTAATTAAATCTCATTAAAAATTTGAAATATAAAATGAAATTCTTTGATAAATTTTCTGCAGCCCAAAAAACTTCCTGTGAAAAATTAGTGGACAATTCTCAATGGCAATTATCTGACTGCTTATGAACCTCTTCAGAAAGAATGTTTTCAATTTGAGAAATAATCCATTTATTTATAAAATGAAAAACGCTGAAAAAGTTCACTATAAAGAGAAACAGAATTTTGGAAAAACGTTATTCTAAAAATTCAGATTGTTATTTTATTTTTTGCTTGAGTCTGAAAATTGAAAAAGGCTGATATCATTCTTCCAGAGTACTGGAGCAGGAGATTTCGGAAGGGAGAACACAGTAACACAATGTTGGTTAATGTTGATGAACAAAGCTGCACACTTTCGCAAAAAATCAGAGAAGCTTAAATATGTACTTGATCTCTGACAAACAGTCTTTGAGCAATGAGCCCAAATGATCTAAATTTCTACACATCATCTCCAAGACAAGAGCACCATTGACTGTTATTACTATTGTTCAATACCAGAAACAGCAGAATATAACTTCCATTTTAGCTACTCCTGTCATCTGACTAGTGAATTTAGCACAAACCCACGATCAACAGCTTACACTGTTTAAGCTAATATATTAGCTTAAACACTTTTCTATGTCCCAGCCCATGCATTTTCTTTTCTACCATCTCTGCTACTGGGCAGAAACCATCTACAGGAATGATACAGGGAGTTATTTAAAAAACCACATAAACTCCGACCAGCACTCAGCTGTAAAGCATCTTAGTAACATTAATGATGACCAGCAACTCAGATCTTACATGTAAATTGTTTAAATAATCTATTTCTGACAGAAGGCTTTTAATTTAAAAAGTCCTTCAAATCAATAATTTATAGGACTATTTTGCTTATTAATATTACTGGTTCTTATTTCCTAAATCTCAACCGAATTTCTAATCTAGCAGGAGAAGAAGATATACTGTTTGTGGAATAACAGATAAATTAATTTCTTCCCACTCTTCGTTACTTTCTGAGGTATAGTCAAAGACACTAAAAATGGAAATGCACAAATCTATATAATTCTTCTCCTGTGTACATTTTCTTTTTCTTCTCTAAGTTCTCACTGTAAGATCTGCATTAAGATGTTTCAGACAAAAGGTTCTCTGTAGGTGACTAGCATAACTCAGTAATCTTGCTAAGAACTAAAAATAGTAAGCTAACTTACTCCTGAAATTTCAACTTTTTTTATTATGCTTGCTTAAATCAGTTCATAGCCCTTAACCATGCTTAAAAATACTTTTCTCTTTTACTGTATCTGTAGTTGGTTATGTTCTCTGTATTAGTGATTTACAAGAGAAGGTAATTTCAGCTCACTAAAACTTCCTCTGTTCTTCCTCGAGGTTATCGGTCTTTCAAATAAAATTTTAATTGAGGAAGGAAACTCACATCAGAAAATCACACAAAAACCTATATCTTCGTCTGTGTTGTGATGTCATCCTGGTCGCAGCCAGAAACTCTGTTCACCTTCTTCTATCATAATAATTTGCATATTGATGTCTAAATTAATTTCATCCAGTATTTCTTCTGGAAACTCAGGGGTTTTTTCTTTCTTCAGAACACCTGTGTTTTCAGATATTTGGATTATTTTTCTGATTTCTCATTTTATTTTTTCTTTTCTGCTACTATTATTATTACTCAAATTAGGAATGACTTTGCAGGATATAGTTCCCTATATCGGTGGACACAATGGTAGTCCACTGCTTCTGCAGAGCCCTGAATCACAAAGCAAGCTACTCTGCCCACTTTCTTACAGCCACCAGAACACTTCATTTTCTTGTCAAATCCAATGTTCTGACTGGTTACCAATATTTCTTAACTTTTTCCTTCTCATATATATTTTTGGTATTCGAAAATTGCTGAAAAGCAATTATATATTAAACATTCTTTTCATCTCAACAAAGAAATTTTGCAGATGTACTTTAAGGCTATTTTATTCCTTTAAAGGTACTAGAATCACATTTTTTCATGCAGACATTTCTCACTTTTTTCCCCCCACAAATCATTGTAAGAATAACATTACATCCTTAGTTTTTTCAAACATACCTTGTAATTGCGCCCATGTTTATCCAACAGTGAAATAATGGATTTTATGTGTTCCTCAGATATTAGATTTAAAGCTTCTGGGCTTTCAATCAAGATGCAGTGCAACACTTCCAAAATACCTAAATGAAGGCCACAGAAATAATGCTGTCATTAAATCACCTGCACCACTGAACACAATCTAAAAGCTCAGTAAATGAGTATCTTATACGATGCTATGCTGTCTCTGGGGTAAAAAGAGAATGAAAATACTTCTAAGGAGTATTAATAAGAATATGGTACATTACAAATAAATGCATAATAAAAACTTTAATTTCTATTTTCTTTTGAAAACAGTCACAATTTTAAAACCACTTGAGAAATCTGCAAGTTTACTTCCTTCTTTTCAATGGAAGAGGTAAAGGTTTTAATAGGGAGCACTGTATAGTATATAAATATTTTGTTGAATATTCCAGTGTAAAGAAACACCTATAATCCATACCTATGTGGGGTTTGTATGCATGCCCACAAATTGATGTTATTTCATGGTACACTACTCCTGATACTGTTTGACCCTTAATTCATCAGAGTCGTGTCCAACATTGACTGGATGTAGTATTGCACATAACAAATGTATTGAACCAAAAAAAATGCCACAAAAATGTCTCTTTAAATGTGTTACTTTTCTCAATTAAAAAAAAAAACAAAAAAACCAAACCAAACCACCAAGAAAACCCCACAAAAAAAAACCCCAAAGAACAAAAAACCACAACCACCCCCCCCAAAAAAAAAACAAAACACAAAAACCCCAAACACCAACAGTGTATTTGTTTTCTAATATGTGTTAGCTTCAAGGAAAACTGCTCTGCCAATAGTGTAAAACAGACCTTAACTGATAGTTAATTTACGTTGTAAAAGTGAGTCTCACCTGAGGAAGATTCTAATCTGTCCAATTTACTGATTAGCCAATCAAGGTTACTGGAAAATTGAGCACAGTTGTTTCTGTTGCCACGAATGAGAGCAGCTGGAAAAAAACCACAGGGTATAATTTTATCACAGGAGATTTCCATTTTAAATCACCAATGTTTATCATATGTATTTTAAAACAATTTTTAGAATAACTCCATGAAACAATGAACCGACAGGTCCATACATGTTACCATAATAAAGAATTGAGACTTTCATTACTTTGAATATCAGCAACTGACATAAGTTCTAAGGAGCACATAGTTTTTGAAGTTATCAGGGGTCTACTGGATAAATAAGAATCTCAGTCAAAAATATGTTTTGTTCATGTTTTACTTGGTTGCTAAATTTAAATAGAAGTTATCCAGCACCCTTCCTTGATGTCAAGCACTCTCATGATCGTGGGGCTGAAACACTTCTTTTTCTATTTCTTCCTACCAAGTGTGGGAAGATCATATGCAGAAGTTTGAGATCAAGTGCAAATTGGGCATATTGGTGTTTAGTTCTACTTTCTGATTACAATGTTGTAGAATGCATAGCATTTAGTCTTTCAGTAGTGCAGACTGCACTTTGAAAGTTCATCAACATTCAAGTCTTTCAACCAATACTGTCGGTTGTCTTCCTTCTAGAAGTCATAGTTCATAGGGCAGAAAAAAGCAACAAAAAAACACCTTTTGTATACAATTGTCAATGATTTTTATTATGAAGCATAATAAATATTACATCAGAACAGCTGTGTTCAAAATGTACCTGCAGATGAAAATCGAGATAAAATCTGAAAAAAGTCCAAATAGCACTAAAGCGATTTTCTTTTCATCCCACTTTTCTTTAAACTCATAAGACTGTAGGAAAATGCAGGCAATGGTAACATTTACTTACTAAGGCAGTGAGATTTCATCAGAAGCACCTGAATCTGCTCTATGTGAATAGCCTCATGCTTCAAAGCACTTCCCCTGGTTTCTTTTATTCTTGTCCTGACTCTCAAACTTCCTTATTTCACTATGGATCAGAACTATCTTCCCTTGTAATGAAATTAGAATGTATTTAGTCTCCATCAGAAGACAAGATTCTCTTAAATGAGAAATAACGTAAATCAGGTATCAAGTAAGAAATTTAAAAAAATACACATATATATATACTTTTTCTGCTCTATAATTTTGACCATTCTACAACACAGAAGTAGTTTGCTCTTGAATAGCAGTGCTCTAGAAACTCTGGCATTGATATTGAAAAAAATTCCGACTTTTGTCTTATGTAATTATTTTTATTAACATTTAAATCTCAGCCTCAAGTGACAAACACGGATTGAGCAGACCTGACTACTACTTTTAGACTTTTCTTCAGCTTCATATAAAAAGGCTGGTTTCCAGTTTTTCTAATTTTTAAAATAATAATTCACATCTATTTGCACATCACAGGTATATTTAAATTTAAAAAAAAAAAGTTGTGGCACGCTTCACAGAACTTTTTCCTAGCTGAGATCTAATTTTCTGATGTATCATTGCCCAATAAGCTCTGTTCTCTGTAATAAATAGCAATAACTATATGGAAGAAATTCTGTAATTTACATAGTAAACTGAATAATACAAAGAGTATTCTTTGGCAGTGAAGCAGCAAGTAGGATACCAATAGTACGTATTCTGGGGTTTTTTGTTTTACATTAGTAGGTTTTTGAAGAACTTACCTAACAATTTGTAAAGAAGATTCAAAATTTCTTTCCATGATGTACCATGTTCTTCTCTTGCAATTCCTGCAAAATGAGCTGCGCTGTTGTAGTCATTTAAGCGATCAATGCAATTTAGAACCAGTGCCAGCATTCCCTAAACACATATGACAGAGAGGAAAGTGAACTGTACATGAAAAAGCATGAGTCATTGTTTTTTTAAAGACTTTTTCCTGTATAAATTGGAATGTTGCACTATTGTAAATAAAGAAAATCCCAAGCAACAAACCAACTGTGCTTAAAAGATTTGAATATGTATTTTTCTGTATAAAAATAATTAATTTTAGAGAATGATTCTATACTGTTCCTTATAGAACTAGGTATTACAAAGAATAAGGAATAAAAATCTGAAAATAAAGGCTTTTACAATTTTTAACACTATTTTTTACATAAAATCTTCCTTGCATAAGGAAAAAACCGCTCTAAATTTAGATAAAAAGGAATTTTCATTTATTAAAAAAGGTGGAAATTTTACTATCCAAAAAAATATCTGTAAACCAAAGAATTTTAAATAGTAGAAGAGATTTGTAACTTCAGTTTGATTGCAGAATCAAATGGTATTGAAAATCTGCAAGCAATTTAAACATATCTAAAAGCATCATAAAATACGTTTAGTATTTATACAAAAATGTAGTTATTTCATTTTTAGAGAGGAGCACTTCAACAATTACACAATACATATCCTTCTCTAAAACTAGCATTCTTAGAGTTTCTAGAGGTAAAAAGTTACAGGCAGATTCACAGGGCAGAAGAGACATCAGAAATAACATCTATTATTGACCCAGGTTTTACTATTCAGGAGTATCCAGGTTGTACTACTTCACAGAGAGAAAAAGAAATTTCTTGTAAAGACCCTTTCTTGTAAAATGAGAACTGTTTAAAGATGCTCAGAAGAATTAAGACCAAATTTTATGACACAGTGTGTGATTTGTGACAAGTTCAATATACTTCTGTATATATATATGTATCTATCTCAGCTGGGAACATTACAGTATAGATCATATGCATATATCTAGATGATAACAAGCATACATCTAAATTCTTCTCAATGTTCGTGAGAAAATACACTTAAAATTAAAATAATGTAAAAATCCATCTCTATATACCTCTTCTTTGAATAGATTTTGTCTGTTTTTGAGTGAGCGAAGTTTGTTTTGCCTATCTTCGTGTAGCAGGTATTCTTCGGGAAGCTGGAAGTAAGTGATCAGGTCTTGCAGGGTCTGAGCCATCTCCTCAACAGGCAGGGCAGTGGGTGAGAGTGCTCTGTTGTTTCCACTGTGGAAAACAAGACTGGCAGCATTAATCATTTTCCCACTGTAATTTACAGTATTATGTAGTAGGCTATTCTCTTTTGGTATCTAAATCAACTCCTGTTACACATGCAACATATGAATATGAGCAACAGATGATCTGAACTGAACATCATTCAAACATCTATTATTTGGGTGTCTAGCACTCAGAGCTTCCTGAAGTGGAATTATGTTTCCCTTTCTGCACTGATATAAACAGAGTGAATGTTTAAAAAAAACGAAAAAAATCAGAAGAAATATAATTTAGCAAAAAGAAGAAAATGAGATGAAAGCTGTACCAAAGTCCTTTTCTATGGTAATTGGTTTTGTTTAGATACTTTAAATCCGATTCAAGTTATAAGTGTAATGTGCAATAAAAGCAGCACTTATTGAAGCTATACACCCACTCTGGAAAAAGAGCACAAAAGTAGTAGGTAATCCTAAACATGAATAAGATCTTCTGTATCTATTCCATATAGGAAATAAAGAAGTGTGCGATTTAAAAATATAAAGCTTTTCAAGGAATCTCTGTTGTCAGTAAAATAATGTCTTTTTCTCTTCAAGTATTTTCTCAATCTTGTGTGATACCCTAGTTTTCCACAGCCTGACTGCTATAAATAGTATCATCTAGCAGGCACTGACTTCTGGCAAAGGTGGCTCTTTTTTATATCCTCAGCCTAAGAAATACAAAGGAGTGGTGCAGGTTCTTGAGATACTGAGGTAATGTTTTAAACATAGGCTCATACGGTGGGCAAATAATTAATTACAAACTCCTTTTTCTTTATTTTTTCATCAGATATTACACCAAGTATTACAAGGGTGAACACTTAATCATCATAATTAAAACTTCTGCCAAGCAGTACAAAAAAACAGTTTCTTCAGTGCAAAATACATTTTTATAGATTTAATTACACAAAGTTCTAGGTACCATTGAATACTCACTAACATAGTTAGATTAAGATCAGTTAGCATGTTTTCTTCAACCTGGATTATAGCCCAGCTTGCTTCTGGCTTCAAGGTATCAGATTTCATGTAAATAATCTCAAATAAACTGTTCTATCTATTTAATGGCATTACTAATCAAAATTGCAAATTTAAATCCATAAAAATATATTTCTAATAGTTTCTAAACTCAAATACTTGAAAGCAGGACATAAGGATTCTAGTAGAGAAATTATTATATTTCAGAATACTTTAAAAACAGGGTAACAACTACCTTATAAAGTGGCTGAATAAGCTTGTAGTATTGCGAATGATTCGAGCAGCCTGGGATTCCTCACGCTGGCATCTTTGTAATGTAAGACCATCATCCATATGACCTTCTTGGTGTAATATAACCTATTGAAAGTCAGTAATTATCATGATAATTACTTAAAAACACTTTTGCTTTTAAATATTTTTAAACTTATTTCAATGCTGCACCGAAAAAAGTAATTCGTATGTATACAGATGTGTTAATCACTTTATCTGGATACCTATTAAATAACTACATGTTTTTCAGTCTCACATAAGTTATTCAGAGAAGACAATGTAATTTATTTCTATTCTTCCACAATTCATTAAAAAGATACTCTTAAAATATTTTCAAATTGTAAAAAAAAATGTCATTCTTTCTATATTCTAGAAATATATTTCCTCTATATTTCCTCTAAGGAAAGAGGAACTTCACTTTCTTAAACATTATTTATGAAAGGATTCATGTTTTAAGACTATTGACAAGAAAAGTCAAGCTGGAGTGACAAAAATTACAATGCAGCTAAAGGAGCAACAGTGTTTAGGAGCAACTTCTGATTCATTTAACTATTTCTACACAATATGTTGGATTCTTATCAGAACCAGATATGAACATCATATGAACTTCAAGCAGTAACAGAGATCCTTTGGTGGGGTTTTAATCTTTCACTTTGAATAAACACACGTCACAGAAAGCCAGCATCACTTTAAGGTATCACAAAAACAAGTCTTGGTCATTTTGAGTCATTAAAATCCTACAGGCATTTTGTAAGAAGTGAATGTAAGTTATCCTGCTTCTTTGTCCAAGAGGCAATCTACTGAATTCTCCACCAAAAACGTATCTTTTTATCTTTGAGTTAGTAAAAATTTGCAACCCACCTTCCCAGTTAGTGGAGTAATTCTGAGGGCGTGAACAGTTAACAAAGAAACTAGTAATGTTATACAAATGTTATACAAATGGGAAAGATATTTACCAACAGCTTTTGTACATACTAGCCTATAGGTATATCAAAGTACTGGAAAGTGATGTTTTTCTATGCTTGGCAGAAACTACACTACACACGTGCTCTCTTCCTTCATGTTGTAGAAGAGCTTTTAAAAGAGGCAAACGTCACCTGCTGAGTTTATCTGGACAGCAGAAACTATGGAAATACAATGGAGAAGATTGGGAAGATATTTTTGAATTATTACATTAGTAATCTTTTCTTAAAGGAGACAAGTTTAAAATCTGGTCATCTTTCCTCTTTTTTCAGATATTTCTTTATATAGAATCATTGTGGGTGATTTTGCTATCTTAAATGTCGCTGTTTCCATAGAGAAGGTCCTGAGGTCTCTAAACTGAAGAGTAAGTGATGATCTGCTCTTCCCATCACAAAACTAGTAAGAAAACATTTGACAATCAAATAATGTTTCCTCAGGCCATTGCGTGTAGCTCCAGATTTTGGAGCTACAGGAATGAAAACATTTGACAGATGGGATATTAAAGCTGTCATGCCTTGCAAAATGACTGCATCTTCATTACTGTAGAGCAGATAAGGACTCCCTAAGTATGCAGCGGATGAGGGAAAAGTCTTTTAGAAAGACCTCATCTTTCCTATTTCTCTCACCAAAAAAAATAAACCAAACCAGAAAACCAACAAACAGCCCAAACCTCAACTAAATCATTCAGAAACATTGCAATGACAGGAAAGTGCCATTTAGAATTCCAGTAAGTACATCACAGGCGGAAGCAGCCAGCTCTGGCTACATCAATTCCTCAGATAAAACACTTCTCTGCATATAAAAGGGGGCATTTGGCACTGCCTTGCTTGTTGAAATACAGCAAGGCATTGACCAGCACTGTGAGTAATGGCCTCCAGAACATGAATCCAAATCACATAGCATATGTTTTTCTGTTCCCTGAGCTCTGGCAATTCGGAGCTCTGCAGGAGTTCATTGCTTGCACAAAAGCAAGCTCTCAAACTGAAAAGACAGACATCCATCACTCACTGGATGGTGGCGGGATGTTGACTGGAATATTGACGTAAACATTAACACTACCTGGCAAAATCTTGAATCCTTGGTTACCACAATCTCAGAGAGAGAGAAAACATAAGAATTCTGGCAGAAATCATGTGACAAAAGCCTCATAAATGATGCCAGAATTTCTTTCATATTTTTAGTACAATAATTAGATACATGAAACTACACCAAAGCCAAACACCAGAAATTTTCACTTGAAATTTTTAGTATTTTTTAATGGAACTAATCTCATAGTTGTTTTCTCCTCCGTACAGCCTTACAGAAGCTGACAGTGATAACAGCTAGGTTGTGTCAGAAAAGCAGCCTTCGCCTCTTGCAAAAACAAGGTATTTCTCAATCCTCCTGGGCTAATGAGTCATGTTACAGAAAGTGCTGGCCAGCTTTAGAAGGAATACAGTGAGTGAAAGTGAAAATTGCCTAACACAATGGTGGCAGAGGATGAATGCAAAGCAATGACTTCAGATCTAATGTAGAAAAACTAATTTTATATGAAATTTAAAGGGATCTATATATCTAAAGTTGCTTATAAGATTATAGCCTAAAATCAAGTATTGCAGTATATGAAAAACTGTTTCTTCCCTCCACAGAAATATCAATTGCATGAACCTAGAAGGTTTGGATTTTCTTGTGTTTGAAGGCACTTAACAAGACAGAATTCTCCAGGTGAGAGGGCAACAAAAGATTTGAAGTCTTTGAACATGAATGAAACAGTTTCAAAGGAGAATAAAAGTGACAGGCAATTAGGGAGGTTCTTTTAGTCCCTTGCTGCTGAGCAGAAAACTGGAGAAACAAAATACTAAACACCACAGGAAGCTATTGTAAAATTCGTTATTGAATACAGAGGAAGAACCTACACGTTACCTTTTCAAGAAGTAAAATCGGACCCTCTGAGGAAACAAAATGACATAGCCAGTTCTGGCATGGAAAAGGAAGAGGCCATCATTGTGTGGTTTAATTTTTTATCAAGAAAATACTGAACGACTGGCATTTAAAGAATTTCTCTGATCAACCTGGTTGCTGAGAAGTGCAGGTGTTGGGCACTCACTGCCCATTGATGACGACCATGTGTGCTGCATATGAATAAATGTGATTCTGCCAAGGGAGTGTGATAACAACCTCCTTGTTTTGTACTACAGTGCTTGTGTAGGGGTATTCTCTTATGAATGTACATGTGTACAAGTAACTAAAGAAGAGTTCCAACTTCTTTTCAGTAATGAACCTTTTTAATTTTTCTCTTTTCATGTTCTAATGATGGGTTCAAGTTGTAAAAACCTACAAACAGAGAATCAAGGGATCCTTTGGTAGTGACGCAGTTATGTGAAGCTAGTACTAAACCCCTTAACACTGAATGAAATAGGAATTTAAAATTTGAAAAAATAACAGGTCATTTGCCACTAATTAAGAATACAATTGTACTCTAAAGTCAAAAGATTGAGAGAAAGACCTTCTTGATGTCACATCACAATTACATCTAACATTCTGGGAGGAAATTATTCTCTAATATCCCTTAAGAAACTTAATTATTTTCTTAGGCCTTTTCTGAAGTGACAAATTTAATTGCCATTTCACATAACACAATTAAAAAAATCAAAAACACCATTTAATGTAAGATGACTTATTAGTTTTTACCAGTTACAACAGTTAAAATTAGATTTTAAATAATTATCCAAATCAGGAATTTCCATTTTTAACTGGTGTAAAAAATAAAAATTGAGCACAAATTAATAATTTCTTCTGAGAAAAAATGTAGATAAATACATTTCTTAATGTCAAAGTTTTCCTTCAATTACATAGTTACATTAATATCCATCACTGTTTACATTTTCAGAGTGAACTATTCACATTTTCAATAGAAGAGCACAAACAATTAAACCCACAAACACTGATTTCACAAGATACTAAAAAAAAAAACCAAACATTACCTTTCTTTTCAAGGGACCTAAACGTGCTGATTTAGCATCCTGTGCTTTGTAAGTCAGCCATAAGGCAGTGGCCACATGTTGGACAAAACAGATTGAATCTCCATACTTTATTTCTGGGATTCCCATTCCATCAATGTCACGTTTGAGACTAGATTCCTGCTTTTCTTTCAGCTCCTAAGGAGATAAAATAAAGTTGGTGTTTAATCTCTGTATTGGAACAGGATAAAGCATTGAATTCTACACTGATATATATTCCAATACTGAACAATATTTACGCTACTTATGCTGTTAAGATGCAGCTAAATTTCAATTCACCTAATTTCTGCTTCTATCCAATTAGTCTTTCAGACTGTGATTAAAAATAATTTCAAATCTGAAGCATCGTTTTCAAGCAAGAAAAATCAAGTAAAATCTGTTACAGTGGATTCATACCAAAAAAATCTATAGATGTTTATCCTAACCTATTCAATAATGGAGTTACTGATATAAGTAAAGTTTAACAGAGTCTGTAGAATTCTATGTAGCCAACATTTTTGAATTTTAACTTGGACATGAAAAATAAAAATAAAAATAAAAATAAACCTATTTTTAATGTAATTAAAATATTCTTATGCTAAATATTATTTGTTTATAATTTATATATAAAGATACACACTTTGCTTAGAATAATGCCTCTGTATTGAACAACCAGCAAAAAAAATTTCATTATTTAAAAAGTACAATTTGTCTTTTATATTTACTTTGCTTTTGCATTTCTCAATTTTTTACATTTATTTATATCAGTAAATAAATAAATAATGTGTTTGTATACGCACTTTGTAAGAAGACTTGGATTCTTTCAAACCTCTTTAATAGACATTGCTCAATGCTTGGCTGGAACACCCATCTTTTAAGCCAAATTTATTTCTTAATCCCATTATTTTTCATTTACTACTGGGGCATTTTAAGACTGCAGCACTTTAAAATAAAGTATTTGTCCTTTAAAAAATGAATTCAGGAATAAGAACAGAATTGTGCTGCAAACTTTTTAATGGCAAGTTATGGATACATGTGAATCAACAACAAAAAAAGTAAATAGAGTAATTAAATAACACCATTTTTCCATGATTGCAATGGCTGATGGATTTAAGTGTAGATAGTCGTTAATTTTTTACTAGCTAAACAAAATATGTTACAAAATTAATATGCAGTCTAAATTTTTATATCTGTAACAAGGTTTTTTATTTCATTTCAGGTTACGTAGTTTTCAACATCTATGGAGTAAACAGAAGTTGTATTTTATCTCTGCTAATCTCCTTTCATTAATATGTAATTTAACTGTCACATTTCAACAATAATTTCAGTTGAAACAGGTAGCATTTTAATACCAAGATGAAGTAGAATGAAATTCCAAGATATTCCTTGCAGATACCATTGCAATGTCAAGGCTATGGGGAAAACATGTCACATCATATTTGTGTGGACCTAGCTATCATGTACAGAAAAAGATTAACTATTTCAATACATATTTGCAGTGGGGACATTAAGTGAAAAATACAATAAAATAGAACAAATTCACTGACTTTCAGCAATTAATTATTTGTCTTTACAAAGTATCCCTAAGATTAAAACATTTTTTCTCAAATATTGTGTCCACATCAATAATCAAGCATCAATGAAAATTTCAAAGAAAGAAATCATAGTGTGGTAAGAAACAATACTAATTAAATTAATTTTTTTTAAAACACGAAGTGATACTGATCCCTTTTGACAACACTAAACACAGTGAAAAACCCCCATTTTTTAAAATTTCAGAAATGAATTTTTAGAATTATTTCAGGGGCCTGAAGGCTGTTTTCACTTTGAGAAATACAGCATAACTTCCTCTTGATCATGTTTTGCTCTCTGCGCTCTGTCCAGCTTCTCTAGGATTTCAGCCAAGAAATTTGATCGCAGTGTGCAAAGACACAGTGTATTTTATAACAGCTGAAAAGTCTAGTCAGATAAAGATTACTGGGGGAGACAGGGAAAAAAATCTTCTCTTATCTAGATATTTGTAGGTATCTTAACAGTAAAGTATCCAAACACTTTCGCTTTTAAAACCCTCTCTTCACAACCTAGTCTCAGTTTAACTCCCTCAGGCCGTGAATTAATCAAATCAAAGAAAGAAAATCACATCATCGGCCTGGAAGGTGGCAAAGGAAAAATAATAATAACAACAAACAAAAATACCCCAAACCAAACCAAACCAACAAAAAAGATGGAATGAACAAAGGAATTTGAGGGCAAAGCTGTCAAATATGATATTTTCAAAAGAAGTTTAATATACAAGAGGAAGCACAAGAATTAGAAAGTGAGAAAGAATCATAGATTCCTACGTGATAAAAGGAATATAAGGAATGGCAATGTGAACAGGACAAATAAACTCAACTTTCTATACAAAGATTTTACAATAGTAAAAACACAGTAGGGGACACAATTTTGGCATCTTAAGGGCTTGTTTAGACTGTCCTAAGAATGGCAAAACAATCTGTCTGCTGAACTCTTACTAAATCTAACTTGCATGAGCCAATTAAAATTTTATTTTTTAGTATTGCACACTGTTATTGCATTAAAAGTACTGCCATAGATACTCCAATTCAGCCAAAGATAAAAGGCCTACAGATATAAGAGCTGTCTTACTACAGGTCTTATTGTATTCTGTATACTTTGCTTTATACATTTGTACATCCCAGTAGACAAGAAAAAAAAGTTACCTTCATTTCACCTTCCATTTTCTCTTCCCATAAAAAATAAGTAGAAAAAATAGTTTAATACTGTATTTGAAATGCAGTGCTTAGTGGGAAATTACAATTATAAAATATTAACTTAAAAATAAGTATTTGAGCTTTTAGAGACAAATGTAGGTAAAGGCCTCTGCAATACCTATGATCTTATTCCAAAACCAAATTAAACTTTATGATTACTACCATACTATTACGACATCCTAATGCCATTTTGAGTCCCTAAGACAGCTACATGCTGGCAGTAATATTAAAACGATATCAAATCCTTCTGCATGAGTCATCTGTGACTTTTGAATGTGTCAGAATGTAACTTACCAAGACTATACCAAAAACGTCTTCATTGTCACTTGTACACCACAAAAATAAAATATGAAATCTCAAATATTAATTCTGGGCTACACAAATTGAAATAAACAATTGTTTTTAAATATGCTTCTGTTTCCACTGTGTTTAGTCTCAAGGAAATTTGTAAGCAGACCCAAGATTCTACTCAGCAGGGTATACTGAGCCAAGTACTGTGCTGGAATGAGAACATCCCATTTCAAAACAGAATTCTATCTGGTGTAGAGAAACTGCTGTCTCTGTTGTCACAAGGCATTACAGACCTGTTGCCTTAAAATATAAAGGTTGACACTTTAAAACTTGGTCAAAAGTAAGCTCTATATTAAAACCAACAAAAGATGTAATTTGGAGTGGGGAGTGGTCCATCAATTTCTGATGCTTGTAAAATTAGTTTGCAGCAATTAGCAGTAAACAGGCATGTATTACATTTGTTATTTTCATTCATATCATTCATAATGTTCTTTAGTACATATCTTAACTTTTTTTAAAGTTTTCTTGTGTTCTTATTTATGTAAGAACATGTTAAGGAAAACTGATTTGGATTTTATAATTTTAAACTAGTTTCAATTTCCAGTGTTATCCATCAAAAGAGAAAAAACAGTGAAAGTAAATACACTGTGAATGCAACCACAGGTTTTGAAAAGCAAGGAAAATATTGCTGAAGTGGAATATAACAATATTGAGGAAGAAGGTGTGTTTTCAACAAGCAGTTCTGTGTAACAACTGCTGGAAAAATAAGACTTTATTTAAGTCATGTGTTACAGGCTCCTGGGAAGCCTTGGGGATTTGCATAGTCACATAGCTCTGCTTTCTGGCAAAGATAATATCTTTTTTCTACAAAACCCTTTTGCTGGCTTCCAAATCAGAAAGAACACCACAATGGAGAAAAGTTTCACTTCCTTTTGAATACTCTGCGGCAATACTTATTGCAAGCAACCTGGTCTGAACTGGTGTTGACCCTACCTGGAGCAAAAGGCTGGACTAAATGGCTTCCCAGGGTCCTTTTCAACCAGAATTATTCTATTAGTCTAAGGGACAGGAGCGCTATAAACAGACAGGTATCCAGCACCCTATTTTTGAGAATGTGTACACAGCTGGACATGAAGACATTAGACAGATATCTTGAAATTTCCCTGAATTCGTGCCGTGTTAAGGTACATGCAAGTGAAAAGGTTTCTTCATTGAGAAAATGAAGCAATAAAAGGTTTGCAAATACATACATGCAGAAATTACCATAAAAACACCTGTGTATATCTAGTCTAACTATTAACTTCTACAGTCCTTTTTTCCCTCAATTTGTGTGCAAGAAGCACTTGGATTTAAGAGCCCTTTTCTTCTTACAGTCCAGGTCAATCCTGGGGGCTTATTCTCTTCCCAAAGATCACCCTTCTTTCTTCAGGAAGAGTTATCATTGATTGTTCCCCTCACCTTTGGAAACACTAATGTCTCTACCTATGGGACAGTGCAGCTCCCAGCTGCCCAGACCATAAATAACAATTCTTATCCTTGGCACCAAATTCATAACCTATTACAAGGTAAAAACATTCTTTTCTATATAGGACAGCACAAACGGGACAGGACGATGAGACACTGAGCTTGGATTTAATATAAAAATGTACATTAACAACCATATTATGTATAAACACAGTAGGCATGAATGACTTCTGCATAATTAATTACTACTGTACTTCAGCTTAGTCGTTTTGTGCACTGCAATAAATTTCACTAGTGTGCCTTTGAGGCACACCTCAACAAAAAGAGTAAGAAAATAGGGCATGTTTACTCAATGTACAGAAATTATTTTATGAATGTGCGTACATAAACACTAAATTTACATATTCAAATTTTTTACATATATATGCATGGATTAAAATCTTTAAAAGCAGCAGGACAGCTGGTGTCCAATTAGGCAGTGAGTACATCAAAGGAATTTTAACTCGATGTTTAAGCAGCAACCGTGGCACTCCTGGGATACTCATCATTCTTACCAGGGTGCCATGATTTGCCAATAATGGGAAAAAATTACAGATGTAACAAATGCCCCAGTGCAACTTTTTTTTTATTCATTTATTTTTAACCTTTTCAATTATTTTGATTGGCTAAAATAAAAATTCATTAACTTTCATATGAATTCACACTAATAAATATCATTATTTTATTTTAAACATGCTAAAAAGAAGTATTTGATTTATTATACCAAGAAAAGTCTAGCATTTGTCAGGACTCTTAATGTTAGATTTTTATCTAGTGTATAACTAATTTTAAAGATTCCTTTTTTTGCTTTCAGATTTCTTTTTTGTTAATGATCATGTAGCATTCAGAATTATGTGGAAAATTTAGCTTTTTGTCGTTAACAAAAAACTCTAATGTAACAGCTATGGCAACTATTTATAAGTAAAATCATGAAAGAACATAAAAACTTTTAATCACCTTTGATTATAAAATCTTCCACTTTCTGCGAAAAAAAAGTTATTAATTTTGCCTACTTCCATAATCATTCTTCATTGTCTCTCTCTTGTAATATTTTTCCCAGCTGGAAACAATGTGAAAGCTAATAACATGGAATTAGCAGCTCACTTAAGAGCATAATTTGAAAACATATGGTTTAGAAATCACTGGCTACATTTGCCTTACATTTAGGAAAAATTTGATTGAGTTTAGTTCTTATCAGCACTCTGCATAAAGAATAGCAACTGAACTGAATTCAATTGAATTCAATTATGACAGATAGAGCTGGAACGTGTCACGCTCTAATGAGATTCTGTCCAACTAAAATAAGTCTATAATTATTAAAGTATTCATATTAAACCACTGTATCTTGCACTGTGTTTAGTTTGAGTCTTGTTTTTTTTTAAACTGTAAACAGTTTAGTTTATACTAAAGTTTATTAATCACTCTTGTTTTTCCTGCATGGGACCTTTGTTATTCTTGACTCAGGTTGTTTACGTTTGTATTTAAAAGCACAATCCCTAGCATTTGCTTCAATTTAGAAATCACAGGTAATCTACACAGTTGTTGAAACAGTTCAGATTTAGTATTTGAGTGCTTCACATTCAGAACAAATTCGCATTGTTTTATTTACCTTTGATGCTCTAAAACAAAAGGCAGTAGATGTTATGTCCGACTTTTCTCTGTCTAATATTACTACTCCTTCATCTTCATTCAGAGCCAAGTACTTTCCTGTCGTAATATGTCGAAGACGGAAAGGCTGCCCCCATCTGATGTTACTTCCACTCCAGCTAAACATAAGAGACATCAAAAAATAGTTTAAGTAAGTAAAACCAGTATTTCTACTTTGGGTTTTAAAGGATGTTCAGAAAATAGAATGTGCCATATTCTTTTTAGTTCTGATTTCAATACTTGCATTAAAACAGATGCAAAACTGTTAATTCATTTGCAAAGGGAACCCTGGTAAGGAATATGGCTTCCATCTTCTTGTTTCTACACCCTCTCCCCATCTTATCAGGGTGTTATATATGGCGTCCATAAAAAAATCCTACATGTGTAAATTAACTACTGTATTTTAGTTGACTGACTAAATAAACAAATTAAACCTAAGTGGGGTCTCAACATTCCACAGGCTTATCCTACATCTGTCTTAGTTATGAGGGTATTTCACTTACAATCACAAACACACCAAGGGTAAAACAAACAATGGGTCCAGAAGGCCATCAAAGGCCACACATACTCTTATGATATACATTGAAATTTCACTTGCAGGGAAATAACAGGCAGATAATCACATAGGAAGGAGACAATCTTAAAAAAACCCAAAAAACCAAGAAACACAGAAGGGATATTACTGCTCTTATTTCCACTCATGCTTATAAAACTCCAAGTAAAACTAGGAATGCATTTTACTTTTGGAAAGAAACAATGCTTTGGTAGACATATCTCATAGGCAACCCTGCTTTTGATATGGGAGACAGAAAAAAATCTATTCTATTACAGTACGTAGCTTTTTGCTGTTGACAAAGAGCCTACTAACACATACCATAAAGCGTGGCAAATATATATTCAGCCTTAAGGGTCTGTAACAATCAAGTTTCTATTAATAAAACAAAAGTTGCTAACAACAAAAAATTTTAAAAATATCTGTACCTTATTCGGAGGGGTTCTACTCTCCACAATGACCTTGCTCGAATGCCAGCTCCTCCAGTTTCGTAAAATACTTTCCTACAGAAAAGATTAAGAAGACCACCCTCTTGTGTTTATTTGTGCTTACACAGTATTTATAACTTACTTCTCTGTAGACTGTACATGACTCACTACTTTTCTCCCAGTAAACAAATGCCATTGAATGGACAGAAGATTCCTACTCATCAGTGAGTCGACGATAAACAATCCAAATGTCCCAGGTAAATCAGATTATTTCCATTAAGGTAGTCTCTCTCAGGAGCTGATGCAATGCTTAGCCTTGAAAGTGGCTCGGAAATTTTTCCTGTCATTTAACTAACCATAAATATATGTAATTCCTGCAGTTCCCAAGATATTAATCTACATTACTAATGGTTTTAAATACATACCATTATTTAAAATAAAGGTATTCATTTTCATATGAAAATTACATGAACACAACATCAGAGACTTCATTCCTAAAATTACTTCTGTGATTCTTACTAAAAGGCAAAAATGGTGGTGATAACAAAAATTCTGAATTGTAATCCTCACCAAACAGATAATGCATTCAGAGAAATAAAAAAACAGGAAGTGAAAGGATTAAGACTTTTCTATAATTTAGTTTTCTTGAACTATTGGCTGAGGGTTAGTAATGTGTTCTAGTGCAGAAAATAATATTCTACTCAATAATCAAATAAAAATAAAGAAAATCTATGGTGGATTAGCCCTGTTCATGGGAAGTTTTTAACATTTTAATAATCATTCATGTCTTGTCATCTAATCACCAGAATTTGTATAAACTTTCTCATTTATAATGAGTATAGGAAATACAATGGATAAAAGGAAAGGTCTGTATGCCTACCAAAAGATGAAAAACCTTTTTACATGTTATTCCTCTGAGAAGGACTAATCCACGCTAGCATGCACACAAGCTGGACCTTCTTAAGTGTCTGAAAAAATGCGCAGCAAGGGAATTTAAAATCTTCCTTCCTGCTCTGGCAAACTTGACTGAATACTGCAAATGCATGCATAAAGATGTCACAATCTAGCTGTCATATAGCTGAATTAAAGCAGCATTTTGAAATGCAGAATTTTAACTGGTTTTCAAATTGTCAAATTCTTTTCCTGTTTTCAACAGCTAGCAGGCAAAAAATTAAAAAGCTGTTTAGCATTGTTCTTATGCAACTATGGGACCTGAAAATCAACTTGTAAAATATAAGTTGTGGTTTTCACATCTGAGCAAGTATTTCTAAATGTTTTCTTCTACTGAGAACACTTAAGAATCTCTTTCTTGAGCAACACTAATACAATCCTGGAAGAATCATGAAGTATACTGAAGCATGGCAGCATCCAGCTGCTTTATAAGATGTTGGACTTATATTTCCACCTCTGCTTTAGGAGTCACATTTAATGGCACGCATGGGATATCAAATATTTTGAAATGTTAGTCCACCAGAAGAGTAAAAATACATATTCCTCATAGTAAAGGTAGTATTATTCCCTACACATCTTATCTTGCATGAAAAAATTTTGGTACTCTAGAATAAAAATAAACCAAAAAAACCCCTAGCTGTCAATTCATCTTCATTTCCAGACTCCATGAATTTAATCTTTCAAGGTCACTTCCAACCTGAGTTGTTACATGATTCTATGAACATAATGAATGCACAATAACTATCTGGAGTTCTTCATTTTCATTCTACGTCTTTGGTCCCACTGACCTTACTGATTTTACTTTTGGCAGACTCTAAATCCTAGCTAAGCTCAAACCTAAGTATTCATTTCCACTCTCTCTGACCTCCTTAATTTCTCCTTGGCCCAACTCAACCATTCTATCTCTAAAGGACTATCATAAGTATATTTCAGTATCATAAATATAGTTCAGTTCACTTGATATAGTCATGGACATAGTCTCTGTTCACCTCTTTTAATTCCTATACATCTTAAAATTTAAAATATTTTCCCAGCTTTTTCTATATACAACACCAGACTAGCATTAGTGACCTGCTCCTTCAGTAACAAAGCTGCAGGTAAAAAAAGAATTGCTGCTTTTTCACAACAGCATCCACATAACTTTTTTTTCATCCACTTGATTCCATCTATCCGTCTTTTTTTTTCTTGCCAAGCTAGCCTTTTTGATGTTCAATATCTCCACCCCAAGTATTTCCATTTGGTCTGTTACAAAAGACCTTAGGTTTCTTTTCAGAAAATAGACTCTGTGTGAATTGTTAAAGAGCATTGTCTACAGAAATGTTCAAAAATAAGATTTCTGTTTTATGAAAAGAGAATTCTTCACTCCTGTCTAACTTAACTTATCGAACATTCCTAATGAAATGCATAGAACTGATTAAATAAAGAGATGGAAATAAACACAAACATTTTCTACATCTCTTTCTCCTGTTCTTATTACTAATTGGTGTTTTCTTGTATTTTCATTTTGTTTTGGTAATGTAAACGTGACTCCTACAACTGTGACACAGGACAAACTTGGCCTTATGTCTGTTATTTAGCTCATAAATCCAAAAGACAGGACAACCTCACCTGTCACTATTACACATTTGAAAATGTTCAATATAGCATTCACTTTTTTCCAATTTTAGGATTATAAATATATAGATTTCATTCAGACAAATATACATTTTAATTTTACCCTTTTATTTACTTAACATAAAAAACATGGAAGCAAATCTTAAGGCAGTAACAATAAACATCAACCCCATATAAAGAATAACATCATAGTGGTGAATAGGACGCTACAATTAGTTTTAATATTAGCTACATCTGACTTCTAAATAAGTAACAGAAGTAGCAAAGGACAGAATTTCTGAACACACTGAAACAGCTCAGCATCTATTTTAACCTTGCTAAAACAGGTCCTTTACAAAGTAAGCCTGAATACAACATTTGTTCAACACAAAGTATCTAGATCCTAATACTATTGCCAGTATTTTTATACTAGGTGTGTACATTTTCATACACAGTCAAAACTTTTTTTTTCTTTACACATATAAAGAGAAGAGCAATAAAAAATTCACCAACTGAATTTTTCTGGTTTTTGGGTTCTCTTTAGGATTTGGAGACATTTTTACTCCACGGAAACGTAAACATGGAAAATTTCGAGCTGGCAAGTTTACTGACATAATTTAATGTTACTTGTGGTATCAAATTACCTAAAGAATAACTTATTTGCCACAATGGGTATAAAGGTCTTAATTGTTAAATATGATTTTTAAAGCTAGAAGGTTTGTATAGCAAAATTATTAGGTTTGCTTCTGATTATCAAAAGGCTCAAAAAATACAGAAAAATTCAAATAATAAATCGACATAATAGATGACAACTGTACATATAAGTTCAATACAAAAGTGGTTTAGTCTAACTAATATGACATAATTTTCCTAATATATTAATCAAATTTGAGAAAGCTAAAAACTTGCAAAAAAAGTGCAAAATATATAAAATATGAAAGTCATTATAGAGGCCGAACTTACAGACATTTTTTAAGGATTTTTTTTTCATATTACCATCTTCCTGCTAACACTTCCTTACCTCTAGTTACAGTAGCACTAGGGACAAGCAACGTAACAGGATGAAAGCTCAGTGAAATCAGCTACTTGAATTTCAACAGTGAATGTACTCATGATTGATTTTCTGCTTAGTAGGTCTCAACTTCTTGTCCAACGTCACTGCCTAATTAAAGACTGCTTCTACCTAACCTCAACTTCAAAAGACAATCTGTTTCATTTTTGAAAGAAGGAAATATACAAAAATGCACTGTCACTTACTTGTGCTGTGAATCATTCTGATCTGTAGATGGAATTGTCAAGCACTCATCATGGCCGTGGAAAAAACGTACTACATGCCCACCAAGAAGATATCCTGAAGAAGTTCATTTACTCATTAGCTAAAACATTGACTATGAAAATAACACCCTCATTAAAGTTCAAAAAATTCAAAAGACCTAGATAAGATCTATTTTCCAAATTTTCACTGATAACAGAAACTAAACTAGAACAAATTTAATGTGACAACATACTATTTTATAGTATCTTTTTTACTTAAAAATATTTCTTCTGAAAATAAAAAAAAAGCAAACAAAAAAACCCACAAAGGCAAACTTTTAACTTTTAAAACTCAAATTAGGATTCTGAGACAGAGAAGAAAATTAAAAACTTCTTTGAAACAACAAAAACAATTATTGTTTTGAAAATAGAATGCGTTAGGTAAAAGCCAAATCAAATAGATAATACCACAGTTTCGTCCCCCTTAATACAGTTTAATTGATCTCAATACAAAATCGTTTCATGACTTCATCAGTTTGTCCTGGCATTTATCATTTGTGTCAAAATCAGAAGTGCACAGCAGCAGCAGGAGACTGAGGACAGAAAAACACTTTGCAGTTCTGAAGATTGAGTCTAATGGAAGCTGACTTTCCAACCCATTTAACACAAAGAGTACAGGTCAAAACCAGGCACTCTGCCTCACATTAAAAAAGAAAAGACAAAGATGGTGTAGGAGAAGAATAATCCATGACACCCTAGTCCAAACTGTTCTGACCTTGTAAGTGAAATTATTGCCTTTTAAAAGAACAGATATTAAGGAAGAAGGGTAGAAGGAAACTTTCATACTATCCAGCTGATTCAATATAAATTTGTAAATTAGGAAAACTGTAACTGACAATAATCCTGACAATAAAACTGACAATAAAAGTCAAAGCAAAGACATAATGTGGAAAAATATACTTTTCTAAACCATGACAGTTATTTATGTTTTCTCAGGAGTTTTACAAATATTGCATAAAGGGCATTGTCTAATTCCCAATCCAGTTTTAGACTCAGAAAATCCCACTCTCTCTCTGTTCATTCCACTTGGGCTAGACTGCTATGTCTTCTGATATACAACCATCTCTCACATAAACCATTCTGAGAATCTATATAAAACTAAACCAAAGCCTAAGTAGTTGAGAAAAAAATGATTGACACACAGAAAACCTACTTCTCTGCTTACCCCACCCTAACTTTTTTTTTTTTAATTACATTATTTTGAATTATGCAACCGATTTTGGGGTACACAGTATAAGGGTTCCAAGTACAGCAAAAGGCCACCAAGATGATTAAGAAACCGGTTCATGTGACACATGAGGGAAGGCTGAGAGAGCTGGGACTGTTGTCGAAGAGGGAGTGGAATGGAATGGAATGGAATGGAATGGAATGGAATGGAATGGAATGGAATGGAATGGGGAGGGGAGGCGAGGCGAGGCGAGGAGAGGAACTTATCAATGTAAAGAGTACGGGATCAAGGTCTCTTCAGTTGTGCCCAGTGACAGAACTAGAGGCAATGGGCCCACCACGAAACATGACAGGGTCTGTTTGAACATCAGGAAACACTTTTTAATTGTGAAGGTGCCTCAGCACCGGCACAGGTTGCCCAGGCATGTTGTGGAGTTTCCAATCCTAGAGAGAGTCTAAACCTGTCTTGACACATTCCTAGGCAAACTGTCCCAGGTGGATCAGCTTGGACAGTAGATTGGACTAGATCCTTTCCAACCTCAATGACTCTGTAATTCTGCAAGCTCAGGAAGTTTAGCTGCCAAATCCCTTCAGTTACAGAAATCTAAAATAGACCACTGGTCTTCCATGATCTCTCTGCATAGCTCATTACGTTTTTCATCTGTTGAAAGTTTTAAACTTTGCTGTAGGATGGTTTTTCTATTTGCTTGCTTTTGTTTTACCTATGAAGCCTGAGAAAATGCAGACTTTTCCAGGGTTGACCCCTATTCTATTTATGACCTATATGGGCAGGCCCCCAGACAGCCATTTTTAAATATCCAGCTCCAGCATGTCAAAGCAATCAGACGGTATTACAAGCAAAATCCATATCCCATATGCTCTTAAAATCAAAACCTAAGACTCTGAGACAGGTTTCTTATGGGCCAGTGCACAGAAACACTGCGGGATGCTGATTTAAACCACTTGGGGAGAGAAGAACCCAACCATAGCTCAAATAAGACTACTAAATTAAGTCTAACTCCAGGGCAGACATCTTCTATCAAGACTTACTATAGCTGATCCCAGGGAAGTGCTGTATCTCTCTCAGTTCCCTTAAAGCTCCATTTTGTCCTATGATACTGTATATTATTATATAATAAACGATTAATTTTACAAACAAGGGATACAAAATGATCCTGACTTAAAGACATTTAAGTCGTTTGTGAATGTCAAGTGCTGATACTTTGAACAGAGAACAGGAAAGGTGAAGTACACTGTTTACTACGTTAATGACGAAGTATGGAACTGAAATAAGGAGAGATACTGAGTGGATCAGACTCACAGTACAGAACAAGACATTTCTCAGAATAAGGCAATGCTTTTCAAACATGACCGTAAAGTGCTGTAAAATTTCTAGAAAGAAATCCTGACCCTATGGTTTAGGCTGAATAAGAGAAGACAATGAGGATGCATGGCTGTAACATCCGGAAAGGTTGTTGAGGAAATGTCCTTAAAAAACAGAACGAAGAGACTGAAATAGGAACTTTGGGAAAACTGCTTTCCATTTGCCTGTACCTTTATCTCTCTTCTGTTTTATCCGCAGTTGGAGAACAGTATTTAGGAAAATTGTACACAAAAACCTAAGTTTTCTTGCTTTATTCTGCAGCTCCTACTCCCTCAAATTAAACTGAGTCTTCATTTCTCATGCAGTTTTTAAAGCTTTGTTATTCTGAAGTTACAGCACTCATTTAGCTTTTCTTCAGTTAATCCAGATGATGTATCTGTATTTCCCTGTTTTCTCTTCAAGTATTCTTTTCTCCTAAGCTCCTTTTCTTTATTTTCATTAAACTTTTTGGTTGATGTTCTGAAGGTGAATTGTTTTTTTAATTTTCACTCTTTATCAAAAGCATACAAATTAATCTAATTTATATACACTTCTAAATAAATAAAATGGCAAACCTTCTGTAATATTGCTTCCTGAGCATGTAGGATGTACATTCCATAATGTCTGCATGAAGGAGGCATCCACCTGAATATTTCCATTTGACACGGAGAGATGCTGAAATAAGGCAACGGTAACAGGAAAGAGTGAAAATTATGTACCTAAAATATTTAGTATATTAATTTACCAACAAAACAGAATGCAACATAAAGTATATATAAAAATATTCTTCTAGAATTAGTATTCTAAAATTTGGGAAAAAGGCATGGAAGCAGTCTTGTTCTGGAGCAGGGACTCACACACATGCACCCCGTTCGGTGAGGAAAAATAAAAACGCATTACAACCAGACATTATTCCCTAGATCAAAAAAAAAAATTCATAAGAATCCAAACCAATCTCCCCATATCCTCACAGAACTTTGCATTTTCCCACCATTTGACCACTGTCTAAAGAAACAAACTTACCAGGTATCTTTCAGAGGACACACTGACCAGGATAAGGTCATCACCTATTCGAACTTTTTCTCCTTCTGACCTTTGCTTAGAAGCAGGGTGTATTGTCCACCAGCATGCCTCACCTAAAGGACACAGGCACTAATCAAGGTTCTACAAAACAGACAACTCACAAGAGATCTAAGGACATCTTTATTCAACATTGAAATATCATAATAAAAATTGTCTTACAGGACATTCACCTTATAAAACCACATCATTACTCTTTTCAGTCATTTTCAGTCCTTTTGTTTTTCCTGGAAGCTTTTTGTCAACCAACTCTTGTCATATCTGATATTTCCCTTTTCAAGTACTTTTAGAGACTGTTTACAAAACACTGCTCAATACTGCTCTCCCTTGCAGGCTCTCCTTGCCAGCAACTTGCTGACAGCTACCTTCGTCTTATATATCACCTTTTGTGTCTTCTTTTATTTAATGGTCGTACTTAATTCACAACCTTCTGTATCACGTAGCATATCAAATCTGGAAGCAGTTCCACTAGCACTACAGACCATATGATTACAAAATAGCCAAACCTAAGGGTGACAACCATAGAATGTTTCCTACACATTAAACGTTACACATTAAATATTCCAGATTACTCTGCACACACATACACACACACACTGATTTTGGGAAGATTACCTAATTCATTTCACAATTTCACACTCTTCAGTGTGTGCAAGGTAGAGCCTTGAAGAAAACAAGTTGAATTCAAATTTCTCACCAGACAATGCAAAGGGGAAAAAAAAATACAATGGCAAATTTGGTAGAATCAGACAATGGCAAATTTGGTAGAATCAGACGAAGCACAAAAATTTGTTTGATTAATTAAGATATTTCATGTAAAACCTCCTTAAAACAAAATTACAAGTTACATCCATACAAATGCAAAATGCTAAATCTTCAAAGGCAATAGTTTTTAATAGCCAATGGCTTTTCCCTCTGCTAAATGAAGAATACATCCTGCAGCTGAAACTGATTCATTAGGACAGTTTCATAGGTGAGGGAGTAGGGCAAGGGGAAGTGATTCTACAGTACTCAGTTTATGAGCTTTCCAGGCGTGCAGTAGTTAACAAAACTCTCTGTGCAGAAATGCAACGAAGCACTCTTTTTATGTGTTGCTTTTTTGAACCTTACCTATGTGTACAAGGGTTTTCTTGAGTATGTACAGTTAAGCAAATACCAATGAAACAACTACAGATACTTGTTATAAAACCTCATAGATAGAAGCAGACAAATGTACAGTAATTCTGAAAAAAAGCTATAAAATTATAAAAACAGATTCCACTGAAACTATTGTCTAAGACATTAAACATACATATGCCTTTTATGACATGCATTCCTTTTCTCAGTGTGCCTATAGAAAATGTTCTCCATCTAAGGCAACAATCAAAAATAGCCAAGTAACAGGCTGCTAATATCTGTCTAAAGCCATTTTCTGTATGGCTATAAACAACTGAAAGACAAAATTCACTCATTAAAAAGGTAAACTTTTGTAGAGAGTCCCCTGAAAAGAAAGATTCAAAGATTATGATTTACAAACATTTTAACACCTACACTGCCAGTGCCTCTCCATCATCAATTAGTATATTTGATCTTAATTTATTTTCAAAATAATGAAAAAACAATAGAAATCACAGGTTTATATTATCACAACTGGTATTCCTTTATTTTAAGCTGTATATTAATGAGTTGTGTATACAGATACTTAGATTTTCCCTTTGAGATATACGTCTGATCCTGAGTATTACAGAGTCGCCTGTTATATTCTGAGGAATACTCACCACTTTCAGTAACCATGACCACTACGTACACAGAAGCATGTAAATCCATTTGTGGCTCTTTATGGCTAAGTTATCTTTAAGTTCATGTAATACAGCCCCCAGCTGCAACTCATAATTTATACGTGTTTTCATGGAAGCAGAGATGGGTTTTTTACTATATTTCTGTCAGCAGTAATGTTAATGGCAGTACTCCCAGAAATACATTAATCAGATTTTAAATCTTTCTAGTAATGTCATTTTTGTGTTGTATCTCTTCCACTTTGTCCCATTATTGTTTTGTCCATTTTATGTGTATATTTCTATCCAGCTCTTTTAGCAATGTGCTCATTACATATTTTCTGGTTTCTTGCACTACAAGTTGCAAACTTCTTTTGATACTCGGTTAAAATGTATATTGTGAATGCACCAATATGTGGCTTTTCCATAGTGTCAAAACACAAAACCAAAACAAATGCATCATATTTATTTTATTTGACAGAAATTTTTTACTTTGACCATTATCACCCATTTTATTGCAGTTGTGTTAAGTCAGTTGAATTGCAAGACACTCTCACATTCTTACACAAAGTCATTTAATTTGCTGTAAGTCATTAGTACTGACAGTCATTTCTTTCAGTCGTCTTATTCCTGATGAACACATAAGGATCCCATCCATAAACTTACAGTTATATTAAACTCAATGCCTCTTCTAAAACCAGAAATGGGTGACTCATTTTCCTTCAAAAATAACTCGCCCTACCTGCTGCATTTTCTCGTAGTCCCACATCAAATGCAAGTTTATCTGTCTGGGATCTCGATGATGTTAAACATGTCAAATACTGCAAAACAGTGAAGTTATTGAAAACAAAAACCCAACAGTATCCATTAACACACATGCCAAATGAATACATTCACATTACATCATCTTACTATCATACTTAAATTTTTTAATTAGTTAAACATGAAGCTATTCATACAGAAGCTCTTCCTGAAAGTAAAACATCTAAATCATTTTCCTCTGCAGCACATTTCCACTTCAGCTGTGCAATTTAGTTTCTACCTTCTGAAGTTTCATATAGCTCATCAGATAGGAACAGGAAAACATCTAATTACAGCCCTATCATAACAAATTTGATTCATGAAAACATCAAAAAACATAAAAAAAGGCAGTAATCATGCTTGCAACTAAGGTGTATCAAGACAACTACAATTTTTATGGTTTATAAACATAAGCAGTGAAGTTTGAAGATTAATGTAGCATTTTCTAGTACAGGAAAAAGGAGGGGAGATATTTTCCTGACTTCTCATTTCTTCAGCCTTCTATTAGGTGTATTTACATGGGCCCTAGTAGGTCAAAGATTCAAAACAGCTGAAATTCTCCAGTTGTAGAATATAGTACGATGAAATTTGTACAAGGCGGCCTGAAGAGAGCATCTTTGTGGGCATAATCCCTGGAAACTATGGGACGTCAAATGGAACACCTTATCTCATAACATATGTGAAAATATATAGGGAAAAAAATAACATATATCACAACAAATTCAATTGCTGTAGAAGTACTTGCTAGTGGAAGTATCATTAAAATGAATTCCTTAAGAGCACAGCAATAATCCATGGCCAAAGGAGCTTTTCCGCTATGATTCTGAGTTAGATGAAGAATCTGAATTTGAACAATTCTATTGTGTTGAGACGCTGTAAGTTATTCTTTTTCATCTAGTGCAGAAGATAGCTTGGAAAAAACATTATTCCAAATTTACTTGTTTTTTATTTTGGTAAAAAGACATTTATTATTCATGTTATTCATTCTGTGCAAGTGCTCCCTCACTCACCATTTCACTGAACGAATGTCGAAGCAGTATAGCGTGGCCATACAGCAGGGTCCTGTGGCCACCCCCTTGGGCTGCCTGCAGAACAGGGTGGACAAGGTCAGAACTCCACTGATCATGGACTGCGGTCAGAACTATGCAATGACATGAAGAGCTATGACAGTTCAAAGAATAAGTGCAAATATTCCAACAGATTATGAAATGTACACAGTGGGGAAAAAATCACAATAATGAAGTAGCTACAGCAATAGCCAAATATCTGCCAAAGAAACAAGTGGTTTTTTTTGTCAAAGGCTTTTATTGTTACCTAATTTTTATTATGATTTAGTAAAACACAGCATTTGCAAAAATATATGTTAAGTTAAATAAGATACTACCTACCTTTCTTATAAACTTCATGCAGGCATTAAAAAAAAAGAAAACATAAGTACATATATACATGCAGAAACTGAAATCTGAAAGACAACACACCTACTTGTGCAGAACAGTTTAAGGGTATACCAGGAATATTTACTTGCTAATGCTAATCTTAAACATGTTTCAGATTCATTAAAGCAACTGCATCCCTAGTTTCAACCAAGTACAGTTGTTAATTTTGAATATGTGAAACTATGACAAGATCAGGGAGCGGCAACCTTTTGCCACCTTTAGAGGATTTAACACGCGTCTTTTGAGCTCCTTTTGGGTGGCATTTAAGGTCAGTTCTCATCCTTGGATTCATTTGGAAGGGACAAAGATAATTAAAGGATACTCTAAGGACTCAAATAATGGTTATACACGTGTAGGCAAATGGTTTTACACACTGTGAACCATACGTAAGTTAAACTACCACGAAGCTTCTTCAAAATACATCATTCATAAAAAGAAGGTTTTAATCCTGCAGGAACTTCACTGTTTGGTGAAGAAAACTGGAAAAACATGTAGCAGTGAATATAATACTTTTTTTATACATTAAAACTTTCTCTTTTTAATGAAAAAAGGAAAACCTTAGCAGCAAAGTCAACTGTAATTACAAACAGGTCATCAGAAGAAAATTACATGTATTCTGTATTCAGTTTGCAACATATTTATGAATACTGAGAACAAGCAATGAAACAGTTCCTGCTATTCTATTACTGAAAGTTTTTAAGTGAATCGCTTGTAACTTTAAGGCTGACTTATTAAAAAAAAAAAAAAAACAAAAGAAGAAAACAGCACAACCAAACGAAAACAACAAAACCTCCAAATTGAATAAGCTACATTCTTCCTGTAGAAAAATCTGAAACTAACAGCAGAACTCTGTTCCAATCTAAATTTAATATGGAAAGCAAATCATTTTTTATTTCAGCCTTGCTATTAGTATGAACTGCTGTATTCCTACAACGGTTTCCCCAATGGATTGTACCTAATGTCAAAATAAGTGCAGGACAAGATAGTGTCAAAATAAATACAGCACAACAGATTACATAGTGTTTCTTATTGTCTACTGCTCCTTAAGCAAGAGTGTGATCATTTTCACCAGACATTGTATTTCCTCTACTTCCAAACCCACATAAAATATTCATATATCTTTATTAACCTCGGATTAAATCTTTCAGATGAGGTTTGGGGTGAATACTTTTGAAATATTAAAAATGATGCAATTTCTTAGGAATACTAGAAATGTTTAAATCAATCTTTTGATTTCCTAAGCCTATGTTTTATAGAACTGCAAAAATAAAAAAATCATCATTTTTCTATGCAGTGGAAAACAAAAGATCAGTATTAATGAAGTCTGAAAACCATGTATGCAAAGGCTGACAATGCAAGATCAGAGGTGATAGATCTCCATCTTTCTCATCTGTGCAATAATATGTGCCAGTTAAAGATCTGAAGCACAGGACAAACCATTAGGTCGTAAAATAAGAAAAGCCATAGAGTTTTATCATGCTCAGTTCGATTCAGCTGAAATTGGAGAACTAGTCCCAAAGCAATCAAATTGATGATGGTTCTGGATTTGTGGATTGCAAATATTCAAAAGACAGTTGCACCAGCTCCTCACTGCCAAAGAGAAATTAATATGATCACAGTAGTGGAGCTATAATGTCCCAAGAAAACTATGACATCAGGACCCTCTTCTAGAAAATCCTGGACCAGGAAAGAAATGAGGACAATCTATATTCAGATTTAATGTTCTTTGAGGTCAATTTACTTACCCCTTCACTAGCATTTTCCCCTGTGCTGGCCAGCATTTCTTGAAGGGCTCTGACAGATAGGGACTGCTCAAGGACGAAATTACAGATGCAAAGGTCTGGAGGGACATACTGTAAAAATAAATTAGACAGTGCAAGAACAGATCAGCAGAACAGGTGAAACAGGATGAAAAGCGTGTTTTAACACACGTTTATTTTAATTTTTGAATCTATATTAATGTTTACTTATGTGGTTTTGAGGTACATGCTATTTTCCTGTATGAAAACAATATAAATCCATTCTTCATAACTTGGCAACACAGCAATTTTACTTTCCTTGAGCTGTATTCCTCACAGTAAAATGAAAATTCTTCAGGTTCAAAAGTAAAAACTTTTCCCCTACATATAATTGCTTCCCTGTCTCTTAGAATGACACCACGAATATTGCATTTGTTCTCTAATGTCACTGACAAAACAGAAGAGAAGGTATATGATCTTATTTGATGAATGAGGTTTATAGAAGATATTTACAGCAGTAACTAGATAGCTAATATTCAGAATCTTATGACATAATACTATGAACTCTTTTAGGAAATCTCAATTTTTGAATGAGTATGTCTGCTGGTTTTGAAACATGAAACTTACATTCACAGCAGACATTTTTTTTCCAATTTCTTGGCACTGATATATCCAAAGAAACATATGTCCAAGAGAAAAAATTTTCAATAGGAACCATCAATGTATATAAATACATGGCAGAAAAGTACAAAGAAGACACATCCAGAGACTACACAGTAGTACCCAGAGAAAGGACAACAGGAAATTGACACAAAGTGAAATACAGCAAATATTTTTTAAACATGACAAAACCCCCCTAATTTTTACTGTGAGCATGGTAAACAGTAGAACAGGTTGCCCAGAGGGGTTGTATAGTCTCCACTCTTGGAGATACTCAAACTCTGACCCTAGTGTCCTAAGCAATCTGCTCAGTCTGAATCTATTCTAAGTAGAGAGTTTGGACTTGATGACCTCCACAGATTCTTTCCAACCATAACAATTCCATATTCTGTGATTCGTGATAGAGATCATGGCTGTGGATGAACTTTAAAGTGGATATGCACTTCTTCTTTTTTACATCAGAGTCACAAGAGAGAGTAAAATTCTTGATAATGTTGCATTTTAAGGTGGTGAAAAGTGAAGAAATAAAAACAATTTAAGAAAAAGATGCAGAGAGAACAGAAGAGAGAGCGGAGGTCCTCCTCCGTTTGATTTATTCTTAACATTCTGCTCTAGCAGAGGTTTCCAGTTTCATCTCTTCTCTCCTTTCTCCTCTCAAGCCCTACTTATTACTTGGGGATTTTTTTTGGTTTGTTTTTTATTTTTTCTTCCCATCTCTCTAGCTTCTGTTTTCAATTTGCCATTTTTAATCTTTTAAAATTTTCTTTTACTTAATCATTCTTGTCCCTGTACATTTAACGTCCTGATTGGTAATGATGTCAGGAGCAACACTTAACACCAGTAACTAACAGGTGACCATGCTTCTAAAATTATCAATCCAACGTATCAATATATTTGAATCTACAGCAGTAATAGAAATATGGGTGTTTTGTGAACTTAAATCTTAATAACAGTCTGGAGACGTCATCTTGAAAATGGGAAGTATTTCAGTTACAGGAATTTTCTTAGTTAAAGAATAGCAGCTTTCAACTGTTCACAGGTGTGCCTCAAAATTTATTTGGAATCTCTAGGAAATTTTTGCACACAATCCTAAGATGAAGTCAGGAAGAAAAGCATACATAAGGTCCCTCTAGAATCACTTTTAAGAAACCATAATTAAATGTGCTTGTGAATAAGTAGGTTAGCATTCACTGATCAGTTACACCAGTTGAGAGTATCAGCTTCTTACTTTAGCTTCTGATGTTGGCTCCAAAAAGCACAGGCGATTCCCAAGTCCCTCAGCTGCCAAGCAAAACTTCCTTTGTTCTTTGTGAATACTGGCAACACACTGAAGTACTACTTCATCATCCTGTCAAAATACGAAGTACAAGAACAAAAGCTAATTATTTGGAAGTTATATACACACTATAATGTTAAGAAATCCTGCAACATCTGTTGAAAATTAACACATTATATACTTCTATAACTGATATAATGTATATATGCAGAGATTCTTTTGATATATATTTATAACAATTATAAAGGTAAAGATTTCCATATAGATTTATACTCAAGACTCTATCAAAGAGACACAGACTGCACACTGTCTTTAAGGCTTTTACAAGTGTGGTGTCCTTTTGTTTCTTTAGCAATATAAAACAAACTGTAAGCACACTGTTACTCAGTTTGACTTAGCAAAATATTTTTAACGCTTACAGTAAAAAACCTTTACAGCAATTTTGCAAATAACAGTGCTCTTTGTTAGCACAGTAAACTATCAACACTATTCCTCAGAATGCCGAATCTTAACTTTCAAGTTTTCATGCAATATAGAAATCTCTGTGTACAACCAAAGATCCAAAAGGCATTTTTCAAGAGAAAGTTCCAGTGAGTCATAAGAACTTGATCCTCAAAAGACATATCCCAAGGATAAGAGCACTCTGGAAAAGCGCTTTTACAAATTGTTGCATAATATAATGCCAAACGCATGAAGTGCCAAGCCCTTCTTCACCTCTTAATATGTGACACTAAAGCTGATATAAGCAAGCCAAACCAGATTATTTTTAATGTTTGATTGTGTCAAAGCTATATATAGAACTAAAAATAATTTTATTTTCCAAAACTTGTCCACTACCTTAGAAAATCACCACTGAGAGAGCACCATGTAGAAACATTTATTTTTATACAGGCATGTAACTGTTCACCAAAAGACACCACCTTACAAGTTTTTAAGGGGGTGGAAGCTGATAAAACAAGAGTGATATGGTATGTCACTGTCCCTTCCAGCTACAAATTTATACCGGTGTTAATTATTATTATCAAAGCAGATACACAACAGCCGCCTGTACTGAACTCTGAGATCACTTGAACAATTATGTTCTAAAAGCAGCACTGCTATTTACAGTCCCCTTACGCAGCTGCAATACTATGACACTACCACAGCTTTGGGCACTTGAAATAAAAGCTTTGGAGAGACAAAGTCATTTTCACCAAAGGAACTAAATGACACACCCTTTAGATAAGGAAATCAAAAGCGTGTTTTTCACTTTTGTGATTTTACAGGTATGTGCAAGTTACAGGGCTTTCTTTAAAGAGACCCTTCACTGCCTACTTACCACTACTACTAAAATGGGCAACTATTATATTTCAGACTAATCAGCAGTAACAGACAGTGTTTTTCTTATCTAGCTTTGCATGACAATCAATAGTGGTTTCAACAGTGCAGAAAAGGATTTCAAGACATTTTTGCAAACAATTTTAAGATGTAGGAGTTAGAAAGAATTAATTAATGCTAAAAAATTCTCTTTCCTCCTGTTGCTTCTGCTTCCATTTCTATAAAATGCTCTCTGAAATATTCAGCTTCCAAGTTCATTAATAAAATCATTTTCTGCTTTTTAATCATCAGTGTAATAGGTTGCAAAATATTAACAATACAATTAAACACTCATTACTACGTGCCTCCCTTAATGAATTTTAAAAAATTTACATCAGAATCATATCTATTTGGTGGGGAAAAATTAGAACATATGTAAGATAAAAATAAAGATGTTTAAAACATTTTTCATCATCTGGTTCCTGTATCAATATTTGAACACACTTATTTTAGAGCTAAAAATAGTAAAATACTAAAACATGAATTTATAAATACCAAGATTTAGAATAAAATGGAGATTTGCAACTCAGCTTGCACTTATTACATTAAATTACTTCCATATGACTCAAATTGTATTTATTCTCCCTACTATATTAAAGTATTCATCATTCCACAGAGGTATATGTATAGTCTCTATTGTAATTCGTAGTTCCCTAAAAACTAAAATTATGCCTTCAGACTTTTTCTGAGGGCGTGTCCTATATTTTATAGGACAAGGGGTAACAGCGTCAAACTGAAAGAATGTAGGATTAGATTAGATTAGATATACACTGGAACAGGTTGCCCAGAGAAATTGCGGATACCCCAGCCCTGGAAGTGTTCAGGTTGGATGGGGCCCTGAGCAACCTGGTCTAGTGAAAGGTGTCCCTGCCCGTGGCAGGGGGGTTGGAACTGGATGAGTTTGAACATCTCTTCCGACCCAAACTGCTCTATGATTCTATGAACATACATAAAACTTATTTAAAGTGAGAATTAATCAAATAAATGAGCTACTTTATTTTGAATCCACATGCATAAAAGGGCAAGAGTTTCTAACATAATGAAATTAGTATTTTAATATTTTAGAATTCAGAAAAGTAAGCACTTAGTATTTACAGAGGCATCACAAAAACCTTATCAATCATTAAGTGCAGTAATCCCAAAATACAAGCACAGAATGTCTTAAGAAATGTATGCAGCATTCAATGTCGAGGTTTTATGTCATTCACCTAAATGGCCAGTGTGCCCTTTCCTTTGTGCTACAACACTTAACAAGCTGGATATTTGCTATGTAGGATAAATAGTTTTTTAAAAGTGGCAAGAATATGATATTATATGGCATTTCAGAATGTTTTGCAGCAAAGTTTTAAAAAGTATTCATTCAGCACTGAGCATAAAGAATTAGCAGAACCTATGCAATCTGCAAATGAGACAATTACGCCCTGTTAAGATGATTTAGTATTAAAGTGTTTTCAGTGAAGAAACATCATTCTGGCTGAGGTTTGTAATTGCTTTTCTGGCCTGAAGATGCTAATAGAAATGAGTTTTATGGAGTTGCTATGCTATCATGAAAACACAGACTGTCTCAGCATTACCTTGTTTTCAGCACCTAGTTTGTGAACCATGAATTCAACCAATTTAAATGGTTTTGATTCAGTAAGTGTTTAAAATGCAGTTTTTCTCATCTAGCAGCTCTGACATTTCCATGTTCTAGTCCATTTATTTTTGGGGAGTGAGGTCTTGGTTTCATTTTTTGTTGGGTTTTGTTGTTGTTGTTGTTGTTGTTTGGGGTTTTTTGGGGGTGGGGGTGTTGTTTTGTTTGTTTGTTTGTTTTGGTTGGCTGGTTGGTTTTTAATAAAACAGGCTTAGATTTCATGGAATCACAGGCAGGAACAGATATCCATAAACAATGGTCTGCTACAGATGGGCATTTGCACAAGAAACTGCTTTTGCTATTGTTCCTCAAAAAGTACACACATTCTAAGCATCGGTTACTAATAACTGCTTTCCGCCAGTGGCATCATCAAGAATTATGTAAAGTTAACCATGAGATACATTTTGTACTACCATAATTCTGTCTATGCACAAATAAGGATGCATACAAATTTTAACTTGTTTTTTTCCTTAATGGAGAGGAAGTGAAAGTTCTCCTCTTCTGTCCAGAAATCTCTTATCTGGTTAGGATTAATCTCTCATCCCTTTAGCAAAAGGACACAGACAAAGTAATTCCATCCCAAATCTAAGAATGTTTATACATAGAAACATGTTGAAATTGCTAAAACGTATTTCAGATGGTCTGAAATCCTGCAGAATTTACCGAGTGTCGTGTAGCTAATGTGTCATAATAGTGTCCATTGTCCATTCGTGTATTCACACAAATGCATAACTTTTGCGAAAAGGAAAAGGACAGTTTTGGAGATTTGGGGGTTTTTTGAGAGTAGGTAACCACATAACTTTGTGTACTGCAAAAGTAAATTTCTATTTGCTTTGGCTAGAGCTGAAGCTGTATTCCGAATTTGACTATATAGTAATGTCAATATACACTCATAAATAAAGGTATTTCTAAAACAGTTACAAATTCAATATGTTCTAATTTTAAGAACGAACAAGTTACCAAAATAGAACTTGACTCTACACAAAAGTATGTCTTTTGTGAATACATTAAATATTTTAAATTTTTTTTAACTGAAAACTTTTATTCCTAGCCTTCAGCAGTACAGAATTAAGCAGTATACTATACAGCTTTAAAAATTAATTTTTAAAGAACCACAGTCCAGTAGTTCATTACCAAACACTGTTTTGTCTTGATGTTCAGGCTTTCTTCCTCAGGTTTCAATATAAAGTGATGGTGAACTTAAACTGAGCTTCCTGTGACAAAATAATAAGTCAAAACATAAACAAAATTGATCTTTTATTACTCAGTTACTTGACTTGCTGCTAAGAGATTCAATGATCGAGGTAAATTAATGTATTGTTGCCATGACCTTGCTCCTTCACAATTCACTGGTTTATCAACACAGAATTTGAGAATAAAGAAGTTCGAAAAGTTAATGAAACTTTTTCATTTATGTTGCATATATATTCCCTAATTAAGAGTTGTAGTGATTTATATAATGCACATAAATTGTATCCAAAAATAGACACACTTCAATATATTTTACATTATCAAGCACAGAACCATGGATACACTAAATATATACATGCAAATTTTGCTGGAAAATGATACCCTAGATTTAATTTATTACTTCCTGAGTCAACATCTACCTAATCTCTATTATATTCAGTGGTGAAAATGAGCTGATAAAATAAAATTGACATGACATTGAAAATTAATCAGCTCTATATAATGAATCAGCTTCACTATTATAGTACAAGAAGAAAGTTTTCTCAAAAAAGCATACATATTTTGCCTATCATTTACTCACAGCTGCAATAAACCTTCAGGTAGGTACTTGCACAGGAATGACTAACTTAAATGCAAAGTGATACAGAATTGCTTGAAAGTACATTCTTCTGTAAAACCGTGGAAAAGTTTTATTTGATAATACATCCTCTCCATCAAGAAATTTATATTATTTTTTAAAAAGCCAATACATATCTATTAAACAAGGAAACTCAGAATTCCTGGGTTTTTATGGTAAAACAAGCAGGAACATCAAGCTGATGCTCTATACAGGCCTGATTAATGTGAGACACTTGCTGATTATAGATCAGTGCTGCGAAAAAATGAACTAAGTTAAAATCCACAGCTGCCTTCACCCTTTGATAGACAACATTCTACTCACATCTCTTACTCTATCACAAAGCACAGGATGTAAATAAATATCTTGATAGTATTTGAACACTAGCTACAAACCAATTCTTCTACAGGACTGCATTTCTTTAGAGTTTTCTGGAATAATCTTGGAAAACAAGTAAAGTTCACCAGAAATTGCAATCTACAGTGGATGCGTTCTTCTTCACAAAATAAGCAACTACATTCAGAGATGATAATGCTCTAACCAAAGATGGATTTTTTGTGTCCACCAAAATTTGTTTGTGCCCATCACTTCCTTTCCCAAGGGGAATGATCTCACTGAAAAGCTGTCTCCATGAGGTTCTGTTTTTTGCAGAACTTCGTCCAAAATGCACAGCATCGGTGCATGGCTAATGTCACAAAATAAATTCAGTCATTTCTTAAAACAAGTACAGGAAACATAATCTTTGGCCCATTTAAAAAACAATCTTATAGTCTTAACTAAGAAATAGAAGAGTATTTCTACTTGCAAGCTTAAGCTTTAGCAGTGTTGCCCCAGGATATGGAACTGGATTTTCCTCTTCCTACAGGAAAAAATCTCTCCTAAATCTGACCCCACTATAAGCATTTGAAGTGGTGGGAAGAGAGGGGGAGGAGGTATGGCAGCAGTCACAATAGATGAACCCACAAATCCTTGCTAGAATTCTACATTTTCTAGAGTTTGGCAACTTAGTTTTGAAAAGATCTTGATGACAGAGTACAGAAATGAACTTCTTATGCTGCTTATGATTCCTTCTCAGTTATCCAGGATTCACCATTATTTTCAGGTCAAGATATTTTCAGATCCAGACAAGCGGTTTTTGTACTTGAGCATGAAAGGGATATGCCTTCCTTCCATTCTCTGCCTGTCCAGCCTCCAGCCTGCTCTCGAATTCATGTGAAATTCTAATTTGCAACCTCCTGTGCACTGCAGTAATACAGTTCAGCTACAGGAAAATCAAATTCTTGTGTTTGTTTTCAGCCTGGGGTCCACAAGTTGCATTTCATATTGCCAAGTTCCCACATCACAACTTTCAGTGAAGTTTGTTGTCCATGTCACTTCCAGCCTTTTTTCCAGTCTAAAATGTCCTAACCTCAAATAATTGGTTCCTCATCTGATTGTCATCCTGTTCCTCATTTGACCTTTCCCTCAACATTTTCCAGTTCTAATGTTTTCTTTTTAAAATAAGATAATCACAATTCCACATACTATTAAAGGTATGGAAAAAATCCCATGTTTCTGGAATAGCAAAAATATGTTCTCCATTGTGTTCTTTATTTTGTTCTAAGTAATTTCTAATATTTAATTGCCCTTTTTGGCCATTAATGAGTATTAAGCTGCTTCATTAACTGAAATACTATAACACCAGGATCTTACGTTTAATTTCTGAGCCAATTATTTTAAGCAAGAAGCTGGATTGATTTTGTTTCCCCTCATATTTTTAAGTTCACATTTAGCCTGAATTTCAGCTGTTACTTAATTTCTGAAGGTCTTTCTAGAATGGTTCATGGTTTTACCACATCCTCATTCCTCTAAATAACTTCCTACCATGAGTGCTGTACCTACTTACCCCCTTTCCCAGATCCTCCAACTCTTCCCCTTCCCTGGCGAAGACAGCCAAACAAACTGATTAGCATCCATCTTTAACACCTCAAGCTGAATAATATCATAAGCAACCTGCTCCAGAGAGCACTTACAATCTCAGAAACTCTGATGTTTAGTGAAATAAATAAATAAATAAACCCAACAAACTAATTAGGGCCATGAGTAACAGTTTTAAAACATGTATAAGAGTCTGCTCCAAAATGGAAAGGAATCTTTTATTTCCCATGTGTAACACACAGAAGTAGTAATATAAATCTTTAACTGCAGCAAGATTCAGGCTGGGTATTGGAAAAAATGTTTCCTTTTCCTTTCCTAATGATAAGACCAGTAAAGCTCTAAAACTGAGTTGGTTATAGAACCTGTTATCACCACAGGTATTTAAAAATAGTTTATGTTAACATCTATGAGTATGCTGTTGCAGGTGTACAGTCAGTCTTTTCTTAGAGAAGGAAATATATATACCCTTAGGCCTCTTAAAACCCTCGTTTTTCAAGATCATTTTCCTAACTGACAAATAATCCTTCATGGTTACTGAACGCTAGGACATGGCTTATAATCCACAACAGACCATCAATTGGGTTGATCCCAATGCAAAAACATATCTTTGCCCTCTGTTTTCTGCATATATAGGTTTTCATCTCTTCTAGTGAAAAGCAATGAACAACCTGAAGTGAGGCTTTAGAATTAGAAATAGACATTATTCTGCTGTCTTCTCTTTATCTTATTCCGGCTATGTTTTATTTATACAATTTTTTTTCTGCACAATTATTGAGCACACAAGAAACAAGACACAACCTGCTTTATTTCCTCATGGGTATTCACATTCTCTATCCACTGACACTTGACAAATTGCAATAAATATTCTCAAAAAGATTACTAAAGATTATTATATCTTACAATTAGCTTCTCTACGAAATGTGCCATCAGTCAGAATGATAGCAAACAGAAATCCCACTAATTTCATACTATAAAATTCCAGCTTTATAGACTCCATTACAAAATGTGCATACAGAATTAAAGTTTTGACTTTTAAACTTTGTGCACACTACTGTTTCAATATCTTGATAATAAAGCTCCTCTTTTTTTTAATTCTTGTTTTTTAGTCATAGGGTAGTCCTCCCAGTAAAACATCGTTCTAATTTGACAATGACTTTTCTTTGAGGAGAAAAAAACAAGACATGCTGGGAAAATAAACCAAGAAAAATATTTGTTTAAACAAGGGAATGAAATGCAACACCGCAATTAAAGTAAAAAAACATTTTAAACAATTTTAAAAACACCGGATGTCCATAGACATATTCTCTGTTAAAACATTTGCTGATAACTGAATTCTGATGCTCCCAGGTGCAAATATTTTGTACTTGCACTTTGGCAATTCTGTTCCTGATTATATGTCAAGATATATAGGGAAAAATAGGTATTTTTTGTCCAGTGCTTTTCACCTGTACCAAAGGGCTATATAACAAGTTATAACTGTGATTTAAAAAAAAAAAAAAATTGATTCCAGATGGGTTTAGTAGGACCCCCAGAATCTGGGAAAACAGAATTTGAGTCTAATTCTATTCTAATTTTTCCATTAATGAAACTTCCCTGTCCAACCGTCCAGGGGCCCTCTGGCACAGTCACTCTTGCACCACCTGAGCTGGGACCGAGACCTTTTTGCAGCTACACCCCCACACTCACACCAGGTTTCCTCAACTTCTTGACCACAGGATTCCCATTGCAGTCTCAGAGCTCCAGATCCTTCAAATAATTTAATCATGGTGCAATAACTAAATAAAATAAAGCTGGAGCTGGTGCCCCCATGAGGGACCCCGAACACAGGAACCCCTGGGTTTTTGTACCATCGCAGTCTGAGCACAGGAGACTCTGGGGGCCGTGGGCTCCTGCTGGGCCTCCGAGTGTCCGGTCCCCTGGCTGGGCCACAGGTCCTGTGCCCTTCTTTGTGCAAAGGGTCTCCCAGAGCCCAGCCTGCAGCTCTCACTGCAGCTGCTCACCAGTGCTTGTACCGAATGGATTCCTCAACATTTAGTACTGCAAACTATGTAGCACTCTTTAATCTGTAGAATAACGAATGCTAAAAATCAAGTAAGGAAACAGAATTTTTCTTTCAGAAAGCTTGATAAAATTCACTTAGATAGAGGAAATAATTGGTTTTTAATTGTATTATTTATGTCCATTATAATTATATAAATAGTTTAAGTTTTATTCTCAGAGAAAGACTCAGTGCATCATAGTCAGTTTTTACAAAAATGGAAAATCATACAGTCAATATCCACCTACATCATGGATAATACAGCAGCTTTAATAAAAGCTGTAGGTTAGGTCTTTGAATTTCTAGAGTGTTTTGTGGGAAGCGAGTCTAAATCACCATAGAATTAAGTGAGTAGTCAAAGTGCTTTTTCACTGGTTCTGACTATTTTTTTTTTTTGGTAGAGTGATAAATCACTTTTCTGTAGTCAAATTTCACACCTGGTATAAGGGTAATGATGTATATGAAACACTTGTCACACCCATTCCTTGGTTTGCTGCATTAAAGAAGGTAATTGAAGACAGGTGACTCAAGTTAGCAAGCTGATGAAGCCTACCAAGACTTCCTTAATACTGGTATAAAAATAAAGTGAGTTAACTATATGTTTCTGTTGTATAAATCCATATAAAGGATCCATTAAAAAAGAGTCCACAATTTACCTAGCTTCCAACTTCTTAGTAGATATAGTCAATTATTCCACTAATTCTAAAACAGAAGCTTCACAGAATGCCACTTTAAAGGATTCCCCTACTTCCACATCTGAAAAGAACAGAGCTTTTCAAACCTGTGCACTCATACACTATTATTGGGATTTATTGCTTCAGTTACTGTTACTGCAACACTTGGAAAATTCGTATTTTTTCTCCCTTTTACAAAGTGAAAAATTAATTTCATAAAACTGATACAGAAAACAGTTCTAGTATGGCTTATTATTTCTGCTACTGCTTTTTTACTTCAGATAAAGGATGTGGAAAAATTCTGGCAGTTGAATTTATTATTTACCAAGGCAACACAGTCATAACTATTTAGACTTCCTAATTAAGTTCATAAAAATTAAAAGTTTCTTTGATTAAATCTTGCTTGGGTTGTTTTGGGTTTGAGGCTATGATCCAGAAAAATAACTTTATGTATTCATTTGCCATCCAGCTAGAACAATTCAGCTGGTTTAGGTTCCTGTACTGCAAAAATAAAGTAATTTTCCTGCAATTAAGAACAGTGGTTTGGTAATTGTGTATCACATGTCCATGCAGAAGTCAGATTCAGAGCAAAAGTACATAAGTACATCAGAAGCCTTGCTTCATGGTCATATCACTTTGACAAATAACTGAGGTATAACCCTCAACAACAAAATTCCTTAGGGGAAATTTCCAAAAGCTCCTCTGTATTAATCTTTATTTGCTAAGGCAATTCAATTATTAAATAACAAAATAATTGTTCATTGTTACACAATGACTGACACTTGTGTATAGTATGCAGTATAGATTTGACTAATTGAAGTTTTGAAAATTTTGGATTTTTTTTTGTTGGAAGACAGAACAGATTTCTCACTTGAAAAATAATTTTTATTACAGCTACAAAGCTAGTGTAGGACATGGATTTTTCATTTTGCCTGCTCTTTGTCAAGACAAAAAGCAACTTCTTTCTTTTTTCGACTAGTCATGAGAAAAATGAAACAGGAAACCAAGTAAAACCTCAAAAAATGTTTTTAAACCTGAAAAAGACCCAAAAAACATAGAAACGAAGAAACAAACAAAAATTAACTGCACCCTACTAGGCTTACACACTTACCTGTAGTTTCTATTAATGCAACGTAGCAGGCCTTTACTGATGACTCAACATTGATCAGCAGTCTCCAAAAACTACTACAGATGCCTGTGGAATCCTGAGATTTACGGAATAGTGACTAGCTACTAGAAGCAGCTTTTCCTTACCAGGCACGTGGGGAAAGGTACACGACAGAAGTGGTTATGTGAAGGAGCAGGAACAATTACCCTTGGTCTGTGGACTTGGAAAGGGAGGACAACAGGTGAACCTCCTCTTTGGACATAAACTAAGAATGTACATAGGGAAAGAAAGTGTACTGTTTCTTCCAGGACAGTTTTGTTGTGTATTCTTTTATTCTCTTTTCTTCTTCAGATCAAAACAATGACAAGTCACCCAGTTCTTCAACAACTCAAATCCCTCTTTTTAAGTTAATTTGAGTAATATGAACTTTAATCCTATGCTTCCTTATCGAATTAGAAATGAACAGAACAAAGAGGCAATATGCAATGCATATGATCCATGCTGAAGCTGTGTGAACATATAAAAAGTTGTGGAATTTAAATAATTATTTTCAAACTTAAGTTTGGACATACTTATTTGTCCTAATTCGAATGCTCTTATAGGTAACTTTATACTTCTATTTAACTTGAAAGGCTGTATAACAGGTACTCACATTGCCATATTCTATTCAATATTTCTGTGTTCAAGCATTTCAGTCATATTGTCAGGCAGAAGAAGAAAAAAACCTGTGCCTGCTCATCTAAACATACATAAATCAGACATTATAATAATGGGAACAAAATTAAAGAAAACTGTAAACTGCTAAGAAAGATAAGTTATCAGGACAAATTTAATTATTACCTTTCTTTAAAAAAAGACCCAAAACACATTTCCAGTCATTAAACGATTTGTAATGTTTTTTCTCTCACATACATGCTAGCAAAGCAGATGTTACCTGTTTACAGAACTACCAATTTTGTCTCACAGTAGTTACATTCTGCCATTCTGCCAAAGAGATGTGAATCTTCTGTATATCTCTTGAGAGCACTTCTTTTCCTCTCACTATCCACTTTTAATAGTGAAGATAACAATTTTCAAAAAATACTAATACCCTTGCTCCATAAATACTAGAAATATTGTTAACTAAAGTATGTATCCAATGACTAAAGCAAAGTTCAATATCAGAGTCAGCTTAAGAACCAAAAAAGGTTCATGAAAGATTCAAGTTATATTTTTCATTTCTGTAATTAGAAAAGCTTATACAGGTCTGCTGCAATATGATAAAATTCACTAGGCCATCCACATAGAAGTGCATACTGCATGAATATTTTGGTCCCAAAATACAGACATCATAGTCATGTAACTGAATCAGGAAGAGGTCACATGAATATATCATCTTAGGCTTTCCTTTGCTTTCAATGTCTATAAATAAATCTTCTGGTAAGCAGCATGTGTTAACATCTAAAACAAAGGTGTGCTTAGATGCCTCATGTTGTAAATCACCACAAAACCCACAAACAAATGAAGGAAACCAATATCCAGAGCAGATCTTAAATTAGTGGTGGTCGTGGGTAGGTGGATTCTCAGGAGATTTAGCTTTACTTCCAGTACTTGCTATTGGTTGTTTTTAATATCTTTTTATACATTAAAAGCCTTTATTTCTTCATAGTAACATACCAAGGCCTGTCTTCCCCCAGTAAGCATACAAATTTCTCCCAGTAACCACAGCCTGTTCACTGCAAATGGATCCTTATGATGACAGCAGAGTTCTTTGATGGAAATTCACACAGAACTCTCTGACAGTTCTCAGAAGATTTTAAAAATAGAGTTGGGGTTTCCGTTGTCAGTCTATTCCTTCAACAGTGGTTAGACCAAAGCCTAATCATAACTCTGGAACATACTCCCGTATCTTATATCAAGCCACCAGCAAGGCAGAATAAGCAAATATACAGCAATAAAACATAGTCAGTCCTTTTCACAAAAAAAACCAAACAAACCTAAACAAAAACAAAACCAAAAAAAGCTTTGAATCAAACATTGCTTCAGAAAGTCAAGCAGTGTAATATTGACCATTTTGCTGCTTTTTTTTTTTCAATTCAAATTCCAGGCTGTATACTTGCCATTGAAGCATTTAGATAGTTTGCTGCCCCTCATATCACAGCTTTCTCTACCTCTCCCTTTATGCAGTTCTTCACGGAAATGAGGTAGCATGAGATAGTGACCACAAACAGATATCCACACCAAATACCAAGACCAAGTGTAATATCCAAAATATTTATCTATCATCTGTCATTAAAGCTGAGTACTAAATACTCTTTGAAAATCACTCCTTTGATTTCAAACTGTAATGTATGAGAAAAAGAAGACTTATTAATAGAGCTGGGGTAAACTAGTTATGCAGACCAGGCTAGTGCACCTCAGGCAAATTAAATATGTCCTCTCCTATCAGGCAGAGCCCTGTCTTTCTTTATGAAAGTGTTCTGGTTTCAGCAGGGGTACTGAAAGTGTTTCTTGACAGTGGCTGGTATAGGACTATGTTTTGGATTTGTGCTGAACAGAGTTAATAACATAGAGATGTTTTTGCTTTAGCTGAGCAGGGCTTACACAGAGCCAAGGCCTTTTCTGCTTTTCCTATGGCCACACTGGTGAGGAAGCTGGGGGTGCATGGGAGGCTGGGAGGTGACACAGCCAGGGCAGGTGACCCCAACTGACCAAAGAGATATTCCAAACCATATGGCATCATGCTCAGTATATACAGAGGGTGGAAGAAGACGGAAGGGGGGACATTTGGAGTGATGGTGCTCGTCTTCCCAAGTCACCATTACAGGTGATGGGGCCCTGCTCTCCTGGAAATGATGAACACCCATGGAAAGCACTGAACTCATCCTTGTTTTGCTTTGCTGGTGTGCATGGCTTTTGCTTTCCCTATTAAACTGTCTTTATCTCAGCCCATGAGTTTTCCAACTTTTACCCTTCTGATTCTCTCCCCGATCCTGGTGGGGGACTGAGCGAGCGGCTGCGTGGGGCTTGGCTGCCAGCTGGGGTTAAAGCGGGACAGAAAGGAACTGACATTAAGAATACACGTTAATTAACAGAATGGCAGATTGACTAAAAGCATCAAGATATACACCATGCTGATCAAGGAAGTGGAATTATCCAAGAAAGGTGTACCCTGCCTAAGTACCTTATCATTACTTACTCAATGGACATGTTAGAGCAGGTCCCAAGGAGGGCTGTGGAAACAGTCAGAGGTTTGGAGCAGCTCTCTTGCCAAGAAAGGCTGAGAGAGTGGGAACAATTGTCTCATCGAGAAGGCTGAGAGAGCTGGGGTTGTTCATCCCAGAGAAGAGAAGTCTTCAGGGAGATCTCAATGAAGCATTTCAATACTTAAAGGGACTTATAAGAAAGATGAAGAGAGACTTTTTACCAGGGCTTGTAAGGACAGGATAAGGGACAACAGTTTTAAACTAAAGGAAGATTGATTCAGATTGTACTCAAGAAAGAACTATTTTAGAATGAATGTGATAAGACACCAGAACATGTTGTCCAGAAAAGCTGTGGTTGTCCCATCACTGGAACAGGTCTCTGAGCAACCTGATCCAGTGAAAAATGTCCCTGCCCATGGCAGAGGACTGGACTAGATGATCTTTAAAGTTCCCTTCTGACCCAAACCATTCTATGATTCTATGAGTTGTGGTGTCAGTGCTGGCATGCTTTGCAACTCTCACATTCATAACCCCTGGCAAAGGTTATATAAGCAAATGAAGAAATATACTAGACATACTAGGAAAGGAAGGTATTATAGTTCATTTTAATGGAGCATCCTTTTGGAGAGAGAAATGAATGTAAGATATATTATTGTGTATGTACATACTTGCATATATTTTGTTTGTTTTACCCATTTGTTTTACATCTGGTGCAAGTGAAGCAGGCTAACCAGTTAGCAGCAGGAAGATATAACATAGAACATCCGTAATGACAAATTTATAACAAATTTATTTTCTTTTCAGAAATCAACTGGTTACTGAAGTTCGCAAATGTAAGATATTTTGGCATAATAAACCCAGCCTGCAGGGTTTAGCTTAGAAATTTTTACTGTTTGAAAGAGGATCATAGATACTAATGGAATAGCCAGTGTCTTGTCTCAATTACAGATGAACCAATTTAAAAAACTTGACACCTGACAGCAAGAAGGAATCCAAATAGAAGCTGTCAGCCTTTTGGAATCTTAGTGCATGACCACTACCAGATTAGTAAAGATACCAACAGCAATAAACATTTAGATCATATCTATTTCAAAATGAGAATGGGTGTGCACTGTATTTAGCATATTCTTTAAATCATCTATTCTGTCTATGACTGTTCTCTCTAAACTATCAACTATAAATATTTCAGATATGTATTCAAAACCACATTTGTTAGAAATGTAAGATTTCCCTTTTGGACTAACAGTTTTTGCTAGGAAACCTAAATGCTGACTTTAAGGCAAAAATCCTATGGATTTTTTTAAAGAACCCAATACCATCCAGGATTTTACACATTGTCTATATCAATTGTTGACGAAAGGGATACTTAATGTACAGCTTTGAAAATGAGGGACATACAGTGAGACAAACAATTATCTACCTTAAATTTTAGGAACTCAAAACAAATTGTAAAAGGTCCTACAAAAAGAATAAACAAAGCAGAATTTGCTCAGTCAGTATATGAAGTTGTAGGCTAGCTGCTTTCTGCATGAAGATAGAAGAAACCTTTGCAGACACTTTGATTTTTTTAAAATAGTAAATCTCAGAGAAGATTTCACAATGTCACAGTGACCTGAATTTAAGTCTTATTCTTGTCAAGTGTAGGCAGCAGAACCACAGACAAACAGGCAGTAGCATTTAAACGCACACAGAGAGTTTGCAAGACCCAGGACTTTGCACCAGATCTCAGAACCAGAGTGAGTCTGTGAACAGCCAATAAATATTTACATGCTACTTACCCAGATTTTAGGAGGAAGGGAAAAAAATAAAAGACGTGAGGGCTGGAATGTTACCATAAATTATTGGGTTTTTTTGCCAGTGACTCAAAGATGCTATGACACCAGCTATGAGATAAAAGAGGTCTGAAGCACAAATGCAAGGTACCACAGGGTCTAGAATTGTTTAATGCCTCTTTGTAACTATTGTATATCTTGGGGAAAGCAATGACAGGTTTTAAAGAGATTTCAGTCAAGAAAGCAGAGTTTTAGATTAAATCTGGGGCTTCTTCCCCAAACCTTCTATAGGCAAGACATAAACACATCTGTGAGCATATAGCTCATGAGCTGCCAGGCAAATGTGGATTGGTAAGAATGGGAGAGCTATGAAACAGTTTCAAATTTACATATATACATGGGGCATCACAAATTATACAGAAGAAGAATTCTAAAGGAACTACAACACCTGCAGTTACTCTGTACTAGCAAATATACAGATATATTAATGTATATTTGAGCATTCAGTCAATATACAGGTATATTAAGGGGTGTAGAAGATATTGAAGAGCTTTTACATGCAGTGCTCTTCCTCAAACAATTAATTAAACTTCTCTGATAATATCCTTATTGAGAGAATGGCAGAACTGTGTGCCATCACGTATGTGGTGGTATATATTACCTAGACAAAAAAAATTCTGAGCATAGCTTTTAAAATTTACTAGAAAAGTGATACATTTCAATGGTAAAATCCATTCTGTGGACCTAGATATATATATAGAGTAGATGGATAGATAGATAAATTCATAGATACACGAATCAGCATCAGCCACAATTGCTTCTCCAATGTTAAACCACAGAATTAAAGAAACTTTATAGTTTATAGGGCTATGGTGCCTACAAATTATTTTAAAATATTCTTAATATGAGGCTATAATGCCTTTGAAATCCAGCTGTATCTTCCATTTCTTAATCCATACTCCATTATGCTGATACTGCACTATGTATATGCACATACCTGCTAGTTTGTTGTGTTTTTTCTATCAGTAAAACTTTTTAAAGAAGTCTGCTAAGGTGAATTACATTCCTATTTCAACAAAAAGTTCTGGAAACCATAAATTACTGTCATGTGTATTTGAACTCAACTATCCATTAGAATCCTGAATTATGACTTCTGAAATTTATTTCAGAAGTGAGGTCTCTGATATTTTTGGAAATTCTTTTAAACAAAAACCTCACTAATACTCGGTAATCATCCACATCTGTTACAGTTGAAAAGAGAAAAGGCATCAGATGCAGGGAAAATTACAACAGAAATCTTTCAAACAGGGTTTGAAAAACACAGCAGATACTTTAACAGCCTTCATACAAAATACATGAAATAGAAAAGACTGAATAAAGTAGAAGAGCTAGCACAGAAATAAAATGCGAACATTTAAGTACATTCAACTGCCGTCCATTCTATGTCAAGCATTTACGCATATTAAAAAAGCTGGGCTATAAAAAGTTAAATACTCGAGGTTTAGACAAGAACTGGCAGGGACAGGATATTGAAAGAGCATAAATGAATCATATCCATAAACTATACCCTCCAAAATAAAATATTCAACCCACCAACAAGCAGCTGCATGGCAGTTTTCCCTGCATAGTGGTTTAAGTCTTACAATTACCGCTACTGCAGGAGGAGATACCTACAAACCTGCAAGCAGTAGCAATGTCTTTAAAAAGTGACAGATCAGTCACTATCCTCTAGCAAACTGAGTGGGAATATGTGAGATAACTACATGTTCAGTCACTGACGTCATTACATTGGAGCTATAACTGAGGGCAAGTACAATTACTGGAAATAGAATGATTTCTATAAAATTAGGAAAAATATTTCTCAGTGTCTACTAATTGACGTTACAAAGCGTAATAAAGACAGTTTAGTTTGCTTTGTGAGTTTTTTTCATAAATTAGATGGTGTCAAAGTGCACTTAATACTGCAATTAAGCTGATTTCTATAGAAAAGTCAGTATCACTGTATTCCCACTGCTCCTGTCCCAAATAAGATGTTAACAGTGCTTGCTTACTTGCAAATCACTTCATGAGGTTCACTCAAGAAGTCTGTAACACCTGTTCTACCAAAAATCAGCCAACACATTCACTAGCAAATTAGAGAGCCGAACCGCGATATGTTTCTAGCAGAGAAGTCCATAAAATTTAAATGTTTAATAATCACTTACATACTTTGCACTTTACAAATTCACATCAAATTATATTCACCAGCCAGCCACATCACAGGAAACAAAGGATACCCAACCGTCTTGTCACCAGGCAGCAGGAGGGGTCCTAAGAGACGAGGGGAATGGAACCAGGTCTCTGCCCAAGGCAAGAGGTGAATCCCCTCCTGGCCTACCTCACCTTCCCAGGTGCCCTCATACAATAGGTGTGAGGCTCTGGAAGTGAGGGTCAAGCACACGGCAACAGGGACAAAGGTTCACAGGCTGGGGGATTGTCCAGGGTGAATTAGTCTGCCTGACACACCATGACTGCCTCAGGTATGAAAAAAAGTCATCCATGATTCCCTTCTGAGAGAAACAGAGGGATCAGTATGATGATACAAGACCCAAACCATAGGGAAGTCTGCTGCCTCCTTGGGGTCCTGGTTAGAGATGCAACCAAGATATTCTGCAGTCTGGTACAGCCCTCTGATTATTATCCATTACTGGGTTTTCAGGTGGGCAGTGATGGAGTCCCAAGAAGAAGCTTGAGGAATATCAAGAGGGACCCCACAGCTTTGGGGTAACTCGTTGAGGGATCTGGAGCACAAGTAGTGTTCTCTATCCTGGCAGTTGCAGGGAAAGGTGGGAGTAAGAAGATCACACAGATGAATAACTGCTCTGAGCCTGGTGTTACCAGCAGGATTTTGTGGTTTTTCATCACAGATCGGTTTACAAAACACCAAGCCTGCTGACAACAGATGGGGCACACCTGTCCCAAAGCAGAAAAAGGATCTTCACACAGGCTTTAGCAGGGCTCTGAAGCACTGAAAGAGCTTTAAATTAGATTTGAAGGGGGAAAGGGATAAAACCAGGCTTGCTAGAGATAAGCCTGAGGGTAGCATAACAGGGACCTTATCACTTTCTACAACTACCTGAAAGGAGATTACAGGCTGGTGGGTGTCAGTGTCTTCTCACAGATAACAAGTGACAGGATGAAAGGAAATGGTCTGAAGTTGCAACAGAGGAGGTTTAGATTGGATGTTAGGAAAATCTTCACTAAAAATGTGGTCAGGTCATTGGAATGTGCTGCCCAGGGAAGTGGTGGAATCATCATCTCTGGATTCAATGTGGCACCTGGGGACTTGGGGTTTAAGTGGTGAACAAGGTGGTGCTAGGTTAACAGTTGAACCCAGTGATCTCAGATTTTTTCTAACCTTGAAAATTCTATCTTGAGTTGGAATTGACCTTTAGAGACTGTCTAGTTCTACCTCTATGCCGAAAGTAGAGTCAACATCAATGAGGTGCTCAGGACCACATTCAATTAAGTTTAAACATGTCCTGAGACAGAGACTCCACAGCCTTTCTGGACTACCTGTACCCAAAATAGGAAAAAATAATTTCTTTTCAGGACCATGATTGAAGTTTGCTAGTGAAACTCTCTAGACTCACAAGCACACAAAAATTTGCAGTTCCCTCAATTATCAGCCCAGGCCCTCTACCTCGTACTTGGGCCTTTTACTTGCCAGTTTGAAGTTTGCTTTGCAAATTATACACACATTGCCCTCACACTTCAGGTTAGAGGAAAATTTTAACTGCAGTGTCACCCCCATCATATGGGCCCTATGAACTCTAGTTCCCACTCCAGCTACTCACACTAAGACCCTCACTTCATTTCACCCAGATCCCTACAGCTTGCACCTAGGACCAATGACCCACTGTCCTGCACCAGCAGTTGGCGCTGAAACTCTTGCTTGCTCCAGATGCTGGTACAGAAACCGTGTGTCCCTTCACCCAAAGTCTGGTTCCAATTCCTGCCTCAAATCCACTCGCCCCAGATCACTCAGTAGCTGTCAATCCTTCTAAGATCTGTGGAGCACAGAGGTACTGATGAAGATGCTCTTGCTTGCTCTGGTTGCTGGCACCACATACACAGAGACTGCTTCATCTGAGGTCTGATTCCAGCTGCTGGCTCCAAGTTTGCTTCTGGTTTCCCCAGTTGCTAGCTTCACTCCTTACAGCACTCATGAACAGGGAAAATAGTGAGTATTAAATAGGAAGATAAACTGCTGTGATCAGGCATAGGGCTGCCAGGCAAGAATACTGACTGGGCACTGTTGATGCAAAACCAGCCCTTTTTATAGCTCCAGCTTGTCTATCTCCTAGTACCACCTTAGTATTCCCCACTCCCCTTCCACTAAACAGCTCTTTCTAAATTTTGCAGTCTTACAGATCACCTTCAACTATTCAAAATCTTCATATTTGCTGCCTTATCAGTTACAAAGTCCAGATGGGCCCTCTCCAAATGCTGCCTATATGTTCTTAATGGGCCATCAATTAACAGCTGAAGAGCTCTGGTCTTTGCCACCATCTCCATTTTCCCATGTCTACTACAGTTTGTATCTCTGTGTGGTTTGGTTTATCTAGCAATCCCCCCCACTTCATCCTTCCTTCTCCACTTAGTCCCTGTTTTAAGAATAAAAGGAAAAACATTCAGCAAAGATTTAGTGCTGCTTGGGGAAGGAAAGTACTGGGGGAAAAACCCCATAGAATGCTTGAAGTTTGTAACTTCAAAACCCGCAACAACAAGAGCACTGCTTTCTGAACACTTTACACAGCAGAAAAAGGTAAAGGCTTCACAGTATGTTGGGTTGGCATATGTCCCAAGATGTATAAACACTCATGGGATTCTTTAATGCTACACCACCATAAACACCATTGGTTCAACTGATTGCTGGTGCAAATACAGCACACAGGTGTAAACAAGGAAACAAGAAATTCTTATTTCTGATATCCTGTTTCAAATGCAGACACTCTTCTCTTGCAGTGTAAAAATTTTTCTTCCTTAACTTTACAAGTTACTGTGTGTCTGAACTTTTCAAAATTCATGATCATACTGCCTGCTTCCATGAAACCTTCATTATCACCAAGAGTTAAATTAGATTTTCTAATCATGAATACTAGGCCAATTTTACACTTGCACATATGTTAAGTTGGATTCAACTCTCTCGACACACGAAGAAAAAGGAAATTACAAAGTTACAAAATCTATCACCATTTCAACCTGTCTTACAGGGAAACTGTTATATTCCCACTGTGAGTTTCTGCCATAGAAATTACTGCCTGACATCCATGATTTCAAAATGTTCATGTCTACAAAACTCATCTGGGGAAAGACAATTACTAGAGATATGAATATTCAAGTATTCTGTGATTTGGGGGTTTTTTTCTTGGTTTTTTTTTTTCTTTTCAAATCTAGAACAACATTTTTCTTCACACAGAACTTACAACTTTCTATTAATCTAAACCTGTGGAGTATAACCAGCAAAACCTCTCATTCTATTTTTATTACCACTGGGTAGATCAGTGATCTAAGTTAAGTCAATTCCAATCACAATACAACCAGAAGTATCAGTGAGATAGGCAGAGATTTAGAGCGCATCTTCTAGACCTTCTCTTCATAATGAGTTATACAAGAAAAACAGAGAGGCTTTAAAACAAAATATAGAGAGATAAATAAATGTTCAGATTTTAATAGAATAATTTTAATAGATCAGATTGAAAATTAATTCAGTGACAAATCAGGTGTCTGAAGTCAGAGAATGGATGAGATTTTGAATAGCTGTGCCCAGACAAGACCAAAAACTTGGTAATAAATGACTAGAGCAATTAGTGCAGGTCTTAAACAATGAAGACAGAGTTATAAAACATTAGCATAGAGAAAAATCTCTTCAAACTAATGCACCTGGCACCACCTCCTGTAAAATCTGGTTCTTACTTCCTTCATAGCTTATCCTGGGTTAATAAATATTCCCTCTAGTACAAACTTCTTATTGTCTCCATATAAACATAATCTCAAACTATCACCTTGGATCCATAAAAAAGTCAGGATGCTGAAGATTACTATAAACTGTATCACAGAATCCAGCAGAAAAGAGTACCTGTAATTTCTGTAGAAGTTCAGCAATCATTAGGATGAAGTCCAAAGCATAGATCTTTAGTTTATCAGATTTTTTGCTTTTTTTTTTTTTTAAAATACTATCTGTACATCCACATTCTGTTATCAGTTCTACTGTCTCCGTGCTGACCTACACTCTACCACCACCAAATTTTTGCACTCATGGAATTTTTTTGGTTCTTAGAGGCTCATTTAAGATTAAATAAACAATATAGGCCAATTTATTTGTTAATTTCAAATACCACACTATCTCAAAATCAAATTAGTATACTACTTTTTTTTTTCCTTTGGTGCTAAGGCACAGAAATTTGAATGCTTAAGTAAGGTAAGAAAGAGATGTTCCAGCAGTTATTCCCAACGTGTTCTCTGACGCTGTCATCTTGGTAGCTTTTGTCTAAAAAATACAAGTGGTTTGACCTGGAAGTCATAAGAAACTTTCAGAAAATTATCACTCATTGAGCAGTCACATTTGTCTTTTGAAAATTAAGATATTACATTAAAAAACTCTTTACTGGACTTGATTTCATTCATTCAAGTTTCAAAAATGAAGGCTTGATGGTACACACTACGTGTGTCAGATACAAAATAGACAGATTTTTTGCCTGAACACTTTTGTTTAGGTCCACTTAACTTGGATCCCTTAGAAAAAGTTCCTGAAAATCTGAACCTGGATCTAAATTTCCTGCCTCTAGACTATTTGTGAGAAAAATGGGGGCCATGATACTTTTTACTCCCGTTATTTGGGGAATGGGTGGGAAATATTCTGGACAGAAAACACTTAGAGTTTTTTATAAAGTTCTGTTGACATAGTGAAATCTCTGAAGTGCTTTTTAATCAGAGAATAAGATTGGTTGAATATTTTACTTCCAATTATTTTGGGACCCAGGGGGCTCTGATTTGATCTTGAACCAGATTCAGAATGTCATGTTAGTTGGTTAACATTGGTATGTCAATCTAACATGAATACAAAGTATTCATTCTTGGCAGCCAAAATTAAAACTGTGACACAACAATGAATGTGTATTAAAATGCTAAAAAAGAAAAAAGCCAAAATCACAAAAAAACCAACCCCCATACATACTCCAAAATTCTGCAACAGCATAATCTGTCTACAGTCACAGGAGTTATTACTGTGATATTAATCAGATAGAAATTATTTGATATGTCAGCAAGCCCCATTTCCCTTACATTATCCTTCCTTCTCTGTAGTCAATAACGCACACTGCCTTGCAAAGTATTTTTCAACATCCACAAGAAACTGTTGTAGAGCCACAATAAAAGGATAGAACTGAACATATTTGCCATCATGCAAATTCTAATTAAATTTTACACGTATACCCGTATACATGGTGGTAAAAACTGGCTGTCTATTGGAGACCTTTTGGAACACCTCTTTCTCCTCAGACAAGATTTTTAGGCAGAAATAGAGAACAGTAGGGTAACTAGCACAGAAAACTTCCATGCTTACTTGACTGCTTAGTAACTAAATGAGCATGCAAAAATACGTTCTCTTTAAATGATTACACCATGATAATTAAACGCACTAAGAAAATGACAGGCATGCTTAAGGCAGTTTAGCCCCCACATACACAGCTTTCATCAGGTTGTGTAAGTATACAATGCAAGTATACAGTGCTTATCTGTGTGTTTTGACTGAGCATACAATAACAAAGAGCCTTTTCACTTTTCATATTTTTACTAAATGCTGACCGTTCATGCTATCAGCTGGTACATTTCAAATGAGAAAAAGCTACCAATGAAACTGAAAGTAGGCTACATAGTATCTTTAGTCACCTTCAGTAGCCTGACATCTCTCGAGTGTGGTTGTTAGGATAAAACCCTAAGGATAACCCTGAGTTAATTGCTAGGAATAACATTTCCTTCACAGAGATAAGAGCCAAATAATTGAAACATAAACATAGCAGACAAATGCATAATAAATATATTGGGCTGAATGTTAAAATCATTAAACCCCTAATTAGAATACAGACACTTTTGACAATTAAGTGAATGAAACATATTAGAAACATATTTCTGCACTTTTGTTCAAAAAAGATTGTGAAAATCTTGATCATCTTTAATGATTACCTCTCTGTAGTTCTAGAAGAGAACGCAAAAAAAGAGACTTAAAGCTTTATCTGCTAATCATTATTGAATACTTCCAAATATTGTTACCTATAGAATCATATTTCACAGTGAGGCAGATTTCATACTGTATGGGCATCTACAGTTTACTAATGCAGTCAGATAATATATGATTTTTACATATACTGTAAACAAATTATATACTCTTACACTGCAGAAAAGGCAACTGCACTGCAAAGGCACCACTCACTATTCTTTTTTAAAAATGTTCAGATGAGAATGCTGACATGATATATAACAAGAGAGAAAAAGCTATTTCAAATAACATTTTTCCACATACAAATATTCCAGACCTGTGAATGCTAAAGGCCTGGCTGCAGAGAGATTTCTCAGTTTTCTGACTGTGTCTGTGTGAAAGATTTGCTTTCTCATGGACGCTATGGGAAAACAGTTGGGAGATTTTGTAAACTATGGTATTGTTATGATACCAAGGAGAAAATATCTGAAGTGAGTGTTGTTGGGTTCAGCCAATCCCTCTGGGGGGTGGTTGGTCAGTGAACCAATGACCTTATGTCAGTGTCCAGCATGCTAAGGTACATACGCAAATTTGTAAATCAATAAAGGGTCGGTTTCTTCTCGTACTAAACCATCCATGTCGCTTTATTCCTCGGTCTCTGCTTGCTAGCGACACAGACCTCTTTGCAAATCAATTGTTTTAGTCTCCTAAAAAGGTTATATGCTAAACTTTGAGAAGAGTTATATACTTGGAGAAAGGCAGGTATGAAAATAATGGTGTTAACTATGAAGTGTTGTATATTGTCATCAGACTTAAAAAGGGCTCTCTGCCACATTCAAGTGTCTCACACTCTCTCCTCCATCTTTAACAGAGTAGGTATTTTAGTCCAAACTAAAACTGGCTAGAATGATAGGAAACTTACAATCTGCTACACTCAAAGTTGGCAAAAGCTTCAGTTCTACAGTCTTGCTTCTGTGTTTTCTGTATCTAATCTGTATTCATTAGTACAGGGCTCAAAGACATCTGAAGCTCTGACATAATCCTTTTCTTGTTGTATTTTGATCCATGTCCATTAAAGGAAAATATCTTTATGGGAAGAATAACACTCCTGAAGTATCCTTCTATTTCTAGATAAAGTCTTCTGCATCACTCCTAACTTCAGTCATTTTTATCACTATCAAAACGTTGCATCACTAGTTGCAAAGTTCACAGAACACCAACTTTAAGCCTATACCAATAATTTTTTAGTGGTCTTTTTTTTAATGGGAGCTCAAGAGGTGTCTCTGAAGATTCACTGCAACCTACCTGACGGAATTTCTATACAGAATCAGCAAAATCTAAGTGAATAAAATGTTTCTCACCATTGTACTTCAACATGAAGATCCTAAAAGAACACTTGCACTAAGCTGAACCTACCTAGCCCAGCTATCAGTTCGCCTTTTTCAATTTTGCACATCTCTCATGTCCATTCCTTGCATCATTTCTCACCACAGTCTTTGTCATATATTGATTTTCTTCACTCTTCATTTAGCACATCAATCTTATAACCACTTCTCTCTATTTGTGTATTCTATCTGCCTTCTCCACCCCATACCCAGTGTGTCTAGCTCAGCTAAAGGAGAGTTCTGGCTACTTCTGGTATGTATGGGCGTACCAAATTCCCAGACACTGTTTTTAAGATGTAAACTCTCTTTCTTGATGCAGACACATCTTGCATGAAAATTTCATACCCAGCTAAAAAACCACGAATGTAAACTTTTTTTTTTAAATAATATAATGAAAGAAGCCAACGTAAACTTTAAATCAGTGTCAGTTCAGTGGTTTGATAGTTGTCAAATGTCCCAGCCAGATCCAGTGCAGCACATAAACAAATGTGCAAGATTTAATATACAGTAGATCTTTAAACACTTTTCTTAAGCATGACAAAATGTTGATCTGTCTGTTACTAAACTGAGTCTCTACTGAAAAAATATAACTGTGTTCTGTACCAGGTAGGTGCTAACAGGGCTCCATCAATTTAATTAATCTGTTCCTTATTTGTAATCAAAATGTAAGACAAAGATCCCTTTACCCATACATTAGGTCTGTTCTTCAAGGTATGCCATCACATATATTCTGTTCAGAACTCACTTCACACATGTGAAAGATACTTGTTTGATCACGGGATGTCTGGATCAGCAAAATGTGGAAATGTAGCGGGTTAGAGACTTGTCTCCCACAAGCTTATCTCAGTTTATCTACAAGAGTCTGGGAGCATCTGTTTAAGAGGCAGACACCAATCAAAAGACCTCCATGGCATACAAACATATCTAAACCAAAACAGCCTGTGTCATGGTCACCAGTGACAAAGAAGGTCATGAATGATGACTTTTACCACCTCTTCTCTGCCTCCTTCTCCAGCCCAAATGTGAAAAGGGACAAAATGTTCCAGTTCTCTCTATTTCTCTTCCACTGTGCCTCCTTCTACCTTATTATATAGCCCCTTAATACTTTGTTTCCACCTCTCTCATCTCTTTTATCTCTTATTTTGCATAGGAAGCACAAATGGATAAATATGATCTATTTGCAAAAGAGCAGCACCTGTTTTTTTTTTTTAAATCTCAAAAGCTACATATCTATCTCCTTCCTCATCAAGTCCTTTGCCATGCTGGAACTTTCTACCCTCTCTCTCCTTCTCCTTCTTTACCAAGATCTTCAGATTGAGGATTCTGCCTCAATTCTGTGATACTAATTTTTTTCCATCTAAAGAGAATTGAAGAAAAATGTGAAATTCCATCTCAATTTATCAGAAATAAAATAGAAACAGAAAAATAGGTAACAGAACCTGACAGGCAGCAAAGCACAGTGAGATAAAAAAAAAAGTATTCATAAGAAGTTATTTCAGAAATATATAGCACAAGCCATGGGTTCAATTAAATTTGAAGGGCATGTATTGCCAAGCTGTTTCACTCTGTGCATTTCCAGCACACAAATGATTGAGTTTAAGAAGTACTTCCAAAAAAAGTGAGCACTCACAGCACCTATACAACAAGCCAGATAGGTTACTTTATTTTCTTAATATGTGAAATCTTAAGCCTGAGAAAGCTTCTAACATATTTGTAAGATACTGTACATTAATTACAAAAGTAAGTAAAGTACTATCCTTTCCTAATATCTTGTACACTGAGTATAAAATTCTTACAGAGCACCACGTGCAGTATTTTGCTAACTGAAATAACTACTGATATATGAAAGAAAACTGTTATGGGGCAGTATCAAAATTCTACCTCAAAAGCATCAGATCAACTTATTGAATAACCTAAATTAAAAACCCAAAATACAGTCTCCTTTTTTCCTCAAATCCCATTGAATAATGAAGAGTAGAGCTTACATACAGGGCTGGACAACCGGCAAGTGTATGAAGTTTAACAAGAGCAACTGCTGGATTCTGAGCTGGAACAGGGCAACCCTGGTTATGTATGTAGACTGGGGAATGAGAGGCTGGAGAGTAGAGCTACAGAAAGGGACCTGGGGGCCCTGGTTGATGGCAAGTTGAACATGAGTCAGCAGTGTCCTGGCAGCCAGGAGGGCCAAGCGTGTCCTTGGGGGCATCGGGCCCAGCATCGCCAGCCGGGCAAGGGAGGGGATTGTCCCGCTCTGCTCTGCACTGGGGCGGCCTCACCTCGAGTGCTGGGGGCAGTTCTGAGAGCCACAGTATAACAAAGATATAAAGCTCTTAAAGAGCATCCAAAGGAGGGCAACAAAGATGGTGATGGGCCTTGAGGGGCAGCTGTATGAGGAGCAGCTGAGGTCGCTTGGTCTGTTCAGCCTGGAGAAGAAGAGACTGAGGGAAGACTTCATTGCAGTCTACAGCTGCCTCATGAGGGGGAGCAGAGGGGCAGGCACTGATCTCTTTTCTGGGGTGACCAGCGACAGGACCCGAAGAAATGGCCTGAAGTTGTGTCAGGGGAGATTTAGGTTGGATATTAGGGAAAGGTTCTTCACCCAGAGAGTGGCTGGGCACTGGAACAGGCTCCCCAGGGCAGTGGTCACAGCACCAGCCTGACAGAGCTCAAGAAATGTTTCATCAACACTCTCAGGCACATGGTGTGATTCTTGGAGTGTCCTGTGCAGGGCCAGGAGTTGGACTTTGGTGATCCTTGTGGGTGCCTTCCAACTCAGAATGTTCTGTGATTCTCTGATTCTCTGATATGGTATTAGTGTTTTCTGCTTTTTATGAGTAGGCTTATTTGAAAATTAATTTAAATAATAACTGTGGGAGTTTGCTATACATAGTATTATAATACACTTTAGATCATACACAAGCATACAAATAGCCTGCACTGGCATAATAATAAATAATAAATAAAATAAATTTAAAATCCAGCTCTCAAAAAAATCGGAGTTGATTTGTAGACACCGAAAGAAATTAGGAATACTTTTAAGAGGTTGTTATATTATAACTTCCTAGTTCTTAATATTTTCTCGACAACTGAGTTGAGACACTAGGAGACACTATGGTGTGTGATGACATGACATCAAATATCTTCATCATATGATGAAGGACAGGTTTTGCTGACTCATAGTGAAACCAGTCACAGGCTTGATGATTATCATGTGGTGCAAAACTGAGCCTTTTCCCTGCCCTTAGAGGAACTCCTGTGCAGCATATATATGCAGAACCTCTAAGCATTTCTGGTTATACTTCAAGAATAGCTGGTGTATCCACTAGCCAATACATTGCTACATTATTTTTATATAAAACTAATCTTATTATCAATAGTTTTTATAAGAGAAGTCAGAACAAAGCTGAGAAAGCAGTAGTTTTGTGCATGAAGCTCCAAATTGCATAGTAATTTATGTAGTAAAACATGAAAAAAGATCTTTTACTGCAGAAAATAAGTGTTATCATAATATTGTTGCCAAAGTTTTGCAGCTTTTACTGACTGAATTAGAGAAGCTATGTTTTATATACAGAAAACTTCAAAAAGGCTTACATAACGCAGACAATGAATACTTCTGTAAACTTCTAAGAAGGGTGGACATGGATTTATATGTAACATCAACATAAATAAAGTGCAGCTGTGAATATTGGAAATATATGAACTAAGCTTGCAATGCAAGCCTGATATAACTCCTTAACAGAGACTCCCTAACTTTCCAATTCTGTATCACGGTATTTGGGATGTCAGACTTCTTTTCGCATGGCTGTTTTGTCACTGGTTTAAAATCAAGCATAAAAAAGTCTCTGATGGTTCTAGTGCACGCTAGAAGAGTTCTGAGAGAAAATTTTCTGGATATAATAATTTGAGAATTATCTAATAACTCTGAACAAAACTAATTTTATATTAAAGGCATAACACTCTTCATTGACAAAAGACAAAATATTTAAGTAACTACAGAATCACTCGCTATAGCTAGCGGAAGATATAATCTCATGGTGATTATATGTCATTTATAAAAATAACTGACTCAAATTTTTAAAATAGCACTTATTTTTAAATGTATGGCATTAACCGGAAATCATTTAAGACAAAACGAAAAGCTGGCATCCAGGTTTCTAAGCCTGAAGGTACTTAAAATACCTCACTATATTTTTAGTGTAGCATTCTTCAGGGAGACTACACCATTAGCAAAAGTACAATCTACAATTCCAGTACTCTACATGTGTGAACATTATATGATTTTTAAGAGAAACATTCACAGATAATTGTTCACATAGGCTTATTCTAAACCTCACATCTGGGAAAAACCTATATTCCACAATCCTTAACACATTCAGAGCAACCAGTCATTCATGACTTCAGCAGCCTTCATGGGATAGCCTTCTTGTTATTCTTTCTTCATTTAAAAATAAAAGTACAAAACACTTTGTTCCAAGATAGATTTCACTCTGCACTGGATAACATATACTGAGAACTTAAAATAAAGCCCATCTCCTGAAATAAGTGCTTCCCCTAAGAGTTTTCATTAAACATTTCAACCTCAGCACCACAGAACTCAACTGGCTGTTCTGAATATGATGAAACAACCTGGCAATGACAGAGGTCTGTACTGCTTTGCATTTGAAGAGATTTCTGCCTCTCTTGCTCCTACAAGCTCCTGTTTCTCTTTGCCTCCCTTGCAGAGATTTCACAATACATCTTACTTAGATTTCTTTTATTTGCCTACGAGCACAAATTCAGTGGTTTGATTGGCACTTTTCTGCTTTTTGTATCAAATGTACACAATTTTATGTCTCCACAGATAAAGAGATAATCTCATATTTTAATGCCAGTGCTTTTGCCTGAGTAAGTATATTATTTTAGTCAATGTTTTTTTATTTTTATATCTCTTTTCTATATTGGAATTGGTCAAGCATGCTAATGTTCTCTTTTCTGATTCCTATCTTCCACGTAATATATTTCAGACTTCAGTCTTCTCTTGGCTTTCACAGACAATTTTGAAAAAAACACAGACAAATAAATAAATAAACTGATAATAAATATTCAAGACAGTGAATTTAATAAACAAGACGATTATGGTATTTGCATTATATTAAATTTTATCATATAAAGTTTGATTAATGTGACAAGAGCTATTTACCAGCCAGATGTGCAAGACTGAATTTTAGAATAAAGACCGTTTGTAGTCTGAGATTCAAGCACACCAAACATAATCAAATGTTGTTCTGACGTTATAACTCTTTGATATCATTGCAAAGAAAAACAAAACCCAAACACCATCACCACTGTCAACAAAAAAAAAAGCTAACAAAATACATATGGATAAGTGAATTGAATTTTCTGTTCTAAATTAGGAAGTTGGTGAATCGAAGTGGAGAGAGGAAGTGATATGACTTGCAAATCTATTGTGTATTATGTGTTATCTGAGATAGGAGAAGAATCATCCAGTTCCACTTCTTTCTATAGAAATAGACATGTATCTAAATGGAATATAAACTTGGTGCTTCAACCATTAAAGAAAAAAAAAGACCTAAACTCTCTTATTTAGGCAGAATCTCAAAAAGATCTTAAAGACATTTGGGGTTTTTTTAAAGGGAATTCCAAAATGAATACTCAAAACATTTCATATTCTACTTTTCTTCCCTCCTCTTCCTTGAAGTTCTAATAATCTCAATTTTAAATAAAATTCTTTGCTCACCAAACATAAAAAATATTGCAATAAATCACATGTTCAATTGTCATTCATTCTAGTATGCCAGTGTAAGGGATACCAAATTTGGGGGATACAAAGAACAAGTCAACTTGTGAGTACCGCAAAAAAAGGGACGTAATAAAACAGCTGGTCTCAATTTTCTCCCTGTATGTCTGAAAACATTTACAAAAGATATTTTGTCCCACTGAAGAGTAGCAGTTACCTGTTGTCACACACATTAAGACATAAACTTCTCACAGTGTTAAAAGCCTGGATAAAGACTAATCACAGTGGCAGAGAAGCAATTTCTGATCATGTTCATTTTTTAATCAATGAGATCTGCTTATACCAAAAATATAAAGGAAATTAAAAAATCAAATTTAAATATGTATATCATCATTTTAGAAAGGAAAGCCTACTTAGAGTATTTAGCACAAAGATATTTTAGTTAATTTAACAAAGCATAACACTGAAGTGAAAGACACTGAAAAAAACAGAAGTATGGCTTCATTCTGTGAAATTAACCTGCACTTTTTTGGTCAGTGATGGCAACAGAGAGTATAATATACATTGCGTTTACATTTTATGTGTTAAATATATATATGTATATATCCCTGGTCCTGGGACTGCAACCACGACTTCCCTCAAATGTGCTGTTCCTGACAAACAGAAGTGAGTGGAAACTCCTATTCTGCCCACCAGTCCATGCAGCTGGTCTGGTCTTGTAATCAATTTCACTTCACTAGCAAACAGTTGACGCCACAGTTCTAGGGGACATTGAATCTTATGTTTTCCTAACTTAGAGTTTTAACTAGGAGGGAGATTCATACTCTCTGAGTATTTTCTGAGTAACATGAGGCAAAGGCAACCAATAATTCAGAGAAATAGTTTTTTGTGTAAATAGTAAGACCCAGGTAAACAGAAGTGGGACATATTTTAAAGATGCAGTATCAAGAGAGCTACATGTAGTACCATTAAAGACTGGGGATGCAAGTAAAAACCAAAACAATTTCAGCTATAATAAAATGTGTGCAGTTTTCAAGCTGTGCCCATTTTTTATAGCTATGTCTTTGACTAACAAGAAAAAACTAATTCTGAATAACAAGTACAACAAAAAAAATACCATCTATTGTGACTCCCATAGAATAGTAGCATACGGTTTATTTCAACACAGAAGGATGTTAAGGTCTCAGGCAAGTCGCCAGGATTTCAGTATGACTTCATTATAATGACTAAGTAATAATACAGTGAAAGTCAAATGGAAGTGTAACCAGAAGGACTAAGATGAGATTAATTTAATGTCTTCTTAGACTGCCAACACTTGATTTCTTCTTAAGAGAGAACAGATATATAGAAAGAAAAGCAATAAAATCTACATTCAGCATGCACCGGACATTAGACTTCATCATGAGACGTGTTTCCCTGGTTATAATCAGACAGCTGACTGCAAATAACTGATATACACAAAAATATATATCGTTAGGTTTTGGATCAAATTATTTCAGAAGCAGTCAAATCAGTGGTCTAGCTTCTGATATGTCACTGTGGTTTAAAATGAACACTGTTGCTTTGAGAAAAGTGGTAAATATTTACAACCTTCCTCCTCCCACAAATTACCATGCAAATCTGATTAAGTCAGTTATCTTAAAACTGTTCTGGAAACTTCCTCCTAAATCTTCAAACGTACAGAGGTTACTTTATAACCCTTGTACTAGGGTGGAGCGCAGAATTCCTTGCAAAACCCTTGTACATTTCTTATTAGAAAACCTGTATTCTCTAGTGTCTTTTATTCTTTCTGAACATGAGACTTTTACTTCAATATGATTCATAAGAATTTGTCACCTTTTCCCTTCAGAATTCATCTTGTGCTAATAAAGATAATGTATGGGCACTCCTGTGTAACTTGCAGAGCATCTCTGTCACAGCACTGTTTCTTTTCCAAAGGTCACAATTATTTCGTCATCAATTCATGCAAGAATATTTCCATACTCATAATACTTTGTTTCCCACATCCAGAACTTCAAACGTGGCAATGGTACTGTACCTGCAAATTGTGAGGCTACAGTCTGACTCATCATCTTAATATTACTTTGTCCTAACCTTGTATTACTCTTCTTGTTCGTGAGGAAAACATGAACAATTACTCTGAAGTGATGTCATCCTACACCAGAGGATCAGTTGCATCCACACTTAACAAAACCTTGCTTGGGGGAAGTTAGGAAGGAAAAGAAGACCGTCAAAAGGAGACTGGAGTAGATTTAATCATTAGATAAGATTTCTCTACAGCGACAAGACTCCTAAAGAGTTAAACTGGATATGGTTACCATGGAGCTAAGACTCCCACAGAAAAAAATTACAGCATTTTGAAACATTTGTTGGAAGCACACAGGCAGACAAATAAATGACACTGCACCACTTTCAGGCTTTATTAGGTCACTTAAATTCTACCTGCAAGTGGAAGCTCAAGGGAGGGATTTTTATAGGCTTTTACTGAATATTTCAGCCATAGCCTTTCTAATATAGAAATCTTTGACTGAGAACTGCAGATAAATTTCTTGGGCAATGGAAGACTTCACCGTATTAATGCACTTCCTTATTATCAACAATGGTTCCAATTTGTGAACTGAGGGGCTTGGTTTAACTGTGAATGTAAAAAAAACCCAACAACAACAAAACAGTAAAAAATACAAAAGAATGCTGACTTCAATCTTTCCCCTTCTTTGTAGGAACTGCATTTACTCTTGAACTTGAAAATATAAAATGGGTCCCATGCCTGAGAGGATTACTACTATAAAAATTACCTCTCAGTGGTTGGGCATGACACTGACATTTGTGAATATGTTTGTATTTTGTCTCAGACCTAACTAATGCATACTCCAAGAAAAGAGGATTTTCCAGCTCTAAAGCCATGGTAATGAAGACATAGTCAAGTTTTTAAAGGAATTTTTAAAATAAACTATTCTATTATTTGTTGAAGTATAACAGTTAGCTCTAGTTCCACTCTAATGCACACTGATTGCATGTTCTAGCTTGGATACAAGTTTTCACCATGGGTTTCCTGAGCACAAGTCAATTAACATTAGGGCTATCACACTTTATTCTTCATAAACTCAGTGATCAGGATTGCCATTCCTGCTACTCGAGGACAGTTCTCTGTGAACAGAAATCCAGCTATGACTGTAAGCCTGATTTAGTGAGTTTTGGCTTATAAACAACTACAGGGCTATTCCTAAATTTTTCCTTCTGGCTCAGCACTAAGGACTCTTTCTCTGGCTGATTCTGTCTCAGAGGGCACACTACTGATAAAGTCCTATGCCTTATACAATATTAAGCTGGGTGAGTAAATACTGTTAGAACAGCTAAGTCATTCAGTGGTAACACATAATCTGTTAACAAACTGCTTGGGGAAGAGTGGCTGGAAAGCTGCCTGTGGAAAAGGACCTGGGGGAGTTGGTCAGCAGCTGTCTGAACATGATCTGACAGTGTGCTCAGACAGCCAAGACAGTCAATGGCATCCTGACTTGTATCAGAAATAGTGTGGCCAGCAGGATCATCCCCCTGTACTTGGCACTGGTGAGGCTGCACCTTGAATACAGTGTTCAGTTTTGAGCCTCTCACTACAAGAAAGATATTGAAGTGCTGGAGCATGTCCAGAGAAGGGCAAAAAGGTGGTGAAAGGACTACAGGTGTGGCTGAGGCAGCTGGGGTTGTTTAGCCTGGATAAAAAGAGGTTCAGGGGAGACCTTATTACCCTCTGCAGCTCCTTGAAAGGAGGCTGGGGTGGGAATCAGTCTCTTCTCCCAAGTAGCAAGCAATAGGGCAAGAGGAAATGGCCTCAAGATGCACCAATGCAGGTTTAGATTGGATATTAGGAAGAACTTCTTCACTGAAAGGTTTGTCGAGCATTGAGATATGCTGCCCATGGAAGTGGTTGTGACACCATCTCTGGATATATTTAAAAGATTCATAGATGGAACATGGTTTAGTGATGAACACAGCTATTCTAGCTTAACATCTAGGCTCAATCTTAAGGGTCTTTTCCAACCTTGATGATTCTATAGTTCTTTCCTATGGTGCTATAAGGAGAAAACATATTTCTGGAACTACTTCTTTCTGAATTAAAATTAAATTTCCTTTAAAACTAAAATGTGATACTGAAAAAAAATACTCTTAAGGGCATCAAAAGCAGTATTACAGTCCTCTCTAACTGATGCCAATGTAAATAAAGACTGGTGACTATCTGAGCACCTGACATTTCACCAGTTTCTCTTAGACAGTACAGAGACATTGCACTGACAGAAGACCATACTCAGCAAGAACCTAGGAAATGTACTGCCCTGTACCAACCAGAATCTTGCCAGAAAATACCTTGGCAGGTCAGGGACTGTTTCCAATAGACAGTACAGCTAATACCCTGAGGAATTTGTTAAGCTGTATGCATGTAGGCTGTATACTTCCACTTTGTCTCAAGGCTAGAGAATTGACTCTGGCTATTTCATTTACTAATATAATCAGAGTATTTGCAGCCTTCAGAAGAGGTTTAGATACATAGCTTGTCTTCTTTTTTTAGGTTGGTGTCTAGGTTGAATTCCTATTCTTTAATATATGTCAATATGGCCTTGCTATGAAGGTGAGGAAGTCCTAGCCAAAAAGGAGGAATTTACTATGTCAATGTCCAAGAAGTGGTTGTCACCGATGTTTAAAGGAGAGTGAGACAGCAGGACTATAAACAAGAGAAAACAAAATTGTAAGGAAACCAAACATCCAGTCATATGACAGTAAGCCAAACAACCTCAGTCTACTTATTCCAGAAAAGACAAATGGAGGAGGGAATAGAATTCTTCTTTATAAATATATTGATAAATTACAGTTGGGACACATGAAAAAATCTGTAAATATATAAAAATATTTAAGCTGAAAAACTGAAGGAAAATTACTAGATCAGTGGATTGGTACCGTGATAAAAGCAGCAGGAGAAAAGCGACAATTAGCTCTAAAATTGAACTTCAGTTCAAAATGGATTCCATGACTCAAAAAATTCTTCTCAGTCCTCTGTTCTTGTGATGCATAAAGAAATGTTTCCACATTAACTGAAAGCAAATGCAAGACTAATTTGAGCAAAGATAGTTCAGATGGATGATATGTAGTAAAAATAAGGCGAACAAAACCACTGGAAAGTCTCAGTGATTTAACAAGTCTGAAGAAGAACCTATGAAGATGGCCTTTGAGGAGTAACAACAGAGAAAGTTCAGTGTTATCAGCAAAGTATCTTTCTCTGTTTGTTGTATTCCTTCCATATTTAAGAAAATGCAGCCTTGCTTATTACTGAATGTAGATTCTCCTTTGAAGTTGAATAAGAAAAGTACTTAACTATTTGCAATTTTCCATTAAGACCAAGCAAACTCCTGGTAAGACCCACAATTCTGACAAGTCATGCATATCAAAATTAATAAAAAAGCCTGCCATTTCTTATAATTCCTTGATTTTTTTATGACTTTAAACAACAAGAGACAGAAGGACAGTTGTTCTCACTCTCTTTTTTATACCCTCAGGCAGAGCTAAAGGGGAAATGGCTATGAACTGGCGTGTCAGTCTCTCCTTGAGAATATTCACTACTAATGTGTACTAACAGTGATTGAATGTAAAGATTCTCTTTATGGGGTCAACTCTATCCCCATACTTTCTTTGTTTTTTTTAATCACTATGATATTACTAACCTTCTTATCAAACAAAAAAAATCCGTCTCTGTGGGATAATTTTACCTTAGTCTTTTCCTTCCTATCCCATCAAATAATTATATCTTTTACAACTCATATTTCTGCTATCCGCAAAAATCAAATTCATTTCCAATACGCAACAAGCCAATAATTACACACTTGAGAGAGACATTGATTATTTATTTCAGAGCTGTGCAAGCCTAGGTGTCTGGTGGTATTCCACAAATCAAGCACAGCAATCATCAAAAATTTTTACTATTTGTACATTTTAGCAAACTAAGGAATTAGTGTTCATTGGCTGCAAGTTGCATAGTTCTCTTATTAATTAGTACTCTATCTTCTATTGGTTAATGATTCTCTCATTTCCCATGCTGATTACTCCACATCCTCAGGCTTTCTCTTCTTTTGAGTTGGTGGGTTTCTTGTTCCAGTGGTCACAATCTCCCCCTGCCGGAATTACCTTTAAGGCAGTTGGAGCTGATTTGAGCACAGTTGCTGAGTTGTGTTTATTGGTTTCTTCCTTATCTTGGGAGCTCTGCCAGATGGTCTGTAAATTCTGCATTCTTTGTGTCCACTTTCAGTGGGCATCCTGCTTCCCAAGCCTTGTTAACCTCCCACTAGGTCTGAGATTGCTGAAGCATGTCCAGCTCTATACCTTAACAAGGCAATTCTACCAACAAGTACTTTGTGTTTCTAACTCACGGGCATCACTTAGAACTTGCTTGTTAGCTACTCTCTGCTTCATGGATTAAATCTCCCTTCTTGTTGATTAGGCTTGAAAGTATACAAAGATCAAACATCAAAGAACATCCTTTCTTAAGGGAATATTCCACATTTTGCAACACTTCCTTTAGTTGCCATCCCTTCAATCAAGCAAATTCCATTTCTGTTAAGTTTGTGGTACTGATCACAAATGCCCATCTACAAAACATTCAAGTTAGGGGATGGTTTTTGATTTTGGTTGGGCAATCATCTATCATCTCCCACAGAGGGTAATTCTCTGCAGAGGTAACCCACTAGCATTTTCTGATTTGTTTGGGTTTTTGTTTGTTTGTTTACTCTTACGGTTTCACCCGTTTAATTTAACTTTTATTTAATCCTTCATTTTATAGTGTAACATTTAGAATGTGCTATGACTCCTATTCATACTGACCATACTTTCCTTGTGTACTCTTCTGCAGCCTGTCCATCCACACATTAAGGTAAGCTCTTTTTGTCAGAGAATGCCCTGTTTTCTCATGTTTGTACACAAGTAGACCCTAGCCTTTATCTGGGTGCAACAGAATCAAAATCAAAACTACTCAAGTATTTTAAAAAAAGCAAAACCAAAAAGTATCTTGCCCAGATAGTCTATATATTTGTGTTACATCACAGGTACTATTTTGCTTACTTAGATTAACACCACAGTTTGAATAACAGCTGCAAACATTAAGAGAGTCCTTCAAAGCACATTAATTATGCTAAAATATGGGTTTTAATCATGGCTCACTTGAGATGGTTTAAGATAATTCTTTCAAATTTGGCCATCATTAGATCACTAGATGAAATTACTACTTCTCATTGCAACATAAGGAGTGGCTGTTCTATAATGCTGAGACAAATCTTAATACAAAAGGCATAGAAATTAAATGTCTAATTTTTTTTTTAACTTGAACCACAGATGCAGTTGATCTCTCTTTATGCATCTACGGGTTCTCACATTTGGAACATTTACTTCCCAATTATGCTTTAGCAACAGTACACTCTCACCACATACGAGTACCAACGACTGACTCTTACATAGAGCTATAACATTTTAGCAAGTTCTACATATGGACATTACACTAACTCGTAAATAGCTGAAGACAAGACCTGCAGCCAATGATTCAAGCACAACTAATAGTCACAAGAGTCATGCAAACCATGTATGTACTAGGCAGAAAGTAACCAGAGTGAATATGCATAAAGAACATTGTAACACGAGAAGAAGTACTTGGGAAGAAGCAGGTGTTGCCATTGCTTCAGACCTCTATTTTAGGACAGAAGCACATTGTCCAACATTGTCTAAGACAGCATTTCTGAAAATACTGTAACTCTTGACCTTGCACATGTCCCCCACTCCCCAAATGCTTACAAATCAATATGCAATTATCCTATAATCGAACCAACAACCTTAAAAAACCCAAACAATGGTCATGTGTACCAAGAATCCTGACTACATAAATCTCTGCTTGAACAAAAGGAGGTATAAGCTATTTTTGAGACGCCACCTCAATCCAAGAAGACTACACCTGCGTGGTGACATGGTCAGATGGGAGCTAACTCAGCACTGCTAAAAGCTCACTATTTTTGCCATGTTTATACAATATTACGGAATCACAGAATCAACTAAGTTGGAAGAGAACTTTGAGATCATTGAGTCCAACCTATGACCGAACACCACCTTGTCAACTAGACCCCGGCACCAAGTGCCATATCCAGTCTTTCCTTAAACACCTTCAGTCATGGTGACTCCACCACCTCCCTGGGCAGCTCATTCCGATGCCTCATCACCGCTTCTGTGAAGAACTTCTTCCTAATGTCCTAGTTTACAGAAAATAATAACTGTGTCTTTGCCTCTGTCCTCTGCAGCTGCACTTAAGAGAAATAGCTCTGTGACTTCTATCGTAACAACTGGAAGCACCAGTTTGCTGTGAAAATCCCTGGCTTAAGAAATGATAGAAAGAGAAAAAAGAGTACACAGAAGCTGGTATCTGGTTCTGGTGTTCTAATATACCCACATTACATAGTAGCTGATAGGGTGTTTCCCTTCAGCAGTAGTGCTGGAGATTTAAGGGATAAACAGAAATAGAGACTGGATATTGTTAACTGATATTGCCTGGAAGTAGCCTGAGGTCAGGATAACCTTCCATCAACTCCCATGTTATCATTGGCTCTCTGTCTAGTTTGTTTAAGAAAAACAAAGAAAAGAGACAAGGCTGTAAAAAAATAAAAGCAGTAAATTAATCAAGATATAGTTAAATTGCATGAACATATGATAGAACTATGTAAAAATGTGATTAATTTTCTGAATAGTACTACAAATATTCTACGGATGTCATAGACTATCTTTAACAGAATATCACCTCTTTCATCTTTTTTTTTCCCTTGAAGATTTCTCCTCCTCCATTTTTTGTGTTGTGGTGAACACATTTCACCCTTTAGAATGTTGTGATTTATGATTCTGAATGTTCTTCATATTGGCAAGGGTAAGAAAGGTCATATTACCACTCTAATTGGCAAGTTAAGCTTTATAAACAGGCCCTTATTTCGTCAGTGATGTTATTTAAGCCTAAGGTCAACCGTGAGAGAAGATGGCTTGGGAAGATCCCTGGTAGAACAAAATGGGTCTTTCTAACAAAAACAAACTTCTGTCATGAAATTCAATTTACATGCTCTGAATGAATCTAGAATCTTCCACGTACCACCAAGCTTCCTGAATTTCAAATAAATCACAGAAATCTCATACTGCCTCGTTCAGCTTCTCTCAAAGTTGGTGTTTTTCAGTAGCAAGGCACCAGTGGATACAGCATTACAGCTTATTGCTTATGACAAGCAAATCTCAACTATGACAAGAAATAACAACTATACTCTGGCTAGCAGTAAAAGGTCATTAACAATAGCTACTGTAACGTATCTGCAGTTAGACTAGCTAGGCCATTCACAATGAGTCATCAAATTGTGGCTTTTCAAACCAAAAAATGAACAAAGTCCTTAGTGAGAAAAACATTTTCCCTTCTGATAAAGTTCTTTTCCTTAATAACGAATTTTTTTTAACATTATCAATATATATTCATATCAATATATTTTAAATGCAGGTGATAGCCTTCTTTTTTTCCTCTGTGAGGAAATTTGTTACTGTCTAACAACTTAGAAAATGGTAACAAAGTAATTAAAATAAACAAAGAGTTCCTAGAGATCTGCAAACTTTTTTACTAGGAAAGCAAGTAAGGAGCAACTCAACTCTTAAAGAAAAAGTTTAGTATCTGCAAATTAGAATGTTAATGTTTTCCTATGCATTTAAAAAACGCACTCTTTATTAATTCTAGTATATCAAAGTAGCTCATAAAATAAAGGAACAATGCAAAGATTTAAGTGAAGGTTTGGCACACAATCGCTATCAACTTTCCATAGACAAATCAGAAAATCAGATCTTATTAATCCCTATCAGCATTTAGTCCTGTAATGGTCAATATGAATGCAGCAAAGAATCTTTTGTCCTATGAATGTTCTTCACAAAGAGGTTACCTTGTAACTATAAATGCAAGCATGATATACCTGATCAGACTGAGGTATTCCAAATTCTAAACTCTACCTTCCTCAGCTTTGGCCACATAGAAACTATAAGGTCTATTGATTTTGGTCTCTTGAAAAGTGCAACAGAAATGGATGTGCACTTGAGAAGACAGTTACGATGGTAAATTGGAGTTTAATACTGACAGTTGGGAGGTAATTTTTTTTTTTAGTCAAAATGTTAACTAATTGTATCAATATTTCTACAAATTATTTAACAGCTTCCGAATTATACAAACTACTGACATTAAGTATCTTTAATATGTATCAGGTGTATAGGTCCTCTGAGAATTTTCCGTATACAGAAAAGATGAGGCAGTGATGTCAATGAACATCAGAGTCTTGGGAAATGGGAGTCGTTTGGCCTTGAGCATCCTAGTGAATCATCTGTGACATTAGTACTAGTATATTTTCTAAGCTTGAAGATCCTTGTACTCCCATTTGTATATGGTACTGCTGATGTAGTTTGAAAGCATGTTAAACTTCCAGTGCTGTAAATTAATTCTGTCTTCTGTTAAAAAGGTGTTTCAATTTGCAAGTTGAAATTCTATGTTTTGTACAGGTAATTTTAAAAGATTTTATTTAAGTTGCGGTTCTTCTGCATTACTTAGTTATCAAAGAGATTTCAAATTGTTGCAATTTTGTCAAGGGAAGTTGGTTTTCTGGTATAAGGTATTAGAGAACATGGTTGAGTGCTGAAGCAGCTGAAATACTCAGGATTGACAGAGATGTTTGCTGTGGACTAAAAACAGCTCAGGCGTGTGCTGACTACTCAGCTCACTGAGGAACTAGCACTTGCTTATTTGGATAAAAGCCCAGTAGAAGGAACAAACCTGATGTTACTACTGAATCTTTCACCTCATGTTGCTGATGTCTCTGCTGTTACTTCTGCTGACAGTACCTGACACCCCTCCCCATGGATGTGATGTGCCAGAAGAGGGAACTGGAAAAGGGTGGTTACAGACTGGTCATCAGCTCCTATTTACAGCTGAACCACGTCTGTGGCGACTGAGAGTTGACTGACAGCAGGTGTGCAATGACTGGCAATCAACAGCTCTGTGTGCATCATACTGAGACACTACCAAAACCAGATCTGGGGTGGGGGAATGAAATCAACCTCCTCGTAGGCTGTTATAATTCCAGTGAACATCCCAATTCTGAACTACTTTAGATGCACCCTGAGGTGTCACATATTTGCCAATTCCACTTCAGAAGATTACTGTAATTTTCAGAAAACAAGTTTCCAAAAGTTGCCCAAGCACATCAAGTATTTAGGTGGAAAATATCCACTGAAATTAGAACATACGTTCACTTAAAGTAATATCTGGTACACAATATTAGATCTTCCAGCACCAAAACCACTATATCCTACTAAGTTATAAACAGAAGGAATGGTCTGGTAATGTTGTCATGACATTAAAGACAGAATATAAATTTAAAACTTCTGTATTGAGAAAATAAACTAAAATACTCATCAAGGCATACATTAATAGCTCATGTTTTCTTTCTGAATCTTTTAAAATGTATTTATGTTACCAACCATTTTTTTTTAATTGAGACGATAATTTTACTGTCTATAGAGGTCTGTGCTTATTATATATCTGCACTGTTATTATGTGCCATTTGGGAAAATGTGCATTTTGTGTATGAAGTCAAGAAACACATGACTTTTAGCTAGTGTCCTGGTACTGAATTCCATATCTTCAAAATAACTGCATGCAAATTTTATTTTTCGTCTCCTCCATGCCAGCAAATCTGTTTTAATTTTTGGAATGTGTAGCTAATGCACCTGGCAGTGTTTGGCTATGTGGTCACAGCACTGCCATGGGAACTGAGAAGAGGCAATATTCACTGCTGGATTTCCATACCCAGTTAGTATGGCATGGGACTAGAGATCAGAAAACCCGCTTGCTGCATTCTATAAAAATGCATAACATCACTAACAAATTCACTATTTATTACTGAAGATATTAATTCCCATTTAGACATCAAAAAGCAGAGCACGAACAGAAGACAAATCCCTACAACAACCACCAGTGTGGCTAGGAGGAAACAGGGAAATATATGCTTGGGTATTAATTTAGGATTATTGCATGGTCACAAGTCCTATCAAAAGGCTTTACACTCACTAAAATTCTAAGGCAAGATTGAAGAGTTTTTATTTACTGTAACAAATTTGATGTTATTTCAGCAGAACTGCATCAACAGCAAATACCCCCAGAAATGTAACTGGAAAAAAGAAAAAAAAAAAAAAAGGAAAAGAAACTAACAAGGAGTTAGGTAGCTCTTTCCTTAAAACTAAATCTATCATGACTATGTTCAACCTCCCAAGTATTTTCTAACAATATACTGGATTTATAATACTGTAGTATATGCACTGATTTATTTTTGAAACGGCATTTTTAAAATTTTATGGTGTAGAAAGAAACAGTAGAAAACTATGATGCTGACCTCATGTAGTACAATATTGCTTTGATTTTAACTGATGTACACTGGTCTAATATGAAGCAGCTTGTTAAAGTACAACTCATTACATATAATTACATATTAGATATGTAATTATAGATAGATAATTACCATAGATATGATATGATATATGATATATGATATATGATAAGACACGATACGATATATACATACATATATCATACATACATGTACTATGATTATATATTGTTTTACAATGCATCTCTGAACTTTACTGATCTACATCCTTGTAGAGAAAAACAGTCTATTCTATGGATCCATGCTAAATAAAACATAAGAAATGTCTCAAGGAAACCAAGCAAACAATGCACCATTGCAAGAGCAATGTCAGGACCTTTTGGAAGTGTGTTCCTACCTCAACTACCTTCAATTTGATAGAAAGAAGTCAGCCTTCACCTCTGATTAATCAGGATGCAAGTCTTCATTGTTCACTGTTTTATCTGCAAAAGCTGTACTTGCCTTTTCATCTTTCTGCTCCCCTTTACCTGATGTAGTCTTCTAATAGACCATCACCCAGAAAATGCATTTTTCCCAGAGTATTTATCACAGTTGGGTTTTTTATAAACTTCAAACAACTTTCCTTAAATTAAACATACCAAATTACTGAAGTGTTTCCCTTTCCATCTAAACATGGTGCAAAGAACTATTTCATGCCAGGAGCATAAAATACACATTTAAATTTATTTCACTCCAAAAGAGAAATTATTACAAATTAATTGAAAGGCTGATACAGATATCAAGCAAGTATTCCAATATGTTTGGAGGTTAAAAAAAAGACACACACTACAGTCTGAAGCCATGGGTGTTGTCTTTATACTAGGGTAGAGCATTTGCTTAAAATTTTGCCTTGAAAAGAGGTTGCAACTAATTGCACAAGATTTACTATTAATTACATTAAAAATAAACACAGCATATCACAGCATATGATTCACTGGAAACTTTGTCATGTTCTAAATCTGTTCCATAATATGATCCTACTTTCAGCAGGAAAATAGTCCTAAGCAAAGAATGAGCATGAGCAGTTTTGCCTATAGTGACAAAGTGAGCAAAAATATTCATAAAGTTGAGAACACATGCAGGTAGTAAAAGCAGGAGTTGAATGAGTGAAAATAAACTGAGCAACATTATTTACAAAGAAGGACACCACAAGTTCTTAGAAACATAACTCAGGATAAATTTACAACATTAAGTATGATTTCCATGGCAGAAAATGAAGGAAAATAAGAAGAGCGATTGCAAGCAGTTGTACTGGCGACAGCCTGAAGTTTAAGAAGCAAAACCAAATCTATTTAAAAGACCCTTTTTAGAGGGAGAGGAAGAAACATGATGTAGTTTTTTGGTTTTTTTGTTGCACAATTTTTGTTGTACGACTTAAAAGACTTAGAAGTATGGACTGCTGTACAACTGTACAACTGCAGCAATAGGATCAGAAGGGGGAGATTTAATGCACAGAGATAAATAGATGAACAGAAACAGAAATATTTAACTCAAAAATATCTGAACTCCTAATACACACCAACTCCAGGAAGCAATTTGTGTTTTATATAACGTTATTCTTTATTTTTACACTTTTTTTGAAAGGACTTGACTGACTAATGAACTGTTGTATCATGAATTGGAGTACATTTCAGTGACAATAGACAAAATGTTCTAATTAATTTGAAAACAATGCAATGGAATACACACAGCTGTTCAAAAAGCACACAAAATGCATGCCAGCTCCCTTAAAAAGGGCTTCCACTGATTTGATCTTAAGGCATTTCTTATCCTTTCTATACTTTTCTACAAATTAATGCACAACTCGCTGAGATCAATTTCCACATATTCTCAGTTTTTAATTAACCACTGCTAAAGACTTCTCCCTAAAAATGTCTTCCATTACTGTCTCATATTTGGACATTTGTTCAATATATTTGTTTACAAGTATTGGTCTAGTGAGTATTTTATAGGATATATCTGTACTTTACTGAATCAAGCCACAGAGAGCTGTGATACAGAATATCAGCTTGCAGTTAGTAGCATAACTATCATATATAAAGTTGGGCTATTAAGGAAAAATTATTTTCATATCTCCACTTCATATGCTCTTTGTTATGTCACTAGAGATACATCACTAGGAACACAGATTTGATTAAACAACATGTATTAGAAGCACCTAAAGGAGAACTGGTTTTATGCCACACTAATCCCTGATAAACTGAAATGATTTAGTACAACTCTTAAAATAGTTTTTAAAAAGCACTTTTTATATTTATGTTTGGCAACAGCATAAACGATCACGAAAAAAAAGAAAATCTAATTCACACTATACCTGACAGTTCATACTGAAAAACTGAGATTACTTCCCATGTCATTTGTAACATCTGAACTGTAGAAGACCTCATTTTCAAGAGATATGGATAAGAATGTGTATCCACAAATAAATATGTGTATGAGCCACTAAATTGTCTTGATTCTGAGCAGCAACTCAATACAAAAATAATCCCAAAAATATGTGAAAAAATATCTGTAAACTCATTGTGTAAATGTACGTGCATGGACTAGATCTTGAATTAAAAAAAGCAAATATTCTCTTCTGGGTCTTTGTAACAACAATATTTTGCTATTTAAGTATAACAGATAGAACTACACTCAGTCTATGGAAGAAAACAGTTTCCCAGTCCTATGCAGAAATTTTTAGACAGTGATTGAAGAGGTTTATCAGAACACTTAAAGTTAAGTCTTTGAGAGAAGCTGATAAAAGAACAAAAGTTACAGAAGAATCAATTACTAAGGCCTTTGTCACTCACAGAAATTAAGGACTTGTAACCAGCTGGGGAAAGAGCCACACATACACAGACACATGCACAGAGGTATATGTACACTTATGCCCAGACACACCAGCACAAACACTGTTTAGAAATACAGAAAATGAGGCAGAACTTTCTTGACTAATGAACCATATTAAAAAAAAAAAAAGGTATTTCTATTAAAATAAGGGGAAACTCTTTCATTAATATGATGACTTTCAGGAAAAATAGCAAAGCAATAGACCTATTAACTAGTGATTAACTAGTGTTACCACCATCATTTGGACTCTAAGATGGCAAAAAACTTTGAAATGCTTCATTACATTTGAACTGCTTTGGGCAGGCACGGGACATCCCCCCCATCCTCAACCATGTTCTCAGTTACCGTTAGCAAGTGACTATTTAAATATTTCTAATGGAAGAAGGCAAACGCTCTCCGCTCCAAGACAGAGACCACCTCACATTTCACTAACAGCAGCAGTGGGAACTTGTGAATAATTTCCAGAGAGGAGAGGACTTTGTCAGTTTATCATAGCAGTAAATTCCCAGCAGCTAGGAAGGGCTCAAATGAGAATGCTTTACACTCACTCATTCACATTAAGGACAAGAGGGTTCTTTCTATATCCCACAGTATGTTATCTCAAAACAGGACAGGTTACCATATGTATTCTCACCTAATGCTGCACAATGTCAGCTTCATTGATTTCTCACATATTCACACCTTAGGAAGGGGTAACAAATAAACAATAGGGGAAAACCATCTAAACAAACGGGAAACTAAGACACAGCAGTATTGAATGTTACACACATGCAACAAGTGCTTTGCTTCTCCCTTCCATACGTAACACACTGAATATCCAGAGCCAAATCCAGAAGGAAGCCACCAACTAGAAAAACAGACAAGCAATTCCAAGCATTGTTACAAGAAAGAAAACACCAAAGACTTCATAAGAAAGACACAACAACAGAGTTGCAGTGTAAGAAAAAAATATGTGCGTTTATACATTTATTTATGTTCATACTGAACTTACAAGTCAGGGAAAATTTCAGAATAGAAATTACTCTGCATAAATAACACCTTCCTTGAAAGGCTGTCATTGCATGTAAAGGCTTCACACAAGTATTGGGACACACTTGAAATGAGTACTGAAGACATAATACTACTAGAACATGATAGTGTTGTTATTCTTCTTAGGAATTTTTTCTTTAGATCTTTGTCATTCTCATTGCTGCCAAACTAATCAAATATAAGGAATGCCTTGGAACAGAAAGTGGTAGTAAAAAGTTTTCCATCAAATCTTGTAATTGTGCCCATAAGTTGCTGCTCCATAGAAACAAATACAAATTTCATCATCATGTACTAAGAAGCTTCTTGACCTGTTATGTCAGGAGAGAACCTAGAAGAGAGGCACAAAACTAAACAATGACTTAGATCTGGAAGACAAAAAAATCATAACCAACAAAATATTGAGGGCAGAAGGACATTTGTCTTTAAGATAGCAAACAATAATTTAAGTAGACTTCTAAGAATTTATTCTCTTGCTCTTTGAAAAATATCTTTGAATCAAAAGACACTTAATCTTATTTTATACCTAACCAAGAGTTATCCTCAAGACCCTAAAACACCCCAGACAACTTCTCCCTAACAACTCAAAAATAAAAATACAGATATCAACATTTTCAAAGGAAGATTCAGCTGCACAAGCCTTGGAAACATTCAGTAGCAATCCAAATTCCCAGAAAATATTTTGATTTGGAGAAGATCCTAATTGATTAACAATTTCACTGGAAGAGTTCTTAAGGACTACTGTACTTTATGTTGGTAAGCTTAAACTGTGTTTAGGCAGCAATAAAAGCTGTAAGAAATCAGTGCTGAAGGTGTATATTACTGTAGCACTCTGTATCTAATAAATATTTCCTTCCTCAGCATATTAAGAAACAACAATTCATCCCTTCCCCACGAAGGTGAAGGAAGTTTTATGATGGAGAGGAGACAGCAGTAACTGACATGATTGTTTAGAGCAGAAGTAGCTAGAACTTCCAAGACAGAAATCTCGTCCATTCTTTCCCCTGCAAAAGATTTCCTAGCACTACGTGGAAGGAACACTTCTGCATAGCCTCCCTTTTGCTATTTCCATTTTTGGCCCACACCTCTATTTAGCACTTCATTGTAACCACTGGAAAGAAGTGCAATAGAGTTACTCTAGCATGAGAATGTATCACAGCTGCAGAAATTGCCATCTCATGGAGCACACACAGGCTACCTATGAAAGGGCAACACTTCTTACTCTGTCACTGAGGACGACTATTCAGTCAAGGCAACATCCAAGAAAGTGAAAGGATGAAAGCTCCAGTCTCAGATTAAAGCACCTTTCCCTAAAGGCTGAGTAATCTGCTAAACTATGTACCTCTAAAAAGTGTAGTGGAGGGAAGGAATGTTGGAAAAGATTTTTCATTGTCATTATCCATCCCCCCCCTCCATTAAATTCTCTGAAGCTTAAAAGTGTTAATGACACTTCATCACACCTGAACAATTTACAGCAGCAGCCATCACCTTACTCCAACCTTTATTTTCCTTAAGTAAATTACCCCCACCTTTCACAAATCAAGCTTGTAATTTCTTACTTTGGGAACTTAGCATGTTTTATTTTTGTGACTTATCCTTTTAAAGTTGAATCAACTCTAGAGGAGCCTGTTTCTAGAACATTATTTGTGATAAATGCAAAGTAAAGATAGCATGGAAAGAGGAGAGAATACACACATTTAACAGAAGTTTTTCCATGCTAGTTACACAACAACACACTCTTAGTCATGCAGGGTAAAAATAAGGAGACACAAAATGAGACATGAAAAGGATGTTATCCTCTTCCCAAAAATTAATGCATGTACACTACTTGCTTAAAAGTCCAAATTAGTTGTCATACTAGATTTGTGTAAACCTTTAGGAAAGAATGGTGTGAGGGCTCTTTATAGAAAACTACACCAAGTGGAGGATATTTCACTAATTAACACCCCTTCCCAAAGAAATGCTTATCTCCTTTAAATATAAGCTTCTTTTAAGTAGAGAAAAGACCCCAAACATATGCAGAGCCCTGACTTCAACATCTGTTGGTATTCCCTACACACAAGTGTGCTTCTGTGTGCATGTTTATCAGAAGAGGTCATCAGGGGCTTGCTTGGTTTATTCATCATTTTAAGGCACTCCTATTTGCAAAGCTTCTGTTAATGTCAGTGAAATCTAACCCAGACAGAAGTTTCAGAGGTCACATATTTGGCATGCTACATTTAGAAACCCAAGTACAAAGTTGACGAGGACGCTTCAAACACAGGGGATTACAGCGGAAATAGGTCTCCTTATACCAAACTGGCTATTGAGCAGATTCAGGGAAGAACACACTGAGACTGCATGATGCTATTAAAGCTCTTATTCTTGCTTTATTTTATCCACTGACTAAATCAATTCTGCCATTTGGCAAAGCCCAGCACAGAAATAACACTTCATTTTTAATACAACAGAAAAGAAATAGACATGAGACACAAAATCATGTACTACATGACCTATAAAAAGCAGATACTTACAGTTCGTAGGAACTGTATTTCATCTTCCCCTCCTTCACCCCCTTCAGCCATGGCTCTTGAGGAGTCAGCTCTGCTGAGGCTGATCGCCTCCACCGTCAGCTCACTGCGCTCTGTACTGCTCCTCTCCTATCAGTATTAGCATATAGCTAATCCACAGCCATATAGGGAGCTCAGCTAACTCCACTGCACTGCAGACTGTCAGTCAACCCCCTCACTGCCAGAGCCAACTGCGCTGCTTTCCCAGCTCAAAGCAAGCAATTCTCTCCCTTTTCTCTCTGCCCTGGAGGCAAAATCCCCTACTGTTAAGGTATTGCAGGAAGCATTATATGCATCACTAGGTGTTGATTTTTTTCCCTCTAGATACTGTCTGGGCAGAAAAGCAATAATGGTGAAGTGTTAATAAAAGCAGAGCCTGTGCTTCCATTTTCACAGATCAGGATAGCCAATTTTGCACTGAAACGTATCAAATTCAGCAATTCTGAACCTACTGATTATGCAGCAGAAGGATGTAAATCTGATGATCACAGGACAAGCTGATTTTGACAGCAGGTATTTTCAGCTTGCTTACAATAATTTCCATTTCTTGCTTCTCTGCATAAGCAGCTGCAAGTCTGATTTCCAAGATGACTTCATGATCTGAACCAACTATGTGTAGTCATTTGTGCTATCCCTTTACATGGTATTTATACCTGTATCCTAAGGACTTCAAGGGTTTCATCTGTACCTTTTCAGAACTGCACCTGAATATTTACAGAAGATGGTACGTATTTACTTCAGAATCCATAAAACACAGTTATGTTAAAATAAAACTTAAAATAACTTTAAATTCTAGTTCATTATTGAAGAAATTCGTAATTAATGAAAATTGCTATTTATTACTTCAATATGAGCAAACAAGCAAGGGAAAAAAAAAAAAAACCACTAGAACAAAATTTAATTAAGTGAAGGGAGGAAAACAAAAAGGACACAAGGAAACAGACAAAAGCACCAAGGAGGCTCTAGCCAGCCAATTCACTGCATGATCTTGAATCTTGTGATAAGATTGCAACCACAGCTTACCCCTACATTCAACCCCAAGAGGAATTAACCAAACTTTGTGCAGTTCCTATTTAACTTGATACATTCCCTCACAGACTACCACATGCATACAGTCTTTTTCTCAATAAGAACATATTTATGATTTACATAGGCGTGATAGGGGAAGAATATCTTTCCTGGGGTCACAAGGACAAGTGTAGCACACTGAAAACTGAAACTACATACTCTGTGCCCACAAGCTAATAATTTATAAACAACTGTGCTCTGGACATGGAACCCAATGCACACTGCCCTTCCACCCCCCAAATTAATAATATTCTGATTTCGCACTAATTAAAATTAGCGTGGTCACAAGCCAGACAATGAGATGCCCAAGGTTTTCTCTCCTTGATAGGCAGAACTCTTTGAAAAATGTTTTGTTTCACTCTCTCTTATTACCCTGAGAAAATCCATCCAAAAATTAATGCCAATCACATTACTCAGCAACAGGCAATTTCAGGTCAAAAGCAACCCAGAAGCCTTTAGCTGATATAGTCATACAGCCTCTCCTTGCCAGTCCATCCACTGCCTTTTCCCCACCCCGCAGTTTTTGTTGGTTCCTGTGAGGAATCAAAAGAGTTTTGTGCAAGGCAAAGACAATGTGGCAGAAAAATATTTCTCTGAAGTGCCAGAAAACTGATAATGGCCAGCATTTGAACATCCATTTTTGGATTTGGGTTTTTTTGTTGTGTTTAAATCCAGCCATCTTTGGACAGATGTTTTATCTCTTTCCTCATCAAGAAAAAAACATACCATAACAGATCTTCCTTATGGAATATTGTTATTCCAGAAAAAAGAAAAAACCTGAGAAGTGGGGAAAATTTGCCCAAAGACAAAGCATGCCACTCAGTGATTTTACTAAAAAGAGTAGGCAGTGAGGCCTACTATGACGCGTGCTTATCCATACATTTATAGTCTTTTCTGTTTTGCATAGTGGAAGGTTTCCTTGACTGGAGCAGGAGAAGACAAGAGTGTTGGAACCAGATGATTTTTAAGGACCCTTTCAACCCAAACCATTCTATGATTCCATTACATTCACAATGGATTTAATACAGATACTGCATGCCAAAACCTACACATGTAAGGACAGATTTGCTGTAACATGTTAAATGAAACAATCTTTCAAGCATACTACTTTACTTCGAAAGATTATGAGCAAGAAATGCCTAAAAACCTGAGAAAATAAGCACAAGTTCTGCATTTCCTTCACAAATAGAAATCAATGTCATTTAGTATATGTGCTGGCCAAATTTTATTTCAGTTATGCAATAAGACTTCCAGATAGCAAGTTCTGAACATGAAAAGCTGAGGTTAATCCATCTGAATCAAATGAAAAGGGGGAAAAATACAACTTTTCAAGTGTTTTCCTCATATATTGGAGTATTCCATTAAAATGCTTCCTATGAAGTGGAGAAAATTTAGAGTGAAATAATATATCAGATAGCTATAAATATCTATGTCTGCAACTCCTAATAAGGCAGACAGAGAGGTTACTAATTTTTCTTCCTTTAAGCAGACATCAACATTCTAAGATATTTCTTTGCATTTTTTAAACAACTGACATAGCATATGAAAAAAAGGAATATTGGGAATACCTTGAGCATTATAATGGAGATTAAATAAAATTCTGGTTCATGTCAAACCAGTAGGTTTGGGCTTTTGTTTGTAAGTTCCTCTATTGTTTAATACTTAGCTTTACAAAGTATCGCATGCATTGTTTTGGGAAACAATATCCTGCCATGATAAGCAAAATACTTTCGTTAGATTTCCTCTTTCTAAAATTGTCAAATGTAATGCAAAACCATTGCATAGAACTTCTGTTCCCTAGAGTTTTTTTCTGCTGTATGTTTAAGGGGAAAATTATTCACCTACTACACCATAATGAGATCCACGTCTCCTAAAGATGTGTTTTTTATCTAGGACTTCCCCGTTGCTTCAAGACTGAGATTTGGCAGTAATGATCACATATTGCACACAGTGTATATATGTACATATATCTAAGTGTAGATGTATATAGATGTGTATGTATGTATATGTATATATATATACAGTCACTCTGCTTTACTGGATATGATTGTAAAGTGCAGCATTCCACTGTGAAAGTCATACAAGTAAAATAATCTGAACTGTGACCACTCCTGTGTTTTACGATATTCTATTCATCCCAATCAATCCTCAATCTGTAATTTAGCACTTTTGCTGCTAAACACACTCTGGACAGAGTTCATGCTATTTTAAAGCTATCACAAGAACTTGCCTACAAATCAAATTTAAGGAAAACTTCCTTTCAGTTTCCATTACAAGCATACAGCCTGGTTAGCTTTCAACATAAGCTCTCCCCTCTCACTAAGGGGTAAAGGCTGATTGACTCTTCACATGAGTCCTTGATTGTAGGGTAGAATTTTTATAGTAGCAGTAGACTAGCAATAATATAATAAGATGGATATTACAAAACAAAATAAACAATCATCATGCTGTAAAAAATTAGTATCTGAACAATCCGTAAACAACTTTTGTTGTGTGTATTTTACCTTTATGAAGATTGACTTAACACCTCCAATCAAAGATAAATCAAATACCAGTTAGAAGATATTTACAAAACCTGCAATGGTAACACATGCATGCTAACATTTTAAAAAGTACAGATAATACCAGGCACCAAAGAGTCTGTTGGGTGAGGAATCAAAATTTTATTCTCCACTGAAAATTACAGGCCTTAGTGCTAAAGGTTAGGTGCTGCTTAAGACTCTTTATGTGCCTCTTAAGTATCAAAAGTACACACAAATACAGGTTTTAAAATGCCATTAAAAGAAACAAATTGTTTTCTTTACAAAAACTTCACAAAAGTATTCAAAATCATTATGTTGGCTATCTTCAGCAGTCAGCTCCTTGTTCAGTTCATGAATGATAGGCACTTAAACAGGTGAACATTTCATTCACCGAAGAGAAAACTACTTTTGTGAATATCCAATGAAAAAGCTCTTTGTTTGCTTCTGGGTTTTTTTATGTTGTCATTTTGTTTTGTTATTTGGGTTTTTCTGGGTTTTTTTTTGTTTGAGTTTTCTTTTTAATTTTGTCTAGAGGAATTGCATTAAATTTTCATGTTGAAAATGTAGGATCTTGGTCAAGTTGAGGAAAACCCTCATCAAAAGATTACCACTTTGAGAATTTAGAAAGAGAATTATTTTATTTTTACATATTTCCAAAATTCATCTACATTTTTTCCTGCCTTTTAAAAATTTCTTTTGCTGGGTTTTATGCTCATCCGATGTCACTGCTTTGTTATATATCACAAAGTCTTACTTTGCTTTTAAATGTTGAGGAAATCTTTGATGCCATTTCTATATGAAAGTATAAAGTGTATTAAATAATGTTTCAGAAATCATAGCATAGTATCAATACTGCTTATAACGCCTAATTCAGTGGCTTTCTAAGCAAATTCAGCACTACTTAACACCAGTGAGGAAAGAACATTATTCCAGAATAGAGGCTCAAAACCTCATTCACCAACGATCAAACCTTTATGTTAGATTGCCATCTGGTGGTAAAAGTTAAAAAAGTCTGGGACTAGGTAAGCTTAACAGTTCATATTATTTTAGCCTAAGATACTGGGAGTCTTATTTCCAATTTTACTATAGATTATGCAATACATTTGTCCACAGTGGACCAACTTTCCTGCTCAAGCAGGGCCATCCTAGAGCAAATGGCACCAGATTGTGTCCAGACAGTTATTGAATATCTCCAGTGAGGGAGACTCCACACCCTCTCTGGGCAATCTGTCCAGTGCTTGCTCACCCACAGAGTAAAGAAGTTTTTCCTCATGTTCAGGTGGAACTTCCTGTGCTTCAGTTTCTGCCCATTGCCTCTTGTCCTACTGCTTGGCACCACCAAGAAGAGCCCGGATCCATCCTCTGACACCCTGCCTTCAGATACTGATAGGCACTGATGAGGTCCCCTCTCTGTGGCCTCTTCTCGAGGCTGAACAGGCCCAGCTCCCACAGCCTTTCCTTTTAAGAGAGATGCTCCAGTCCCCTCATCATCTTCACAGTCCTTCACTGGACCTGTTCCAGGAACTCCATGTCTCTCTTGGAGCCCAGAAATGGACACAGCACTCCAGGTCAGGCCTCACCAGGGCTGAGTAGAAGTACAGGATCACCTTCCTCGACCTGCTGGCCATGCTCTCCCTAATGCAGCCCAGGATCCCATTGGCCTTCTTGGCCACAAGGGCACTGCTGGCTCATGGACAGTTTGTTGTCCACCAGCACCCCAAAGTCCTTCTCCACAGAGCTGCTTCCCAGCAGGTCGGCCCCCAGCCTGTGCTGGTCCATGGGGTTATTCCTCCCCAGGTGCAGGACCCTGCACTTGCCTTTGTTGAATTTCGGACAGTTCTTCTCTGCCCATCTCTCCAGGTCCTTCTGAAGGGCTGCACAGCACTCTGGGGTATCAGCCACTCCTCCCAGCTTTGTGTCATCGGTGAACTTGCTGAGGGGGCATCTTCCCTTCATCCAAGAAATCAATGAATTAAGGTAAAGAATTCTGGACCCAATAGTGAATCTTGGGGAACACCACTAGTGACAAGCTCACAAAAAGACCCTGTGCCACTGATTTTAACCCTCTGGGATCTGCTGATTCATCCAGTTCTCAAAACACGTCACTGTCCACTCATCCAGTACACACTTCCTGAGTTTGCCTACGAGGATGCTGCGAGGGACAGTGTCGGAAGCCTTGCTGAAGTCGAGGTAGACAACATCCACTGCTCTTCCCTCATCCATCCAGACAGTTGTTTCATCATAGAAGGCAATCAGATTGGTCAAGCATGAATCTTTAGTGAAACCATGCTGAATATTTCTGATCACCTATTTGTCATACACGTGGATAGAGATGGCCTCCAGAATGAGGTGCTCCATCATCTTTCTAGGGACTGAGGTGAGATGGACTTTCCGATAATTCTCTGGGTCATCTTTCTTGCCTTTCTGAAGACTGGGGTTAAATTTGCTTTCTTACAATCCTCAGGAACCTCTACTAATCAACATAACCTTTCAAAGACGATCATGATTGTCTAGCTATAGCCTAGCTATTTCATCTGCCAGCTCTCTCAGCACTTGTGGATACAACCCATCAGCTCGTGTGGATGTCAATTTTGTCTAGGTGCTCTCTAACCCAATCTCTCTTGCCCAAGGGAGTCTTCCTTCCAGCATTCCTTTACCCTGCTCTCCTGGGTCAGAGATTCCTGAGGGTTGGTCTTGTTAGTAAAGACCAATGCAAAGAAGGCGTTCAGTAACTACGCCTTCTCTGCATCCTGTTACCAGCGTCCTCCACATTATCCTTAGTTTTCCTTTTGTTACTGAAATATTTCTTCTTGCTGTCCTTGACATCCTTGGCTAGATCTAATTCCAGATGGGCCTTTGTCGTTCCTTTGTCATTTTTGCTTACTCTGACAACTGTTCTGCATTCATTCCAAGTGGCCTGACCCTGCTTCCATCTCCTACGTATTTCCTGCTTACTCTTGAGTAATGACAGGACTTCATTCTTTATTCATCTACACAGGTCTCTTGCTCCCTTCGCCCCATCCCATTGGGATGCATCACTCTGGAGCCTGGAAGAAGTGATCCTCAAATATAAACCAGCTCTCTTGGACCGCTCTTCCCTGCAGAGCCTGTTCCTACGGGATTCTCCCAACAAGATCCCTGAACAGGCACTGAAGTTAAAATTAGCTCTCCTGAAATCTGTGGTTGCAACCTTACTTGTTGCCCTGCTGCCTCCTCACCCAATACTGAACTCCACGGACTCATGGCCACTTCAGCCAAGACTGTCCTCAACCTTCCCATCTCCAAAGAGGCCTTCTCTGGTTGTTAGCATAAGCACACCTTTCCTTGCGGGATCCTCCGCTACCTGAGACAGGAAGTTGTCGTCAGTGCTTTTCGCGAACCTCCTGGACTGTGCCTCACTGTGTTTCTTCTCCAGCAGATGTAAGAGTAGGCAAAGCCCCCCACAAGAATCAGTGCCTGTGACTATGAGACTCCTTCTGGCTGCCACTAGAATGCGCCATCCACTTCCTCCTTCTAACTGAGGTTAAGCATTTTGGTTAAGCAGAATAAGAATTTAGCTAATTAGAGTAATAAGAAATGCTGGCTTTGTGTCTTATAACACTTGCCTGATATAGGGAGATTATCTCTGGGAAACCAAAACCATTCCTGGTTTTAAAATGACACCAACACCAAATTTTATGTTTCTGCTTCATACTATTATATATGATATGGACAAACTTGTATTTTTAAGCTTGCTTTATTCTTGAAACATCTGTCATATATTCCCAAATCTTATCCATCTGTCACAGATGAAGCATGACCATTTCAGCATAATTTTCTATAAGCGTATGAGCATAGATTGTTTTGATGACCAGTTAGGAAATTTCAATGAGTGATTTTCAAGGTTTTGAACAAAGTTCACTGAAACTAGATTATAATTTTACAGAATTGCCTATGGCAACATATTATGAAGAACCTGGAATCTGTACAAAGAAGATTTCAACCCATCTGCCAACAGAGAACTGCATTAATTCAGTTTGAATTCGATAAAAGCATGACCAGCCATTTCCAAATAACTGAGATGGAAAAAATTCTGTACTAGCAGTGCTGAGTGCCTCCCCTAATGTGATACAGAGTACTGACACATGCCAAGTGATAAATTATCAAACTATAGTACGACAGAATTAAGACTTACCATGTAGTTAGTGTTTATCTTGCATCTACTATGTAATTCAAGAATTATCACCAAAAAATGTCATGACCATTTCAGCTAATTATAGAGCTGCAATTATAAAAATAGTCTTAATTTCTGTACAAATCTCAAGGCTTTCTAAATCTTAACTTCCTTCAAGATCATTGTAATTGCTGTCAACAAAATTACTATAGCTTTTCTAATCCAAAGAGCTGAATTTTAACAGATTGCATATATGCAGTGTTTTGTATTCAGGTAGGTTGTTCCATTGTGATTGGTAAAATACGTCTCCCTACACTGTTTTTTGATTGTCTCTGAGAAAATTGTTCAAGCACTTTTCATTAGATTTACTTTGGTTTATGATTTACCTTTCTTTTCTCAGAACTTTTATGCATAAATATTTAATTACTTCATATAAAATTGTTATACAAAATTAATTTTTAAACTCCATGGACCATTTCAATATTCATTCCTCTTTTAAAGAGAATTAAAAGCATGTCAATACACACTCTGCCTTAGAGAAAACTACTTGTGGTCTTTTATTGAAAATATTTAACTTCTTTAATAATTTCATAGTTTCTACTGACATGACTCTACATAAAGCCAGTTCAGCTTGAAGCATAGAAAGAAACAGAGCCTAAGAAAGGTGTACTTTATATTGCAAGTAATTTTTAGTGTATCACAAATTAATCCCAGTCAAATACAGTTCCAGAAAAAGTGCTCAGAAAAAAAGGACAGTTGTGACTGGGACAGGAATCAGAGAAACTTGCAGTGTAAGTTGACAGCATCCTACTTCCCGACATTAACACTTACAGTGGAGGAGACCCACACTGGAGTAGGTGGATGCCTGAGAGGAGGCTGTGACCCCATGGGAGGCCTGGAGTGTTGGAACAGGCTCCTGGCAGGGACCTGCAGACCCATGGAGACAGGGGTTCACACAGAGAGATAGTTCTCTGGTAGGACTTGCGACCCTGTGAGGGACCCAGGCTGGAGCAGGCTGTGCCTGAGGGACTGCACCCCATGGAAAAGTGACCCACATTGAAGCAATCTGCCAAGAACAGTTTCCTGTGGGAGCAATGTTGGAGGAGTCCATGGAGGACTGTCTCCTGTGGGGGGGACTCCATGTTGCAGCAGGGGAAGGACTCCTCTCCCTGGGCAGTGGCAGAAAGAACAGGTGATGAGCTCACCAGAACCTCCATTCCCTCTCTCCCTGCATCACTGGGGGAGGAGGTAGAGCTGGGAAGGAGGGAGGGCTGGGCAGAAAGTGTTTTGAAGGTCTGTTTTTACTTCTCATTATCCTGCTCTGATTTTTTAGCAATAAATTCAATTAATATCTCTAATTGTACCCTGTTTTGCCCATGACAGTATTTGATGAGTGATCTCTCTCTCTCTGTATCTCAACTCAGAAAACTTTTGCTACACTTTCTCTCCCTGGAGGAACAGAGGGATAGAGAGGCTTTGGAGGGCGTCTGACATCCAGCCATGGTCAACCCACTACACTTACTTTAACACAAACCAGATTAGATAAATTGTTTTAAATTTAGAGAGGTGACCTCTTATGTTTCTAAGTGCACCATAATTGCAAACAATCATGCAACAGATACACAAGCCCAAAATAATATCTCTATGTATATATAGATACACTCAGTAAGCACAGAATCTCCTGTAACTAATGACAACCTTGATATCATTAGTAAAATTTAAAATTCAGTAAATGTGATAATAGAATTCTTACTGCTTAGATTACATTTATATTCTGTGAATTTATGGATTTGGATGATTATAAACTAGTACTGACGATCATGACTACTGACCATGGCAACTGACCCATAAAATATTGAAGGAGATTATATGACAAAAAATTGTCAGTAATTAAAAAAAAATAATTAGCATATTTGAGAAAGAAACCACTTGCAAGAGTGCCTTCCCAGTGTTAATTCACATACAGCAAATACTAAAATCAATATTGAAAGGCAGGCCACAGTGACATACCAAATTCTATTATCACAGAGTCTGATCAATTTACTTTTCTAGAATAAGGTCCCAAAATGAATTAGAATCACTCACATGTAATTTTAAAGTAAAAAATGTCTGCAAATGACACTTTACAAACTTGGGTAAATGGTTCTTTAGGAGTGTCACAGAAAGGGATTAACAGTCAAAATCAATTTTGACTACACTGTATATTAAACCCCATTCTGAATATTACTACGCAATCCAAATTGCCTTATATATCATGCTGATATTACAGTTTTACAGAGTATAAATGTCCATAAACTTACTCTAGCTTATTACACATGTGGTAATTAGACTGTTTATCAAATAAACAGGTATCATTTCTAGGGACACCAAGTACACAACCATAACGTTGTATTCAAACCATAATGACCTTCATCTTATCAGCTCTAGTTAGACCTAAGTTAAATTGGACAGCCATGTTAATTCAAAATTTATACAAACATTTACATTAGACTTGCAAATAAAATTAGGACTGCTAAGTCAACATAAAGCGGCATTTCAGCCCTTTTCTGGCGTTGTCCATTTGTGAATACTTCAGAAACATATAAGTAAGAGAGCAGAGCAAATCTGCTGTAATAGTCTAAGAAAATTTTCCACTTTCTGCAAAACTACAAATATGGGATTTCAAAATCCCATTGTATGTGAACAGTTGAATGTAGTAACTATGAATCAGTTGTAGAAAACAGCCTTTTCAAACAATGAATTTGGCATAGCTAATGAGATAAAGACGTAAAAAAAGTAAAAATTGAACAGAATTTGTATTTCATTCAATAAAGAATTCCAACTTCTACTTTTTGAGACATTAAATTTAAAAAAACACATATTTTTCCTTACTTCTCAAAGACGAAAAACCACGAAGCCTAAAACGTTTCTCCCATAAAATGACTTGTGCTGTACTGAGTGCCTCTTGGTGTAGTACAAACTTATTGATACGTGTTGCTCTTTGCTTTAGAAGGAGTAGCCATTCTCACTTCTACTTTTTGCATATTCCTATTTATTTACCTCTTTGTTTACTCAGCTTTACTTTCAAGTTTTGTTGTCAAGTTTATACAGCTTTAAATAGGTGATTTAATATCCAAATATAAGACTTTCATCACACTTGTTAATCAAAGGCTTTTTCTCAACTGTAGCATAGACATCGTGAATGTATTAATCTTACTTCCGTTGCAGCAAATGAAAATGTGCTGGAGATGCTTTAATTAACTTTTGTAACAAGATTCTGAAAGTACTAGGTATGATCTCTTAGGAAAATGTAGAAAGCAATTATGGGACTAACTCTTCCAAATATTCCCAAGATAAAGGAGCCTTAATCTGAAAAAAACCCAATAAAATGAAAAACTCTGCTTTCAGCTTCTATTTTGGATTAATTTAGGCTCAAGAGCTCTTCTAGAAAGGTGTAGTTTAATTATTTGCTTTCATCTATTGGATGTGAGAAAAGGAATATATTTACTTTAACCAAACAGCTATTGCTCTCTAGATAAAGCAGTCCTAGAAGCCCGAGCTTATATAAGAACAGGTATTAGCCCAGACAGAGATAGAGAAGATTGTGATCACTCAGACTATTAGATGGTCTAACCAGCTTTAACAAAGAAAACTGTTCAAAAATTATGGCAAGTCATTTAATAAATATGCAAAATTTAAAAATAGGGCAAGGATATGTTGTTCAGTGCTGTTTCAATTAGTGTGTTATTCTTCCAAGTCCAATAAATTACTTAGGTTCAGTGTACCTCAACTTGACCACAGAATGTTTTCAGATCCACTATACTGGATAGCACTTAAAAAAAAAAAAAGTCAAATAAAGAGGTCAAAAAAACAATGCCAGAACTGGGTTTTTTAGATTAAACAATCTAAAGATTTAGGCAAAGGATAGAAAGAGAGCTCCAAATTCTTTTATTGCTCAATAGCTAGAACGAAATCAGGCTATTTTCTCAGAGGGACATCTATCATTATGTTATCCCTAGCAAAATTCGCAGTGTGATCCTCATTTAACTTTAAACCAAAATGTTGTAACACTCTCATGTTGTTTTGGGTCATGTTCCCAATACTATCCAGTTTCATATAGGGTTCCACAAAATTCAGCAGTCAGTGATTAATTCAACCATTCAAAATATTTAAAATATCTCCGAAGCTTATTCCTATTTCTTAATTCTTAGCGTAAGTGGATATACCAAAAAACTATTTTAAAATAACTTTATAATTACTTAGGAATGAAATATTCCTACCTAACTTTACAGTATTAGTAGCTAAATCTGGTGAATGAAAGGAAAAAAAACCCAAAACAGCCAAGAAGCTGTTTTCTACATAGTACAGACAAACTTTGCTTCCCACCCCACCTTTTACTCGTTGCATTTCTGGAGACCCCGAGCTCTGCTCAAGACCACAGCTGCTGTTTCAGGACCGCATACACCTTCCCTCTGCTACATTTTCCAGTTTATTTCTGTTTCTCTTCATGATACCACATAGTGCTCTTACACACCCTCGAGGAAGCCAGTTTTAAGAAGTTTATATGCAAGCTTTTGTTCGTTTTTAAGCTTCAATGGCTGAACCTTGTTCTGTCTTTTAAGACCACTCTCACCTCCAGCAGATCCTGTGCTGAGTTACAAGCAAACCTAACTGCTTTTGCAGTGGTCGTGCAGAGGGGATCCTGGTACTCCTGTTAACTGAAGGGCAACGAGACTTGGGGGCATCCTGTCTTCTCCTTCCTTCCAGGAAAGCGGAATCATCTCAGTTCCTGGATCGAGCATGCAGCGGTCACCTCTACTGCACCACGGCCGGGCTCGGAGCGAGAGCGCAGCCCTTTCCCGGGACAGGCGGCAGGGAAGCCGGGGGAGCCCCGAGCCCGGGGGAAGCCGGGGAAGCCCGAGGGAGACCCGGGGAAGCCGGGGGAGCCCCGAGCCCCGCTCCCTCATGGCTCCCCGGCCACCGGGAGGCGAAGGCCCGGGAGGACTTGGGAGGCACAGACCGCCTCGGTCTACCCAGCAGAGCCAAGGCTGCGAGCGGTGACTGCCCCAGCCACGGGCGGCCCCGAACGGGTCCGCGAAGAAATGCTCGAGAAGCGTATGCTTCAACAGCTTCGCTCAGGTTTGCCACGTCTCTGTGTTATTACAGCGTTGGTCTTGGCAACTCAGTCCTAACTGCACAGAGAAATCCTGCTGTCCACAATGCCCTTGTCCTGGGCGGTCAGAGGTCCAGCAGCAGTGCCGAGGGTGCCGTTCTGCGGGGGTGCCCAGATGCGCAGTCAGGCAGCTCTGGGGCACTGTGACTGCACAGGAGGTAGCTTGAAATGCCATCTACAAATGCTTAATAATAAAATAACCCCAAGAAACCCCAATGAATTCTTAGTCACTTAACTTTTGTAAGCATAGTTAAATGCCACGTGCCCCACTGAGTTGCCTAAGGGGAAGCAAACCTGGAGTAGCTGATACTGTGTTGCCTTCAGTGGCAGTGAGTGCTGCCTCACTTCCCTCAAACTTGCTTCAGTCTCCTGAGCCAGGCATAGACAGGTTCAAAAACACTGCAGGCTGAAATGAGAAATTGATGGGAAATAGTATTTAGTCTTTGAAATGCCACAAACTTTTACCTAGACTCAAGTGAATCAGCTCCGCAGCCAAAGAAAGCTTATGGCTTTGGCAGATGAAATGAAGGCAGCTGCTGCAATCTGTAACAACTGTAAGAGACTGAAAAGATAAAGCTGATCACCTACTAGGGGTGTAGGGCTTGCCTTTATCTCCCCTCAGCAATTAATTGTATGTGTTCTTTGCTGTTAGCATACAGTGTATAGCTATGGAAAGTCATTACTTGTGAAGGAGATCTGTCTAAACAGCTTTAAAAAGCACAAAGAAAGTTCAATCAAAATTTAGAATCATCTTCTCACCCCTCAACTTAAATTATAATAAGCCTTACCATATTTTCATGTAGTATTTGAGTAACTGAGTGACTTGGATTGAGGAATTAATTTTATAGCTTTGTGTTTACCTTTATAGCTCCTCAGTACTTAAACTAGCAGGTACTGAAGCTTCATGTAGTTCTGAAAACCACTATGGAGTTAATTTTGTGGTTTTCATTAATTATGTGGGAGTCATTATGCTGTATAGTGTGGGCAGAATATCTTTTCTTCCCTAGAGAGTGTTTCCAACAAATACTTCTAATAGAAATACAAAAAAGTAATGTATCCCAAGTGTAAACTAAATACGGCTTCACAAAGGAAGGGAGTTACAATGAAATTCAAGAAACCTTTGATTAATGTTATTAATGCATTTTCAAACAAAACCCTATTGTGTCCAACTGTCCTAGCAAACTCTTAAAAAATAAAATTAAATTAATTATTTTGGGTTACTATTTAAAGTACAGTCAGTGTCTAAAAACTTGCTGTGAAAGAACAATAAGAGTTGAGAAAGGAGAATCAGCAGTTTTCTTCATGAGCAAAAATAAAACAAATAATAAATAAGGATAATGCTTCGCATAGATGTTACCCAGTAATTGTTCTTGAGTTAATGGAAGTCATGGCTAAATACTGTAAACTGTCATTTTGGATTTACTTCAACTTGCACTCAAAGAAAGTGCCACACAGTACTGATCCTAATGATTTTAATTTTTCCTTTTACAAAAATATACGTTCAAAAGAGTTGTAGTCACAAAAATGTGGACACTATTTAATTGCTTCTTGACCTGAATATGCATATATCTTTACATTTACAAACATCTAGGATTTTTTGGCACATTCTCATAGTTAAATATGTGAGGTCATGTATACCTGACCCTGTGAATTTGGGCATTAAGATCTCTATGTCTTTTTCTAACATATCCCAATCTTAGTATTTGCTGGGTTTTTTGATTACCCTCATGCTAGATTTATACCTATTTCAGTCTTAGCATGATCATGCTTCTTTAGTCGAGGGTCTAAGATTAATTTTTCTTTCATTTCCCCATTTGTAAATCAATATCCCTGTTTCTAGATTTATATTGCATGAGAATTTCAAACTTATTTTTATAGAAAATTGAAGTTTTTAGCCCCTTTTATGGCAGGAATATCCTTCCTCCCAATCTAACAACAACTCAAAAAATCTGATGTGGTACCATGAAATTACTTTTTTTGACTACAATATTTTTCAAATATTGTCAATTACTTTAACATTCTTAGGTCAACATCCTGGTTTTTCCAAAGATACTTGAATAAGTGTTATTTGAAAATGCTTCAGTTTCAATTACCATTTTGTCTGAGATTTGTGTTAAAAATACAAGTACATCTCTATTTGCAGGACTTGTATATTGGTGGCCAGTTGCACTGAAACTTTTATGGCTTAGAGGAGAACAAAGACATGCTGAGTAATTATTTCAAAAGATTAATATTATTATTTTAATGTAACTTAATTCTACAATTACCTGTTAAGAAATTCCATTTTACACTAACAAATTGGGAAAAAGTAGATAGTTGTGTGAGTCATCATATCTGAATCTATATATGGTTGTGTTTCTATTTCTCTGGTTTGCTTTCTCTCATTCTTTACCCACCCTAATTTCTGGAAGTTGTCAACTTTGACCCCAGAATGCTGATTTGTAGCAGCAATTGACAGAACATTATTCAAGTAGAATTGTTTCTCTTTAGCTTCCAGACAACGCAGGAGATAAAGTCAGAGACTGTCGGTTATTTTTCTGTTCAGACAGAGATAACACCACCTGCCTAGCATTGCTTTTGTCACACGTCTAAGCTCTTCCAGTGTCATGAATCATTAGAATATTTAAAAGAATAAGATACCTCATTTCTACCTACAGCAGAAAACTTATTAACAAATCTTTCTGACAATGAATGAAAGAATTCAATAGCATTTACATCTCTCTAGTCCTAGTTGCATCACATATACCATCCAATAGATCACTTGAGTAAGAGACACTGTGGCAGCATAACCCTCTTTCTAACCGGTTTAGGGGCTGAGTAGTACACCATCTGCACTTGTTTCCTGCTTGGGCTGTGGTTGAGCTTATACAGTTAGTTTTAATCCATAAAATCCTAAATGACTAAGACCTAGGTATTTGTGGTCACCTCTCGTTCGGTGCTACTAGAATTATACCCATCATATTTCATATATTAGAAAGCTATTGGAAGGTTCTTTCACTTTCCATAATTTACCTGTGTAACTTTTCTTTTCAATATATGGGACAAGTATGTAAAAGATCTAAAAACCAGATTGGAATATTCTGCTGCATTAAAAATTATTAAAAGAAATTGCAGGTGAAGTTATACTTCTAATTTGAAATCAACAAAATAAAACAATTACATGTGAATTTGAATGAGCATATGCAAATCCTAAATTACATAAAGGTTTATATACTATCACAGCCATTTAAATAACATTTTTGGATATCTTACAATATCTTTATTTGTTCTAATTTACATTTCTTCCATAAATAATTTGATGTCTTTAACCTGAATTGTCATAAAATACACATTTGGTTTGGGTTTTTTCCCCAAGAACTTTGTTTTCTGGACACGTTTTTCTTTCTTAATACACATAAGTATTATCAAAAATGCATTTAAATTATCTTGACAATGTTTTCCTGGGCAAAGTGTCACATTAAAAACATTCTTTCCCCTTTACCACCACTCCCAGAAATCTGTACATACATTATAGACCTTTCAGCAGTTTTCTTTTAAAAGGTTTTGGTAAAATATCAAGCAGGCTGGAAGCGGTTTCTAATGGGAAAACATGAAAAATACACATTTATTTAACTTTTATATTAAATTTGGCAAATGAGATTAAATTTCATATTAGTATTCATGAACATACTGAATTAGGATGAATATGAAATTAAAAGGCTGTCAGAAATAGGGTCAGTGTAATATCTGATGTGGAAAAGTGTAAATACATTCTTTGTGGTTTGGAAGTAGCTTGGTAATTTATAAAGTTAAAACCTAATAGTAATTTGTAGCTCAATGAAATTACAAAACAGCTTGATCTGAAGCTTCATAACCATGAACAACATCATGTCATGAAGCAGTCATAAAGCGTATTTTTCTTTTTTGTTTTCTGTATTTACATACCATTGATCAGCATTATTTCCAGAACCTTGCACCAATTCAACCTTCAAATGTGCTTCCTTAAGCCACAGTTCAACTTCACATATTCAATCACATCTTCTGCTCCAAATTTTTTTTGTCACGAATATTTGTCAGTTTTGCATATGTCTCTTTGAAGCAGGTGTGCTGTTGTTTGAGTAGTTCTATTACAGGTCTTCCACAGTAAACTTGAAGGTAATGCAACCCCTTGTTGAGAACTAGTTCTGTGAGGATGAAAACATTCAATTTGAATTCTTCTTACATTGTCTCAGCTGTTCTTCTGATCGAATATAACACACAAGCTTGAATTACCTTACTCTTGTGTGTAGGGAAACCATATTTTCACACTCTTTAGTTTTAAAAATTTGCTAACTCTATTTCAGTGCATGTTTAAATTTTGAAGTTTTATCTATTCTGTTGTCATTATATGTATTGGTACTCCAACTAAAAGGGTTTTCAACAGTAACTAGAGCAATTGATCACTGCAATTCTAAAATCTGTTGTGCTCCTTCTCCTGACACTGTCTTTAAACAAGCAGCCAGAGTTTTTTGAAGGTCATTTGTAACGGTCTGCTCCAAGCAGTAGTTCACTTCCTACATGGTTGGTTTACTGCAATGATCAGAGTCTGCAAATTGTAATTAATTTAAAAAATACTTACTAGCCAAACTGGCAACTGCTTTCTTTGGCTGATGCTTGACTATCTTTCAGGGGATGTCTAACTCTCCCTAGAACATGAAAGCAGTGAATGGCATCGCGGCAATCTGCCTTGCCTGCTCCTCTGCCATGTGCCATTCTCACAGTAAAGCATAAGGGCCTTATTTATCCAGCCAGTCTAATTCCATGAAGAAGTTCCTTGTAGAAAAGATCTTTCTCTTAAATACTGTGGTATCTTACATCTGTATAATGTGCTTACAGAAATAACCACTTTTGGTATCCTGCTTCTGTATGAGTATTTGAATATTTTTGTCCCAGAGGCAAACTTGTGGAATTTTCTAGAGTATCAAACTGCAACTATGCAATTAATATATGAAAACATTTTGAAAAAAGCATGAAGACGTTTTTTGTGTATGCAACAGAAGAAAAATACATTCAAAATTTCAACAGCTTATTGTGTATTCTCCTAAATGCTTTTTGCACATTTGGGGGGCGGGGGGCATATTTCAATTCGTTTATTAATCTAGGGAGCTTGCACATAGCTAACCCTGGCATTTCCTGTCAAGTAGACTTAAGTGAAAACAAGTTACTATGTGGCAGTTTTTAATAACAGAAGACATGATCCTACTATAGAATCTGTCTTCCAGTGATTTTATGACACATACAGTTTTGACGTGTTTGTGCTTTATGCTGGAAAGTGACTTTGGATAACAAGTTAAATTGCTGTTATTACACATACTGGTTTTAAATCCTGTTTTCAAGGGCCAAGTATGATATTAGGGCCATTAAGTTGAATGTCTTCACCCAAAATTTTGCTATTCTAATATTTTTACGTGATTAAACTACTGCTGAGTAGATATACCTAACGACCAAACCCTCATTTATGTACTTTTGAGTACATAAATATTACACCATGAACTTTGAGGAAATAACTGGCTTGTACGAGTAAAATAGGTTACTATTTCCCTTTCAGAGTGTGCCTTTTATCCACATGATCCATTGTGATCTTTTCAAATTGTTAATAAAGAGCAGCTATCAGGAACGTTGATGAATGAGGGACCATTTGCCCATGACAATTAATTTCAAGCACTTATAGTTTATTCTCTCATTTTACCAGCTCATAGACTAAGTATACCCTTACCAGTCACATACAGATTTAGCTTACTTCAAAGCTCAGCGATTAAATCCTGTTGCAGAGGCTGAATTCTACACTGTCTTTCCCCAATCATCAAAGCAAGGCTTCTTAGTTTGCTGTTTTCTTTCGCCATGCAAATGCTATGTAAATAAACCTTTCAGCTTTTTAATATTTTTTTAATCTGTTGGTCACTGAGCCTATTCCAAGATATGTCAGTATCTTATTTTATATTGTACATTGAAATACATAGGTGTAATATTGCGTATAAGCCTGTATTTTAAATATAGAGAATGTAGAAGTTTTTTTTAAATAAGAGTGTTACTTAAATCACAGGAACTATACATTTTCATGCCTTCTACATCCAAAGATTAATATTACTTCCAAAAGATACAAAATTCATCCAAGTGTATAGCTGGGGGAATGGGGAATTCCTTGGCATTCAAGGCCATGGAAATACTACGCTAAAGCTTAACTAAAATTTTTAACAAAGTCAGACTCACGACTGTCAGCTGATTACCCTATTTAACATTGTAACCACTGTGTTCAAATCTGCTAGGATTGCACAGTGTTCAACTGCTTAGAATTCGAAGGTAAATTAATTAGCATTTGAAAGACTAGTACCACTGCTACATGTGAGTCCTCGTCCTGGAATAATTGGGAGTATAGATTGTGGTGCTCTCTGTTGCCCTAGACTTGGCATGCTCTGCTTTTTTGTAGACAGTGTGCTTGCCAAGTCTGGTCAGCATCAGACAGTTACAAAAAGTTCAAATTAGAGACAGAATTTCATGAAACGCAGTCGTTAAATGTCCGAAGCGTTTGAACTTTGGGATTTATTTTGGTGAGACTACATAAATGATGGTTGTAAATACAATATTTCTTAGTAACTCTCAGCAAATAAAACAACTTCTGTTCTAAGCTAAATATTCTTATGAGAAATGTCAAACTCACATGATCAATTTATGAAGTGGCTCCTGTGATTAAACCATGCAAGATTATCTGTGTTTTTCTCCTTCCAAGTATGTATAGTGCTTGCAGAGTAGGTGAATGTGTAATTTCTCTTTTTTTCTGAACAAATTGCGAAAAACCCCCACAAAGAGAAAATTGTTCGAAATAAAGGTTTTTTCATAAAGACTATATCTAAGCTTAGTAGCTAATTCTGGTCTGACAGTATTACATCATGGTCTAGTCTTGTAACTGTTTGGAATAACAGGTTTTTTCTGCATATATAGGAAGAAGTAGTAGTCCATCTTTGCAAAATACGCAGAGAATTGGGTTTTTTCATCTCAGTCCCTTATTTGTGGTGACCTTAGACATGCAACTTTCCCTTAGAATGTTCTTTGACTCATCAAAGCCTGACACTGAGACTCTCACAAGGTAATAGTTTAATTAAATTTTGCAAAGCAGCTTCAGATAACCAAAACCAGTTGAAGTAAGTTCAGTTATCTTCAGAAAGGTTGCAAGATCCATTGTATGGTTCTGCACTTCTTTTGCAATTATTTTCCTACAATGCTGCTGAACATACATGTTTTAGAAAAGGTGTGACTGTTTTTTGTACATAGATTGCTTTTCTTCTTCTCCTCCACCTTTTCCTTCAGACTACTAGGCCTGAGGAATTATGATTTTTTGCATCTAATTAATTCTACTGTTGCTTGACTGCATCTGGTTGAAAGGTGTCTAAAACCTCTGATATAGATAGAAAATCATTGATTGTTTTCCTACGTTTCCATTTATTGTGCAGAACCGCCAGATGTTTTGTATTAAAAACATTGGATCATTGAGTGTTGGTGTGTTTTTTTCTTAAGTAAGCATTTTTAAGATATGCTGTATCTATTAAGTAAGCTTTTGTTATTATTTTTGTCTCTTTATTCTGTCTCCTGACTTTTAAAATATTAAACTGTAGCATATACATCAAGTATAAAAATGTTAAAGTGGATACTGGAGACCGAAGTCTGAATTGCTTTTATCAGGACATAGATTAGTGTGCTGAGACTGACGTGGAAACCAAGAGACTCTCCACTCATGCTCTGCACAGTTTTCCATGAAGCCTGTATTTTGAATGTAACCTTTCAGCATACTGAAATTGAACTTATAGTTACAGCTTTTAACATCTCTACACAAACTGAACCCATTCTGCTTGAGGAAATGTTCCTGTATTGTTACGTTTTATTCTAGATTCACTAGTGACTGTAAAATAGTACACGTATCAGAGAGAGACAGAGAGAGAGAGAGAGGAGTGATAATGATTTTCTGCTGTCCCAAGATTCTTTTATCCTTAAGACTATTTCTGAGGGCAGTTTGCCTCAATCTTTCAATCACTATAACCGATACATATATCTTGTCATTATACACTACCTTCTTTTTCTTTGCCAATTTTTTTTTTTTTGGACACAGAATTCCACTACTAGCCTAAATAAATGGCTGTATCTACAGTTGCTGTTAATGTTTCCCAGGGAGTATTTAATACCACAGACACATACACACACACACTTTTTTCATAATCTTAGTGTTTAGTTTCCATGAAGAGAAGCCATGCCAATTTTAATGATTTTATAAGGATTCGATGGTGTAATAGCTTCATGTAAATCTGTAGGTAACTAGTATGTGCCAAACAGTAAACTCCTCCTTTTTCAAGTAACAGACAAGTAGTCTGTATTTATAATCACGAGAGAATATTTGATATTTCCATGCATTTGTTTACAGAATACAGTATGCAAATAAAGAGACTTTTTTCTTGGTATAATTTTATTTTGAATTTTTAGTTGTCACCAGTTCCCTTAATTTTCTTCTTGTACTTAAGCCTGTCAGAGAATACCTCAATATCAACGTACTGATGAAATTGATCCTACTACTTCACCTTTAGCAGTTTTAGCCACTTAATTACATACTCATTTCCAGAGAGATCTTCCACATTGTATTCTGTAACATTCTGTCTGCTTTCTGTGACAATCTTGATTATGTTCTTTTCCCATAAAGATAAGTAATTTTTCACCCTGCTCTCAGAATTTTGCATACACACACTTGCACTTGTTGTAAGATTGGCTTCTCCTTGTCCAAAAGCAGGTCATTTTATAACAAAGGTTGGCAGCACTTCAAAGTCATACATACAGGATTTTGAAAATGACAAAGATTCTCCTCTGCTGTCTTTTGAAGTTCCATTTTATTAATCAAAGAAAAAGCCATTTTGGCCAAAGTTACTTATCATTTGGGTGATTTGGTATAATTTGAAACAGGCAAATCTGTATTTCTCATTAGGATAAAACCTTTGATATTGATGTATGTAATGGATCGCTAATGTAAACAATAATATTTCTGTATTAGATGCTTTCAGGTCAAGAATTTATGAATAAACCAAATTAACACAATGCAGTACATATTGCAGGGACAAAAAAAACCCCACTGCTCAAAACCTCTCCATCCAACCCATTTTAAACATGCATTTAAATATATTTGCATTTATGTGGTTCATACAAACAGTGCTATTGCTTTTTTTTCTGTATGAACGAAGATACAAATTAATCAAGGTCCTACAATTCTAACTCTACTTATTTTAATAATTTTTAAGAAAACAGATGGTTTCTTACACTTAACTACATGGTGGATTTTGTGTTTGTTTTTTTTTTTGTCTATCCATTATGTCAGACGATTATGCCAGAATTGTCATTGGTCCTGTTAAGGATTTGATAAAATTTCGCAATTTGTTCTCATTATTATTGAGCAGAGTCTCTACTGAGTTTTAGATATGAGAATGAAACTGGCAGCTGGGACAGAAGGGATCAGAATCTGAAGTAGTAGTTAGTGCATGGCATTCCTGGAATGATGGCTTATGCTGCTGTTTCAAGGCATGGGATGTTATGGATTGAAGAATATGGGATGATGACACTAGGGAGATTTGAGAGGCTGCAGGAGGAGGAACTGAAGAATAATGAGTTCTGTGCATATTTACTATGCCATAAATATATTCAATTCATGTTTCTAAACAAGTCAGGAATAGATTTAAGACTTTTTGGTGCAAAAGTGGCCATGCAAATATAAGTAGACAATGAATTGTTGCATTATGGAGCTGAATTTATTGGGAATTCAAAGCATTTATTTTAAGATGGAAATATTAAATCTTATGTCCCTGTTATATGGAAGTGTCAGCTCTGATGTGCAATTTTCAGACAAGAAAATAAACATATTAAAAGATTGAAATACCTGTTCAGGGATGAGAATTTGCTGCAGGTATGGGGGGGGGGGGGAAAGGGAAAATAAAGTTGGCTTATGCATGATAGTTCTTTGTTTTTTAGTTCTTCAAGTGCAAATGCACTGGTAACAATTGCTTTGGCAGCAAGCTGTCATATATTTCCTACTCCCCTTTTCACATCATCCAGTTCATGTTTTCCTCATGTACCTGTAGATTACCCATACATCTTCATGAACATGTTTCTGACAATAATCCAGAAAAATATTCATCCTTTGAGAGAAGAGCACAAAGAATCATAAATATGTAGTTGGCCAGACTGCATCCTCATTGTTAATCCTTAGAACTTAGTTTAGAGTTAGGTTGTCAGACATCAAAGCCAACCAGACATCACTTCTGAGAACATTTTTGGTAAAGTGTTTCGTTGATGGTTAGCTATGATTTCTGGTGATTTTCCAAATAAAGGAGCAGCCTGAACAGGAGGCTGTTACTCATTCCTTTGTTCCATGAAGGTCTTCACTTGTATGAGCCTTCCACACTCAGATGAACTGACACTAAAAGGAGTGATAATAACACTAGTTCCACTCAACAGCTTGGGTTATTCACTGGAATTTAGAAGTTTATAAAAGCTCCTAAAAGGTTTAAACAACAGCTATTGTTTATTACCGTACACAAAGTCACAGATTAAGAAATGAAACAGTAGCTGAAAGTAAAGGTTGTTTCATCTAAGGCAGGGTCAGTTTGCATACTGGATGTAGTGCATAACTTTCAGTCCTAATTAGTGTATTAACGTAGCAAATAGGTGACTTCCAACCTTTAATTTCCCTTAAGAATTGAATGGTTTCAAGTTCCTTTCCGAATACATTTCTACACAAGCTCTTACTCTTGCTTCATACAAATCTATACTAGTGTTCTATATAGGGTAAATGAAGCAGAAGGCAGGTTGCATTTATCCAATGACAAGATGAAAAGCTGATTACGCAGATGAGTGCAGATGAAGTGGAAACCTCTCAGAGATTAGGTTTTGCTCTCAGTGTGCCCTACATTGCAGCCCAGACTGACATAATCATTTCATGTTGGTTGCTTTCTATGAACTCTGTTTCCACATAAATCATGTGTTTGCAAAATGAAGTCACTAAGAAAGTAATTGTTAATCTTTGTTTGAAAGTATTAAACATCAGAAGAGCAAGACTTACTCTCAGCCAGGGTTTTTTCCATTCCCTAGTCTGCAGTCATGTCTCAATATGCAGAGTATGAGCTAGTACTTGTATTGGTGACCAGCTGATGGACAAAAAATTTCAGGTAAAAAGTAGAAAAACTCATTTTGTTAAGTTTTCAAAAGGAAAGGAAGATGTGAGTGGTCTAAAGTGACAAGAATCTGATAATCCCTAGTATTTCAAATAGAGGTGGATGTTTTCTGTTTAAGTTCAGTAAGATCATAATTATTTATGAAAGATCTGCACAGTGAGATAATAAAGAATTTAATAAACTAATTCACGAAGCAGAATGAAATGTGACATTTTCAGGAGGCTACAAGTTACAGCACTTATTTTGCTGCAATATTTGAACACAGACAAGGGTCTTAAATGCCCATGAAAATGACAAGATAATTTCTTTCTCCCAGCTGCATCTGTTACCAGGAATATTTTAACCCTAACTCTGTTACTTCTGAATTGTCTCTATTATTTTTCCTAAATCAGTTATTCCAAAAGCCTTTTTCTTCCTATACAGTGCCTTTCGGAACGGACAACTTTCAGGGAAGACTAGCAGGAAGATAACTTGTAGAAAAGTAATGTTCAGACCAACAAACTAAGTCCTTGCTCCACCTAAAATTCTGTCCCTTGAAACAGCAAGGCATTTTATGACGTGGTTTAGGACTGCAGCTTGCATTCTGATTTACCTCTTCTAGCAGTGTTAGGAGTAAAGGAGAGGATTTCTTGTCCTCTAATGTTGCAGTTCAGAGTTATGTCTGGCTCGCTTGAGGGCTGTACTGCAATTACTGTGGTGAGCGGTAGCGACATGATTGGCAGCGATGCTCTTCCAGGAGGAGAACAGATTTGACGGATTATGCAACAGCAGTTAACGACAAAAATAAGCAGGCTGACGCCGTGATGCGCTAGCTTCCCTCAGCGCCACGCTTTGCCGGAGAGTCTGTTTCTGACACCTGAGCAGCAGGAGCCCTCGCCCCGGGAGCGCACGCTGCGCTCCGGCACACGAACGGGCCCGGCGCGGCGCCGCCCCGCGAGCGCGGGAGAGACCCGCGCCCGCCGCCGGACACCGCGCGGGGCCGGCGCGCGCCAGCCGCGCAGCCCGCCGATTGGCCGGTGTCCGGCCGCGCAGCCCGCCGATTGGCCAGCCGGCCCGTCAGTCCCGCCCCGCGGCAGGGAGCGGTGGGGCGCGCGCCCCGCGACGGGAGCGATCCGGGAGGCGGCAACGGCGTCGGCGGGCGCCGGGGGAGCAGGCGGCGGGGCGGCCGGGAATAGCCGCCCGGGGCAGCTGCAGCCCTGCGGCCGCTCGGCACCCCGTGTCCTCCCCTGCGCCTCCAACAGCAGCAGGAGCATCGCGACCCGGCGCTCTGCTTCTCGCAAGGTAATGCTCTTTCGTTCGCTTGCCCACCGCTCTGCCCGTCTGCTTGGTTCCCCGCAGTGGCTCTGTCGCAATCGAGTGGATTACAAAATAAAGCCACTAACTCAAGACTGCAGGGAAGGGATCTGTTTGGTCCTCATTAGCATCTCGTCTGCTCGCTGGCTGCTTATTTATAAATAGCTTCTGTGGGATCACGAGAGCTGGGATCTCTTAGTTTCTCTTGCAGTCCTAAGAAAGTCCGTAGCTTCCCTCCCTCCCTCCCCCTTTCTTGACAGCGCTGTCGAAGTAAATTTAACTGGATTAGTTCCCCCCGCCCCAAAATGACTCTTAAAACTGTCCTCGTTTTCTTCTAGTCTGGTGTGCGGGATAGGTGCAGTGAAGCGGGGAATGCAGATTGTTACAATTCTGTAGCATTTGATGTGTGCAAATACCGTCGGGCTCTCAGGAGGGCAGATGCGTGGGAAACACGTGATTAATATTTACAGCGTTCAGACAATCTGTTACTCTGCGTTGTGAAGCTTGTAGGGGTCACCACTGCAGCTGAGGCTGATGAACTGTTACCCTGAGATAGAACGCATTTGTATGCTGACATTTACTAATGTCTTTTACATGTCGGAAAAAGACAAATACTGACATTCTGGATAAACCCTTCTCTTGCTGCTTTGCACAGTCTCCTTTCTTCAGCTGCAATATTAAATCACATCATGATAGAACAGACAGAGAGTTGGTCTGGAAACTGTATATATTTAGTCCTTCCGGCTGTCCCACAATTTTGTCTTGTGATACTTGTTCTCTCAAGTGTGTAGCAGGAATCATAATGAGTTCTTTTCTTGTAGCTTCACAGGAAATCAACTAATTTTAAAAAATTGCTGAGAAATTACAGTGGAAGGAGTTTTGAATACGTTCCTAATTGTAGTTATTTATTTACACCCATCCTTTGAATTGTTCATGATGGCTTAATGACCATTTTACTTGTAGAAATATCTTGTGCAGGTGTTATCATTAAACTATTATGTACACATTTAAAGATATTTCTACAAGTGTATCAGTACTATTCCTGTGAAGTTTAAGTAAATCACATAATGTTCTGGAACTTTCACCTTTCAGGTAGCTTGGACTGTGCTTGCAGGTGAATTGGCTTGTTTTGGTAAGTTTCAGCAGAAACAGTTCAGTTATTTTGAGTTAAGTGGAGAGTTAGAAGAACTGCTTTTTTGTGTTACTATAAAAAAAGAAACTGTCAACCCATAACATCATTAACTTAATTTGAAGGACTGTAGACAGAAAGTTGCAGTTTGGTATGAAATCAAACATGTTGTGAGCAGTGGAAAGAAGTTTTCACTTGAGTTGAACCTATCTCACTAAAAGTCAAGTGCCATGAGCATGCATGTTCCTGTGTGGTTTTTTTAATGGATGTATGTGTAAGGTGTACAGCTACACGGGCATAGGTGACTTAATCGTGTAATAAGTAGTAAACAACAGGATAATATTTCTCTAATATTTTGCTTCTTGTGAAGATAAGATTGAAGTAGAGGCACAGGTAAAAGATTATTATCTCTGTAGAGATTTTCTTATATAGATAGGTGTTTCCAGGAAACTGAAATTTTTCCTTTCAATTTCTGTTTTCAGGTTTTCATATCTGTAAAGTGAAAGCTGTAGGCAAATACCAAGTAGAAAATTGGGAAATGGCTGGGTTTCAAAATAAATGCCAAGGTAACGAATGTCAACTTTATACTGACATTTGTCAGGATACAAAAATATGGTGAAGAGACAGTTCTGCCTGGCATATGAAGAACTACTCGGCAGGGGGTGGGGGTTGGGGGTTTCGTGTTTTTGGTGTTTCGTTGGGGTTTTTTGGGTTTTTTTTATTGTGTTTGATTGGTTGGTTGTTTTTTGTTTACCTAGGAAAAGACCTAGGGCCTTCACAGTATCATTTAAAAAGGTCATCCTTTCTGAAGCTTTGATCCTGCTTTAACTTGCACACATAAAATGTTTGAAAATGGACCCAAAAGTCAGAAGCAGACTTTGCAGTTAAATCCAAATAATACTTTCCAGAGAGTGGTCAAGAGTAGGAAAAAAAAAGCAAGAACAATCATAGAGATCTTCATTAAGGCTTGAGGGTTGGATGGCTTTTTGCTCCTATACTATAGTAGTTAAGAACTGTATGAGTTCCATTCTTAAAAAAAACCCCCAACTTTTCTGTGTGCCTTTGTGTTGCTGTTTCCAAAAATTAGTTTGCATCCCTTTCTCCACCCAGTCTTCCTGGAATCCAGGTCTGTCAGCTTTTAATTTTTCTTTAGCTATTTTGGCATGAAATAAATTCCTCTTCCAACTTGGATCTCATATGACTTAAAAAGATATATAATCTGTTTGTATATTCCATTAGGTGTTAGGTATCAGGAGGAGTACCAAAATGCAGGAAACCAACCATCATGGAGTGGTCAAATAGATACAACTCAATGGAATCTGAACCTTAACCAAGTATAAATTGTTTCAACCATTTCAGCATGTTTTATATATCCATACATTATTCCTTGATGACAACCCCTCTTTTTTTAGTTAATAATCATGCCACTGCTATAGTTTCTAGTTGCAACCATTCATGTTTATTTCCCCGTACTTAGACACAGTAGGAGCAAAGACTACAATAATATTTTAATGACAAAGCTCAAGTTGTTTTGGTTTTTTTTTTTTTTAAATCTGGTTGTATGTCTAATGGCCATAGTGTTTCAGACCTCCTCTGTGACAGTGGAGCCTGTAGATCTTAGATCTGCCTGTAACGGGAAACCCAAGGGAAGAGTTCTTTTTGCCATGATCATTTAGTCTTATGCAATTTCATTACATCTTTTCGGATTAATGTTTGTGATTTTTCTTGCCTGTAAGTGCTGCCAGACTAGAGATACAGTATTTATAGCTAAATATGCAGTATGTATATCTCAGCCCTTCTGGCTGAGGAGTTGGAAAGCAAGCACGCAAAATGCGATGCATGGGTTGTTATCCAAGTCACTGTCTCCTAGCCAGGCAGGTACTACCATTTCTTCTCTTTCCATGGAAGATTGAACCTCCAGTCAGTACTTTGGACATTCAGCTTGACTTTAAATCCAGTTCTGTGTGGCAATAATGGAGGGCTGATTATCTCCACAAGACCATATACATTTTGTTGAGTTGGGCCCTTAGAAAATTACAAAGGACCTTTAAAATCTTAATATTGAATTGCTTCTGTCCTCCATGTAAAGAGTCATTAAGTTTTACAGATTAATTTAAGTGGCAATACTGAAATCTTGGAGTAAAATGAGCATTTCTTACGTCAAGATTTAAGTCAACATTTTTCTCAGTCATTCTCTTGATCCTGTGGTATTTTAAGCTTATGACATTGAACTACTGTGTCTTCATGTTTTAATCTTATTGCTTCTTTTCCCAATGAAGCTTGTATTGTTGCTTAAGTTAGAACTCCTGTGGGAGATCTGTGAAACCTGTTTAATCTTAAAGTAATTTGAGTTTTATCATTATTTAAAAATAATTTTATTGGTAAAAATGCATTTGCTGTTGACAGACTTGCTGAATTTAATAAAAATTCAGTGTTCAGTCTTCCATGACAGGGCACAGACCAAGAAAATGACAATTACATATAAGCAATTAAGCATTTTCAAGACTTTCAAAAATGTTAATTGATGTGCACTTGGGACTGATAAAACAGACTAAATTTATATCTAAAACCCAATGCTTACTTGTTTAACAGGCCTTTTGAAAACCTATAATCTCTCCTGGCAATTGAGTTTATAATTTTTTGTTAGTCATATAATGTTTTGTTGTAGTCATATGTTGAAACCATTTAGCTATGTATGAAATGCTACTAGCAGAAAGTCAGAATGAAGAAAACAAATGCAACCATAGTTCTCTGATCTAATACTTTCTTCTTTGAAGTGTTAATATGATCATCCCAAGTCATTACATCCCATTTTATCTTGTATAGCCAAGGTTTTCAAAACTTCAATAATACATTGTTAGAATTTTTGAAACAACCCAACACTCCTTAAGGCTAAAGTAATTTCAAGACCACTAAAATTTTTGAAGGAAGAAAATTTAAAAATATTTCTGAGTTTATTCTCAACCATTGCATATTTTTTTTAAAAATATGCATAATTAAAAACACGTTTGATAACTTGTCAAATGCTTTATTTTAGAAAATTTTTCTTGATTCCTAAGAACTTAACGTGGGCAGAGTCTTTGACCTTTAATTACAGAAAGATATATTCAAAACCTGCTGTATTTTGTGAAGGAGTCCTTCTATAGCTATAAAATGTTGTTATGGGAGGAGTTTCAATTGCTGTTATTATTCTTTAAATTCAGTTTTTTCTCTTGTTTTCACCACTGAAACCTCCTTAGGATTTGCACCTGCTTTTGTGATTAGTCCAAACTTTCTGCAGCTGTATTTTCTTCCCTTGCTCATGAAATCGCTCAAACATTTGCTGCAACATAGCCTTTCAGTTTCTTTCTTTGCTTTCCTTAAATACCATATTGGGTTTAAAGTTCAGAATATATGGCCAGATACATCTCTGAAAGTGATGTTTGGTGAAAGACCTCTGGTCTGAAAGGCTGTATACTAAATGCCTCATTGAAATATCATCATGAGACTAACAAGCGTGGGCATTTGATAATTAAATAAATAAATATGTACTTTCTTGGTTTGGGGAAACTAAAAATGTTAGCAATACAATACAGAACAAGATGCAGCTCTTGCTGAAGAGTTGACTACTTGTACAGGCAAAATTAAATCTTTTGGACAAAGATTAACATGAAGACAATCCTTTTGTTTAGAAAATACTTATTTAATTCATGTTGTTTTCCTGTGGAAATATCCTATACTTTCTAGCAGAAGTGGAAACAAGTTACTGTGTATCCTGTAAAACTTACCCATTGATAAAGTATTGAGTGAACAAAGTTTTATTTCAAGGGGTATTATCTATCTGAGTTAAAACTGGAAAAAGTCATATGTGCAGTTTATGACCCAAGTCTGACATGTACAAATATGATATTGCAAGTTTGCATCTTTTTGTTCACTGTAAATGTAATTTTTTTTGTCTTACTTTTCCTGATAATACAGTATTTTTGTGTTGAAATATGTAAAGATTATGTTTTAGATAATGTGACTAGTTTGTCTGTACCAGCTGTTCTGGTCTAGTATGGCTTTTTGCTTGTTTGTTTCTTTGTTGCTTGAAAATCATCTGGCTATTAGTAAGTGCAGCTTTTCATTAAGACATCTGTAACCTGAGGCAAAAGATTTTTTCCTCTTGCCTCTAATTACTTTTTAAATCACTATATGTGTTCAGCTGAATATGAGCCACTATCCCCTGTACATATATCAAGGAGCAGTTTTGTATTTTAAATGATAAGATTTCATTTTGAGTGTTCATCTTAGGTATGAAGGATATAGGGGAGGTGTTAGGGATGTAGGGATGTTGTAGGGGAGAGTTATTTGTCTGAATAAGGTACATAAATTATATTGATGTAAAATTAGTAAAGCACAGTATACCATGTGATTGTTGTTGAGGAATGAACCCTGTCTTTATTTTAAAATAGATAAAATAATTGTAACATTTATTTTAATTTCCAGGTCTGGCAAAATACTCTTTTCACAGACTTTTCTGAATTATGAGAGACCCACAATGATCATTGAGTCCAATTCCTAAGTGAATGGCTCATACAAGGATAGAGCCCACAACCTTGGCATTATTAGCACCGTGCTCTAACCAACTGAGCTAATTACAGGTTTTCTGACCATCAAAGAGAGTTTGGGGTAATATTTGTTTGCTTGTTTATAAGCATCTTTTGAGTCCCTTTGAATCATAACAGTTTCAGTTTCTACATATGGTGAGAGTATGAGGAATGCTTGTAGTGGTATTTACCTTTCAGTTTGCCTCTTCAGCGGTCAGAAAACTCTGTTCTGGTAAAAAAAAACTAGAAGCAAGATGATTGACTCATCTGCTCTCTTGGTTCTTTTCCTGCCAAATGCCTGAGAGCAAGGTGGAGAGTGTAAAAACCTGCCTGAAGTGTAGAAGGAATTTGTTTGTTTAAATGCTGTACTTCTTGAAATAATCTGTTTCAAACAGGCTGTTACTGTGTTGAGTTATTTCTTCGGGATATGTGTACAGATTGCCTTTGCTCGTTCTCTCCTTTAATGTCTGCTGGTTTGGTACTTAATGTACTTCCTACATTAAAGACTTCGTATTTGTAATATCCTTTGCAGAGTTTTTTATTAGCAAGCTCTTAAACAGTCAGATGGGTGAGTTTGTGATAGAAATCTCATTTGGTAACTAATTCTTGCAAATTAGTCACCTTTGACAAACAGATTTTAGACATTTTTGTGGTACGGTTGACTCTAACAACAGTTTCATGAGGACATGTTGTGTGACATCTTTATTTTTTTTAACTTGCTGATGCAGTTGTGCCAGAAAAAGATAGAGATTGCTTTGCTAAACTGAAGTAGGCTACAGAAGGGTGAGAACTTTCATGTCAGACTCCCTTGGGGAACACTTTTTTGAGAGCCGGTGGTGCAAATAATAAAAAATGTATTTTATATTTCACTAGTCAAACATAATATACATCTTTTTGTGTAAATGGTGAGTATTAGTTTTAAACTCCGAAGTATCATTGCTGCTTTTTTCCTTCTTCTGTACACTAAGAAGGTAATATACATATTTGCAGCTATTTCAAATGAGACAGTAATCTACAAAGGACCAGAACAAGTATGGGACACCTTGGCTACTGAGAATGTATTTGTTCCTGGTGAGACATCATGATATTATTCAGTCCAGCTAGAAACTTTTAAACCCTGTTTTAATGAACTTTACATGTGTTGTGTAAACTATATTAAATTACGGTTTTTGGTTTCAAGAAGTTTAGATTTCCTCATCTTTGGATCACAAAGATGATGTATTCAGAGAGCTGGGTTTCAGATTTTTTGCTTCATGGACTCTGTCCTGGATTTCCTGATTCTTGGTGTTGGATTAGATTGAACAGAATGACACAGCCAAAGGTTGCATTTATCGTTAAAAATTGGTTTTGGTATAAAAAGCTCTGCATTGTGGATTAACTTAATGACTTTCTACCCTATGTTTTGTGTTATTTCTCAGTTTCATCTGAATTTGTTGGCAAGACTAATACACTTTAATACTTCCCTTGTGCCGTTGGATGAGATCTGAAATTTAATAAAGCAGCTCCCTGTCTGGCAGAGACTCTGTTTTATATTCCTTAATGGTCTCTTTGCTGGTGTAATTCAGTGCTTGTGAAGTTGAGAAAAGCAGTATTTTAAACTACTATTGCTAACAATATGCAGTATCGTTCAAACTCTTATACAAATAATTAAATACTCTAAATTTGGTTGGTATTTTTGTGTGTGGTGTTTGGTTTGGGGGTTTTTTGTTGGTTTTGCCGCAATCCAATGAACACAGTGTAGACATAGAGTTGGAAAGTTTGTTATGGAATTCTTTTATTTATGTCAAAGCTGCTGGAAGGAGCTGTAATGTTTTGCCTTCGTGAAGGGATTATAACTTTTTATTTTTCTAATGACAATATTTGTTAGTCAAATGAAAATTTGAAAGAACCTCGGAGAAACCTGATTGTTTAGGCAGGAGAAGAAAATGATGGCGTTGTCTCTATTTGTCTCTATCAAATCAGTTGTGCTCAGTAAACAAATATTATGGTAGTTTCATTTCAGTGTCTTTGAGCTTGAGATGTGAAGCCTTGGTCTGTTCACATTTTTACTACCTTTTCTCTACCATGCTTTTTCTGTTGCGATGTGTTAGTTAGCTACATAGCTCAGAAAGTTAGTCATAGTGTGCTCAGAAACAGGTCATCACACAGTAACGATCAGATATTAGGGAGAGCTGGGAAAGTAAGGAATTTCAATTCTGGCTTACTTAAGTGTCAGGGAAAGGAGGAAGACCGTCTGTCATGCTGAGAAGTGAATGATGTGTCCTGCTAGAGAGAAGGAACTGCAGGAATAGAGTCATGGGTTTTTAAGAGCACATTTTGAACAGCATAATGAATGGATGTGTTGGCATTAGACTCTAAAAACCACTGTGACATTTTTTGTTGTTGCTAAACTGAAAGAAAATCCATCAGCAGAGCAGGTTTGCTTCTCAGCTGCCTATTTAACAATTTCAGCTGTTCTTTCCACTTACTAGCTTTCTCTAAGTAGATTTTTTTTTCTTGAAGCAGTATTTCTCACAACCTGAATCCCACAACTCAGCTACTATGCACTGGAAAGTTGCGTGAGAGAAACTGTTAGTAATGATGCTGAAGGTTGTTTTCATTGCTCCATGTTATATGTTCTGTAGTTAAAATTTTAAGTTTTCTTGGATTAATGGGCATTCTACTTAACCTGCATGCATTGCCCAAATGTGGCTTTAATTTACAATATTTCGCTCTCTGTAGTAAGGTTTGCAATGGAAGTAGTTTTATAAACAGATTGCAAGGTGAACAGAAATGTTGGGAATGAATATTGTCATAACATTTGAAAGTCCTTAACCAGTTTCTTTCCTTGACATAATTCTCCTGATAGTTTCTCATAATGCTTGTGCTTATAGAGCAGGGAGTTCACTTCTTTCTTTGTTTACTGATGGAAGATTATAAAAAAGATAGAATGAGATGCTGAAAGCAATGAAGTTAAAATGTTTTCTTAGTCATAAATATATCTACTAGTAGAAATAAGCTTCAAAATACCAGTAAACAGTGCCTGGCATGGTATCACATTATCTTTTAAATCAATGAAAGTTTTGATACAGAATATGTCATTGACCTAATAGTTACAAAGTGTCCTTTCTGTTATTGCTATCGTTACTATTACTGTTTTTTCCTAACAACTCACTTTTAATATTTAATTTCAAAGACTTTGTAAATTTTTTTCATTACAAGGAGGTGAGTTACGTTCTTCTCACAGTGACTGTACATTTTTATGTGTCAATATGTGTGTACCAAACCCATCGTTTAGTTTGGTGTAACTAAGAAGATATCTAATAGGATGTAGCCTTTATACTATGTTCAAACTGGCGTAAGTTTGTTATTCAAAGATAATACCATTTTTTAAAAAAAGAAAGTTCAATATATTTGTCTATTTCTAACTGAAAAAGAGCTTTTAATTTTAATAATTTTTACAATATGATTCAAGGAGAGCTGTAGGTCTCATTTCAATAATGTAATGGTTGAGAACTCAGATTAGACTGGAGGAGCTGCTTGGTTTTTGGAAGGGGCATAGCTCAGCAAATCTGTGCAGCCAAAACAAGGGCTAGCTAATCCTCTTATTTACACATACTGTCTTTTGTCACAAAAAATCCCCAAACCAAAACCATGCATGTTACCAAGACTAATGTGCTCTGCAGAATGGGGCTGACTTGAACATGGTGATATCACAGATGTCATTTGAGGACACTAAATTTGATCATAATGTCTGGGTCCATAGCTACTGGGTCTATAGTTTCCATGATGCTGTTTCCTAAGGGGTGTTCACTACTGCTTGACTGAAGAATGAGTAGGGTTAAGACAGCTCCTAATATTTCTGTATGCAGACCACTCTTGGTTGCATCTGCCGGTGACACACACCCCCTGTGACTGCACCATCGCTCTATGCTAAAAGAGCAGCAGGTGTGCACAGCTAGAGACAAGGAAGACTGGTGAGGCAAGGGGTGAGGCTACTTTTTTAGGTAGTCCTCAGCCTTGCCTGTATCTTGAACTCCAGACTCACATAATGAATTAAAACAAGAATAAAAGAGGAAATAGAATGCATATTTTTCTCAGAAGCTCTTACAGGTGTATGAAACAACAAGCCAGTCTTCAACAGAAGTAATGACTAAAGGTTTTGCACCTTTTCTACCACTTCTTATACTTGAACAGTATTCTGGATCATGCCACTCAACTGTTAACTGCTAGTGAACAGAATTAAGAAGCTCAGATGGCTCTGATGGAAGATTGTTCTTACTGTAGTCTTCTCTCATTAGGATCTGTCCTCTGTCATGAAGGATTATGTGTACGTATTAAGAGTTTTGCTGGCATGAAGAATGATACTACTCAAAGTAAATGGAAAGTTTGAAACTATTTAGAAAACATTAGAAGCAGATGCAATTAAATCACTGCAATAAATTACTGCTTGTTGATAAGATGTTTTGGGTAAATCCTGCTTGATTCTTACAGTTAGGCTTCACTCATTTATAATAAGTTATAGGCATCATTATAAAATGATATCTAACTCTGCATAATAAAAACTGATACAATACTTCTATATTTTTGGACCTCAGCAAAGCTTTCAATACTGCTTCTCACAGTATCCTTCTGGACAAAATGTCCAGCACACAGCTGGATAAACACACCATGTGATGGGTGAGCAATTGGCTCACAGGTCAGGTGCAAAAGGTTATAGTGAATGGAGTGAGATCAGACTGGGGATGTGTCACTAGTGGGGTTACACAGAGCTTCATCCTCAGCTCTGTACTCTTCAGCATCTTCATTAATGACTTGGATGCAGGACTAGAAGGGATACTAAGTAAGTTTGCTGATGACACTAAATTGGGAGGAGCTGTTGACTCCCTTGGGACCTCCACAAATTAGGGGACTTGCCAATCTCCAACCCTTTGAACTTCAACAAGGGAAAGTGTCACATTCTGCACCTGGGATGGGGCAACACTGGATATATGGACAGACTGGGGAATGAGGGGCTACAGAGTAGTGCTGTGGAAAGGGACCTGGGGGCCCTGGTCGATGGCAAGTTGAACATGAGTCAGCAGTGTCCTGGCAGCCAGGAGGGCCAAGCGTGTCCTTGGGGGCATCAGGCCCAGCATTGCCAGCCGGGCAAGGGAGGGGATTGTCCCGCTGTGCTCTGCACTGGGGCAGCCTCACCTCGAGTGCTGGGGGCAGTTTTGGGTGCCACAGTATAAAAAGAATACAAAGCTACTAGAGAGCATCCAAAGGAGGACCATGAGGATGGTAAAGGGTCTGGAGGGTAAGCCATATGAGGAACAGCTGAGGTCACTTGTTTTGTTCCACTTGGAGGAGACACCTCATTGCAGTCTTCAACATCCTCATGAGGGGAAGCAGAGGGGCAGGTACCAATCTCTTCACTCTCATGAACAGTGTCAGGACTTGAAGAAATGGCATGAAGCTGAGTCAGGGGAGGTTTAGGTTGTATATCAGGAAAAGGTTTTTCACCCAGAGGGTGGTTGGGCACTGGAACAGGCTCCCCAGGGAAGTGGTCACAGCACCAACTTGACAGAGTACAAGAAGCATTCGGACAACGCTCTCAGGCACACGGTGTGACTCTTAGGGTGTCCTGTGCAGGGCCAGGAGTTGGATTTGATGATCTCGATGGGTGCCTTCCAAATCAGCATATTCTGTGATTCTGTGAAATACGTTACATAGTAATATGACAGCTTTCTTTTAACTACTGTTGCCTAAGTTTGACTCTTTTAAAATTATGAAAAGTTCTGTTGTATTTATGCTTTTCAGTTGAAAACTGAAATTCCTGCATTTTTCAGTGTAGGAGCAGGTCCTCTCCAGCTTTTTGTGCTCCTGGGCTTTAGGTCTTTCCCTGACGCTTACGCATTTCCTAGTGACTTCAGACTTCTCCACTTTAATTGTGGTAGCAGAATTCCTTCTGGATAAAAAACAATTTAGTTCTTAAAAGGAGCAAACAAACTTCTATTATGTATACAAAGAATGTAAATATATCCAGTCTGTAGGAGGAAAGTACATGATGAAAAGAATAGGAAATAAAAAAGATCAATAAATCTGCTTATAGAAGTATAATTACACTATTGCATGTTGATTCAAAATAGATTTATATAGTGCCTGTATGCTAGCCAAGTAAACAGAACCTATATTTTTTTCTTATTCCAAGTTTTCTTGATGTCTTGACAGTTCCACAGAATAGTACAAGAAGAAAATATTCAGCCTTTTTTATTTTCCAAAAGTTTTCTTGGTAAATAAAGCAGCGAGACCTAATTACATTGTGATGGTGTTATGCTGGTAGTTGTGCTGAGTAAAAAGGCAACAGGCATGCTTGAATGGTTCTTTTTACTAAATGTTCAGCAGCAAGTTAACTTTTAACAGAGAGAGGGCAAGAGATTCCACCATTCAAAAGTAAAGTCTCTTTGAAATGGGCATTTTAGCCACCATCTTGTGACCTGATGGAACAGCATTGACTGAGAACCCTGGAGACAGAGGGATGATGTGTGAGAGAGAAAGATTATGACTCCAACTATGAGTGTTAGCATTGTCATCCTTTTTGTGTCAGATTTTCAAGGTAAAAGATTTGTATCAGAAAATACTGAGAGAAGATTGTGCTTCTGCAGGCTTGTTATTTGTCATATTAAATTTGCCACAATCAAGTTTGACAGGCTTCTCTTTATTTTTTCCAGCAGACAATATTATTGTTGAAGATTACTCAGATGCCTTCCGTCCATTCCCTGCCTCACATGCTATGTCATGCAAGCTTTGGACCACTTAGAACATAATTTAAATGAATGACTAATTTGGCAAGCATAATGGAAGGCACGCATACCATCCTTCAATTCCACAAACCCATTATGGAGCTTTGTTACATCAGCTTCTATCATCCACAGGGGAAAGTCAGAGGATTTACTTACAAGGGCTCTGTGACTCTGGATAGAACCAGTAAGCGTTTCTGTAGCTGCTATCAAGTAAGGGAGAGGTTAGACATGGACCTGAGAGAACAGCCATATGAAAACTTTGGAGATATTATTTTCAAGCAAACTACCACAAAAGACCTTCTCAATGAGCTGTACAAACTATCTGCTGAAAAGGAAAAACTGTTATCCAGTGTTCTGAGATCACATCGTATTCCGGACCTTAAAGCAGGACGTCAGGAGGAAAAGCTACAGGATGCTTCCAGAGTCCTGAAACGTAAAGGTGATAATTACTCCAGTCTTCTACATCAGCAGGAGTTATTTCTGGATTCCACAAAGAGAGACCATTTGAATCACAAAAAAATGAGGAAATACAGAAGGAAAGAGAGCTTTGAGGAGATCAGACACCGGAAAGAGGGAAAAAAGATACATGAACATCTCTTTTTACTGAGTACACAAGACATGCAACAGAAAAATAAGAAGATGGTCTCCACAAGACTTCCTACCAGGAGTTATCCCAGTTCCTTTTCTCCCTCCAGCTGGCTAACAGTAAAAGGTAAGGATCATTTACCAGTAGACAATAGAATACAACCAGAAAGGCGGACAGAAGAGGGGTATTTTCTTAAGAGCGACAAGGCTGTGAAATTGGATGCTGACTTACCAGGTTCTAGCTCAAAAGGCATGAATGATGTTGCAGCTGAGCTGATGGGTAATGGAGAATGCATTCCTGAAGTTGCCAAGGTACAACAGAGGACCACTTTGGTGAAGTCATCTCCGTACAGTCTGTCTAACAAACTTGGGACATTAAGTAAATCTGCAGCTGCTAAAAGCTTGAAAAGTAGCAAGTATGCTGAGCCAGTATGCAAGGAGAAACCAGGAATCACAGTTGCTCCTGAAGTCCAAGATTTAGATGCTTGTATTAAAGAAGTTACCAACCCCCCTGCAGAGTCTTTACCTGATTCTCACAGAGATAATGAAACCATTTCTCCTGTTCTCACAGCCGCACATAATGAGTTTATATCAAGAACCAGTGTATACTCTGTAGATGAAGCTGCTGGAGACTCTAATAACAGTGTGCTGCAGGAAAAGGAGGAAGACAGCTCTGGTTTGCAGTACAAAGCAGAGAGAGTGCACATTACTGATGAGTCATGCAACCTTGTGGGAGCAGTTAATAAAGCTCTCCTGAAAGTTATCCGGAGCGACAGTTTAGATGAAGCTGCAGAATGGAAGAGACTGCAACAAATTACAAGAGTAGACAGAAACCTGCCAGGCTCACTATATGAGAAAAGGACCACGGTATCCTGGGGAAACAGCAAGCATTTGTATTTGAACCTGCCTGCAAATGAAAGTCCTGATATTCCTCAGACAAGTAATAATCTTAAACTGGAAGAGAAAAGGCTGCATTCACCCCCATTAGCAGCAGTGAGTAATGTTTTTAGTAATTCATATCCACTATCTAACTCACACAAACAAATGTCACCTATTCCTTCTCCGTTATCTTCGAGACTGCCTAGCCCGCAGCTGCATCACCGGATCCTCCCATTACCAACACAGAGCACCGAGGACGAACCTATGTTCAGTGACTATGGCCATGGAAGACATGGTGCTATAAACTTCTCTTTCAGTGATTTGGAGCCACAGTTTTATCTGAAGTTTTCTGAGCCTGGAGAATTGGGATTTGCCACCAGACAACGGGGCCTACATCAGAATGCGACTGCAGGACATTTTGAAAAGTGTGCTGTGCAAGAAAAATTAACTGCTCAGACACAGCAGAATTTCTGTCCAGGTCAGTCCTATTTCATACATTTTTAAACTAATAGAATCAACCAAGCATGGTAGTGTTGCCGTGTTTTCTGGGTTTGCTTGTTTCTGGTTTTTTTAATACTAGCTGTTAATAATGAATATGTTAAATAAAAAACTATTTTTCACTACTGAAGGATTGGGTGAAAAGCTGTTGAATTTTTTAAACAGAAGTTACAGCTATATAAGGTTTCGAGATGCATTTTTAGGTCAGCTTATTTTCAGTCCTATTGTTACTGAATGAACTGTTAGCCAAAGTTCATGAAAAATCTTTCTGTATAAAATAAAAAAAGTTCGCATGCTTATTTTCCTGCTTTTCCTGTGCTGTGTTCTAGTCTTTCAAAATGTTACGGTAACATTTATTCTCCAAAATGTTCTTTTTGCTTGTTTGGCTTAACTGATAGAACATTTTCTGAACAAGCTAATTTACAGTGCCTTAAGTATAGGACTGGTGCTTTGACCATTTAGCTACAAGAGGTCAATGTAAATTCTGTAAGAAAAGCCTTGTTTCTAAAAGGACTGCATGCAGGAGTCATGTTACAATGTATTTGAGTACAGTGTATGGATTTATTTATAAAGATATACTGTGTAAAAATGTATAATTATATGACATAGTGAATAGCTATCTTTGTTAGCTGGAACATTGACATCTATACCCTTCATTTTTAACTTAAGAAACAGGAAGGCTGGAGGACCTAATTCTACAGTGGTCTAGGTATGGCTCAGACCGCTCCCTCTGTCTTATAGGGGGGGCTGGCAGTGCAAAGTGACACGAAAGGGGCATTCCAAAAGAGAGGTGTGTACGGATGCGAAACCATTACCTTAGCCAGAGGGTGTTGAATACTGCGTGTGAGGTTTGCATTCATGCCTACTTCTAGAAGTTGTGTTAGTTCTGCTCAAGACTAAATCAAATTCAAAGTGTTGTTTGGTGAGTTGACAAGGCTGAAAAGATGGGAGCTGTGGTCTTGTTCTTTCATTCCTTTCTTGGTCCCTGCTGTGCTGTGCTGTCCTACCCTTCTCATTACTTCTTGTACTCATTGTACCTTTTGGTGAGCTGGTTTAGCGGACAAGGCCAGCAATATCACCCCTTTATAAGACTAAAGTAGCACAGCAAATCTTTTTCTCTCTGTTTTACATTAGTATCTTTTTTATTAATGTATTATTTATAATTGTTGGATGTGGAACTTTACCTACTGTGCTGTACTCTTGTACTGTCTTTGCCTGGGATAGAGTTAATTTTCTTTACAGTAGCTTGTATGGGGCAGTGTTTTGGATTTGTGATGAAAACGGTCTCGATCACACAGGGATGTTCTAGCTTGTGCTGAGCAGTGTTTGCACAGCATCAATCCCTTCTCTGTTTCTCACTCTGCATCCCCCCAGTGAATAGACACGGAGCTGCACAATGGGCTGGGAGGGGACACAACCAGACAGATGACCCAGACTAACTAAAGAGAAATTCCCTGCCACATAACGTCACGCTCAGGAATAAAAGCAGAAAGAGGAGGCTTTAGAGGGGTTAGCCATCTTTTGCTTGGGACCTGGCAGGGCATCAGTCTACTCATGGGAGGCGGTGAGTGATTGCAGTAGCATCACTTGTTTCATTTTTTCTTCCCTCTTTTTCCACTTATCTTTCACTTACTAAACAAATTTTTTGTTTATCTTGACCTCCAGTTGTTGGGGTTTTTCTGTGCCTCTTCCTCCGTACCACTTGGGGAAAGGGGGGAGGCAGGGAATGAGTCTCTCTGTGGTGCTTATTTGCCCACTGGGCTTAACCCACAATAGTTTTACAAGAAACAAAACAACACACATACATACTAATGGCATCTGTTGGCTGAAAATCCTGGCTATTAAGCAGAAACATCATTGTGAAGAGAAGAAAAGCAGACAAGCCCGATTTTAGTTCTCGTTTACAGTTACCTGGCAACATTAATACAGACAGAAAATATCACAACCTTTTGGGGTTTTTTTTTTTTCCATTTTCAAGTATGATTGCATGCCAGCATTATTACTGGTGTGTCAGAAAATCTGTGACTTTAAGGAAAAATGCTCCGTTTTGCTGGCATATATAATACTGTAGGTATGTCTCTGGATCTGGGATAATCTGACTTCCCATTTCCGTCTGAACCAGGGGTGGAATCATTCATATTGACAGAGCATTTGGAATACCACTCTTCTGTAAACAGGCAGAATAATAACTAACTGACTATAGTTCAATGAGACAAATAATGTATCTCCAATTTTAGTTAATGTAAGTGATATTAAGATTTACAGTTATAAACTTGCACTCCTGGTTTGATTCTTAGCAGATTCCTCCCATGTGTGACAAGCAGAATTCGAGACTATTTTTCAGATTTTTCTTCAATGGGATGTTATTGTGAAACGTTTTCTTTCAATTCCAGTCTGTTATTAAATTGTATAAGTATCTACAGTGACTCTAAGAATTATGGAGAGTTTTGGTCAACTTTTTGTCAGTCAGGTTGATTGAAGGATTTGCCTTATGGCAAAAATGATGGTCTTTTGAATGGCTTTTCCAAGTTCTATTGCTGCCACAGTATGCACTACTTCTTCCTGAAAGCCTGTTGGAGCCTTTCGTTACCTGTGTAACTTTGCATTTGGAAAATTTGATGAATTAGTTAAATATCCTAACTTATTAGTTTGAGTTACAAATTGGACTCATCATAGAGTCTACACATAATTTTAATTCTCTTTTCTTATTGTTTGTAATCATGATTCTTCACACTTTTTCTCCGTAATTGGAGAATATTCCTGCAGTCAAAACTCAAACAACTAAGGCAGAGTGCCCTTACTTCTGTACTTCCACTTTTTCTCAAATTCAATTTCTTTATAGATATATAGATACATATATGGCATGTATCTCATAGTTTCATTGCACAAAGTTCTATTAGTAGTTAATTTGAAAGTACAGTTTACTGGATCTTCTTGTTGAAGTGCAACTATTGGCCATGGGAATAGGCCACAGTTTTCATCTTAGTAAGTTAATAGTTAACTAGGAATAATTTATAGTTCAACAATAATTATTTGGCAATTTTCTCTGTAGGTGGGACTGGGAATTAAAATTCCTGTATTAGCATGTAATAGTTCTATTTGAATTATCAAAATTCTAAGAAAAAGCTTTAGAATAACTTAAGGCTTTCAAATAATAAACTGCTCAGTTACAAGCAGCAAAAGCAGAAGTACAAACACTAAAATTTCTCGTAGAATGACATTTATTGAATCCACAGAAACGTATTTCCTGCATTTCTGTACAAAGTTCTTTCTACTCTAATATGAAGTACATCGTTCTTTTGTAGTCCTGGAGAAGCCAAGCTTGCTTTTGAAAAGATCTTAAATGTATCTGAATATCTGTCTCAGGGAAAGATTTTCTGAGACCTTTTAGTTCCTGTCACTGTTTCTCTCCCAAGTTGTTCACAGCAGTAGAACAAACTAGGGAGAAAATTTTCAGAGCTATTGTATTAATTTAGTACTGAATGACATCAATATGCTATTTTACTAAGTATTGTCTGTAAGAGGAAGAAGATTAGTGATATTTTTAGCAGTTATTGAAGTGAATTTGATTCAGAGCAGGAAACTTAAAAATCACTGGTTATGACATAGCCTCCAGGACAGTGACTGGTGACTGTGCTTTGAGTCAGGATGAGAGTGGGAAGGGTCATTCACCACACTTTCTGTTATATGTTTTACTCCTAATGTGGAAAAAAAAGAATAAAAAATCTGCCAAGGGGGAATGGTGAAAGCAGGAAAGGGAACAAATGAGAAGGATGATGTTACCCTATCCCTAGCCAATGAATGCTCTTGGTATCTAGTAGTTGAGAAGGAAGAAGATACCCAGAAAACACAGAAATCCAAAGTTAGTAGGACTGTAGAGAAACCAAAACAAACTTGGAATAGAACTGAATGATTAAGGTTTGTGTCAGGTAAAATGGCTGAGATTTATGGGACTGAAAAGACAGGCCCATTCTCTTCCTACTCTCTTCTTTATTCCAGCAAAGGCCTCCTCTCTTCACTTTTCCTCCCTGTCTCTGCAACAACTTTGGTGTTCTTCTTGCTTTTTGGTAATTTGAGTCAAATAATTAAGCAAGCTGAAAACTGAGCCAGCAAGGAGAGAGGTGAGCAGCTTTGGCTGGTATAGTGAGCTGAACAGTTCAAATTGGCCTGAGGAAACCCACAGCTAGGATGAGGGAGGACATGCAAGTGTGGCAGAAAGGACAAGAAAGCAAGACCACCCCTCCTGCAGGGAATCATTTGATCCCCCAAAATCTCAATTGCATCCCAAAACTGGAAGCCAGAAGGCTGGCTGGGACTGGCTAAAACAGGAGTTGTTAGGAGTGGGAAATGAGGTGAATCAAGTTGGATGAAGATATGGAGAGACACTGATATTTTGAGTGGGTGCTATTAATAGTGAAGCAGGAAGAACAAGAGATGGAGGACAAGTGAGAAAGGGGAACTCCGAGACTGAGTAGTGAGCGTTACCTTGGCTAGGATAGAGAACGTTTTTGGAGTATCACAAAACAAGAACAACATGGCTGACTGGAGACGAGATAATTTTTATTCTTGTTTTGTTGGGAAAATCTGCAAAAGGAGCTATAACCACTAGAATGTACATTATGGATATAAATCTGTCTGACTTGCTGATGGTCCATGAAGTCAGTGTGCAGTATCGTGAAATTCTGGAGATGCAGACAAGGGAGGAAGAAAAAGAAAAGGGAGGTAGAGTTCTGGTTTTAAAGTCTTCAAAATTATAATGCTTATTGTGTTGTAGGGAACGCATCTTAACTGCTGGAAAAGGTTGGTGAATATAAGTTTTTAAGATTATTCCTCAAATTATTTTCTTTAATTGACTATTTAAAGATGTGTACCCAAGAGTTCTTTGCAATATATTCTAGATGTAATTGTAGAAGCATCTATCTCTGTCCCTGCTGGTTATTAGATGGAGAATGTTATGTTTGCTTGTTTCTGCCAATGAGAATTTTATGGCAGCAGCAGTTCACTTTCCATTAGAAAGAATTGAAAACAAACATTCTGGTAGTTTTGTGTGGTTGTCAAAAATCACGCAGTACCATTTGGAAACATGCCAATTGCTAATGGCTACCTCTGGCAGATCGATCTGGCAGTCTTAAAATATAAATGTACTTTAACCTATAAAGAACTGTTTACTATGTAGATAAATACTTGAATAAGTATTATTCTTAAATTGGTGGAAGATTGTATTTTAATCCTCAAAGATCTTGAAGGGAGTGAAAAGCACAAAATTATACTTTCAGGTAGATAGTTCACCCCTTGGTGGCTGGAGAAACAGTGTTCCTATTTGTGCTCTAAGAGCTGCCCTACTCCCAAGGTCTTTCAACAGCCTGCTAAAACTGGGTTTTCCCAGTTTTCCTGCATTCATTTCTGTTTGCAGTGTAAACATGGCTTACTTCCATGTGAACAAGAACACTCTGATTCTACAAGTAGTTATACAGTCTGTAGTTCTACATATCTGTTTAGATTTCCAGCATTAAAGTATGTGAGAAACTTTAGTTTTGACTTTGGTTGGGTGTATTATCATTACCTACAAATTAATGAATCTATTGCAGTGACAGTGCCAGAAGACTTGTAATTGAAAAATGGCATACAGGCAACATTTCACACCAGATATTTAATGAAGATAGCAAAATAACTTAATATCAAGGAACTATTTGAATATTATTTTGTCTTTTCCTAAATGAAGTAATTCTTTAGGCTGAAAAGGGACAAATAGAGTCAGTTAAGAGAAATTCGGTGACAAGACCTTATGATGTGTTCCTGAACGTGGTTTTGGAAAATGAAGTTTCGTATAAACAAAACTCTGTTTGAAGGCTCTTATAACAGGAGACCTATTATATTATAGTGTTTTTGATGTTCCTTTCATAGGGAAGGGAAAGGTTTATAAATATCTTCTCTAATTGAAGTGGTTCAGAGAATTGCTAATTAGCATTTTAAAAGCACTGTAGTGTTCTGTCCACAGTAAGTATGCACTTCATGAAATAAGTTTGCATATGGATCACATGGAAAGGTGATGCATAGTTTCTCACAAGTAATTCACATGAAAGTAATATACATGAGTGTGTTGCTTCACAAAACCCATCTTATTCAGAATAAATGTTCTTTGAAGATGCTATAAAGGAGTTGAGAATTAAGAGACTGGTGTAAGAAAAGAATTAAAATAAAAAAGAAGAGAGAATTAATCATAGAATCTCAGGATCATTTAGGCTGAAAGGACCACTTGAGATCATCTAGTCCAACCCTCTGCTCCGGCAGGGTCACCTAGAGCAAATTGCCTGGCCCTGTGTGCAGTAGGGTTTTTAATTTCTCTGAGAATGATGACTGAATAACCTGTCTATGCAACCTGTGTTAGTGCTTGGTCACTCTCACAGTAAAAGAGTCTTTTATTTGTTCAGGTGGAATTAGGTAAATTTTCATTTTACCATCTCAGTGTTATAAATACCATTAACTTCTATTCTAAACTTGTTTCTTTTTGCCCAGTGTGTCTCTAATATCCTATGGGAATTGTGTTACCTACAGACTCAGTGTGGCTGAAACAGAGTTAATTATTTCTGAAGAGCTTTCCAGATATTGGATTTCTGAGTCATAATGAGTAACACCACTATCCTGACTGTCAGTTAGGTCTGTTAGATACCCTCTTTGATAAGGATTTCTCTTGCTCCTTCTGTATACGGTTGCAGGCTGTATCTAAATTTTTTCCTGTTAAGTTTGCATGTTCTTTCTAGATACGTAATCTTGCAGTTTGCTAATTGTATGTCCAACTAAAATTATAGTCACTACATAGCTGTTTAATGGATCTTTGTTTTCCTGTTATATCCAATGCAGTTACTCATTGTACACTGTATTGTGATTGCTTTTGAGGACATCACCCTGTATTTTCTGCTGAGTCTTATAACACATGGTAACGATCATTAATACTTCATCCCAGTGAAGCCCAAATCTTTTTGTACCAGTATGAACAAAATAAGGCAATGCTGCATTGAAATGTAGACTTACAGCAGTTTGAAATGTACATAGGCAGGACTGTAAGTTCAAGACACGGTCTCTGAGTTAAAAAGACCCCTCTGAAGACTGGCCTTGATAGATTCTATGAACAAATAGCTCCTGTTTTAGTTGAATGACTTCTCAGCATGACACACTTAAGCAAGAGTTATATTTTCTTCTCTCTTTGTAACATGTGACTCTTCAGTCAAAGGCAATCAGTGAGGGGAAACCATGTGAATTAAACTGGAATGGAAAACCAGAGACAGCTTAATGTTTTATGCAGGTCGTAGATTAACAATTTTCTGTTTCATGGGGGGAGAAAAGGCCAAAACATTCCTTCTGGTTTACAGTTTGTGCACTCAGTTTAAAAGACTGGCTGTAATGAAATAGACTTCTTTTCTCATCAGTATAACAAGAATTTCTTCAAGTAAAATACTGGAATAATGTGTTAGTTGTTGTTTCTTAAATCTGTATGTATTCTGTTGGCCACTTTAAACAAGTTGATAGAAATGGCTCAGCTGAAATTTTACTGATGGATCAGGATGATATATAAACTGAGATCAGATTCAAGTATTTATCTCTGTAAGTATGATTCAATAATGTATTTAGGAATTTTTAAAATCTTTAATAGCTACCACTTGGTATTTTGTCTCTGAAAAAGTGACATAGCACCAAATCCAACTTGTAAAAGTGGTGAAAAATTCTGCATACTCCTGCTAAAAATATGCTTTAAAATACTGAAAATTAATAAAGATGCAATTTATGTGTTTGCGGTATCGCATACCAGTAAATAATTTTGAATAGTATTTCATTGTTTAGATGTGACATAAATTTATAATAATACATTTAAATAATACCTATAAGTGGTGAATATTATTTATGAGTCATAGCATTAAAATAGTGCACCTAGTGGTTTAATGAGTTATTTAATTGTGTGTCAGAGTTATTTTTCTTTGGGCTTAGATTATGAGTATCCTTGTATTTAGATTATGGTGGCTTCTAAATTGCTCCAAGTGTTTATGATTTTCTAGACCATATTCAAAGATCTCTTCAGGCTTGTGTGTTTTGTTGCTGGGATCAATGAGGTAAAAATAGGACAGAGAAAATAGAGGTGAAATGTTGAGAACTGTTGGATGTGTTTTACATGAGGAATTTTAAAGGCTATGGGTAATTAGTCTTTACCAGAACAAGAGGTGAGTAAAGAAGGAAATAGAAATAATTCACAGTCCCTCACCTGAGCAACAGTCTCTATATACTGCACTTGTAGTGTCCTTTGTGATAAAGATTCCAATGCTTTATAATTTTCTACTTTTATTTCACATACACATTTTGGAAGTGTAAAATGGAAAGTGCTATGTTTTTTTCTTATAAGGTTTGCTTTTACAATGAAGAGGCATATGGGACGTTTTTGCATTCTGAATACAATGAGTCTCTCTGAAATTGTCCTAAGCAATCACTTAGCATTTCTTTGCTGTCAATACACAATTTAATGATTTTTGACTTGGGTAGTTCAAAACTACCGAAATTAAGGGTATAACTGATGAATGGTTTAGCTAACATGTTACCATGTTTGCTCTCACTTTTCTTGAATATGTTGGAAAATTAAGAGGGAAAATGTGTTTTAAAAAAATTTGACTTTATGGGAAAAGGTATTCTGAGTTTCTGCTCCATCACATTTTCAGTCATTTTTGTATTTTTGTCTATATCATAAGTAGAACTGTTTATTGATTGTTACCCCTGTAAATCTGAACCTGTTAAATCACCAAAACCACCAAATATTTATGAATATAAAATAATTCTTATTATGTGTACAAAATGAAGTAAATTGATTCTTGTTCTCTAAGTTTCAGTGTTTCTATTACAGAAACATAAGTAAAACTAACAAACCTGTAGTACAGAGGAGTTTGGCCAACAAAAAGTTATTACTTCTATGAGTGCATGAACTTATTTTTGAGCCATAAGTTGCAGAAAAGCTAAAACTGGTAGTTCCCATCCTTTTAACTCCTAGCACTTCACATTTTTCAGCAGCTGGGCTAGTGGCCCTGGGAGGCCCTGCCAGCTGGAGGGCACACCCTCAGTTCCCAGCCTGCTCCCAGCAGCTTTAATTGCTACTACCTGCAAAATACCAGGTGCTCTCTGTGACCTAATGTTAATCGTGCTGCTTCATATACATAATTTGTGTATGGGATCTGATTCATATTGACAGTGTACTTACAACAAATAGCTTGATTTCCATGTCCAGAGAAACTGAACACTGCAGCTGCTAAGGCAGGCATATTTAAAACCTGCAGAATTTTCTTAAGCATGTTGTGGTAAATTAGGAGCATTAGTCAGCAGTAGTCATTCCAAGATCTTTGGGGCAATTACTCAAAAAATGGCTTCTTTTATTTTATGCAGCACTGAAGTTGGTGGTTTTGTAGTCCCTCAACTAACATTTTGTTAACATATACTTGAGTCTGATAGTTATTGTTATAGAAGTGAAATCTAAGTCTTAGTTAAGATTGTTGGAGAAAGTAAAGTTTTGGGGGGGGGGTTTTATGTTAATTTTATTTAAGACATATATGTATATGACCTGTAAAGCAGCTGGCATTAAGCCATTTCATCTCACAATAACTAAAATTTACAGGTTATCTTCTCTAAGTTTCTTCTAGAGTATATATTTTTGTCAGTAATGTACAATACATTGTACATTAATTACAATATATTGTTACAATATATTGTAAACTTGAGCATACGTTCACTAATTTCTGATTTTTCAAAGTGAAATTTGTTTTGTCTTAAGAAATTAAAGTAGTCAAGTATGAAAAATATATTGAGAAAGTTATTAAAATAAAAGTACTCAATTTTGGAGAGTATGTGTTTTTAAATAAATGTATATTAAAATATAATTACAGTTATACATAATGTAATATAATTTATATACAGTTATGTATGCATTTTTCAATAGACATTACAGTTTAAACTTGGATCGTTATACTAAGTCATGCCAGTCAGATTTTTTCTTCTTTTTGGAAAATGCCAGCTTTCATAGAAATAAAATTAAAAGCAAAGAAGACCCCAAACAGGCAATTTTTTTTCTAGAAGTAGCAGCCTTCTGAAAATTATTTTCCAGGTGAATAATAAACTCCAACTAATGTGCCAAGAACAGAAGATAGCAATACATCTTTTTGCATAGGCAAAAAAATAGTCTTGTACAAAATCTAAGTACTTATTTATAATGCTTTTGTACCCTAATTTCTTCTTGTATGCTTCTTTCATGGGATATGGACCTAATAATTTTTGTACTAGTTTACTACAAAAGATTATTCTTTAAATCTGACACATAGTGAAACCGTAATTTTAAGTATTTATAAGTAAGATAAAAAGCACTGTATAAATTCCCAGGTATTTTTTACATGGTTTTTTTTCTTGTGATTTATTTGTATTCCATTTTTATACTTACTTATGCAAGTTATACTTAGTTATGCAAAAATGAATAATGTTTGTTATCCAAAGATGGAAGGAAAAATGTTAGGATGTACTTTTTCAGTTTTCACTTTTTTCAAAAATCTCTTTTTAGCCTTTCATTTTCTATCTTGTCATCTTATCTTTAGTATGAATGGCGGTGTTCCATTTCAATGTTTTTCTTATATTATGGAAAAAGAAATCCTAATTTTGTTGCTTAGTTTGTCAGTCTTAATCCATGTTGAGAGTTTTTCTCCAGTCTGTGGATTAGTAAAAGAGGCCATACCTAATTAGTCCAAAGAGCCCTGTTTTTCATCTCATCAGGCATTGAATATTTGTCAAGTCCTTTTCATCAAAGTGATTGGATAACATTTAAACTATTTCACCTTGCAACCAAAACAAAAGGTTTGTTTCCATTCTATTCAGATTTTGGTTGCCTGTAAGAACTTCAAATTTAAAGGCTTTGTTCGAAGGTTAGCAGAAAATAAGCTGTAGTTTGAAGCTATTTCGGATTTCCAGGGTGACACAAACTTTGTGAGAGACCTCTCTTTTGTTAGAGCTACCTTTGAGATAGCTAAGTACAGTGAAAAGACTTTCTTTTGTAACCCCTCCAAAGTGAAATGTTTTTTATCCAAAACAGGCAGAAGTCTGAATTTGGTGGTTTGGGGTTTTTTTAAAGTAAATTAAATAGGTGAGAATTTTCTCCTCCCCATCTTCCATGGTATTTCGAACCATACAAATTGACTTCCTAGTCCTGTTTTTTTTCCCCTCTGCATAATTGTATTTCACTTACAGTAACGCGGAAGCTTTGTATGAGAGGAGTCACAGAGGGTGTGTTTGCGTGGCTCGTCTCGTCCACACTGGCCACCCACTGCCTTTCCAGTTTGGTCTGTGAGACTCATCAGATGGATACACAGGCAGCTCAAAGAGAAGCCTGAGCTTGAACAGTTCTTGCAGAGTTGCAGGTGCTAAGATATGTTTGCACAGACTTCCTGCATGTATCAAAATCTCCATGGCATGGCTGGTGTTACGCAGCTTCTCTCCCACCAGTGAGTTGCAGTCATTCGACTCTTGTGGCACAGAGCAGGGACCTGAAGCTTTCCTCATGTGGGTTAGGTGTGACTATAGGCTCAAAGGGGATTTCAGGCTACAAGCAAGGCTGTGACATAGCCTGAGCTTGAGGCATTAATAGTGTGGATGGTCAGTGAGACAGAGCATAAAAGCAACTTCAATTAACTTTGTAAAAGTAAGTTGCAGCTCTGTCATCAGAGGGTTGAATTCTCTTATGTGTAATTTATTGAAATTGATGTTAAATGTGCAAATGGAGATGACAGCTGGGTGTTCCAGCGGAACAAATGAAAGGTTTCTTGGAATTCAGGTCTGCTTTAGCAGCTTTGGCTGCTAAAAACAACATCTAATGATACTAGTATTTAAATAGTCAGGACTTTGAATAGTCATGGAAATATTGCCACCCATCCTCTTGGTGATGTATAGTAGCACGCTGCTTTGCTTTCTTACTCAGCAGTCATCCTTAAAACACTTCCACAACCCCTTCATCATGTTTTCTTTATTTCCATTACTTTTCTCCTTCATCTGACTTACACTCTCCTATCTGTACCTTTTGAAACAAGCTCATACTTCGCTTGTTCACACAAAATGATCTCTTCCACCCTTTTCAATGTGCTGGGCAATTACCTGCAAGATCATTTCACAAATGAAAGGATGGAATGCTGGATGTTACCTTCTTATTGCACAGGATCTTCAGAATGGATGCAAAATTGTGCAGAATGGAAAAAGCACAGTTTTAGGTGCCCTAGGGTGTCTGAGGCATAGACAAAGAGCTGGCAAATCCGACCTGGAATGATCCACACCTTTGTGGACTGGAGTAAATTAATTTTGGCATCTAACATTCATTTAGGCAACTGAGTCCGAATAATTGTATTGTAAATGATGTCTCAGCTTTTTATTGCAGTAATGTTGTTGACTTCATATAGCCAAATTATTAAAAAATGGATTTATTCCTTCAGATAAAAAGAAGTATTTTTTAAGAATGCATTTGAATTTTGGTCTAGACTCTCATCATACATTTTGGTCCTTTGTAGTCTGTCTTTGTTCATTGTTCTAAAAACGGAACTCTATTTAACTCTGTATTCTTTCTCCTGGGAACTACCTGTATTTCTGTATTACATTTCTACTTAAGTATAATTCAGTCATTGTCTCTGTGTCAGTGCAGTAAGGCACATAATTTGGCTTTTCACCATAAAACTTAACAGACTATGTTGGGATTTTCTGGAAAATGATTTTATGGTCGTCAGCCCACAGATATCCTCTTTTTTTTTTAATCCTAGTAGGAAAATTGATGAAGTGAAACTAATTGTACTTCTTGGTGACACAAGTATAGGGTTCAGGAGGACAAACCTTAGAGGTCTTTGGCCAGTGTGCAGAATTTGCATAACAGGTTTACTGTTACAACAGAACTATGAGCACAGAAATAAAAGGAGGTTATGCTTTTCATTTGGTTCCTTTGGCATCTACATGTTGAAGATGAAAGAATTTTAAAATGGGAAGTATGTCTTTCATATGAATCAGAAATATGACCAATAGCATTTTGCTGTCACATTCCTGTAGTGGTGCGCTTCAGAATGGCGTATATTATCAGTGTGCTTTGAAAGAGAGAACCATCCTTTTCAAGAACAGAACTGAATGCAGGCTTAACTCAAAGCAAGATGGAGAGCATATGCTTATGACTGATTTAAATAGGAATGCTTTCCAAAACAAAATTATATGCTAGATGGCCAACACTTGCGAAGTTGTAATTTTATATTTAAAGTAAATGTAATAATACTGGCAGCCTGGAGGTTGCTGAATTGCAGTAGTGACTGGTATTTATATCTGGTTCATTAGCAAGCCAGTGAAAAATTTCATGTAACACAAATCCATTTGGATAATGAGCCACCTTTTAATTAGGCTCTGAACTTGCAGAAGAATACAGCTTATTTTTTTTCTCAGTAGTGTAATATAACTGCATAAAACACTTGCAAAAGTGAATTGAATGACAGAAATATTTTCTAGTGGATTAAGCAGACCGCTTGTTAGGTACTTAGACATCTAAGGCTTTGTTTTGCCAGACCAAATTGAGGCCAATAAAAAGGGCTAGGTTACATAATGAAGAGTGTTTTCTTTTGTTTTGTAATAGAACACTTTGAGTTCAAGAAAGCCTTGATAAAGCTGAGATGCTTGTGGCTTCTTCTGGTGGTTTATACAGTTATTTTGACACGCAAGTGTTACTGAACATGCATGTAGTATCTTGCAGATGTTACGCAATCAGCCATACACTGAAAAAATGTCTTTCCCAAAAAAGTACTTAAAGAGAATAAAAAGCTGTCTCCAAATTTGTCTAGTTTTAATGTGTAGATGTGTCAGAGTTGAGACTGTGAAATGTTGCTTGTCATTTTGGCAGATACTTGTTAAAATATGAATAAATACAGACTGTACTAAAAAGAAATGTAGGTGGTAACTAGTAAAGTTCTAGCTTTTTTTTTTTGCATCATTTCTGCTCTGCAGTTTTAAGACTGCTATAATTAGCCAGTCCTATACTGAATCACACTGTAAAACAGAGGAAATGAGCGGTGTTGAGAGGTATTCAATATATATATTGAATAGTTGTTCTAAAGTAGCACGTTTCCTCATGACTTCTGAAACCTCCTCCATTGTGCTGTTCGCCTTTCATTCCCCTGTTTATCCCAACAGTCAGCCAAGTCCTAGTCAGTCTTTATCACTAACTGTAAAATCAACGTTTCTGTGCCTGGGGATGCGTATCCTGATATCCAGCCTGGCCTCTCGGAAGGTCAGGAATAGTGCTCTAGCCAATGAATATCATATCATGATATTTGGGGAGAAGTGCTGTGAAGAGCAGTAGAAAGCATTTACTGAGTAGTAAAAAGGCAGGTGAACTTGAAGGAAATAAATAGGAAGCCATGCACAAAAACCCCCTACAATTTCACTTCATAAGAAAAATGAAGCCAGTCATTTCCTTCCACGAATGAGAGCTTTGAATCGTGACAGATAGTCCTATGTAGATATTTGTTGAAAACTTAATAGCTTTCAAAATAAGCAAACTGGAAATTTTTAGAGAAGAAATAACCCCCAGAAATATTATTCCACTTTATGAGATCTAGCGCTCTCAAACTTCAGATGTCTATCAGTTCTTATTCTCTGTCTTGAAAAGTATATGGTAAAACTGGGTCATGTTCGGGAAAGGACAACAGGATATTTTAAAGTACAGAAGAATTGTCTTTAGCCTGGGAGAAAAACCCTAAAGATAACTGGCAAGATGTATGATAGCAATTGTAAAACTGAGTGGCTGAAGAAGTTGGATAGGGCTGCATTTTTCTCTCTCTCTTTCCTGTTTACCAATTGAAGTGCACCAAAATGTTGACGGTGGAATAAATATGGTAAACATACACCATCTTCTTTGAGTGCAAATTTTTCAGTTGGCAACAGTTTTTCACAGTTGAAGAGAAGTCATTCATGGATGCCACTGTAATTTAATCTTGAGCTCACATGCTATTCATATAGAGTATATCTCAATACATGTTTACAAAAAACCCCAAGATTCCAGGAAAAGCATAAAGAGGAAGTTTGAACCTTAAATTTATTCAAAGAAAGTTCAAATACTTTAAGCAATCTATTACCACTTCCACACCCCCATGTTTTCACAAGTAACAGTTTCTATGTAGGCATAATTTATTCTCAGAAGTGCTGTTCACCTCTCACTTCTTGTGAAATCTATGAAAGTGAGGGATATTCAGCAGTGTTGAAAATGGGAAAAACTGTCGAGTGATTGTGGACTAAATCTGACTTGATATTTCCTAAGTACCAAAGAAAAGGAAATTATTTTTAAAAATTAATTAATTAAGAAAAAAAGCCTATGTATTGTTTTTTCTTTTAACTGATTTCTTGTCCAATGTCTAATACAGTGAGCTTGTGATTAGCTGAGGCAAGTGGAGCTTTGGAAAGCTATAAATAAAATAAAAGAGCGGACAATATAAAAAAATGTAGGCCATTCGGTATTGCCATTTAAGTTTAGAAGTAAGAAGAATACAAGGCAATGTGAGTGACACAGCTCAAATTCTTATACAAGTGCTGACTGGAACTGCAAAAAACACTTCTCAGTGCTCCATGAATATGGTTATACTTCTTTCCTGAGGTTCTGGATGAATTGAAGCACATTTGTGAGTCATGGTATGCTACAGTAAAGATAATTAAAGCCTATTTAATTGAGAGTTGACTGTGAGCGTATACAAAAATTGTATGCTAACCAGAATATTTTTCCTTGGTCATAGGACTTGGACATTTATGAAAACTCAGAAGATTTGTGGGATTGGTGATCAATTCCCTTTGCTCAGTCATCCAATTTTCCTAAGACTGTAAAAGTCAGTATATGTCGGTCTATGCCATTAAGATTACTTGATAGTGCTTCAGACATCACAATGATAATATTTCAGTAACAGAAGCATAGCAGGGCTTTGGAGTTTCTGTAAGCTCATGATGCACTAAAGGCATTCAGAGATACTTGCATTAGAAAAAAGTCAGCTGAATCTTTTGAAAATGTATGTGATGTTGACCAACTTAGGTTCATCATGACCCTGCCAATAGTGACATGGGGTGTACAATGCCAGACTTAGGAAGAGTGTGAACTAAGGTAGTCTCTTTCTGTTTGCTACTGCCCTCGTGCTGAGATATTACCACTCAGTATCTGACCACTGCAGAAAGGTCTTCACTGCTTGTTTTCTGTTCCTGTCTTAGTTAAGCAGAAAAAGTAGGTATCAGTTGCCACAGGACATGGGAAATAACAAGCAATAAGGTCTCCCCTGAGACTCCTTTTCTCCAGGCTTAACAACCTCAATTCCCTCAGCTGCTCCTTACAGGTCTTGTGCTCCAGAACCTTCCCCAGCTCTGTTGCCCTTCTCTGGACCTGCTCCAGCACCTCAATGTCTGTCTTGTAGTGAGGGGCCCAAAACTGCACACAGAACTCAAGCTGTGGCCTCACCAGTGCAGAGTACAGGGGACAATCACTGCCCTGATCCTGCTGGCCACACCATTGCTGATAGAGGGCAGGATGTCATTTGCCTTCTTGGCTACCTGGGCACACGCTGGCTTATGTTTAGCTCCTGACAACCAGCAGGCCAAAATCCTTTTGTGCTGGGCAGCTTTCCAGCCACTCTGCCCCCAGCCTGTAGCACTGCCTGGGTTGTTGTGACTCAAGTGCAGGACAGAGCACTTGGTCTTGTTTAACCTCATACCATTGGCCTCACCCCATTGATCCAGCCTGTCCAGATCCCTCTGCAGAGCCCTGTTACCCTTCAGCTGATCAACACTCCTGCCCAACTTGATGTTGTCTGTAATCTGTCTGAGAGTGCACTTGATCCCCTCATCCAGGTTGTTGATAAATGTATTAAATAGGACTGATCCCAATACTGAGCCCTGGAGAACACCACTCGTCACTGGCCGCCAGCTGGATGTAACTTCCTTCACGACCGCTCTGGGCCTGGTCATACAGCCTGTTATTTACCCAGTGATGAGTGCACCTGTCCAAGCCATGGGCTGCTAGTTTTTCCAGGAGAATGCTGTGGGATACAGTGCCAAGGGCTTTAGTATAGTCCAGGTTGATTCTGCACAGTCACAGAATGTTACCACTCTCACTCATGAAAATGCATATGTTAAAGCAGTCTGGACAGCATTGGGAATGAGGTTAAAAGAGCAGAGACTAGCTGTCAAATCCTCACTACATCTCTTAGGTTCTGCTAGATTGGTCATAAGACAGGTGATCCTTTTGCTGCAAAATCTTGTGCATTGTGTATGAATGTTAAGCAAGGTTGCTGCCCATTTTCCTTGTTTCTTGATTTTCAGTATATTTTGGGCTGTTGTGTGTCTGTTGTGTTGGATAAAAGGCAGAAGACTGTCACATGCAATGCAATGTTATTCCAAGAGGAGGAGAAGGAAGAGCACAGGCTATGCAGACCATGTTCATTCTCCTATTATCACATTTCAGTCTTTCACTGATGAATCACATGCCCCATGGTCTAGTTATAAATAACATGCTCAGCGTTAGTTAGTTTTGTTGCTGTCAATAATGTCCTTGGTTATCTACTCAGGCTGTTCTTTAATTGTTGCTTTTGGCACTTTTGCACATGTCTATCCATACTTCATTATATCAAATCTTAATATTTGCACTAAAGTATTTATATAATGACATTAATGCCATGTAGAGGTGTCTGGCCTAAGTGACCTCTACAAATAGATTCATTGATGTTAGAGTTTATTTAGGCAACTTTCAAAATTTCGAAGTGTAAGGTAAAAGATGCAGGTTATTTAAAATCAATCTTACTGTCATTCATTTTTTACTTACCTAATGCCCAAACCAAATCTTTTCAGCCGTGACTTTGCCTTTCTCATGGTTAAGAGTGAGAACCAGTGTATAAGGAGAAATATTATAAAAAGCACATGAGAAAAGTAATGTAAGCTCTTATGGTCATTAAATAGCTTATTACATTTACTTAAACTGCCGACATTGTGGCCTCTATTCCTAGCTCGCTGCCTAAAAGATGTTAGCTTTCAGCTGTGTATCTTTTTGTCTGTTTTTTTCTATATAGTTCTTCATTTTCCTTATTGCCCTAGCTACAGATTTCTAATCTTTTCAAAAACTATTGCTTGCAAGGTCAAATCTTGCTAAACAAAATAAGGAATAATGAATTTAAACATCAGTCTGCTCCTCCACATTCTTTTACCTAACTGGCTAATGCCACAGATGAGAGAACTGGTTGTAAAAAGTCACAGTGAAACACTCCCCATTATAGCAATTGCAGTCTTGGGAATGCTTCCATTTTTGGTAGTTGCTTTGAGTGTAATCTATAAAAAATATGGTACATGCTCTGATTGGATAGAAATTGCTTCAGGTAATGAAGTTGTAATCTATAAAATTATAGATTATAAAAATCTATAAAAGTTGTAAACTGTTTTTGGAAAATTATCATTATCTATTTTGTAGCCCCACAAGACATTTAGCATTTGCCTAATAAGAAAAACATGTTAATTGTCAGGTATTTCAAAGTTTTCTGTAGTATTTAATTTTTGTATGTCCACAAATGGCTCACTTGGGAAATGATGTTTAATTAATATATGCTGATTGGGTATTTAGCTGGATTACTTTGGGTATTACCCCCATCTGGAAGTTACTGTGAGCACTGAAGTTCTTTGGCATTAAAAATGAGCCTTTCACTAAAAGTTCCTGGCATTGCAGCTCGGAACCTTGGTGTGAACGCTGATTGTGGCATTTGACTGCGGACATGTGAAGCTTCTTTGGGAATAGTAAATGATGAAGAATTTGCGCTGAAGTGCCAATTGCTTCCTGTGTTATATCTTCCTGAGGTTTTTAGTATCTTTGGTTCTTTCTTTATAGTGCCAGTTGTTAACACTTGGAGGGCATCTTGCTTGCATCTGAAAGTAAGACTGAAAAGTGGCAAACCAGGTCCTGCTTGTTATTTGCTCAGTGTTACTAAACTTGTTATATTTGAGTATGTACTAAAGCAGTAGGCTTGTATGGGGCCAAACTGCTCAGCACCTTGCAGTTCTGTATCCTAATTCAGAAAATACATTCTGTACTTGTTACTAGAGTTCCTGTTCCTCGGGTTTCTCAAGCACATGTTGGATGATACAGCATTGAATCTTGAATATGGTTCTCTCATCTTTCTGCTGATGATCTTGCCTTCTTTTTGGTTTGGTTTGGTTTGGTTTGGTTTGGTTTGGTTTGTTGGGGTTTTTTTCCCTAATCTAAATTGTACTAGTTCTTTTATACTAAGTTAGTGATTAGTATTCATATTTTTTCTCTTAGGGTTTGCTCTCTTAGGGGTTGGGGATTTTTGTCTGGAATGAATAGATTGAGATGAAGGAAAAAAAGCAGTATAAAGTATATAAATTACTGTAAATGTAAACCCTTAATAAATGAAAAAAATTATAAATCACATTCAGTATCAACAGACTAAATGAAATGTTACTTTAATACAAACCATTTAAATTTATATAAGGAATTTATAGGTTTTGATAATTGTTGCTAAGATTTCCTAGGTTTGTAATGATTCTGAAGTATTTTTGAAAAGCTTTGAGTTGTATCACATGCTTTTGCAGTTGATATACTCTGCATTGAGAAGTTGCACAAATGTTTTTTACAAGAAAATAAATATTTTGTATTTCGTTCACATCCCTATGTTTGGTAGTTGCTCAGTCGAACTTTCTAGGCCAGAAAGCTTTATCTTCACCATTATTTGCTATTCTTTTCTTTTAATGATAGAAGTTCATGTCAAGCTATGTACAGGTTATCACCTCCTGCAAGAAGATACCCTTCTTTAAGTTCACACCTCAGAATAACATACTGATTTTTATTTGCTAGCAAGGGAGAGAGGTCTCAATTTCACTTGGCAATAGATTTCTCTGTTAGTAATTGGATGGATTTGAAGCCACTTACACATTTTTTCTCCATTATTAGCTGTACTAAGTTGTATTTACTGTTTCCTAGGAGAAAGAGGACACAGACAGGACAATAAATTGTTGATTTGATTGTTTTAGATGTTGGTACTTGAGGAGCTTCTAGCTTTCTGAGCATTGCAAGGACCGTATCTGCCACTGCAGGGTGTTGCTGCTCCAGGGCTTTGCTCCCACACTCACCACTTTGAGAGATCTGATTTAAGTACTGTGCCATTCAGGCTTCTTTGTTAGAGCAATATAGCAAGTAGCAGGCCTAACATTTGCTTTTTAAAATTCACTGTTTGTCATCATGCAAAAAGAATTTTTAAATGTACTGCGGAAACAGGCAATCTTCAGCAAGGATTTTGCTAAACTGCTTATACTATGAATTGCCCCGTGCTACAATATAGATTAAATAAAACTATATAAATTAGGGGGAAACATGACATAGGTCTTCATTCCCAAAGACAGCATTTAGTATAATTTTCCAGTGTCTCTAGTCTTGCACTATGAGTTTTCTTCATGTTAAAAGGATTTATTCGTCTACCTAGTGCACAGTGTTCACTTTTCTGCACAAACAACTATGTACTTCTTACATTCTATCCAGTAAATCAGAAAGAACTGTATTGCTGCTAAGATTTCAGTCTTCTCTTGGGTCTCTACCAGAGCAAACAGGTTTCTTCTATTTGCTTCTTTCCCATGAAGGAAATCTGGAAAATTAAAAGGGAAGGAGGAGGGCTTCCTGTAGGTTTTTAAATCCCCTTTCAGTCTCTTATCTTTCTCCCTACTTATTCATATTTCTTCATCTTCAAAATAGACTTTAACTCCAGAAAATAAAATCTTATTGTCCTCTGTGTCAGCTACATACATGAGAACAGAGTGCATAACTTACATGTTTATACAGAATTAATGTCTTTATATTCTAACAGATATGAGATACCACAGATGGCATGTGGATGGAACTGTGCAATATCATCTAACCACAGACGCTGCAACTGCTGACACTACTTCAAATGCTGTTTTAATTTGAGACTGAGTACATTGGTATCTGTAATAACAAAACTAAAAGAGACATTTTAAACAGGAGAAATGTGAAAGCTTTTACTGCTTAGAAAGGAAAAGGTCAGGCCAGAGGGATGGATCATGAAATTTGAGGTTCCAAATGCAAAACAAAAAAATTTGGTAGGATCTGCATATTTTAGATTTCCATAATTTTAAAAAATATGTTGACTCAGTTTATCTTCACGTTCCACCAATGCTTTCAGTAACAATGGTCAAGCTTCATCCATTTGAACAAGGAAGTGTACCAAAGACTCTTTAACTTGCTGTGATTTGCTGACTTAAGATCTTCCAAGAGCTAAATCCCTACAGTAATAACATTCTCTTATGTTAGTAATACCGTAAATGCTGTAAATGTAGTTCTGATGTTCAGAGTGTTCATTTCTACTGTCAAAATGGTGCCTTTAAATAGGCAATTTCTGAGTTAGACTGTTTCAGTTTTGTGGTTCACTTGCTGAAAAAACCTACTTGGTTATTTATTTTGTTTGTTAGGGTTTTTTTTTTCTAAAATTTAAGGCCCCCCCCCCAAACTTAAAAGGTCCACAAAACCTGGCATTCTGAGACTCATTCCCAAATGGTGTACAAAAATTTAAATTTTATTTACCTCCTTTTCACTCCTTCCAAGAGGCAAGCACTGAATACAAGAATCTAATTAACACAAGGTTTTCTTTATTCATGCATATGAGTGTTCATAACATTCAATCAACTAGGCAACAGAATTGTACATTAAATAGGAATCAACATACAAAAAGAATAACCATTATATTTTTATCCTATGTGGTATAATAAGGCAATCTAGAAAGAATGGAGTGTGATTGAAATATTAATATATAGTGGTCAAGAGACATGGCTAAAAGCAGTGTAAGCATTGGCCTCAGAGTTAAGTGTGTTGGGGTTAAGCAAACCATTGTTCCCAAGGAAATGGATGCCGTGACATCCTAAGTCCTTGAACTAGCAAAAAAATGTTTAAGAAGCTGATTTTTTTCCACCGAGGTCTTTCTCCCAGACAGCTGAGAAAGCACAGGTTTTCTACAGAGAGAGACTGCCCATAAAAGCTGTTCCATAGAAACTGTTCCATAGAAACTGTGTATTCCACAATGGCGACTTAACAGAAATGTATTACATGGTATCTAACATGCCTGTTTGCTAATTTAAGAATTTGTGTTTAAAAGAGTTTGTATTACAAGAATGGTAATTTGTACAAAAAAAGTCAGATGTAATTACCTTGTAATTATGTACATTCAATATAGGACTAGAAGATTTAGGAAATCCTGGATGTACAATTTATTGTCACAGTCTGATGATGTGACCCTGTCTGTACCCCTGAGGTTTGAGTGCCTCATCTGTCTTACCTGTGACAGCACAAAAAAGTTGTTTCCTTACACTCACAAAGTCTGCATGGTAAAAATTGCTAGAGAAGCATTAAGTCTTCCTGTATTTACATTGCTGTGTCTTCTATTCCCTTGGGACAATAGATGGCAGCAGATCTGTATTTGGACAGTCTTCTTTGTACATACATTGCACACAGGAGGCACTCCTAAGTGGTATAAACTGTAAAACCTGGAAGACAGTTTGAATAGCAATTGAACTTTCTTGAAGGCCTTCTTTTTTCAGAGGGAAAAAAAAAGATGTCAAATCAGTTAAGTTGGCTAAAGGATAAGCATATGCATTTTAAAACTTTCTAAATTTAGCTTATGATTCAATGATATATACATGTGTTTGCATATGCTTACATAAAATATATATCACCTTTTTTTTTTAAACACACAACCAGATTACAGTAGGTTGCCAATTTAAAAAAAAAAAATGTTTCCTGGATAAGTGTCAGTAGCAGTAAAATCCATCTGTCAGAGCTGACAGAATGATGAACTTCAGGGAAAAATATGACAAAACATTTAAGAATTTGCTTAAAATAGAATACTTAGAGAGACGGTTAAAGTTCTTTCATATTCCACTGTCTGCTGGGTTGGATGGGTCCCTTACCACAGAAGTGGTTGTATGCTAATGGTGTGTGCAGGTGAGAACGGGTTCAGGGAGGAATGCAATCATCAGCTACCAGGATAAATGCATAGATAACAGAACATTAAGTAATAACTGCATAGAGGGTGGAGAATAGAGGCTTGGTAACAGACTTGGGATGAGTCTGCCAACAGCAAAACATACCATAAATTAATATAATGGTGCATAAAATTAAATTTGGACAAAAACTGAATCTCTGCAGCTGAGGGAGGTATTAATTTTTCTAGAGGCCCAGAAAGCATTTGGCAGGCTGACTGTTCTTAGCTAACAGTTAATTATGGGAAATACCAGCTGCTGCAAGAAGGAATTCTGAGTGCGGTCTCTTGCTACAGCTCTGTATCACGTAATGAATCAATGGAAATTATTAGAGTAAGCATATTATGGGTAAAAATCACTGCTGCAAATGAATTTTCTCTTTAGCAGTAGCTGACATAGAACAGACACCTTGAACAACACAGCTAAAAATAATTGATCCAAAATGACTGCAAACTACAAACTATAATCAAGCTTTGAAGTATTAGAAGTAATGCAGAGCAGGGTGGGCAACCATTACAAGATAATTACGAAGATAAATGTAATTTATCTTTGTAATTACAAAGATAAAATGAATTCCCAAAGAGCATTGAATTAAAAATGGTAGTATTTCCTGGTTTTTACTATGTATATTTGCATTTTAATGCAGTTTTAATTTTTTATGAAAGCACGTGTGGTTTTTATAGGTTATATGACAGGATTCCAATTTTTTTGTGATGAAAAGTCAGTAGATACCCACAAAAACTGTAGCACTGATCTGTGACAGAAATCAGGAGAAGCACCAAAACCTGTCACGATAGGTTTGCTAACATGATACAAATAATGTCCAATTACCTTAAAAATGGTGATTTTTACTGTTTCCTCTCCACTCACCTGGAACTTTCTTTGTATTTTCCACGTCATAATCACGTAAAGGGTGGGTGGCTAGAGGTAACTGGGCCAATTGTATGGTGCAACAAAAATGAGGTCAAAATTCAACCAATACATTTTATTCAGCTTATTATAAGCATAATATTTGTATTCAATATTAAAAGCATAATGATTGTATTTCTGATCTTAAAGCTTTCTAAATATGGAAATGACTTAATGAGTGGGTTTTAGCTGGGTTAGAGTTAATTTTCTTCACAGTGGCTAGTATGGGGCTATTTTTTGGGTACATGGTTGCTGCATGATATTTGGTTGCTTGCTGTGGTTAAACCACAACACTTACATAATGGCATAAGGGCCAACAATAAAAAACATATCAAATATGTAACAATATACAGAAATCCAATGATTCAGAAAGTCAGAAAGCAAGTCTCTCTTTAGATCCCTGATCTAAAAGATATCAAATCTGGACCTGAGAATGTTTTAAAATGTGCTGTTTTGTGTTTGAACATCTTGGTACAATTTAATATTATATGCAGTGCATAATTTCAAAATGTGTAAAGGTATGTGTAATACTCTTTTGCAGAAATGCTGTATTTTGATAGGCTCTCACTGAGATTTCATCTGAATAAGATGAAAGATGAGTTTATTCACACAATAATGACTGACTTGTAGTTTGGATTATTGGCCATTTTATCAAGTATTTTACTTTACTATGCTTTTTGATACAGTGTGGCACCTAAATTATTTGGAACTGTAAGCTATCAGAAAGTTTGAAAACCAGCCTATATTTAAGCAAACATTCTTACAGATTCTGATCCTAATGCCTCTTTTTTTAATGTGGCCTTTTAAAGTTAGGGAAAAAAGAAAAAAACAAAAACTTCTAAAAATTACAAAATTGTAAGTGCCATTAATAGAATCAGAAAGGGCCTGGACTGAACAGGACCATAAAGATTATCTAGTTCCAATCCCCATGTCATGGACCGGGATATGTTTCCCTAGACCAGATTCTCAGAGCACCATCAAATCTGTATGTACTTCCAGGGTTGAACACTTCCAGGGTTGCTTTTATAATGCTAAGCTATGATATGCAGCAGCCAGGAACTGTGCTAATATCTGAAGTTTCCAGTAAAATGATCCAAGATGGATGTGTCTGTGTATATGAAAGAGTGTATATATCCTACAGAATATAAAAAGAGGTGTGTTATGTATCTTATGTCAGACATTACACTTCAGAGGACACACTAACTTCATGGAATTCATTGGTTTTCTCGTTGCTAAGGTGGAGGCTATCATGAAGAAATAGACATTTTTGGGGGGTCTAATAAACGAGCAATGCTATGAACAGGATGGAGAGTGCTGAATGGTTGCAGCGCATGACATAGACAAGTGCCTCCTTGGCTGACAGGTTTTGTTCTTACCTCTCCCGTTAAATCCATGGCTGTTGGTACCTGAACTGTTCCAAAACCAGGTTGATACTGTGTTTTAAGGTTACTGTAGAAAGGTAAAATCTTAAGCATCACTTCTGATTGAAAGATCATAAAAAGATCTGCTTTTTATGCACTTGGTGTAAGGGACTAATGTGGATTGGCATGGTCCCCACTAAGGCTGTGTTTAGCCAATGTCAAAAAGTTTGTCAAATTAGTTTGTGGAGCTTCCTTAGTGTAGTTTTATACTTCACACCCACCTCTGAAATGTGTGTGTAACAAGCACATTTAGGATGACCAGTAACAGTGCCTTGGCAGAGGTGAAAACTCAAGCATCTTACACACAGTCTGTGTCTGTGTATGGGGGAAAGACAAGCAGCCCACTTTTTTTTATGCTTGATCTGACCCACAAAATTTAAAGACAAAAAGAGTTTTTCTGAGTGAAAACAAAGTTTTTGCTCGCTTTATACCATTCCGTTTTGTTTTAAACAAACAGGAGAACTGTAAGTGCACATGTTGGTAGTGTGTACCAGAGTTTCAAAAAGATACCGGACTTTTTGTATGCAGGGATTATGTGCAGATGCATTACAGAATTATTTAATTTAATTTAAGTTCATTTCATTTGGGCCTTCCAGCAGAGTCTGCTTTAAAGGATGACTTCACTGAACGGCTGACTAATTTGGATGTGACAAACAGAGATGAAGATACGTGGGTTCTGGATTGCAGACTGGGGCACTCAAACTCATTTCCTCATTCAAGTGAGAAAGAGATCAACAGAAATGTGTTGCATCTGAGCCTGGAACTGAATGTGAGTAGGACTGTATTCATGCTGTATTGGATTTCAACAAGCATTTATTATATACAGTTACATTTTTGATATGCATTTATTTTGGGTCAGTCTAAAACCATGTTCCAAAATATCTGACAAACTGCAAAGTTTTGGATGGGATACAGTTTTCCAGATGGTCTGTGAGTCCATGTGTCTTTGTGCTGCTGAGAGCAATATATACAGAAAATTTCTGAAATTATATAAATAGATTAAGATACATGATGTGCCATTTCTAAAATCTTGATGGGTGTTTAGTTTAAATTAGTTGCTTCCTGGAAGTGCATTGCAGGAGCAAGCAGCGTGTGCATATGTGCACGTGCGCAGCCCAAGCGCTGGGAGCCATGCTGCTGCTTCTCAGAGTTTTGGAGAAGCAGAACTGGCACTGGAGTCAGACTGGCCATGAGTTTGACAGGAAAAGTTTTGAAACTTCCTGGAGTATAAAGCACTGAAGCTTCAGAGGGCAACCTGAGTTAATCACAATGTCAGGCCAGCTTAATGTAGCTGGAAATACTTACATGCTCCCAGGGTGAGCAGTAAGCAGCCTACAGAGGCATGTTTTGGCAGTAGTTTTCAAATTGGAGGGAGAAGAGAACAGAATGTAGAAGAAGAGGAAAGAAACATGGAAAGGACTGAATGATTGAAAGAAATTGCTTTAAAGACTAGATTACATAATACAGTTTGTGCAAAGAAACCCTAAGGCAAATTTGTGTAAGAGTGACATCTATTGGTGGAAATACAAAAAGTTACTTAGGAGTACCCTTAAAATGCATTTCAATGCTTACAGTCACCGTTGGTATTCTCTTGAGCTTGTTATAAAATTGATTTCTTGTCCTAACTTTCTTTACTTAAGATAATTATTTAGAATATTCTTGTATCAGTGTGAAGGTACAGGTTTAACCTTGTAGTAAATTGTTGAGATGAAAACAAATAACTGGATTGAGAGGAACTGTGACATAGCTGTCACAGTTATCACTGCTAGAAATATATACTACAACAGGAAGTATATAGTCCATAAGGATTCTTCGTCTGCATTTATGAAGTCCTTGTATAGAGCAGAGGAGTTACAAATTAAAGGCATTTATGAACAACATTTTGGGTAACATAAGAGATATCTGAGATTAGTAAGCAGTTTGTTTCCATCTTTCTTACTTTTTTTTAAAGAAACATTTTATGTCTAAAAATGTAATTAATTGCCTTATGAAAAAATGAAATAATTTCAGTTTCTTGTAGTTAGCAAGGAGGAATATTTATTCCACTATTTTTAAAATACTCAGAACAAAAGTGTTTAATTTTGATTTAAAAAAGGGTGCTCAACATGGGCTGATGGACTACTAGGGACCCACCAAGACACTTTATCATGAAGCTCACTCCCTGTGACTCTCTTTCAGAAGAGGACTTTGCGTTGAATTACAGACTCCTTGTATCTCCAAGACTATTTTTGTTCTTGAAGATGAGTCCATGGGATTGAAGGAGGAGTTGCCAAAAGAATGATAGTGAGAAGGCTGCTGCAGCAGTTGCTGCCATCAGAATCTGTTTGGACTGCAGCACTGCTAGAAGCAGCCTGTAAAAAAGACAGTGGCCAAAACCAGGCTGCACGAGTTGCTCTGGTGACAGCGACCCTTGGGTGTTCCCTTCCTCTTCAGAATGGGATGTCACACCCAGATATTGTCTTCCCTGTGCAGTCATCAGACTGGACAGCAAGACAACTGTGGTGAAAAAGGAGCCAGCGTCTGGAGAGCAATTCTGAAGCTAAGATCATGTTCCCAGGAAACAGCATCTAAAATGGACCAATTTATTTACTCACAGTTGTGCTACACCCAGTCATGTTATCTATGGCCCTTTTCTGCTGTTAGAAGGAAACGTTTAGCCTGACTGATCAAAAGTTTGGCACTATTGTTTTAAAATGCACTTATATTCATAATAATAACAATATGAAAAACAAAGCTATTTATTAAATAGCTGTGCTTGTTCTGGATTAGGAGCACCCTAACATTAATGTCTAATATAATTGTGTATGTGCATATGTAGTGTTTGGTTATGGAATCATAGAATCATAGAATGGTTTGGGTTGGAAGGGACCTTAAAGATCATCTAATTACACCTCCCCTGCCAGGGGCAGGGACATCTTTCACTAGAGCAGGTTGCACAGGGCCCTGTCCAACCTGACCTTCAACACTTCCAGGGATGGGGCATCCAGATCTTCTCTGAGCAGCCTGTCCCAGAGCCTCACCACCCTCACAAGCAAAGAATTTATTCCTACTATCTAACCTAAACCTACTCTCTTTCAGTTTGAAGTCATTATCCCTTGTCCTAGCAATACAGGCCCTTGTAAAGTCTCTCTCCGTCTTTATTGTAGCTCCCTTCAGGTGCTGAAAGGTGCTGTAAGGTCTCCCTGGACCCTTCTCTTCTCCAGGCTGAACAACCCCAACTCTCTCAGCCTTTCTTCACAGGAGAGGTGCTTCAGCCCTCTGATCATCTTCATGACCCCCCCCTGGGCTCACTCCAGCAGGTCCATGTCCTTCCTGTGCTGGGACCCCAGAGCTGGATGCAGCACTGCAGGTGGGGTCTCACCAGAGCAGAGCAGAGGGGCAGAATCCCCTCCCTCTCCCTGCTGCCCACGCTGCTTTGGATGCAGCCCAGGACACACTTGGCTCTCTGGGCTGGGAGTGCCCATGGCTGGGTCATGTCCAGCCTCTCATCCACCGGCACCCCCAAGTCCTTCTGGGCAGGGCTGCTCTCAGTCTGTCCATCACCATCCTGTGTTGATACCGGGGGTTGCCCTGACCCAGGTGCAGCACCTTGCACTTGGTCATATTTAACCTCATAATATCCCCATTGGCCCACTTCTCCAGCTTGTCCATTATGTTATGGAAAAGATGTTTCCACGTTTCTATTAGCTGGAAGAAAGTAGATAATGTAGATGAAAGAGAGGGTGAATGAATACTGCTCTGACAGAAATTTTAAATGCACAATCTACACCAGAAGCATGAAAAAAGATCCTGCATTAGATGTTAAACCTTAGACATGGAGAAGATACAGAGATATGGAAGGTAATGAAATAAAATAGAAATGAAACTCCACCCTATTTTCTATACAGCATTTCATCTCAGATTTTAAAAAAGCATGTAAGTGAGATGTGAAAATGCAGCTAAAATTGCAATTAATAGCTAGTAATTACTTAAGAAATTATGGTAAATTAATGTAACTGTGGATTTTATTTTATAAAGCTTTTGTTTAATCTTTAAACTACTGTATCATACTGTAGATGGGGAGCAAAAGGCCTGTTGAAATGAAAAGAAGATGAAAAGAGAGTAAACTAGAAGAAGAAAAGGATTAAAAATTCATCTTCATTCTTAGTAACACTAAGTGCCAGCCTTTGTGCCTTAATGTACAAAGATCTCACTTAGTTTACTTGCAAAGTTTGTAGTGATCTTCTGTTCCCTTTGTTACCTGTATGTCTGCTCATAATAACCAGATCAGCCAATACATCTTTCTAGGAGCTCTGTCTCAGATCTACCATTGCTTTTTCATATGATAGGTTTTACAGGCTAATATTCCATACATTTATTGATACAGTATACAGTATGCACTCCTTCAAAATAGTAAACTGAGTTTCTTAATGTGCTTTCTGATTTTATAACCATATAGCTATTACAGTGTTTTCTCAAATTCTCTAAAGTAGTCCATATCTTCATGTCAATCAGAATTTAGATGACGATGTTAAAAAACACTTTGCATTTATAGACGTATTTATACAGACCCCTACACCAAATGTGTCTGGTGTCCACACATTCTGTTAACATCATGTATTGCTGAATTCTGCTAAGAATTATCATATCTATGTTTCTGCTGCTACATCTAAAATCAATTACTTAAATTTAAAGCAGTTATGTTGGTGATACCCAGATCCCTCAAAACTCAGGAAAGCTGCTCACCTAATGGTCTTAAGTGAGGTAACAAGGCTGAGAATAATGATGAAAACCAAGGCCTTATAGGTTTTCTTCCATCTTTCCTGCCTTTCCTATTTTAGACCATTTTTAAACAGTTAAAATACTAAGTATAAAACGAGGTAATCAGCAGGAGAGCCAAACAGGAGAGCAGGGGAATGTTAAAACCATTATCAATCCGCACAGTAAAAGTTAGGCTGAGGACAGGGCAGAGAGCAGGCTGTGTCAGCTGAACTTTAGATCAGTTCAAGCCACCCAAGCTACAACCAGAGCCTGCTGCTTCTCAAGGCTCTTCTGAAGCATGATGGAATTGGTGCATATTTGATTCTGTGACTATTTTCAAGAAGTTATGCAAAGTTTTCTAGATTTAAGGTTCTTTATTTTGAAAAAGCAGTAGAACCTTTATTTTCAGTTTAGCAACCTTGGTGTTTTGCAGAATGTGTCTTTCTGTCCTGTTCATGTTTATCCAGTTTGTTATTACAGTGATCTGAAAAGGCAATCTGAATAGATAAGGAGTCAGGAAGTGTTGAGCTCTGCCATATGATAGTGGTAGAAATTAAATTACTTCATTCTGGCTTAATGTGTGTTTTCTTCAAAGCTAGTTTTAAAACCTACTTCAGGTGAGCTCTTAGATACCTCAAGAACAGAACTAGAGTGAGTTGTAGGTGTGACTTCTGTCTGTGATGAAATGTAGGTCAGAAAGGGTGTGGATTATTAAATGTGCTTTAAACTGTAAGGAAAGGTTGTCCTTTTGTATAATTAGTGCATTGACTGCCTTGAAAGTTGCTATGACAGGTTTCAAGGGCTTTTCTGAGGCACCAGAAAGTTGTCAGTTTTATGAAGTAAAGAGACTTGTAACATAATTGTAACTGATTTTTTCTAGAGATTTTGAAGTTGTTCCTTTAGATGCAGTGTTACAGCCTGTTCAGAGAGACTTTCCTTATGAGATAGACTCACCGAGCATTAAAACACTTCTGCCAACAAACTGGCTCCATCTCATTTTACATCACAACGATGACCTCTTTTTAATATAAAAATATTAAGGGCACATATTGGTGTATGTATTTTACCCAGAAACACTCTATTGAGTAAGTAACCAATATGTCTTTCATTATCACCTATTGAGTCCCTCAACAAAAGGACTCTCCGCTGGGCTAATAATCAGAATGTGAGAAGCAGGTCTTTACAAAAGCCTTGTTTTAGGCTGGGAGTTTATGGACTGTGTGGAGAATTTGAGACTGGCTGACTCACTCATTACACTGACTCAGTTTTTGGTCATTTCTCCAGGCATATATATAGAGATGAGTTTCCTTGTTCATCCTAGAGCTCAAAAAGCTTGAAAATTTCTCCACGCTTCCTAGAGTTTATTACAAAAAGAGGGACATATAAAGCAGTATTTTCTGCAAGCTTGTGAGATTACGTCTGGTTTTATAAGGTATATTTCTGCTTCTGGGTTTTAAATTATTCACTGTTCAACTCTGGGATTTGTGGCACCTCCATGTATTGTATAACTTTAGCCTGACACTCAAAGCACCATCCTTTTCACTACTAATTTGATCCTGGTCTCCTAAATTTTGTTGGGATGTTGTTTAGACATAAAGTATGAGATTCCTGTTTTAAGTCCACATTTAAACTAAACTTTTCGTAAGTCCATTAAAATCTTAAGTAGTTAAATAGTGGCTGTAATCACTAACCTTCTATTTATAGGATTGTTCCAGCTTTTTTATTACAGGGAAGTTTTTTTCTAAGTGTAGGTTGTTGTTAATATAAACAGAAGAATAAATATTTTGGCATAATCTGAATCGGTATGTTTAGTTTTAAAGGTATCATGAAGTTGTTCGTATAGGTATATTTTTTGTTACTAACTAACAAAACTATTATTGAAAATATGATTTAATGTTTATCCATCATAAGTTAACCAAACCCCAAATAAATAGGCACATAAATAAATAAGCAAGACATAGCCATACAATTTATCAGAACAATGAACAATTAATCATGAACATAAAAATAGATGTGCATTTACATGTAGAAAACTTTGGTTCAGTATTGTCACTTTGCCCCATTTATTTTGCCATAAAATGGAATTTAGAATTGCTTTAGATTTGCCTTCAAGAGATTTTGTCGTGGGGGAAATCACCAGTGCTGAGGTAGCTTCCTTGCACCTGTTTTGTAAATCCTGGTATTATAAGAATAGGTTGGCATAGGGAGTGATAAGGACTCTGTGTCTCTTTCTTTATGTAGAGCTTCCTTTTGTGATATTAATCTATATTAAGCCTAGAAACCAGGGGAGCCATGACCCATCAGTTGTTTCTGACCTTGGCACCTGGTGATTAAGCATAGCGGAAAAGCAAGTCTGGAGCCTGCTAAGGAAATGCCAGGCAGCAGGGCAGAAGACATTGCTCTATGTTAAATCACAGATAAAGATGGGAATGATTCCAGTGCCCTTTGTCTATAGGTATGCCAGCAGCCCTGTAATTGAAAAGGTGTCTGTAAGCTTCATCTAAGCCCTTAGTATTACAATCTGATTTTCAGGAAACTTAGTCCCTGCAGGAGATACCAATGACATTTGCTGTTGAGTTTATGATGTTTTATAATATGTTGAAAAGGCAAACAAATGCTTTTTTTACAGTTTACATTTTTAAACATTAACCCAAAAGCTAAATGTGTTGAGATACTTTGTTGTTGCTTGTTGTCTGTAATACTCAGCTTTTCAGTAAATATTTTTCAGTAATCACATACAGTGGTGTGATCTGCAGCTGATTTCCCTGTGAAAGATAGCTTTCCCATGTTGCTTGCTTAAGATTTCTCATCACAGCTAAATGGTTGACTGTAGAATGACCCTTTAACTTGGATACAAAAAAAAGAGTGGTATCCTTGAATTTCTGAGGTACCCATGTGGAAATTTGATTAAACTAATTTCTTAAAGGCCTGGGAATGAGAAGAATATAAAATCCTGAAGATTTGCAGTCTCTGTAGTTCAAAAAAAAAAAAGTAGCAAAAGTGGAGACTTGTGATGGAAACCTGACCCAAATGTTACTGACTTTCTGAATATCAATAGTGCTTGAGAGTATTTTGAACTTTCTCTATATGTTTTGATAAGAAAAATACATAGTATCCCTGGTAGGTTCTGTTAATGTTGAGTTAGTTTTGTAGATTTCCTTCAAGTGTTTTTGTTTGTATCAACTAAATAAATCTCATACATACAGCAGTACAGTCTGTGAAAATTATCACAGAGTATGTCAGCAGAGATGGTTCTGGTTCGGAACGATCCAAGGCTGGTGCCGTGCAGATGGACAAGGCTGTCCGATTTCTAAACAGTTAATTTGGCCCTCCTGGGCGCTGGCCGCTCTCCGCCGCGCAGCGCTCCCGGTCCCTGGGCGCGGCCGGAGTCTCTGATAAGTACCTGTGTGCACCTCTCAGCAGGAGCTGTGCACAGCGAGGACAGTGGTAATATGAAACCAGTCTCGTTGGTTTTTGTTCATGGCCCTGGAGGCTGAAATCTGCATTCCAGATGAAACCTCCAGCAAATCGGAAGAGAGTCTCTTTTTTTCCTGCTTTCCTCGGCTTCAAGGGCGCTCACCCGAGTTGGCTCTGCCCAGCCGGGCACTGGGGGCTCTGCAAGGGCTTCAGGAGGGGGCATAGGAAACTTCAGAGTCGTTAGCTCGGGTTTCCATTTGACATTTTTTGGTGATTATGGATTTACAAAAGAAGTTCTTTATCCGAGTGGAAAGACTATGCAAAGGAATCCGTCAGGAATTTTCTGCTGAAAACCACCCAGCGCTGGCGCACCGGGACAAGGAAGTCGGGAGCAGCCGCGGCGCGCTCGGCCCGGCGGGGCGGCTGCTGTAGCTGCCGGGCGCTGCGGGCTCGACGCGCCGGGAGCCGGGGGCGCGCAGCCCGTCGGGGCGCGGAGCCCCGGGGGGGGACCATTGGCCGAGGCTCCAGCCGAGGTTAGTGCTGTGACAAACCCCTCTTGTGCGAGGGAACAAGTTCCAGACGCTGCCGAGAACTTTCTTTTTTTTTTACGGTGGGTCGTTTCGCTGCTCCCCTGGCGGAGCGGGGAGCCCCGACGGCCGGGGCGGAAGGAGCGGCGGCGCGGCGCGGCCCGGCCGGGAGCGCGGGGGGCCGGCGGCCTGCGCGGGCCGGGCCGCCTGTTGCAGCGGCGGCAGCCTGAATGCGCGCAGCGAGTGTTTGCTCGGCAGTCAGCAGCGCTGCTGGAAGCGAACCGATTCGCTGCTTCACGCAACATGGAAGAACATAATGGGATGCCTGACTGTAGCGAGCTTTTAGACCTGAAGAACACAGCAGAAAGCAACAATGACTCTCTCACTACATTTTCTGTGAAAACACTTTTTGGATTTACAACCAAGTTTGAATCTACAGCTCCCGAAGAAGAAACAGTGCTTAAAGCATTTCAACCTTTGCACAGCAATATAGATACTCATGCTAACACCTGGCATGAGAGGAATGATAATGGTTGTAATGAGAACTCAGAAAATCAGCACAGCGTGAATAGTACCAGTGGCCAAGCTGACCCAATGTCTGGCAGGCAAGCAGGCCTGGAGCTGGAGTTAGCTGACCAAAACGAATTACTTCTTCAGCATTTGAGGTTTGTTCAGACTTCTTTGTCTGAACTGGACAATGATGACAAGGATGCTATTCTTGTACAAGGTACTTTGGTTCATACAACAAGTGACACAGAATCGGACACGGAGAATAAGGATCTAGACACCGACGAGAACAGTGCAAGCAAATATGGGCTAAAAAATGCTGCTTTGTATACTGAGGCCTTGGACAATAGCAGTCAAAATAAGGAAGAGTCAGAATCAGAAGGGCACAGCAACAGTGATGACACTGTGGATACAGATGACACTGAGTTACGCCCACCGTTCTCTAAGCAGCTCACAAAAGAACTGGACAGTATTCTAGAGTATGACTCCAATGGAAAAGACAAAATGTTAATGGATGAGCAATTCACTCGTTTTCTTGCTACAGGGGAATGCCCTCAAGAACTTTCAGATGAAGAACAAAGACCTTCAGCTGATAATATATCACTCCAAAAAACAGCACTGGCTGAAAAGACTTTCCAGCTGCCTGCTTTCTTTAGTGGACTGCGTGTGAGGAAAAAGGGACTAACCACAGAAGATGGGGAAACTGTTACAGAAATTAAACCAAGGGAGAATGATTTAGCTCTGCTTAAATTACGACAGCCTGTTAAGAAATCCAGTATTGCATCAGGTTTGACCATTAAAAAAAAATCATCTGAACCTAAAGCAAATCCCACTTTCCTAGAACAACTCTCGCACTTGTTAAACATAGACGTCTCCAAGAATGAAGATAGAACTGAGGACTCTGGTGAGGGATCTGGGGAGACCGAGGACAGTGATGAAGCTCAAGAGAACAAAGCCTCCAGCAAAAGAGAACCACGATTTCCCTCTGAGGAGATAAAATCAAGCCCTGCTGAATCTGCACTGGATGCCTTTAAAGCTTTATTCACGCGGCCTCCCAAGAAAGAAACAACTGCAGATCCTTCAGAGCTGGAAGCCCTAAAACGCAAAATGAGAAATGAAAAAGAGTCCTTGAAAGCTGTATTTGAAAGGTCAAAATCAAAACCTGGGGATGGACCATCAGACAAATCTGTAGGTTGAATTACTTTTTCTTCCTAAGATCTGGAAGTAGAAGGATGAGAAAATAATGTCTTGTTTAAATATTATTGATGGGGACTTAAGATCAAAATGTCAGAATTGCTTTCTTCTTTTGGCAGTCTCAAATTTTGGATTTCCAGCCAAGGAAATCTTGGGGCTTGTTTGTCAAAATTTTTGATCATCTGCAGTTGTAGCAGAATTCAGCCGCAACTGATGGTGACAGTAAAAGCCTCTAAATTAGATGTGAGAACTTAAAAATCAGTTTCTGATTTTAAAAGATATCTACATAACAGTTCTCCATATGTTAATTGCGGCTTTAAAGCAGTTTGATGCTGCAGATATTTACTGTAATATTATTTAATAGTTTCTCAATCTCACTGTTTTCTTTCATTGAGGAATTTATTTTAAAAAGTAATATTTCATTTTACCTCTAGGAATAATTTTATGTTTAGAGTTGATAAAAGAAGTTGTGGGTGATTTTCAGCTCAGTTTTTTCAAGACGTAGAACATGAAGTAATATTTTTTCTTGTTTACATGCATATGACTGGCTTTTCCAATATTGATAATCATTTAAACTTATCCAGGTGTAACTTAGTGATTTCAGACAACTCAAATTTTTGATTAATATAAGTGTTTGCAACATTAATGCTCTTAGGCATATGGAGATGTAGTTAGTATGTTTTTAAGAAAAAAAATCAATGCAAAGTTTTCATACAATCATAAATTACTTTGAATGTGATTTGAACTCTTTAATTAAATGAGTAACCTTTTGGTTGGCATTCCCCCAACTCAAAATTCTTCCAGCACATCTTTGGTAGATGTAATCAGCCTAGGAGATTATTGTTGGCTGAAGGGGGAATTACCTGAATGATTCCATTTTCAGGTTTGGACCTTAAACCTGAAGCTACTTAAGTTAATTTTCTGTGTTGATTATACTCTCTTTAAAATTTTTATTCTTGCATAATATAAAAAAATATGTGAAAAATATTGGTTAACACTTGGGTAGACTGATAATACCAGTTTGTAGTAAATTACCTCTGGGGACGAGAAAACAGGTGTTCATTGGCTGTGGCATGTACAGTAATTGCAGTGTGTGTGTGCCCTTCCCATTCCTGGCGTGCTCCTTCCTACTTACCCCAGTCGCTGTGCTGGCGTCAGCGTTCGTGTGGCTCACAGCAAACCTATTTGGGAAGCTCTCATCACACACAGGGAGGGAGGAGGCACAGGAGTCAGCAGGAGTGGCTTTTGTAAATGTCTCCTTAATGTCCGGTCTAGTGCAAATCTCTGTTTTCTTAGGGCAAAGCCAGAGTCCAAGGGTCTTAGTCTTTCCTTTCCCTTGCTCCTGTGGGCCATTTATGGGGCCATTTCCATATAGGGGTTCACTGTTGTTGCACTTGTGTCTATGCAGTTACTTGTAGTAACATGTTGTAACTCAGATTACAGAAATATTGGAGATCCAAAAACACACAAAAAAAACCCCCTCTAAAAGAATACTTGTTTAGTGGTTCATTCCCCCTCCACCCCTTCCCCGTTTAAAGACTTACTTTAGCATTCCAGTTGACAGTGCAGTCCCATTAACAGCTTTGATGTGGCAGTATTACCTGGTATGTGGACTGAGCAATCTGCGGGGGGTGGGGCAGGAATTTCATAAACTAGCTCTGCTTCCAGAAAATTATATTGTCAAATGATGTCTTAGGTGAATTGCTCTAGTGTTTACTTGTAGGAGGAGCACAGATGGGTCTTTTCACTCTGGAGTAAAGATACAGGAAAAAACCATAACATTCGTGACCACCTTGGTGGTTCACCAAAGGACAGACAGCTCTCCACAGTGATGTGAACAGTTTTAACTAATGATTGCATGTCACATGCATGATGCTACTTTCCTCCTCAAAAATATTTTTCTACACTGATTTATTTGTGTCCCTTCCAACCAACTGAGCGCTGTTTCAATCAGTAGAATGAGACAGATAATCTTTCTGGAGCACCTGTGTAGAGCTGAGCATGGTAGTTGCTGTTTGGAATCAATTGATACTGCAGACTTTAATTTTTTCTTGCGTAATTTTAACAGCCTGACCTGAGTCCCTCAGAGCAAGATGACAAGACTCCAGGGAGACTCCAGACTGTCTGGCCGCCACCAAAAGCAAAGCATGAAGAAGTAAAAGTAGGATTAAAGTACACAGAAGCAGGTAAAACAAAGAGGTGAAGCATTTACAGAAATTAGTTTCTGACATTTTTAATCTTGTTTAATACAGAGATGGTGATAAGTCACAGTATTTTCTTATCTGTAAAAACAGATGTTATGTTTTGTATGTGTGGTTTACTGCTACTTGTTAATTCAGCATCTGATTTTTAAATGTAAATGGCTAAGTATGTGTTGAAACCTACAAACTTGCCTGTACAAATTCATGAGGAAAGGAGTGGGTTTTTCTGGTAAATTAAGTTATCCATTTCCAGTGGGATTTTGTTCAAGTGAGTGACAGATTAGTGAATGCGTGGAAACATGACTGCCTTTTCTGGGGCCTTGGTGCAGGGGGCAGCTCCCTGCTGAACTCTGGTCTGGCTGCAGATTTTCTTCAGGTACTGTCCAGAATGTGAACAATACCATTATTGCAACATGTGTATGAACAGAGGAATGCTCATATCCAGTCAGGTCGCTTCTATAGCTATATATTATATATATAGCTATATATTGTCCTATGCAAGGGTATAAAAGAATATGTCCAAAATGCAATGCTAATTTTCAGATAAGCTTTCCACAGAAAAAATATTTCTTGGGGTTTTTTTGTTATTTAGATATTTACATAACATACTTACAAGGGAGAAAGTGATTATTTTAGCCACCACGACTCTAGTACAAATTTATATTCTTGAATATGAAACAGCAAGTCCTTGATATTTAGAAATTAACCATAAACTGAGGAATAGTCTGAAATATTAAAGCGAAAGACAATAAACCATCTCTTCTTCAGGTACCTGGAGATTTTAGAAAATACCCCCTAGAAAGTATTAAGTGGAACTAAAAAAAAGCTTTTATACTACTTTGCTGTGAGAAATTGTTCAGGGTGTCGCTGTATGTTTCTTTCTAATTCCAGTGGGTATCCATCTGACCTTGTATATGAGAAACAGTACTCCTATTTGTTCTGTCTACTGCTTTTTGTTGCTTGGTCTTTCTCCCTCTTTTTTCAGTTTTCTCTGCTTTAATCTTTCTTTTTTGTAAAGTGGGAATAATACTGGAAGTGTAATAGTTGTTGGAAGATTGAGAAAACTTGGTTTTGACAGAAACAACATTGTTATAATATATAGAATTGAATTTAATATATAGAATTGAATTTGTGGTGCATCTGATTGGTCTGAAGTGTGGGAGTCTATCACTTAGATGACCAGGACAGGTATTCAGCTGTTGGCAAGTTCCTGTAACTCTTAGGTTTTTATTATAGGCTATATGCTTGCTATATTTAATTTTACTCAAATAAATATTTTTCCTTCTAATGACTGTAATCATCTGTGGCGAAACATATGCTTGAAGAAAGAAAGAAAAGAAAACTGAATTAACAAAAGCTCCAGATTCTACTACTTGTAGAGAAATTAGGTCATGCTTTCTTGAAATTTGAATAGGAAAGACAGACTGGCTTAGAGCCCATGTAAATTGTTACTCTTGTTACTGTGATATTTTGGGTGGCAGTGTCATCAACATGTTGATGGTTTGTTTGCTAAGTCAAATTTTTATAGACCAGATTCTGCAGTTCATTAGTTGCTCCAGCATCTGGCAGAGGGATTTGAATGAAAACAAACCACTGGTGATTCAGCTGGGATGGGATGTAAGCAGTGCTTTTAGAGGAAATAGGCAAAGGCTATGTTTGCAAGGTATGTTAAGACTGCAGTAAAGTTACGGGTATGCCTCAGAGACTGGTAGGTTTGTTTCTTTCAGCTGCTCACGGATGCCTGGAAAGCAGTTGTAAGTTGCACATGATGGATCACTTACACTGGCTTTTCTGAGGACTTGTGTGACTGTTTTAAAGCATTATGCACAGGAATACATATATAGAGTCTCCTACAAGTGAAGCAAGGTACTGTTCATGAGTAGTGATGGTAGATTAAAAGAATGGGGTTTGTATTCAGTGTTGGTCTTATTGCTGGGGTTTGTGGGGTTTTTTATGAATATGAAAGTGGCGATGCAGCACAACTTATAAATTCACTATCTTCTCTCTGACAGTAGTAGGTACCTTCAAAGTGCATGTGTATACTGGCATTTCCCCTCATACCCCTTCACATCCAAAATTCCCTTCCAGCCACCAATACTTTAGAAGCTTCTTGACCCCCCTTTTAATAAATGGGCTTCTTAAAAACCTATAATGCAGGTTAATCATCTGCATTATTTAAACTGACTGGTCTCAACCAGAAACCCTATTTCTTACCTCAGTGTCTTGTCCTGACAACTAAGATCAAATGAAAAATTCTTGATCTCAGAATGGAGTTCAAAAATTGTGTGCGGCAGGGATGTTTATGATGTCAGTCTTCCTCCACTGATGTTCCTGAATAGATGAATATCTGTATCATAAAAAATGCTAAAGTGGTTCATTTTATTAACTTTCAGTCAACAGTTTATGTTTGTATTTTGATTTCTGTGATCAAGAGTTTCATCTACCAAAACAAGAGGAATTTATATAAAAACAATAATAAGAGGATGAATTATTAGGTAAGTATTCATTTAGCACAGCTTTATTTTAGGCTTAGACAAAATATATGTTCAAATACAAGGATAAATTTGTACTTCTTACAGGGTACATGAATATTTTATGAGGTAGCATAGATTTTTTTTTCATTTGTCATGATAAAATAGGATTTAAGTGAGACTGAAGAACTTGAAAGTTGAAATACAGTAATCTCTTTTGCAATTCTACATTGTCTTTGATTTACTTTCTTCATCACCATGCACTATGACAACTATGACAGGAAGGTAGGGATATTGAGGGAGAGTATTCCTGGTTTTTTGATCTTTTCTCACCTCCTTGTCATGTTTTTCCTCATTGTTCTTGTTGCCTAGTGGAATCAAGAAATTCAGGCTTAATTTGGCCTACGCTGCAGACATCACAATGACTCATAGAAGCTTGGAGGAGTAGCTAACTCCCTCCTGAGGCTCATAGTCTGGCTTGATGTGTGGGAAACCAACTGAAAAGCAAATGGACATAACAAGGAACACGTGTGTGAGGCTGCCTAGGCCTGTCAGGAGTATTAGAAGTGAAAGAAGTTAGGGATAAAACTGAGCAAGAGGTTTTATTCATGCATTTGATAACTGCTTGTGCAGTCATAGTATTGTCTCCTGCAGTATCCGAATCTTGAGCTGTTAATTTTGAATTTTGAATTGAATGGATGATGTGACAATATTTTGGTTTATCTTATGTTTTCTTAATTCTTTAATTCCTGTGTTTCCATAGTGCAAGTGACTGCATTGTCAACTGGCTCTCTGTAATTAGCACAAGCTGCTTGCATGATTCTCTAGAGAAACTGGATCTTCTTTGAAGTATATCTAAAATAGCTGAAGTCCAGAAAGTCTGCAGTACATTTATGTCCTGGAAGACTAGAAAAAGGGTTTTTTAATTTATGGTTATTCCATGGAAATCATTTCCATGGAATCAAAGACATTTCTGTGCATATATTTTTGGTCCTAAATTTCTGTTCCTCTGCTTTCATTATAAGTTTTTTTTGGTTTTCCTCCATAATTCTCAGGGAGACTTCTCAGGTTTTTAAGCATTAATTCTGACAGAAGGGTAGATGTGTCACCATTATGTGTGGTGAAAATATCTAGCCAGAGAGAAGAGGCAAATTCATGTCTATACTGAAGAAATTAATCTGTGATACTGCATCACATTGAATCCACATATAATGAATATCTCAGCTACTGTGTATGACTAGGTCAGCACTTTCAGACACATGTCCGAGAAAAGAAGTTTAGACATGGGTTCTGCAGCTCATAAAACTACTTATGTTTGAAGAACAGTCTCCACATTAAGGTGACATAGTTGTACAGATTCTGCTATTCCTATTAAAAATACCATTTCGGACTTCAGGATCAAACTAGTTCTCTTATATACAGCAGAGAGAGTTTAGTCTTTTGCTTAGCAAACCAGAAATGTAAAAAGTAATGAGAGAGAGAAGTACATTGACATTCCTCGTGGAGAAAACGTTTAAAAGCCACTTGAAACATTAATTCATTTAGTGAGGTTTTTTCCATTTTTTCATTCAGTGTTTTCTTTTTAATTCAACTGTCTGTACTAAATTTAAAAACCTCATTTTCTCACAGTCTGTCTGTTCATCATCCTTAAATCTGCAATGAGGTAATGGTGTCTTTATGGTGCCACAATTTCTATAGCAGAGTCTGTGATGATGTAAGCACAATTTTCAGGGTAAATAAGAAAATCAGGAGGTGCCTGAGAAAACTCTTATTACACAAAAAATGTCTGGGCAAATGGTGAATGAAGTACAAAATAGTGGCAGAGAAACCTCTGCCACTATTGCTAAGTCTCAAATATGTCAAATCTTTGATCCCCTATACTCTTGAATTCCCAGCAGGAAAACGGGCCATGATGTAAATGCAGGGAATAACCAGCTTATGTGAGAGAAAGAGAGGCATAATGACTGGCACAAAAGGATGAAAGATAAGGGCATGATTTCTTATCTTTCTTTGACATAAGCTTCCTTTGTGGCCTTGAACAGTTTGTGTTTGTCTTTAAAAAGAGACAATGCTTGATGTTGTTAAGTGTCCTGAAGGAAGTTTTTGTTAACAGTGGCTACCAACAGTTGGTTTTACTCTAAGTAAAAAAAAAGAAATTTTTTTAGTAATTTCAGTTTATTTGATTTCAGTGTGGTGTTGAGGGTTTAGTTCTGGGATTCTATTTTAAATTTTACTGTAGTGACTTAGATAATGCAGCAGTATAGCAAACAGCTTCAAGATAGTGCTTTTGCATTGCTTCAAGATAGTGCTTTTGTGATTTAATGGTCACTGATCAATTTGATGTGACCTCAGAGTGCATAAAGTTTTTGTAAATTATTTTACTACACTTTACTGCATTTATTGTGCAGCATGACAGGTGCATGTTATTTGGTGTTTCATAATCAGACAGGTACACTAGCATGTTTTGGAGAAGCTGAGGGTTTTACTACAAGCCAGATTTTTGTAGCCGTATTATATTCTAGAGTAACAATGACTTTTTTTCTCTTACTTGTGCTAGCTGAAGCTATGATTTTATGGATTTAGAAGGTATTGGGAATTATGCTGCTTGGAAATCTCTACAGCCACAGACAGGTTGTACCTGTGCTGATCACTACAGCACTTTTCCAAATATCTTGCAGCACTGTGTGCTAAGATTTAATTTGAAAATATTAAAAAAACCATGCTCAAAAACAATCAAGGAACAAAAATATCCTTTGCTTTTCTCTCCCCACCTCAGCTGACACTGTCTTTCATACTGTGCCTCTTGAGTCAGGAACAAAAAGATAGGCACCTGTTGATGATTAATATTTGTTGTTAAGACGTTTGTGTTCCATTTTCAGTCCTTTAGCTAATTTTTGGAATGGCTTCAGGAAAGATTGGGGACCTTTCCAAGCTTCAGTTTATCCATCCGTAAAATTCGGATAAGAATTCTGACCTGTTTTTCAAGTCAGATTAAATTCCCTTTCTGTTTATAGGCTATTAGCACTAGAGATGCAGAACAGGAAAGAATATCGACTTTTTAAACTTAAATCTTAAAAAAAACCCCAGATTAACCCCACACTTACAGAATGGTAACTGTCTGTACTGAAGACCATGTGATAAAATGTTCATGCCTTCCCATACACTGAAGATTGTATTTTTACGAGGTGAGGGGGAAGAAGAGTTATGCTCCATTTTTTCAATGAAAATCCCTGCTTTATTTTTGTTATGCATACTCTCTGTAGAAAGGTAATTTTAGGAGACCTGTTGTTTTTGAGTCTGGATGCATGTTTTGCAGCAGATGCCTGACAAGGACAGGTTTTACAGTATCCAGAGCCCTGTCTGGATACACACATATGTGTAGTCATGGATACCAGCGTGCTTAAGGTTCACATGCAGAGCAGCTTCAGTCCACTCAAAGTAGAAAGCTGATTTCTAAGTTTAATATTTTTCTAGAGAGTCTGTTGCCTGAATATAATGAAGGCAAATTGTGTGATTTCTTTTACTGTAGTTTTTATTTTGAAATGTAGACTCCACTGTGGACCCGAGCAATCTAATGTTGCAAAGACCCAAAACAGTCTTAGGGTTTTATGAGACTGTTCTTGTTACATAATTGAAATACAGTGAAAGAGCAATTGTGTATACAAGAAGAATGACTTTGTATTTTATTTCCATGGTTCTATTTCAAAATATATGAAGCCCTTTGTGTAACAGAAATGTCTCTGAGTTTTACTGAATTCCCTTTCCTGTTGTCCAGTCTCGCTGTTCACGTGTTGTGATGCTTTCTGAAAATTTGCACCTGCATTTAGAACTGCTCTTTGTCTTTCTTCTTAGATAGATTCAATATCAGCCCTGCCAGGTTTTCTCCCTCTGCTATGGCACAGACATGTACTTTTATAAGTAAAAAACCCAGCCATATTTATTGTGCATTTCTTAGTTTTGCATTTATCAATGATATAAGTTTGACAGCAGTTCTGAACTTGAGAGTTGCTGAGACTGTCCTGGGGAAGCAGTGTGTTTGTGTGTAGGGGTGTGTATTGTGCCTACATTCACCCACGTATGCACCCATGTTTGACTAAGTGCACACCTATACTGCATGTGTAGGATACATGCATTCTCGAGGTATACTGTAAATAGCATACAGTGGTTGTGGAGGTGTTATAGATCTAGAGTAAGTGCTTTGTATTTCAAATTTGTGCTAAATGAAGTTGGTAGAGTCTGTAATTCATCAAAGAAAATCTGTAATAAGTCTGTTCCTCGTGTTTGCTGATAAAGTGTTACTTGTTTACCATATTGCTTTGGTGAACACGATCCTGTAATAGATTGGTTTTGTAAATACAAAGTAGGATGTTTATTGAGAAAGAATTAATGTTGAATGTCCCCAGCAGCAGCACCTGTAATGTTGCCTTTCTGGGAGGGTGAAATGACAAGCGAAACTATTCATTTCTGCTATCAGGTAAATGAAGTGTAACTGTACCCCCTCACAGCTGAGGAATGGCCAGGCAGATAAGTTACTCAGGTGGCCGCTTCTGAAGAGTGCTTTATACTGCGTTGCAGTCAGAAACAGGAGTAACTGTTTTCCTCGTTTCCGTAACAGGCCTTCAAGGGGGTGCTGGTTTTCCGTAGGAAACTGGTTTTCTGTGGATGCAGTTCTATTATTCTTGGGGAATTCAGTGGATATTGTGAAGATACTTCATGTCCTGTTGTAAGTTTACTCTGATGTCCTCTGTATTATCTCAATATCTGGACAGTATTTAGATACTGGACTATTGGCTTGTTTTGGGCTATTTTCCACAACTCCCTCTTCATTTGTCCCTTTTTCTCACATCTGTTGTATTCTCACCATACGAGAATCTTAAAGATGCTGAGAATGTTTGAAATTTTAGGTTTGGAAGGTTCTTCCTTGTCTTAAAAGTGAAACAAAAAACCAGAAAAACTAAACAAAAGTTAAGTTGAAGTGAAGGATGTCTGCCCATTTCCCAGTCTATGGAATTGGCATCCTTACAAGTAGTGAATTACGGGACTGTAAAAGAGTTCAAGTGCAAAGAAGAGAGGACAGATAGGAGTAGATGGAATGGGGTTGAGGGAGGAGGATTAGAATCGTGTGTTAAAACAGCATGCAGTATTGTTTTATCCAATCCCCTATCCCTAAAAAACTGGTAATTTTGTGAATTTCTTTTAGCACAAATAAATTTTAATTTCCTAGTTGTAAAAGCATGCTTAAATGCAGTTATGCTTTATAAAACAATCAAAGACTAACAAATTACATTTTGAAAGTTGCTCATTTGTGTTTTTATTGGAAGAAAAGCCTGAAAATTTGCTGCTGTTTTATGACTGTAGCCTGAGAAAGTCTGAAAGGTAGCATCAATGCATCTTTAAAAATAAATAAAAAGTAATGAAAAAGGTGAAGCTGTAGTGAGTAGGTTCCCTTCTGACCCCTGGTGGTTAAAGACGAGAACTACATGAGGAAATAGAGGAGGAAACATGCTGTAGTAAAGGGGAATATTGAAAATGGGACCAAGGGTTACCACGCAGGGAGAAAACATTAAGAAACCCTCACTATTCTGAAATTTAATGAATCAGTGCAATTATAAGTTAATGATTTTCTTTATACCACAGGGTGTGGTACGTCTCAAGAAAGGTAGATTGCACTCAAGTTTTCCAGCTTTTGTTCTCTAATTACTTCTAAATTGTGTTAACATTATTTTGCATGTTTCCACACACTGAGTTTAATATGTATGGCTTTTTGCAAAAATGAGTATACTGACCAGAAGTGGCTATATAGGTCATTTAACTTCAAAGCTTCTACTTTCTACATGAAGTTTTGAGATTACGGCAGAGAAGTTTCCTGAATTACTATGTAAAGTTTGGGAAGCAATGCATCTACTTGATCTCTGAGTTATGGAGATTTCTGTGGGAAAGGTTTTCATGTAAGATTTTATTTAAAATTATTCAAGTAGGTAAGTTGTTTAATTACCAAAGAAGAAAAGGTAATTCTTGCATAACACAGTTGTGAACACAGTAGGATAATACTGAATAATATTTTAATGTGTATACTTGCTTTTTGCAACAGTTTCGAAGAATGAAAATTTACCTTTGAAACATTGTGACCCACTGTATCCAGTATTTCCAGGGTTGTATGTTGAATTTTCAGGTCACCAGGTTGACCAGTGAATGCTTCTACCTTTTCTTTTAGAAATGCTGATGAAGAGTGCATCTCGCTCAGTATTATAACAAAGATTTTCATGAGCATGTATTGAGTATATTTGTAAACATTGTTGCTGTTTTGTGTTCAGATGAATTCTGTGTGATGATAAAACTGAACATACATTAGGCATTTTGATTACGTAGGTTGTCCAAAACATCCATATTTGATTTCATGTTCAGTTTTCTATGCGTTAGGGAAAGCATGCATGCTTTAGCGTGTATTTTGTTTGCAAAACAGTGAAGCATGCCTCCTGCTTTACTAATCATTAGGAATATTTTGTTTTATTTCTGCCACCTGGTGGCATATTTTGTTTGTCACATATGTCAGCAATATCAGTCACTGTTATTGCACAGTCTAAAACTTTTTTTTTTTAATGCTTGTTTTGGAAACAAAAACCAAAATGAGGAATTCTTAAAAGTGTTCCCACCCCAAACTTCTGTCTTCTAATCAGATTGTATGGAATTAATCTTTCAGAAAAGTCTAAGCTTTCTGATCTGCTTTCGTCTCCTTCACTTACCACAGAACGTGAAAATACAATAATGAGTGACCATGATTGTTGTTTCCTATTGAAAGTCTTGAGGAATGAATAAAATCAATGATTTAATCATTCTGCAGCATATGGTATGCAATTCTGTGCATATATCAAGCTGGGAGCTTTGTAGAAATATTTCCAAGTGTATTCGGTTTGCATGGCCTGGTTTTGGTAGTGGGGGCGTACTACAGATGTGGCTTTGTTTTCACAGTGTTACTGCATGTGGCCCATGGTTAACCAAGGAACATCCATGGGATATTTTTACATGGTAGAAATTTATTTAAGTATTCGTTTTTTGATTTTATTTGATCGACAGTGCTAGTGTTTAGCAACACTTCAGAAATCAGGCAGTTCACAAGCAGTTGATGATTTTTTGCAAGACAAAACTATATAAGCGGGAGCTGAAAATACCGACTGAGTTACATATTTTCAGTAATGCATGAAAAGCTGGGGGTGTGCAAAACTCCCTGCTAGAATACGTAGCTAAATGAGTGTACAATACAAATTCCCTGTGTGAAGCTTAAATACAATCTTACTTATGCTTTTGTCTCTAGCTCACCTAAAGCTTTACGAGGAGGGACCACCAGGTGGGTGGAGCAGTGTAACGTTGTCTGTCTGTGTCTAGTCTTTGGTCTCTTTTGTTACCATAAAGGTAGTATTTATCTTTCCTTGATGGAGTAGAAGTGGTAAAGCCTGACTCTGCTATATCTACCACTGTTCAGAACTAAAAATTTGGTAAGACTACAGAAGTTCTATAATAGATCAGAAACGTTTTTCAGAATTCCATCTTATGGTACTTCGGTTTCAATGGCTGCCATCCCACTAAAGTGAGTGGAATTTAGGTTAATTTGTTCTAAATCTCACAGTGCTGAGTGTGAAATTTTGCCAAGATTTAAGGTCTGGTTGGAAGAACATCACAATTGAGAACTGGTGTATTACCTTCTCTTCTTCCCCCTCTCTCTCTCCCAATTTGTCTTGGCTGTGAGCCAACTCCAGGTAAATGTAACCCAATCTAACATGCCTAATAATTAGACATGTTATAATCTGGCAGTGTTTATTCTGAAAGTCTTTGGAGCAAAGACTGTAACGAAAATTAAAGTGATGATAGATCTTTGCATTAGAGTTGTGGAAAAGTGTTTGAGCATACACTGATCCTTATTCAAAACAAGAGCACATTTAAGGGTGATAAAGGAATCCAATAAAATCCCATTGACAACCATGTGAGGGTTAATTAGATGCTAACTGATGTCATTAGTAATCATAGAATGTTAAGGGGTTGGAATAGACCTTAAAGATCATCTACTACCAACACCCCTGCCATGGGCAGGGACGTCTCCCAGTAATGAATCAATAGAGATGTCTTTTGAAGGAAAAGGAGGTTTAATTGTCCTTTAGGGAAAGTAATTAACTATGTTAACCTGATTTTTGCAAGTGTGTTTCACTTATAGCCCCTGCTGTGTCTTTGTGTGTTTTCTTGCTCAGTTTTGTACCCGCTAAGAGCAGGACATGCAGAGCCTTAGCTGTTTTTGGATTTTAAGTGAAGCTTAAGGAAGACATTTTGAACAAACGCTCATGACTCAGAAGCTCCTTTTAAGCAGCTCTTTTGAATTATCGAATTATGGAATCATAGAGTAGTTTGGGTTGGAAGGGACCTTAAAGATCATCTAGTCCCAACTCCCCTGCCAGGGCGAGAGACACTTCCCACTAGACCAGGTCTATGTCCCATCCAACCTGGCCTTGAACACTGCCAGGGATGGACAATTATTGTCAAAATGTGTAATGTCTAAATGAAGCTGAGTTGTAATTCATTTTAAAAGAGAAGTTTCTGATAGTATTCCTCTTTTTTCTACAATAACTTATCACTTCTGCAATTGCTTGCTGAAGTAACTGATAAAACTGAGTAAGACGTTTCAAAGCATTTCTATTTTTCTGTGTATGTTTATTCATTAGGTAGTTTCCTGTTGTCATGCTTTTCATAGAATTACAGAATAGCAATCTGCTGACTTAAAACTTTGTAAGGATTAAGATTTGAGTTCTTTTTTTTCTTTTTCTTGATCCTTTTTTGTAGTTGAGTTAGGAATACTGGATGTTGGTGAGGATTCAATGTGATTATCTTATAAGATTTATAAATAAACCTTATGACCAGGATAAAGCCTTCTTACATTATGTCACTGAAGAACTAGTCCTTAATTCTACCACGAAACACCATTTAGATGATGATGTGAGTAGACATCATACTAGAAGAAATAAATCCAAAGGACTTTGAAGCCCTCCTGTTCCCTTTGAAGTTTCGTAATGAGAGTCCAGTCATGTTTGTTATAGCTGCATGGATACTTCTTAGGAAATAAGACCATGTTAAGACAATTTTGCATTAATTAAAGCAACTTACATTGGAACTTGTTAGAATTTTCCTGCACATGCCATTGGTGATCTTAGGTTAGGGAAGTTGTTTTGTCTGTGTAGACTGCCATTAAGTGGAATTCTGGGCAGTGTTGTCTGAGAGACATCTTTCTCCCTCCCAAGTCAATTGCTAGCACTTCCCATTTCCCTCATGTCCTAGTTTCATCCAGGACCCTAATGTTATTTGATACTGCCTTACATCATTGTTAGGGGTGGGGAGAAAGGGACTCTGGCTTCCAGTCGAAAAAGCATGGCAGGAGGGGGGAAGCTGTGCTCCGTTGTTCGTTGTCTTGGGGTCCAGGGTGAGCATTTTTGCATGTGAATCACCCTCTGTCCTCTATACTTTTGTTACTAATATTATTGCCATTACTGTTCTTTTTTTTATCTCATTGATGTTTCCAGTAAGCTATTCATATCTCAGCCTGTGATCTTCAGTTTTGATGCCTCCAGTTCTCAACTCCATTCCGCTGCAGCTGGAAGGAGAGGGGAAGGAGGAACAACGAGCAATGTGTCATTTGGGAGAGTCTTGGTGGGGGCCACCAAACTGGGGAGTACCATTCCTAAATCACCACACCTCACTCGAAGTGGGCTCTTCCTCACAGGACTCTGGCGGTGGTGCAGAGTTTTGTAGAATCACTTAGGTACTTATAGTTACAGGCCAGTTGTGTGATTTCCTGCCTGCTGGGAAGGCGGGCAAGTGGGCAAATCATATTTGCCTATCCCATAAAAATCTCATGTTTTTTCCCTTCATTCCAATGAAACAAATAAGTAAACAACATCTTAGACTCGTTTGGTGAACAGAAGAAGAAAATCCTACCACTCATCTCTTCCTATGCAACTTCTTGAACACAGTTAACAATACTGATCATACATGGTTCATATTTTGAAGATCATCTGAATTTGTAACTAAAAGGATTAGAGATGTACTTATTTGGGAATTCAGTGTGTTTTAAAGAAGTCAGCTGAAACTAGACCATCCATTCAGTGTCCTTAGCACTTCAGTATTGTAACTCAGCTTTCTCTGTGGAAACCATAGACCCAAATGGGCCCACAGAAACTATGGGTATATTGCCTGGAGACCATGTTTATCCTAGAAGGTCAGGAAAAATAATAAAGCAGTAAATATTGATAGACTTGTTCATATTCAGATACCAAAGGCCTAGTAATACTAGAATATTCTGCTGTTTTAGATACTTGATTTTTATGATTATTAAGGGTAGATTCAAGCTGTCCTGTGTTACACATTTTATTTGCAAGATTAGCTTTCAGGGCCAAAATTTTAGAAAATGCACTGCTTTAAAAATTAGCCCAATATATTGAATATCTCTTCCTTTGTTACAAATTATTTTGTGTTAAAATTTGAAACTCATAAAGTACAATAGCTACTGAAAAGATTGCACTTTTTGTATAACTTAATCAGGATAAGCAGCTTTTCTGTATTGCATTACTTTTTTCCCCATATGTAGGTTTTGGTATCTGCCAACTTTCTGGGTTCCAGGTACTTTTTAATTTAAAAATTGATATTCAAAAGAACATGAATAAAACTTTCTGGTGTCATACCTGTATACACCTAATTTTCTCTGTGTATTTGTACAGTTTTCACTGTAGCAGATGTTGATGTCTAAAAGGTTGTAGGCATTTGTCCACTGTTTTGCAATGCGTGATACTCTGTTGTTTCACACAGTAGATGTCTGTGATTCTATAACAAATTCCATGTCTGCTGCCCTGCAGCATTTTAAGCCCTTTGTTTACGTCGTGTCCATCTTCCTTATTCACCCATTTTTAATTGTTTGGGGTTGCTGCTTCAGCTTTTCCGTTGTGCTTCAACAACAATTCTTTTATCTGTTTGCATACCATGTTTGATGAAATTACAGGACACAGAGTTACTTCCTCCTTGCACTTGGTAATTAGTTAAAATGCACTTTTAGTTCCTTCTTGCAGCCCATTACTTGGGTAGATGGTAATACCCAGCTTTAAATGGAGTATTTCAAATGTTGTAGTACCTGATGATAAAGAAAATAATATATTTTCCCGGTGTACTGGGATCTTTTTAGTCAATGTTATCTTTATATGATTCATATTGACAACATACTTTAAAATCATGAAGCAGACTGATACCCAACATGACAGATAGGAAAGGAAGGGTATCCTGTTTGGACTGGTTCTGCCTTTGCAATGTTCAATGCCAAAATAATTTTTTTAAAGTCAGATAAAATACTAATTTGAATTACTTTTTCCTGCAGTTGCATGTAGGCAGAACCAAATATAGCAAGACTGGAAGTTCTGATACTTTCTAATAATGACTGTATCAATGGGTGGCAGAACAGGATCATGACAATTCTCTAGTTCACCACTTCAGAAATTGTGTTTTATTTTTTCCCAAGCACCTTATAAGAACATGCAGTTGAATAAGGAAGTGTGAAATATATATGTTACTATCAAATAACATTTAGCAAGCTATTAATTAGGAAAAAGATAAGACAAAAAATGTATTAAAATAAAAATTTGTATTAAAAACTAATGAGATAAAAAGTTCATGCCTAGAATAAAATAATAGCGTTGAACTGGAAAAGTAAGACTTGGGAATTTGCAGCTGATACAAAGCTAGTAAAAGTAGGGAAGACATGAACACAAATTTAGCATTCTCTTATCAGGATGTTATCTGCTGGCTATGGCAAAACATGGGAGTAAATGGAAATTTAAGTTTCACAGTAAATGGATTTATTTTTATTTTTACAATGAATAAATTATTTATTTTTCTGACACGAACATAGAAGAAGGAAATTTTGCATTGTCATATCACTGTGTATCTTTAGTGTTCACTGAGGCCTCTATACAGCTTCCTGTGCACTTTGCCAACTTTCATGTTAGTTTCAAAAAATATTTTAGTGAAACATTTTACAATGACATGGTATTATGTTGCAAATGTAACAAAATTTGTTTAAGGTTTATTAATGTATTTCTGCTTTATCTCACTATCTTAGAAAATATGTTCAGTTTTATGAAATTTTGCGTTAGCTGCAGTTTGTTATAATTGTTGATTGCAGGAAGCATCAGATTGCACAAGTAAAGAATATGCCCAAGTGGGCACACAACATAACATAACATAACATAACATAACATAACATAACATAACATAATATAGCAACATAACAACTTACATAATCTGTGAAATTTTTCTTGGGATGGAGTACTCTCAAAACAAAGGAAAAAGTAGTAAATTAGAAGTAGTAAATGAAAACTGAGACTTCAAGCTGTTTGGAGTGGAATCTGTGCAATGTGATTGTTTACTTTTTTGCTTGAATGCCTTTTGTAGAGGGGTGACGTTTTAGATTATTTTCTCAGTAAACAAAATCCTAATTTGCGTCTGGTCATTTTTCAAGATAGGAACACTTAGCACTTGCCATCTGATTTTTATCTAATTTGTCTCAAAAGTCCTTAAGAGTAATATCTGCTTAAGGGGAAGCTAACTTATTTATGCCCTGCAGCCACTGTCTTCTCTCAGGCAGATTGGAGACTAGGCAAATAGAACAGGTTATTTGTACAATCAGCCTTCTGTTATCCACCATAATAAAAGAATTTAAAGCTTCAGAAAATTGACATTGAGGTGTTAGAGCGTGTCCCGGGCAACAAAGCTGATGAAGGATCTGGAACGTAAGTCCTATGAGAAGCAGCCAGTGGAGCTGGGGTTGTTTAGTCCTGAGAAAAGAAGGCTCAGGAGAGACCTTTATTGCTCATTACCTGAAAGAAGGTAGTGGCCAGGGGGTTGGTTTCTTCTCCCAGTCAACTAGTGATAGGATAAGGTGAAATGGCCTCAAGTTGCACCAGAGGAGGTTCAGTTTTGGTATTAGGAAAGAGTGGTTAAGAATTGAAACAGGTCACTATCCCTGGAAGTATTCAAAAAATGAGTAGATGTAGCACTTCTTGATACAGTTTAATGGTCGTGGAGATACTTGGTCAAAGGTTGGACTTGATCTTGGAGGTCTTTTCCAACCTTAATGATTCTTTGATTTTATAAAAATGCAACCCCCCTGACATTGCACAAACTAGATAAAGAGTCACCTTGTCGACACAAGGATCAGCTTGGAACTATGACGTAGGGTATAAAAATGAGGGAGCCAGGTGCTGCATGGTATCAGGATCAGTGTGAGCATACACTGAAACACAGAAAAGTCTGGCTAAACATCAGGAAACAATTTCTCGCTGTGAAGGTGACTGAGAAACTAGCATGGATTGCCCAGAGAGGATGAGGAGGATGGAGATTCCTGGAAGTATTCAAAAGCCATTTGGACATGGTCCTGGGCAGCCAGCTCCAGGAGAGGTGGAGGTGCAGACCAGATGGCCTCCAGAGTCCTTTCTGACCTCAGCCGTTCTGTGGTTTGTGATTGGAAGCTTTTTTTCCGTGTCAATCTTGAAGGTCCTTAAGGTATGGCAGCACTGGAAGTGGGAGGTCCTACAGTTCAGCTGCAACCTTGTATCTGGTCTGGCTCTGAGAGCTGCCCTCAGGTGTTCATGTGTCTTAACTAATAAGGCCAAATGAGTTAGAGTGATCATGTGATAATCAGGCCGGCTGCACGTAGAGCCATATCAGGTTCCTTAAACTCTGGCATCATTAATTTTTAACCTAGACAAATCACTCAGTGATATGTTGGTATTTCTGGATTTCATGTGTAGTCTATGTGAATTTTTTTTTTGTGAGTTAAATGGAATTTAAGAATTCAGTAGTTTATAAAGCCTGACTTGTGTTTTGTTCCCAGTATAGTTCCTTCTGTTAACGTGTCATTATCGTTTACTTTGCTGTTGTGATTTTTACCACTCTAAGCAGCATCCCAACACCACTGCATAATTAAACTTTATTATTCTGTTGCCAGTATGTTAAGGAGCTGATTTTTGGAATTACATGAATACAATTATTTTTTCTAGTCAAATTCTTCAGCATTTTAATGATTTTGATTGCCATATGCAGGTTATTTTCTTAAGATGCTAACTGTCCATGTAGAATTATCCTAAATTAAGGTGACTTCACAAAACATAGAAAAGGAATGGACGTGAATTACTTTATATTATGCAAACAATGTAATTGTGATGTGTTTTTCATTATAGTATCTTGTACAGAAAAATAAACATTTGCTTGAGAATTGAAGTACTTTGCTTGGTGTCAGCTTCTATCCCATGGATAGTTTGCTCCAGTTAAAAAGAATATAATGGTAGAAAGAACCAAAAGAAGCTTATGCTGTTGAATGTCAGTTTATATCATAGTAGACAATCTGTTAAGTCTTACAGTATATCAGTTTATGATGCACTTGATTTTATGCAGTAGCTGTGTTTTAAGAAATTAGTTAGGATTATTAATTCTTATAATTTATCACTTTCTAAGCATATTTTAAGGAATAAGTAAAGAGTAAAAGAATTGCTACTCTCTGTCTTACCTCTGCTTTAGAACAAAATTCAAACAAAACAATCTCTCGAACTTGTTTCAGGGCTTTCAACTAGAAGCAGTGAAAAACACGTGCCAACAATGACATATATGTAATTGTTAAAAATTTTTTAAACTTCTTATGCTGTGTTAGATTTCGTTCATGGAGATTCTTCCGTCATTCTGTAATTGCACAAGTGTTTGTGCCAAGATACAAAAATAAGCAGCAGAGGGTTGAGTATGGGTAGGCATGGTGAAAAATCTGCTTCTGGTGCTAGTGCAGGTCTATGTCAGCATAGGTGAATTATGACTGTCTTACCCAAATCCCAAAGAATTTTAAGCATTGGGCAATCCTGCATACAAAGTAGATCTTTTGTTAAGATAGATCTGTATCCTTCTGTTAGCCAAACTAAGAACTGATTGTTAGGAGCATTTTCAAAGCCTGTTTGCTTCAGTTATCATGTGACCTTAAAGAGCTAACCTTCAAGTCAGGACGTTCATAAGGTTCATGCCCTGCAAACTGAGTGCTTAAGCAGCTGAGGTGCCAGAAGGGTCACAACTTTTTCTGGGGACCTGAGGCAACTGTTTTAAGTCCTGTTTAGGTGAATGGATATGCAGAGCCTGTAATTCCAGAGGGAATATCAGCCAGTCAAAGGAATTAACAGCAGAAAATGTGAAAGTTGGTAGACCTAACCGGTTATGATTCCAGCAGTGCAGTCAGGCAATTTTCCCATGCTGGAAAGCTCTAAGTAGAGACTTCTTAGAGGGCAAGGAGAAGTTTAGATACTATAACTAGCTGGAATCACCAAGGTTTTTATTTTATGCTTTGTAAAATATTGATCCCTTTTCCTTTTGATTTTGTGTATCAGTTCAGCTGCTTGCATATAGCTTCACCTGTGTTTGAAAAAAATAGCTTTACATTAAAAGCTTCCATGTCATGCGGATTTCAGGGTGATGGTCACGTTGTCTTTTCTTTCCTCTTTCCTTCATGTGCTCTGAAGAGAAAAAGGGGAAAAAGAAATAAAAAAAGCACCTAAATACTGGAATATTTTACCGATCTGGCACTTTGGTCCATACTTTGATGCTTTAATGCTATTTTGTTGGTTCTGCTGTTGAATGGATCATACAAACTCCTTAGTCTTAGAGAACATTGACAGTAAAATTTAAATTCTTTGGACTATTTTCAATCCTTGTTTAAATTAGAATTTAGTTGAGAAAGCAGAAGCTAAGCCAGGAAACTGGAAATAGACTTTAGAAAGCAGATGGAAGTGGGACTTTGATCATCTAAGAATGAACTCCAGTCACTTGTTTAGGAGGGCTGTAACTTCTGGGCCAGTGTCTCACAGAAGGCTCTCTTAAACTCTTACACCAATGTATTGAAAGGGTTTCTCTTTCTTCATCTGGCCAAATGCAGTTGTGGTATAGGTTGAGGGGAACTATAGTATTCCTGGTCCTAGAGGTGCGTTTGGTAAATCCACGCTGTCACTAAACCTGTGTGATCAATGCTTGGCCTCCTCATTTTTTCGCTGCTGATTTAAATTTCTCTGGGTTTCAGTTTCGTGCTTTCAGCCTTTGGATTTTGTTATATTCTTACTAAATGGCAGAGCTATCCTGTATCTCATTCACAGTATTCTGTACTTAAGCTCTGTATTTAATCTTCGTCTGATAGAATGAAGGCAAAGAATTCTTTGTATCTCGTTGTTTGGTACTTTCTGAGGTCTTCATTTGTATTTGTGATTGCTGTTTTATCCAGTTTGACTGTGTATGGTGATTACATGTTTGAAGTTCCGTTTAAATCACTGTATTTGATGCATGTTATTTTAGAATTCAGATGGGGCTGTGTGTGTGCATGCATGTGCATGTCATAATATCCTATCAGTTCCACATTTATCTGCAAAATTAAGCAAAACTAAAGTTTCCTTTTGTTGTTTCAGTCTGTCATATCTTTTCCCCTGTTTTCCCTTCTCAGCATGGAAGACCTCTGCTTTATCCTCTTCTCTCAGAAACACTATGGAAAATCCGGTCATGTGGTCTTAGAAAAAAAATGCTAATTACTCTGTTCAGGTTTTCTATTCCATCACCGCTGTAAAAGGTCATTTATTTGAGAGCCTACACCTGCATTCTGGACCCGGTGGTGTTGTACGAAATATTCTATGCTGAAGATGGCGCATTGATTTCTGATTCTAATGGAATGTAATTTTTTATTTCTACAGAGTACCAAGCTGCCATTCTGCATTTAAAGAGGGAACACAAAGAAGAAATTGAAACATTAAAGGTATACTTTTGTAATGATTTACTTTCTTTCCATGACTAGTGCATTTTACAGATTTAAGTAGTGCAAACATATACTTTCTATCAAGTGTTAAGAATTTAATTGTTTCTTTGTAGAAGTTGTTTTCAGTTGACTGCCAACTCAGCTAAAATTAATCTGGTTGAAATCTATACCTGCACTCGTAAATGATGTCAAAAAGCACTTTTATTTGTTTCCTCTTTATAGTTTTCCTTACTGTTGTTCTCTTAAATTCTTCCTGCTAACTCAGCAGTGCAGTATTTTTGCATTGGCACTGATGTTTAACTACTTACTCTTTCTCAGCGAAACATACTTCTGTAGAAGCAGTTTCCTGTAATTTTAACAGGAAAATAAGCATGTGTGAGACTTTCTGAAGTTTAATATTGAGCACTTTTTATTGATGTCTCCTCTTTTAAAGTATGAACTTGACCAACTAGTTATCAAAATCAGAAATAACACAATTTAGTATTAGAACTCACTTTCCCTTGGCTAAGTAAAGTGAAATTCTACAAGAAAGTGTTTTTATCATAAAAGCAGGAACTTAAATGGCAGTATAACTGAATTTGGTGATCACCACTAGTTAAAATTAACAGCAGCTCCCTTTTCTCACCAGTTACGATATATTCTTAAGCATAGCTGCACCGTGTTCTAATACAGATTCATATGCTAAATCGTTAGTATACAGGTCATCAATTACAAAACATTCAGTGTTTCCTTTGTCATCATTAAGGCAAATAAAATGGAAAATAAACAGATTTACTAGCACAGGAATTCTGATAATCCAGTTCATTGATACATTAACAGTGTCATTAGGCAAATCACATTGTATAATGTGAAGTATCAAAATTTACATTATAAAGTTTCAATGGGAACATATAATGGGGAAGTAAAATTGTGTCATGATTTAATGTAATAACTTGTTGCATTTTATTCTTTAAGAGTATAACAGAAAAATATGATGGTAGATAACCCAACTACTGGAAATTCTTGGGGGTTAAATCTGATTCTGTGGTACGCACTGAAGGAACCTACAGACAGGAATTTCTCTGAACCAGCTCTTTTGCAAACTGATCCAAATCCCGTATCTGGTGTTTATGAAGAAAGTTTGATTATCGTACTTTCTCTGCAAAAGGTTAGGGGTGAGACCCTTAGTCTTTGTTATTCCTAAAAGGCTTAGAAAAATGTTAAATATTGGAAGATATATGTGGGGGAAAGTTCTCAAAATATTATTAAACTGTCCTCTGAAGATGAAAGCAACATTTTCTAGAATCTCTCCCTTGAAATCTGTGTATAGTGGCTTATAAGTGAGAGATATGTTTATTCTTTAGCATTTGAATGTGCCCTATACTTTAGTACTGTTCCTTTTTGTAAGGTTTTTTTTGAGTATGCGAACAGGAATTCCTAATTGTTTTTTATTCTTCAATATCTGTTATCACTGTGTTAATTTCATATAAACTTCATACAGATTACCCAGAGTGCACCCAGGGCTTTACCCATACCACTAGTTCGTAGCGGTTGGTGAATCTGTGAGACAGTGAAGTTGCAGTGAATGTAGCAGTCTTGAAAGTGCAACAATCACTGGGTAGGGAGGGCAGATGACAGTACTGTATTTTATTTTGCCGTCTTTATGGTACCACCAAAACTTGAAGCTTTGTTCCTTTTTTTGATGTCACTGGAAATCAGTTTTTGTCATGTAGTGTGTGTATACTAATTAAGATTACAACGTGTATTACACCAAGTCAATTAACTGATGAATCTGTACCATCTCTTACAATCTGCATGACACATAACTCTTGAAGGGTTAATTAATGTACATAATTCAACTGAATCATCCACATGAAGGTGATGTCTAAAAAGGGTAATGCAGTTGCTGCGTTCAAACGGTTTCTTGAATTTTTCACTGAATATTTACAAAATACTGAGTAATACGTTTTTAAGACATGAAACAGTTTCTGTTCAGTACTGTTAAGTGTTTTGCTTTCCCTGCTCTTGCCGCTAGATGTCAGCTGAGTCTTTCAGAAAACGTTCCCAAAAGCGTGTGCACGTTTCGTCCGTCCGTCTGAACTGAGAGAGTGTGTGTGGTGGTAACATCCTGCCCACTGTTTGTGTACCTGGCAGTTTTAGTTTTAGCTCAGAAATTATCTTGCACGTTACGGAACTAGATTGAAGTTGCTCGATAGATAAGTCGTAGCTGTCAACACCTTCACAGTATTAGTTCAGCAGAACCAAATCTTGAGTATCTAATAACCAACTAAGTAGATGACAACATTAAATCAAAGTACTGTAAATGGACTCCTGACTTCTGAATGAAAGGAATTTACATGGAGGCAATAAATGTTCTGATTGCAGTGCTTAATATTTAACCCAACATGTAGCTGCGCAAGGGTGCAGCATACTTTTGTTTTCTCTAAGTTAAGTTGATAAAATGAGTAAAAATTTCAGGTTTTCCCTAATGTCTCCTTGTTCCCTTTAGCACAAAGGTACCAAATATCCCTTCATCTTTAGTTACGTGGAAGTTTAATACTGCTTTTTGAAGATGGAATGAAACTCCTAAGTTCACCTGTAACCCTGTACCCTATGCATGGGTGTTTTTCTCTGATACAGGTTGTTAGGCTTCCACCAGCTCACTAGATCTTTTGCATATTTCCAAACTGCGAGTAGTAGTATCTTTAGGTTTTTATATTACATAATAATATTACATAATGCATGTAATATAATATAGTGTAAGAAATGTTAACAGGTATTTGATAAAAAAATTATAAACTATAGCTAGGTTATAAATTATTCAATAAATATTGTATAATAAATTCCTGGTTTTACATCTCTTGTAGTATCTCATGGCAAATTTTAGAAATACCTGTATAGTTGCATCTAACACAGTTATAAAGATACTATTGAAACTTAAGGAGTAGTGAACAGTAATGCAGTTGGTGTAAAACTGCCCGTGACATTACGAAAGAGCAAGCTGGCCTCATTTAGAGAAGAATGTATCATGAGGTGTTCATAGTGACCTTTGTGGCCTCCTTGGTAATGTTTGCATTTTTGCTTTTTTGTGAAGGTTCCAAGAGCTGAAATGTAGAAGTGGGTGGAAAGTAATTTCCTTTTCACAGGAGTTGCTTGACTTTGAAAACAATTTCATATCATAAATTGAGATTAAAAACAAGTGCCTCAGAGCGCCCCAGAAAACACTGAAATATGTGGAAGAAAAGGGAATGTGAAAGAAAAGTCATAGCACCAGTCAAAATTGTCTGATAATTTAAAGATCATTTATTTTTATTTTGTACTGCGACCTCAAAGGCATAAAAATATTTAAGTTTTTATAAAGTAATAAAGCTCTAGCTCTCTGATCACCATTTCATTCTTTTACAAATCTGTTTTTTCATGTCTCATGCTTCCTAAGTCCTTCCTTGTCTCTTTGTCTTTTCACCTTCCCATTTGTTTTCCCTCATGGTCAGTATGCTTCCACTTATGAAGGCTTCCATTGCTCTTTAATTATAACATGAATATAACAAAAGGTGCTGCTTCTCCCTGCTACGTTTTGAAATTTTTAATTCAGCTGTGGGAGGCAATGGTAAATAGTGTTGAAAGCTCTTGTATGCCAGAATGCTTATCAAAATACTTCTTTATAGAAGTGGGTAATTTCAGTTTTATTTTGGCAATTTAAAGTGTCTTTTACTTATATGTAAAAGTAAAATTTCATTTCAGCTTCAGACCATACATCAGAAATTGGATGTTTTAACACCAAATCAAAACATTTTACAATGTTTTAATTTTTCTAAATATTCTTTTTTATAGGTAGACTATTACAGCAAACTGGCATGCTTTTGAGCAGATTAAATTGAAAAAAATCTGACCTGGATGCTCTTAAGGATATTTATTACTTTTTTCTGGGGAAAAAGAAATTTTTTTTTCCCCCTCAGTTTTGTGTGTGCATATGTGAATTCTTGCATGCGGTAGGGATATCATGATTTGTCAGAAGTCACTATGTTCTGAAATCTACTATTAAAATATGGTGGCCAATGATGAACAGTGTTGAAAGCTTTGATACGCCACAGTACTTATAAAACCCAAAACATTTGGATCTATGTGGGTATATGCTGACTTTTGGTAATAAAATTCTGCTTCAGGATGCTGAGATTGCTGTTTTTAACTTTCACAAGATGAAATGTATCCATAAGGTAGCTGGCTGCTTTGAGTGTTCGCTGTTGGATTTTCATATTCCGACATGCATGTATAGAAGAAAATCTGTATCATGTATGCTTCTCTCTGTGGTGGAGTTGCAGCTCAAAGGAGCAGCCAAGGTCAGCAAGGGTTTATTAGTCAGTCTTTCCTAATGAGCTGTTCAGGCTTTTCAGCATTTCCATGTGGTGAACTGATGAAGGTCTCCCAGCTTGTGGTTAATTATTGATACTAATCTTGCCTAACTTGAAATGTTTCAGTCTTTCAGCTGCTAAATGTATGGTTACACCACTGTGTGTGCACTGTGTGCCTTTATGAATCTTTTTCTTGGTTACTTTGTCCTCTTGAAGGAATTCTTGCTGTTCACTGCAGTCTCTCTCTGCAGTGCAAGAGAGGAAAAAATGTAAAGACTGAAAAAAGCATAGAATTTATGAGAAAAAAAGAGACTGAAAACTCCTAAGAAATTGTATTAAGATATCAATTTCAGAACTCCTAAGTCTCCCAGACAATGGCAGCAACATTAAAGTTTGCATTTCCTTAAATAGTAAAATCCCAACAGGAAAAAAATCTTCCTGTACTAAAAAATTTGCATAGCCAATGCTAGAGAAGGTAAAGTAGCAGACTAGGGAACAAAGGACAGGAGCAGTAAAACAATAACTTTCTACAGCAAGCAGCACTTAATCTCTTTGGAACAACTTGACAATTGCATCTTCATTCAGAAAGTAAGCTTGGAATGATTCTTCATGTTGTATGAAGACATTCCCCTGTTCAGTGCTTAACTTTGTTTCAAAAACTTGTACATTACAATTTCTATATTCATTTTATACTCTACAATCAAATCCTTGATGATGTTTTACACGTCTCTGCTGTGCTCTGATGCTTATATGAAACAAAATTCTTCCCCTTCTCCTCCATTTACTTCCTATTTTTCATATTTTTGATGCAATGCGTGCTTTTCATCCTTATTTTCCTTTAACAATATGTTTACATTGTGATTATTTTCTTATCAGATAGGTTGAATATCCCAGAAGATTCTTCTTTCATTGTGGTTTTTTTTTTTCAGTATGGCCACTTGCCATATTGCCATTTCCGATGCAATTTCACTGTTAGACTTGAATAGTTTGAACTTCATGTCAGCTGCAGAATGCTGTTAATTCCATGTATTGATCCAAGGATTCTCCTGTTTATTTAAGAAGTTACCACAGACCACATTCCCTATATTGAAAACAGGGAAAATCTCTAATTCTGTTTCAGTACATGGACATGGCAGTACATAGTTAAAATGTGCATAGAGCAGGACAATTTATAGCATTAAAACTTCAGCAAGACTGAGTTCCTGCTCAAATTTAGACACATTACAAAACATTCTGCTTAATTAGGGCTAAAATGAAACTATTAAAATTCATTATAACCTGCTGCATTTTTCATACTTTGTGAAAATTAATCTATCACCTTGCCTTGAGTAAATCTATTATGCACTCAGGAGAATAAAGTAGAGCACATACTTTGAACAGGATGACATTTTATTTTCACAGATATTGAAGACCTCTGTAACATAGGAAACAATTGTCTAGAAGAGAAATTATTGAAGTGTCATCATGGAATTATAAAAGCTACTAAAAATTAAGTAGTATCAAAGTTACTATTTTGATTTTGAAAACATGTACCCCATGCTTGCTTGCCAAAATTCTCTGTGCTTTGAAATTTACTGCACCAGATATTGGTTTAAATCTAGTAGTTGTAAGGCATTTTTTCTGAATTAAATACATAATGTTCTTTCATTTAAAAATTCTGGCTCTAATATTCCTGGGTTTAGAACAGGGAAAAATTTGTCATGGATGAACATTTTGCAGATATAGGGAAAATCTGTCTGAAATTGGAAGTTAAAACTTTAAAAATAAAACTGTTTTTTCTCATGTTCAGTGAAGACCAGATTTTAGCAGCTTCTGACTTTGCAAATCTCGTGATCATTGATTACATCTTCTGGTGTTGAACAAACTTTCAATTGCCATTTCCACAGAGCCACCAAAGTTGTTATAAAATAACACTGGGTCAAAACTAAGTTCCACTGATTAATGGTTGCCACAAGTTACTCTTGGATAGGTGGAGATCACCCTTCAAAGAATGCTTTCAAAATGAAAGTCTGTCTCCTGACCCTCTTATTCATGGTTAGGCAATGTGAAAGAAAACCCAGTGGAAAGCAAAGCGGACTCCGAGAGCTGGACGTGTATGGAGATGTGAAAGGCACAATTTTAGGTAAAAAATGGGGAGTAGACATACTAGGACTGGCAGTCCTAGTAGCATGCAGTCTTGACACACTACACTGGCAAGATGAAGGACAAAAGAGGTAGCCTGGAAATTAGGATAGAAAACGGTGGGAGAAAGATGTGGGTCTGGGCATCACAATACAAGTTTTACTTACATGCGGGCAATTTTGTCCAGAATATGTATCCTGGAATGAGTACAGTCCATTCAGTATTTAATTTTATTTTTGTTGGTCATTGAGCGATACCCTCCCTTGCTTATTAATCAGGATTTTATCTAAATATAAGTAGTTTCATTACAGCTTTTTCTACTGTCATAAGGTTTAATTTGTCAGGATGTTTAAATATAAACTGGACTTTACAATATGTGTTAGGATAGGCATGTAATCTTATTGTTCATAAACTGATTTGCATATATGTTCAATCACAGTTTATTTTTAACTTTGCAACCATACATTGGATCCCAGAATCCCAGAATAGTTTTTTGTAAAAGAAGGTGTATCGTTGGTGCTACTTGAGGAAAACTGACTAAAATGACTTGTGACTCATCTTGCAGGAATTTTGCAGTTTGAGCAAGTGTAGATTCTGTTTTTCCAGGTCAGCATTATCATACCTTTACTATACTAGTGTTGCATCTCTTTCTGAGGGTCCACGCTTTGTTCTTACGTACCTTTAAACTTCAGCACACATAATGCAGAAGTCTTAAAAGCTTTCTGCTTTTTGATTATAAAGTTTTTAACTTCTGTCTGGAATATCTCCCATCATGTTCACTGAATGAGGTATTAGTTCAGTCGAAGAGAAAGTTTTCTGCGTAGCTGCACTACATGGAAACATTGATGGAAAGGGATAAAATTAAGATTGTTCTGATTTCTCTCTCTTGAGTAATTGACCAAGGCTGGTTTTTCTAAGAGATTTTTGTGTGCAATATTTTTTTCAAATTTTATAATGGGAATGTCTAGAGTAGTATGGTGATGCATAATTGGCATGTAGTAAATGTTTAAAGTGGGTATGTCTTTTACAGAAATATAGGGTCATTTCCATGATTGATGTTATACTTCTGTTTATCCATGTAGAATTTCTTTTTGTTGTTTTGATTGCACATGAGAACACTCTTTATTTTGGTGGAGAGGCTAATAATCTCTAAAAATTCTGACAACTTTCAGACAAAAGTTATGTTCATTATGAAGAACAAAAATTGTCAGTTTCTGAAAGTGTAGAGTTACTTTTTTTAATTTTCATGGCACTATTTGGCTGAATATTTCCTGTTGAGAAGTAGTATTCATTGCTGCTCATTATGCTTCTATAGATATGTAACTTTATCTTTGGTTACTGTTTTCCATGTGCTTTACTAGTAATGCTTTTTGCTTCAACTTTTACTTAAACCAAATAATTGGTTGCAACTTAGCAACATATATCATTGCTTTCCTATATAGTTACAAAGCTTTGTTATAATGGCTTATCTTGTAGCCTGGTTGCCAAAGAAATTAGTTTTTTAAACGGTGAAGCAATGTTGACAGTAAACTCTCTGTCCCCTCCCCAGAAGAAAAGGAAGAAAAGAGAAGAAAAACAAGGTTGCGTTACAATTCTGGCAACATCAGCCACACTAATAAAATCAAATTCAATGTTGGTTTACGACTTTGAATTTATGTGACTGCACAGGATCAAAGGATTTGTATCCCACTGGACTGCAAGGTCTATAGTTCATGGCAGAAAACCTCATCAAAAAGAACATTTTAGTAGTAGGGCTTTTCATTTTAATCAGCCACAGTAATAAAAAAGCTGTTAGGTGTCCAAAAACATTCTCCCAAGATCAGAGACAACTTGCTCTCTACTACAATCAGTTTTCTTATTGGATCCATACTGCCTCTGTAGTTTTTGTCACTGAAACTTCATCTTCAATTTGTTTTCAGCCATTTTTTGCATTGTTTTCACATTTTACGTGCAAAGTGTAAAATACGCCATATGTGTCAGTAAAAATGATTCATGTAATTTCCCTGGAAAATGAAAAATACTGTAATTTGTCTCAAGTAAATTATCATCAAAACAAATTATTCATATAGAATTTTAGTTATCAGTATATATTTCTACATATTGTATTTTAAAGTGTTTTATTTGCCGTATTTGGGGGTTTTTTTCTCCCTGCGTATAATCTGAACTCCACCACAGAGAACAGGTATTGGTATTTTTGTATCTATACACACATAGTAACAGAGTCTGTCCTAAGACTAAGGCAGCAGCTGCAAGTGAGAAGCAGAGTAGGATAGTAACTACAAAGTTTGGGATAGGAAAGGAATGTTTGCATTTTGCATGTTAACTGTTCATGGTCCTAGTTCAACAGAAGTTCGAAATTAATTTTTAGCTTATGGTGTGGTTTCATTGTTTTATTAGCTTTGCCTCAGAGAAGTTACATGCAATATATCATTTCCATTTGTTGGTGTGTTGCATGCTGAATCACCTCATTGCATTCTGCAGAATTTAAATATTTAGCAGAGGTTAACAGTATTTAAAGATTTCGCCAATTAAATTGTCCACAGAATTACCAGTTTTCCTAGAAATTTATGGGTTGGTCTCAATTTAACTGGATACCCATTTTTTACACATTATGTAGGATTTATTTTTCCTAGCATAATCTATCTTACATTTAGGAAGAACCAACACATGGTCACTTTCTACAAGGGTTGCTGCCTTTTGTACAGCATGACAGGTAGCTGCTGTACACTTCTTTTTGGCAGATTCTAGTGGATGTGGTATTCTATTCTCTGGAAATTCACTGCTGCCTGAGATACATGCAGGCTTAAACTGGTCTTTGTCGGCTGAATATTTTCATGGGTTTATTATTTTTAAAAGCATTCATTCGAATGAGAAATTTTAGTATTAGTGGGAATTTTATAAGTTACCTATCAAACATTTAAAATCTACAAAAAATGTTAAATTATCTATTGTTAATATAATTTATTAATAACCTGAAATTTACCCCTTTAAGCACATGTTGTTAACAGTTGGCTTTTTAAAGTACTATTTAGTCTAGTTTTTTAAAGTTTTTTTATCATTTGTCTTAAGGAATGACATTGTTTAGCAAATGTGGTGTGGTAAGAAGTTAGTGAATCCAAGGCATTAATAATTTTCTGTTTGATATAAGTCAGATACAAGAATTTATATTCCAATGAAATTTCTCTGTAGGCACAGAGATTCCACAGTAGAGTACATCACTTACCGGATGATGAAGTGGACATAATAGCATCCATAAATGTGAAGTGTGCTGTGGTGCACAATGGACATAATTAGAGAGATTTTTCCATATACTTGGATTCATAATGTTTGCAGGATCTTAAAAGATTACCAAGAAATTTCAAGGGCACATCAAGGGTTGTGTCTGATTATTTCATTATTTCATTAGCAGTTATGGAGAAGTTATTTACCCTTTTTAATTGGGTTGTTCTGAGTAAAGCGACATGTATGCAGGACAGCTGTAGAAAAAGAACTAGAGATGAACTGTTGTGAGCTATGTATTGCATAACAAAATTCTGCAAGTGAGTTAATTTATGTAATCTAAAATGGTTGGATGATAGTTCTTAACTGAGAAAGGACTGAAGGAAGGATGTGTATATGGGCAGGAAGCAATACCTAAGTGAATGTTACTTGACAGAAACATTTACAGAGCAGACACAAGGCAATCAGGATGAGGAAAGCAAATTTTAAGGCAACCTGGAGATCACTCTGTGAGGAGCATGGGAAAGAGCACAGAACATTAAGAAATAGTGGAAGGTCCAAAAAGAGCTGCAAGAGGAGATGTTGGAGCTTAAAGGAATGTAGGACTGTGTGCAGCCCATAATGCAAGGGGCGGTTTGTATCTTGTACAGAATAGTCTCTTAAAATACGTGGTCCTGGTCAGAAAACATCTACAGTGTCCTTGTCTCATAGATCTGCTTTGCATGGCTGTTCATACTTTTCTGATAGTGATAAAAATGGAGGTGTGTTTGTTACCTTACACTTAGGTGGTCACTGAAAGCTTATCACTAGTGAGAAAGAATCTGAATCACAGAGTCATAGAATAACCTGAGTTGTAGGGACCCATGAGGGTCATCAAGTCCAACTCCTGGCTCTGCCTAGGACACCCAAGGATCACTCCATGTGCCTGATTCAATTCCTGTTCCCACTGTATTCTACTGTCAGCAGACTTGATAAGTACAGTTGTGGATTTTTTTTTTCTAAACTCATGGTACATATATATTATAAGAAAAAAGACAAACAAAACCCTCAGCTATTTCCTATTCATTGTCCTTATAGATCCACTAGACTCAATATGTACAAATGCACTGGCCAAAGGCTTGCAAATCTTCTGATAGGCACTTCTTGTTGGAGACAGGAACACAGCCTTTGCAACTGGAAGGATGTTAGCCTGGCTATTATTGATTTTGGGTCCTGGAAAATTGTAAAGAGGGTGAAGACAGAAAGCATATAGAAAGAATCGAATTGTTAAAGAATGGCATTTAATTTAGGAGAAGAATACATTTATAGTAATTAAAAAAAACTGAAGGGTGTCAACAAGCCTATAATGAATATAGCAATTTCAGTGACACATTTTCTATGTAGTATACAGTTGAATATGCAAAGAAGATGAAATAGGAAAGTTGAAGGGGAAAACAGCACTGGGAATTGCCAGGAAAGGAGTTAAGGGAGCAGAACAAAGGGGTAATAAAGTGACTATATAGAGGGAGGAGAGTGAAGAATAGCTGAAGATCTTAATAAATGTATTTTAACTTTGTATGCGGCACTGAGTCTGTACAAAAGCAGTATTTAAAATGTGTTATAAATGCAAACTAATTCAAAAATGTCATGACCACGTTCCTGGCTACATCCAGAATAGTTTTGACTGAAACTGGAACAGTGAATTGGAAGAATATTAGAAATATAAAAATATTGAAGAAAACATAAGAATATGTAAATTTAAATACTCACTTTAAAAATTACATGCTTTTGAATGTTTTTTCAGTAGTGAAAGCAGTTATCATTCTGTTAATACCTTCAGTTTCTCATTCTTTTTTTTTGTATTCAGAGGGCAGTTTGCTGGTTTTGAAGTTTTTCTAGCAAAGAATTAGAAAACCCCAGAAGTAACAGCAGATGGATTTTCTCAAATATAACTTTTCCTTAGATTGCCATTAAATATCTACTTTTATTGAGTGTATTGCTTTCTTATATACTCATTCAGTTGTTCATTTGCCTGTTTTTTAAAAAATATGATCTATGTTTTCACGGTAAATAGTTATTTTGTAAAACTTGAAGTGAATTAGTGCTTGAAATTTTATGTGAATTTTAAGTCATTTTTAGTCCTATCATGCACTTGGTATTTAAAAAAAATTTTGTATGTTGCAGTATAAATAGGTATATTTTAATTATGTGCTATGCTAATAATTTTATACTCCAAAATTGCTGGCTATAAGACTGTGTTTCTTTCTCAACTTCACAAATGCCAATTAAATAATTGAATATAAAATATGTATCTAGAAAAACATTGTTCTGTATGCCTGCTGTGGTCAAACCTCGTCCCAACTACTTTAGCTGCATTTCCTCTATAAAGCTACTTATTTATTATTTTTAAATTGGAAAGAGAATTGGACTCTGTATGCATTGCCTGCACAAATATTTAGAGATCTGGGAATGTTTGAGAATGGTCAGTAATTACTTTTTTACTGTGAGGTGTAGGAACAATCCTTACTGTGTGCCCTTGACAATGATGATGTACTATATGTAACTGTTATGTTTGTTGATGTATTTGTTAGAGAGGAATTTTGATTTTTATGTAGACTGGCATGGGTTTAACTTTTTTTTCCCTGTGGAGAAATCCTTTGCTAAATCTCTGATTGTTGTTAAAATTTAAAACAAATGTATGTTTTTTCAAGGACAGAGATTCAACAAAAAAGAGCTTCTTTTCCTTTGTCAACACAATAGAAGAATAAAAAGTGTGAACTCTTCCAAAAACTGAAGACTAAATTACTTAGAATGAACAAAACCAAGAAGTTAGAGGCTCTCTGTGAAAAGTTTGTTTTTCCTCTCTTTTCTATGCACACTACTTTGATGGCCAAAATACTATTAAGAAAAAAAGCTGTAAAGTCTGTAAAATAAGCTTTTCATTGGCAACTCAATAATTCTTATCTTTTTTTTCTTTTTTTTTCGTTTCTCCTTTTTTAATATCCCTCCTTGCTGGAACATTTCCGCGTCTAATAACTATATCCCTAGATACTTTGTGTCTTCTTTGTTCCCACTTTTTTCATTTTCATGGCTTGGCATAAGTAACTAATTAGATGTAACAATCACTGTATAAAAGTCAGAGAAGGGAATAAAATCGAGCTCACTTTCTCCCTAATATGTTATTTTTTCCACTCTAATTAGAGTAAAAACTTGTAAAAGTGTGTGTTTCTCAGTTAAAGAAGAGGTCTGTCTCTGATATACCTAGAACAGCTTTGTTCATTAAATATGTGTCATTTTTACACAGTCACTTTTCAGAGTAGAATTACACTGTAAATGCTAGTGAAAAAGTATTAGGCATTGACTTTGGAGCATGACCTTGCTAGTTTCAAAGCAAAAGTTCTGCATATTGCTTGCTCTGAGTAGTGTTTTAGAGAACATTTTTTTTTATGTTTTACTGTTAAAATTCTCAGGATTTTTTTAAACATTTATGGTGCAAATAAATCTTGACTAATAACAAGTTAACAACTGATTTTTGAATGTAGATTGCTGTAGAAATTTATACTTTCTTTGTATTCATACAAACACATTGTTCTACAGCTTTTCATATCAGAGCAATTCTGTGTCATGGTTAAAAAGTTTTTGCTCACATAAAATCACATTATATAAAGCAGTAACACAACAACAAGTATGCTTGAGTTGATTGCATTTAATTGACTATATTGACTGTAATAAATTAGATGTAATCTTTCTTTAACATATCAGAGCACAGAGAAAAGCTGTCACATTGGTATTGAGATTTGTCCGTGTTAATCTACATTATCATTTCAAAGACATTTAGACAACCTGTTGGTTACATGAAGGAGAGGGTTTAGTCTTTTGCTTTTGTGATTAATTTATGATTTATCATCTGATACTGTAATGGTTAATAGCACTATGGTACACTGGTTGAATATTCAGAATTTTTCTTCTTTGAGCATATGCTTCATAATTTCCTGGGTCCCATGGGACCAAGGCTGAGTTGTTGGCATTGTCAGAAAATATATCTTGTCTTTTTTCTCTGTGTTGTGTCAAGTCACTTAACAGGTGCCAAAAGGAGGTCACTGGAGTCATACACCAGAGGGATGGGTGTAAAGGGATTAAACAGGAAGATGCTGGAAAGCCAATCCAAGCACTCCTGTTGTTTTCCAGGTTACAGTGTATCAGTATTTTTGGATATTTGCATAATCCTCTTATATAATGTATTTTAGAGGGGTCTTTTTTCCTTTTTATTTTTAAGGGTTGGCTTTTATTTTACCCTTTAATGGAAGTAATTTTTTTAGGAAGAGATTAATATATGCCTTCTAAGCTTATATATATAAATGTCTGTGTTCAAGGGATCTGAGAGTCAGCCAAGATCATTTGCTTGGTGAGTTGATTATACTCAAGGAAAATGGATCATGTCCATTTCAATGGCAGATACAGACAAATCTTGACGAATTAAAGAAACTGATTTGTAAGTACAGCTGCACTAGTGAGCTCTGAAAAGCAAAATAGGCGAGAACCTTCTTTAATCAGAATCAGAGGTGCAAAAACTCTGAAACCTGCGTTCCAAGCAAGAGCAGATTTGGAAGCAAAATACAGTTTATCAAGGAGAAGGATGGTCTTGCAAAGGAAATTTAAGGGTTCACTGAAAGTGTTCTTAAGCAGTAGAAACAGAAAGAAACTAAGGAAACAAGGGGAGCATTATCCAGTAAGGGTGAGGTGGAAACAAAAGGCATTGTTGATTGAACCTAGAAAATTAAGACCAAATGAGCTGCCCCGAATTTCAATAGCAGTGATCATGAACACAAAGATGGCATTTCTCTTAAACTGAAAAGACACACAGCTTTTAGTACTGAATAAAGCACAAAGATTACTTTTTTGCATATGACTATTCTTTTTATCCTAATAAAGAGTTGACTCAGTCAGTCTGTGACATGCTGTCCTTCGCAGATCCTTTTCCCTTAGGATTGCCGTACCACTGATCAGTCCCTTCTGTAGCTATGTATGCTGCAGCTCTCTTTCTTGAATTGTAGCATGTATTTTCAGACTGTTTCCTTGTCAGGTAAAATTATTGTGAATTCGGAATTTTAACAGTGTAGTTCAGCTTAATAGCATAATATTCTTTGCCTATTTAATATTGACAATGAATGCAAGAAAGATTGTACCAAAGTAAGGCAACTTTTTTCAGTAACACGTTGCTGTGTGGATTAGGTTTGAGATACACAAGAGGTACTTTAAATTGATTATTGAAATCTGATTTCAGCACATTAAAGCTTTTTCTTTTAAGCTAGCAGGATGAAGAGAAAATAGTAATAAGGCTTTATTGAAACATCCGTGCCTCTAATATGGTATTTGTAACAGTAATCTGGAAAAAATATATCTCTACGGTCATGGAAATTTAGGCAGCTGTATCAATTTTGTGTGTGTGTGTGTGTGTGTGTGTGTGTGTGTGTGTGTGTGTGTACAGGAGAGGGAGTAATATATCAGTGGCTGACTGGCAAGAGTCACTGATACAATGAAAAGCCAGAGAACCTCAACAGACCAAGGCTTGAGGGCTTAATTTGATACACTCTCTGAAAGAGCAGATTAATGCTGCAAGAAAATGAAATGGTCAGGGGAATAGAAATATGTTCCTTGCACTAGTTTATTTGGTGTTGAATGTAGCTGTGCAATCCAGATTTCTTCTGTGTGTGTTGCTGGGGGGCAAGCAACCAGGCTTCTATACCAGTCAGCAAAGTACCAAATGCAGTTTTCAAATGAAAAAAACTGATATCCTTTATATCTAAAACTTGCAGATGAACGTCTCCCACATTGTTCTTTGTAGTGTCTTGCTTTCATTTTATGCAGAAATATGCACAGAAATTTCCTTTGATAGGTTTCAAAATCCCCTGCCTGTCTTCAGAAATAAATCATGTTCATTCATGCATGGGGCGGCTTTCTAAGCTTTAGTTTCAGCTGCCTTCTCTTATCTTCTGCTCCTCCAGCCTTCTTCCACACCTTCCCTCCCTCAGATGTTGTTTCCTGCTGAATTTTTTTCCATTTCATCTTGCTTAAAATAGTTGTGACCAAACTATTATATTCTGATGATGTTTGCTGTCCATTTGATTCATTATGACTTTAGAGCCTTTCATCTCATTTTAAGAAATATTTTCCAGGAAGCAGACCTTTATTAAGAATATGTATGTATTATTTATGTGTATATATAAAAAAATAGTACATATTAATATTCATATTCTTGACCCTTTCGTTGAAAATATTATCATAGGTATATAAGCTGAATAGGTTTCAATATTACTTAATCTTATTTTCATGAATAAGGCTTACTCTGAGATTAAAAGTAATTAAAATAAAAAGTTGTTTTATTACTCATTACAAAGTATAAGTAATACTTATTTTTTGTAATTAGTAATGCTTAATAATTTTAGCTTTAATTCTTGTTTATGGGGTTTTTTTTAAGTAATGGAAAATAGTTCTGAAAATGTAAAAGTTTAATGCTTTTTCTTGCTTTTCATTCTTTCACCTCAAATATAATTTTCACTTTAAACTACCAATTGTATATTGTAAATTAAAGGCTGGAGATCTGTATTTGGAAGGGCTTATAATACTAACACAGTTGCTTTCCTGCCCATTTAAATGTAATAAATAGTTTTGCTAGATACTGTGTTTGTTTTACAGTGTGTTTTTAAGGTGGCTTCAGATTTACTGCTGGGAAAATCTCTAACGTTCAAAGTAAATTGTTCTATGAGGGAGTTTTTGATGTCCAATAGGAGCAAAGTGCTATGATAAAAAAACCCAAAATGTTAAATTCCGTAAGGCAAACTTAGTTCATTACCTCATTTATGGATCAGTATGCCAAGTTTAAAAAGAAAAGGCATTTCTCTGGACAAATTCAAATGGCAGAAAATCTTGTGATAGTTGAATTGAACTAATAATAAAGCTGAGCGCCAACAGAGTAATAGCAGGAAAAGGAAAAAAGCTAAGCAAATGTATTGTGTTGTACCTATTTGTCCTGAGTCTTCTATAAAACTAGTAGAAATTGGGTTGTTTCCAATGCAGATCTCTGTTTGATTCTCTTTGTAAGACTTTAAACTTGATTTCCTACCTTTACGCTTGCCAGTGTAAAGAAGCATTTTGTACCCACTATTTTCAGATTGTTTACTTTGGATTTTATCTTAAGAAATTGATTAGAATTCAAGCTGGTCATACTCCTGTAAGAAATAACAAATCTTGTTTGCGTATCTAGTCAAGCTTCATTTTGCAATATAAAATCCCACTATATTACACTATATTTGCCATACTGAGCTACACGTGTGTGACTTGGATGCATATTAATTAATGCTGTAAACTAGTAGCTCTGACCTACTACTCAAATTGGAATGTTAAGTAGGAAGCGCTGTGTTGCCATTTCTGACAAGCACTGTGTGGGAATTTTAGGTGTAAATTGCTGTGCCTGTAGAAATTTGGGAAAATCACAGCTCATTAGCCGTTTCGGTTGAAGGGTTGGCTTCCCTTTTGTAGAGGGATCCTAAAAGAACCGTGAAAAACTCTCTTTCAGGAGTCATTGCCTTGCAAAGAATCATGGTAACATCAGCCTGATAGTATCGTGGCATAACAGAAAATAACTTGTAGGGACCTAATAACTTGGAATAGCAGTATTGGATTGTATTGGATTATTTAAAGGAGATATTTCTGTGCCAAGTATTCTGTGTCTTTCTGACATATGGTAAGAAAAGTGGTGTTTTTTCCTTCCTTCCTTCCTTCCTTACTTATTCAGTGAAATCCTCTTGATTTTCTTGGTTCTAATATTTATTTTCCTGAGTTGTAGATTAAAATATATCTGGAAAAACTGAAATATTAATCTAATAGTAAAGATAAACTTGAAGAATTTATGTGTACCTCTGTGAATTTTATTGATGATAACACTTAATAGATTGAGAAATTATTTTGTTTATTTAATGTTTTTGTCTTCAATGCATTTCAACTTCTGTTGTGTTTAATCTGTTTTTTACTTCCTAACATATCGTCTCACTTATGAAATGAAATAAGCAATAAACTCATGTCATTAAATAGAGTAACATTTGGAAAGGGTACATTTTTTCCATAATATACCATTAATTATTGCATTCAATTAAAAATCAGCAAGTCTGCTTAAAGATAATGTGCAACTTAGAATTTGCCCAAATCGATGTTCTGGATTTTTACTTACAAAATATGTTTTGTTGAAATGCACCCTGCTTACATTTCCTTAAAGATTAGTAACTGTCCAATTATGTAATAGCTTGCAATAAAACCATTTAGAACTGGGAAAGGGAAGTATTTCTCTCTTTGGTTAATGTAAGAACATAGTTTAAATGTGAAGATTTTTAATAGACTACAAAACAAACATTTCAGGAAAGTATTTGCACTAAGCGTTTTTTTCTTGTTGCTCTGCAGTCTCAGTTTGAACTCAGGGTATTCCATATTCGTGGAGAACATGCTGTATCAACTGCTCAGCTTGAGGAAACCATTGCACATCTGAAGAATGAACTTGATAATAAGTTAAACAGAAGAAATGAAAAAGCAAAGGATATTGGTGTTTCTACTGAAGATGATAACCCACCAAAGGCATACCGAAATGTATGTATACAGACTGACAGAGAAACTTTCATAAAGCCTAGTGAAGAAGAAAACAGAGCTGTGAAAAATAACCAAATAGTGCCCAAAAAGCTTAATATTTCTTCTTTGACACATAGTATATCTGCCCAAAGTGAAAATAAGGACAATTACAATGTACAGTCATCAGAAAGTGTCTTGTCTTGTCAAACAAAACAAATGCTGCCTCCTCCTCCTCCACCACCACCACCTCCTCCTCCCCTTCCTGATTCTTCACTGTCATCTTTAGTTCCTCCACCACCACCTTTGCCAATGGGTCCGACTTCACAGACATCTCAGTTCGGATCTGGTCCACCACTGCCACCTCCACTTGCTGAAGGCTGTAGGAATTTTCAAGCACCACCACCACCACCACCACCACCGCTTCCAGGGCTGGGACCTCCTGTTCCGCCCCCACTGCCTGGATCTGGGTTACCTCCACCCCCTCCACCTCCTGGGCCTGGGTTCTTCTTTAATAGCACTTTATCTTCAAACCGAGGTCCTCGAAAACCTGCCATTGAACCTGGCCGTCCCATGAAGCCTTTGTACTGGACACGAATACAATTGCAAGATAACAGGTAAAATATATTTACTTGGACTTAGAGTTGCTACTTACAGGTCATGGTACAAGGATGGGTATACTATTCAAGACTTAATAACAAAAAGTTAACAGTGTAGGAATGTATAACAAAATCAATGTGGAGATGTGGAATTTACAGGCTTTTAGAAAAAAACTGAATCAGTTATAGAAGTCTGAAAATCATAAGTTGTTTTAAAATACTACATTTAAATTAAAATTATGTGTATTATAAATGAAATTTTTTTGCATCATAACAAAAGGATGGGTTTTGGGGTTTTTTTTCCCCATAATTCAAGCACTGCATGGATAACCATCGTGACAGGGTGCTTCCCAGATTTAGCACTAAAAGATAAAATGATAGCCAAGAGATTAGAAAAGTTGGGGTTTTTTTCCTTATAATTAAGTCTGAGTTAGAATTAGAATTGAAATGTTAAGGTTTGGTCAGGTGAGAACTTAGTTTCATTTTTGCTTTCCAGTCACTTCATGTGATCCTATCTTCATGTTGTGTCATCCTCGATGATCCCTGTTCTAGAAACTGGAAACAGTTAACTGGAACCTAACCTCTGTGTATAATTCTGTCCGAGCAGGAGGAGTACAGCATATGTATGAACATACGCAGCTCAGCAACCTGTAGCATGAAGTGTCCATTATGGACAAGTGTCAGTACCGATGGAGACCTCTACAGCTTTAAAAAAAATAGATATAAAATTTTAAAAAAATACCCATCTTACTGTGATTTAGTGCAGGGATAAAATCCTAGATGTGCTTGAGGGAGGGATGCCCTCCAGAAGGACCTTGATATGCTTGAGTAGTGGGACTGCAAACAAAGCCAAGTGCAAGGTGCTGCACCTGAGTTGAGGCAACTCTCAATATCAATAGAATCTGTGGAACAGAGGAGGTAGACTTAGATGGAATGTGAGGAAGAAATTCTTTACTGTGAGAGTGGAGAGGCACTGAAAGGTTTCCCAGAGGAGCTGCAGATGCCTCTGTTCTAGAAGTGTTCAAGGCCAGATTGGATGGGGCCCTGTGCAGCCTGGTCTAGTGGAGGTTGTTCCTGCCCATGGCATGGGATTGGAATGAGATGATCTTCAAGATTCTTTCAACCCAGGTCACTCTGTGGTTCTATAACAGTATTTTAGTAGTGTATTCTGTTGTACCAAATCCAAAGTTACTACAAAATACACTGTTTCGTTGATTAGTTTTTAAGTAGTCATTTGGTAAACAGGCATAAATAAACAATTTTTGGACAGGTTTTTTGAAATGATCCTACAATCTTTGTTTACACTACCCATTTATTTAGCTGACAGGAGAAAAGCAGATCTCCCATTTACACTTTCTGGGCCAGCACAAATACCTTGCTGCCAAAGTGGAATGTGGCTTCAAGTGCTACTCAGGTGCTCTTCTGGATTTGAGATCCTACCTTTCCTTCTTGTTTTTATTACTATAATATAGAGCTCATTTAGAGGGATGGCTCAAAAAGGATTTGTGGGGGATGCCTAAGTGACACAGACTATTTTATTTTGGTGATGAGTTGTTCATTAATTCAGGTCCTGCATTAATGCCAGTAATGAAATTACATTATTATTTTGACCTTAAAGTTCAAATCATTATTATCTGTGTTCAAAATTATGTTAGCCTAGCAGCAGTTATCAAGATGCTAAATGTAAACATTTTAATAAGTTAAATTATATTACTATATATGGCTTACAGTCATAACACATAATAATATTATATGTGTTATACAATATATACACAGTATATTACATACTGTGTTATATACTGTGACTATATTATATATTTTAATATATTATGAATTAATAGAAATTGTTCTTATAGTTTATTTATCTTATAATAATGATTTTATAGAAATTATTTATTTAAATTATTTGCTATTATTATTAATATTTTATTTTTATGTTTCTCTACTATATTTAAACACTGTTAAAGTAAATATCTGCAGTTAAGTGGATTTAAGTATGAGTTTTATTTTACTTTATAGCTCTGAATTTATTTTGATGAGAAAGTACCCTTATTCTGGTATAATAAAACATTGTAAGGTGTTAATATTTTATATAAAATATTTGACAGGAACAAAGAAATTAATGAAATGTCAGTTGTATACTCTTAGTTTTTCAGAATTAAAAGCACTGAAATATTTTGGAGCAGGAAGCTTGAACATTTGGGTTTTACTTTCCCAGTATTACTTCGGCATAATTGTTTCATAGTGAGTAAATAGTTGGTCTATAAATAAACTTTATTGTAATTTTTCCCATTGAATCAATGAAATCAAAGTTTTCTTTCTGCAATAATGCTGGTTCACCAAGCTTTTGCAAGGTAATTCATAGCATTCTGATGAGCTGCTGGTCACCAGATGTAATGGTCCAGCATTTTCATGGTCTGTATTAGAACTGGAAACTCCTTCAAGGGTTTGCTGCTCAGATCAGAAGCTGTCCAGGACTTCTAGTTGCAGAGCCAGAAAGAATCCTTCATTCTTCAGTATTGCTGACACGACAACTAATATCAGGAAGAGTGAAGCTGTGTCCTGTGACAGAGAATATGCTGCATCAGCAGATTCAAATAGAAAAAAATAAAAGCGTTCCTTAAACATTCATGATAGTAGACAGTTGAGTATTAAGTTGAAAAAAAATCATAAATTTGAAAAAAAAAGTTGATTCCTTTCAAATTGGTAGGTTTTCCATTTTGTTGCACATTACATCTATGTTTAGTGACATCAGCCATTTGTATTTTATTGAGGTTTTCATCACTTTTTTAAAATTGCAAATAATTTCACTGCCTTTTAGTGACACCTGCTGGAAGAACTGGTCCCACCTTCTACTGAGAAACAGACAAGAACACTCAAAAGTTTTGTCCCACGTATTTCCCTGAAACATTGAAATTTTGAAACAAAGCCCTTTCAGAAATGATGTACAGTGTTTGTAGCACAACATATTATTTTCCCCTAATCCAGATAAAACTAAAGGATTGTTTAAACAAGCTCCCAACTGATCCAAAACTAACTCTGGTCTTGGAAGACAAAAAAAGAAGGAAAGATAATCCACATTTAAAATTTACAGTTGGTTGAATGGAGAAGAATACTGGCTAGTCTCCCAAAATATAAGCCACATAATTACTCTAGTTTCTCAGAACTGCAACAAGGATAAAAATGAGCATACAACATCTGCGGATGACATGAAGTAAATCAAGTCCTATACAAATTACCCCAAATGCTCTTAAAAGATGCTTGAATAAAGTTTATTCACTATTTGTTGATACTGTTTATTTTTATAGGTCTAAATAGATTACTGGGAATTTCTCAAAAAAGCTGCTGTTGAAATAGTCCTAATCCCAGTTGAAGTGGCAGAAATCTCTTGAGATGTATTTGCACAAGATGCAGTTGTTGGACGAAGAACTGTACAATACGAATGATGCATTTTGATAGTCTAGCAGGCACGGGCTAAATAGCTGAAACTAATAACTAAAACTAGTAGCAAAACTTTTTGACTCCTTACAAGAGCAAGGTATAGGGAAGGAATGCTCCTCGTGTTGCTTTGAGTTTAAATCTACCATGGATTTTCATCTGTTATGGTTAGATCTCTTATGGTTTCTCGTAAATGTTTAGAAATGTTATTATTACCTTTCCCTTTATAGGAAAACTGCTATGCCAACATTATGGGAATCACTGGAAGAACCTGATATACTTGACACTACTGAGTTTGAATATTTATTCTCCAAAGACACCACTCAGGAAAAAAGAAAACCATTATCAGAGACTTACGAAAAGAAAACCAAGGCCAAAAAGGTATTTATTGGTTTTTTCTTTGTCTTTTTTTTGTGTGTTACTGTTTAGTCTTTCATTTTGAGAAAACTCCCTTTTAGTTTTCACAGACATGATGATGTCCACCTTCATCAAGCAAGCACATTATGGATTGCTGATTCAATCTCAATTCTCTTGCTTAAGAATGCAGGGCTATTATTTACCTTGGAAGATGTTTTGCCTATGATAATGAACGTTCCACATCCCAGTGAGGTAGAAAAAATACTGTGTAGGAGAACAGATTTAAAGTTCTAATTCATATCTGCAAGTGCTGGTGTTTCAGGCCATTACCTGCCCTTGAGCTGATTTATAATTAATGCCCGTCATTAGTTAACTCTAGCAAACCTCTCTTTCACTGAGATTAATTCTATTGAAAAAAAAATTTAAAGCAGCATTTTGAATAAGGAATGCCAACTTTTTTCTTGTCCAGTATTGCTAAGGAGTTGTGTCAGGAAAGGACAGGACAATCATGACTTTAATGGCCAAAGCTGCATGCGGTAGCTGTGTCATTGCCGTAGCGCCAATATTGTCTGCTTCAGACGTGTTCCTTTACATAGGGAGCTGGCACTTGCCAATTGGGATGTGCAGATAAGAGAAAGAAATGGCATTAGTAGTATTTGCTGCCAGAAAAATTCTAGGCTGAATAATAATCGATACTGTTTTCCTAAACCAGTGTGATTACACATCAGAAACTACCAAAACATTTATTGTGTTTTAAATCTCTTTGAGTTTACCTGCTTGGAACCACAAGAGGGCACTTTGCTTGTGAGCTGTGCTTGCTGCCTTCAATTTTATAATACATAAAGTGTAAAACACGTATGCTGTTGGTGCTTTCAGATCTTTCGGAGCATCTTTGATCATAAATTCCCTGTATTGTGTCTTAATGCAACAGCTAATGAAAAGTATCAATAAGGCTATAGAATTTATAGAATTCAAATTCATGCGATGCAAAAAGTGAAAAATTAGAAATGGGGCCTGGATGGGGACATGCTGGCATTTTTAAATACACACCGAAGAAATAATTGTTACGGTCCTTCAAATATTACACTGAAGTTGGACATCATCATCTCTGTGAAAAATACTTTGAGATATTTTACTTGACAAATACTTGAAATAAATGTGATATGTAACAGCAGCTGTATCCATAAATTGGATTAGTTCAGATATCTTATGCCTTCTTTCTAGTATTTATGTTTATGTTTCATTAATTTACCTTTTTCAGAAAGAATTATGTAATAGGAAATACAGGTTTCTAAAGAACTTTGAAGAATGTAATCACTGTAATTTTAATGGGGAATTAATATGCACAAATAGTTGCCTTTTTATTTCAAAATCTAAGTAGTTAAGGGAGTATATCGACTTCGCCAAGGGGGGTGACAGCAAACCAGGTACAGAATTAGGCCTGTATACTGAAAGATGAAATTATTTTTTTCTTTTTCCTTGCTGCTTTGTAAAGTAACTTCTTTGTTTGAGCAGCATGATTTTTTAATGATCTCACTTGGCTTATCCAAAATTGAATTGGATAATACTTATAGAACATATTGGTATAATAATATGTATTATTTCTTGTGAGCAACCAATGTATTTTCATACAACAACATCTTTTTTTATTTCTATCACTGTTTTAATTATTCTGCTTTGTTGTTAAAGGTAAACTTATTATTTTAAGACGATGGATATATTTACTGAAATTAATGAAATGAAAGAGGTTCGTTTAAAGTACTGGATGAAAATACAAAAATAAATTCCCTAAGAGATAAATTCAGAATTATATCTATTGCTGTGTCTTTAGTTTAGTAAACTGATGGGATTGTGATCATGGCCTTACAAACTATGGGAACTGTAGGGTTTTCCGTGAGAATTTAGAAAACTCGTGATCAGTAATGTGAAACATTCCATCATTTGGTCAGTTTAAAAATTAAAAATAAATCCACTTTTAGAATCCAAAGAAAATTTTAATTGAGTACCGAAGCATTTTCTTTTCGTATATCCTGTCTTTTCACCTTTCTCCATTAAATGACTCATAGTAGCAGCTGAGTGTTTTTACAGACAGTTGGCCCTCTTAGATGGTCCTGTGTTTTTCTTTGTCTCTCTGAAAGCCTCTGCAGGCTGGCTCCAGTGGATCAATCTTGGTGGGCTGCAAACAATACAGTAGGAGAGAGGCATTTTATTTTCTTACAGGAGGGTTTATTAGTAGATAATAACAGAGATCCTGTAGATCAATATAAAGCTGTCAGTTTGGCTGGTTTCATTTCTGGTTTCTCATGCTTTTTCTTGGCTCTCAAACTTTCTTGCCTTTTTTCTAATAATTATGTCTACTAGGGTTTTAGGAAGAATCTTTTTCTTTGCTTCAGTACGTAAATTTCTGCTTGTCTGGTCTTAAAAATGGTACGAGTGTCATATTATAGGGGATTGTATAGTCTGGATAAAGGTGGTTTCAACAGACATTAAGAAACACTTATGAATCTTATGAGGCTCATCATAAATTACAGATTTAGCTGATGCTGTGTCATTGTGTACTTATTTGTATATTCCTTTTTCATGTTCTCTAAAAGAGCCTTCCAGAGCACGATACAGGTACAGCGATAAAATCTTGAGTTGTAGTTTGTGTTTGAAATAGTTAAGCTGTTTCATTGAATGATGCCTGTTAAGACTGATCCATTCACTGCATTAAACCTCTTCTCTGCACAAACTATGCCCTATTTCATACCATCTTATACAAACTAAGTTCAGCCTTCTTGGTATTTAGAAAAATTACAGACCAATAGATGGTGCAGGTCTGCTTATTAAAACATGATTATTCAATACATTGCTCCTCGAATGACAATTACGTCAGTGCCTCCCTCACAGTCAAGTTCCTTTTTCAATTTGAAGTAAGATTTTATCTTTTGAATTAGAGGATAATTGTTTCTCATTTAACTCCTTTGCAGTTCCAAATAAAACAGTAGTATTCAGTTTATTCTCAGAATTATTAGTTCTGTGAAACCAGTTGGAATAATCTGTATGCTTAGGCCATGAAATGAATGCTTCTGTGGAAAGCCTATAGAAATTTCAGTTTGTTCTGTTCTTACCCATTTTTCCACATAGTAGACACTGTGTGGCAACATAGATTAAAAAATTCACCATATGCTGTGCTTTTTTTGCTTACAGGTGGTAGACACCTGCCATTTTCAGACAGAAATGTCTGAATGTTGTCCTGCATAGGCTGCACCAGGGGAGGTTTAAATTGGACATTAGGAAGAATTTCTTCACTGAAAGGCTGTTTAGCCATTGGAATGGACTCTCCAGGGAGGTGACAGAGTCACGGTCCCTGGAGGTGTTTAAGGGAAGACTGGCTGTGGCACTCAGTGCTATGGTCTTGTTGACATGGTGGTGTTCAGTCATAGGCTGGACTTGATGTCAGTAGTCTTTTCCAGCCTAATTGATTCTGTGATTCTGTATAAATAGAATGGCTGGTCTATTTTCCAGTACCATTTGGCAAATTATGCTCAGAAAGGAAACTTCTGAGTATACATTCATATTATATATGTATTTATACTCATATATACATAAATAATATAATTAAATATAATATATAATTTATAAAATTAATATTTATAGTATGGAATATATTTCTGTTCATACATATATATCCTCACTGTCAAATTAGGAGAATACACTGAGGACTCTCTCGACTTCTCTGCTGGTTGTAGTTACCTTGGTATCTTCACTTATTTCTTGGATAGCAGAATACAAACTCTGCAGCCACCACCTATTTGCAAGAGGCTTCAAATGTACTGAAGTAGATACTTCAGAAGGCTTTCATGTATCTGAGATCTAGTCTGAAAGACAAAAGATAAGCACAAAGCTAATGCAATTAACCACAAGGTTAATATGATTAAAGATATACAGCTACCTAAAAATAAGATGGGACATAGCTGGCTAACTGACTGGTGATAGTTTAGCAGAAAGAGTCTTGGTGTTATAATGGCTCACAAGAGGAACATGAATTGTCAAATCATGGTACTACTAAAAATGAAAAACAAAACTCTGATAGATCAAGAAATATTGCTTGCAAGACACTCAGCCATGTCTCAGTTATGAACTGCATCTAGATTTAGGCACTACAACCCTTCATTAAAAATTTGCTAACTAAAGAGTCAAGAAGAGGGAGAATGATGAAAAGTGAAGTAGTCTCTAAGGAAAGAATCAAATTATTATATCTGTTTAGTCTAGAAAGGAGAAAGTTGATTGAGACACACAGTATAAATGTAATCAAGTGCATGCAGCTGCTGCAAAGAAAAATTATGAAAAGCTTTCTAAGAGCAAGGATACCAAAGGAATGCAGAAAAATTTTGGCTGGGGAAATTGTGTTTCTGCATTTGGAGTTCTTTAGGAAAGTTTGTTTAGAATGGTACAATATAATTGATACTGTCTTGAAGTGCAGAAATGCTGTAGATGATATCTTGAGTGCCTTTTCAACATCTTGACACTGTTAATCAATTAAAAGACATAAAGTCCACTTTCTGTCCATTGTCCTATGGATTGAAACAGCTGGCTATACTTTTTTCAAGAGTGGAAACACTTTCCTGATTCCCAAATTTGGTGCATTCATGCCAGGCAAAAATGGCTTATTGAGTTACACTGAGTTCTAGAGGCTTCTGACAAGTATGTGGGGGAAGAAAGGAAGGGAAATTAAGAATCTAAGCAGCAATGGTAATACAACTTCTTAAAGGACTGCATAGAAGGTGATTTTACTATTTTTAGAAATATAATAACTTATTTTGGAAAAATATAGTACATTCTATACCCTCTGAAATAATTCAGGAAACTCTTGTTCTTGTGCATTTATCTTCTCTGCATGTATACGATCTTCTATTCAATGTTCTGCAGTATTATGTAGATAATGATAAAAATTAGTATTCTGGGGGTTTGATATTATGTCTTGATAAAAGAATTTGGTTTTTTCTGTTTGGGAGAATTTACTGACTAGATTAATGTATTAGTTATGTCCCATTATTAGAGCAAAATACTATGCAATATATTTAAATATTTAAAATATAATTCTTCTTTCATAAAAATGTTTTTGAATTAAGACTAGAGGCATTATCATCTTATATGAAGTAATGTAATGCAGTGAATGTTTGGAGCTGATGTCCATGAAATGGAAAAGAGATGATTGCTGACTTTCCCAGAGACTCTAGGTGGATAAATAATCTATGGAAGGAGTGGGATCTGTTTCATAGTTATTTTATAGTTCCGAAGTGGTTGAATCTGCAGCAGGTAAAGTTGAAATTACCGGGAAAAAGCAAAAGCCCATTTGAACCTGAATATGAATCAAATAAATTTCTCTCTATTTTTGGCTAATTCAGTTAGTGTAATCTAGATGTGTAAGTTACTGGTATGATGTGGCTTGATAATACCCATTGAATCTAGAACTTTTTATGCCATGTAAAGTGTTGTGGTCTTTAGTCAAGCTGTTTCAAATGCATGTAGGTCATCCCATTTTCAATATTGCTTAGAAATTGCAGCTTCTTGGAAATCAAGAAAGAGAAGGGCTAGATCCACCAGTTTATTTTAGTTCATAAGTTTAGTTCAGGTGTTGATTCTGTTGGACATTTAGACTTTAAATGCCTTTTAACTCCTTTTTTTAACTCCTTTATTTAAAGCATCACTGACATACTTTTGAAAGTGCTGTTGTTAATCTAGACTGTGTTCATCATCATTTCTATACTTTCTTATGCATAGATTTTAGATGTAGCATTCTGACATATATGATTTCTGCACCTATTCTGTTTTCAACTAACATGAAAATATTTGTCTAGGAATGTATGGTCCATTTAGTAAAAGAAATTTTAAGTTACATTTATGAAAATGTAAATGGGCTGCAACTGTGAAGTTTGTTGTATCAAAAATATTCAACTATAAGTAGATTCTCTACAGTACCAGTAAGGTCCATAACTGCTTATGAAAACAAGGAAAACTGAAAACAATGAGCATTAAAAATATAACCTAATTTTTTGGAAAATAAAACCAACCAAAAGCCCAACCCCTATCATTGTTTTTGAAATAACTCAGCTTTTATAGATTTGAATGTAATTTGAAGGTTCTAACCTCTTTCTCACACTCTGAAAGTCATCTATAGATATTTTTATGTCAGATGAAGGACCGAAGTGTTACATGCAGACAATTTTGCTATGATTCATTCTATATTAACATTTCTTGTCTTTACATATCCATGCAAAATTTTTAGCTGATGGGCACATTTAATTGTTTCAAGCAATTGTTTCAATAGTTTCTCCTTTCCCTGTTAAATTTGCAGAACCAACATTATTTTATTACCAAGTAGGAGAAAGGCAGAATTAGGACATATATTTTGGAATTAAATAAAATACACTATTCATTATGTATTAAGCTATGATACTCCGTAATCTTAAAAAATAGGTTATTTAGAAAAGAAGATTCCTTTGCTGCAATTTTTTCCATGTACATTTTGTAGCTTAATTGCTAGATGTAACACATATTTTGAAGTTGTGTTAGTTTTTCCAATGTATTTAAGCACTTGTTAGTAATTTGTCCTCAAAAACTCAAGTATTTTCTATACTTTTGCAAGAAACGGGATAGTTGGATATTTGTGATGCCACTCTGTCTTCATCTTACCAAAAAAAATGAGTAAATGTCAAGTAATTTGTGTCAGGTGTATGCTCCAAATGAAAGTCCATCAATCATTTTTGGCCCTTTAGTGCAATGATTATCATTTCAAAGACGCAGGAGGACATTAAAGATAATGGCTTTTCTGTTGTCTATTATCTCTAACAGACTTCACATAATTATTAACATGTGTTCTCATTTACAAAGAGTGTCAATATTTTCAGTGAATTGCATTTTTTTAACTGAAAGGGATATGTCTGTCAGCAAGTTTTTTATCCATCTAACTAAATGAGAAATTACAATTAATGAATTTTGTGTTTCCGCAAGTAGGGCAGATATTGCAGAAAATGTTGGAAGCTTTGCAGGGTTGAAACACAATGACTGTCTTCAGCTGTCTGCATAAGATAATAAACAGTGTTCAAACTTAAGCAGAAGTGGTAAAATGCTAGTGCATGCTCTTCCGAGGCACTCTCACTTTCTTTTTATATTTTGTGCTGTGCTGAGAAAAATAACTGGCGTTCCTTGTTTATCACAAAGCCCTGAAGTCACGTAGAATATAGAAATTATCCATACAGTGAATATGTGTTTTGTGGCATGTCTTATTTTTGCAGTTCTGATAGGAGTAAAGATACTGAAATAAGTTTCCTGCTAGCTTTCTTTCATACCTCCTGTTTCAACCTGATAAATTGCCATTTGTGTGTCCTTTAGAAAAAGGCTAAAAGTAGTGGGGTTTTCAATCTAGTAAAACTGTAAATAGACTTTTAAAACTAAAAAGCTATGGTTCATCCCTGTTAAGGAAAGCATAGTTAAACTTGGCTCTCGCTTGAGTAGGAATATGAGAGATGATGTCTCGTCTTAAGCTTCTGAAATATCATTGGTAACTTATGGAGTGTTTATGCACAATGGCTTGAGGGGCATAATTTGGCTTCTTGTGCAGGATTTCTTCCTGTGTTTGAGCAGGGTTTCATCAATCTCCTCATGGGTCCAGGCTGTTGATTTGCTGTAAAAGTTAGTGAGTGGGAATGGAGGGAAATGCTGTGATATGCAGGACAGCTTTTTAGCTTATGGCTTTTCTCAGTAAATTTAAATATTATGGAAGGAATCCATGCACCACCAGGAGGAAGGATTTAGCTTTTAATCAGTAAAGTAAACTGAATCTCTTCAGATTTCAGCACCAGTAAGTGTCCTGGACAGAATGGAGACATTGCAGTTAGACAAAATAAAGTCTGTTGTATAGTATTTAATGAAATACCTTTCTGGCTACATTAGAGAAACACCTTCTAATGGGAATGACAGAATAATTTATTAGTGTATTCAAGCTTTGGTATATCTTCACTTTTAAAGTAGATGATAAAGATTTGAAAGATATAGTTGAGACACTTGTGTATAGCAAATCATCTAACTTAATAACACTAAAAAATAGTCAGGGGAAAAAACACAAAAAGCAAATAATACTATGGATCAGTGAGGTAAATGAATTGTCACCAGCAGTCACAATTTTGTCACTAAGCCAGAAGGTGCTGCATCCATTACAACAATACATTCATAGTCTGGAGAAGCAACAGGCAGCTGGCAAACCACCCCCAGCTGGTATAGCAGCATCAGCTGGTTTTTAGCTGCTTACCTGTCACTGCCAGCTACAAGCAAGTCCCAATATGCTGAGAGGTGATCAGTGATTTGTCTTTTAAAAGCATAGACTAAATAGTTCAATGCAGTCTTTACAAACTTTCCTTTTATTTGCCTTATGTTTTTACTGAACTGAAAAAGTGCTGATTTTTTTTGTGCCTCCTTTCTTTTGGAATTCACACACATATATAATTCCCCCTTAGTGACTTTAACAGAATAACCATAATTTGGGACAAAATTAGTACCTTTGAAAATTAGTTCTCTGTTTTACTACTGATTATATATTTTACCTGCAAAATATTGCAAGTTACACGTTAATTCTAAAAATCTGTGACAAAAGTCCAGTATAATACTTAGCATTGTAACTATGGGATTGAAGTAGTTTTATGCTCAATTTGAACTATTCTGTTGTCATGGTCTTCCATTTTTGCTCACTAATGAATGAAGTATTAGCCTTCAGTTACTTGGTTGAAGCTATTTCAGGTAGTCTGCATCTAGTTTGATGCCTGGTAATTGTGACCATGTGTACATTTGTCTAAAATGCATGTGGACATACAGTCGGTTGCCATTTTAAATCATGAATCTCTGGTCTAGCTTTTAAAATTATATAGTGTTGTCTTTAAGGGGTTTTTTTCACAAACCTTTTAAGGGGGCAGTCTTGCTTAGTAATGCGAGCTAGTTTGATCATATCTGGAGAATATATTATTACTAACAAATACTTCAGTGGAATGATTTCAAATGTCATACTGCCTACACCAGCTATGGTCTGGAAAGGTTTTGCCTCAAACTAGGCATGTCTAATGGGGTTTATGACAACCTATGAATTTGCCCTGAACAAGGTCAACTTGGAGGTCAGTGAATGCTATACAAATTGCATACTGCTCAAACCTGTAATTATCCCTGTAAGAAGTTAATGTGCTGCCGAGTTCAGCAAATTCATGTAAAGCTTCAGAAATGACCATGATAAACCGAGCAGTTACTTACATTTGCTCAGAAGAATCAGTCAACAGGATGTGATGCTTCCACAGTGTTCATTTAAGGTAACTTGGACCAAAATCATCTTGTCTGCTTGTGTACTCAGGAGATAAAGAGCCTGAATTCTTTGTCATTTGAAGAAAACACTTTTCATAGTATTACTTTCTTAATATCTGTCATATGTGCTGTACATATAGGCAGAAAAAGCTGTCAGGATAGATTTTTTTCAAATTTTGGCAGAAAATATGCAGTATCTACTTTAACATAAGTTTATTACTGAGTACGTACAAGAGGGACCTAAAATATCTGTCAGATCTTTGTTGAAGACAGCATGTGTTCCAACTTGTGCATATATATTCCAATTTCAGTACTCTAAATAAGATCTAGCTTTGCATTTTCACGTGAAAATATCAGTATCATTTCTGTTTTCCTGTATTTGTCAAAAAATTTACTCTTGTATAGATAAGTGACTTAATTATTTTCATAGTTAAATATTTGTAAATCACATAAAACACAGATAGGAAACATTTGTGTGAGTTAGTATAAATTTTGTCATTTAACTGTCTCTAATGTGAGCATCAATAAAAGTATTCCAGCAGCAAGGGATAACAATTACTTAAAGTTTTTACTATTATTAAATATCCAAATATAAGTGCCACCTTTAATTTTAACATTTAAATTAAATTTGGAGAAATATAGATTAAATATTGTTCAGATGATAAGAATATAAATTTAGGGAAAGCATAGCTATTTGTTTTAATTTTGCACGTGAGTTAGTATATTTAGTAATGCTTGTTCATCAACACTATGAGGTAATCCATCTTCTTGGATCTGAACACTTTGTATTTCTGAAGAACTTGTGTCTGAATTGCATTTTGTGATGTGCTCCTGTCATATCTTCCTTATGAAATAAATCAGAGTCACCAATAGCCCAGACATTGTGGGAAATTTGTTTTTTACATTTCTAACATCTGAACTACACTGATTCCCTTCATTATAACTAATTTCAACCAGCCAAAATAACATTAAGGTTTCTCTTCCCCCTCTTCCTTCTTCTCACCCTAAACTGACATCAGAAGACATTGCAGTCTGAATGTCAGTACATTATGCTATCAAATGTCTGTTACCCAAATGTGAACAAAATCCTGAAATCCCTGTGGAGTGTCAACAGTGTGAAATAAGCACATTCAGACACGAGTAAAAGAAATACTTTCAGTAGTGCCCAGTGTTCCAGAAGTACTGTTGAGAGGGCATAAAAAGACAATTCTTCAATTCCTCTTGGTCAGGAATTGATCCTTTGCTGAAAAAATAGACATAAACCTGTTCACACTGAAATGTAAATTACCAGACAAACTAAGGAACTTGTGATGTACTTGGTGTCTTAAATCATTCTTAAATATGATTTAAAGAAGAAGGGGGGTGGGGGGGGAGGTGGGGTGGACTATATTCCAGAATAAATATTTGATGTGCCTTTTTTTTTTCCTGCTTAATAGCATCCTACAAGTAAGAGCTGGTGCTCTTTAGTAGACTTGGAGAGAATTCAGTCTTGTAAGTCATTTGTTAAGGTGCAGAGCACAATGATAAGATGAAGGTCTTACTAGCACATTTAGTTAATAAAAAGGTTTGATGTTAGGAGAAATACTGAATTAAATTCACAAATTGACTTCTGTTGTAAAAGTGAATGAATCCTTTGTAGAGTGTTCCCTTGATCTCAGATCATTTTGCATCATCTTTCTAGATTATCAAATTGCTGGATGGAAAACGGTCTCAAACTGTAGGAATTTTAATATCAAGTTTGCACTTGGAGATGAAGGATATTCAACAAGGTAAGTGTTTCTTTTGCTTAATGTATTGTACTTGCATGGATATTTTATCATAGCCCTCAGAGAATTTCTTACGTTACAGAATGTGTTTTGAATATAGTCTCCTAAACTACCAGAAGAATCATTCTTTGAATATATTCCACTATGTGTAAAAGTTTCACCTAAAAATTAGAATTGAATTTAGGTACAACTCCTTCTGTACCATTACAGTTAGCATAACACGTTCAGTACAGTGTTTTCATATTCCTCCCATGCAGTTCCATGCTTTTTCTAAAGCCAGTCATCCACGAACAGAAATTAAATGGAGGGCTTGCACATAAATCTTTTGGGCTTCAAACATGCAGTCAGTATTTTTTAGTATTTACATTTTGCTTCATTAACAGTATAAAAAGTACATCCCAAACTGATGTTACCACATAACAATCAGAAAGAAAATTACTGGATGGCATTTTTCAAAGCATAGGGCTAGTCAGTTGTAAATTCCATTACTGGTAGAAATTATTTGAGTTTGCCAGTACAACTGTAGAGAAATACAGATTTTTCAGAACACTGGGGTAATTGAGAGTCTGCTTATGTTCTGGATTTAAAAAGATATTGTTTAAGGATATTGTTTATTTCTTTTTCACATTAAGAAAAGGAAAATATTCACCATTTAAAACAACTGCTGGAACAACTCAAGTTGATGTCTCCTTTTTTGCTATTGTTTTCCCTCCATCACATGCAAATACTGGGTAGGGTGTTGAGATGCTGCTGGCATTGATTATTATTAATTTCAAAAGAGCCTTTGAGCATCTAGCACTTTAAAAGCACAAGGGCTTACAGATGTCTCTTGGGATGCTGAGGAATAAGGAAAAGAAGGAATAACTTTGTGCCTGCCAGTATTGTGTGAAAGGTATCAGAATGAGATGGAAAAAACCTGCTATTACTAAAGGTCTTTTGCTGGCAGAAATTACAGCAGCATAGGGATAGGATAGAAGCTGTATTATAAAAACTGGGTAATATTCTTAAGGATCTTCAGAGATGGGTTTTCTTTTTATTTTCCATGCCATGATGTTCTACTAAACCAGAGCATCTCTATCTCTCTCATTCGTTTGCTGTACTTCTGTAGCTTTTGCAATCCTCTGGCCAGTTTATACCAAATCTAAGAGAACATAATGTCCCAAATATTTGGGTCTATATACAATAGCATTTTTAGCTTGAGTCAGCAGTGTGCTTTTGAATCACATTTACCAGTTGTCCTCTTTGCTGTATTTGCATTGCAGAGCAGTGCAGAGCAGTCTCAGAGTGCACAAACGTCCTTCAGAATCAGATTAAATAAGAAGATATGTTTTAGGAGCATGCCATCAGTCTCCATGTATAGCAGTCTCTGAATTCCCTAGGTTGAGATCAGAGAGTTACAACTCCCTGAAACATATATAGTGTGAACTGTTGCTGTCTACAAATCCATTTCTCAAGACTACACTTGCAGTTGTAGACATAGCTAATGTAGTCCTACAAGTTTAATGAAAATTGGAGTGTTGGTAGAAGAAGACACCAGAACAAGTGCTGTCACTGAAGCAAAGTTTAGAACTCATCACCCTTTCTTGTCTGAGGTAGCAAATGACTGGCCTGTCACCACATGTGTTGCTCAAGGCAGCAATAGGATGTGCTGCCTCTTGCTTATGGAAACAGCTAGGAGCTACCACCAGGATTTGGGAATACCATAAGTGGAAGTTTTTAAAAAACATACTAACAAAGCAGTCTGACTCATTCTGATCAAAATCTGTGTTCAGAGACTATCTAGGAAAAAAAATCCAGTTCACAAGACTCAGGGAAAACATTGTTCTGTAGAGAGGACCTTTAGAAATGTGTATTAGTCTGAAGACAACAGTAGAATTATGCTTGTTTCTCCTTTAATGTGTGTTTATTCCATAGTATTTTGTGTAATTAAATCTGTGGGCAGTCCTACCTATCAGCAGACAAATGATTTGAAGACTGCTGTAGTCAATGCCCTGAATGAAAAAAAACCGTAATAGGCTAAATAGCGTATGACAACACCTAACCAAAAAAAAGCATGTAATCGATGGGTCATGAATGTCAAATTTTTACAAAGTGAAGTTCCAAAGAGCTACCTCTAAGAACATGCAAATTAAGCACTCATCTCTTTTTTCAAGCCAACTTCCATGGCATAATTCAGTATGTGAAAAACAGGGAAATGTTAATGGTCTTTGACCACTTACAACAGAGAATGTAGAAACCTGAAGCAAAAGAAAGTCAAAAGTGAAAAATATCTAATTTTTATTTCAAGCTTTTATGACTGTGTTTGTTGTAAAATCATGTACAAATGAATGTACTGTCTATGTATCGTGTACTGGTTAGTCTGCCTTAGGTAGCAGTTACAGAATACAGGTAGAGAAAACTCAAATGAACTGCCCTGTGCATACAAATGCATGCAAAACTGTAGACAAGACAAAACAAAGTAATTGCAAGAAAAATTGCATCCTGCTTTAAAATAGTGTGAGATTTCTGCATTCATAGGATTATCCTCTCAAATTAAAGTACATAGCTTCACAGCATATTCTGTAGATAACTCAGCGGTGCAAAACAAGCAAGTGACCATATCTGGCATCCAGATGTTTGAGTTTGCATTTGATAATGCGCCAGCCACCGCACTTTAGGAGGGGGATCTCCCACACGTGTTCGTTTAAGACAGTGAAGTTCATCCTTTGCAGATAAGTTTAAATTCATGCTACATGCGAGTACAGTCCAAGGAGAAGACAACATAAAACTAAATAATTTTTTTGGGTAGTGTTGGTGTTAAATGATGCGCAGGGAAAGTTGACATTGTCATGCTGCACCTGTCCTAATACTCAGCTTTTTGTTTGGTGAGACAGAACAAATTCTAGGTGCTTCAGTGTTCTGAGAACACTGGTGAATCTAGTACTGGTGAGGGTAATAAAGTTTCTTGTTTGACCGCTATTAATATTACTCATTTCCAGGGCAGAAGAAGCAGGCAGAAAATCTGTCTGACTCAGTATGCTATATAGGATCTGCATATTGGAAAAACAAATAGCAAATATCAAATTGTGCATAGGTTTGAGATTATTTTTAAGGCTGCTTCTCTGCATTTTTTAAAACCTTTATAAAGAAGAGATGAGGAATAGTAGAGATCACTTGTTAGGTAAGCTTTAAGAGTACACACTTAGAGAAGTAATCTCCATTTCATATGAATCCATTTCTGTCTTTTCCTATCATTGTTCATCTGAAATACTACAACTTGAGAGACTAACTTGTGGCTCAACACTATTTGTGTGGCTTTGCTGTTGAAATACTATAACTCGCTCCACAGTGAGGTGTTTCAGTTTTGTTTGTAATGGGAAATGCTCATTATAACTGTATGCGAAAACGCTGTGTGGGCCCTTGTCCCAACTTTTTACAGGGCAACATTCCACTCACTGAGACAGTTCCGGTATAGTAGCTGGCAATAGCAGTGCACTGGAAAACACATAATAATACTATTTCCGGCAGAGTATGTCATTTGTGCTGGCTTTCCATGAGCTACTGAGATCCTTGTTGAAGAGTTAACTGGCAAAATGGTGGGGCAGCCCAGATAAAAAAAATTCTAGTTACAGAAAATGGGATGTAGATAAAAGGTAGATGCTTATGTTCAAGAGAGAGATTCTCCCAAATGGCTCCCTACCTCCATAGTACATGCATTTTGCCACTAAAATTGCAGGGCACCAGAAGTTCTGCTTCTGTACGTTGGAGGAAATGTTTCACTGTCAAATATCCGTGAGTGCTGTCAGGACAGATTAATTAGATGGTCTGCTGCTATATTTTCCATGGCACTAAATCTTTGGGATACGGTAGATCACGAGACATACAGTTAATAGCTTATTGCACTCTTTGTAGTAGTAAAGTGCAGTATTACTCCACACTGAGCAGCTGCAGACTTTGCTGCTACATTTACCAAAGCCAGAGTAGCTGTGCTGTAGCACTACAACGCTGACACAGTGTAGCCTGTATGACAAAGGGGAGAACTTAACATTGGTCCTTAGCATCCAGACTGTTTTTAATGCTAAAAGTGAAGTGTCTGACTGGTTTTCTTCAGCTTTGTGATTTCCCCTCCATTGTCAGCATACGGGAGTAAATAATTGGCAGAATGTGAACTGTAGGTTGACCCAGCCAGACTGATGATCAGTCTAATAACTATTCTGATTCAGTATTACATTTCTAATCATCCTGGGATTGCTCCGATAAGAGGCCGTGGAAGGTATATGAATAGGTTTGCATTGTCTTAGTGCAAGTTACGCCTTACGGCACATCTAAACTTTATAGAGACCGCTATCACTGTTAACCAGGCATTTTTCTTAGCATCTTAAAGGCTACGTTTTGTGTGCATAAGGCAAACTATTCTAAAGCAATTCTAATCTGCAGACCTTAGTGTGCTCAGAATTTCTAGATTCCAGTGTGTGTTTTAACCATACCATGCAGCACAAATAGTTTCACAGCTTCTTATTCTATTATATTTTGGAAATACTTCTGGGTAAAGAGAAATGCTTTGGAATATTTCTTACTTGCGCTATGTGAAAAGAGTTTTATGGAGTTTCAACTGAAATATTTTGCAGGATGGAAGTATGGATTATAACGATACAGAAACTGTTGTTCCAAAGTTGTGTGACACTCTCACCTATGCAAAATATTGCATGTTTGTATTCTATATATTCATGCTATATTATGCATGAAGTATAAAGATAGCTGCATACCCATCTCAGAAGCTGGGAAACAATTTTATTTAAAATTAAATGTTTTTCTCTTTTTTGGGAAAATTCACAACATACATTTTTATGAATCTGTTTTGGATATCCATTGCGTGTGGGTAGGTCCACATTAGTGCCAGAGTCTTTTGTTCATGACTTCTTGCAGGATTCGAGCTTTCTTAGTCTTCTAAACCTACATTTCGCCCGTGGTGCTTCTTTATTATGTATATTGTTTTTGTGTTGCACAGCAGTTAATACTGGAGAAAACCTTTAAATAAGTTGATAACATATCAATTTTTCAGAAGTAAACCAGAGTGATTTGGATATTACAGGCAGTTTTGCCAAGTATTTAACAGTCATTGTCTAATTGACTAGGTCAGTCACAATTTTATTTAAATTTCCTGATGACAGGCTGCATGTTCCCATGAAATCAAGCCTTACTCAACAGAATGTAGTACATAAAACAACTAAGTACTTCCAGGTCAAATAAATGTACCTTTGGCAATCTCCTTTTATTTAAATAATGTACTTTTGTTTTATCATTTGGGAGCAGTTAAGGTGATTTCTTCATATTTCGTGCTGTAATTGTCACATTAAATGGTTGTTACTGGTGAGTGTATGTAAGCTGTGTCAGGAGGACTTAAATCCTGATTTAACCAAAATGTGTGTAGTAGCAGTGAGTCTGTATATCTGATTCAGCCTTAAGACTGTTGGTATTTAAGCTTATTTAGAGGAGATAGGTATATTTTTTGTATTTAAGCTCTAAATTCTAAAGTTGTACATAGATTGCAGACAGTAGGCTTTAAATTCTCAGTTTTCTTTGGTTTACATTTTTTAATTGATCAGAGTATGTGAAAAATCTGTGCAGCAGGAAATCTGTTAGATTCATTTTTTAGATGTTAGTATGTTAAAAACCTTTGGTATAAGTTTATATTTGAAGCAATGCTCTTAGTGTGTGAAATGTAGCTGGCAAGTATTTTTATGTGTGCCTGTTAGTTTGAATGCATGATGCTGATCTGTTTTTTGTCCTAGCTGACGGTTATTATATCCTAATGGGTGCAACCCTGCACTAATGATCCTTGTGTATATAAATTCTTCTTCTTGTGAGCAGACACCATAGGCAACATAAAAATGTTTGCCTCAATTTCCCTGCAAAAAAGGATCTCAGAAACCAGACTTGGCCAAGTAACAGATTTTTTAAAGGTAGAGGAACCCAATAAAATTACCAGCTTTTCACAGCATGAGTCTACTTCCTTTTGACATATTGTGAGGTGTAGGTGAAGTATTCTAACTGAACTGACAGTGTAAGGAAGACAGCTAACTAGAAAGCGAGATGAAAGTAAAAACCACCAATGATGATTGATATTGTAATAGCTATTAATTGTTTTGGAGCCTCTTTTGTAGATTTATGATACTTCACCTATATTACTTACACTTACATAAGCCTTGATATAATGAGATATAAAGCAGTAAAGTATCATGGTTAAATTCACTGTATCAGGAAGAGCATTTTGAAAAATGTATGAAGGTTTGTATTAATTTTGATAAAGTTAATATACATATGAATAAAAGTGGGTTTTGTTTTTCATAGAAAAATTAAAAAGCTTTTGTTGTTCCCTTAAGTAAAAATCAAAATAATTACTTTCTTTGATCTAGTGCAATGGGGTTTTTTAAGCTTCCCCAATTCAAGCTAATTTACACAACATACTGTGAATGTGTTGCACATGCCATATTTTAAGAATGAGAAGAATACTAAGACACCTGTGAATTTGGGGATTTCTTCCAGCTTTTCAAAATTATTGCTTCTTTTCAAAAAAATGGGCCAATCTTCATAAATTTGCATGTTTTCATTTTTGTCTTCTGCTCCAAATGTGCATGGCATTCCGTTCAATCAGTTTGAAAGAAAAAAAAATAAGGGCAAAGATGTTAACATATATAAAAATGAAATAAAGGAGGTTATGTGGATTTTGGCAGTACTTCTGACTTACTGGGAATGTGTCTCTACATAGATTGACATTCTAAGATGTCCGGCTATATGGCTAGATTTTTAACTGCAGTTGTCTGCCCATGCATTGCCAATAATAGCAGTACAGGTTGTATAGCAAGTAAATCAAAATATTTTCTTGCTGCTTTTATACAATCCCATGCTCTCTCCAAAGGAGAAAATAACTAATGGCTATATCTCTTAAATTTGGTTGTTATTAATTCTGTTAAAAATGTGGTTTAGCAGATTGTATTTCATTAGTTTTATCACAAACACTTTTTGTTTTACCATATGACTTCAAAACAATGTTGATTTGTTAGATCTTGAGTTGAGTTAGATCTTGATGTTGTTAATTTGTTAGATCTTGATGTTCAATACAGAAACATGGATAACATGATAGAGCATTAAAAACCACTTTGTGATTCTGGGGCCTTTTTGGTGACAAATATCTGGCTAAAAATTTCATCTAGGTGTGTAACTCTTGATATTCTTATTAAAGTGGGTTTTTTATCAAATTGGCTTCCTGTCATCATAATAGTTCTGTACATAAAAATTTGACTATCAATTACATGCTTTGCATTTCTAGTACAAGTTTAAATCACCTCCAGTAAGTTGCTTTTTCTAGATACGAGTAAATTTTTTTTTCTGGACAAGTAAATTTCTCCTTGTAAGCAGATTTCAGAATATGCTAAAATAGGATAAAAGTTAAACCACAAGGGGAAGTTTCCGAACTCAATATGCATATTGTTAATCTTAACAATTAAATATATTCGAGTGTGAAACCAATTTTCCAAGAGATTTTCCATCTCTTGCATTCTTTTGAAATTTTATTGGATGATACAGAAGACAGTGCAACTCTTGGAACAGTCTTGCAGGAGATAAGAGATAATCTCGTAAATTCAAACCCTAATGAGTTTTCTTTAAATAAAGATTTTGTCAGTCTCAGTTGTTCAGGCTTTATATTTGGTTACCATCTTGAGGGTTTTTGAATCTTTCCAATAGGACAAAAATGGTTGGAAATACTGCCTTTTTCATTGATACTGTCTTCTGTATAATTCTTTACTTCTAGCCAAGGTGTAATGTCAACAGATGGAATCATAATTGACAGGCAGAATTTTAAAGCATTCTAAATGTCACTGGACCTTTTAATAAAATTAATTAGCCTGCCACAGAGAAAATTTACTAGCCTGCTGGTTAATTTCACAATGTAAAATCATGGGGTAGGTGGTAGAGCAGGCGAAAGCTTATTACTTTTAAATAATTATTTAAAGATGTGTGCCTTGCCCCTTTCAAATATTGATTGCAAAAGTAGCAAGAGCTTTTAAAATCTTCTAAATTCATAAGCAGTTAAGGATCATTTGAGGAAATATAATACAGTTGAATTAAAAGTTATCAGATAGCTAATGACGATTCACTGGTTATGTGCTTGATTCTTTTGTGATTAATGTTTTCAGTAATATTTAAATATAAGTCATGAGTTTTAAAACTGTGCCCAGTCCCATTATGATTCTTGAGGAAAGGCTGGTTTCAGAAAATTTAAACATCCAGAGTTACTTCCATTCCATTATGCATCTCTCAGCTTACTGGAATTTAACATTAGAGTGCATTAGAAAGCACCGTGAAGCAATCCCGTTTAGTTTTCAGAAGAGTACCAATACGTTGCCTAAATTGTAACGAGATTTGCAAATGTTGGAAGCACCTATGTCATATATTCCAAACATAGTAATATTTGGAACTAAGGAAACATTTTGAGACTTCTCATTTTTAGTGATGAGGCATAATTAATCACTGAAGAGTATACTTCATGTGTTTCAGTGTGATACTGAAAAGTATTTATCTGGAAATCGTCATGTGGGTAATTTTCTATTGGAAAAAGCTATCTTAAATATGAGGTTGTTGAAGATAACAAAAACTGTAGCACAGTCTTTTGTGCTTGCAAATTTATAACTTGCAAACTTTGAAAGTTTGTCTACTTGTCTATTTACTGAGATTGCTAGCTCCTAGACAAGCATATCTCCCTGATTTCCCATGCACACAGGGAGACTTAAATACCCTAACCCTCAATTCCTTCCTACCCAGCCTTCTAAGATAGCATGAAATCCGTGCCGTTCGTTGTCTGGTAGCAGTTGTTCTCATGTTCTTGTGCTGGGCCAGCTACACATTCAGCTGGCTACTTGGCTGGTTACATCTTTGACTGCTGATTATATTGGAGAGAAAAAGTAGAACACTATTCTCTTGAGACAGAGTTTATAGAATGTTCTTGCAGGAGTGCTGTGATTTGATGGCAGAACAAAAATAAAATGCTGAAAATGAAAGTATGCTAACTGGATACACATATGTCTTTTATCTAGGTTAGAACCCTTTGGTATATTTCTCAGGAAAAAAAATTTGAAGTCTCAATTATGTTTTCCAGTGTCTAATTTGTGTTTGTATTCTATACAGCTATACTGTGTGTTGATGACTCTGTAGTAGATCTGGAAACACTGGAAGCACTGTATGAAAATGTAAGTAAAGATGGGGTAAAAATGTGGTTAATCACCAAAGTATTTCGGACACAGACTTTAGGTTCCACAGGGTACTAGTGAGTAAGGTCCCCTGAGAAAATGCTTCTGAAGGTTCTGGGGTCCATCAGTGCTGATTATTCTTCAAACACCACCTCATGAAGGGTGCAGGAGCAGGCAATTCCTAAATGTCAGAATTCAAGCAGATGAAGCAGAAGGTTGGCTTGGCTGAGCTGGGATCTTCTTTTGGAGCTAAGGCAAAAAAAGAAGGTGTATGCCCAGTGGAAGTAAGGTCAGGTGATGTGGGAGGAATACAGAGATGCTGCTTGCCACTGTAGGGAGAAAATTTGTGCAGCCAAAGCTCAATTGGAGTTGAGGCTGACCAGAACTGTGGGGGACAATAAAAAGAGGGTTTTTAAATATGTTAATAGCAAAAGGCAGTGTAAAAATAACATCAGCTTGTTACAGGATGAGGATGGCCACTTCCCAAACAGAGACAGACAAGGAAGAGATGTTTAATGCTTTCTTTGCCTCTGTCTTCAACATGCATGATGGGCTAAGGGGCTCCCAGTGCCCTGAGCTGGATGACCATGTCTGTGAGATTGATCAGCTCCCAGTCAACTCTGAACTTGTGTGGGATCTGCTGCTCCAGCTGGATCCCTGTATGTTTATGAGGCCGGATGGAATTCATCCAAGGATATTCAGAGAGTTAGCTGATGTCATTGTGAGGCCTGTAGTGATGATTTTTGAATGCTCTTGGGAATCTGGAGAGGTCCCAGTCAACTGGAAGTGTTTGGAAAATGCTCTCAGGCACATAGTGTGATTCTTGTGTTGTCCTGTGCAGGGCCAGGTTGTACTTGATGATCCTGATGGGTCCTTTTCAACTCAGCATGTTCAGTGATTCTATGACCAAAGGAAGCCAGTTGATGTAATCTTTTTGGATTTCAGTAAAAATGTTGATGCTGTCTCTCACAGTATCCTTTTGGATAAAATGTCCAGCACACAGCTGGATAAACACATCACGTGGTGGGTGAGCAACTGGCTCACATGTTGGGCACAAAGGGTTATAGTGAATGGGGTGACATCAGACTGGGGGCCTGTCACTAGTGGGGTTCTGCAGGGCTCTATCCTAGGCTCTGTGCTCTTCAACATCTTCATTAACAGCTTGGACACAGGACTGGAATGTGTATTAGGTGAGTTTGATGATGATCCTAAATTGGGAGGAGCCATTGACTCCCTTGAAGGCAGAGAGGCCTTGACGACTCAGAGGGCTGTGCAATCACTAACCACATGAAGTTTAAAAAAGGCAAGTGGCAGATTCTGCACTTGGGATGGGGCAAATCTGGGGAATGAAACACTGGAAAGAAGCTCTGTGGAAAGGGCCCTGGGGGCCCTGGTCGATGGCGAGTTGAACATGAGTCAGCAGTGTCCTGGCAGCCAGGAGGGCCAAGCGTGTCCTGGGGGCATCGGGCCCAGCATCGCCAGCCGGGCAAGGGAGGGGATTGTCCCGCTCTGCTCTGCACTGGGGCAGCCTCACCTCGAGTGCTGGGGGCTGTTCTGAGAGCCGCAGTACAAGAAGGATACAAAGTGTTACAGAGCATCCGAAGGAGGGCTATGAAGATGGTGAAGGACCTTCAGGGGAAGACATAAAAGGAGCAGCTGAGAGATCACTTGGCTTGTTCAACCTGGAGGAGACTGAGGGACAACCTCATAGCTGCCTGCAGCTTCTTCACGAGGGGAGGAGGAGGAGCAGGCACTGATCTTCTCTTTGCGGTGACCAGTGACAGAACCTGAGGGAATGACCTGAAGCTGTGTCAGGGAACATTTAGATTAGGTATTAGGAAAAGGTTCTTCACCCACAGCTGGGTTGGGCACTGGAACAGGCTCCCCAGGGAAGCGGTCACAGCATCATCCTGACAGAGTTCAAGAAGTGTTTGGACAATGCTCTTGAGCACATGAAGTGACTCTTGGGGATGGTTCTGTGTAGTAAATGGCATGTAAGGCGCTGAAGGAGTTTATCATAGATCTTTAAGCGTTGCTCTTTTGCATAGTCTAAATGTTTCTCAGTTAAAAAAACCATAATTGCTGCTTGCAGGCAAACAGGTAAAGTAGTAATTTATTATTTTCTTATTAATTAGTAACTAATTAGTTTATATTAATTCACTCAGAGAGCACAAAAGGATGAACTGGAGAAAATCAAGCAATATTATCAGACTTCAAAAGAGGAGGAACTGAAGCTTCTGGATAAACCAGAACAGTAAGATCTTGTTTTAAAATATATTGTCATTATGTAATGTAGTCCTTTGATGATATGTTGAAAGCAATTTTGATACATAACTCTTGGTAAGTAATTATAAGCTTTTTTAAAATTATGAGCTTTATTTGTGTATTTCAAGGCATGATGAAAAATTTGCCTTTATCAAAAAACTTTTTTCAGACATGGCATTTTACTACATCAACTTTGACCACCAGAACTGATAAAATATGTAGCCTTGAATCAATAAGAATTTTTGTTCCCATTCTCACATTTCTAAAAGGCTTATCCTTCCCTTAGAGCATTTTTGGCTAAATTAACATTTCATAAAGCAGGGCCAGACTGATTTTGGTTGTTAATTATTTGAAAGAGCTGCATGAACAGAGGGTTTGGGTTGGTCTTGTGGCAAAGACACATTGTACACTCTGATCAAGTTGACTGAAGACCTACAAGACTGATTCCACGGTTCCTCTCCTGCAGCTGTTGTGGCCAGTGACAACTGTTAGAATGAAAAACTTCTTAAGTGTTGCTCCTTCTGTAGTAATACACCTTAGACTGATGTGAAAGAATCCTCAAGAATTCATGAACAGAATAGTAATCCTGGATTTTATTTTAGCGTATACATTCAGTTTCAGATTTTAGCCTACCAGTGTTTTTGTCTTCTGCTACTTCACTGCTTTTTCCTTTTGAACTCTTATCCTCTTCAAGTCTTCCTTCCCTGAGGCCTGTCTGTCATCATTTCCTTTTCTATCTTGTCTGTTTTTATCTTTTCTGCTGTCTCTGGTGTAAGAAGGGGTAGGGGGAGGAAGAACTGAAATAGCAGAGATAGTATATGATTGGTTAATGTCAGAATTATTACATTTTCATGCATTTCTTTCCCATTAGGATGTTCGTGCTGAAGAACAGATTATTTTTTTTCTTTTTCTCCTTACATGAGGCAGCCGAATACTCATTTGTGACTGCATACTAAGGAGTAGGTTAGTGTTAGGAGATAAGGCTATTTTCTTACTCTTGATTAAGAGAGGCTATTGTTTAGTAAGCCTTAAGAAGACAAATGTCTGTAAAGTGTATATACTAGCTTACTTTTGCATCCCATATCCATGGCTTTCACTGCCTTGGCTTGGGGCATAAGGATACATTGTGTGACTAGCTGATGTTTTCCAGAGCTTGAATCTTTGGCAGTCTGTTTGCTGTATGGCCAAGTTAAATAAATATGAATGCATTTTGTCTTCTGGAGAATACGAATCTTGTAGAGCTCTAGGGTTATAAGAGGTTGTCTTTTTTGTAACTTACAGTGCAGAGAGGTTAATCTTAATTAAACACAAAGTTGGATTTATACTATCATTGTTCCATAATTAAGAACTGTAAATAAAGCAGTTATGCCTGGTGGTTCAGAGCAAAATAGTAGTATCAAAGACAAAAGATATCTTTTTATCAATTATTACTCTGTGCTCTCTCTGCAAGTCTTAATTATCCCATTTTTACCCTATTATTAAACTACAGAGGTTAAGAAAACTAGGTTTTTAAAGGTAGCTTAAGGGGAAAACAATTTGCTTTATGTGAATTGCTTTTCTGTGAATTTTGTTGGACCTTCAAAATAATGTGCTTTCTGAAAACTCAGTAGATCATGTGCCCCTGGCTTTGTTGTGTAAGTCAGCCTCTAAGCCAACCTACCTGCAGAACTGGAGATTTGTTGGAACTGTGCTTTACTTATTATCTCCATAAAAGGTTAAAGACAGAAAAGTGCTAAATTTGTGTGTGTGATTAAAAATACTTGCTGTGGGGCATAAGCCTCATGTGTTGTGTTCAATGAAGATCAGAACAAGAGTGTAAATGAAATAATTTTTCAGATGGTTGCACATACTAACAGAAGTCATTCATATAGTGAAACCATTGATTTGAGTTCACAGAAGTCTAAAGGAAACCTTTACATTCTTGGATTACTAGACAAATAAAAAGCTTTAGTGGTATCACTGATGTTCTTCTGCACATGTGATTTTTATTTGTCTTGCTCGTATGTTAACTTTGGCACAAACTGTAAGTATGACAGCAACATAACAATACCTCCCTAAATTATGCTTCATGATAATAGTTGTTAAAATGCTAATATTAATTAGCATGGTAAAGATTTATATGCAAAATTGGCCACAGTCTGGGGCTTTGCTAGCAGGATACAGATGCTATAGCTAGCTTCCAATAGACCCTTTTAGTTGTATTATATTCTCAGTGTAGTCCTTTCCACTGTGAAATAAGTACTAGTAAAGGAAATAGTAGCAAAATACAGTATTGGTTTGCATGTAGTTTAATTCAGGAAGTAGGGAGCGATTTATAATTGCTGTCCCAGTAATGCCACTTGCTTCTCTTTGAAGGCAGCTCTGCTTGGACTTCAGGTTAAATCCTGCTGTCATACTTAGAAGCTTGCAGGATTAGCTACAGCTTTTTCCCAAAAAATTGTTTCTAAATTTTATATTTTTCAAATGTGGATAAATTAGTTTACCTCCTTAGAATCAGCCTTCCTTGTCCATCTTCTGCAAGAATGTTCTCTTACAGTAACACCATAACAATATGCCTGGTTCAAAAGTTCTTTCAAGTCCTTCACTACAAGGTTCTGGTAGGCTGAAAGAGTTTTCAAAATGCATTTTTTATTTACAGTTTCTGAAAGAGAGGAGTATAATGTACCTCACAGAGATGAACAGCATATTTTCTATGTTTATTTTAGGCCATCAGAATTGTAGTAATGAGAAACCCATCCAAAAACTGTCACAGACACATCATCATTACTTTAAAGTTGAAATCATACTTTTCTCAGACTAAAATTGAAATAAGAATATGTTTCTTTCCTAAAGTTTTGTCCTTCTGAATTGGTAGTTTATCTGTGACAGCCATAGTATCATGCTATGACTTTTTGTTTAGTAGCTACATCTGTAGTCACTAAGGTTCCTTTTTGTGACAGATTTCAGTTATAAGTGTTCTGTCTGGATATTTACTTTGGATACTCTGAATTCCAAAATCCGGAGACATCATCTTTTTATGCTGAGGCTCTTTTAACTCTCGTCACAATGACATTGTATTCTGATAATCAGCCATGTGGGAAATTGTTCTCTTTTCACAGGAAGGCAAGAATATGTGCCATTTGACTTTTTGAATTTAAACTTTTTAATTGTATGTATGTTAGAACTTTAATGAAGCAGTTTGGTTTTTCTTTCCTTTGTTTCTCTCACACAAAGTGCAAAATACCCTCTTTTTTTTTTCCTGGCAATACCATTCATTCCCAATAGGAAGCATTTTTATTAATACCAGCTTGGCATTTCTTTTTTCCCACTTCTTAAGTCTAAGAGCCAAGCTGGGCCTCCCTGATCCTTCTCTCACAATAGGTTTTTTCATCAGGCGAGAAAGAAAAAGAAACAAAAAGAAACAAAAAAATGGTATTCCAATTAAAACATAGTCTTTCACACCAGCCACAGGTGAATTCTGCTGATTTTTTAGACAGTCACTATGTACTCAGCAAAGCCTAGCATGCGTGAGAAATGTATAGATCACATTTAAGCATACTGGTATCATTTATTATGAAAAAGAAATAATTTGGAAAAATCGGGTGTATTGGCTTAAGTAATTTTTAAAAAGTTAAGAAGAATTCAAGCTAATAAGTTGAATACTGAATTTCCCATAATTCGGTGAGGTAGAAAAAATCTTTATAGCATTGCAGTAAGGGGAATCTAAGGATATCTGTAGACAGGAGATTAGAAAAATGATGCTAAAGTGATATTGGAGCAAAAGACAAGCTTGCTTCTGTATTTCAAGAAAGCTTGTGTATCTCTGAAATCTTAAACTCAAAACCCAAGAGCAAATTATTATTATTATATATTGTTATTATAAGAAATGCTAAAGCTTCTTGTATTATTAGCCAAGCTCTTATATTTTAAATTGATGTAAAGGGAGGAATTACTGATGCCTTTTGGATGCTTTGATTTTGTGAGATACGAGCTGTAGTTGTTGAATATGCCTCTATTTATTTTTATTTACCAAAGAGTTAAAAGACAAAAAGCTACAGTAGAGTCGTGAGGAATATGTACCTGTGGGGACAGATATAGAGCAGATGAAGACTTAGTAACTTTGCTGAGCAGTGACTGAAGACATATACACTCTGCAAGTATTTTAGAGCTAAATACACAGCTAGGTATATTCCCGTAAAACATGCTGCTATATGATTGAAAGTGTGGTGCAAATTAGAAGAAGAAAATTGATGCTGAGGATCAGAAGAAAGCTGTTGGCAGACATTTTATATTATGAAATAAATTTGTAGGAATATATTGAGTTCTGTATTTCTGAGCAGATTTTTAAGGGAAACAAAACTGCATAAGTTAGTACATAGGTAGTGCTATCTAGATTTTCTTTTTTTTTAAATGGATGATTTAGGTTTGAGATTCTTCTATTTATTACTATGCAGCTATGATAGTTAATGGACTGATATAATAATGATTAATGTCTTCCCTTTTTCTTGACATTAATAGGATTTTTTAATGCATTCTTAGCATAAAGAATATAACAATTACAAATTCTGTCAGATTTGATTCAAAGGACAAAAGAGTGCTTGTATATTTCATGATACTGGAGGCTTTGATCCATTATGTACCCCACAGTGAAGAATCACAAAGATTCACTAATAGTCCTTTTTTCCCCACAGGTTTCTATATGAGTTGTCTCAAATCCCCAACTTTGCAGAACGAGCTCAGTGTATTATCTTCCAGTCGGTTTTCTCCGAGGGGATAACATCGGTGCACCGGAAAGTAGATATCGTAACTCGTGTTTCCAAGGTAAGTCCTAATGAAAGCTCAATTAAAACTTAAATATATTTTAGAGTATAGGAACCTTAATCCCGCTTACTGGCTTTTTAGGAAAATAAAACTATAGTAAATTTTTAGCTGCTTAAAAGAACAAAAGGAAGAGGGAAGGTGGAAGGTGAATTGCATGTGATGCCCCATGGAATACATAGAAATGTATTTGTATTTGAATGGTTGATTTTTATTACTTTGCATATTAAGTAGTGTAACAGATAATCCCCATAAACTAGAAATTAAATATAAGACAAGCTTAGTATAAGGCCTTACAAACTTCGTTTTTTTTGCATGGCACTGTTGATGCCAGTAGATGGTTTTCATGTTCATTAGCTTATTACTTTCCCTTGGCATCTATTAATTTCTGGTAACCGAGATACAGCAGAATTTTTAGTATGTGACAAGGCTCTGCCTCATATTTTCATACTATGAAAGACTAAGGACAAGATTTATAAATTGTGACAAATTATGAAAATCAGACTGAGGTAGAAATTAAGAGAGAAATTAAATAGTGGCCTAAGAGTCCTAATATCCAAACCAGAAAAGTAGTTAATTTTATTTTTTTTCTAATTTGAAGATCAGCTTTTGATTATCTTTGCTTTCACAAAGTACCCATGCTCTACTCCTTTGGATTTCTTTGCAATATTTACTTGTTTTTTCCTTTCTGAAGGAGGCATAAATAAGTAATTAATGTTGTATGAGATAGGGAAAGTCGTATTGCCTTCAGTTTACTTATGAGGAGTTCACACTGAAACTGATTTATCCAGTGTATAAGGCTACATAGTTAACAATTATGTCTGTGGCCTCAGATTCTGAAGTAACAGATGTCTTTATATGTAACAGAAAATAATTTACTAGTTCTCCACTGTGTTTCTAGAATTGTTTTCTGTTCTGAGGCATGTAATTAGTTAGTGCTTAGCCCTGTTGTATCTGGATTAAGTGTGGATCCAGGAGTGTGAATTTTCAGACCTATGAGTAGCAGACTGAATGACATTCTGAGTCTAACCTGTTGGCAGCAAAAATAGCACATCTCCATTTGGCTCTGAATTATGCAAGCTCATGATAAACCACCTCCTTGTCGGTAAGATTTTTGAAGTCTTCTGAGAGTGTTTAGAAATCTTCCATTAATCTTTTGTCATTGACATAGTATTTGATGGCATGTAATGTGCTTCGTATGGATTACGTTAAATGTACTATCTTAGGGAGATACAGTCTAAAAAAAGTTTCTCTTAAAGTTTTGATTATTGTACCAGCTTCAGCTTCCCTTACCTACGAAGGTAAAAACAGACAAGAAAATAACTTTAGCAAAAATAAAATGAAAAAAAGAGCTATTTTATATTTGCAATTAGAATTTTTGTGCCAACAGAATTTACAGAGCAGTATCCATTTTCCAGGCTTTGCTGAGCATGACAAGTGTAAAGGAAATTTTGGGTTTGATTCTGGCTTTTGGAAATTATATGAACGGAGGGAATAGGACCCGAGGTCAAGCTGATGGATTTGGTTTGGAAATACTCCCCAAACTAAAGGATGTCAAAAGCAGAGTAAGTGCTAATGTTTATTTAAAGATAATTTTTCTGAAGTGATTTTTTTTTTTTATTGTTCCTTCATCTGTCAGAAGTTAATCTTTTATTTCTTACTATTCTTGCTTGAAACAGCAAGGTGCTTTGTACAATTTTCATTCGTTTTATCCTAGCTTTTCACCTCCTTCTCCTGCACATGTGTATGTTTCCATAATCTCTAATTTCTCCTGGTCAGTACTACTAGGGTAATTATCTTAAGTGAAAACTCCTGTGTGTCTCTTTTATTAGCAGGAACTTAGTAACAGTAGGGTACAGAGAAGTGAGAGAGTGCAGACTGCTCAAGTCTTCTCCAGTAAATGTCCCCATTCTTTTTTCGTACTCTTAAATGAAGGTTGCTCTGTGTGAATAAAAACGCTTTAAAAATCAGGTTTAAAAACAAAATACCAGTAAAAGTTCATTGTAGCATTTTACACTAACAAATTATATATAAGGGATCAAAGAGATGTGACACCCAACAAGACACTTTCATGGGGTTTTTTTGTCAGTTAAATGGATGTAGGACATGAATTTTGAGTGGCATGCACAAGAAAATGCTCATAAATGGCAGTAAATTATTTTGTCAGAAATTGAGAAGCACTAGCTGGTTTTTGATTAGTCATGCTAGGATCAAAGTCAGGCTCAAAGGCTAGACACCTTCTGAGATGAGGTTACTTTGTTTCTTATTCCAGTAGGGCAGAGAAGGAGGTGTTGGGTAATCTAGGCAGTGGAAACCCTGCTCAAGGTCATTCTTTGCCAAAGCACACCGAGGTACCACATGAATATAGGAAGCAGCAAAGAATAGGAGATAGTTTTCTGCTGATGTTGGTATAGACCTGGAGTGTGAGGAAAAATAAAATCTTTCATGCTCTTCCACTTTTCTTAAGCGAAGTGCCTTCTTGACTACAAGAGATGTAGATTTTAACATTTACGCTTCATATATATAGGAATGCATTTGTGAGACAGGCAGTGTCAGCAAAACTGTATATCTGTGGAGCATTTTGGTCTACTTGTGTATATCATCATTAACAAAGTGTAGAAACACATTTAATGAACTATTCAGTGAGCAACTGTTTTAATGAAAGCTTTTTCCATAGGATTTGAGTCCTTTGTCTCCTAAAGACACTGAGGTGCTGGAGCATGTCCAGAGATCAACAAAACTGGTAAAGAGTCTGGTGCACAAGTCTTACAAGGAGCAGCTGAGGGAGCTGGGGTAGTTTAGGTTGAAGGAAAGGAGGCTCACTACACTCTCTACAACTCCCTGAAAGGAGGCTGTAAGCAGGTGGGGTCTTCTCCCAAGTAGCAAACAATAGGATGAGAGGAAGCAGCTTCAGGTTGTTTCGAGGGAGGTTTAGCTTGAATACTAGGGAACGTTTCTTCGCTGAAAGAGTTATGAGGCATTGAAACAGGCTGCCCAGAGAGGTGGTGGGGTCAACATCCCTGGAGGTGGCACTTTGGAGTATAGTTTAGTGATGGACTTTGCAGTGCTGGATTTGCAGTTGGACTCAATGATCTTAAAGGTATTTTCCAACCTTGATGATTCTGTGATACTAATTCTTACTTTCCTCTTCACTGTGATGGTTCAGCTGTTTCGTATGATCAATTTTTTCCCAGTCCTGCTGCATGGACAAGACACAGTACAAACAGCAGCTTAACTAGAACCAGGTCAAGTTTCCCATTACTCAGGTGTTGGTTGGCTGGCTGGCTGGCTGGCTGCCTTGAAGAAAAGTCGGCTTTGTCTGACTTTTCTCAGTAGAAGTGCTAGGCTTAGTTTCACTCTTCTATCTACCTATAAACTTCATAGAATTTAGTAATCTCTGGGACTTTCCAACGGGGCTGGATTTAGCAAGCATGTTCCAAAATGATGCATTATGAAAAGGAGTCTGTGATATAAAGTATAACTGTGTAAGACTTGTTCGTTATCAAAACAAGCTAAAAAATTACATTATTTACAGTTTCCTGGTAGCCAGAATAAATATGTTATTAGTTTAGATTAGCCTCCAAAATGCATAAAAACTCAAAGGGTCCAGTTTCTAGAGGTTGACATGAAACGTCAGAGATAATTGGTAGACTGTATGTGCAAAGGAGAAGAATGCAGGATCTTGTACATTTGAATATTAAGGTATTCTTCCTGTGTCCCATTACTCCCTTCTCATGAATTGCCAGCAAGCACATCTAAGTGAGCTGAATTCCATGAGCTAAGGTAAAGAGTCAATGCTAAATATGTCTTATTTCACATAAAAGTCATTTATTGTCACATGAGCTTAGAAAGTTACTTTTTATAGAGATTTTTTGACCTGCCAGTGATGGCTTCTAAAACTCTTATATATGCAGGGTGGCTTTTTGTGCGTGGCAGCAGTGACTTACTTAGTTAAGAATTTTACTTGTGTATGATACTAATAAAAAATAATGTGCTGCAGACTCTCATATAGACAAGGCACCTCTGTACAGGAAGTCAGACATTGTTCACATACAAATGTTTGTTCTGATACCTGTCAATATAAAATATGAAAACACATCCAAAAAACTTCAAAGACATTCCAGATGTAATTCCCTATATCATGGCTCTTTTATATTGCTGAATATAATGTATAACTTTTCCTTAGTTCATCTGGCCCATGCTGACCCAATGACATGTAACAAAATAAGATACTGTGTACAGTTCTGTGCAGGAGCATGGAAATGGTGATTCCATAAAGTGAGAATTAAAATTCATATTTATATGCTAATAGGGCAGGAAATATATTTCTTAGTTGCATGCTGTCTGATTTCATATTTAGAATAAAATATGTAAAGTGCCTGTGCCTTTTTCAGATCTTTCTTATAGTTGATTGAGACTATAGGAATCAAGAAATTCTGTTCTCCTTAATGTATCTGAGGTGACTGTAATATTTAGTTTATATTATGTTTAAGAGTAATGTTATTGAATAATATTGTTGTATGAGTTAATATTGTTATTCTATATTGCCTTCTATTATTAAATAAAGTGTGGGGACAGCTTCTCCCATGTATTCTTCTCTGCATGTGTTTTTGCCTGGTGTTTAAAACCAAAAGAAACTCTAGATCTAGTAGTAGTGGTATGATGAAGCCGATGTTGTAAAAAACCAATTTTTTTTGGTCAGTAATGCTAAGGCTAAAAAATATTGAGAATCCTATTTCTCACAGCAATATAAAATAAAAATCCATTTTATTTGAAATAGAGTACATTTTCACTCACTTGAATCGTGTTAATCACACATTTTAAATTTTTCCTAGGATAACGGTATTAATCTTGTGGATTATGTCGTCATATATTACCTGCGCCATTGTGATAAGGTAAAGGATTGATTTGCTCTAACAGCCTCTCAAAAAGTGGGTTTCTTTAAGAGATGGTAAAAGAGTTTGTAATAGCCTTATAGAAATCTGAACATAGTACCTCTAATGGGAAAATAAAATCCATTTCTTTTGCTTCCTTATAATAGTTGTGTGCCTCAATAGGCATGAAATTTGCTATAAGTTTTAAGATAAGACCTTGGAAAATTTTGCGTTGGGTGTTGAGTGAACCACTGCAGGCAATTAGCTGTGGCTGCTGCAGACTGGACAGGTGGTCACTGCAGCCCTGTCTTATTACAAATGGGTAGCTGTAACATCGTAAAATTTCTTCTGATGTCGTTATATTGGAAGGCAGAAGTATGATTTCTCTCTTAGGACAAAATTCAAGGACAGGTTGGTATTTTAAGATAGGTGGATCAGCTGATGGGGATGAAGTTAGGGGTTGAAATGCTGCTTTGAGTGAGTTACATTCTATTGTATATGATACTCCTCCGTATATGCATTTATACATATTATATACATTCATGTATTAAATGTATATATTTTTGGTATTGGCAACCACCAAAATTATTAAGTGGAAAATTTAAACTATTGTATTTTAAATGAAAATGTTGCTGTTAATTGGTTTTAAGAATGTGATTGCTTATTTTTTTCTTCCTTTTTTTTAAATTCTTACATAAGGTTGTTGAATTGATGAGTTAGCAGTCGTGAGATATGTAGATCTGTATCAGTTTTCTTTCTTTAGGGTTTTTGGGTTTGTTTGTTTCTCTTTCTTTTTTCTTGTGTTTTCTGTTGTTGGTTTTGTTGGTTTGGGATTTTTTGGGGGATTGGGATTTTTGTGCTCTCAAATTAATTTATTTAAATATTTCTGCAAACTTTCTACTATACTGCAGTTTTACTTCAGGGAATTTTGTAAAACAAAACAGTATCTCTTCCTTGGGAGGAAATAAACACAGTGTTATTATCATCCATTGTGCTTTCTCCACCAAAATGTTCATATCTTTGTAATAATAAAATAATTTTTTCCCCAGTCACAAAACAGTTAGTTCTCCAACCTATGAGTTTTCCATTATTACAGACTGAAATCTATGCAGGTATATGCATATTTTAAACTCACTAGTATATGCTTATACTTATGACAGCAATGTCATATTAATACCATTTATACATACTTTACTTGTTAAAATTCCACTGGAGATATTGCTTTGAACCTTGTGAAGTTTTTTTTGGTTGTTTGGGGAATTTTTTTTGGTTTTGTTTCGTTTCGTTTGGCAGAGCTTCTCTTGGTTTTGTTTGTTTGTTTTACTTCTGATTGTTTTTTTTGTACTGTGCTAAAAATAAAATATATACATAGGAGTTCCATACAGACTTTAACCCCTGTGATTTATTTAGCCACATAAACCTTCAATTGTGTGTTTTTATCTGTGTGAACTGCTTGAGGAAATATATGAATAGAGTTTTCAATTAATGCTTATAAAGTGTGTGTGTTTTTAATGAATTGAGAAAAAGTGAAACCACAGACTTTCGGCATAAGATCACTTCTTGCATTAAAATGGGCATTCCTGTTATCTTTTTTTAAGAAACTTCTAATCCCTTATCTAAACCTTTATTGACATAAAGTTAACTGAAATGTTGTGAGTTTAATGTTTCAAAGTTCAAATTGAGCACAGTTTGCTTAACAACGTCTAAAAGGAAGTTTTAATACTCAGAATGGTCACTTTTTAATCTTGATTGAGTTGTTGTTTTAGCAAGAATGATTTTAAATATGTTATTTTTGTAATTTTAAAACACTGTTTCATAGATGAGAATTTAAAAAAAAAAAAAGTATTTTATTTCACTGGAAGTGCATTCAATTTTCTTAGTGGCCTGTTTGTTTGTTTGTTTGTTTAGGAAGCAGGAACAGACAAGAGTATTTTTCCTTTACCAGAACCACAGGATTTTTTCCAGGCCTCCCAAGTTAAATTTGAAGACCTAATAAAAGACTTAAGGAAACTGAAGAGAGATCTAGAAGGTAACTGGGAACTTTCACATTTGTTCTGCTAACAACAAAGTGCCACTTAAAATGTGATCTTTATGAGGTTTTCTTATTGCTAATTAGGTTTATAGTGTTGATTCATTTAGAGTTTTTACACTGTGGCACAAATTACTCACATAAATTAGAAAGAAAAAAAATTTAACTCATGACTTAATAAAAATGAAAGTAGAGATCCTGAAAAGTAATTTTCCCTTTTACAATCGAAAGGCCCCTAAAAAAATCTTTCTGAATATTTCTTTAGTTATGTGTGAATTTTCCTCTGGCTTCTCCAGAACTATGTGTTTAACTGTAGATATCTGTTAGCTCCATAACATAAATACTTTCTTCAGTACTTGTATAACAACAATTTAAAAGCTACAAGAAAGAGTTGAATACTATTAATGTAGAAATAAAACACAGCTTGCCAAGGCAGAGCAAAGGGAAATGGAAAGCTCCAGTTCAAAATATTTTCACCCTGGGACATAAAATAAACATTTAAAAATGTTTATTATAAAGAGGGGCTCAGAAACCCAACTCATCTATCAATCAAGGTACTGAGTGGAAATAAAGTAGGAAGGGTTGTTCTCTTAAGTATTCCAAGCAGTTTCTTTTCTATTTTGTGCTGCATACAATTTTCTAAAATAAATCCAGCAAATGATGACTGAATATTTTAAGCCTTTTTCTTGTTACAGGAAAGTTTGTTTACTAATTACAGAAAAGTTTGTTACTTTACTAAGGCAGTTCTGTGTAGAAGATGGAGTTTAGGAAGAGAATCTCCATAAAAACCTGTAAAAACTTTTACATTTAGATTTACATCTTTGCACCAGAGTGGGAGAGTCCTTTTATAATCAGCGTTGAACAAGATAATTGTTTTCAAATTTTTTCAATATAAGGTGTTGAAAACCGTTGCAAAATAGTTTATCCTTACAGCTAGGAATTGCTGGATTAGGTCACTGCCATCCTTAGGATAATTTCAAAGGTTAATAGTGGTAGGAAGGTATCAGTTGTTGTTTGTTCGACCCGGGCATAAGTGAGTGCTCTATCTCCTCTCATCACTTGGCCCTGTAAGCCCCTTGGCCTGCCCTCTTTTGGGCTAGTTTTTGCAGAAACATGATCTGTGTTTGATCTTGTACTTTTTCAGCTTGTAGTCCTGCTGTCGTACATCTCAGTCGTGCAGGATTTGCATTGAGGCTGGGACATTCACGTCGTATTTGTTTTACATTGCAAGGACACAGACAGCGAGTAGGAAAAGCTAAACTCTTTAACTCTTGAAATAAAAACTTCAACTTTCTTGTAATTAATGATTTCTGCTTTCTAAACCAAATTTTTGTAGTGATTTATACCAAATCTAGAAAAATTGTTATGTTGAGGTTGTTTTCATAATTCTTTGTGAAGGTGTATGTTAAACCCAGCCAAAGCAATTAACATACAAAGTTAATGACAACAAAGATTTGAAACCAAAAAGGTTGTGGAAATGTTTTCAGATGTTGGTATTTTATCACTTAGAAATATGCAACAGATTCAAACAAACATTCCTGTGATTATTTCTCTTACATTTAAACAAAGAAACAATCACTTATATAAGAATTTATCTCTTTCAAAGATTCCCTTTCAAATTTTTTTCTTTGGTTAATGCTCTAGTTAATTTTTAAATCAAAATTTTAATTGAAGAGGTTATAATTTTAACACGTACAACAAAGATTTGATGAGTCTCTGTAGTTTATTGTAGCCATTAAAAAGTTGTGGCTGCTGGCAGAATACCAGTGAAAGTCTAAAGCTGAAACAGATGTGAGTAGCAGAAACCAAGTCCAGAGAAGCGTCGGGCCCAGCTATCCAGACAGGCGCGGCCCTTCAGATGTAAATAATTTGAACAATATTAACTGGGGCTGCCTCTGTTATAGGGTACATTGGATTTATTTCACAGTTTGTTGGCTAAGGTAGTCTCAAGCAGATTACCTTGGAAGTGGGATGAGACAAAGGTAATAAATGGAAGAGGAGTTTTCATTGTGTTATTAGGGAATGAACTAATGTTCCTGTTAGTGACTTACCTTTTTTCTGAGATTTGTAAGGAATGATTAACAAAAAAAGAAGTCTATCGCTTCTTGCAACTGAAACTGCAATTTTGATAGCTACTTTTCATGGTAGTTGTCATTTAGTATTTAAAAATATTGTGAACTAGCATTTGACTAGTTTATCAAGGCATTGGTTTATGTTTCTAACATGGATATTAACATAGGAAAGATGGAGTTATCGTGAGTGTTGTGTCTTAATGGTATAAACCTCTGGTTTGAAATACGTAGACACTGTGGAATGAAAGTTCAAATCTAGATGGAGCAGAAACCCTTTCATCCTTTTCAGATCAACAGATTGAGTTCCATGCAATTTGCTATTTTGAAATCTTTCAGATTAGACTTTAAAGGTGCGGGCTAACTGCTCTGAAGGAATTAGACTGAAGTTAGAATCAAGAATTCAAAAAAATTTTTAGAGAACCTTAATGCAACAGGTTTTTAAAAAATATTCCAGAGCAAACTTTTTAATTATGAGCATTTTAGGTTAAAAAGAATGAGAAACAAAAATATGCTTTTGATATAGGCTTTTAAGGGGAAAGAAGTGAGTATTAAATGGTGAGATGAAAATTTTAGAGTGAAATCTGGTTCTGCTGTCACATCCCACTAGAAAGAGATTTCTGTAAACACAGGTTTTCACTCCAGGTCTTGTTGGTGTATTTCCAAGGTTTTCAAATATTGCACAGTATCGTAAGCAGATACATTTGTTCATTTAACACGTGCTAGCTTTCCAGTTAATCTTTATAGTTATGGAAAGAAAAGGTTTTGCTTTTCTTAAGATTTTAAGACATCTCATTCCTTGTCTAGGGCAATGAATGATTTCCACATTTTCCTTCCCTTGTGACCAAACATGATTTACCTTCTAATTTGGACAATGCTACTTGGTATGCTTGAAATTGCTATTCTTCTGGAATTAGCACAGAATGTTTTGAATGTGTAATCATAAGAAGATTTTCAGAAAGAAAGCCACTTTACCGAAGTTTGATAGACTAGTATAAGTTTTACCATGAATCCTTTTATTAATCTATGTTCAAAGTTGAACAATTTTAATTAAATCAAAATTAGTTGCACTGTAGGTTGTTTGCATCTGTCATACTCATTCCTCTTCTTTGCAATACAGTACATAAAATTTTAAAATTTTATGCTGCTCTGTTACTCAAAATAAAGCAATATTAGATGCCGGATGTAATTTACTGTGATGTTCGTTATAACTTTTTTGTATTCTTGACCTTAACAAATTATATTTATTGAATTGTTAGAAATGCAAACCAAGGTAGGTCCACTCTAAGTATTTTCAAGAGTCACACTTCTATTTCTCATAATTAATTAAATTTCGTATGAGATTGTAACATTCTGATTCCATTGAAAATCCACATACCCTTTACTTTCCCCCGCTTTCATGACTACCAGTAGAAATATTGGTTACAATTTTCATACTGATATTTTTTCAGTACTGTATATATGTTTTAAATTTTTATGAACTTAACTGTGTGTGAGTATATATGTAGGTGTTTGCACACACATGCATGACAGAAAGGAAATAATCTGAAATAAAAAGAAGACTTTATGGATCTGCTGTGCAATAGTCAGTTGGAGACAGAAGGCATGGTTTCCTACTGGGTGCCTCTTAACCTAGTTGTTGACATATCTGTATCTTGCATAATTATGTAACCCCCAACATTTCCCATTTAAATAGGAGAACTTCACCAAAACTTGGGTTTATGACAACTCCATTTTGTAAAATTGCATAATCCTTATGAAAACATTATAAGGGAAGTAAGTAAATCAATGCATGAAAAGTTGAGAAATCACAATATTATGTTGGCCATTTTCACACTGGTTTATACAGAATCATTACAAGTATCTTAAAATCACAGGAAAGTGCAGATTGGTGGGTTGGAACATACATCTGGAGGTCCTGTGGTCCAGAGTCTTTGAGCAGGAATAACTTCATATTTAGATTAGGCTGTACAAGGCCATAGTCAGCTCAGTTTTGAATCTAAGGATGGAAATCACAACACCTCTCTGGGCACGTGTTCCAGTGCTTAATTGCCATCTTGAATATTTTTCTTTATCCCATGTGAGAATTTCCTGTGCTGCAACTTGTGACTATTGCTCCATTTTCTTTAGATGTGCATTCCTGAAAAAGTCTGGCTCTGTCTTCTATCTGGTTATTCATTATATAGTTGAAGTGAAAATCTAGATCCCCAGCCCGCTTTCTCTATACTGAGCTGAACATACCTGGGTTCCCCTGCCTCTTTTTCAAGTGCTTAATTTGCTTTTCATTCCTAAATGGCAGGACAATATAAATAGTCTTTTTCAGATATGTATATATATTCATATATAAATAAAATATATTCTTGTTCACAGAAGCAGGTCCAATAGAGAGGATGTGACTAGCAAACACCGTGCCAGTCACGTCACTCTCTAAACGCTATTTCTTAGCATGGCTGATTAGACCAGACTAAACTGTTGCATCGACACTGCTCTCATTCAGTGCCTCTTCAGGTAGCTATGTATCACATTCTATTGCAAAGCATGGAAGAGAATTTAGAAATAAGAAATGGATGGAAGTTGAAAAGGGTCACTCATTCTCAATGCTTTCAGCAACTGTTACTCTAAAGAATCAAGGAGGAATCTGCTAAAAGAAAAAATAATCAGTTCATGCAGACTAAAACTCTGATTTTCCAAATTTAAAGTACTGAAAAACATCTGGACTTATCCAGGATTTTAAGGGAATATATTTATCAATTGGAAAACATACAAAGGCAGAAAAGTTTAATCGGTGTTATTCACAAGAAGTTAATTTAAAATTCCTAAATGTCTTTTCCCATCAGAGTCCTCAAACTGAGTGAAAGGGTTTTGCAACAAAATGTCCCTTAATTAACTATGGACTGGTTTTGTTCTAGAGATTAATTGATGTTTTCAATTAATAGATTGAGGTAATTTCCGCTCTCGTTGGATTTCTGTGTATGCATAGATGGAGAAATTAATTTGATTCAGGTGGAATTATTTGGTTCATACATAATACAGCCTTCAGTAAAGTCTGTTCTGTGGACTAGAGTTGTAGTGTAATCATGATACAGCTCAAGGATCAATGAATAGTGCAAGGATTACAATGTTGAGGGCTTTTGTCTATTTGATTTCCTTGATAGTGAGGTTACTGGAGCACATCATGAAAATTCTAAGTATTGTATCAGGTTTGAGTATTAACTTTCTAATTAACTTGTAGCATCAATAGCTACTTCTCAATAAAAGATGATTTCTTATTCATTACAGGAGGATAGTATTCAAAAAAGTATCAAACACTCTTCTGAAATATTTTCAACCAATTGAAGCCTTAGTCTAATTTAAATTAAATGTTTTAAGTCAATTTAAAAGAGAGGCTTAAATGTCTGACTAACATACATGTCAAAAAAGCTTCAGGAGCAGAGAAGTTGTATAGTAATTTAGAGGCCCTGCTTGCTTCTTTTTTCCTCATGTTAGTTGTATATTCTTTAAAATTTTGGAAGTGCAAGCAAATAGAAATTTGAACTGGGTGGTGGAACATGAGGAGCCAAATAGATGCAAGTGTTATTTCTTTAGGTAATAGCATAAAAGAAGCATGTTGTTTTTTATGTGGTTTCACTGTTTTTGCCCAGTCCAATATTTACATTATTTATTTAGAGGCAATGCAGAATGGTGTAAGGAAAAGAGCAAAGGATGGCTTTGTACAGGAAAGGTTGTTGGTTTGGGTTTTTTTTGCAAGAGTTGATGCTCTTTTCTTTCTCAGTTTTCTGACCAGTTTTTGCATAGTCTCTTGCCTCAGCAGGATGAGATGTATTTCAGTTCGTTTTGATTTAGAAAGATCCAACACAGGCATTAAAAGTGCATTTTCTATATGTGCATTGGATTTTATTTTATAGTAAAACTAACTTTTTGACAGTGTTCCACTGGTAATGTTCATATGTGAATACATTTAGTAGGAATTTTTCTAAGTGGATCATTTCTTAAAATGTCATTAGATTTTTTAGGTTTTGATAAAAAAAGATAGTATGGAATGGTTTAAATAACATTCAGATATATATAATAGAGGAGCAAAGCAGTAATGTTTTTGAAGAGTTTATTCCCTGAAAGCAGATGTCTGCATGTGTGCACAAAGGCACAGGGAGAAAGCTTTCAGTTGGTTAAACAATGGCATGCTGTTAATTTTTTCTTTTATATTTTTTTTCTTTGGCTAAAGAATTCTCGGAAATTTCTTGTTAAAAATCATTCTGCAAATGTTAAGATTCTAAAATGAATCTTGGAAATACCACAGTTATGATTTTCTGTGCAGTTTTCTGTGTGCCCTTTTAAATAAATAAACACACGTGTGTATGTTAAGCATTGGTTACGTAACTATGAAGGATACATCTGGGAGCAGGTAGTGTACATCTGGGAACTGGAGGAATATTGTCCCCATCAATGTGTATGATGGATAATGAATTATGTAGTTTGGAGAGTGTTAAATACTAGTGTTGGGAGGAACGGTGACTTCATATTTATGGACCTCATCAGCTTTTCCTCTTTGCGGAAGCATGCAGTAAAAGACAAGACAGATTTCTGCTAGAATTGAGACAGTCACATATCAAAGATTGAAAGTGCATTAGTTCAGACCGTGGGATACAAATTAGTAATAGTGGGGCTTATTAGCACTTTGAGAAGTGTTCCTGCTAATATTGCAGGTAGTTTATGAATTTACATGATTTTAAATCTAAGCTGAATGCTCCAGCTGAACCAAACTTCTACCAACTTGGTAGAAGAATTAATTAGGTCGAACTTTATGATCTGTCTTGCACTTAAAATCAGAGATCCAGCAATAGAGAGGAAAACAGGGGATCACTCCTCTGGCTTCTACAGTTTCAGCTCATAAACTGTTTTAGCCACTGCCCAAATCTCTTCTATCTGGTCCCTTATTCAGTACGCTAAGTGATAAAATGTTTGAGTGTTTGAAAGGTCTTTTTTTTTCTTAGCACTGTAAAAATCTTAGCTCATCTGATGAAAATATTATTCTTGCTTCTTAAAAATGTTGTCTCCCTCTCAATTACCCAGACAAAACTCTTCAGTTTCAAAATATTCTTTATTTTGTACTGTTCGGGGAGAAGGGAAGTGTTCCAGTTTCTCAGCAGATTCTGCTAGCACACTGTTCTACGCTCTTGACAGATCTTAATGATGTGTGGAGTTCTGTATGTTTGGATCTTGACACTTAACAAAAATTTTCTTCTAATCATGTGCTGGAATTGCTTAAAGGAATCTTACAAAGACTTGACTGGAAAATTATGAGGCTTTAGTCATTATAATCATTTATATGTACTGTTCAGTCCCTTGCAGTGTGCTTCTCTGCTGAAGGGTGCCCTGAATGTAAACTACCATTTCAGAAGGAATACATTAAGCAGAGGCTCAGATATGTTGCTATGGTGTGAAAAATATTTAGTTTTACTAGCAGTCTTTGTTCATTTTGCTAAATATATTCTTGGGAAACAATTTTAACAGAAAGGTTTTTAAATGATTTATATAAAATGTTGATGCCCTTTCACCAAACAAGGAGCTAAAAATTTTTCTTTTGGGTTAGTTGAAACTAATACAGGCCTGAAAGTTCCTCTGTATGCCATCATCAAGTTTAAAAGTTCAAAATGTTGTTGAACCTAAAATAAACAAAGCCCCCTCAAAAGACAAAGGTAGACTATCTGATCAAACTTGTGAGAATTGTCAAGATGTCTGACTCCTTCAGAACAGGTGAGCTTTACAGAGTGTTTTGTATGCCACTAATTCAATTATTTCACTTTCCACATCTTAGGACTTATCACTGAATTGTTTCTTCTGTCTCGTTTATATATGACAACTAGAGAACATAACAAATAATTGTTTCTGTGTGTCACGAGGAAATGTGCTTCAGACAAAGACTGGACTTTTTACTTATTATCTTCTATCCTCTGAAATTATTTTTTTAAGAAAAGGAAATTACTAATATGTGAAGAAGATAGTTGTATGTAGAAGCACATTTCTTCTAAATTAGCTGAAAATATTTTCACAGAACAGAAGCTATGCAACAATTAATAGGTTAGAATGGTGTATTTAGTTTTATGTGTGCTAATACTTTATGCATTAAATTGTTGACCTTTACTTAAGACAATAAAAACGAAGCTTGAGAACGGAGTGCTACCACAATCTGATGCCCTTTTACATTTTTCTCAGATATTTTTGTCTCAGAAAACTTCCCACCCCACTTCACAGCTCTGGCTTTGGTGATAGTGCTTAAACGTTTGTGCGTTCCTATTATTGACCTGTGTACGTGTATCAATATGTGTCAAAAAAGGCAAATACTGTCTCTGAAACTTTTCTGAGTCAGTAGCAGCGTAGCCTCTTGCAGTTGGAAGTTGTTAAATTTCTTACTATGCTCCCACGGAATCAAGATGAATCTCTTCCTTTCTGTACATTATTTAAAATTCTACCTGAAAAGAAAATTTACGTGCAAGTTTATTTATAAGTGCAAAAGCTGTAGATAGTGCAAAATGTATTAAATTAACAATATCATGTGAACAGCTCCAGTAAGTAGGTACTCTTATTACACACCTAAGTGTGTGCAATAAGAGAATATAACCAGATCCTGCAATGGTCCAATGGGTAAACATCCCTCTCCAGTAACAATTTGTTTAGCTTGCAAAGTTGTTTCCAAGCAAGAAAATTAATACAGCAAAACCAAAGGAACTAAATCATGAGAAAATTATATCACACTTGCTGAACAATACAAATTTATGCATTTTATCTGAGGTTTGTTAGGTTTTTATTTGGGTGCATAGATCCATGTAGTGTAACAGATTTCTGCACTGTAAAAAATCATGGATTCTCTCATGCAGAAATTTGAGGTTATTTAGCACTACATTAAATTCATTTGCAATCGATTTCATGATTTCAGATGCTCTTCGAAACAGAAAAGATAAGGGTTCTAAAAAAGAATTATCAAATAGTAGTCTTTCTGTCAAAGATGCTTGCATTGTAACAAAATAAAAGAGCGGACTTGGCAGGCAGTATAACCTGCCATACTCTGAACAGACAGGAGCAGGGGAGGTTTAGCAGCTTTCACAGAGGCATAACTCATAGGGGATAGTGTCAGTGACAGGTTTATAGGAATTCATGGTGTTGATACCTGCTTTTGCTGTCAGGCTGATTCCTGTAAATGCTACTGGTGGGTTCTGGTGAGTAAATAGTTAGTAATTTACTGTTATCAACTTTAAACTATTTCTGCTTTTGCGTTTACTTTAAAAATGGTGCTTAAAAAATTCCAAATAGTGTCTGATTGACACAGAAATGCTCTTTACGTGAAAGTTTGTTTATGGGCCATGATTCTTTTGACAGATTTACAAGTGTCTGTGGAGTTTTAAGACTATTGCCCAATAGGCATTAAGTGAGAGACATTCTATTTTGTAAATATTTTCACTTATATTGGGGATTTTTAAAGAACTTTTTGAGCCAAGTACTGCATTAAATCTGAAGACAGTGGCAAACTGATAATCAGCAGTTTCCAGCTTTGTTTTAATGTTTTGCTAATGCTTTCCATTTCTGTGGCCAAGATTTGTAGTGGGTGAAGCATGATGTACATCCAACAACTTTAAGGGCTTTCAAATACTTTTGCACACTTGTATTTTCCCTTTTTTTTTTTTTTTTGCAATAGCTGATTTAGAAATAAACAATTTTCAAAGTAGCATATTACATTCAATTTCACTAACATACAGCTCATACCAAGGAAAAGAACCAAAAGTTTATTACATTAGTGGAGAATTTGCATCTGTTTGAACTCAGTAATGCTGAAACAGGTTTTTATTTTCCCAAAAGATTATTTTGGAATGAGATGGTGAGAGGAGAAGTGTATGTGTGGTGTGATAGCTGTCCGCTTCCTCAGAATTCCCTCAGGTTCCTCAGGATTTCATACATTTTTTCAGAAAGCAGCGTTTCAGTATGTGTTTATAAGGAATGCATAATAGGCCCCTTTACCTCCAAATCATTCTAATAAAAACTTTGCTGACATAATTTTCTTTTAAAGAGGAAAAGGTTTGTACTGTAGTGAATATGAGAACTAAATATAAAGAATAGATGTAATATTCCCTCATGTTATAGTATTTTTAGCAAGGAAAATCAATTAATGGAACTAGACTTCCCAGTTTTAGGCGTTTTTTATATAATGTTTGGCATGACTTTTTTTTTTAACAGTATGTTTCAAGTAAATAAAAAGACAACTAACCAAAAAACCTTATATAACAGGAAATTCAGTGAATGCTAATTACCAGAAACTTTTTTTATTATGTTGTTTAGAACTGAGGTAGGTCATACAGTTGAATGGTAGACTTCCACCGTTACTACGAAAACAGCTTGACAAAGTCCACCTGACTTTAATATGTATCATTACAACTGCCATTTTAATCAAAAACTTCACATTGATGGTGTCATTAAATGCTTTTTTCTCTTCAAAATATGTCTTTTCTTGTATCTGGTTTGTGATTCCTTTGAACACACTTCCATGATTCTTTGCCATATTTATTCTGTAGCAAATCTGGTCGTGTTCTAAGGTTCTTCAGCCTAAAAGATCTCTTTTTAAGGATTTACAATAATGTAAATTATTAGAATTTGCCAGCGTTTACTTAACTTCTTCTGTCTCTTTCAATTTCATTGTGTCAAGATGACTTAGGCATTTGAAACTGGTATCATCTCATTTCACTTTATCTCAAACTTTTAGGGTTTTAATCAGCATCCTGATTCATTTATTCTATGTCATCTGTCCCATTTCTCTTCATTTCTGTGCCTTTCTTCCTGCTATTCCACCCCCCTCATTCCAAATGTTGATCTCCTTGTTAGGGGTGTTAGGATTCTTCTTAAGAATTCGCTATCTAAATAAATTTTGCTTCTATATGCTCTATGTATTGGTACTTCTTATCCAGATTTTCCTGTAGTTTTTGTCATCTAACCTTTTAAGGTTAATGTTAGTAATGTCAAATTTTTTTAAAAAATACTGAAGGTGGTTTAGATATGCTTTCTTTTTACTTTAGGAGCAGTTCTTCCTAGTCTTGGTCACTTAAATACATGGGACCTACCTTTCTAAATCTTGTGTTATTAAAGCTTGTAGGAAACATCCAGGCAGCTTTCAGTGCTTCAGATGATGCATCAGCAACACCATATGTTTGGGAAAATGCCTTTCTAAAGTGTATTAGAGTGTGTTTAGATACCACTGTACCTACAAGCTTGTTAGTCTAATACATAATCATAGAAATTTAATTCTGTATAGATTTATATAAATTTATGTAAGAGTATTGTAAAAGAATTACTGGTTTGCAGTTGTTGCAACCTTACATGACTGTAATGATCATGGGCATTTACTGTGTTCCAAATGCCTGAACATATTATGTGTACTATATTACTTTTACAGTTTTGTCATTTTATATTTATCCAAAATAGTTCCTAAATAGTTCCTCATGGTTTTCTGTATATTTGTTTAAAAAAAAGAAAGTACACAAACCTATAGCTGTTACTTTGTTCCAACTTACAGTCAGAAACTTAAAATACTGTCTCAGTTATTTTGCTAGATTTTTTCCACCTATAAAATTCTAATGTCTGTTGTCTTCCAAAGTAGACAATTTCTTCAACAATTTGCTTGATTGAAATATCTTTCTAGTTCTGCAAACATAAATATTAAGTATACACACATTTCAACCAGTGTATTGTAACAGTCACAGAAAGTTTAAATTTTTAATGGTAAGCAGCATGTGTCATAAGAAAATAATCTTAAGATGTCATATAAACTTCCCTGATTTTGGACATTTTTTTTGCTTAATTTAAGTTATTAAAGACACATAACTGAGCAGCTAATAAAAGACTTTCTTTCCCAATCTAGTTTGGTTAAATTACCACTCTGTTCTGCCTACTATCTGGCATACAAACAAATATCCATTAATTTCACTTGGAATCATTTGAAAGGTTTGTCTTATGCTACCGGTTACAAGACTGTAGATTAAAGATGAACTTAGACTGTAGCCCAGGCCATTTTACACCACCTACATGAGTTGTGGAGAGTTGCTAAATTAAAATATACTCTTATGTGAGAATGGGTATTTTTCAGTATTTTTCTATAAGAATTGTCCTAATGCGTTTCTGCTCTCAATTAATTGAAAAGCTGTGGTTCTTTTCAGTACATGCTGATGGTCCAAGGGTATTATAAGCACAATACTACTTGCACAGTAAAATGTATGCATCTATTTTCAACCTTCTGTTGACTTTTTACACTGCATTGCAAATTTAAATTAATGTGACATTTTAATTACACAGGCTCAACTTCCGTTTCCACAGTTTTGCATTAATTTTTGTTTAATGGTGGTAGCAATATGGTGTGAATACAGTTCACGCAGCCAAACTGTAAGTCTTGGGTTTAACTGCAAAATGAGTTTCCATCTAAATTTATCTTCTTGGGAATGAAAAGTTGTGGAAGAAAAATTTTGTAGTGGTTCATAAATTCAGTTGTTAAATGGAAACTAATTTCATTTTGATTTCTTTCTCCTGTCACCTTTAATGTGGAACACTGGAATGCACTAAGTTTACTAGATGTTCTAGGCCTGTTAAAATTCATTGGCAAAAAAAAAGTTTTTTAGAAATTGGCATGGCATCAGTTCTTAAAACAGCAGATAGATTAAATAGTAAACAAATTGCACTTAAATGTAAGTTAACTTTCTTACATGCTTCAACTGTTTCATGTCATGGTCTGGGGATGGAATACTTAAGTAATGCTGAATTCCTGCATCTGTTTCAGGAAAAATGGTTAAGTATAGGATGCCTGGCACTGATTGATTAAAATCAATCCAGATACAAGGCATCCTCCACTCACCACAGAAACAGTCTTTAAAGCTTTAAATTACCATCTAGAATTAGTGTGTGAGGCAGGCTGTGTTAGTACCAAGCCTTAGCACATTGCAGGAGTTTTAGGACAAATTCCTTACTAAAGACAAGTTCTACTCTTTTAACACATATAGAATTTTTTATTTAGTATGTTAGACTAGTATTGGTATTTTTTGTTTTAATGTAAATGCTGGATTCCTTAGTGCTTATTCGTTACCTAAAGTTCAGGTGACTAATTTAGATGTAGACTCCTATGGTGGTGAAATCTAGTTCTGGTACATTACTTCTGCCACAAACGTGTCTCATCTTCTTTTTGTAGCCTCTGAAAAGCAGATGAAATTAGTTTGCAGAGAGTCTTCTGAAGAACATCTCCAGCCCTTCAAGGAGAAATTAGAGGAATTCTTCCAGAAAGGTAACCACATCTGAAAAAAAACTTACTGCCAAATAGTGTAGTGGTTTACAAAGTTATGCATAATGTAAGTGGCATAAAGTATCTGTTTCCTCTGAAAATTCCTGTGGATTATGTTCCTAATGGGCCTAATATATGTTAATATATGTTGATCTGTGTTATACAGATCTTAGACATCACTTGTCAAAGATAATTGCTCCCTTGATCTCACCCATTTCCCATTGGTTATTTTTGTGCTTTGTTCTTTATTATTATTTGTAGGCAAAATGAAAAATATATTCATCACAGACCAGATTTATCAGAGGAAATATAAAGCTTCAAAGACTTATAAAAGACTGGAGCAAAAGACCCTCTTTTAGAGAAAGTCCGCAATATACATATCATCTTTTCTCACTAGTGTGAGCTTATGAACTGACTTACTTATGTTTAAAAATTTTGTCTTGTGTGAGACAGAAATAAGCATTAAAAATAGTGATTTACCAGCTTAGAGTCTGGAGACAGTGGGTGAAAACCAAGGTACCATTTGGTCATCAATTGAAGACAATATAAATGCAGGTTGCTGTTGAAAACAACAGTCCTGCTCTCTCATTTCCCATACTGTGTTCCCCATCACCTGCTTCTGCCAGCACCCTTGCTTCTGGAGCTGTGCAAAACATATGCAGACTTTCCCCCCTCTCCATGTAGGAGTAGTCTTTTTAGGTAAACAAAACAAATTCTGTATTTTTGACAGAGATATTAGAATTTTTAAGAATTTAATTGCATTTCTCATAGAAATGGTGAACAGTTTATCAATTTGCTATTTGAAAAGTCATTTGAACTATCTGAATCTGCTCATCCAGACAGAATATTAGTGAACATTCAGATTGTTGTAATAATTTATTAATTAGCTTAATCTTCTTTATAAAGATTGTCCTAATGTCTTTTTGATAGCTTTGTTTCATGAGGCTATCTTGTGTAAATACAAATGAAAACAGGCTGTTTCAAAAGTAGCAGTTAAATTGTACTGTTAAATAAGCTAATATTCTCCTTTACTCTTCTCCCAGGCCATGGAGCTCAATGGATATATTTATTTGATATAATTTTTTTTTAGTTGCGAGTATTTGGACAGTATTTAAGCAGCAAATTCCTTGCCACAGAACTTCTAAAACAAAAAATGTAATGGAAATCTTTATGTCACTGCAGAACAGTTTTATTGTCTTTCTAATGTATTTAACTGGAAATTTGCACTTACAGTTTAACAATAATATCAAGATTGTTGTACTCTATATATATATATCTCTCTGTGTATCTATATATATATATGTATGTGTGTGTGTTTGTATTTCTGCAGAACCATTATGATCTCCAGCATGTTTCTTGATCTAGTTTACCAAACTATTGTAGTAATTCACATTTGCCCGGGTCTTGCCAGGACCCTAACCAAACGCTGTCTTCCACAATCATATCACAGACTCTGTAATTCTTGCTACACCCTGGATCTCATGAGGACTGTTGTGGTTCATGCAGAGTTGGCAGCTTAGCACCACACAGCTGTTTGCTTGCTGCCCCTCCATGGGGAGGCAAAGAGGGGTAGAAGGGTGAATGAAAGAAAACTAATGAGTTGAAATACAGACAATTTAATAGGGAAAGCAAAAGCTGTGTGAACACGCAATGCAAAATATGGAATTCAGTCAACTCCTTCTCATCAGTGAGCAGGTGTTCAGCCGTTTCATAGAATCATTAAGGTTGGAAAAGACTTCTTAAAAATCAAGTCCAGCCATTAACCTAACATTGCCTGTTCCACCACTAAACTGTGTCCCTAAGCACAACATCTGCACTCCTTTTGAACTCTTCCAGGGATGGTTATTCCACTGCTTGCCTGGGTAGCCTGTTTCAATACTTGATAATCCTTTCAGTGAAATTTTTCCCAACATCCAATCTGAACCTTCCTTGACACATTTGTCCTATCACTTGTTACCTGAGAGAAGAAACTGACTCCGACATCACTACACTCCCAGGCTAAACAACCCCAGCTCCCTCAGCTGCTGCCCATCGGGCTTGTGCTCCAGACCCTTCCCCAGCTCTGTTGCCGTTCTCTGGACACACTCCATCACCTCAATGTCTTTCTTGTGTGAGGGGCCTAAAACTGAACACAGGATTCAAGGTGTGGCCTCACCAGTGCCAAGTACAGGGGGTTTTGTCACTTTCCTCATCCTGTTTGCCATAGTATTTCTGAGTTCCATTTAGAACACACGTTTCTAAATTTCACATTACCAGGAAAGCAGGACTTCATCATGCATAACCACTACTTGGGAAGACAAGCATCATAACTCTGAACTTCTCCCCTGCTTCCTCCTTCTTTTCCCAGATTTATTTCTGAGCATGGTGTCATGTGGTGTGAGTTATCCCTTTGGTTGATTCGGCTTGGCCCCTCCCAACTTCTTGTTCATCCCCAGCCTGCTTCTGGAAGTCAGCATTAGAAATAGAGAAGGCCTGAATGCTCTGCAGGTCTGTTCAGCAACAGCTAAAACATGGATGTGTTATCAACACTGTTTTGGTCACAAATCCAATCTACAGCACTGTAGGAGTTCCCTGTGAGGAAAGTTAGCTCCACCAGCTAAAACCAGCAGAAGAAATAGCAAATCATTTTAACACAGTCTCAAAAAAAAAATAAGACAATCCAGTACCTGGTTTCTCCTGCAATGCTGAGCTACCTTTTTTATCATACTCCACTTTCTGATAAGTAGAATATTATATAAATACCCAGTTGATCTTGGAAGAAGACTAGTTCTGCTTTAGATAAAGTTGCAATTTAATTATGCGTTATCATTTCAAATAGAAAAACATATTCTTCTAAATATTTTCCCTGTTTATGCCTATTGATGTGGAAATTGAGATATATTTATTTTTGTCAGTGTGACAGAAAATTTTATCCTTATGTGTGTGAATAATGTATATATTTAAAAAAAGAAAGAGGATACATTCCTGTATGCTGTCCTGGGACAAGAAGTTCTATATATTATTTTTATTGGACCTCACTTTTTTACTGAGATCTCTTGTATACTAGAAAGAGCACATGGATTACTTACTTGTCCACTTTTAATTATGTTCCCTTGTTCTACTTTTGCTTTATAAAGTTATGCTTTGTGGTATCTAATCAGACACACTTAATTTTGTAGCATTTAACTTCTCGTCTTTTGACCTCTTATTCTACCTTATTCTGAAATGAGTTTTCAGTAGGCTGTCAAATTCTATAATGATTGACTCTCTTTTTCTGTCAGTCACCTGATTGATTCGAATCTTTATAATGGTGAACAGTACTTTCTGTGGCATTAGAATGGAAATCCTCTAAAATTCCACAGGGAAGATAGGGAAAATAACACAGAAATCCATCTTGATTTATGGCGCTAGAATAGGCGTTGGACAAATGTCAAGTTCAGAGGTGTCTGCAAACTCAGCTGCTTCTCTGAAATTAGGAGTTAGCTGATAATACTGAGCATCTGATAAGCGTCTGTTTTCAGTTTTGTATGTTTAAAAAAGAGTTGTGGCTGGTTTAAGCAAACATAAGAAAAAATTTTCTTTCTGCCAGCTCACAGCAAGTATCCAAAACTCAGATGCTTTTCTGAAACTTCTGGCTTGAAAATAGGGCTGGAACTCATAGATACTGAGGTTTTTCCCACACGCGCAATTCCCATCATTTCTAGTCAATGTGAAGTTGGAAATACCGTGAGGAAAAAAGATCCTGATTTGCTTATACTGAAATGTTTACATTTCCTAATTATAATTAATACCAATTAAATCTAATACTTGCTGTGTTGTAACAAAAAACACTGAGAGTGTTATGGAGACTGACATTCTAAAATGCTAGAGGGGATAAACTGTACTTCTGCTGATGTCAGTGCTGGTTTGTATAACTGGATGTAATGTAGCCCAGTGCCTTCAACAGGGAATTAGGTGCCAGAAACTTTGGGTTCTGTTCCCAGTTTAGCTACTTTATATGTGATGCTAGCAGAGTTGGTTAATGTCCTTTTCAGAGAGCACCATCTTTTCTGGTACACAGAATGTTAAATAATGATTCTTGCTGGTTTTTTGTAGTGAAAGATAATCTTTGTCAAGTACTTTGTGAATCCCACATGAAAGACATCTTGTGTAAACTGTCTTAATGCTTCACTAGTTGTATTTGATATGCCTGTGCTTTTTGGGAAAGGGTTAGATTATTCTCAAAGTTGAAATAATCTTTAGTAAATCTAATTATATCATGTGCAACAAATTACATTAGTTTTCCTGTAGTATGGAGACCTACTAATTATTATGAATTAATATTCACTTACTGTATTTCCATTTAAATTACTGTATGGGGCTGTTGCAAAGATGTTCATAGTTATTTTCCATTTAAATTGCCATGATATGCAAGAAGGCCTTTTAAATCATGAAATTATTGTGTGTTCTGGAATGCTCTTTAATTCATTAAATTCTTGCTCAGAATTTCTTAGAAGAAAACTCCTCTTTTGATATGAAACTATCTCACACAAAAAAAATCAGAATAGTTATATGACTATGAGAAAGATGCAAAATACTCTATTTTGAAAAGGAGAGAAAAAAGATTTTGGTTACTGCAACTATGCAGCTCACTCGAAGGAATTATGGCCATTATGGCCATTAACCATTGGTGTTTTCCATAGTGTTTCTTATTCTCCTTGTGCATTCCCTCAAGAATAATACAAACCAGAAAGCAAATGACATACAGGATTAGGTGACTAATGTTAATTAAATTTATTTCTTATTTTGCGGCTTGACTATTTCATATTGTTTGTCCGTTTTAGTAAATGTAGAAACAAATAGCACAGATTCATGCAGGATCTTGCAAAATCTGTTTCCACATTCTTCTTCATTGGATCCAGGTCAGAAAGCATGTGAAAACTTTAATCTGGGCTTGGTTTCCTCCCTCATGTACTGGAATATGAAAATGAGAAAGTCTTTATGCTTCATAGCAGTTAGCATAGCAAGAGCATAGCTGCTTCTCTTCATTTCTCTAAGAGTAAAGCATCTTGGTGATGAAGACTGTGCTAGTACAGGAGTAGAACAGAGTCTGGGAAGCGAGTAGTCTGATGTCAAGACAGAACAGTTTTTGAAATTCATTAGTAGTGGAAAGCAAAGCTGTTTGGGAGAGGTGCGTGATACACTGGTGACCAAAGTAACAAGCCAGATGGAGAGGGAGGGATTTGTCAAATAAAGTAGTCATTGAGATTAATCCCAAAGAAGAAGAAATTGTCCTATGTTTAGAATTCTAGCCTAACATTTGGGAAACATTGGTTAGATTAATTGCTTTGCTACAACTGCTGGGTGTTGTATACTACACAAAAGGTCAACACTGTGCTATCTATGGGACTACGCAGTAGAAAAATAGTCGTAGACCAAACTAGTCACCACAGCAGTCTGTCAGGAGCTAGTGAATTTTTCAGACAAGCTTAGCAACCACATGGAAACAGTCCGCAAATCCGCTCTTAAATGCTGAGGGATTTCTTCTCAATAATTTTAGCCAGGCTGCAGTAGCTACCTGGGCATGCATCCAGTCCAATGCACTTTTGAATGTATTTCTGGTACAGAACAGGAGTTTTGATCCAGATATCCTCATTTGCCTGTTGAAGTGCACCACAGAGGATTGTTGAGGTAGTCCATTGGGAAAGAAAATAGGAAATTAATTGTATTAGGAAGGCCATTAAGGCTGGAGCTGAGAGTTGGGCTGTTCAGCCTGGAGAAGAGAAAGCTTTGGGGAGACCTTACAGCAGCCTTTCAGTATCTAAAGTGGGCTAGTGGAGAGCTGGAGAGGGACTTGCAACTAGGATATGCAGTGATAGAGCAAGGGGGAGTGGCTTTAAACTGAGAAAGTGTAGGTTTAGATTAGATATTAAGAAGAAGTTCTTTACAGTAAGGTTGGTGAGGCACAGGAACAATTTGTCCAGAGAAACTGTGGTTTGCCCCATCCCTGGAAGTGTTCAAGGCCAGGTTGGATGGGGCTCTGAACCACTTGGTCTACTTGTTCCAACCAGCCCCAAGGCAGCAGGGTTGGAACTAGATAATCTTTAGGGTCCCATTCAACCCAAACCATTCTATGATTCTATGATGAAAGCTAGCAGCTGGCCAACTTTGAGTTTCTTGTTCATCATTTCCTACTTGTTCCTCAGTATGTGAATATGTTTTTCTTGTGCTATAGGTGCTCATGCATGGTGATTTATGCTTCTCATTTAATAGCAGCTATTGTGTTAACCCTGGAAAAGCAGCATTTTATTAGTTTATAGTCCTGTACATATTTTGAGTGTAGGAGGATGATAGCATAGTTTATTATATTACAGGAAAAAAAGTACTTCCACTCAAAATTGCTGCTTTTCTCTCAAAGCAGTCTACGAAGTATAAAGCAAGGTGTTAATGTCATTTAGTAGTATTGAATCAGAAGTCAAGAATACTCCAAGACACCATTTTTTTCACTATACAATAATACTTCTTTTTTCTCTCTTACTGTCAACAGGATATACCTTTATATGTCTTAATACAGGCAAAGATTAGGAGGGAAATTACATTGGCACTTATTTCCTTTCATAGTGTGACAATATTATGTTGTTGTTTTTAAGACAGATAAAGAGATTCTATTTTAAGTTGTTACTCAAAGCAGTTTGGTAGAGCTTGTCTGTAATGACATCCCGAAATACCAGAAACTTCTGGGAACTATTTAAAATTCTTGCTTCTCTGCAATAAAATTACAGCTTTTCTCCCCAAGAAGAATATTAACGGAAAGAAAGATAAATATTCTAAAACTGTATATGAAATTAACTCAAATGCTTGTCTTCCCACTGGTGTTGTACTCCTCTGCTTGAATGTACATATTGGATTATGGTACTTGTGTTGCATTTTATTTGTAAAGCTCTTGAATGTCTTAATGCAGAACAAGTGAGGTAAGAAAATCAAGGATAATTTTTAAGAGCACTAAATTTCAGTAGCACCTGTCTGTTAAAATACCATGTGTAAACAACAGCAGAAGACCAATAGCACTTACAAGGTTCTTACAGTTGACCAGATTTTTCTTACCTGCAATTATGAAGCTGCCTCTGTCTACTAAACAATATATTTCTGTACAGATAACCATTCCTACAAAGCACAAGACTCTCTTCCAGATTGTGTGACTATCCACTCTGCATATCAAATACTGATTCTTCCTTTTGTGAATAAAATGTACAGATATGAAGACTTCTAACTTCAAAGCTTTATTTTCTGTTCTACTTATTGTAACTTCTTTTTCATTTAATTTGTTTTCACTGAGATGTTTTATTATCTCTGCCACACATATGCAGTTCTCACATTAAACAGTGTGGGAGGATATTTATGTCCAGCGTCAAACATGAAAAATATGTCATATTTCCTTGCAGTGATAATGTTTGCTTAAAACTTTTTATGCTTCCCAGCAATGACTTTACAGACCAGGCAAAGTTTGTGTTTAGATCTGGAACTCTGTTTTATATGCCAGGAGCAGAATTACTTTAATCTTTCAAACTGTTTGTGACAGACATAACTGTTTTCATCACTCAAAGATCGTCATATTTAAACAGATGAAAGAGTGATTTACATAAATTGGCATGAGTCTGCAAAGCAGAGAACCTTATTGCTGTGGTACTCTGGGATTGTATAGTTAGACAATAGCCTCAGTCCATAAGATACCAAATAGGTTGTCCTGGAATGTGATTGCATCCATATGCCTCCTAAGTAATGCAATATTGACAATGAGCTGATTCAAAGAACAAGAATTTGCTCTGAAATTAATATTTTCTCCTGCACTACCAGAAGAATTATCAACATCAAGGTCCTGAAAATTGGTGTTAATTACAGCTATGACTTTTCAGGAAACTTTCAATTTATTGTTTTTGAAACAGATATACATCGAATTGCTATAACCAGTTTCACTATATCATTACTTACCATAGAAATTTGAAGGTTACACTCTATTATAATGTGTAATATGAATGTAATTTAGAAGAACTGGTAACTGAAAATGCAGTGTCATCTTCTCTTAGAAGACAAGGAGGGAATCTCTTATAGAAAACAGTTCCTTCCAACTTCCTTTCAATTTGATTGTATTATACTGAATTACCATGGCTGTTACAAAGTCACTGGCATGTCATTGGTAGAGAAGGATTTCCTATTAATAGCGACTAAGTGACATAATGAATGTTAGTGTTAATACCCTTGATTTAATACAAAAAATGATGTATATGATGATAATTATAAAATCTATTTCTAGAATTACTGATGCCTTTCTATAACCACAATCAGCTATCTGGAGTTCAATGTCCTCTTTAAGTGCTCATTGTAACCTCTAATTTCTGTTCAATTCCACTGGATTTCTTCCATCTTCTATATCATAGACTTAGAGGTAAACAAAACTGTAGGTTATGTATGTTGGCTTTTCACAGGGGTCCTATCAGACTTTTCTTTTAGTCCAGCTGCTTTTTTTCACTATATTCTTAGGAATTTCCTGCTTGGTTTCCTATTTATCTTCTTTTCTTTTTGTGTCTTCATGTGCTGATATTCAAAGTCAGTGAACTATTAGAATTTAAATCTGTGTCAAAGCTTCGTGGCAGGAAATAAAGATGCTCACTGATTCATTACTTTAGATTATATAACATATGAGCAGTTGTTTACATATATGGAAGAGACTACTGCAAGGAAAGAGCACAGTCAAGAATTGGAAAGGACTGGGTAGAAGAGATTCATGCACTTAAATAATGAAAGGCCCAAACACACTTGGTCTCAAGAGACCCCAGTACCTAACCTCACACTGGTCTCTGTTACCTTATGTGTGTCCCCTGTGCTCTGTAGTTTCACGCCATTAAGCCTGGAAATATCCTTCAGTGCACCATATAATACAAACTGATTATGACAATAACATGCTTAATCTGGTATGCAATTACATGGAAATTCTCTGTAGACTTTTGTAACTTTGGTATGCTAATACTTTTTCTCAATTATTTTTTTGAATTTCATTCCAAATATAAAAAATATCGCCAATAATTTTATGATACTTCTGAAAAAATTTTAAAGTTGCCATTTTAAATATTTGATGTAAAGAATATTCTGTGGTTATAGATGCAGATGAACCAAATTCCAAAGCAAGCACATGAATATCCTGTTTTAATGCTTTTGAGCATGATTGATGAAAATACTAGATGCTAAAAATTTCATCAAGAAATTGAAGCACTCTGGATTAGATTCTCTTATGGTCTAAACTCCAATTTCCATTTGAAGCAATAAGAACAGGTAAAACCTGCAGTCTTGTTGAACAGGATGTAGCAGAACCATTGTTTTGAGAGCAACAATAACAATCACAATGTTCATAGAGCAGTTAGAAATTTCAAGCTAGTTAAAGGACAAAGCACCAGGTTGCTACTAAGCTCTCAAAATTGAAGAATGACAGAGTAAAACCATATGGATAATACAGTGTTGTGAGATTACAGCTGTGATTAAAGACAGACTTCTCCTAAATGTAAAAAAAAAAAGTCTGATTTCAGGTCATCATTCAACCTTTCCTGCAACTTCTCTGATATCTTTGTGTCTAAATACTTCAGATGCCAGGGCAAGATATTTTAAAATTTACCTTTGTCCTGTGAAGAGCCTTTACCATGCTGCTTTTGAATACCTTGACTGAGGTGGGGAAATCAGAAGTTTTATTTCTCTTAAGAGATGTATGTATGAAATTTATTGGAACAGTACTTCTTTCATGGCATGTAAATCAATTCAAACTTTTTAGCATCAGAATTTTTCAGCTATCTAAACGTTGTCTCAAGTCAACCATTTTGAAAGTGTCAAAAATACTTTTAAAGGACTTCAGCTTCTGAACAGTGTATTTTAGGATATAACTGTTTGTACAAAGCGTGTGTATGTAGTCTTTCATCTTGGGTCATCTTTCAGTCTTATGGTGTGAAAGTTCCCTCCACAAAGTGTTCCCATCTCTGGAACAGAAAGTGGTGTTACAGAGGTTTCTGGTGCCTTAGGACAGGCAGGGATACCTGACTAGACACAACAGTGTATCTTCTGTGGCCAAGCAGAAATCTTCAAACATTAAAGAATATAATGCTAGAAGGAAAAACTGCTCTATAAAATGTGTTTGATTTGATTATCTGTGGAGTTATCAGTACAGTTTATCAGTAAATGTTTACAGTGTGTTTCCTTCACTTCAATTTTACACAAAAGGCTTGACCCACCATTGACTTGAAGTGAAACTGGATAGGGCATATGTTAAAGATTATTAAGCTTTGCACATCAGGAATTCTTTCCTTGCATGTAATTGGGCAGTTCCTAGGACAGAGAATCCCCAGGTTTAGTTAGGAGAGCTGATTCTATAATGTCTATTTGAAATAATGGTAGGGGAATTTTGACTGTTCTTCCTTTTAAATTCCAGTAATTTTTCATTGTAATGTAATTTGATATTGGTTTGGTTTTGTCATGAATGAAGTAAATTTTCTCAGGATTTAAAATTTGTTTTCAAATTTAAAAAATATTGCCAATAATTTTATGATATTTCTGAAAATGTTTTAAAGTAAGTTGCCTTTTAAATATTTCATGTAAAGAATGTTCTGTGGTTATTGATGCAGATGAACCAAATTCCAAAGTATATTATTACTTTTACCTGCATATGATTTTTTAACTTTTTTTTTAAGTTGAGTCAAGACTTTCTTGTTCTAATAGAGAAAAAAACTAGGAGGAATTAAGCTTATTTTGACTGTTTTATTACAGCAGAATGATTTTAGATGCAAATTATTTGTGTTAATTATCTTTCTCAGAAATTGTTTCTATGGGGTTTAATAGACAATGTCAAATCAAAGTGGTAGTCAAACTTTAACTATAAGTACAATATATTTAACTCTTCTGTTAATAGGAAGGTTGGGATTGTCTTTTGCACAGATGTACTGTTATTATTGAGTAAAGACCATTTCCAAGAGATAGGAGGTATCTCATAAAACACTAAGGTAATAATAAAGGCCTAGAGGTACAGCGAAGCAGAAAGTCTGCAGTGATGTGCTGAGCTGGTGCGCTCACATTCCCTGGTCTTGTCTAATACTCGTATCCTCTTCTTTCCTTTTATGTGAGGATAAATGTAAGCATTTAAAAACATTTATATACACTGCAGGGAAAAAATTCCAGATGCTCCCAACATAGAGTTCAACAGAAAATAATCAAGCTGTAAAACACCAAAACAGATCAGGTAGATGCAGTAATAACTCTTGTTATTTCCCAGTCTTAAATTAAGCTAACATGAGATATTTATTTTGTATACACTCTCATTTCTCTCATCAGAGTTGTATCTGAGTACTTTCAAGGAATGAATTAAATGACCTGACTAATGTGTTACACATGCTTTACTTTTCCCAAGGTCCTTCCCCCATAAGGACAATAGCAGGTTTGTAGGTTTTTATTTAGAAATTGAGAGATCCTGTTTTCAAATATATTCTTCTATGTGTTTATCACAAAGACAAGCTCAGAAAAATATCAATGCCTTGTATTTGAATGCAGTTTGATGTTTCTTGTAGAAAAATCATTAAAAAGAATCCTAAAAAAATACTTTTTAATTTTACTTAGTATACTGTATTATATGTAAAGTATAATACTTTAGTATCCTGTATTTTATTTGTGGTAAGAAGGAGAAATATTCCAGGTCCAAGTTTCCCTCGTTTTTATATTTTATTTCAAATTACAGGCTTTTCAGACTAGTAGCTAGATAAATTTTCCTACATAAATCAAAGTTCTAGAAAATCTTTTAGTTAAAAACAAGAATTAATGCATTGGAAGTGTGAAATAATTTGACAAATATTTTTGATTTTGTAGGGGAAATTACAATATTTTTGTTTGAGAAAGTATTGAGCCTATAAGTATTTTTAACTATTGGTCGTAACTATTTTTTAGAATGTATGTAGTCCAACAGAAGGGATTTTTCTGTTGTTGTTTTCTTTAATTAGAAGTTAAATAAGACACACATGCCTTTTCATGAAAGCATACGTGATTTTTGAGCAATATATTTCCTTTATTTTTGTACTTGTTTCTTGTTTAATTCTACCTCTTGGTACTTTGTGTTTCTCAAGCTGAATCTTAGGGTTTTATACTAAATATAAATCTTCATAAACAGTACCGCTGTTGGTCAAAAATATAGAATTTTATTGAAAGAGTTTTACTTTCTTGTTTAATGCATATGATGTTTTTTCTTAAACAAGATCCTGCTAGATGTTCTTCAAATTCAGTTTTGATTCAGGTGTTAAGAAGACTACACTGAACTTCAGAGGCCAAACTATATCAGATTTAGTGATATTAATAGAAAAATGTGGGGAAGTTTGCTGTGTATCTTCTAATAATTGATCTAAAATTTCATAAGACATTTTCAAAAAAAAAGGGGTGTTTATTTGACTCATTTCACGTCACTAAAATGCAGTTACAGATACTAAAAAAATTGGCAAAATCTACCTTAATATTTCACCTTACTTTTAAATGTGAATATCCAATATCAATACATAGATTTAATTTGATTTTCATTTTTATTTTATTTACCCTTAAATATGGGTAGCTGTGTATTTGAAAATCTGTACTGTCTATATGGCTGAACAAAAAGGGGAAGGTGACTGTCATACTTCCAAGCAACACATTTTTAGAAGGTCAAAATGATTAAATTCATTCTCAAAAATGTAGTTTTTCTGTTCATGCTTTTTATTGACAGTCTTTGTTTCTTAAAGAAACTTCATTGCTATTTTTCTGTTTAAAGAGAAACATAGCAAAGAAACAGATGTGTCCCGTATAAAATATGCAATAAATCTTGTCTCACAAATTCTTTGCTCTGAACTTTCTGACAGAAACTGTCAAATATCCACTTTAATTCTAGTATAAAATGTTCACTTTGTGTCATGGCGCCAACCACCATATGCTGGAATAAAGTCAGTAACCAGCAATAAAAAAGGCAACATACGCACCTTTGAAACAGTACAAGCAATCAACAGTGAGAAAGGTCTATATAAATCTATGGAGAATTAATCTCAGCTTTGCCACTATCCTGCTGTGCATTTACAATGAGACTTTGCTCCCGACCACCAGAAGTGGCTAACTTTGCAGGAGGAGTGTATCCTAATGAGGGGAAAATGTAGGGAAAACAAAGCAGCAGCTTTTAACCCCCCCACCCCCAACGTTTGGATCACCTAGAAGAGCATGTCCTAGTGCGTTCAAACATGTGGGGCCACTACACGCCACGGATTGCTGTACTTTAGCTGATCATGTGAAACCAATCTTGACTGAGCTCAATCAGCAAAAATAACTTGAGCTTCATAAATCATTGTTATCATTCCACAGGAGGAGGCATTGCTGTGGATTTTCTCTCCTCAAACTTTTCAGGCCGCAAATTTCAAAGCTTTTCTTAAATTAGTTTCATTATATTTCTATAATTGTTCATTCTTTACCCACCAGATTAGCAGTTGGTTCACCATCAAGTTTATTTTTTCTTTAATTTAAATATTCTTTTTTTTTTTTGAGATGACCTCCTGCTTCTTACTGACTTTGAATAATCATTCAACTATTTAAAAACATTGTCCTTGGTATAATAATGGGCCAATCTTTAAAATTTTTACTTCTGCTTACAAATAGAGATTGTAGTTACAGATAATCTGGATAGTTAGTTTTCCCAGACACAGAACAGATTGGATTTAACCTTGGTCTGTTTGAAAGGATTAGAACTAATTTTTCAGTTCTGTAAACTCTTTTAGATACATTTAGTCAGAGATAAATCTTGAAATTAAAACACAACATTATAAGAGTTTATTAGAAAGAAAGTAGAATTAGAATATGTATCTTTCTAGTGTTTAAGTACTAACATGCTTTAAAAAATATTTATTATCTGGAAGCCCAAGAGTGCAAGAATGAGGGATTAATGTCTTGGTTACATTTTAACAGAATGGAGTTTCAAATAATTTAATTGAATAAATAAAATTGAAAAATGTAATCCTAATTTTTGTTTTGTAATTGATGCCTCTAGAATACAGGAACTAAGACTAGCGTTAGTCCTAGTTTTAATGAAAAAATTACCCTTTTGTATGGAAGCTAATTTTCTTTTAGTTTAAAAGTCTTCTTTCACAAAATACAATAGAAGCGTCATACTAAGAAACATACATTTTAAGAAATAGAGGAGTTTATGAAAATAAATATAATTTCTTTTTCTTCATAGTTAGTTTTAATGTTCTGGTAAAATGACCTTCAGCACTTTGTTCTGGCACATTTATAGACAGCATTATCACTTTTAAAAGAAAGCATAATTTCCTAGGTTTTTTATTACCTATGATAATAAACACTTTCTTGAATGTGTTGCTTGAGCATGTTCTGCTGGTGTTGTGTGTCTCTCTGTGTGTGCAAGTGTCGGTAATGTGTAATGTTTTTGTAACATTAAAAATACCGAATCTAATATTTAACAATTTCTATGTAGTAAACGTTAATTATTTCTTGACGCATACCTAAGATACAGGTTGATAACTTATATTCCTGATAACTTGTGGGATACTTGTTTGTTAAGCAGCTTTCCCAGACTGAACAGAGACTCTTTGTACTGTATGAACATTTGTACGTTTTCATCATTGGATGTGGGTTTCTTAGTTAAAAACAACTTTTGTACCACTGCAGAGGAAAATAAACTTGTGAGAACTGTTTCAGGGAAGGGTGATTAAGACCTCATGGCAGCAAGTGTTCTGAAGATTGTTTTGAAAGGGTTTAAGATATTTGTACCAGTAAAAATGTGTAAAAAAATGGCATAGTCAAATTCCATGTTAAAACCGTGATATTTTTTAATTTAAAGAAGAGATAAAAGAAACAAGGCATATGTGATCACACTGCTTGTTGATTATTGCCCTGCCAATAATTTTTAATGCATTGTCCAATTTTGACCAAATGTGACGGGGTTAGAGATCCTGAGATATTAAGCTCTTAAAATCTCAATAAAAATATGTGGCTAAATAGACAAGAGTGACCCTATTAGCCTTCCAGGGAGAGAAGGGCTGTATCATGAACTCACCCCTTAATTAAACATTAATGAATCCATCTGGGAACTAACTAAAGTACAGACCCACAGTAGACCCAAGTTTCATTGATTCCATTCTCCCAGACCTTCTTGTTTAAATGACAGCATAGAAGAAAAATCTCTTCATGGGCATGGGATTGTTTCATTTGGGGATTTTTCGCATTGTAATATGCTGTAATAGAAAACTATATTAGTCATACAATTAAATACTTACACAGAATTTCCAGGCTCTCTGTTGAATTCCCTGAGTTCTTAAAGCCTACCAATTAGAAGTTAGTAACTAGCTAAAGACAGTTTATCAAGTAATACATACTAGAAAATTATCTGCTAGGAAGCTGTGTATAGAACATACAATTTTTTTCATTAGTTCTAAAATAAAAAATTTTTATAAGACAAAAAAGCTCCAGTATGAGAATGGTAGACTGTAGCTATGTGAAATTATCTGCACTCATGTTTTTTTCAAATTTGAAATTTAATACAGTACAACAAAAAAAACAAAACAGAAAAATTTTTACACTGTATGTATTCTCTCATGTTTTCTATGTGGATATATGAAATCAACTAAGTAATAAGAATTCTTTTGTTTAGAACTAAAAAGTAATACTTTTTCTCAAAATACGGGGTTATATTAGAAGTAACTCAATATAATAATGTAGAAGTAGGAGAAAATTCAGGTTTTATGTATAGCTCTAGACAGATAGATGTTTCTTGAGATTATCTCTTCCTAGATGAGGATACACAACTCCTCTAGAATTTTTGAAACATCATAATTTTAGAAAAATTTGAAGATTATTCAGAAAACTTAATAATTAGAATTAAAAGTATACATATCTGAAATTGCAAAAGTCGTTTTACTGTGAGTACCTAATTTCTGAGAACTTTTGTACTCTGTTGCTATATTCTTTATTATACAATATGTTTGCAAAAACTAAAACAGTTCTAAAATTAGATTCAGTCTGTGTGAAATTAAAAGCTTCATCCTAGTAGCATATGACACTAAATTAGAAATGGAATTTAAATGTCTTTAACAATTCCAAGCCCCCAATTTTCATATTGAGCACCAGACTCACTCGTTAGCCAAACCATGTTTTTGAAAAGCTATGTATTCCAGTTTGATAATGAAAAAAAAAAGGAAAGACAATCCATTTTCTGATTTTACATTCTTTTGCATTCATATGTGGGTTTTTGTGAATACTTGTTTATTTGCACTTGACATTTTGTTAATTTGTTTAAAAGATGCTATTAATTTTATTTCCATTCCTTTAAAATTCACATTTCAAGAAAGCAGATTCTGGCAGTGTCAGATATTGAAATAGAAATTCACATGTTATATAATATAAATTAATTTATAACATTTGTGATGTATTCTATTCATGGCCTTTTATGTAGAGCCCAGTCTTTTTCTAGACAGTGAGATTGCGCTAAGAATAAAAAGATTAAATGGGTGTTGATGATACTTATGAGCGCTTTTATGAATTGTTAGCTACATGCCGTTGGCTTTGCAATCATCAGCTGAAACAGTAAAGTTTCATACTGTATTGTAAACTACAGATTGTTTAACATGCTGAATCAAGTTGTTGGACGCCTTGATAATAAGAAAAAATTAACTATAGTCTTGATTATGTATATAAACAGACCAAATTATCCAATTTGTCTAAATCTCAGGATTCTTCTCTGTGGCTATATGATTAGTCTGTATGGCTGTGTGTTGTTGTACTGAGTCCAGCTGGGATGGAGTTAATATTCTTCGTAGCAGCCGGTGCAGGGATGTGTTTTGGATCTGTGGCCAAAACAGTGTTGATAGCACAGGAGTGTTTTGGCTGTTGTTGAGCAGAACTTGCACACATTGTCAAGGCTTTCTCTTTGTCTCACTCTGTCCCCTCAGTGATAGGCCAGGGTGGGCAAGAATTGGAAGGGGTCACAACCTGAATAGCTGACTCAAACTCAGCATTCCATGCATGTAATGTCATGGTCAGCAATGAAAAAGGAGGGGAAAGGATTTGGGGAGAGGTAGTATTGCTCCAAAAATGGCTAGGCATCACTCTGCCTGTGGGAGGTGGTGAGAGATTGCCCTTGGTTTTTTTTCTTCCCCTTTCCTTCATGTATTGACGTGTTTATCTTGACCCATAAGTTTTTCTCACTTTCGCTCTTCCTATTCTCTCCTCTATCCAATTGAGAAGGAAGGAGGAGAAGTGAGTGAGTGGTTGGGTGGTGCATAGCTACTGGCCACAGTCGATGATTCTAAAATAGCAACCCTTGGGAAAGGGTTTTGGATTGCTAAACCCAAGGGTTTAGATTGCTCGTGATAGTTCTTTGCAGCTCAAAGAAATGCCATGTGCTAGCAAGTGCATCCCTATGAAAATTTTGTTTTCCATGCTAGTGCTTGTAGGCCAGTATGTCTTGAGTCAAGGATTTCCTGAAAATTAAATCTGTTCAAAAACTTTCAGTTTTAACAGATCTGTTGAAATCAAAACCAAAGAAGGCTTATTTTATCCCACTCTAATCCTGCTGGTCGTTGTACTGCTATGGTTTAGTATGCTAGTAGTTTGAACATGTCAAGAATTTTGTTCAGGAACAGAAAAACTGTAACTGTAGAGCTTTTGATGATTCTCTGTAGTAATTTTGCCCACCTAGGACACCTTTGAACTTTTTCTTCCACCCTCCAAAGTCCCTAATTAAACATGGTTGTTAAAAAATTTCTCTTGGATAACAATTGTACTTGAGGGTGGAAATAGATCTTAGTACACTTCTAGCCTGGGAGCCTTCTGGGTTCAATTTCTGATACCCAAATATATCAGCAATGATAATATCTAAGAGATTTGGATCTCTCTTTTCAAGTGGTGGTGAGTCTTCGTGCTTTACAAAGACCGAGAAAATAAGGTCAATTGTCACTTGTTCTTCTAACTTGATAGTGTCATAGAATGTGATGTTTCTCGCTTTGGGAAAAGAGAACCCCCCTGAACCTCTCTGGGGATATACTTTTCTTCCTCAGCCATTAAATCATGGATTAGTATGTTTCTAGGATGGGGTTCATGTTTTGACTACATTTCAACATGCCAACCTAAGAGATTTTAGTTTTGACTAATGAGGAAGATGGGTTCCTGTGAGACTAGAAATGTCATAATAACCTTTTGTCACTGTTTTAACAGTCTCTGTCCAGGCTTTATAAAGTTCCAAGAGGAATGTCAGTAGGGGTTTTGTTTTGGTTGGTTGGTTTTGTTGTTTGCTTTGAAGGTTGAGTTTTGGTTGGGGTTTTTTTTGGTCTGTGTCTTATCACAGATTCTGTCTTAATCTTATCTGTGATTGATTGGAAGACGTGAGTCAGAAAAGACATATTTCCTTCCTCAAGGCAAAAAAAAAATCAAATTCCTTGTTTTAGAGTGGTGCTTTTCCTATGCAGTAAACACGATACTTTACAAAGCAGTCTCTTAAAGTTCTTAAAGCATGTATTTTTGAATCACAGGAATTCAGCCTTGGAATATAAAATTAAGAGTTCTGATGTCTCCATCCTAACTGCTAGTTGCTAAAGTTTTCTTGTAATTTTGAAGATTGTCACCTCTCAAAAATGCTTAGAAAATTTGTAAAAACTTTATGCACCAGATCTTTCAATTCTGAAAGTAGTAAGATTGTAATGTGTCCAACTAAATCAGTACACTCATGTGAATTATCCTTCTTACACACATTCATATATTTAAGGTCAGAGAGAAATACCAGAAAATTTATTCAGTCAGACTCAATGAGTGTTAAAATTATCACTAGAGGGGCAGAAGTAACTGTGAGATTTTTGTGTAGTTGTGGCTACCCATTTTTCTTTCTCTGTGTTCCCCTCTTAGTGCATCATCATTGTCTGTTTGCCTCTTTTAGTTACTGACCTTCTCTGATTTTCAGTCTGTGCTGCTATCCAGTATTTTCTTTCCTTTGTTCTTTAGAGATCTATTTCATCGTAGCCTGATGCATGAAGAGGTATTGGTTCTGTTGTAACTGGAAGCTGCTGTGCATACATTAGACCTGTTAAAATGTATTTTCCGTTAATTTCTCATTTTCAATATAGTGTTTCACGTACTCTTCCATCCTCAGCAAGTAGAATACGTGGAAAAAATAAATTGGGGGGTTTTTTTACCATTTCCCTCTAGTACTACTTCACTTTTTAAACTGTTACAGGATCATGAATCTTCATGCTGACTTCTGCACTTCAGTAAAAGGAAGTCATCACAAATATCTGATTCTTAAGGCAAATTCATAAGATCATAGTCCATTTATTCTCTTATTCTTTGAGCTAGATACAAATAACAAGATGAGTAAGACTAGTGGCTGTTCTTCAGAGCCTTTAGCTGTATTACAAATGACTTAACAGCAAATTAGAACCGTGTATTTTGTAAACACCAGTTTTCCTTTCAGAGCTCTTGTCTGTAAAAAGACACAGAAATTCTTAATTGTTCCTGGCTTTCATATCTGTATTCAAAGATGTTATATTGACTAAGATGGTCTGCTTCTTATCTGATCATAATATCAGGATCTGATACTTTATTCAGGATATGGACTAATCCAAACAATAGAGCATATTAAGAACTTGCATTTAGAAGTGAGGCCAGATGGCAAACTTTATATGGGACAATTCCCTGTAATTGTCAAGCCTGTTGACTCCAAGGCCAGAGAGAAGGGTGTCTCCATACGAAATGCAGCTTATGGGAAGTAATTTTGAAGGACCTCGATGTAATCTGTATACATGTAAAGTAGAACATCTACAGCTACATCCTGAGAAGTTGGTGCAGTATGATTGAGTCAGCAGACCAAAGCAGCTGAGGCTCAAGCCAGTGTGTTTACAGTAGAGATTTAAACTTTGAGTTAGATTTAATCTGAGGTGAACATCTCTACCTCATGTGTTCAAAGCTGTCTGAAGGCTCAAATGTTACTTTGGTCCTTTTGTCCCTTTTAAGTATTGGAATGCATTTGCTGTGGAGCTTCCTGTTTAGTTTCCTCCTAATAGAAATCAGTTTACAAGCACCAAAACTTACCTGCAAACCAAATCAATGCTTAATAAAAGGGGACAGTGAGGAAATTTGCTTCATAAGCATCCTAATCAAAAAGCTCATGCCAATAGACACCGTATTTCAACGTTCACTGCAGTCAGGTTTTCTCTGATACAAGAGAGTGGTACCAGGTGTCCATTTCAAAACAAGCAAAATGTGCTGCACATAGTTGGGTTATAGAACACTTACCACAGCAGGTTGTGGAAGTTAAAAACCTTATAAAAGCTTGAGCAAAGAATGAGCAAGTTCGTGGGAGAATCCATTGAGAATGACATTACAATGACGTTCCATGCAGGAAACGTTTTGTCTGAACTACAGAATCCCAGAGGCAGAGAGAACACTCAGGGGAAGTGTGTTTGTCCTCGTCCATAACTATAACTGAGCACCTGCTTCAGTGCCTGCCAGGGGCAGGGTATTAGGCTGGATGAATCCCTGTGCCAGTCTGATACGGCTGTTAATATATTCTTAACTTGGTGAAACTGAAATCAAACACGTTATCTAAGGGTGAAAGGATTACATGATTCCACTTCTGCAAAAAGCAAATCCTACACAAGCAAATGTGGTGTTGCTAGAGAAATAAAAGGAAATAAGTTCTTTTCTTTATGTGATTCATTTTAATTGCCTTCAGTAATTCCACAAATTAAGACAGGGATTGATATCTTGACTGTGAGGCTTTGAAGACTCTGCTGAGGAAAATACATGGTTTGATGGAAACCTATACTGACAACACTGATTGTGTTAGCCATTGCTGGTTGTGGAGGGGGAGAAAAAGAGCAGGATATTACAAATTTTAAGTGGAAAATTAGCTAGAAATTTTATGGAAGATAAGAGAATTGCTATGGTTTCTTGTCGTGCACATTACAGAATTTGTTATATGGAGTTGTCCATTTAATTTCTTAACAAGTCTCAACATCTAAGTTTCAAATAAATACTTTTAAACAATTCCTGGGTGGATGTGTTTACAGTTAAAAATACGGAAAATACTGCTTGCCATGTAATACAGGTATTTTCTTCCTCCCTCTTTCCCTTTTATTGGTACACAAATACGCACACTGTTATATTAATGTAAACTTCGTGTGTTTCTTCCTAAAAGTCACACCTTTTTTCTTTACTTTGTATAAAAATTTAAAACTTCTTTCCGCTGTCTTTCCTTATCCTGTTCTTGCAAGATCAAAAAACAGTAAATCAAGTCTTGCCACCTACCTATCAATGTATAAATATGTTGTCCTTGTTAGTTATTGTGTTTCATGTGCAGGGACCTGAAGATACTGTTTCTATGTAGCTGGGAATGTAGCTATGTTGGGAAATTTGCCTTACTTAATTTTCCATCTCCTTGGAAACCAGAAATAAATTATTAATGTAATAATGAATTGAACAGTTTTATAAACAGTTCAGCTTATGTAGTTAATTTTATATCATTATGAATCATTAGAATTCCAACCTATGTTTTCTACTTTTAATGGTATAAAATGGAAATAATGAATTAAGTATATTGGGTTAACTTTAGGCAAATTTTTGGGGTCCTGAGATGAATGCAATAAATCAGAGCTGCCCTATGTATTTCACTTGCAGCTGTCTTGCCACCAAGATTGGAGGTGGAGAACTTAATGGTATAGAATTGATTGCTTTCCTTGCAGAGGGCACACAACATTGTTTCTGGCTATTGCCGTCTTGAAATAATAGGAATAAATATCTCCCACACAATTACCCAATGTAGGGAAACATATGAGTTGAAATTAAATTGTTTTGTTAGCAGCAAATGTGCTGAAGCAATCAATTTTGATTTTTGTTTTAAACTATCATAGTACAAACCTCTTTGTCAGTAGTCATATAATGAATTTGAGTCATTCAGGACCAATTCCTCGATGGCCTTGTCTGTGAACTCAAGTTTGTAACTGTATTTCAGCCAGGCACTCCTGTAGACTGAGAGACAAAAAGATGAAGTTTTGTATCTTTGTATAAAAAAGTGTCTGAATTCTGTTTATATTAACATTACCACTTACAGGATTATTTTAATGTGGAGTAGAAATAAGTTTTCCACAATAGTATTTTTTATATACATCGTATTCTGCTGGAGCTGAAGTTGCACCTCTGTATTAAGAAGACTCGATCAACAAAAACTAGTGGTTTTGCTTTGAGTATCCAGGTCAGGAAACATTTTCAATAGTAGAGAATGCCTGTCTTTTGAAAATCAAATCCTTTAAAGCAGTTCATGTGAGGATTCTGTAACAGAAGGGCTCAGATTCACTAACTGTATTTCAAACTCTTGGCTGATTTTTCAAAAAAAATCATGTACGTGCCATACATTTAAAACCTAGTACATGTGTTTTCACTTTTCAGCTTACAGAACAAAATGTGATAGCTCTATGGAAGAGCTGGTGTTAACTATGTTTGGTACCTGTTCAATTCCAGTTGAACTTCCAATTATTTGTGCTGCAGAAACAGGTTTAAATTTGTAAGTTCTGGCCTACAACAATAAAGAAACAAACACAACTTAATGATTTTCTTTTTAAAAAATCTGAAAGTGAAGTTTAATTATTTACATTTTGTTCGATAAAGGCCTAACACTATGTATTATAATACAGATTTTAAATTACTTTTCAAATCCAATACACTTTATTGGTACACTAGAACCATTCATTATATACAAGAAATAAATAAAAATTGAAAATTAGCAAGTGTTTACCACTTTTATTATACTTAGTATACAAACTGTGCAGTTTTGAAAATAAGAGATTGTTTCATCTGTGGGATCTCTGAAACAGTAAGATGGTAATTTGTGCCTTTAAAATGTTTTTTGTTGGCAGCTAAAGAAGAACGGAAAAAAGAAGAGATCAGTTTGGAAAACGCTCAAAAATGGTAAGGTTTTTGTGTTTTCTAACAGTTTGTTTTGGTCAAAGATATTATTGAACTTAGGAATTATATTAAATGGCAAAGGGATCTGTATTTCAAAGAAGTAATATGTTTTCTGAAAAACTCATGTAATCTTCCAGGAAAAACTTCATTTGAGTTTTTATCCAACAGTGTACTGTTTGAGGTTTTAATTACTATCAGCATTGAACTGAATGGAGGTTTCACACAGTAAATAAATAACTGATTAACTACTTTATGACGTAAAAATGTGTTTCATCATCACTGAACATTTTCAGCACTTAGCATTCAGTATAGCATTCAGTTGCCTAAGAAAGCATTGAAATCCTAATGTTTTTATTGCCTGAATGTCTGTGCCTCACTTAGGCCAAAGGAGTCAAAGTATGGAAAATGATTAATTGATTAATAGATGGAGAGTAAAATATTCAATAAGTTAATATTACTAATACTTTTTGTTTACCAAATTATAGTTTTGTGAGAGTGAAGCATCCATCTTAGCTATGGACCTGCTATAAATAAACTGATTTTTAATTTGCTATTAATATTTTTTCTTCCTGGTCACTAAAGGCAGATCTGTGGTAATCTGGATTTTAACTGTACTTTTCTCAGCCCATAGTCACTCCACCTGGGACACCTACGTTAGTTTTCCTAGGCAATCAGGAAAAGGGAGATAGGCACTTCCCAAATGCAGTTCAGGTCTTAGGTGAACTGTTCCCATTTGCCTGCAGAAGATGCCTAAATTGGCTGAACAACTGGATGATGTCAGCTGGGGCTTTACCTCCTCATTTCAAGAGTGTCTGACTGGTTCAACTTAGCTACAAACCTAACTTTTTTGGCACAGGGCTCCTTCATATTCTACTTGCTTTGTAGCCTTTCTAGAGTAGAATAGACTCCCCAGGGTATGGAGCTGCACCTAATTTGCAGTTTACTTAGGGAATTAGTTGTCCAACACAGAGTTTGGGTTTTTTAATTGCTAACTAAACATTCAGTATTTTAAATTACTACTTTGGAAAGGCAGAAAGTAGCCCAGGAAACCAGATTAAGGTGGATGAAAGCAAAGGAATACTCCTGGGGTCTAGGCTGACAAAGAAAGGAAGAGAGGATGAGAAGTGTTAGATGAAGGCAGTCTAGAGAGACTGTGCAGGATTTCAGGATCCCACCTCTGTACACTCCTGCTGGGATGGGGATGGTGAAGGGTTCTGTTAGGAAGAAGAGAGCACAATGTTCCTGGGGCTTCTGTTACATAAGGGAAACCTGAGAAGAGTTTCTGTTCTTGCTGCTCTTGGCTCAGCTATCCCAGTCAGAGTGCTATAAACAGCTGAGGAGTATTTGACCCAAGTGAATGTAATGCAAATTATATTGCCCAGTAGACAATAAATGGTTTTAACCATGTAATTATTACTAACATATTTTAGTATTTTTAGAGTTTGAAAACCAAAATGTTTTACACAGATATTTAAAGCCATATTAGATTTATTTACTTATTTACTTATTTATTTATTTTTCTCCTCATACTGTCACCACAAGACCCTTTAACTCTGAATATTATGGCCTTATACACACGTATTTCATTGTGATTCTTTAAATATGGGTCATCAGTTAACTTGAAATATAGTTAAATGTTTCATGCAAAACCTATGTAATAAATGTAAAAGGTTAAAGGTTATCACATATGAGGATTAAAAAAACTATTACATTAATTGCTCACCTTGAACAATATGAGATATTCTTCAGCATGGTCTAGAATCTGTTTCTATCTTTAAAGTATCAAAGAGAAAAACCCAGAGCATATTGGCTCTTGTGGCTAAAATCCAGGCTTCTTTGTGAAGCATCCAGAGTATATGTTCCTTTATTTTGGAGGGATTACTTCTGTATTTTTGATGGGTACTTTCTATTCTTCAAGCCTAGCTAAAGAGCTTTAATTTCAAAATGAGTCAAAAAACCTTGAGGCTAACCTTGGTAGTTCCATATGAAAACATGCAGTGTGGACTATGCAAATGCAAATATAAATTAAGAAGGATGACAAAGCTGCATCCGTGGCTCACATTAACATCTGTTGAATAGTTGGAGACTCCTTACAGGTCTGTAAAATTATTTATTTTATTTTCAAGATTTACACCTCCTGTGTTTAGATTTAGAACCTAATTGCAAATCTAAAGAATATAACTTCCTTTTGATTCAATAAAATGATTATTTCAAGAAAAATTACTTAAATATGTTATTACCTTCTCTTTTAAATTATAGCATTCTTTTTAATAAATATCACCAAATGTTTCAGCATTGTTGCATCTACTTTGCAGAGAAAAGTGATTCAACTTTAACAAAAGCGAACATACTTTTATTTATATAAGTATCCAGTCATGTGGATTGTTTCATTTTATCTATACAAAATAATATCATAAAGGTTAAAAATGCACAATGAATTAAAATGCTCTTGGAAGTGTTGTCTGTGATAAAAGAATACTTTGAAAATACCCAGCTGTATAGCAATTCAGTAAAAGCCCCATTATAATTTTTTTTAAAAGCATTTAAATATTGGCAGTGTATTTTTGTAAAAATAATTATTTGTTTATTGACACATATGGAAGGAGATTCTTTTCAGTAAAACCTTTGCAAACTGGCTATTGGCACTGTCTGGGCTTGGTTGTTGCTACTCCCAGTTCTCCCTAAATACTAGAAAATTGTTTTCAACCAAACCTGGAGATTTTCCCTGACTTGGCGTGTGACTCTTACATAGTCCTTCAGTAAAGATAAATGGGAGAATAAGATCTTCATGGAGTGTAGCAGAATAGAACTAAATATATATATTATAGCATTTCCTGTAATGCAAGAAGCTAAGTTTTACCTGTTATAATTGAATGCCCATGATTTGCTGGTGTGACAGATCCCTATGGTGGCTCGTGCAACTGTAAGTTACTCTCTGGAAAAGAGGTGGGTGTTGGAAGGTTAGTTATACTTAGCATGAATTGCTGTGTAATTTCCAAGGCTGAGGGGAAGTTATGGTGATTACCAGCCTTGACTACTAAATCAGAGAAACTGTTTCCCCAGTGGGCTTACATGTTGACTGGTTTTTTTTTCTTCCCCCTCCCTTGCAGCTTTGAAGAAACAGTGGGGTACTTTGGGATAAAGCCAAAGCCTGGCGAGAAGGAGATCACACCAAACTACGTTTTCACGGTGTGGTATGAATTCTGCAGTGACTTCAAGACCATTTGGAAACGAGAAAGCAAAAGCATTTCCAAGGAACGGTAAGGTTCTAATAAAGTCATTAATACCATTTTAGATGTCTGGGAAACTGCTGCTTCTCAAACCCAACAAATTATACTCCTATATTTCACAGGCGTCATTGTTTTCTTTCAGATCTAATGGACATCAAGGAAAGATTATTCCCTCAGGGTGCGTAGGAAAATTCACCAAAGGCATGCTGTCCCCACAAAAAGATAAACACATATAATCTGATAAATTACACTTTTGTAACCCCTTCCAATTACTAGCTAGTAAAATGAAAGGGGAGCTGTGCTAATTTATAACAGATTGCTTCTCTGTGCATTTTCATGTTGAACTAGCCTAAATGAGGCGATATTGCTGTCGCAGACAGTACAGACAAATAAAAGTGAATGCTTTTCCAGTTAATATACTGCACTTGCATCAAAGGGAAGCCCCAGAGATTCAGGCCACACTTAGCATAGTGTCGAAGCCCCACACTGAATTTACAGCACTACTTTCTGACTTTTGGTGTCCTGCTGAGGACATCAAACTACTTGCCGCTAGATCTCACAACAGTCTCCTGATTTTATTAGTTAGAGTAAAAGAACCCAAAAACCTAAAACCTTCAATTATTTTCTTGATTTTCTTACAGAGCTTAAAATCTTTTACACAAAAAAGCAATTCTAATACAAACTCACCATGCTCTTTTCTTGATTTTCTTAAAGAAGCTTAAAATCTTTTACACAAAAAAAGCAATTTTACTACAAGCTCATCATGCTCAGCATATCACAATTCATTTGTAAAGACCTAGAGTGGTAATGTAGTCAAGCTTTGGAAAAAAATGGAGCAATTACTTTCATTGTGAAATTTAAATTCAGGTGCTTATTCCAAATTGACAGAGATTTAGATTAAAATGTCTTTAAAAGTACCAGCAAAAGTAGTACACTCATTGACGTTTTCATTTTCCATTTTGCTCCAAATCAGTGGGGCTTTTAGGTTCCTGTAAAGTACATTTTTTGAAGGACTAGATGTAGAAGTTAGGAATTCTCAATTGTCAACCTTATAAACATTGTTTTATAGATCGTACAGTTTTAAAACATATGAAAGTTGTAGCTTTTTGTATCATTTATTGATTGATTTTGGAAGCTGACAACTGCGAACTTTTACAAAGAATCTTTTATTTCCCTGTGTCTAAATCAATACACAAATTTGGTTTACATGTTAAAAACTATGTAAAATAAACAGTCCCAAGCACATAGCTATGGTATGATAAAGATCATCTCAGGGATATATTTTCTGCTGAATCATGACTTACTTTTATTCTAAAAGCAGTTAGGAGGAATAGAAATTAACTACCCAAGGAAAAAAAAATCCAGACTATACATCCTTTCCTTTTTATGTAATTAGCACCTCGCTAATGGTACACAATGATCCCTTCAAATAAATTGATTTGAAATGCCTTGTGTTTTAACAGTACATCATTTCCTTACTTTCTTACAATAATCAAGAAATCTTTGTAAATAAACTGCTAAATTTTGTGCCTTCATACTTGGGTGAACGTGAGAATTTCTTGTGGTTTAATAGTTATATCAATCAAATCTACAAATAAAAACACAGAACAAATATATCATCAGTTCCTCTGATGGATGCCTTTATTCGTGTTCAATGTAAAGCAATACCAGTAGAATGTAGAGCACCAGTTACTGTAATACTTCAAAGTGCTGACACTTTCTGGATCATGTAGACTGTTTTTCAGAGCTCACTTCAAATTATTTTTACAAAGTTTCATTAGTCTCAAAAGGACAACTCATTGTCCTTTACATTCAAAATCTGGGTGATTCATCAAGACGATGAGCTGTTAAAATGAGGAGCCTTGTGTAATTAGTAGATTAGAATGACAGAAGAGCTGTTTTCATCATCCTAAATTGTTTTGTATTGTGCTACTGAAAAGAAGAACATCATGAAATCAATAGATTAGAATGGTGGAAAAGCTTTTCTCATCACCTGGCAAATGTCTTGTAAAGTCATGACCATTTAAGGGTCCTGCATGACAAAGTATGAAACTAAGAGTTGATGAACTGCTGTCCAAAAAAGTTTGAAAGCAAGCTAAGAGTCATTGTGCACATTGGTAACTAAAAACCTTAGAATGACAGGAATGGACAGCTGTCTTCCTTAACTGGCTAATTAATTGGATGCACTATTTGTTGTGCATTTATAAAGATTGCTATTTAATTTAAAACAAAGAAAACAGAACTTTTTATCATGAGCCCTTATTTTGTTTTGAAGGAAATTTTAAAGAGGAAGAAACATCAATGTAAGTCAGTAATTTCGAACTTAGGTTCTGAAACTGAGGCATTGATATCATTATGTGAACTTGTTTCTAATTGGATTACCTTTCAGATTTCAGCAACTGAAGAAACCCCACGTAAAATGTGTATGAATTAGCTAGTCACATTTATTTATTTATTTATTTATTTATTTATTTACGTACATTTGTTTAGGAATATTAATAGTGGATTGTAATTTGTCTTTCAAGAAATATGACACATAAAATTAAAAATTTAATTATACAGAATTATCATTATTCAAAGGAATAATTAAAAATGTATTAGGTTAAACTCAATAGTAGTAAAAATAGGTCAAAAGATCTATGATTTTAAAAAAAAAAATTTTATACTCCAAACTGCCTACATTGTGTTGTATAACAGACAACTTTAAAATCTCTGAATTTCAGGAAAAAAGAGTGCTGTCTTTAACTAAATGACAGTCTCAGCTGCAAAGAGTCTGTTTTGTCTAAAGCTGCTTGGCTCCCAAATGTAACACAACTGTAGAAATCTAATGAGATTTCTATGAGACTTTTTCTTAAAGTAAAGGAAACTTCAACTGAGCTGCCCTGCATTTAAGCTACCATGAAAATAAATTAGCTGCCTGCAAAATATAGTTGAGTCATTGTCTCTTTCCTGGACAAAATTTGCACACCATTTAGGAATGCAAGACAGAGTTACAGATAGATAATAAACTATGATATGATATATGATATGATTGATATGATATTATACATAAATGACTATAGGGATAAAATGAAAACAATTTTCCAAACCGTATGCCTGATAGGAATATGATGACATTTTACTTTCCCTTCAATACCAAAATTTAAGTACAATGAAATAAAATTTGCTTTGACAATCACATCTTCATCTGTGACAAACAGCGTAGTGTAAATGTACCAGATGTTGGTAACTTTTTTTATTGTGCTGTTTTGCATCAAAGTCCAGTTTTGTTGTTGACAGCTTTATCATTTACAATTTGTATGCATTCAGGTACATCAACTGCTTTTATGCTTTTGTCTGGTTATGAAATTTTAAGATGATAACTGAATTGAAGAATAAAAGAAAGGTTGGAGTTTTTGGCACTAAGGCACTTACAGCGTGGTAGATTGCATATATTTCCACTGTCACTTCCTTTTCTTAGACTACTAATTTTATTTGCAGTGGGCGTGTCTATGAATTCAAAACCAAAACAAATACGTATTTATAACAACTTAAATCCATTATACATATATATATATATATATGAATGCCCATCCAGAAATCTATTAAAGCATTCAAGATGTGTTAAATTACATTTTAAGAGGACGTCCTAGACAAGTTTGAAATAGGGAAAAAGTATAAATGCAGAAGAAATACTAGTAGTTTGCAGTGAGTTTCATCACAAACTGTGATAATGTTTTGCAAAAGAAATGTGACAAAGATTTTAATAATGTGTTTATGCCTATTGTCCTTTAAATATGAAATAATTGAATAGGAAAGAAATTATTGCTCTTAATTTAACTCACTGCTGACATTTGCAAAGACAAGACTGCTACAATGGTTACTGTACTGGATGAAGTAATCTCTTTTGGATTGAATATGCATACAAATAGGTCAGAATTCAGAAATCAAAAACAGAACCAAAATTTGTCTCAATAGCTGAAGAAGACATGATCATTATTTAATGAACAGAATTATATATTTCATCTTGGAAATAGAAACACTGTCACAAGATGTCACAGATGGCAAAAGCTTGCATTGCTTCCAAATGGTGACAATACAAAATTATATTAGAAAAACCTATGAAGGATTTATACATGAAGAGAGTTTCCAGCTGCAAAACCATTCTGGGGATTATCACTGTAGGCTTTTGCTGTCTTTATATACTCCTAAGTATCTGGCAGTGGCCATCTCAGATGTACTGGAGTATATTTTTGTTCTGTAGCCCTTTTCTTCCTATTCGTTTTCTTATGCACTAGCTTTCCTAAAATCATAAAAATGAATTTTTATTCCTTGTGACTACAGGGATAAAATATCCCGCTCACTTTGTATAGATAAACCAGTCAGTAGATCCAGGAAAAAAACAAACATATCAAACATATTGGCACTTTAAGGTTTGGTGACAAAATCCACTGACAACATACATTTTACTGTATTTGTACTGATTTAGTTAGTGAACATTTATTCTAAATGCAATTTAAAGCTTTGATCAGTAATTACCAAGTTCTTTCCAGAAAATATAGGCCTGAAGGCTTGATAGACAATAGTGTTGTACAACATGGTAGTAGAAGTGGCAATGTTCAAACTTCACAGTGTGGTATAAGCCTCCTAATTTTGAAGCTAACCAACTACTCTGTGAAATCATCTGCTAGGCCAGGTAATACACAGACATCTGTCTTCTAAAATTTTAAGACTGAAACCTAACCTGTTATATTCCATGGGCTAACTGTTTTCAGGAGATGGTGCTGTGACTTGAGGTTTAGTTGATGAGCTGCATACAGAAATAGGACTGAGAGTAGAAAGGCATTTAACACATGAAAGGAATTTGAGCTCTGGGGATATGTCTTAGTCCTAAGGGAAGTCACTGTTCAGCTGTGTTAAGGATCTGGACTGGGTATGCAGCTTGGCTCTGGATTGAACAGTTGATGTTGACTGTAGCTACCTCCACTTGTTCATCTCCACCCGTATCTGAAATTTTGTTTGCACAACATTTCCTTATGCCAAAACAGTTTTACGGGAGAAGTTTAAACTTGTAGTCATGGGAAGTTCAGGTGGCACAGAACTGTCATTCCAAGCTATTTCGTAACCCACAGCTATCCACATAACCCGCCAGCTGCGTGAAAGGAACTGTAGAAGCAAAAAGAATGGATTTTCCGGAATATTGAGAAGCTGAGAGAGAACCAGATAGTTTGGTCTCTGTTGTCGCACAACAGCAGAGTCGGAACATGAATAGCAATTGGTTTGTTTACAAGGGATTCTGGTTTCCCTAACTGGGGAATTTCAGAGGGTGGAACGTGCCACTTCACGCCACCATCTGTCTGACCTGAGTGGAAAGCAGGGGTGAAAATGATAATCAGTTTACCTGGTTAGTCCCTGGCTTGGTAATATCTTTTCCTGTAAGGAAAAAAACTTATTTTCCTGAGCTTACAAAGGAAACTTTTTTATGATAAATACAGCTTATGTTTAGATTAAGTTTCTGCATCCCTAGGTCCAAAATAAAAATAATTTTGAATAAAAAATAATGTCTTTATGTGTCACTAATAACTTATAATTTAAGAGGCCTGGCTTTTATCCAATTTACAGGGGAAGACACTACCTGCCACATAGAGGCAGGAAAAAGCCAATTACATTCCCATTAATTATAGCAAGGATACATGTGCAGTAGTGGAGTCATGGTTCTCATATTTAAAAATACATAGTTTTGATAATTTAATTCAATATTTTTTCCATATTGTATGCTAATGTGCAGAACTGCTCAGTTTGACACCACATCCTCTTTATTCATTAAGATGTATTGACTTCTTTTGATCACAGTTGAAGGAGAATAACTTTTCTTTTAAACACATCCATGTTGCAGCTCATCAGATTTGAAGGCTTAACTGACCTGCATTCCATAATGTTTCTGCCTCATGATTGCTTGCTAAGTTAGCCTGTCAGTCAGGTTAGAAGGAACCACAGTGGGTCACCTGCTCAAGCAGAGTCATCGTGGAGCACATGGCATGGGATTGCATCCATATGGTTCTTGAATACTTCCAGTGAGGGAGACTCCACAAGCTTTCTGGACAATCTGTTCCAGTGTGCAGTCACCCTTGTCTCTTGTGTTGTGATTCAGCTACTCTATCATCCTTTCTGGTCTCTTTGTCCTCTCCAGTGCTCTCTGTCCAAAACCATTCTTGTCACTGTGAGCTGTAAATTGTGGCCCTCCATCTCAGGGCTTGATTCTGTTTCACCACCCTCACTATAAAAACCTTCTTCCTTATACCTGATCTAAATTGACCTTTTATTTTAAAACCATTGCCCCTTTTCCTTTTGCCACAGGCCCTGTTTAAAGTTTGTCCCCATCTTTCTTATAAGCCCCCTTTAAGCATTGGAAGGCCACAATAAGGTTTTCCTGAAGCTATCTGTACCCCAGGCTGAACAAGCCCAGCTCTCTCAGTCTTTCCTCGCAGAAGAGATTTTTCAGCCCTCTGGTCATTTATGAGGCACTCCTCAAGATCTGCCCCAACAGGTTCATGTCTTTCCTCTGGTAAGGAGTCCAGAGCTGGATGTGGGTAAAGAACAGTTGTGAGTGTTTGTAAGTTTTGTTGGAAGGCTATCACAGCTTTTAATGGATGATATGTGTTCATATTTAGGATTTTTTTCATGAAAATAAATAATTTAAAAAATTAAACTTCTGCTGTTAGCCACTTCTGTGATTTTTGAATTGGATAGTTTTCGTATTATTTCATTTTTCTCATTTCAAGTATAGTGCTTCCAAACACAATGGCCAGTACTAGTAGCTTATCCATGTTTAACAAGGAAGTATTTTTATTTTTAAGGCACCTTTAGAGTATTGATTCATTGATGTAATTACTGACCTAACAACTTCCCTGAAATTTAGCCATCTGATTTTTTGAAAATCCAAATAATTACATTCCTTTTAAATTATGTAGTACAGTTCTGATAGTGCCTGCTCATCTTATCAGTCTTATGTTAGTGATGACTTTTTTCCCTAGGAGGTCAAACTGTAATACATAATTAGTCTGTCATTTTGATGAGCCAAATATTACATGATTCAAATCCTGTTAGTGAGTTGTTTTATTTTTATTTTGTATTCCAGACTATTCATTCTATTTTTAAAAATCCAGGTTTCCTAGAAATAGTGCAAATATGCCATAAAATACACAGAGCTAGGCCTAAATCAGTGACAGGCATAATTTTCTTTTTAAGTCTAAATGTTTGTAATCCCAGTAATTCTCCCTTTGGATGGAAGTGTGGACTCCAGACATTTTAAAACTATTTGAAAACACTTCTAGGACCAGCGAGAATGTGATCAAATAGAAAATGTGCTCAAAATAGGGAAGAGTTTAGAAGCTGATCACTTGGTATGATTCTGCTGAACCTGAAGACTGTCTTGAAGTACATCATCATCTTTGCATAAACGTCATAGCTGTGAGGAATAGCATCCAGTCCAGTGGGCGCAGTCATCCAGCATTAAGAAGTAAACTGTGTAGATTAACAAAAATAAGAAGATGGAATGGTGTGTTGTCATGTAGTTGTTTACATGTAGAAACAGGGAACACTAACTAAGATCTAAAAATACACCAGCTGTGTTTAAAAAATATACAGAATAATAATTTCATATGTGCGTATTTGAGGGTGTAGTTAAAGCTTGAATCAACGCTGTAGCTAAACAGTGTTGAAAATAAGTTTAGTTGAAAGTAGTGTTACTGTTTCCTCCTCTTCTTAGGCACTGGAAAGTGAGACAACACCAGGAACTATGCAGTAGATGCTAAAATACGTAGAGAAGAAATTTTTTGTTTCTAACACTGATAACATTTCCAACACTGATAACATTTCCAACACTGTATTTTAAAAAGAATCTAGCTTGCTGCTAGTATTACAGCAAGGAAGTACACGTCAGTAATTGCAGCTATAATCCACTTTCCTTTTTGCTTTTCTTCCAAAATTCCTCAAAAATTGAGTGTGTCGAAAGTGGTTTGAACTGGACATGGTATTTTAAATACTTTTTGACTGGCCATAGCAATTATTTCTGCCAGTGGAAAAAGTTAAATAGGAGAAGAAAGTAGAATTTTTCAGTTCGAGAGTGCCAAGAAATGTGTTGCTTCTAGTAAAAGACTGACTTGGTGTACATTACTGAAAATTGCTTTTCTGAGTTCTCCTTGCTTGTAAAAATTCACTCCCAACCTCTTGCCTTTAGCATTTTGCATATAGAATTATAAAGTAGGTATATGTACCATCAGTATTATAGGGGCACTTAGCACTGGGCAGATCTTCTGTTAGGAGTGCCAAGAATTTTCTTTCCTTTTTATCACTGTTTAGTACATAATTTCCCATGCACTTTCCAGTCCATACAAGGAGAATCAAGTCCCTTTAATTCTCCGTTTCTCCTTTTCCTCCTGATGAAACTCCTCATTGGGTTCTTGTGAAATCCCCAAAGAAAGAAGGGTTCTGTATGCAAGACCCTGAGAGCAAGAGGCAAGAAGCAGAGGAATCAGACCTGTGTTCTTGTTTCCCCTTGTCTCTACAGTACTTTTGGCAGACTAGTCTGTAGCTGTACACAAGACAGCTTAAACTACCCTGAGACAAGAACCTCTTGTACCTCCTGTTGCCACATCAGTGAGGCTGGTCAGTCAATGCCATCTAAAGCAACACGGAAAACATTAAGAAAAAAGTGGCAGATGCTTTCCTTTCAGGGTTTTCAGAGGAAATATAATGTGTAGCCTGGCAAATGGCCTGCTAAAATAGCATATTCTATGTGTACAACAGATCAGGCCAGCTACCTCTTGTTTTTTTCAGAGGAGGATCTTTTTGCCTTGATACCACAACTTTTTTGGTGGGAAAGATACTCCATAAAACCCAGATCCTGCAAGAATAGAGAAATCATTTTCCTGATGACATTTTCAGTGAGCAACAGACAGGCTGTCCTTTTGCTTTTGATTTTCTCCACTTGAAAATGTACTTTGATCTGCTTTCGGTACTTTATTAAGTGCCTTTGAATAGAAATAGTAGTTTTTTGGGTTAATGTACCTAAAAAAAAAGTTACTGGTGGGGCTTCTTACAAAGTATATACCAAGCAGAGACAGAACGCCTTTCATTTCATCAAATCTAATGACATCTTTTCTGTGTTTCAGAATTAAAGTCGCCCAGCAATCAGTGAGCAAGTTAACTGCAGAGAAGAAAGTTGAAACGAAGAAAATCAATCCTACAGCTAGCCTGGTATGCTCTGGTTTTCAGTATAACATTTGAAGGGGTTTTGTGACACCAGTCTTGTCATTCAGAATGATGGCTGGTTTCTGCTATTGTTGTAGAGTGTCGTATTCTTAGTTTGAGTGTAGCAGAGTGATTTTCTTCCCAAAGAGAAATGTTAAAGCTTATGCCCTATGGTAGTCCAACAGTTTTGTTTAAAATTTAGTTCAGTTGTGCCTAAGCATGGCTCTGCTATTTTAGATAATAAAAAGAGCTGCTTTTGTGGTTTCTTCTTCCCTTCTGCTGTAGTCTCCTGTATTTTCTTCCGTGCTTCAAAGTGCATTGAAGCTCACTGCATGTATTTGTCCAATGGCTGGAGTGTCTGGTTTTTTCAAAACCTTAAAAATCTTGTTTCTCTGTTGAATAGTGGTAGAAGGGATTAAATCCCCATTTTATTCCTTGCTGTACACCAGTGTTTTTAATACAACACAGTAAGAGGTCTAATAATTTGTGCTGTATGTATATCCTTTTGTTGTCTGTGTGCAAGGCACATAGGTTAGACCAGAATTTCTCAAACTTTACAAGGCAAGAGACTAAGGGAAGGAAATGTACATGAGGAATCAGTGTATTATTTCCATTCCCAGCAGAGCATATCAGTTGCAGATCAGGCAGCAGAGATATGAATGACTGCACTCATCTGGGAAGAGGTCATTAAGCAAGATCATCTAGCTAATGCTAAATTAGAGCCTTTATGTCAGCAGAAACCATTCCAGACACAAGAAGGTATTAAAGTCACATGAATTTGAAATGTATCTGGTTTTCTCTAGCTGCACTGGTCTTCACAGATGTGTGTCTTTAAAGGTACACAGTATTTGACAAGTATGTAGCTAAAGCAAACTCAGCTTTTCCACAGTAAGTAATGAACTGGTTTTAAACCTTCTTTGAGTGCTCCAAGACTTTTTAATTAAAGAAAACAGGAACTGTGCCTTGTTTCTCCATATTCTAGACCAAATGTTCATGGCAACTTGAGAGGAGATGGAAAATTATAGACAAGAATTATAATAAAACTTTTTTTTTCTTTAACAGAAAGAAAGACTGCGTCAGAAGGAAGCCAGTGTGACTGCCAACTGAAAGAAGACAATGAAACCAATGGAGTGATTTCATACCTTGCATGATGCTTTACTACACCCATGGCCCAAGAAGCACCTTATGTTAGACACTGAATTCTGCTATGCTTATCTGTCCCAGGACAATCCATTAAAGACTTTTGAGTTCCTTCAGAGGGGTTTGTATGTCCAATGGAGGGAATTATAAGAAGGTTTTTACATGGGAAGTCAAAATTATTTTCTGTAACTCTTCCTTACATTGCTTAAAATGCATCTTGTTAATGGTTAATTAAAATATTCTGTGCATAATGTATTAATATGGAAGAGCTAAAATGAGCATTTTGGATGCTGAGTTAAGTTATTACTAACAACCTGTAGGTTATTTACAGGGCTTTATGTAGAGGAAAACAAATATGCCATTCAGTTCACAAAGGTCTATTGCGTCATGCTTTTTGTTACTTCAGCAGTAACTGAGGTAAAATTGACTGATTCTAAACAATTTTACAGTGTCTAAGTATTGGATACATCTTTCTAAAACTGATTAAATGTAATTATAGATTCATGCTGTATTTTACTATATTTTTATAGAAGCTTCAGCTTATGCCATTCATTGAAATGGGAACAATATTTTGCACATAAAAAGGAATATTCAAATTCTTTAGTTTTATGATTGATGGCATAACAGATTTATTATTTTTATGGTTTTAATCTAACATTTCCTAAATTTTGAGCTTCGAAAGGAAAAATGATAAAATGTATGTTTTTATTTCAGTATATATTGCAAATATCAATTCCATAAAGTGATGAGTTTATAGGTCATTATTCATTAAGATACAATAATATCTTTCCATGAAGTTACGCATTTGCCATTAAATATTTGACTTCTAATTCCATTGAAAGCTTTCTTTTAAACAGCAAATATCTCACTCTAAAATACGTTATGCAGCCTGCTCTTATCTCCCTATATTTGTATGAAGAATGTGTCCAGCATACCTATATATTTTTATATGTATATATACTTACATATATATATACACATAATATAGTAAGTAAAACTTGAGAAAGAAATAACAGGGTCTTACTGTCCTCCTGTAACATTATAACCATTGCCATAAAGTGGCAGAGCCTGAAAATAACCCTACTGAATATCTACCATTACTTGAAGATTTTTACTGCATTTTAAGAATTTGGATTCTCAGGAGGAGAAATCTTGAAGCAGAAGTTAATTTAAGGTAAAACAGAGAAGTGATTCTGCTTGCTGTCCACAAGAGAGAAACTGACTTTATGATAATGGTATATGAAGTTGGTTACAAAGAGAAATTAGGTGATGCAAAAAGCTAGTAGGGGAAAAGCATTAGTCCTTTTCTTTGAAACTGGAAAGAATATACATAAGACAGACATCAGTTATCATACAGCAAATTCGATAGAGAGACTGAGATGAAACCTAGGCAAAGTCATCCCTAGCAGTGTACATTTATATTAAGGAAAATAGCAGTTGTGGAGACTCATTCATAAATTAAGATTTCACTGCAGGTTTCTTAAACCAGTATCTCTCTCATTCCTGCATAAATAAAAACAAAGGACTCAAGATTCTCTTGTAGGTTTGGGAGTTTCTACCTGCGACAGGTACACTCAAGATGTGTAAGCATAATTCTTATGAAAGCAGTCAATAATATGCCAGCAAAAATAATCTGATTTGTAGTTTGACTAGTCCCATTGCAGAGAAAAAAAAATTCCAAAGATTTAAGTTGTCTGTCTTCCGCTAACTAGGTGAAGTACATTTCTTTCCAATACTATTAGTAATAAACAAGAGGAGCAATAATGCCTATAAAAGCCAAAGAACAATAGCAAGCAAGGCAATTCTGATGAGTGTTTAAGCAAACAGTGTTTATTTTTGATATAGTTTTCGATCTATCATGAAGATAGTGTATATTGCCATTTGACTTGACTGAGAGTTTTTCAATGAAGTGTTTTACTTGAAGTATCATTCAACAAGAGCAGCACTGTTTGTGAAGAAGGATGGTCTTGAAAGTTCCTATTAGAAGTATATTGTGGAAAAAAGGTTTTAACTTATTGAAATATCCTGTTTCAAAATTTCTAAGTGTGAATTTTCATTTTTCAGTTCAAATTGACTTCATTTTGAAATGTTGAAAACTGTATATAAAAAGGGATTAAAATTAAAATTATTCATTTAAAGCATTCCTTGATCAGATTTATAATTCTTTTTTCAGATTATCAATTTGCCTAGGTTTTGAGAATTAAGGCTATTTTTTAGAAGATTCAAAAAAACTTATATAGCACAGGGACCTTGTTTCTTCCTAATTTTCAATTGTATTGATTTTCCTCTGAAGTCAGAGTTTCTGATTCCAGCTTCACCCATGACTTAAATCCTCTACTGCTGATTAAACTATTTTTTAAATGAAAAGAAGAATTCACCTAGACTATTTGATTCATTGTCTTAAGCCTTTAAGACTCCTGGATGGAATTCATCAGCTAAATATCACACTTACCCCCCTAGTGATACCCACAAGTGTCTTCAGACAGTGATTGAAGCCACAATGGGACAACTGCTGGCTTTAACTAAAATTTTGTATTGGGGAGGAGATATTTACAGATATATCTATGTAAGCTGTTTATTTATGAAATATTTAGACACTTCAGGCATAACAAATAGGCATCAACCAGCATTCATCTTGGGGTCACCAAGTGTCACCAAACATTATGTTTTAAGCTTTAAGCTTTAGTTTGATGCCTCACTTTACCTTGAGCTTCCTAGTTTGGGGAGAATAAAAGGAGAAAAGGAGAAAAGAGAGAAACTACAAAAATGGAATGGAACAGAAGTCTCTGGTACATGCCTAAATTGCTGTCAAGGAAGTAAAACTAAAGAGTGGACTCAAGCCAAGCAGCAATAGCTAGACAGGTAAAATTTTCTGGTCTATGTAACTTAAAATACCTCAACACTTCACAGAAGTCACTTCTGTGACTGTGAAGTAGATGTGGCGTAAGAGGGGGAATTTTCTGTTTTGTTTTGTTTTTTTTCATTTCTTCTGTTACTGCCAAGCTTCTCAAAGACTGCAAAGCAAAGCACTATTAAAACCCATGTTACTCATTAGGTTCTTATTACCCGCAAAAGTAGTATACAGTACTGATTTATAAATCAAATTATTAGGAAGAATTCTGTCTAGGTGAGTAGATAATAATCTGCTAAGTGCCCTTTACATTATTTACAACATTACCACTTGCTAGTTTTAAAATGGAAGACCTTTTAGTGTCTTTGAGATCTGACAATATAAATTATTTTTTCATTATGTTTTTACTAAACTGTGAAAAACCAGGTGTTTTGCCATGACTAACCCATGCAATTGTTTTGCCTTATGTTTTATCATAGGGTTGTAAATGTATAGATTGAATATTAGACTTTTATATTTAACTTAGAATTTTTTGCATCAAAACAGAAACTGTGATCTTCAGTTTCTGTATATATAAAAAATTAAAGTCGAATGGGTGGAACATTCAGTAAGCAGAGAGAAAAATAATTGAGGTTCTTAAACACTTGTAGGAAGGATACATTTTTTGTAAGATTTCAACCTTTCTGAATTGCTGAGGGTATCTCCTCCAACCAGATATAAACAGCCAGGGTATCTCTGACCAGTCTGGTTTTTTCTCTGCATGAAACATGAATAAAATATTTTGTTTTCCGTGTGGTGAAGAGGGTTCTTATTGCCCTTATTTTCCAGTAAATTGACAGCAATTCTTTTCTTAGATCTGAACATCTTTCCCAGCTGAACATGGGGCAGTGGAAGACTGTGTAATACTTATTTAGTAATACTATTTCTTCATTGCTTCAAGTCAGTATCTTAAAAATGGATGCCTTAATCTTGTGTGAATGTGGAATTTCAGAAACACTATACAATTTAGAAATATTCATCTCCTCCATCTGTGTTTGGGCACCCATCTGAGCATGCAATTCCAGAAAATCATGTTCACCTAGTTTTTGCCCATTCTTGGCCTTGTCTCAGTCTTGTTCAATATTGTTGTGGATCTTGCTATATTTTTTTTTCTTTTTTTTTTTTTCTTTAACACTTTTGGAATTTATTAATGCCAGTTAGAGAATTTCAAGATTTCCAGTCTGGAGAGTTCCCTTTGGCATTCTTCATTTGAAGGTAAGCCTATGTATGTGCATATAAATATAAAGAAAATTTTAAAAGAGAGTTAACTTGATTATAGTCAATAAGTTACTTCAAAGAGAGAAAAATACCAGGAACTACGTGTTTCCTTGCACCAACAAGGAAAAATATAACAAAACAGTATAAAAATCAGATAAAATTAGCAATGAACTATTAGTAATGAGCCTGATAACCACTGGAAGAAGTTAGCAAAGATAGTTGTGATTTCTCCATTTTCTGATGTTTCCAAATAAGGATGGAACATTTTTCTGAAAGGTCTGTGTAGTCAAATATAGCTTATTTGGCTCATTTCAAGTGTAGCCAAGTTGCATCCCCTATCCATTGATTCACATGTTCTGATAGTTCCTCTAGACAGAAAAATGTAATAATAAGTATGTAAAAGACTTAATAAAATATTTTTCTTATCAGTAATGAAATATTCTTATCTAAGATGAAAGAGCTCTATGTTGTGATTTTGAAATTAAAAAACTGCACATAGTGTGGTGTAGAACAACATAATGCAGGAAACCACTGTCAAATTATAAATATTTATATTTCAAGTTATTAATAATCAACATTTGTTGGATGCATCTTATGGTATTAACAAGACAGCAGATTTATATGCTCTGAAATTCAACACCGTTTTGGAGATTCCCAAGCTAGGTCTGAGAAAACTGGCATTTTGGATTGCACAGTGAGACATTCCAGAATCATAGAAACCCTAGTTCCTTAGTAGTCAAAGGTTTGAGCATATGCAAGAGACTTTAACTTGGGTACAGTTAGCATGGTGCCAGATTTAAGTAACTGTCTCTCCTATTAGTGAATTGTTAGATATGACCTGCTAATATCATTACCAAAGATTTCCACCGCTCAATTGGGTTTAAACCATAAGAATTTTATCCAAATATTTTAGAGATCTAAAGTTCAGAAGTTGTACAAGCAAAATTGGTAGAACTCTTCAAAAATCCCGGGGTTTGCAAGTTTTTTTCAAAATGCCTACAAGACCTTCCTCGTGTGTTTTTTTAAATCAATTTTCTCAATCTAAAAATATTTGTAACAACATTACTAAAATTGATTTTTTTCCACTTGTTGAAAATGTGGTACACCTAAACGATACTATCTTACAAAATTTTGCAAGCTTCAACTGCATTTAAATGATTTTGGTGTGATACCTCATAGAATTCAGGCTTTTAAATTAGGACCTGTTTGTGAAATTCAAGCACTGGATATAAGAGAATATATGTTTTAAGTAGCAATGAAGTAAAAATGCTGAAGAGTGACAGTGTGCTCCACCTTCCTGGGAGGACATTATCAAGTGACATAAGCTTTGCCTAGTGTGGAACAGCATTGCATTTCCTGTGATTTCCTTCTGGCAGGTGTCATCTCAGACTAAATTAAAGGCTGCACTTTCTTTTTTTTCATTAGATATTTCTGGTTAATTTCATTTCATACTTTTTCACCTCAATTTTACCTTCAACAAGCTAATAGTGAGTTAATAAGAAGCCTTTTTATAGAGGCTGATAGTGCTTGTATATGCCTGCAGTTTTACTTATGTATGTATTCTTCTGGCCCACGCAGTAAAAAATACCCGTAAAAAACACTGTGGGGTCATGGGACTGGATAAAATCTTTTAGAATCCTGTTAGGAAAACTGTCCCAGTCTGGGACATGATTTCTTTTCTGTGGTAGGATCTGCCTGCAAAAGTTTTGGAGTTCTTTTGGAGGAAGGAGAAGGCTGTTGGCATGGCATCCTTGCTTTAGCCATCAATTTCTAACAGTATGTTTCTCAGGAGTTACACTGCAGAATTCCCTGAGCATAGATTGCCCCGGGGGACTCCTGGAAGGGAGACTGGAAAATAATGTCAATGGTTGATTTTCAAAAGGGAAAGAGATCTTATTTATATTTCCAGATTAAGGTAAAAGCTAGCAGACTCTTCCAAAATAGCAAAAATTTTGTAGTGTTGTATGTATCCACTCATTAGGTTCTACAGATTTCAGAAATACTGCATTCATATGTATGAACATCATTCTGTGCCTATTACTGATCATATGATTATTTGATAAGAACAGAATCACTTATGTATTCTTACTCTTTTATTTTGCTGTGACCAGTAAAATATTGACTACAAAAACTGTTGAAAGAGCGATCCATCATCAGTGTCCTGACAGACAGCTGTGTTTGAGGTTTCCCACTGTTGTCCTGGCAGGAACTTTCATATTTTCCTAGAGGTAAGATGAGTTTAGCTGCCATGAGATCTGCCCTCTCAGCCTCTCTTAATCATAAACTAGTACTTGTATCATAGGGCCTGATAAAATTCTGTCGTCACTGATAACTATAGTCTTCACTGCAATTAGAAGTTAACTGGGCCACAAAATAATACTAAAACTGTCAGGATATTTTTGTGATAGACATTAAACTGTAATGTATTTGGTAAGCTCAAAGACCTGAAGAGTACTGACAGACTGAGATTCATGTCCTATATTGGTACTGACACATGGCATCCTTATAGGAGAAATTCAAGTGACTTTAGAAAAAGGACCTGTAATATCTGTTCACTGGTTGATAATGTTCCTTTTTTTTTTTTTTTTTAATCTTTCACAAGATGATTTGTCAGTCTCTGAATTATGCATTTGAGTAGTTTAAATGGTATATTTTTTCTCTGACTTCTCCCAGAGGGATCAAGCTTGTAGTTCAGTACTTTTGCTTTCTTGTTTGGCATGCTGTAAATACATTCCATTGTCATTGAACAAATGCTCATCCTGAGCAACTATCCACAAACAATATGTTATAGAAACTGCAGAAACTGGGTAGCAATCTATGGCTTTAGCACTGTTTCCTACAGCTTGCAGCACCAATAGTCAGCAAATTAACATAGGTACTGTATAGCACCTGATACTTCTTAGTTGTAGTTTTAGGGGTGTATTGCCATTAGCAGCTAATCACTATAAACTGGATAAAAGCCATGTTCTTCTTATAATTATTCTTTTCTATCTATTAGGATGATTTTTTTGTGCTGTGGGTGTCTTCTAGATTTTACATGGGAGGATACCATTTTGTAATTAATCAAAACAGAATAAGCTCACAGTTCTATTCTAGGCTTCTTTCATATCTGACAGGAAGTTGAAAAAGTAGAACTGATTTCATTCCACATAAAAACAATACTTTTTTCTCATGCTATTCATTTATTTATTTTGTGTTACAGTCCAGTGTGTTTTAGAAGGGCTGTAAAGACGTTAGAAGGTTCAACTATTATCATCCCTTAAAGATTCCCTGTAATGTTCAAATTCAGCAAACAGGCATGGAGAACTCCTCTCCTATCATTATTTTTCCTCACCAGGTTATGTAATTCCTCAATCTTCCTCTTTTATTCAAAGTCACGTGGTTACCAAATGTCTGGTTGCTAAACGTCTAAGAAAAAAATCCCTTATTGGGTGAGAAGAGGTCAATTAACCTCCAAACCAGAATAAAGACCTGTATGGCTTTACTGCACACAAGCTGAACCTCTGTAATTCACCTGAGCTGAACACGATGGCATTTCATGGAGTTAGATAATTGATACAGTGTTTTCATGCATTTCTGTAATGTAGCATTTTACACACAGGAAGCCCATCTCTCCAAGTAGTCAGAGACTGAACTTGTGCATTTAGTTACATAATCGACTTCTGCTTGATGAAAGACCAGATGTGTGATAGGGGAGACCCATCTGAGTGTTTTGGCATTGTGTTTTACACATATTTTCCATTACTTATGCAGGGGCCAAGTAAAGAGACTCAGAAACATAGCTAGAATGAAAATGTTGTAATGCCAGTTAAACAACAATATAAACCTCACTGTATCTTCCTTGTGGATTTTCTTTTGAAGAAGTCCATCCTCATGTAACTTCCTGTTAAAGTGTTCATTTGGGTTTGTTTGGGCTCTGTTTAATTAGAAGATGATATTGTATCAGACAGTCGAGCCAGCTTGTCTTGGACAAGCTTCTACGGGGGCCTGAGTGCTACAGTAGTCGAGTGAAATAATCTGTGTGCGTGCTCATCAGGTATGTAGCCTGAACAACACACTATCTTCTCCATATAGCTCAGAAAAGGGAGAGACTTGAGAAGGAAATTTAACAGATTTTTAGGTGTCGAGTTCAGAAAAGCTATGTCAAATTAAATGTGCTTGTCATACTGCATCGGTTTTGAAACCAGTGATACCTGTTGCAAAGGAAGACTTATGCTCCATGGCAGATGGGACTGGATAAGGGCTTTGCACAGAGAGTTGCTAAAAGCACTGTTTCTTGTAGGTGCTTTCAGCAGAGCTGTGAATGCCCAGATGATAACTGACTATATGTTTCCCAGAAATAACAGAACTATGTATTTTAAGAAATATATATGTATAATGACACTATTTTTGGTGGGGGGTATATCAGCCTCAAGAACAAAAGCTGCCCCTGCCGTTGTACTTAGCTGTTGCTCTCTGCCCTTAAAGCTTTGCCATATTTGGAACTTACAGGAGGCAAAAATGGAGAAATAATATTATGTGAAAAATCAAGATTTGACCACTGGAAAGTGTTTTTAGTAGGATTGTAGTATGATTTTCAGCCTTCATTTAACTATTTATTTTTCTTTCCAATCATTTTGAGTTAAATATTTGCACTGTTGAACATTATTTTGGTTGGTACTCTTCCCTCTCTTCTCTCCATATGATTCAAAATCATCAAAAGAGAGGCTTCTTTGGCTGCCTAACTTCTCTTTGAAGATGTAGCAAAATGGTAAATTCTCTTGCAGTGCTATTAATGTTCTGTGTGTACCTAGCAAGTTTCACAGACATAACAGCATTTAGGTCTCTGATGTCCATGTGGGATTTGCTTTAATAAAATCATAGCTTTGCTTGAATGTTTGCAAATACACTCAGCGATTATATATATGCTGTCCTTTGAATTGAAATCAACTTTGCATTTATCATCCTACAATATGTAAAGCAAAAATAATGCAATACTAATATGGTTTAGATTTTTTTGGTTTTCGGGAATTAAACTTTGAATAGTTCTTGATTAAATATATTATAAATGTCTTAAAAGAATAAGCTAAATAGATTCAGGTGCTTTTTCCCCCCTCCACATTGTAATTATGTGTGTGTGTGTGCGCGTGTGTGTGTTTCTACTGTGTATCTGAAAGTATAATTTTCTCAAAACCAAGATGTGCTATGATTGACTTTGTAAAAGTTATTGTAGTGGGATGGAGTATTTATTTTTAAACTAAATCCTTAAGGAGACATTGACTGTAAATAAAAGACTATATTTTCCTCCTCAGTATTTTTGATAATTTTTTCAGTTGTCTTTTTTGTATGGAAAATAGATTATTGGGATACTGTAGGTTTCTCTGTTTGAAAAATTCTGTCTAAATAACTTCTTTTATTTACACTGCTTTACTGATAACAGTTAGTATCCCAGGTTCAGTGTGCTCATTAAAAAAGACAGTATTTCTCAGATCTGCAAGGAATTTGAATACTTATCTTACTGATGTCAATTTCTTGAAGGTATTTGGGGGGGGGTGTGTGCATCTGAAACAATTTGCACAGGTCTGAAGATGTAGATTTCCTTTAGTTCTCATCCCACTTTTGGCAACTTGTCGCATTTCCAGATGTATAATATTGAAAAGCTTTCCAGTAACTCAGATCATACTGCCCACAAAATCATAACAAAATAGTATCTCAGAGGTTTGTATCATCCATGTCTTCAGACATTAATGTTTGTATTCTGTTTTCTAGGGAAAGAAAAAAACTATAAATTGAATTATAACTTTGTCTATATTTTACTGTTACTTGTATAACTATATTGATAGTGTAGGAAACCTTACTATCATTAGTGTATACTTTTCCAGTTTTCCTATAGTCAGAATAGAAAACAATTATAATTTAAGTAGAAAATTATGCTGTGATTTCATTCAGCAACTGACCTTTTTGGGGAGTACGGAAACTGGAGGCATCTTCACCGGGATGCTCAGCAACTCTCCAAAGACAGATATATTTTAGGCAGTTTTGAGGGGGATTTTAGCATCACACATCACATAAATTTAAAACCAGAAGACTATGATTTGGTTTTAGATGTTTCTGGAAACATTTTTAATGTAATTGTTTGAAAATCCTTACCCTTAGCCAAGCAGAGGTTGGAGTGATCATGTCAAGAGAGAGTAAGAGCAACTATATTCTGTGAAGGACCTTGAAAATCACAACAGGTTAAAAGAGGAAGTGGAGAAACTCAGCAAATCTACAGCAGCATGATCTATGGATTTTGGGTTGAAAAGCTGCATTTCTCATCACAGAAAAGACTGGAGAAGACGAGTCTAAGCAAAGATTTCAGCCACATAGATGAATTGAAGATAAATTGCCAAATAAAAATAATCACCAAGGTGCAGACATTAACTTAATATGAGCAACTGTTAGCAATCAATTTTCTGTAGAAGGGGACACATAAGAATTGGGCCCAACCTGGTCTAGTGGAAGGTGTCCCTGCCCATGGCAGGGGGGCTGGAATGAGATCATCTGTAAGGTCCCTTCCAACCCAAACCATTCTGTGAGTCCATAAAGACATACTAGATGTCACAATGATGAGCATGTTAGAAATATCTATATAGGTACTGAACAGTTAAGCAAGTATGTAATTAGTTACATCATCTTAATTAAAAGTAGCTGAGCAAAGCAATCCAGCTTCTAGACAGTTGCTCTCTGTTCCTTCTCATATTATTTACTCTCTAGTTTCATGGTCCTCTAAAGACAAAAAAAATGGTGTGCTGGTGAAAAGATGGACTTTATAAAAGCACTTTTGCTTGGAGTCCTGATATTCCAGGATGCCAGATGCCAGATAGTTTATTCACATTAACAACTAATTTACTTCATTAAGAACCTGAATTTGCCCCTTGGGTCCAAAAGGAGGGATGGAGCCTGAAGTTCTTGAACTTTCTTTATGCTTCTTTGAATGCAGGACTTTTTTAGCAACACACCATATCTAGCCAAAGAGCAGTATTTGCCATAGAGCTGTGCCTGTGTTATTGTGAGAGAAAAATAACACGTGCAGGGAAGAAAATACATCAGATAAAGTGAATTTATTTCCAAGAATAATAACATACATGTTGAACAGAAGTCCAAATTTGTAAGACCAGTCCTGAAGGTCTAAAATAAATGCCACTCTTCATACAAAGCTCTCATCAGACATAAATCTTATTTTCTGTGCTGCACAATTCTTTATTATTTGTTAATGTATTTCAGCTCTGGGGCTACTGAAAATGTTACTTCATAAATACAGAATTAATTTGTGACATACTGATTTAAAATACTCTAAAGCAAATTTCTGCCTCTAATTAAGAGGCAGATTCGATCTATGCAATTAAATAATTTCAGAGATGCATTGTTTCATGTCTGTAAGTATCACAGCCATTTATCCAGGGGTTAAATCTGGAAATAAAAGCAGGCAATTTTTAAGTTACTTTATATAAATATGCAGATACATATATATGCATATGTATAATTTTAAAAATACGTCTACATACATACCTCTAATAGAAGCTATTCTATTGATATGACAAAAGAAATTGATCCTGTTGTAGATCTGATATCTGTATTTCAGCAATATATAATGAAATTTTCATACATCTTTTGTTCAGGAAAGGTTAGTGCAAAATCAACAGTAAAAGCTGGATAACTGCAGTTATTGAAATAATTTAAAAGCAAATGAGCATTTGAGATGTGTTTGCCAGAAAACTTAAAGCAGACTGGGGATTCCTATGTGTAACCTCTTTCATGAGACAAATCCCAAGGTCCTTTACTAAATAATGAAATTAGCAATGAAAATATTGATGAATACACTAGGTCAAACAAAGCAGTCCTTGCTCTTGAGAGTGCTACTACCGTGAGTTAACAAACCAAGGGATTCCAGATGCAAAAAAAGTGCAAGCCCTGAAGCCAGCCAAATGGGAGACCTGGCTTTAAAGGCATGCTAGGTTTTTGGGAAGGATCAAAAAATATTCAAAACAGTTTGCAAGTCTTGGTTTTGCTTTCTATATAATTGTTACATTTCGTTGTGTCTGTTTGCTATAGGGCTTTTTGCTCCTTACAGACAATCTTTGACACACTCATGAGTGTGCCAGATCTTTGCTGTAAGATGGTGGATGAACAGGTGTTTGGGCTTCAGAAGTTCTTGGGTTGCATATAGGTCATTTACTATATGGACTGGTGCTTGAAGAAATGATATTCTTATATAGGCAATTCCCAGACACTTGGAAAAAGTTAGGGGTTTTCAAGTTTGGTCTTACAGTACTGTTTTATCTACCCCTGAAAAGAGAAACTAAAGCTCCACAGATCACAGCTGAAGACAGGCTCAAAAGAAATGAGTGGTGATTTAACTTTTACAACTTATTCTTTCTGAGTGAAACTTGTTTAGGCATGCTGGGCCTTCATGAAAACCCTCTGCAGCTTCTTAAAAAGAATGTGAGGGGTGAGTGAGGAATAATATTTTCAGTCACAGTGTGTTATAAGACTTCTAAGACTTCTTTCTTTTTTTTTCCTTTTGCATTGTTTCCTCTTTGTAAATTTTCCTTCCTCTTTCTCCCTCCCTGCTTAAGAAACCATTGCTAGATTCATGTGCATTTATCCAGCTCCAATATTTGTTCATTACTAATAATAAGATTTATTCAAACTGCAAATTCCAAGACTGAAATGTTTAAGCCATTTGAAATTACTCCAATAATTGATCTCTAAATTTCTCAGCCAGATTTTTGGTCATACTTGTAAGTATTTTTGTTAGTACTTACAAGCTTTCATTTCAGATTCAATTAGTCACAGAGTCAGGCACAAAACTCCACCATATGATTCATAACTAATCAAGATATTGTAAATCATCCACTGAGAATTCTACAAATATATAAGTAGCTGAGCAGTAAAACTTGAAATCAGCTTGTTACAAAAAGCTTAACCCACAAATGGCCATATACAATTGAGCTCCAAAGGACCATGTGTGTGAGTCAACAGAAATGTTTTTAAATTTTGAGGTCTGTATTTTTTATCTTTTGCTTCTCTTATTAACCTCAAAAATGGAAGCACTGTGATATTTTAAAGTTTTCTTTGCATATCTCCCTTGCAGCATCTGTAGCAGTATTTTGGGCTGTTGATTGACTGAGTCAGACAAGTGTGTTATGCCCCTTTGTTTTTCACTTTGAGAATCTTTGATTTGCATTGAAGTGTTGATGAAGGCTGACAGTGCTCATTTTATATGATTCAGAGCAGCCGTAGCCATTCCTGTCTTTGAGAAATGCAATGGTGCAATGCAAATGTTCTGAAAAGGCTATGCATTTAAGATGGGGTTTTAATTATAGGTCACGTTGCTACCCTTAGGGTCTGAAGTTCAGTGATATTAAAGATTTGGAAGATATTTAAATAGAATTTTGAAGGAAAGCACAATGTGCGATGTATTCTCTGATTACAAAAATTATTTCCTAAGAATGAGTAAGGGACAAGGTCAAGAACAGAATTTTGTCCACTCTTCCAGATTTAAAGTCATAATCAGTCTCATACAATGGTCTTCCCCACCACACCCCTTGGATGATGCATTCCAGCACTCCAAAATGGTGATGCAGATCCAAGATGGGTTTCTGAGACTGCTTCATGCACACGCTTCTGAAGTTGTCTTTATTGCTTACATACAATAGTATCTTTTTGGAGGTTTTCACAATATAACACTGCCACAGAAAGCAAGCTTTGGGACCATATGCTATGTCCCTACAACAAAAACACCTTGAGATCTTAAAAGAAGTTTCACATCTCTTCTGGTCTTAAGTGTCTTCTAAAATATCAAACCAAGTTGACCTGCAAACCTGTTGTGAAACTATGACATTAATAAAAAACATGAAAGGAAAACAGTTTCCGAGTTTACATTCTTAAAAAGAGAACAAGTTGCATATGAATCTAAAGATCCTATTCAGAGTCAGGAAGCTGATTGGGATATTTTCCAAAAGTAAGAATCAGTGTAAACTTGGATCACATTGAGATGCAAGTGTGTTCTTTTCCTTGAAACAGCATTAAACAGTTGAGAATCAGTTACCTTATCTTATTCAGCAGAGTTTTTGAGAGAACGGGGGTGAAGACAATTTTTAAGTAATGTGAGCACAAGAAATCTGATGCCAAACTGCCCTTTGCGGGATTGTTTTGAGTTAATTCCCAAGGCATCTCTCTGAAAATGTATCCTTTGGACTAAAAAAACAAAAAGGCAAAACCCACTCTCTTGGACCCTACTGTTTTAGTTCCCTGTATGAATCTTCTGGTTTGATTTAGGCATGTGCTGCTCGGTTCCCATGTGCATTGTTGTTGTAGTGTTTACTTTGGAAGGAAAAGTGAGTATACGGTTCACGCCTTAACCTTGTCAAGCTTTCCCCTTACCAACTTGAACTGACACCATACAAATTCTGAAAGGAAAGGCCACAGCCAAAATTAATCATAAACATTAACCATAAAATATTACTCTTGACCCTACCAAGGGGCAGACCTCTAGGAATAACATCCTGCTCCTTAAGAAAATAACATCCCTCTCCAACCGAGAGGTGCAGACGATCTCGTCTGTGCATGACGGACACGCTGACCTGTGCCTTGGGGTGTAACATCCGATCTCAGCTCAGAGGGAAATGTGCGCTCCAGGCCTTACCTTATGGAAGTCAAACACAGCCCTATATACAGGCTTTGGCAACTTGTGTCCTCTGCATGAAACCAGTCCTGTCTGAGGTTGTGCTGTAAGGTTAGGGTTTTATGCAAAGCCAGACTAAGGCTGAAGCTGGAAAATTTAGAGCTGCCATCCCACCTTCCAGGCTGTTTTGACCTGAATGAATACTGTAGGTATACACTTCACATCGTTGCTCCAACGTTGAGCCCTGAGGGAAGGTTACAGTCTGTAGCTCCTTCGTAGCATTTCACTTGAATAGACCCTATGATTAGTTTATTCCTAGAGACACAATCCATAGGTTATTGGAGAACCTATTTCTGTAGCTATCAGACAGTATGTTGTTTATCAGCAAATGGAATTAATGAAGCCTCTGAAATCTGAAAACTCCAGAACCAAAACTAATTAGTATTGCCAAATACTAATTTTATTTGGAAAAGAAATAAGAAATCAAATAAAAACTTACTTATTGCAAGTCGCTGGAGATGAAATGTAGGTGCCTAAATCAAGCAAGACCTGCAGCATTGAATGAAGCACTCCCTCAATATCAGTAAAATACCTGGCATGTAATAATAAATCAGGTTTCTTCCCAGGAGATGTTGGTTGTACTGACATTGATAGGGAGAGATTTCAGCACCAAGTTGTTGAACTCATGTCAAGGGTGCCCTGCAGATGTATTTCTGATATTGCAGGCCTCCCTTAATTCAATCCCTTGCCAGCAAGAGTAAGATGTAAGTACCCCACTTTCCAGGGGTTCCCCTTCGCATAAACTCCTCAGTGTCACCTCACCAAGTGATTTTGGTCTTCATTTTCCCAGCATGTCAGCCCCAGATGGAAACCGAGCTGCTGTTGGGACTGACAGGTTAAATGGGATGAGAACTGGGGAGACAAAATGACACCATCCTAAAGTAATGCATTTACAATCATTACAGAAGACTAAAAGAAGATTTCCCTGGTAACCCCCATTTTTTCCATGTGGGAGAAAGTGGGGTTTGTTTCACCCATTGACTAATACCAATTAAAGAATAAACTTAAAGATTTTGCAGTTAAATTATCACTTGTAACAAGTTCATGAGGTTAAAACTTCTCTGGGATTTCTATGCCACACTGAAGTACAGCTATGCCCCCTGTGAGTGAATTTGACAGATTTGATAGAGATGGTAGAGACTGTTGCGGTGTCATCTGCTGGATAAATGCCTTGCAATAAGTGAGTATTTTCAAAGGAATTGATGTGTGCTTGATTTGTACTTGTGTAGTCTATTTGTATCTCACAAATATAAACTGTACTCTATGCAGATGGCTTACTTCTGACAATGCAGTACAAATTGAGTACACTCCTCCTTTCACACTAATGCCAATACGTCTCTCCTGTTATTAATAAGCTATTTAGACGCATTCTGACAGCAGACTAGACCTCATCTTTGAGATCAGTACCTGACGCTCATATTTCTTCGCTCTTGCCCTCTGTTTCTTTTCACCATTCATCACACTGACTCTTACTTCCTATCCTCTGCTGTGAAATAGACACTACCTTCGTTTTTCACCAACAGTAAAACAGATCAAGGTGGTTCCATGTGTTGGTAAAGATAAATGTCGAGGCTAAAATCCTTCCTTGTGTGGCTTCCATTAAATTTCATTGTGTAGGATTTGTAAGCTTTTCAGCTATGATACACAAAAGCCAGTGTTGCAAAAGATTTTCAGTCTCATAACACCATGCCTTTATAGAAAACCTGTGTCTTTTTAGGAAATCAGTGCTTCCACATTGAAATCAAATACCATTTAAACCTCCCTATGTTTTGACTTAGTTGTCCAGTCTTTTCAAACAGCCCCTTCTCAAATGGCACAAGGTGGTATATCATGTCAAGGAGAGGATTGGCAAAATGTGCCTTGGAATTATGCATGCTATTTCAATGTAATAGTGATAAATAAAGGTATTTTTTCCTCTGTAGTTACAGCAGTGGTAAGGAAGAAAAAATATGAAGATGCATTTGAACAATTCTCATTGGAAGAATCTTTTTTTTTACCCAGTGTCTCTCTTGAGGTGAGGTAATTGCAAGTCTTCTCACTTATCATGCTTACGTGATAGAAAGAGACAAACAGCTTTTTTTGGGCATCTGTGTATGATGTTTTGTCCCTGCTAATGAACTAAAATATTTGGTTCTGAAGGAAGGAATTTTTCTTTTGGCTTACAAAGCAGTTTGTTGCAAGAACTAAACTTGGTGATACGGGAGTAGGGAGCCTGCTGGCTTCTGACAGTCCATCAAGGCTGACAGCTTAAGAAGACCTGCCAGGGTATCTGTTCTCTCAGTTGGCTGAGCAATGGCATTTTCATCACCAGACAAAGTTCAGAATTTCCTTCAGAGAAAAACTGACTCTGACTTTTTGAACTTTCAGACTACTGAACTGAGCAGAGTGAAACCAATTGTTGAGACATCATGCATGGATCTAAGGGACAGATGGGTCCGAACTACGCCAGAGAATCATGATAAGACATTCAGCCTGCTTTTTTTTTCTATTTATTTCTTTATAACGATTGTTCTTGCTCTACTGTTTGTTTTGAGTCTCACTTGCTTTTCAGCATTTCTCAGTAGCAGCGAATACACAAGATATCCTGTGAGAAACCTGAGACCACTTAAAAAGCAGCTCTAAGATGAGTTCAACTCACATTCACAGAGCAATGTTCTCCTTGAATGTGAAGGTCCAGACTGAAGGGAAGTTGGACACCTCTTGGATGTTATGGTTCCTCAGGAGCTTTCACTGGTGTCCATTCAGCAGCAGCTGTTCTTTTAGAAAGCATATTCTGTACAAAAAAACCACTAAAAGCAACTCAAATGGCAAAATTAGAGATCTACATAGATTACACTCCCAATGCAAAGGAATGGATTAGCTTAACTTTCAACTCCTGCTGCTTAATGTTGATTTAATATATTGTCTTGACTTTTAATAAGGTTATTGAAAGATAAAAGCATATAAGGAGCTGTGCCACAGATGCGACAGTCAGAACTTCATATGCAAAATAAAAAGAGACATTAAAATAAAATGAAAATTGAATGTTGCTTGTATAAAATCTGGCTTTGTTTTGATGCATAAAAAAGCAAACACTGTTCCATACTGAGGTTTTCAAGAATGTCTTAAGTACACAATGCTTCTGATGCCACCCCAGTTGCCTATATATAGATCTGTCTTGTGTAAAGAATTTAAAAAGCATTAGAATGAAGAAATCAAAGAGACAATAAATTTTAAACCAATCTTATTGTCTGCAGCCTAAAGTGTTATTAAGATCAAAGTGGAGCAAACATCTGGCATTTGCCTTTCTGCAAAAATTAGATCAAATTACCTACCATAGGATTTAGATCCATTCAGTAAGTTCTTTCCATTGTACACATAGTTTTCTTTCTCCTTTTTATTTGCTAAATCTAACTTCACACCCAAATTCTAGCCTCTTCATTAATTTGAAGTTGAAACAAATTAACAACAAAAATGGAAATAATGTTCCTCATGAACATCTGTTTCCGGAGGAACATTCAAGGTCCTTCAGATCCTAAAGAGAGAAGTTCAGCAAGACTTCATCCATTAATTGTAATTGCCTAGAAATAAACTTAACTGAGTACACAAAACCCTGTCCCCATCCTTAAAAAAGAGATTGTTCGAGACTACTCTTGTAAGTAGTGTCATTGCTGACTTTATTCCATATTAATCACTCCTAAAGTGTGTTGTTAAGAAGCTTGGCACAGTGGCCAATAGTTGTATGTATAATCTTATCCAGTATACATTTTTCAGACTTCTAAATGTATCTAATGCTCACCTTCGCTTTTACACCTTTGTTTAGAGAGATAAATACATTTATATTATGTCTATATGGCATGGTTTTTTAATCCTCTGTATAGAACAATGCACTAATACAAAGCTAAGATTGAGAGTGTCTCTTCTCTTAAATACAGAAAGTAATGTGTCTGTACACCTCAAAAACTGAATTACAAAAGTTAAATTAAAAGGAAGACAATATTGTCTGCAAATTCATCATTATATGAATCAAAAATCTCAACAGTGCTCAGTAGTGATGCCATACAATAAAATTATGATTAATGAATTTGAGTATTCTGTCCCATATGAGCTGTAAATTACACATTAATTCTTTCCAATTGCTTTATTGCCAGAAACCTCATTGATATTACTAGACACAAAGGTAAGATATAGCTCTCAAATATTCTGGAGAGAGAGAGAGATTTTTTTAACCTTTGTTATTTTGTGCTCTTGTAATATGAACTGGAATATGACTTTTTTCCACAAGGCATTCTTTAAAAAAGAAATGCAAATGTACCAAGTTCAAATTTTCTTTGCAGAACTTTTATTGTGAGTCAGTGTAATTTTTCCATTTGACCCATCCCCAAGCTATATGATTTACATCTGTACCACAGCAAGGAGGAGTTATTGCTTATCACAACCTAGAAGTTTGGGGGGTTTTAATGCAATCCCAAATAATCTTTTTTTTTACATCAGTATAGACTTTGATTCTCATAGCTTGTTCCTTGATTATTCAAAAAAAAAGTGGATTATGAATTTTATTTTCAAAACTTCTGGAAAATAATAGGAAGTGGAGCAAGTGACAGTTAATATTTCTGTTCTCCTCCACCCAGACCCATGAAAGCTAGAGAAAGAATTTAGGCAGCCAGAAGCCACACATTGTCAAAGGGCACCTTAAAGTCGTCAGCTACATTCCCAGGCAGGCACTGCAGACAGGCTTCAGATGTTTTTATGTAGATGCATGGCAAGGTAGCATCAAAAATCTGCACTGGGATTCCTTGTGATACTTGTGCATTGCTGGAAATTTCTGGTTTCAGTCTCAGCTGATAAAAATAAAGATAAATCTGATGGTTATTTAAAATATGTACCAGTGATGTCTCCATTGTTTTGGCTAAATACAAATACACATTAAATTTTCACTCCCTTAAAATTTAAATGATGCAGCTCTCCCCTTTGGTTAGTGCATTGCAACCATCCAGGTAAGCAGGACAACTCAGAAAAAATTTTGGGCATTCTTCTGCCAAAATTGACTGTTGTATCACAGTAATTAATGAAGTGGTTTCTGAGGCAGATTTGAGTTATTTGGAATGAATAAGGTCTAAGCTTTTTTCACTTGGTTGTTCTCCTTCAGAAAACCTATGGGAACTAAAACCTGTAGGTTTACATCTATAGTGGAAAAAGAACATCGGCCCCAAGGGTGCCGTTCTAGTTCTCCTTTTTGGTTTTTTTTTGTTTGGGTTGGGTTTTTCATTTTGTTTTGGTGGTGAGTTTTTTGTCTGGTTTGTGTTTGGGTTTTTTTTGTTTGGTTTGGGTTTTTTTTTTCACTCAGCAGAAGGTAAATTACAAGGTGAAGTTACCACATCATTTTTGCAAAGGCAAGGTCCCTGTTCCCTGCCAGGCACCGCTGGTGACAGGCAGCTGGAGCAGAGCCACGGTGCTGTCTGTCCAGCTGACCCAACTGTACCTACTGTGCACATCTGCTGCTCAGCTGGGAGCACACGCTCGGCAAAGCCAGCGTTCTCTCGGTGCCTCGGTCTGACAGCGCGGGCGCGAATTAATGGCGCAGCACATGGATGACAGAGCACACACAGGAACCCCCAGCAGAGATCCAGCCTGTCTCACCGGGGACAGAAAAAAGGATGGTCTCGTGTCTATCTGCATCCCTGACAGCACATAAAGGTGTGTGAATTCTCTCTCTCTTACCTTCTTTTGAACAGTGTAACTAACTGTAAAGCACATGGGAGGTATCTTCAGTTCAAAGCTGGTACGCAGGAAAAAGATAAATTATAATGAAATTATATGTTAATATATAAATAATGAGACCACGGTACCATGGAGTACTAGAAAGCCAAGCCCAGGAGGTTTTTATCTGGTTTAAACATTGAAATAAAGATATATATACACAACTTTTCAAGGAAACTTACTCTGCTCTACTGTGCCCATATCTCAGACCAGAAAGTCAATCACCTTGCAAAAATAATGATTCTTAGCTAATTTTATTATCTTTTCAATAAGTTTGAGAAGCGTGAAAAGGTTAGACGTGGAGGAATACTAAACTAAAAGGGGTGGAAAGTTTGAAGAAATCTATTCTCTCTGGTTGCAGTCCTTCCTCAACCCTGGCCTTGCACATGTGCTGCCAGCAGGGACAAATCTTCCTCTTCTTTTTTATAATTGTTTTTCATCTCCTCTGTCCCTATTTGCAGCTTGTAATGTGCTGTACTGTAAAGGTGTTGCTTACTCTTTTTTTCTAGAACTGAGACTAAACTGCTGGCTAGGCATGAAACTGAGATATGGCGTAAGGCAGGCAGGCCAACTCCAACTCTAACTCTACAACAATTCAAGGCTGATTTATGTTTTGAACTGTCACTATATGGTTTACGAGGGGAAAAGTGTGAGCAAAGATTGAGATTTTCCTTCTATAAATTGTGGAAGGGTGAGGGAGAAGTGACAGATCTCATTTAAAAACCTTATTGAAGAAGCCGTGTTGAATGATGGTGCCGTTGCTTGTCTCTATGTCTTATGGTCACAATGTAAAGCCTTTTATAATTAGAAGAAACCACAGAAGTCAGGATAAAGTACAACAGATCCAGAAAGAGCTGGAAACTTAAGGAAGGAAAAAAAAAACAAAAAAAAACCCCCACACAATAAAAACCCCCAAAAAACCCAAAAAAACCCAAAAACCCAAACAACAATAGACACAGGCTGGAGAAGATATTTTATTTATTTGTTACTAGTAGTTAAAATGACGTACAAAATGCTGGGAAGAAAAAACTCCAATTCTATTCAGTTACAAAATAATTAAAACTTCATTTTAAACCAAGTTTTGCTTTGTGAGACCGAGCATGAAAATACTGCAGCCTTAGGTTATATAGTCCATTGTTTTTAGAATAAAGCAGACATTTAAATACATATTGTGGTTGATATTAAATATCTCATATAATTGTAAGTTAGCAGAACTTTCTTACTCTCAGGCAATAACTAGCAATTCATAGAAGTTCTTTGTATAAAATTTACATGGATGAGGAGGGGATCTGCCTCAAGGGGAGTTCCATCATGATCTATGCACAGGCAGTTTTAGAACATAAAGATTTGGAATACTTTTATCAATTTTACTTGAGAATTCTAGCCAAAACTTAAAGGAGTCAGTAATGTTTGAAGCTTTGCTTAACAGCTAAGGGTTTAGGGGCATAGCAGTCACTGTCAAAGAAAATGGGAATTTTGCTGTCAACTTTACATGAAGAAAAAAATCATTCATAAGGTGTTCCCATTTCTTGAACACAGACCCAAGCTAGTATAAAATTTAGTCCAGCAATGACTGAGGTTGGCCCTTTCCCCTGGAAAAAAAAATTAAAAGTAATTTAAAGGAAAACATTCCCTGCCTATTATCAGTGAAAGAGAATTTGTATTAATAATAACATTAAATATCCATATCTTTCTGTTTAAGTATTCACATTCCACACAGTGGAAACCTACTTCCTATAATCCTAGATTTTAAAACTGGATTTTAAAATCCATGAAGAAATGTGTCAAACTGCTGAGTGAGAGTACACCGAATGAAATGCATTTTAATAGTACCAATAAATGAGTTGCAATCACTTAATTTTACAAACACAAACCTCACAGCAGTGGATTTTACAGAAAAACTAGATTAGTTGTAGAGATGCAGGATATCACCAATAAATGTGTGATGCACTATATAAAAGGTGGGACAATCGATAAAATGAGGCCACATAGGACACATCTGTTACATGCCACTCATCATGGATCTTTCCCTTTGGGCATGTTACTAAGGGCAGAATTGTCTTCCTCAACATTCTATGGCAAGAAATGATGCCAAAATAATCACCTTATGGCTGAGAGAAGCATCTGGTGTGAGAGAGAACAGTTATACTGATAGTGGATGCTAGAGAATATTGCTGCTGAGCGGGGAAACTGAGTCCTGGACTCCCAAAGACTCATCATGCAGTAAGCATGGACGTGACTCCCGTCTCACTCGTATCGGTGATGTCGAGGTTGGTTTCAGGCCTGGTGCTGACTCCTGCACAGGAACATGCCTTTGCTTGACAGGACCGGCTCTCGAGGCCCACCAGGCACAGCACGGGCACGGACAGAGCACAGGCACAGGCAGGGAGGTGTGCAGCACCCTGAAAGCTCCTCAGCACCCAGCTGGAAAGTGCCCTTGCAAGGGCAGAACCCAGGACACCCTCAGGCTTCCCATCGAGTGCTCGGGAAAGCAAGGGCAACATGCGTGGATGGGCTGCCTCTCTGGTCCAATCCCCAGGACACACCTCATTAAACTAACTTCTTTTGTAGGACCTTCTCTGCTCTTGCCAAACTTTACAGCCATGGTCAAGTTTAAACTCCTAATCCTGAAGGAAAGAAAAGACAAGATAACCCCACAGGTGAGAGCCATTGAGCTGTTGGAAGTAGTGTGTCCCCTGTTATGTTTTTTCCCCCCCCAAATGAGAGGGGCAGTCAGCCCAAAGTTTTCAGGAAATTCTCTTTACTTACTCCAAATCCAGTTTAAATGCAAGTCTGTGGTAAAAGATATAAAAAGAGGATCATTGCTGGCAAAGTTCTGCATCTCTGTTTCAACAAACTGCATGCCTGTGGCAAAGCTAAAATAACAATAACAATGCAATGTTTACTAGTCATGAATGTCGTGTCTTTTGTCTCTTGTGTGGTTATTGCATTTGCAGTCACATGATGCTTGTTTTAATTTTTGCTCTGCTCTTTATGTACTAAATTACTGCCATTCTGTACTTGATCTTGGTTAGCAAAATTTTTGTGCTGTGGTTATGTATGTGTGTGAAAAAGAGGAGTTTGGATACACACAATGAAGTAGGCATACTCATTGCATGTACGTATAGATACCACTGCCTAAAAGATACTGCATATACATATATATGTAGATATGAAGAATAACTGATACCAAAAGACATCAAATGGATCTAGTGGCATAAGAATGGGTTTTGTTTGGTTTAGAGAGCCATTAGAATTCAGAAGTATATTTATAGCCTTGTATATAGTTTCTTTTTAATTTATGTAATATATGACTAGGTATATAAATTAAAGCAAAACGTAAACAGAAGACAATATCTCTTCCTCTGTGTCTTCCTATTTATGTGTCTTTCCTTTTTCTACTCCCTTTTGTACTCTCCCTGTCTACTTGCTTTGACCTTTTGCTTTCTAAGTTGCTGTAGATCTGTTTCCCATCCACCTATATTGACTTTTCAGCACTCCCACATCCCCCCATTGTTCTCCAGACATGGCTTTTGGATTACAGCTATTTTTTTGAAGAAGCGTGTCAGAAACTCTTGACACAGCTTCTATTTTCAGTGATGGCTTTGCTACACTTTAAACTGCTCTTTGTCTATTTCTTGTATAAGAATAGATTCATGCTTTGACATATATTGTCCTCTCACTTTGATGTTTCACATAATACAGTAAAAGCAAATAGCACAAAGGTGAACATTCGCAAAAGCCACAGCTTCACTTTCCCAGCAAGCGGCAAAAATGTGAATATACACTAGGAAACCTAATTCATGGCTGTGGGTAATTAATGGTTTTTTAATGTCTCATACCCCTGTTACTTTTTTTTTTTCAGTGAACATCCATGTATTTGCTCCTCCATATCCGTTTTCTCCCTTATACACACACACAAGTGCATGCCCTTTCCTTACATTAATTTTTTCTTTCTTTTTGGGGTGTTTTGCTTATTTTAGGTAATTCACTAGGTCCCTTTCAGTTTTGCCCAGCCTTGAAGGTAGGCTAGTTCATGCCACTCACTCTCGCGCTGGCAGTGATTGCGTACAGTCAGAGTGCAATTGCTACTTTTTCTCAGTTTAGTCCAAGTCAATAGATATACACCGGCACTCCTTAACTCGGGTGATTCTTTTCTTCTTTCTCGGGGGCTGAAGCTCGGGGCAATTGAGTGTAACAGTCATGGTGGTGAATTTCTTGGGCTTGCAGAAGGAACAAGACTGGAAGGAGCCTTCTTCTTTACGGACATGTCTGGGGATGTAGAAGGAATTGCACTGGCCATAGCAGAACCTGTTGATGATGGTACGACTGTTGCAGCCTTCTTCGTGGATAGTTTGTTTGAGGGGCTGGGTTTTACACCAATCCCGCTTTAGGTACTTGCGCTCAGTGATGTGCAGCGCCTCCTGACTAGACTCCAGCACCTCTTCAGCAGGCATCGAGGTGCCTTTTCCTCGCTCTCGATGCCTGGAGCCTGACTGCTGCTGTGTCTGCATTTGCTCTGAATCATTGGGCTGATCCTTGACAGGAGGAGGGATAGCACCTTGAGATCCACGATTCCTCTTTCTCCCTTCGGCTGTCGGTAGCAGAAATCCCATCAGAAGAAACAAGGCACTGATGGCACACAGTGTGCGGACCATCCTGTGTGAAGGAAGTGGAGATAAAGCACAGTTGTGGATTTCAGATATCAACAGAAGACAGGTATGCGGTAAATTTTCAATTCCATAAAAGAAATGTGTGCACACACACACTTATAAAAAATAAGCATTCAAGCCTGTACCAGCTGAAAAGCTGTTCCCAAATTACTAAGTGATAAAAGCTTTCAAATAGAGTTACTGAAAAGTCAGAGGCTAGAGTAAGCCCAAAGAGAATTTTGTTTGTGTATCCTCCATCTTTTTCCAGCTCTTTTCTCCATGTGCATTACCCTGGTTCTCATTCCCTTCTTATAGCTCACTGACATGTAGGAAGATTGCTCCTGACTTACAGTGGTGGAAGAACAAATTTTACATTACACCAGGATTCATTTATATGACCCAGCTATCTACAATACCAGAGAGCTAAAGTCTTTGTCTCAGCAGACACTGTCTAGATGTGTTCCTTAATCAGACACAGAAACTTTATACAGTTTCTTGTATAATGTACATCCAGTATATAATGCATATGCTGTTTACACCTGTTGCCTGTTTTACAGCTTCCCAACCTCTGTCACACTGCACCTCTAAAGGGGTCCAGTACATCTGAGTGTAATGATGCTTAAGCTGAGAGATGTGCAACAAGTCAGGTGACTAACATAAAAAAAATACTTAGGTACAGGTTAAAAGAAATGCATCTATCATTTCAAACTAGATCTTCTTGCACATTACTCTGAATCCTTGATAGAGGTAATACAGATGCAATCACAATGCTAAGAATTTTTCAGATCCCTAAATTTTATTCGTTTTACACAGAATGATGTTGTAGCAGGACAGCAGAATTTTGTATGTGACATTAAATATCATAGAGTTTGTGGACACAAAAAAAGACCACTTCAAGAAGTGCAGTTAAGTGGAGTCCTTCAAAACTGTATGGCTGCTCCAAACCTAATTATTGCGTAGGAAAAGCCTTTCTTTCCTCCCTTATTCTACCATTTCTGCTGCTTCCCAAATTTCTGAGTTCTTGAGGCTATTCAGTCAGCTCAAACCACCAACCAGCACGGAAGAAACTCATCAGTGTCACACTTCCCCATTCCAGAAGTACCATGGTCTCTGAGTTTTTTCTGAAAGGAGCTATGTGGTAGCACAACAGACAGATGAGGGAATAAGTTTCTGAGGGACCCTCCCCATGGGAGCTTGGAAGATGGCACCAGAAATGAGAAACTCCTTGCAAAAAAACCCTGTAAAACACTAAAATTATGAAGAGGCACAGGCATTAAAAAGGGAAAAGACTGTGAAAAACAATGCTGAGGAACTCGGTGTTTTCTACCTGCTTGGAGTGCTGCAGTTGTATCCCTTATTTGACTTGCTTTATAACTATGGAAAAAATTAGTGTTTGAATTGAAGAGTCCTGCTTGTGTTACTACCCGAGAAACATGTGAAACCAAGGGCACTGTCCTGGACGGCTTTATCCGCTCTGCCCGAGACCACACAACTAGGCAGGAAAGCAGCCAAATGCCAGTGCTGTGAGGGCCACCTAGAGACTCAGCAGAGGCTCAGGGTAAGTACCATTTGCTATAAAACATAACTGCTAATTTCTCAGTTATTAGGTCTTTTCAGCCTCATGGAGAAAATACGTGTTATGCGGATCAAACAGCCTTTCTCATCAAACGGATTGGGAGAGGAATTCCTGAAGTAGAGAAGTGTCATAGGGGGTTCTACTGTATTCAAGGAGTTGCTTGTGGATCTAATACTTGCTGTGTTTGTCAACCAAGTGTTAGAGCACCTAGAATTCCTGATATATCATAGATGTATGCATTCATTTCAGCAATTTATGTTTGTGTACCAGCATGTCCTATGTTTGGCAGAAGCTTCATGCTTCAAGGAAGGGGTGTAAGAATGACACTATTGCTGACTCCAACAGACAATTTGGAAGAGCTGCTGTTAGTATCTAAATGAAATAGGGTGTGGAACACACTATTTTAATAACCTTAAGGCTTTAACAAAGAAAAAAATGAGTTGGGAATTCCAATTAAAGAATAATGCAACATAATTTCAAGTGTCAGCCTGGACTTCACATTTGCTGGTTCTTCCTCATCTCTATTACAACCTGAATGTTATCTAAACATGTTTCATTTTAATTTTGTCTTAAAAATAAGTTTTAAAAGAATTATAAACTATTGCTTATTTCCTCAAGAGATCAGAATGATTTCTTCCAAAACTATTCCTATTTCTCTGGCGACTGTCTAGTCACCAGTATTTTAATATGCACTTTTATTTACTCAACATGGTGCCAGAGTCTTAAAAGAAAAAAAAAAGTAATTGCATGAAGTTGAAAATAAATTGCTAGGTTGTAAGCAGTGCCAGAAAACTTCAGGTGTTTATTTTATTTAGTGTCCCACAACTTGGATGAGGTTCCACCAACATGAATTTTCCTGGACTACTTTTATTTTTACAACTGATTGCCTCCACACTGTTTTCTTTCTTTCCCCCCCCCCCCCCCCCATGGAAATGCAATCGATGACACGGCAAGGTCTAGTCCTATGAAAATGTGGTGTACTTTGGGATGGGAATTTGGGGGAAATTTCATGGTACTGCTTACTATTGTAAGGTCTGTGTCCCAGATTCATGCAACTTTATTAAGCACATGCTTATCTGCAAGCATGTGTTTCAATGTAATCCCAAACTGGGAGGAAGGTAATTTTTCACTGGGTTGGTTTCCAGCCTTAAAGGTGGAAGCTGCATTACATGCTCATAAAAGAAATTGTAACTCAAATGAAAACTAGCCACTCAGCAGAAACATTTGTTATGGTCATGTCCCAAACACACATCTAAAAGTAAAAGTAATCCAATCATTTAGGGATAAATACAGGTTAAATACAGAAGGGGCTGTGTGAACTTCAAGATCCCTGCAGCAGCTAAGCAGGATCCTTTTTTAATAATAACTGATTAAACATTTATTTAAAAATTAAGATTTTAATTTTTTACATGCAAAATACGAAGGAAAATGAGGTGGTAGGCCTCAGGAAGGAAATCAGACAAAATGCAGTGTGGACACCTCATACCACTTCTGGTCCCAGGGCAATGCATCTGCTTACAAGAGAAGATGACACCTTTGCTTACATTAGGAAGTGAAATGGTTCATCTATCTATGACTTACCAGTTGTCAATGTTCCCTTAACAGGGTTTTTTTATTACTGAAAGAAGTAGAACACAGAAGAGGACAGCAGAAGTAACTAAAATCAGTGTTACCATACCCAAAGTTTTACTGAAGAGAAATCTCTCCTGAAATAAATGCTTTTTCTCCTCATTACAGTCATAATTCTGCAGAAGTAATAGCTCTGGAGCTGTGAGAATCAGGCTCTAAAACCTTGTATTCCACATTTCTACAAAATTTTCATTTCTTGATACTAACCAGCTCTTACACTGGCATAACCAGAAATCCTTTTGAAAATTCATTTGAGAATCCTTTGAACAAACAGATGACCATAACCAAAATGATCAATCCCCTCTTATTTCATTCAGATCCAGAGAAATACAATAGAATTAATATTTACTTTTTAAAAGTAACATGATACTCCAAAACTCTATTCTTTCCATATTTCACTGCTGAGTTCCACTTTTCATCATCTGTAAGCTCTTAGTCCTAAAGCCAAAAGAAGTTTTATTGCTGACTTCAAACAGGAGCAGAATTGGGCCCTAACATTCATATCACTTTACATGTGGTTTATCTAGACCCTGAGATCTCATCATCTAAGAAATTAAGGACATTAAGAAATTTGTGGATTAATACTAGCAACTATTGAGAGAGAAATGTAAATGCTTTCAGGTTTACTATTTCATACAATTAAGCTGTAATTTTTTTCATTTATACGTTTTCTGCTATGTATTAAGGATCCCCACATGTCAGTTCATAGACAGAATTTCCCTATGAGTTCACAGGCAGAGTCAGAAAGTTACTACTGACATTTTTAGCACAAGCAACAACTTGTTTAAAAGATCTGGATGGAAACCTGGTTGAAATATACAGCAAAATTGACACAGACCTTAACAGGCCTGTAACTTCATCTGTAAACCACTTTTACTAGGAAAATATTATGATGAGCCATGGACTCCAGTCCTTCACAGAAAACATGAAAAATAATCTGATGAAGAACTAAAAAAACCCCCAAACTATTATCTGGTGGACTTCAAATACAAGCCAAAGAAAGACACAAAACACAATCCCTTTCACTACTGCAAAAATAGAAGTGGTTAATGTCCCGAAGGATCAGAATAATTTTATGCCTCACATATTACATCTGAATTACAAAAACACTCTTATGTAATGTTTTCATAGTTCATAGATCTGTATTTTTAAATATTGAAGAAAAGCATAGTAATGACAGTTCCCAGAGAACTGTATTTTCTTTCTGAAATCAAGACAGCAAAACGAACATCTGTGTTTCGTAGAATTTGGATACATTCACATTTCAGAAAATTTCTTCTTGAGAGTCATAGAGATGGGGGGTTTGAGACATATAATGAGCGTAGGCAGCAATTTTAAAACAAATGAACCCTTCAAACCTTGAGAATTCCCCATTTAAGAAAGTATTTTTCTGCAGGACATCCTGTGGGAGTCCAAGGAAGCTGAACATCATGGTGGGCATGGCTGGTACCAAACCCGAGTCTGCCTTGCCTGAAGACGCCCACGCAGCCTGACAGCTCCCAGCTTCCCAGCGCGAAACTCCCCTCAGACACATTTGTTCACGGAGCCCTAAAACAACCGGAATAGCTTTGCTCCTCTCTCTGCACTGCCGTGCGTGCTGAAAAGGAGAGAGTCTTCAGCAGAAGCTACGCATTTCTGGGTAGCATTGCCGAGAAAACAAAATAAATGCTTCAGCACAGCTCGGCCCTGAATGCTAAAGAAGAGCAGAGAGTAACGAGCGCCGGTGCCTTTTATCACTTACACATAGACCCAGCGCACGCTCGTTGGTTATTCCCGGGCTTGCTGGGCGCAGAGAGGAGCGGGGCAGGAGCAAAGCGCTTCCCCAGCTCACGGGTCACCGGGCTGGGCTTAGAGGTAGCCGAAGTTGGGGGGCCACTGGCACTGCACCCAGAAGTCGCCGCTCACAAAACGCGTGACTAAACCCCGTGTCCTGTCAGCAGCAGGGAGAGCCAAAGGCACGCTGGTGCCTCAGAGCCCCCATCTATGCAAAAGGAGGCTTCCCCAGAGCTGTATCTCAGCTGACGACCGAAACGGGCTTCGCTTGCCATTCTTTCACCGAGAGGAGCCACGAGTGGGACACCAGCAGCCAGGCTGCAGCTGATGGGCGGGGAGGGACGCTATGGGTCAGCACAGCGGGTCGGGGGCCGCGCACCTTCCCAGCCCCGCACGGCCGCCGGGCAGGAGGGCCCCGCCGCACCGCCCAAGCCGACGAGGTAAGACGGGGCTGTGGCTGAGCGCAGCCTGGCTGTGCCGCGGGGATCTCCGCAGGCTTGGTTCGGCTTGGCATGGCCGGGAGCGACTCAGCCCGGCTTCCCAGGGGGCGCGGACGCTCCTCGCGGCGGCTGGCGACACCGACCGGCTCTTCCCACGGGGCACGGCCGCCGTCCAGGTCAACCCAACGGAGAACGAACTCTCTGAAGTGACTGCCAAGCCCCCGGGGGATCGTACTGAAACGGACGGGGCAAGCAAGCAGGCGCCTCCAGGAGGGAAAAGCCCTACGCCAAGTCGGGCCGCTGGCCCCGGGCCGAGAGGAGCGCGGCCCGTCCGCGCCCGCGGAGCCGCAGGGGCCGGCGCGCTGCAGGGAGGTCACCGCGGCCGGGCCGAGGGGCCTGTCAGCGCGGGCAAGGGGAGCGGGGCCCGACGGAGGCACGGAGCCGTCGGCTCGACAAAACTCCCGCGGCTCCGAGTCAGGTGGGAGGGCTGGGCGGAGAGGCGGTGGAGGTCGCCGACCGCAGCGGTGGAGCCGCGTCCCGTCCGGTCCGGTCCCGCCCGAGGCCGTACGGCGAGGGACGCGCGGCGCTGCCCACGGGACCCTGCCCCGCTGGCACACACCGAGTCTCCCGGGCGGCACGCACCCCGCCCCGGGAGCTCCTGGGGTACCAGGAGCACGATCCTCCGAGAGACGGGCCAGGACAGAGCCGGGGGGTGAGCGGCCTCGTAGAGGGCAGCTCGGCGGGACGGGACAGGATGGGATGAGATGGGATGGGGCTGGCACCTGGGGATCTGCCCCCGCCCCGCTCCGTGCAGAGGCCGGGCCGGGATTTTTCCGTGTCTCGGGTGGGCGCCGAATCCAATTTGTCGGGAGTGATGCTGTAGGCGGAGATGAGAGGCAGAGCTAACGGGGCTTTTGCAGTCCCCGTGCTTGTCAGGAGAAAGAGATGTAACGGCGCCCTAATCCCCAGCACTGCCGCGGCAAGGTCGGCGCGCCTCACTCCCGCTGACGGGAGGGACGCCCTGGAGTTTTGCCAGACACCGGTGAACGGCTCCTTCCCTTGCCCCTCCCTGAAGGTAGGATAGAGAGCTTAAAATTTTGCCTCCCACAGAGAGTGGCCGAAGTCCGCGGCTGCCGGACCCGTTTGCGCCCCCGCTGTGAGTGCGCGCAGCGCGGCGCGTCCCAGCGCGTCCCGGCTCACCTGCGCGGCGGCGGCTCCTCGGCGGGGCTGGCTCGGCGGCGGTGGCTCCTCGGCGGGGCCTGGGGCTCTGCGGGGCTCTGCCCGGCGGGTCACTCGGTGCAGAGGGTGGCGTAGGAGCCCGGAGCTGCCCGGCAGTCCATAGAGAGAGAGTCTCGGATCCTGCCTACAAATTGCAGCAGCGCCGGGCTGTCTCCCATTTAAATGTCTGCCAGCTGAGATCTGCTCTCCAAGCCCCTCCAGATCATTGGACAAGCGCCTCCAAAGCGCGTGTTATCCGCCCCTTTTAACACTTCCATAAACTTCCACCAGGGAAAGCTTTCAGTCATCCAGATAAACACTCGACTACTTTCCTGTCTTCAGAGAATCGGTGCTAAAGGTCACCACCCCAAGGAATTGTTCCTGGAATGCACAGAAAATTCACATTTTCCATCCCCATTAAAGTATGACAGTTAAGAAGAATTAAATCCTACCCCCTCCCACCGCCTCCGCCGCCCTTCCCTGCACGCTGGGCGCTTCCCGTGAGCCAGCCGGGCGAGCGGGCCCGCTGCGGGGAGCCCCTGACCGGCCTGCCTCGGCCGGGAGGGAGGCAGCCACCTTTGCGGTCCTCCCTCTTACGGATTGACTTTCTGCAGTATGCCGAGAGTTTCGCAGCTTTGGAAAAAAAACCTCTGTGGTAATATCTGTGTGCCGAGGGCGTTAAAACCGTGGCTCCCGACCTGCAGCCCCGCGCTCACGGCTCTATATCAGTGAGGGTTTGTTTTGGGGGAGGTTGTCTTTTTTTTTTTTTTTTTTTTTTTCTATCCCGCAAGAGGCGAGACACCTCGGGTGTCCCCTCGCTAGGTTTCTCGGTGGGCGGCGGGCTCCGCCAGCCTCCCGCGAGGGGCAGGGACGGCGAAGGAGCGGCGCGTCCCGCCGAGGCTGAGCGCGGAGCGGGCCGGAGCCGCCCGACCGTCGGGGCGGCCGCAGGGCAGCGCAACGCCGAGCAGGACCGCGCCGAGCCAGCCCCCGCGGGGACCCAGGGCTCGCTCGCAAATAGGCAGAAAGCGGCGGGGGCTGAGCGTTTTGCGAACCGAGCCCTTCCCAGCAGTAGCCGGGAACATCTCTCTGCGCTGCAGCTGCCCGAAATGTACCCCGAATCTGCAGACAGCATCGGGCTGGGGGCATCGAGGGGCAGAGTCCTGGGTGGGTATAGAAGGACCCCACAGCTCCGCAGGGACGCCTGCACTTCTTCCAGTGCTAGCCGGCCGCCCCGTCCTCCAAGCGCGCCCGTGCCGGCGCTCGTCTCTTGCGGACTTCATACCAGGGAGGTACGCAGTGCTACCCAGAGTCTTTGCGGGCAGGAGTGGCCTCTGAACCACGGCCTGATTTTTGGGCTTGCTAATGAAACGGAAACGTTTGTCAGTTGCCACTTCCAGCTGCGAGCATCACCCAGCAGAAAGCAAAGCTGAGGAAAGCTCTGCCAGGGACACGAGCGCTGTAGGTGGTACCGATGGGTCCGTGCTCTCCTCGCGGTTGGGCACAAGTTACTGCCCCTGAATCAAACCAGCCCTGCTCCTCGGTCACCAGCAGTCAGCACCCACCTCAGACAGGCCCGGATCTCACTGACAAAGAGGTAGTTTTATTGTCCCTGGTTTTGCAGATGGGGAAGATGAATTAAAATGAAAGGATTTGCTACTTTAGGGATGCCAGAGCTAGGCAAGATGCCAAGTTTCTGACTTTTCACAGTACTTAGCGGTGGCTTGCTCTTTGCTAAGACCAAAGCATGGCTTCCCTTAGCGCCTGAGTGCTTAGCAAGGTAGTGAATTAGGCCCATTACAATAATTCACACACATTTAGCGACAGCATGTTAAAAAAAGAATCACTTCAGTCACAGGGCAAGTGGCCGTAGTGCAGTGGTAGGTGGCAGCATGAGAGAGAAAATGAGTTGGTCTGCGGGAGCCACTGAAATTCTGAAACTATTATTGGGGATGGACTACTGGCAAAGAATTACAGCATATGACATCTAGATGGGTAGAAGGAGAGGCCTAGGGAATTTTTAGGATTTTCTGGTTTTTTACTCATAAAAGTGCTATTATTTTTATTTTATTTTATGAGTTTTTAACTAATTGGGGTCCTTCCCTCGTGAATCCAAAGAAAGTCACAATTCCCACCTCTCAGTATGTTGACAGACTTTATGCTCCATTTTCTTCTCTTAAGCAGTTGTATTGACATGGAAAGGTCTGTTCACGTCTCTTCTGCTCTGTGTCTCTCAGTGTGATTACCGGCCCCAGATACAGGCTGGGGAGCTGCTCTGCGCTGCCCCCTTCCCAGGGCCACAGTCCAGCCGTTTGAGTGGCGCTGGAGGAGGTGTTTTCTGCAGTTGCTCTGAGCTCCTGTTGATGCCGATGTTGGCACTGCCACTGTACACGCTCCCAGACACTGCTGCAGGCAAGCTGCCTCTCTGCTGTATTTTTCTGGGCTGTCATTCACATGCCACTCTGGCATTGCCTTTCCTGGATGATACTTCTGGGCAACAATTGCAGAGCAGGTGTGTCCACTTAATGCCTTACTGCATTCAGGCATCTAGCCAGAGCTGGTGATCTGGAGTAGATCTCATTCTGACTTAAAGCACACTAAGAAACACTTTAGGGAGCAGCTCCTGGTGTAGAAGTTGTTTTCTCTCCTCAAGATCCATCTTCCTTTCTTGCAGTTGAGTATTCCGTACCATATCTTCTCATCTGGTTTCTTTCTCTTACATTAATCCGCAGTATTCCAACTTCGCACTGGCATCCAGATTTCTTTGACAGTTCGAAAGTAGAATTATTCCTGCAAGTATTTGCTTGCTCATTCACAGAAATACAAAAATAAATTTGGGTAGCAACAAAATAAATAATTGCAGCTGCATCTGGACTGAATGAAGGTAGAAATTTTTAAAAAAATTTTAAAAGAACATAAAAATTGTGTCTCTTTTTATTTCTTTGAGATTGAGGGAGGTGGGGGAAAGATGTCTTTTCTCCTCATCATTCTTTCAGGTATCTGGAATAATTTCCAGCTTGGAAGATTTCTTTATTTCTGCTGGAATCTTTAACAAAACATTCCCTGGGTTTGCTCCAAAGCTTCAGCTGTGCTGGTCAGATCCCAACCAAACTGGTTAAAAAGGCACCCAGTGCTGAAAGGGAAGTACTTCTTCATGCTACCATACCCACACTTGAAGTTCTGTTGATTCTCATCAGGGCTGCTAATTGGAGCTGGAATACTGATGGAGAAATGTTGTTTAATTATTTAGTATTAAAGAGGTCTATGGAAATCTGCATGGTTTTGTGGTATAGGTAGAGGTTTGAGATAAAGAGCTTTAATGTCATTGGATGGTAGTGGTGTGTTAATCTGTTAATCTGACTGATTACAACTACCTGCTTGCTATTGTTTACGTTGGGGGTTTTTTTTGCTTCTTTTTTTTTTTTTCGCTTCTTTTTTTTTCCTTAAATTTTGTTGCCTATTTCTTGCTGGTATTCACTGCGTGAGTTGTTCTTTGTTTTAATGGAACAGTAAGAATTGTGTAAGCTTAAAATAAGTGCTGTACTTAATTCTTGCAGCAAAAAATGTTATTGGGCTGAGCTCCTGTCTGCTGCTGCTAACTTTGAGCACTACTCAAAGTATCCTCACTGCCAGAACAGTTGGCACCTTATTAAAAGCCTTTGCGGAGAAGCCAAAACTCACAGGGGCTAGAGCCTCTTCTTGAGTAAATTGGAATACTTTTTAATGACTCAAGGAGATGCATGTGATCTATGACAGCTGAGAACCTGGCCCTACTATACCTAGAAAGCCAGTATCTCTCACTCCTAGTCATGTTCCTCCAGGTCAGGAGTAAGGCAAGCTGTCCAACAGAGACAGGGCACATCTGAACTGCTTTGCTTGGTATTTTGAACTCATCTGTTAAGGAGAGAAAGGAGCTTGGTTTGTCTCAGCAACACAACAGTAACTTTTCTAATTGAGCTGTAGCGAGTCTAGAAGGAAGCACTGACTTAACACTGCAGTCTTCTGCTCGCCACCTGCCATCCTGGGGGCATTTGAAGCTGGCCAGTGGAGGTGTGAGGCTATGAAGCTTGGCACAGTTGTTATCTGTTAGCTGTTTGATGAGACAAAAGAGTGTGCATTGCAGAGATGTCTGGTTTTAGAAATTAATTTTGTGGGACATACACTCACTCCCTCAGATGAGAGATGTCTTCACATTGTGGGATATTGTTGAGTTTCTGGTGGTGTACACTGCTGTCTTCCTGACTTGATGGGTAAGATCAGCAGTGTCTCAGAAGTGATTCATAGATACTGTGTAGTGTGTGTTTTGTGGGCCATGCATGGAAATGCCCATCATTACATTCCTGCTGAGGTGTGTGAGCTTCTTTGCTGTACGTGGGAAGAACACTCCGTGTTCTGTCATAGAAAAGAATTGATACTCAAAGAATCTAGTTTCCTGTGCATTTTAGATACAGCCAAAAGTAAAGGACAAAAAAGGGGGTTTTGCTTGTTGTTTCAAACCTAAGAAGGCAAACAGTAATAGCTGGCATTAGGCGAGGGAAAGAGATGTGCGTGTTGGTTTCAGGACAGCACACTTACATACCAGGCCTGGGATTCTTGTGCAGGTACTCTACTGTTTATTCTATTGCAGATTACTATATGAAAAAAACCTCTAATTTAAGTAGCATTGTGCTTCATATGAAGCCTTACAAAGTAGTATCAGAAAAGGCTGAGGTTATTCTGAATTGAGTTAAATATCTCATAAAATGTACTAAAAAATCAAGTTTAAGACTGTGCTTCACTTTGGCAAAATTCTGTTTAATTAAAGAATTTTAATCTTTCTCTTTTTGAGTTTTAGAATTAATGACTATATGATGGAGGTTGGAAAATATTGTACTTATTGAAAAAGCAGTATTTTAGATTAATGTTGACAGAACATCAACTTTTTAACATAGATTCCCACCAGCTGAATGAGAAAAAATTAATTAGGGAAAAGTGCTTATTTTGGGGCAGGGGTTTTTTTGAAAATGAAGTATTTTAGGTTTTTTTACTTTTAAAATGTTGCTTGATCTTGGAATAATTTCAAAATCCTCAGAAATAGGACATTAGAAATCAAAAGAATAAATGAGTGCAAGAGAAAAGCTTTAAGCATCTAAATAATTTAAAAGTCTTGGGTTCTGCTCTGAAAAGTATGGTATCCTGGTATGCTTGAAAAGCTTTCTTGTTCAGCATCTGCTGCATGTAGAGTCAGGTTGTGGGCTTGTAATGATCTCCACACCTAGGAGCCATGGTCACCCACCAGCATTCCACTCTGCTATGTGCTGCAGACAGAGAACAAAAAATATGTTTTCTGGCCTCAAAACACCTACATACATAATACAATCCATATGTGACTATTTTTCAAAAGCAATTTAGAAAAGCTTATTTTATTAGGATGAAGTTTGATGCTGAACAAATATAAACTTTGATGCCAAATGAAGAAATATCATTTGTCAACCTAAACTTTTTATAACTCTTTTCACAATTTTTTGATGCATCTTATGTATTTGATGACTATAAAAGAATTCGCCAAGAAAATGAAAGCCACAAAATTTCTCTGCCCTCATGCATTTGCCTTTCTTTTTCTTCTGTCTGCTGAAGCTGTAGGAGGTGTTTGCTGACATGCTTTGCTTTCAGGGCACCTCTGGAGCAATGTGATACAAGAAGTGACTCAGCTAAGCAAACTGAGTTTGTATGAACACAAGAAGCCCTTACAGTATGAAGCTGTAACTGGGAATTATGAAAAGAGGCATCTAAGGAGCTCAATGTGTTATTTACATACATACTTCACTACATGAAGCTATGAATTATAATTTCCAGTTATGCTGCAAAACTGAAAAACTCCCTTCCCAAATGTTACTGTGTCCCAACATCTTGGATGGATTGCATACACTTTTAAGACACGAATAGGTATCTCATGCACAGTTCTGGCAGAACAGTCCCTTTTACTTTTTTCTTGCTGTGATGAAAGGCAGCTTGTTGTGTGACCACCTGTGTTTCAGGATGTTACCTGTGGGGGGTTCTGTGCAACACCCATGGAGCACACAGTGTCAGTCTGGCAGGTAGAGTAGGTAGAGGGAAATCAAGAGATCTAGGCTTTTTTCTTGACTGCCACTTATGTCTGTCGTGAAACAAAAAAAAGAGTAAGAGAGGCAGGAAAGCTATTTTAGGTATTTTATTATGTAAGGAGATTTGCAAGGCTTTTATTTTGTTTTGTTTTGTTGTGGGTTGGTTTGGTTTTGGTTTTTTTTGCTATCCCATTGCCCTCCTTTCAAAATTGAAATCTTATCTGTTCTTTTTGCTTTTCCTGGAAATAACCACATAAAAACAGAATACCAGATTAAAAAAATGTAGCTTTGCAGGAATGAAAGAGCTGAAGCTTTTTTTTTGTTTTTTTGTCTGAGACAACAACTTAGAATTTCTGCATTTTATACTTGAAATCCAGTGTCACAAAAAATGGCTGCTGCGTTACAGGAAGGAAAGAGCTCCGTTAAAGGGTTGTACTGCTGCAGCATCAGTTGCTCCCCTTCCCAGAGAGAATACTAATGGAGGTGGGAAGGAACAAAACTCTTCCTCACTGCTATTTTTCATTGAGATGGTCTTTCTGTCAAGAAGAAGAGGTATAAGAGGCACAAGTGCACCCCCCCCCCTCGACCTTCATCATTTACCTTGTTTCACTCACACCAATTTCCTCTTGACTCCATTTCCCCACCTACAAAACTGCAGAGTTTTCAAAGGAATAATTTTGGCCTAAATCCTTAAGGCCAATAGGGTACCAAACTTCTTGTGAAATAAGCGATTCATAAGAGGAGTTGAGAGTTCAGCTTAATCTGGAAAGATAAAACATACTTTTTTTAACTTTCACATAATTTGTGTCTGTGTGCTTGAATACATCCATTTTGAAATTTCTAAATGCTTTTAATAGGGAAGAAGGCCTTTTAACTTCTGTAATTCTCCCCAATAAAAAAAAAAAGGATATTTCCAGTGAATAAGCCAAGTTTTCACTGTCATGGACAAAAAAAAGTTTAAAGGCAGACAAAGAATTGTTTAACCAGTTGTCGTTTCCTAAAAGAACTGCTGGTTGACCTATATAATATTTTTACTATATACATAAATGCAAACTGATAGTTCAGTGCTTTGGTAAGAAAGGTGGATTTGTGCACATACTTCTTTTTTTTGCTGAACTTAGATTCGGACCTGAATCTGCAGGGGCTTGCCAGATGCTTGACTTTGTTTTCAGTGGAACTATTCAGAGTGTATTATGTGAAGCACACACAGCAATCCAAGAGACTTGAGCCAGGTGAACCTTGCTAAAAGACCCAGAAATAACTTATATATACCTCTTTCCCCTCTTAAAGGACTTTCTAGTTAGTGTGCATATTAGAATGCCAAACTTTATGGACTTGAGAATTAAAAATACAATAATAATAAAATACAAAAATAGTCTATTTTTTTTAATCTGTATGGTTACCAAAAATTTACTCTTTCAAAAATTGCCAAAAAAAAAATCACTTCTGGGAAACTACACACACGAGCCTAGGGCCAAATCTTTTTTCTTGGTATTTCCAACAACTGCTCTGTTCTGCTTCTTCTGTTTCCTTGTCAGAAGTATCCTGTTTATCTTGTTTGGCTAAGGGCAGTTGGATATTTATTCATTGATCTCTCCTTTCTTGCATTATCTTGAATTCTAATTAGAGTTTTTCAAGTCCTATTACTTTGCTCTCCAAACATAGCTACCACAGACATCAATCTTCCATTTGTGCAGAGCTGTTCAGAACCATGAAAGAGCTGTCGTCTTACATTCTGGGACTAACCACACTGCCCAGCAGCTCTCCACTAGCTGCTTTCATTGGCAGTTTGATTGAATGATTTTTTTCCCCCCCGTCACAAATACCATGTGATTCAAAGTGCCTTGAAAAGTGTTAAGTCACTTGATGTTAGGAGAGATTCTGTAAATAGGACTGGGAGCAGTCCTCTAGGTGTTTGTAATTAATCAGGCACCAAACACTTGGAGCTTTTGGATGCACTTGTAAAAAAGTCTAAAAATGTAAACAGTTTTCTTTCCCCTCCCCAGGAAGTCTTAATGCACTAAAGACGTAAGCAAAGAAGTTAAATTGCAAGTGATCAAATCAATTACACTTCAGATCAGACTGTGGCAGGGCTTTTTGGTTCTCAACCAGATGGAACTAGACTTCTTGTGAAGGAGGTGCTATTATTTCTTGTCAGGGTTTCAAAATGAACATAGGAATTCATAGTAAAAAAAAGACTTTTTTTTTTTTTAATATACTAAAACACTTAGAGGAAAGAATCCTTGGGAGCTGATGTCACTAAAAGTTATCAGACACACTAAAAAAATCATCTTAACCATTTATTATTCTTCTGATCTGAGAAAAGAGAGTACATAAATGAACAGGATATTCTCCTGTGCTGCAAGGCAAAGAAGAAACCCTCCTTTTCAATATAGTTAAATTCTTGGATTCAGAGTTTATGGGTTCTTTTGGCTGTGCCTTTCTTATAGGCTGAAGTTTTTACATTAAGAAAGCTATGATGTAAAAACATACAAGAGACAAAGTACAGTAGTTTTTATCTAGATGTAATTAGTAATTGAGATAAATCCAGATGAGGGCACAGGCTATCTGGAGGCAGACAGCATTTTTGTATCCTGTGGAGATAGGACAACTTGTTTAGAAAGCCTCTGTGCGTTAGGAGGAGAGGTGACTGCTGTAATCAGGTGTAACAAAACCGCCTTCCCAGGTGAAAAAAAAATTCACCATAACCAAATGTGATTTGTTTGTTTCTAATTTAGAGAAGTACTTTGTAAAACCAAGTACTTTTATAATGTAGTATTTCCAATCAAATTACTAGTTTGATCTAGAGTCCAGATCCCTCTTGCTTTGAGTATACTGCCACCAGCTTATGCAAAAGCTTTGAAAACCCATTCAGTACTTGGACCTGTGTATTTTAATAGGGCATATTCCACCTGAAACCACCTTGAAGAGAATTATTCATGCTGGTGTGGATAAACATATTGTGTCTTAACTTCAGTGCTGAAAATGCTTATAATAAGACACATCCTGGTATAAGGAGATGTCATGTTAGCAACACTAACAGGGTCCCGTAGGCTCACTGGAGCTCTTGGTCAGCAAATCCCATACATTACAATGATTGCAAGATTAAATTTGTCACTGGAATGCTAATAGTGAGTAAGGAAGTGGAGTTTTTAAATGCTTCCTTTTCAACAGATGCAAAATGATCTAAAGATATTTTGAAAGTTACTAGAACAAAGAATGTACAGTCAAGCAAATGAACTCTTGCTAGTTTCTTGCTAAATGTAACATTCTTCCAAGAATTTGGGTAGCATCTAAATACACCTAACTTTCCCCAAAAAAAAATACATAAAAAGTGAGTGAAAGGAGGCTGGTGGTGTTTCAGGAATCAGAAAAGAAAAGGTGGTGGTGTCTGCCTACTCACTGGAGGCATTCAAACCGGCACCTCCAGAGGTGCAGCCTCTTAGCCATGGGGCTGCAGCCTGTTTGTGTGAGACCTGCACCTATCCTGCTGAGGCTGTTCAACAATTCAGGAAACAATTAAATCGAGACAAGGAGCCAAAATTAGCCGTCTGCCCAGGAGGGTGGGGGTGGGTGGTTGGCTTGGTTTTGCCATGCTCTCGGACTACTCTTGTATTTTTATCACGTGTCTGCCTAGCTACCCAAACACTCCTTTAGGACTAGCTAGAGCCCAGTTACCATGTCCTTCCTTGCGTTCAGCCTGTCCTATGAACCACTAGATGACAAATTTGTGTTCATTCTTGATTGCCTTCGCTGGTGTCATTAGAGCTTTTATTCTTTTGCCATAACTTTTACAGACACCTTTTTTTTTTTTTTTTAATTAAACTGTCTATGTCTGCTGTGGTATTTTGTGCAATGCCTGGTCCTGTAGACATGTGTGAGATGGGCCATTGCCAGGCTTGCTCCCTCGGGGAATATAGGGGAAGAATTGCCAAGTTTGTGGATTCAGGCTGGGTTTAGGACGGAGATAGATATAGAGCTGTGCAGGTTCACCGAGTCTCAAACAGTCCTAGGCATATACAGAAGTAGGAGCTCAGGCACCTGAGGTGCATGGTTACAAGAAAACATAGCTGTGTATAGCCTTTAGGTGCCTAAGGAATCAGGAAAGAGAGGCAAGGTTTGAGGAGCATGTGCTTGGGCTTTGGTATTTGCGTTAGACACAAATCCAACTGTGGATACTTAGGCCTTTACTGGAGCCTGCACTTAACGTCTTTGCAACTGTTGACCCATCTTTTAACTGGAAATCATTCCCAGTTTTGTAAACCTTCAGATCAAGAACCTCCAGATGCACAACAACATAGACACAAAGTGTTTTTAACAAGCAGCTGATATTTTCGGAGAGATTTATGAAGGCCTTATCTTCAAGTTTGTGGATGGTTCTTGTTCTTTTAAAGGCTTAGAGGTTGCTGCTGAGAATGTAAGAACACAGCAGAAAATAGCCGATATGGCTGGAAGTTAGAAAATAGCCTCAACTACTAAAGCAGAAAATAATTAATGTATTTTTAACTGAAAGAAATGTGTATCATTATGGCACATATTGCTTGCCTACTGGATAACTTCGCACTCAAGACAGTCCATGAAAACAAGTCTTCCAAGACACCATAACTTCAGAGCAGTAACCATCAGAAAGGCTGCAGCAAAGCTGGAGGCACTGTGGGATTAGCAGGATGAAGGTATAAAGAATCAGAAGCAGGACATACTTTTCTGCTTTTTAAACTGTGCACATATATGTTACCCACGCATGCACAGAGTCCTGTGGCTGGTCAGTCATAGGGTTTGGGAATTTAACCAACAGCCGGGGTCTATGCATAAACTATGACAGCCATGCTGTCATTGTTATAACAATGCCTTTTAAAGAATTTACTTAAATCCTATTTTTTTTATTTGATCGATGGTTTATGCAGCATTAAAAATAGGTTTCTTCAATTGCCGTAACACAGCTTTCAAGCCCATAAATCTTACAGCCATTGCACTACCCATTGGAATCAAAGTTTTGCAATTCTCTTAGTCACTGTTTGCAGTGTTGTTTAAAGAAAGGGAAAAAATAACCAATGGTGAAGTATGAGTGCTTCTCTGGATGACCTAACTTGCTCTTTCATACGTCTGTTTTGTCCATTTAGAAATACAAAATGTCACAGTGTGGTACTTTATATTTGCAGTGTAGAAAGGTGTTCTCTATCAAGTTGAAGTATCAGAACCACATTTCCCCGTACAGGCTATCCCACTTGAATTTCAGCCACTTTTAGAGGACTTTGGGGCATTGGAATATAGATATTGCACTGAACGAACTGCTAGGGTTTGGGGGTGTTTTTTGTTTCTCAGAATAAAGAATTAGTTAAAAGCTGTCAAGACTGAATTCAGCGTCAAAGCCGTATGCACCTTCTGCGATCTAGCAAATATGCCCAGACCCAAAAATCCCTGTCATTGGTAATGGAGATCTTTGGTGGTTCCCAGGAAAGTAACATTGTCGTATGGTGGTTAGGTTAGGAACAAAGATCTGGAGTAAAAGGAGTCTGTTTATTCATTTAATGGTCTCTAACTGAATAACGCTGGTTAGGGAATGAGGGAAAGTTTGAGACTTGTAACAAGTAGCACATTATTTTTCTCTGTGCTTCCTTCTTTGCCTCACTCAGCTTACCATGAAATTCAGCCACTGACTCCCACCACTGTTTTTCTTGGAGGACAGAGTAGGATGAAGAAACGCAGTGATTAAATGTAAAAGACAACCATGCATTGCATTAGGAGCTGTATTCCCTGTGTTTTGATAACAGGAACTACAAAAGAAACTTAAAAAGAGGTGTTTCAGGTCTACCTAATCTTTAAAGTCTGAAGCCATTCTCAATTCCTGCCATCTCTGCCTCTGCCCCACATGCAAATACAGACATCATTAATAAAACAGGATTTTTTTTTAAGCTCTTTTAGTTCCAATTGATAATGCTACTCTCATGACACTTGCATTTAATGTTTGTTACACTCCCATGTGTTGAACACATGGTTAGCAGCTCTCCCAACCATCAGGATTCATGTAATCACGCCAAAGCAGTCAGCATCATAAATAAAGCAAACATGACAACTGAAACTGTGTATTTCCTTCTCACGGTAAACTAGGACGATGAACTGGAGCTCAATGCCTTTCTTCACCCAACAGCAAAAGGCTTGAGCATGGTAGACCTGGACCATGAGTGTACTTGGAAAATGGTTCATTTGACCTTTTCATTTTCTTGTATCGGAAAATCTTGCTCTAGTTCCCAATTCTGTGGTAGTCACCCACATTTGTGAGTGATAGGGACCTTCATGATGGCAATTCCACATCCTTTGCTTACATTTTTTTTTAGTTTTTATTTAGTTTGCATGTAAGCAGGTCATTGTCAGTGGCTGGGCCCTTCATGGTTGGAGTCTGCCATTGACCCTAAGCACGACAAACTGGCAGACCTTTTAAGGGACACAGTAATTCTTTATTTTAAAAGTACATTTCTTATTTGAGATTTTTCCTGAACATTATTCTTTTTAAAGAGTATTGAAGGCAATTGCATGCCTTCAAACAAAACTGAATTTTTAAGTGTATGCGTATGTATTCAAATGGCAGTGGAGTCCATGTGTTCTGTTGGGTTTTTGTTGTTGCTCTCTTTTCTTTAGGGCAAATTGGATTGCCATCCTATTTGTATCAAGCATGGCAGAAATACAATTTAATCTAATTTTCAATTCCATTAGCCTGAAATGTTGGATTCAGGTTTCTCAAAATTGGAGATAATGTCCTCTCCCTGACAGCCTTGATAGCTTCTGGCTCGGATGGAGAGCTGCCTTAAATCCTACAGATAGTGACACTTGGCTAATAAAATAGTGAACATACTCATCTCCCTTGTGGATCGTGTGGAAGTGTACTTTTCTTGGACATTTTAAATTTTCATGGGGTTGTAGTAGCATCTTCTGAATCTCCCTACCTTGCCCTTCTCCTTCCATAAATCTGAGTGTGTGACTTTGAAAAACTGAAAAGTTGTCTTTAGGCTTTTTGTCCTATAGATCCAGGCATTGTCTATTTGCGTGTCAAAAAAGAAGTAATTGCATAAAAATTATATCACATCACAAGTAATAGAGCATTACAGATGAGGTGAGAACTGGTTTAGTGAGCTTACCAGCAAACAGGCTAGAAGATTCCAAGTTTGTTTTGGGTTGATGTTGTTATAGGCTTTTTCCAAAAAATTTAAGTGTTCAAAAATTAGTTTTTTGTACACCATGAAAATGAAAACAAAGCCTTTTCAACACTTCCATAGAGCTACTGTTTAGAGGCCTGATTTGAAGGCAAGTCTCCTCTTCATCGTCAAAAAGCTACTTGTCTTCTTCCTCAACTACTGACATTTGGAAACAAAGGGGCTTGAGTGTTACTCTGTCGACAACAAAGCCAAAAACTTAATTGACTTGGTAGTCATCTTTCTGCCTGTGCCCTTCCTCAGTTTAACAGATGAAGATAGGCTTCATCACATTTTGATAAAATAAGCTTCAGGTCAGCTTTACTTGCAGTCCTCTAAGTGACTCTCGGGACTCTGATGTCAGAGAACTAGTACCCAGTTTCTTTGGATTGCTCCTGAGTTGCTGAATAGATAGCAGCATGGTTTTATTGCATTTGGTGAATGCAAATGTGCCCATAATTAGAAGCATATCACTGTTTCCCCTCCTTAGCAATTCACTAAGCATTTTTATGTTACTTTCTTCTGTGGGTTAACATCTTCATATTCTTTACTAATGAATTTATCATCAGAGTGTATTATCTTTTAAAAAGTGTATTAGTGTGTGTGTATGCACATGCACCCCCAGAGTAAGTTTTGTGTCACAAATCAAATGCTCTAATCAGTTACACAGTGCTTTTTTTAAACGAGAGTTATAAATATTTCTTTACCAGACAAAACCAATGTTTCAGGGCAATACACTTTATTTTGTATAGCTTACTTTGAGCACGTGTTTCTAATGCGTTAGAGGTAATTAACACACTTGCAAATTTTAAAATACTCTAAAAGATTTTAATTTGATGAAAATTCTAAACAACAGTATCAATATACATGCTCCTTAATTCACATGCATCATAGAGGTAAAAGGGCAATTACACCTGTGCAGCTATTTACTCTCTTGTAAATACTGGTTTGGTGAACTCTGAGTGAGGGGGATAGTTGGTATCTCTGTTCATTGATTCTGAAAGACCAGCACTGTGATGATTCTTTTTAAAAAGCTACATATACATGTTTGGACTCTTGTTGGAGCAGTAGGAGGGACAAGGATTTTTGCTTGTTTTTTCTTTTTTTTTTTTTTATCAATATGGGACTAGCCAGTCGCAGTACAGAAAGACAGCTCTACTATGGAACTGAAAATAGAATAATGAATCTCATTATCATGGTGCAATAGCCATATTTTATTAAAATTTCACAGTAGTACTGCCGAGTCTTCCTGGTGAAACACTCAAGCTGCCTGATGAACTCAGCAAACAGCTGCTCACCACCACGCGCTTGACTTGTTCCAGCAGACAGTTCCTGTAAGACACATCATTGCTTTATGCAGTTTAAAGATTTTTATTTTTTTCTTTTCTTGCATTTAAGGACAAAACCAGGTCTGAATTGTGATATTTTTCCTTTGCTTGCACTGTGCAGATCTGTCACACACAGGAGGGCAGCTTCCCTGGCCCCATGCAGTCAGCAGGCAGCCTGCTGGGTATCCCTGTTCTGGCCAGTTTGCAGTGCTGGATTTCACATCCCCACACAGGGTTGTAGTGACCTGAAGGGCTTCACAAAATTACATGTGGCATTACTGATACTATTGAACAAGCAATGCTTCTTTGCCCCTCCCTTTTCAAGCCCCCTATTTACTGTACACACCTCCTTTTATTATACACTGGTCCTTAATGAGAGCTTAGAAAAATTAAAATTAATTAGAAAATTAAATAAATAGACATGTTTCATTTTTGTGATTAAAATGGATTTTACTGGAGCTATAAGGACAGAACGTAGCTCAGATTACTTTAGAAGTATCGATAAAACAGTCAAGTATCTGAAGAAACACCAATTTCTTAGGAATGGCAATGTAGCCTCCAAACACCTGGAAGCTTTGTAGCTACACCAGTGGCTGGCAGCAGGGTTAGATGGAAGGAACGACCATTTCACACACTCCGGGCCACTGGGCATCAGTAGGTTTTAATGCCAGATTTATGCACAGATATATGGACTCTTTGTTGGTTTTGGAGCAACCTTTGTAATTTTGCAGCTTTCAATACCTGTGTGAAGACTAAGCAGGAGTGCAGAGAAAAAGAGTAAGCTTAAGACACAGAGAATACAAGTTCTGTCACATGAACAGCTAGATTGCAGCCATCCTGTTCCAGCTGCTGGAAGCCAAGGAAGCTCTGTGATTCATAGAAATTCCTCATTTTTTGTGTCATGTGTGAGTATAAGCCCCACTTCATGACATACTATTCAGTTTTCTCTTCAAGATTTTTTTTAAAAAGGAAATATGCTGAAAGACACAATAGTCCATTCCAAAATGTTACAGAATTTTTCAATCTACCTCTAAATGGCATGAGAGGGCCAATTCTCTACATACATAATTTATTACAGATTACTAAGTGGTGGGACAAAAAAAGCAAATGCAATTGACAGTCATATATGTGCCATCCTGTTAACTTTAATTTTATGTAGCTAGAAACCTTAGTTTCTTATTGGTTTTTTTCTTTTTTCTAAGAGGTCACCATTATTTTACTGTGTCTTTCTATAGGATGGGAAAGGAAACTACTTTTTTTCCACAGATTTGTAATTTTAGCTGTAAGCTAATGCTGTTTTCCATAATTCCGACTCTCCATTCACATGGCTTGAAATATTCAGGTATATTCTCATCCTTCAGAAAGGGAGAACCCTGGAATATAAAGTTCTTCAGTCTCCTAGGGGCAAGAAGGCAATTTAAGCTTCCCAGAACAACTTCAAGAGCAACGATAGCTACTAGTGTTATTAGAGTAGCATAGTTTTTCAGAAGATCAACTGTAATGACCTTCATATCCTGGATTTAGATTCAGAGGTTGTTGACACAACCTTATTAACACAGTCAAATGTCTCCATTTTCACTTATAATACGCCCCAGAAGCATAATTTAACAACACTATAATGCACAAATGCTGCAGTTACTAAGACAAAGAACAGCAGGGGAGATTAATTTTCACATAACAGTTCCATTGATAAGAAAGATGTTCAAGTGTTCAGGAAAGCTGTGGACATGGAATGATTAAAACTAACAGAAAAATATTCCAGTGAATAGGGTCAAAAAGCAGTTCTTTAATTTTTAAATTCGCACAGCAGTAACAGAGACAAATGAGCCTCTGAAATATTTTGGAAAATGTCACTTTGCAAACCTTGTAGATTGCTTAAATGTTTATTAAAATGGACCAAAAGCCAAAATTCTCTGCGTAAAATAAATACTTTGTCTTTGCTAAGTAACAATATTTGTGAACAAAACATAAAACTATAACTTTCATGTGTCAAACATAGTAACATTTAAGATGAAATGTTGGAGTCAGATTTGGCATTTTTTTCGTCTTCCTATTTACAAGCTTCTCATTAAGACCATTTACCTCACACTAGCTATCAAAATGACTAACATTTTTAAAGTTTGCTCCATGACTAAAATAAAAACAACAGAAATGTCCTTTTACCGTAACTTAACAAAAAGCAGAACCATATTTTTATCATCTAGGAGAACATACTCTTATAAATACAGCTGTTTTTCATCTACAATTATATAAATAACAAGCATGCTGCCATTCACAAGGATTTTAATAGATGATTATATATAAGCAATATCATGATCTAGAAGAGGATGGCACGAGTTTTTATCTTTCCTTTTTATTGTACTTATTTAGGATCTTTGTCTTCATCTGAAAATTGTGGAACAGACTTCTTTGCTACAACATTATCCAGTCGCTGTCCTTGCAGATATGGGTTCACACTCTGAAAAAGTTAAAAATTATTTAAACTTATTAGAAACAGGGAAATGGATAAAAGGTAACTAGGATTAGTGAACATATTTATGTATTCCTTGTCTGTCAGATATTTGCAGACTTGGGGAAAATAATTACTTCCAGGGATTAAATCTAAAAGTCAGTCAGTGTTTTGTTTCTAATTTTTTTTTGAGCGGTAATTTAATTCAATCCACTGAAAGGAATACAAGTGAAGGAGGACTATCAAGAATATAAAACAATCTGAATTAAACACTACGTTTTTGCTCCACTCCTTCTTTCCTCAGCTCAGCAGAGAAGCAGCAGCAGTTCTAACTCCCTAATTCTTGAGGCAGGACAGAACTTGCTAGAGAAGCACAGGTAAGCCTTAGCTTAAATCACTAGCCTCTGATGGACATAGTGCTGGGACACAGATTAGAGACCACAATAACATTTTGACTAAAGCCTCTTCTTCAGCCTATCTCCTCTCCAGGAAACCTCTCTTGATGCTGAGATAAAAAACTGCTGGCAAAGAAGCAAAGCCAAACAAGGTTTTGGCATAGAAAATAGCTCTCATACCACTGCCAGAACAAGGGAATACTGCAAAGAAGATTCCTGGAGAGGGTTTAACTTCACTTTGCACCATGCAGGCAGTACAACGTGAGGCTGAAGATGAACAGATCCTATCTCAAAACTGCTTGGAGATCGTAGATGGAGTAACATAGAAAGCCTATGCTTGAATTTTATCTATACCAATGGAATAAAATGTATTTACTGTATTTGGAAGTGGCAAGCAGTTTAACGGAGCTTCAGTATTAAGTATCATTTACACCTGCTTTCTGGTCTGTTACAGTGTCAGTGTAAGCAAAATTCAAGTATATATTGTCTCCTTCACACAGATACAGACAAAAATTCTAATGTGAAGATTTTTGATGCTATTAAAAATTGTTTGCCTAAGGACAAACTTCGGAGGAATGCGAATTTTCCAGTATCTCCTGATTCTTGTCAGGCTGACTGCATCACAGAAATTACTTTTCTTAAGACATTTCTGTGCTCCTTTCACCAAAACTTAAGAAATTTAAAAAAAAAAAAAAAAAAGCATTCAGAATGGGCATATTTATTTTCAATTATCCCAAGTATTTGTTGAATCCCTGGAAAATATTTGGGGTTTATCTGTCTTCAAGTTTAAGTCCTTGGGTTTCTGCAGATTTGTGGGTGCTATTATTAATACTTAGTCATAGCACAGAGCAGCCCTTTTGCTTACTTCTATTGGGTTTTGGATGCTTTGCCTGCTGCAAGTGAAAACATAAAAATATTAAGAACCAGAAATGAATGTGGAAAAATCTTTGAAAATAAACTAACTCCAATGCTTTAAATTGTTAGAAATAAGACATATGTAAATGATTTGTTTGTGTTTGTTTAAAGAATTCTGTTTAACGTTAATGTAGTCAAATTCAACTGTTGCATAAACTTCTAGGAATTATTTGAAGATTCCTAGGAAGATTCATTGGTCTTTTTTTTGGAATGTTACTTGCTTGCTACTTTTTGAAATAAAGTAGAAGAGAATGAGACTACATAAAATTTTGAATCCTTCTTAACCAACAAAGGAAAACACAAAATATGATGCAAAATACTTTGGCTGATTTGACTAAAGTATGTTTAATCCTATGCAGCTGTGCAGAATTCAAAGTAATGAAAGTTTCTGAGCACCTTCGTACACAGCTCCGAGCCCACGGCAACTTAGTGATCACAGAAGTAGTCCTGACACTTTTGCACAGGGCTGTCTGCAAGTGTAGAATTTCAAAAAAGGGGAGAATTGCTAATTAAAATTAGACATCACTGTAAAGAGTGCTGCAAAGAAGCTAGCACAGCAGCGGATGGTGAATACATGCCTTTGCTGCACACACTGATGGTGTGCATGTATGCTTGCAAGTGCGCTTAGATAGGTACGTGTGAGTATATGAATATACACACATGCTTGGAGTACGTGGTTTTCTAGACTCCAGTAGTGCCTCTGTGACTGTGTCACCGTAGCCCTGTATAGACACAACAGGGTTACTATGTACACTGTTACACAGGACTTGTTTTAACCTCAAATGGGGACATTCAGATGCGGAAGATCGATCTGTTGCCAGATCCCAAAATTCTTGTCTGTGCAGAAAGGCATGGAGGAGTGGCAGGGAGCACAAAAGGCAGGAGGGGAATCCAGTGGACTTTTTGATTTCTTGAAAAATACACTCCGATGCTGACAGCTCTAGGTTATCCTTCTGCTGATAAAGTGAAAATTCTGAATTGTTCGTTAAAGCATTAGTAATCATTACAGTATTACTCTAAAATAATTTAAATTCTAATGAATTTAGCATTAAGTAACATGTTGCTGCTAGGAGAATAAATCTGCTGTAAAGCAATTCACCTTCAAAATTCTGGCCTACCCCTGGCCATATAGCTATCAAGTGTTTCCAGCTAGTACTTCTTTTGTATCCAATTATGTCAGTCAGCTCACAGACAAAAAGTGTTTTTTTTCTTTTTTTTTCCTTATGTATATTTTGCATTAATTCCACTTTAATTTTTAAGTAAGTAGAATTTACTCTGGCAATAGTTCAGCAGAGTATTTATTAATAGCTAGAAAAGCATGTTAAAGTCAGGTGCCTACCCTTTTTTCCTTTTCAACTAACAAACTCAAAAATCAAATGTAAGCATGAGGCAGATACGAAGCTCAGGTCAGATCATTAGCTTATGGTCAAAGGGTCAACTGCCAATGATGTCTGAATCAGGAATAAATCAACTCATCTTCTCCCCTTCTAGCAAAGACTTAAATTTTGAGAGTTAAATAAATAAATCATCTTCCCTTATGCTTGTTATTTTAAATTATATTTACTTCATCTACAATATAAACTGTGCTGTCATATTTTGAAAAGCTACTTTCTGGCACAGAGCTAGACTTTTCCTTTTTGTAAAAAATAATACACCAGCAGCAAAACTAAAGATGTAGACTCTGCCTGAAAGTGATTTTTTTTTCATAAAAGAAAGGCTGACACTACCAAAAAAGAGAGAGTAGTGAGGCAGACTGTGCAGAATCTCTCTATGTGGATTGCCTTCCTTGTTACAGGAGCAGAACAATGAGAACACATTCATCTTTGACTTTCAAGCAAGTGGGGCACAGAGATGGGAGTTTCATCCGAGGTAGATCAGATAAAGAACCACCTCTAGTGTTATTTACACCTAAAAACATATTCACATGCATAGATAATGGTAATTAAATTTACTAATATTTTTAGTGGGAAATTTCAAATACTGTTTTAGAGATATTTAAATAATTTTAAATGGTTTTAAGCAAATAGGATCAATTTTAAAACACTGATAATATGAAGTTTTATAGTGTTCTACACTTAAGTGCATCTTCCGAAAGTAAGAGGCTATTTAGAGAAATAAATCTTGTACCCAGTGTTCAGTCCCGAAGCCCGTTTATCACAGAGAGTCCCTGACTTAACACATAACCTAAAATGTAATATGAATGCATTAGACCAACTCTTTATTTCAGGAATATGATTTTAATTTTCATTAGGTCTCTAGATTATATAGGGGCTATAAAATATTCCGATAGTTACCCTCTTTCTTCTTTTTGGACCACCACTGATTTTCTCAAAGAGTAAACTCTTGCTCTGGAAGGGAAAAAAAAAAAGACACAGCCATGAAATCCATTACACTTTTCTTTTAAAATACTACTTTTGCTGTTAAATATTAGCAAGTCTAGAGGAGTGTGTAGTTTTATAGGAGAAATAAACCGCAAATAAATATTTGTATATTCCTGCTAACATTTGTAGTTCTTCAGGAGCAGTCACAGCCTTATCAATCATTTAAAAGCCAGTTATTTTCCACTAAGTTATCCCCCGTGTTTAGGCAATAAGTGCTTCAAGTATGTGCTGGTAAAGTCTGGATGTTCCCTGTCATGCGATACATGGTATAAATACTGTTTTGTTTTGGTTTGTTTTTTTTTTTTTTTTTTTTAAGAAAAGGCAGAAGGGAAAAGAAAAATAAGAATGGGAGGGAGAGGTAGCAGGAGTCCTGCCTCTGGTATATCTTTCTATACGTTTGAGGTGACACAAGAATAGGAGCAAAAAATATTTGCTTTACAAGGGATTTTCTAATTCCTTTAAAAAACAGAAATAGGCGTCATTCCTACTGTTTTGTTGTCTTTGCTTATTCCCTTCCAGATATCAACACTTCCCAGTGCAAAGTTCTGCTGAAAGGAGTTCAGCGCCAACTCTTCCTTTGTTTAAGTAGTGCCCTCAATAAAGTTTCTAAAAACCATTTGGTCTATAACATTTTTAATGGCAAACCTTTTAAAAACTGCCAGAAACATCTTGGCAGAAGAGAAAGTTATGATGATGAGAAAAGAAAAAAGAAAAAAAAAGCCAACACAAAAAACCCCCTCTGACCATAGTTTACATAAGTGCATCCACATATTGTTGTATTTCTTATAAGTAGTGAATTCTAATAAAGTCTGGAATAACACACACATGTTCAACACATTTTGTTTCAATTCTGTGTTATGAAGAAAACCAAAACCAAACCCTAACCTGAAAATGGAAGGAGAGAAGAATTACATGTATAAAAGCAGAAGACTATATAAACAAGGCCATTAATTCTGCTATAAACAACTGACCTAACATTGATTATATAAATAGAAAGTGTAATTCTAGCACGAGACAAATTCACCAAACACTTCTAACTCTCTCTGCAGCCTTGATATGAGAAAAAACAAACATTTTCAAGTGTTACAACGAAATCTGCCAAAATTGTCTGTTTTGTACTTCTTGTGTTCATTAAACCTCAAATTCACAAGGCCTATCTCTTGTCCAACCTCAGTTATTTTGTCTGAGTTGTTCCAAAAGGGAACAGAGATGAAGCTGGCCAAGGGGGACATTCTTGGCTAGTCATTTATGCAAGCTCACTGCAGGAAAACTTAAATTTAACATTTTAAAGAAACTCAAGGATGCTTGAATTATTCTCCTTAGGAAACAAAGCGCCACCAAAGCCTCTCTTTGTAAAAACTATTTGACCTTACACTTTCATGAGAGGAGAAAGGGTGCTTCTGAAATAAAAAGAACACCATGGACTACTGGAGCTAGCATATCTGTCATTCTGAAAAATTCCTTACAATTGAACTGTTCCTGCTAAAGGAAATCAGATTTTGTTTAGTCTGTTTGGGAATGTTTTAAGACCCTAAGTACTACTGTAGCATTATGTGGAGTACAAAGCAAATATGGTTATGGAGCATGAGCTAAGAACATATTTGTATGATAATAGCAATCCTGAAAATATGTTCCACTGCGTAATGGCCTGACCTCATCAGCCACCAAAATTTGCCCTTGAAGTGTTCATCCTTCACCGAGAGGTTGTTAGGAATGAAGGCACAGAGTTTCTTCAGTTAAAGGTACACCTCATGTAGAGACATGCTGCATGTGATTTGCTACTTTTCCCTCACTCCTGGAGCTTCCTTTGCATCCTTTTGGCTACCTGGATTAGAGTACTACAGGTTGGGATTTGGGTGGAAAAAATCAGATCTTAAAATGCTTACAACCAACAAAATATATAAGTGGTTTTTAGGTTTGGCTGTAAATTGTATATTGTAAATTATCTTTGTGCAAGTCTTTCTGGATGTCAACAACACTTCTTCAAACCATCTAAAGGGCCAATTTACAAGATGCAAGAAAGGCACACTCAGAAAGTATCTGTGTCCTATAAGGAAAAGTTGGAACTGGGGAAAAAGCCCTGAAATCTTAGAAACTGTAGTTGTATGTTACTCATCCTACTATTTCCACTGTCCCCTCTATGTTTTCCACATATGAGGAGAGGGGAGGAGAGTATAAGCTGTGGGTCTCACTCTGTAAACAGAGTCTGTTCCTGAGACTTCTCGCAGGTCAGCATATTGATATATGGGGAGTTGTCCCAAAGACAGAAAAACTCTTCCTATTTCTTCCCACTCCTAACCCAGTATATACTTATTATGATTTATATATTTGTATCTGCAGATGTATTAGCAGTATTTACACAAAATATTTAGCATCTACATACCCAAACACTTTGCTGCATGAGACAGCTTCTAGACTTGCTTGACCCCTATAAAATGTGTCTGTTATTCACAGGATACTCCAGAGGTCCCACAGCTTTGCAAGCATGATGGTCTGTCACCAAAAAAAGCCAACCAACCTGTTTCTGTCCCATTAGGACAAGCAGGTCCTTTTTTTCTGACCTGCTAATAAAATTTGGGTTTTTCCGTGGTTACACTAAGGAATGCATATTGGCTCTTGGAAAGGACAAGCCACTGGGAACTGCAACACTTCCTCAACCACACAGTGGTAGGAAAAGGCTGGGGAGAAGCTCCCCCAAGAGCTGAGAGCACATGCCAGCCTCCACAGGTCCAGGAGATGCCATCTGCAAGGGCTGCAGCTGGTGGTGACAGCCTAGTGCCCACACAGCTCACAGGAGCTGGTGGAAAAACAGTCTGGAAGCACACAGCTGTCACAGCCCCTGGGCATCTGGTCCTGGGCTCTCTGACAGGGGAAGCAGGAACAAACTGTTGTGGGCAGAGGGAATTTTAGGGGCTGGGGGCAGTGGGAGGGTGAGGATGCACACAGTTACCTGCTGGGCCACCCACAGCCAGCTGTGGTCATTTACAACTTAATGCAGACAACAGTGAGCGCCGTAAAAGATCTGATCTACTTTAGCTCTCCTTTATAAGGTCTCAAACAGCTGATTTTTAGAGCACTTGCCTGATTTTTCCAGAGAATAAAAAATAACAAAGCCAGCCACAAAAAGATACCACTGTATTTATATTTTTGCCATGTAGTAATATGCAATTAGGAGACTGTTGGGGCTATTCTGGATCTCGGCAGAACATTTGCTCATGCACACTACCAGCTGTTCCATCTCTAATTAAAAAGATCTGGGGTTGATCTGCAGCTAGATATGATTGCTGTTTAGTACCTAAGAGTGTTTTAATCCATACACGAGCAGCTTTTTCCCCTGAATTAGTAGTGATGGATGGAGATATAAAAAAAGTCCAGGATTCACTAATGATCTAGTATCATTTATTAAATATATATGTTGCTGATGACAACACAGTACGTATGCTTGATTCTGAAATATTGCTATAGGCCAAAGATTTACAGAAGTGCTTTTGTAGTCTTCAGAATGGTATTATGAAAGTAAAGTACTTATGAATAATAAGAAAACTAACAGCCTTATCTGGCATAAATAAGAAAGTTCACCATCTGGTGTTTTTTAAATGAAAACCTTTGATGGTAATTACTTAGAATGCAACAAGTCTCCAAAATTTGGATTCTTGGCACGATTCTCTCCAGAAATTTAGCACTCACATAAGTAATTAAGACTATAAATCTTAAACTGGTTTGATTATGAAGATGAATCATTGTCTCAAAATTATAGCAGGAGAAGAGACTGCCAAACATGTCTATTTATCGATATATGCTTACAGAGTACTGGTTTAGTGCAATCTTAAGTGAAGTGTTCTAACAATGTAAAATCAGATTTCATTATTTGCTCTACAAGCATAAATTATGACCACTGTTATTGTTTTCCTGGCGCCTGAAAATGGATTTGGGATTGGACATTTTAACTGATGTGATCCAAGATTAAGTGGCAGAGCTTTCTTTGGAGCCTCTACCCCGCAGAAACAGTCTAGCTGCAGTTATTAAAGTCCTTGTATGCTCAGAGCAAGAGTTTTGCCCTTAGTGTAGCTCACTGTGTTTATTATATGTGATGTAATAAATAGGTTTCCAATATAACACAGTGTATAACCTGACTAGAGGAAGAAGCGGCATCAAGTCCTCCAAAATGCTTAAGGCAGAGAGGATTCCTTAAAGCAAGTTGTGTGATCGTTGATTTTTTTAAGGTGTTTTAAGCTGCTGCACTCCATCTATTTGTGGTTTCTTTCTATTTTTTATCTAAGTAGCTGAACAATGAATAGTCACTGAACCTGGATATTCTTTGAGATTAGGGCCATTTTATGTTTAGAAATCTTGTCCTAAGATCTTCACTGATTTTGGCTACATGTTCACTGTAGTTTGAAATGAGGTTTTTTGCATTTATTGAGCACATATGTAGCTGTCATGCTTTGGGACAGGTAATAGAACAAGGATTTCTGCTTTCTGTTTTCCTGGGCTGTTTATCAAGCACAAGCACTATTTCTATTTTTCAGGGCAGGTTCACCTTTTTTGAGAAATTTCCCTTAGAGCGATAATTTTTCCAGCATTAAGGACAATATTGTCCTCAAGGTTCCACAGCATCCCACACAGCAGACAACACCCAGCTCCACATGCAACAAAAATAAGCAAGAAGCATGTACTCACCCACTTGCCCATGTTGGGATAGTCATGCTCTGGATCAAAAAGGTGTTGGTGCAGTTGGTATTCCCTGCTGAACTCTGCTGTGTCTGGGGTGTTTTCTAGACACCCATCATCAACTGCAAAAGAAAGCACTGAGTGCTTAGTAGCTTTGAAACACACAATATGTGCCACATTAGTCAGCAAACTTCTTAAATGCAATCATGCAATTTAAAAAAAAAAAACACAAACAACTGGATGACTAGAAAATACCAGGTTTTTTTTTCTTTTGAAATGAGTTTGTCAGAATAAATTTATTAAAAACATACAAAAAAGCAAACAAACCCTCACAACTTAATGAAACTTCAAAACTGAAGAAATTTATTTTCTGAGCTCTTCCCCTCCTTTATGTTTTTCTTTTAATTATTGCACTTGATTTTACCTAGAACTGCATCCTGTTCTGATTCAGAAGAGATATTCTGTTCTTTTTTAAACACTCACAGGTAGTTTTAGAAATTGGCAAGGCAGTACTTTTGCAGGTCATGGTAAAGCAATGCTGTGAGCAAAGACAGAATTTCTTTCACCGTGTAGCTCTTCCTGGAGCTCCATTTCTGGTTTGCTACTTTGTTCAAATTGGCTGAAAATCATTTCTGCATCATAAGATCTCATAAAAATGCTATGTAGCAGAAGTTTTATGATGAAGACATTTCTGTAGATTGTAACTAATCTGATTGGTCCAGAAACCTCCTTTAACCACAAGGGACGGTTTTGTAGACAGTGTCACATAAAGATAATATCCTTTTAAAAATCAACGTATTTTTTTTTACCAAAATAAGTCATCTTTAGCTCAAACAGAGTTTCAGCAACTTGAGGCCAGAGTAGCTTTTTGGATAGAGTCTGCTCCTGGAGCTCTCACTGCTTTGCCAGCTTGGAGCTTGCAGTCCAAGTTCCTCTCAGACATACCCAAGGAGATCCTACCAGCCAGGGCATGATGCTGGGCATTCAAACAGTCTCATCTGCCAGAACACAGGCACTCCAGAGCACACACCTGTGGACTTTCCCTTCTGTCCTTGTGTGTCATCATGTAAAAAGATTTGCAGATGGATTGTCTTTTTCCCTTAGATGTGGGAAACAGTAAAGACTTGACTTAAAATTGAGTTGATTGAATGACCTGAGGAGGTTATTCTGAGTCCAACAGACCCAGCTTTCTCTCTTTTCTCCTTGGGATGGGGAAAAAATAAAATTGCCAACAGAAAACAGGGGAAAACTCTTCATACTGGCTAAGTAACTAAGAAACTATTAAAACACTTAGAAATCATTTCAGTCTCAGCAGGAACAAGGTTTTATCAAGAGAGAAACAGGTGACAACAGAAGTGTGGTAGACCTCAGAGCATTTATGCCCTTTGGTAGAAAACACAAAGGGCAGCTGGACATACGGGTGTCCTCTATGACTGCTAATCCTGAAGTCTTCAACTCAAGTGCTCCAGGCTTATGTATTCCTGCTGTGGAATGTGCATATGTAGACAGTGACTGGAAAAATTGTTTTCCATTAAGCAAATCCACAGACCTGATTGAGGAAGGCCTCTGGTAATTTGTATGCATAATACAGTCACCACTTGAATTTCCATTTAAGGCTCTGAAAAACATTTTACTCTAATCCTAGTAGATACTATCTTCACTCACAGCATACCTATGACAGAGCCATTTATCTGAGCAGGCAGCACTTCCCTATGAATTCCCTCTGTGTTCAGATCTGACTGTATTAGCTTAGCTAACAACTTTTATTTCACCTAAGAAAGAAAAATTGAAGGGATTTTCAAAGGCATTTCCCTGGAAGCCATGTTTTTAATTTATTTATCTAATCACGAACAGAAGTCTAATGGGCAGGCATGGAAGATAGAGGGTCCGTGTGTTTGCTTGTGTGTGTGGGAAAATTTAAACCCATCATTTGCAACTTGTCAGACAACAGCTATAGCGAAGAAATTGGAAGATGAGGCATTATTTCAGAAGAGATGCAGGCGTCATCACCAAATGGGCTGTAATAGAAAACAGTAAGGGAGGACTATTTGAAATTTTGTCAAATTTTTGAACAAAATGCAAAAACACTTCACAAAACTTCTCATAACAAATACTATTTTTGATGAATTCTAAGCTAGCTAGAACATTTTTAAGTAAGAATACAGACAACTGTTCCGCATTATCCAAATAACATAAAAGAAGACTAAACAGAAAACATTTTGAAAGGATCTCTTAGCTCACAAATAAAAAATGAGAGAAAAATAGAGTGCTCATTCCCAGTTCCAGTTCCCAAGGCAGCCAATGGGTGTTTTACTACTGCTTTCAGTACTGGAAGTCATTCCTTGGCTCAAATAACAGGAGAAAGATCCATTCTCTCAGGTTATGTGTGTATCATGCACATGCAGGGCAGTTTTAGTGACCCCTCAGCACCAGCCCCCACAGGGCTCAGTACCTGCACATTTGAAGTCTGAGGGACACCTGGTGTGTCCTGGGCACCGCTCTGGCTCTCTGAGGCTGCACTGCCCCTCTGCCAGAGTGAGCTTGCATGCAATGCCTTGGGGTACATCCACGTAGTTCTCCATTTCTTGGCATAGATGCACCCTCAGTGAGCTATAAAGACGCATGGATTGGAGCCAAGGTATCTTAAATATTGACTCATGGTCTGAGTTGGAGATCGGGGCAGACAGTTTCGTTCCTCTTGGCACAATGAATGTCTCTAAAATAAGGGTAAATCTCATCTGTACAGAATAACTTTTTTCAGGGGCCAGCTTAAAAATGAACTCCCTCGGGAACAAGATGCTCTAATAAATATCACTATCTGCTAATCTGAGGTCAAGATGATTTCTTCCAGGTGACCTTTTCTGGCAGTCATATAGCAATACAGAAGGTGCACATATTAATAAAAAAACAAAAACAAAAAACAAACCCTCATCTGAAACACTAAAACACCCTATTTCTCAACAGTTCTTCTCCTGGGGTAGAGAACGAAAAAAACCTCCATTGCTGATCAAGGGTTGTACAGTGCTGAAAGACTGGAAGATGTACAATAAAAACAGAGGTACAAAGGCTGCAGCTGAATTACCTGTTTTTCCAATAGGGCAGGGATTTGGAGGGTCAGGATATCCTTGATCTTCACTGAAATCCTTTGGTACATTATCTCCTGTCAGCTCAGCCACGATGTTTGGGATATTGCCATAAGGACCCAAGTGCTGGAGACCCTCGTGCGCACCACCTAGCAAAGACAATTTATGCACAGTCTTTTTACAAGGTTAAAAGGGTAAGTACTTTAGCTGGTGCAAGTAATCTAGACTTCAATTTAAAATGTAATACCTCTCTATGTAATTGTTTTAGAGACAAATCCAAGTTTAGATTTCAAGCATCTCTTTTAGAAACATAACCATGTGACTTAAATCCAGTAACTTTTAATAGATAATTAAAAATGAAACTAGGAAACAAAATTGGCCATGTATTATTAATCTTAGGGTTGTTTTTTTAACTTGACTATGAAAGTTTTAGGCAAGAAAATGCAAAGAAAAAGAAACATGAGAAAATAATGAGACTTGATACATTTAAAGCACAGTCATCTTCACTGATACTATTACTGTTCATCGTAGCAACTAACAATAGAAGATATGGCAAGACAGCATCGTGGCAGGAAGACAAAGTTAATGACACTGCAGAAAGAAATACTACCTGCACAGCCTATAAATACATTAATAAATTAAGTCCCAAGGGGACTTACGGTATTAAGGTCAGTGGGAACCCGGGGTATTCTAGCAAATTCAGTTGTGTACACCTAGAAAAATTATTTTTAAGTCAAACCAATTCTTAAATATAAATTTGGATTTCCTGTTGTAATGATGAAAAGTGGTGAAGAGTCCCTGTTGTTGATGAGGATTCTTGTCCGCATATACCTTCACGTGTCACATCAACGTGTTACAAAACATCCCAGTCAGTGACTTCCACACCTTTACATACAAGATGACCTTTTCCCTGTGGGACTCAGAGCACCATCACTGCAGGGTCACCGCAGCAGGGTGCAGCAGGTTTTGTAACTCAGTGGCAGAGGACACAATGATGGGCCTGCTGTTCTTGGGCAACTGCACCCAAAACTGGTGTGCTGTGGCCTTCTCCCACACACCTCAGCTGGGTGCCTCGCCTTTGACAAGTAGGATCTTCCACTAAAGATCTGGGAACCAAGCTCAGGCCACTCTCTGTCTCTATGCCTCTCTACAAATAATTATCTGTCCCAGATCTTTTCTGCATGCCTTACTGGCCAAATGCATCCACAGGCTAAACCCCAGCTGCTTGTGGAGTTTTTAAAATACTATTGTACACTATTCTTTTGAATTTCAGACAAATAAATAGTTTCAAGCATGTTCTTTTTCCCTGACAAAGTCAGCCACCACACACACTGCAGCAACTGAGATGGTTGTGTGACAGCAAAGCAATATTTTTTTTAAACCATATATAATGAGGGATAACAACATACAGTCAACATATAAATTCTACTTACAATGAATTGAGAGGGAAAGGAATCTGAACAATTGGAAAATATGAGTTAAAGAGAGAACGCAGACACAATTGGTCGGGTAAATAGCAAAATCACCATATTATCACCGAATAGTCTTATTTTCAATTTATATATTTTTCATAGATCCAGAAGATGTGAATAAAGCCTCTGAACATGAAAGCTGCTCCAAAAGAATAATTCAAGTACTCCTGTCCCAAATTACGAATGAACATTACCAGCCTAAATCATCTCTTATACAGCCAAACATTGTAAGCTAACATAATCACTTGCAAAAATTGCTAACAGAAGGCCCTCAAATACAAAATACAAATTTTGTATTCATTTCTACATTTAGAAGTGGCAGTTGAGGCAAATTTTGCAAATGAATTTTGCAAATGATGAGTTGGATGTTGGCATTATAGCACCAGAAGCAAGTTAGTCTACAAGCACATATATTTCCATTTTATTTGCACAATGGACTAAAATCTAATCAATGTGCTAATTTTTCCCCTCAAGTACAAGTCTCTTATTCTGTAATGCAGTGTTACAGAAAGTTTTACAGATATGTAACAAACATAAAACTACCCCTATAAAAAACTGCATCACTGTTATATGGGGTTTCGCTTGTAGCTGACCATGAGACCTGGTACTAAAACCAGAATAGCATTATACCCACTCTGAACTTTATTACACATTTACAGTCCATAGTCCACACAAAGATGACAAAAATGTTATGGCTATGAGGTTAAAAAAATGTATAACATACATTTAATCTAATGTAGTTTAACATAATGTCTAATGTACAGCATAAAATACTTCTTTTGTCCTGAGTTCCTTCACATGAAGATTGATTACATATATGTACTTAAAAGCATCAGGTTATGATTGTGCTGTAAACTACAGAACCACATAATCAATACGTGTTTGAACCTCCTGTATACAATGTGGTTCACTATGGGACAATCCATCAGATAGAAGCCTATCTGTGCTTGCATGTGGTGCAGACCTCTTGGCACCAAAGCTCCATCCATAAAGAAAACAGAGGTACTTAGCAGGCTCCAGTGTGCTATATATACATGTAAGTTTAAACTGACTGCCAAGAATTCCCTTGACTGAGTACAAACCAATCTTTTTATATTAATATAAAGGATTGTTTCCTTTAGGTACAAATGTCCAGGATCATTTGAGGGTTTTTCCTTTCTTTCCAGAAGAGGTGCAGACAATAGCACCTGCTCTGGTGCCATAATTTAGCACACTTGAGTGATTTAATAGCATCGGCAAAGCTCATTCCTTATAAACTGATAAATAGTGCACTCAGCAAAGACTACAATAATAAAAATGAAATGCTATGAATATACGAAGTAGGGGCATTATGTACAGTAACTCTCATTAGTTGCATTAGTTTTGGTATTATAACATAACTGGTTTGAAGAAACATATTAGGATTAAATACACTGCAGCTACCAAGTCAAAATATTGGGATACAAACATATACAGTCAGCTACAGAAATAGCACAAGATTGGTTTCTTGAACCTTGAGACAGAGTCTGAAAGAAAAAGAAAAGGCAACTAAATATTGAGAAACTTTTCATAATTTCCTATCCAAAGGAACCGTGAGAGACACCATTGTTAAATTATTTGAACCTGGACTATCAAAAATCCAGAATAGTAGAGACAACACCCTTGTACTGAGAAAGGACGAGCTAGATAAACCTAGGCTTTTCCCATATCTCCTTACTTATATGAACAGGCTTTCTGTGCCACATACTAGCAAAAAAATCACCCTGAAACAATCAGCTCCCTTTCACATGCAGGATTTCTGTGAGCGTTTATTATTAGGTATTTTATATATAAATATATTTATATATTTATATATATATAATATATATATTTTTTTTTATATATATATATATAATATATTTATAAATACCTAATAATAAATGCTCACAGAATAAACTAGAGGTTTAGGTCTCTTGAGCTAAGGTCAGTGTCGTCCTAAGTAAGCTTTGAATTTTATTAAAATATATGCGTATATGTAGTCATCTAGCACTAGTCTTGAACTGTTGCAGGGTGGAAAACAAAAAAAGAACAATGCCTCTCACCATTATTATAATTCTGGAAAAGTATTCTACCAGCTCATCAGCTGCTGGTACCATTTCAATTAGAGATCCTTGGGATGATTAAAGGTTTGAAGTGCATACATTTCAGCTCATTTCTTTGTAAGAGCAGTACTGTCTGTATGGGTCTCCCATCCATGCAGACAACACAAGCACTCTGTTCTTGGAGGAAAAAAGAAACCAGGAAAAGAAACACAAAGAGCAACTAATTTCTTGCAAGTATTGAGTATTTCCCTGATCAAACACATCCAATGGAAATGCTGTTAGTCCACTGAAGTTTTAGCTGCTGCTAGCCATCTATTAGTAGTGTAAAGCACAGCTGGAACTAATCTGTGGGGAGCAATCCTCCATATCAAATATAAACAGGCAGTGCTGTCCCCCAGAAGAGTCAGTTTAACAAAGTCAATGAGAATGGATTTTCAAAAGTGAAATATTATTGCAGAACATTTAAAGAGAAATAATAGGACAAATTTGCCTTTCAGTCTCATCGAAATCATTTCCCATGTCACAGTAGAGTTACCCCAATTACAAATTCAGAAAAGCAGTAGTCGGGCCAATCTAAGCAAGGAGATACAAAATAGGAAGGATCATGAGTATCTGTTGTGAGTAAATAAATCCCAAATCCCAAGTTAAAGCCCTTTACTTAGAGTCATACTAGATGCCTCAGTCAGAGTGTCCAAGCCCGTCACAGATTCACAGGGGAATCTCCTCCCTGAGCAAAAATGGCACCTCTTATCTTGACCTGTACAAACTCCAAGCAAACATGAGCTGCAAGGGAAGCCTGGTATACCTTATCCCATCTGCCCAAGGTTCCCGAGGGAGCAAATAGAAACTAATCAGAGATGCAATAACATATTTCCTACTTTGCAAAATCTTTTGTTAATCTGGACTATTTGTTCTTATCACTGGGAAAAATCTTCAAGATTGTTTACAGTGTCTCCTCGACGAATCAGAGATACATATTTTTCCTTTCACAGTGACAGCTTCCCATACTGTCCTGCACTTTCATCCCCAGTCATCTTGCCATATCTACGTTTGTTGGGTTATTGTCACATTCAAAAGGAACATCTCCCTAATCAAAGGCAGGTTTGACAGAATGCTTCCCAGTGCTCTTGTATGTTAAACTGGGACACCATCCACTAACTAACTTATTCTTTTCCTTTATTATCTGAAGGACTCCCCAGCATGTAAACTCTCAAAAAATCCTGAATGCAAAAAACGCATTTACATTTTCCTTACCCTTTCTAACACTTCTAAAGGGTTTACTGCCCCAGTGCCATTTGCTCTGTGCCTCTTCAGCTAGCTTCATCCTAGAGAGTCCTATCCTGGTTGCTGAGATTGATTAAGCATGGGAAGGGAGAGGAACTGAAAAACTTATAAATTATCACATTTCTATTCCACAGAAGCTGCTAAATAAGAGAATAGGGAAGAAGAAAAAGCATAGGAGAACAAAGAATGGAAAAATGCAAACCTAGCCAACTTCCTTAACCATTCAAGAGCATGCCTCGGGAAACCCAAAAACACTACAGCTATACATGCTCAGGCATCCCAGATTCCAGAGTCAGCTTGTCTTCTCTTTAATGACACAAAGTTTCTTAAAACTATAAAGACTCATTTTCTTTTTCTGTGCAGAGGGACAAATTTTTCTAAAGCCTTAAGCACACACATCATACAATTACTGACCTTGCTTTCAGCGAATAATTCAATTGTATCCCATATTTTAATTATAAACAGTACAAATATTTAAGATATGAAAGGCTCTTATTGTGAAATGGCTAGGACCAAAGTAATGCCCATGCCTCTCACAATAAATTTCTAACAGTAGCTTATATGTCATTATTATTCAAATTGTATACGCAATTAAAAAATCCAGCAGCCCACTTGCTGACAAAGCAAAAAAAAGCAATCTCTTATGCCTGCCTTGTTTGAACAGTCCTCTAATGGACTATATTAACTTGTCCTTCAGCTGAACAGTGGCTTTTGCACTTCACCATGTGGATAAGCTCACCCTTTTTACACACACAGTGCATTGCGCAGCACACAGCCATGGGCCCCTCTGCCACTCTGCCTTGCGGCCACCACACACCAGCAGAGTGAAAAAAATCCCCAAAGCCAGCAAACAGCACCCTCCTGTCACTGCCACAGCACAGCCTCACTACTGACCACGTGTGCAGCACGTGGCTGCGGGAAACAGGGCAGCTAAAGGAAAATAGTGACCTCCTTTATCCCGTGAGGGATGGGACACTATTTCAATCCTATAAGCGTAAATGTGCCAACAAAAGACTGGAACACTTTATTCACTGGCATTGACACCAGCTGCATGAGAAGTCCAAATGCTCCATCAGTGTCAACACATTCATAGAAAAATGTTCCTTTCACTCCTCTAATGTGAAGCCTGGATGCACCTGAAACATCCAGAACATCCATGTTTTGTCTCTAGTGCTCCACTGCACTTCAGAAAACTTTTGTGTTCATTTCCCCATTCATATTGATCCAATTCCATTTTCCATGCAGATGGCTCAAGGTCGCAGCTGGTTCCCCAGCAGGTTTAAAACCTTCCCATGCCTGTCTGACAGCTGCTACCAGGCAGATTTCCCCACTGCCCTGAACGACCTCCTTGTGATCATTCCTAGTGCAGAGCTACAAGGCTCTGGCCTCCACCTTGGTGAGCTGGTATTAACTCAGAACTCCAAAAGCAGAGGCCCTTCCATGCAAAACCACCCCAGTCAAGAGGAGGCTTCTTCTGCACTTGGATAAAAGCATTGGCATACAACGAGGATGCAACAGAGAGGGGAGATGAAGAGCCCTGGAGGGTAAGACCAGGCCCAGTGCTGCTCTCTGGTGCTGCAAAAGGGACTCAGATCAGCCAACTTGATGCACTAAAGCATCCAAAAGGGAGGAACCAGCTTCTTCAGCTGACAACATTCTTCTTCTCATTCATCCCTACAGCTGAGAGCACTGCTGAGCACACACACCATGACAAGCGCAGAGAAAAAAGCTCTGGAAACCTTTGGGGAGTGCCAGAGATCCTATCTCCTGGCATAACACCAAAATCAAGAAGAGTAAGAGTCACTTCTTTGTCTAGATTTCTAAAATATCTCTTCATGGAACCAAATAAACTTAAAAAGTATTTTCTTACTGCAATTTAATTTAAAATTCAGGTGGGAGCATGGGAAATGCAGCTGATTTTGAGAACAAATGCAGAAAGGTAAAAATCATAGCGTGCTCACAGAATCACAGATTATGCAGAGTGGGAAGGGACCCACAAGGATCATAAAGTCCAACTCCTGGATCTGCACAGGACACCCCAAGATTAACACCTTGTACCTGAGAGCATTGTCCAAATGCTTCTTGAGCTCTGTCAGGCTGGTGCTGTGACCACTTCCCTGGGGAGCCTGTTCCAGTGCCCAAACACCCTCTGGGTGAAGAACCTTTCCCTAATATCCAACCTGTTGACAACCTGAGGCCATTCCCTTGGGCCCTGTCACTGCTCACCACAGAGAACCTGCCCCTCTTCTTCCCCTCATGAGGAAGTTGTAACTGCAATGAGGTCTCCCCTCAGTCTCCCCATGAGAGACAAGCAGGGAAAAAATCTTTGAAAACAAGAGCTCATAATAATTTGGCCAGTCTTCACTGACAGATTTTTTAAAATACTTTGGGACCATATTCCAAGGTTAGATGGAATTTTACAGATTCATATTAAATTTCTCTATACCATCTGCCAATATTAGAAAACATAGTTACTATAAAGCATCAGACAATACAGAAGCTATCATGCTCCCTCTCCTCTTCAGGTTTCTTACCTCTCCTACTGGATTTTTCCCTCTACTAACATGTACAAAAAAATAATTGTGGCTACAAATCCCACTCTAATAGATTAATTATCTTTAGGTACATGACAATCTACTTAATTCTAAATCCCTACAGGCCTGCCATCTTTCTTTCCCGAAAGCTGCTTGAGATGGGACTCTTTCTCCTTTGGTGGCGTCTTTTAAAGATGACTTTATGAACAGCAGCAGTAGTCTGTACCACGTAACAGTAGTTAGCAGGAGGTTTTACGAGTTGGAGTCACTTTATCTTCTTGGTTCCTCAGCAGAGTTTTGTGATGCCTGCACACCCTCTTGCAATCACAAGAGGAGGATGTTTCAAGAAAAGGTTTCAAAGCCTCAAATCTAAATAGGTTCCTCAGTCAGATCCACATCCAAATAACAGAGGTCTGGAGAGAAACAGGGATTAATACTCTTTTCTTCTTGTGTTCTCCACTGACTGACTTCTCTGACAAGCACACTAGATTTAAGGATTTGCCCTGCATGTTCCCGCCACACTGAGAACACAGGAGCAGCGCCTCCACCCCTCCCACAGCTCTGGGGCATTGAGAAAGAGCAGTTCCCAAAGTTCAGTCGAGGCAGGGCTCACAGTGGTAACACCTACCACCTTTGCTGGATCCTGCCCTCGCTCCTCAAGAGGGAAAGCTGTGGAACATTCAGGTAACCTGGTATGACCTCCACACAGCAGCACAAACACCAGCTTGGCTTTCTTATTCACTGTTGGTCATGGCTTATAAATTCATATGGAATCAAAGATATTACAGGCCAAATTTTCAAAGACTTTTCCTTAATAAAAATAAACTCACACCACCTCATCATTTTCCTATTTGTGGAGCTAGAAGTATAAACATTTTATGTGCAATTTCTTCATAGACCTGTGCCATATCACTCAGACAAAGAAAATCCATTGTAAGCCACTGCTGTCATTCATCACTATCATTAGCTTTTAAATTCAGAAATTAGCATTCTAAGGCACCTCTTTTATGACATGCATCACTGCCTGATAATCAAATTCTGGTTACACTTAACACTACAATTTGTGGAATAAAATGCAAAGAAAATGGGTATTTTTATTCAAGTCTATACAAAACCAGATATTTACAAATTAATGTATAAAAAACTGCAGGTTTGCCACTTTCATTTTTTCTTAAAAATTTGAGACACCTGTATTAAATTTTGAAATCATATTTTCTGGGCTGTTTAGATAATTTGGAAAAAAACCCCAAACCCAAAACCACAACAACAAACAAAACCTGAAAGCAGAGCCTAGTAGAGTGACGGTGAGGTTTGAGTTTGTTTGTTAGATGTCAGGCCCATAACCAAACAGTGTTTATGGTTAAAGTCATGCACACTTCAGCAAAACAGTCCCAGAGTGAACGCAGCTTTATGCTTTAACTGCAGCAGGACTTTCTCTGCAGAACAGGTACAACGAGCCAAGCCCCAGACGACGGTGTGGACTCTTTGCACTGAGTTGATGGCACGAAGCAGCCCCAGTCAGCCTCGCTGGCTGTGGGAGGTCTGCCCCAGCTCAGCCGGCCCCGCGCTCCGGCACCGCTCCCCCGGCTGCTGGCACAGAGCCTGGCACAGAGCACATAAACCGGAGCAAAGCGGATGCAGCCACCACCCTGCCGTGTTTGCTGACCCCCAGGTACCGTACAACAGCCACGTGCCAATGGGTATTACTCCTAGTCACCCAAGGAAGTCCAAATGTATTGGGGTATAAGCACAGCACACATTATCCCGAAAGTGAATGAGTGCAAAGGTCATTTCTGCACTGGTTTCACTGAGTGAATTCATCAGCAAAAGTTTTTGCAGCTTTCTAGTACAAAGATTTTTCTGTTCTTGTAGGAAACAAGTACCTGTCTTGCAGGTATGATATAGGACAGACAGCAAAGTAATACACCTATTTACTAATAAGAAAACCTTTAGTTTTCATATTAGTAAAATGCAAACAAAATAGACACTATTAACATGCATGAGTAATCTGCATAATTTTATGGACAGTAGGTTTCATGTAGAGTGTTATTCGTACAGAGTCTGTGCTGACAAGCCATTAATTACCAGTTGTTAGTAGACATATTTGCATAATGTTCCACACTCTCTCAAGTTCTATCATCTCAATCTGACAAACAGTAACTACATTTTTCTAAAACAATAAACATGTACTTATTTCCTTTCAAAAAAATCAAGTAAACCCCAGCCTGTTTCCAATAGCTATGAGAAGTCTCTGCAGGAGAATCAAACGCCTCCCTAAGAGGCATCATATTTTTTCATTTTTTCTTATACCTACAAACAATCACAATTTAAGAGACATCATTTAATGTTGTCACTGAGGTTGACAGCATTATGCCTCTTCTGCAGACTGAAAACTTCAGACTCTGGGCTGTCAGGCCAGTACCTTTACCAACAATCATTTCATCTGAAGTGGTTTTAAGAAATAAAAACAACTAAATCAAACACAAACAAACCACACAGGAGGCTTTCTGTTGTATTGAATTTATGGTAGGCAATGATATTTGCAAAAGGAACATGAGACTTCACATTTCCAATTATGAAGTGCTATAAACTGCTCAAGATGAGCTACTGGTGCCCCCGTGTGTTTAAGCGGGATTTTTACTGTTCTCCTGTGCAGGGTGTAATAGGCCTGAAATTTACATTATACACTTATTCTCTTCCACTCCTCAGGAAAAAGGAAAACAACAGAAAACCAAACAATAACAAACAAAAAAAAAACCCTTAAAGATTGGCACAAAATTGTAAGCATGCAAGAAAAGAAAAAAAGTGTGGTCTCTTACTTCGTAAACTCCCTGCCAGGTAGAAAAAATAATTTCTATGATTTTGAAATATTGAATGCATTTCTTTATTTCACCCGTTTGTTCTCTTTTAACATAGATACAGCCCCCTTCTTGTCTAAAAGCTTGAATATAGCCCTGTAGGTCTTGCATAGTATTTTATTGATAAGCTGAACAGTAAGTACAGAAACACAGCCACTCATTAAAAATTCCTTTTTTGCTTTTCTATGTTTTCTCTTTCTCTTTCTCTTTTTATAGATGCTGCTACGTGACTCCAATATAGCTTTCTGATAAGATGAATTAACAAGGAGAGTGAATATTATTAGAGAAATTAGAGTACTTAATATGAGTTTATTACTTTTAGGAATCAGGGGATGTATAGAAGGAAAAATCTATTAAGTGGCCAGCAAAAGCCAGCTGCTCCTAAGACACCCCTTTCAGATACTAAAAACATTTTCACTTGACACTCATCGTGCAGGATGTGTTTGGCTCCTGCCATGCCATGCACCGTCTGCTGGCTGCGGTACACGAGCACAGGGGATCAGCCAGCAAATTCCCGTTTCTGTGACATATCTGTCCTGTTCCATTAACTCACAGAGCCCTGGCAAAGGGAGAGCGCTCAGGCTGCCTCTGCTGCTCCCTGAACTTCACAGTAATTTCCCCATAGATTAAACTTTTTATCAGGCATTTTCTACACACTACTCCTATTTTAGCAGCCTGACCTGAAGTTACAGTAGATTGACACATGCAAAGGGAAGGAGAAGAAAAATAAAAAGCCATGCTTTTATAGATTTCAACACAATAAAAGGCAGAATTTCCTTTCAATTAAGCTGTATTTTTTTTTTCTATCTATCAACAAGAAAACTATCTGGTCACTTGAAAAAGAGAACATATGCTACTAAATGTATTTTCTGAAAAGTCACCATCTTTTAGTTTTCTTTTGGTATAGAATATGTTTGTGACTGCACTTTCTACAGCCAAGTCAGCCCTAAACTTTTTCTGGGGGGAAGGGATAGGGTGGGTGTGAAGGTAAGGATGGGAATGATCATGCACAGTTCCTTGCAACACATCCGCCCTCTGGTTTTTAGCATTTCAAAGTCAAAATAGAATGATTAACACCAGAAAAAAATTTAGAAAGCTGAGATGGAAAATGAGCATGATCAGGAAATCTGCTTGTGAACTAACAGCAATGATATTTTTGTTGCATGTTAAATTATTAAGCTCTTATTCGTGGAAATAATAACAACATGGAAAATGTTATTATAATAATCACTCAAATTTGCAAACATTTCATTATTATCGGGTTGCAAGAGTAAACTTGTTTATATTATGGCAGCCTAAATTTGTTTCCAAATTCCAAAGCACAAAAATTAACTTTTCCTGACAGTATGTTGCTTGCAAGTGTACACATATATCGGGTGAAATCTTGGCCTTTTGAAAATCAGTGGTACCTCTGGAACTGTGGCTCAGCTGAAGCTGCTGGCAATGACAGCTATCAACACTGCTGCGGGTCTGTGCTGCTGGGGCCATTTCTGACAAAAACGTTTTGTTCTGTAAAACAATTTTCTGTAGGAACATACTAAATTACGATCTAATTGATAGAGGGGTGTTTTTATGTTGAGATGAAGTATCTAGTCAAAATGAGAAACAAATGCACCCCAGAGCAGTCAGGGTCTTAATGATGAGGGTGCAGGCATGGAATGAACCTGGTTTTAAAATGTTTACATTGGTCACTGAAACTTACAAGCTGAAAAACGGTTGGAAGTCAACATTTTTGGCAGCTCAGAATTTCTGATAAATAATAAGCATTTCATACCAAATTTTACTGTCCATTACTTTCAGGCAAAAATTCCCAATGAGAACAGAAGAGTAGTTAGTGAATTACCAGTTTGCCATGATGGTATTTGAGATGAAAGCCCTGTTTTGCTGTGACACATTCTAATAATTGTTAAACCTCTTTCTTCCCTTCCCCTTATTTTTCCTTTCTATTATCATGTAGAATTTTTTAAGCACTTGCACACTGAATTACTAGCCAGTGCTAACAGTGTGAGTATGCTGTGGGAAGCCCATAGGTGAATTCTTCAGAATGCAAAACCTTGTACTGATGTTATTTAAAAACGTATGAACTTTATATTTTCAGAATGAAATGCAAGTTTTGATGGATTAGCTATAGTATAATTCATGGTCTGTATTTAAAAATAAACTCATGGTGAAAATTCACTGAATTATATGTACTTTTTTTAAAAAGCAGTATGAGAAAATACTGTGTTCAATGATGTAAGACAACACTAACCTTGAAACTGCAAACAACACTTTCTTAGGTTGAAGTTTCTAATCAGATACTTTTAGACATATCTATCTATAAATAGACACATATCACCACAAGAAACCAAACAAAGAGCAAGTGATTTCTACCTGAAAAACTCACTGCAAAACACTATAAAAAGCAACATTTGACACACGGGTCTGATTTACTTGCCTATTTCTGCACTGACTGATAGTGTTCACCTCACAAGGCCATCCTGCTTTTGCAGAAATTACTCAATAGGCTGTTAAATATCCATGGCAGGATTGGAAAAAAAAAAAGAGTCATCCTCATCTGAGCAAGAAGGGAAAGTTAAATATGATAAATCAACTGGATTTATTACCTTTCAGTTTTACTCTGTTACATACATAGATGCCTTTTTTTATTAAAAAAAAAAAAAAGGAGAAACAAAAAATGTTTGTCCAACCTGCTGTTTGTGGAAGACTGTACAGATGACTGGAAAACTAGCATTACTTCAGTCTCACAATCACTAGAAAACTTTTGACACTTAGACAAAGAGGTGCATAGTCTGATTTTCCTAACATTGTAATTAGAAAGTAACAGCAAACAGCTGAGATTAAATATTTGCCAGAGATTCAGATTTGCTTATATTTTCTAAGGTTTCTCTTTTTAAAAAAATGTCTAGGGAAAAGAGGAAAATGGAGAGTAAAATTACTCACTTCTACCATCTGTCCCAGTTTCTCTACATATGAACACTCATAAAGGAGAAAAGGGTACAGACCAAATTATGCTCTTTAAACTTAGTCTCTGTTATTTAAGTTTGCAGAAAAACATGTGTCCATCAAAGTTTCTTTGGAAAATAGACAAACTTAGGTCTGCAATTACCTGGTAGAAATGCCTATTTAGCTTTAATCCTCTCCTCAGCCTCCACTAAAGCAATTGTACCTGTTTGGCGAGGACAGTGTGTAGATCAGAATGAGGATAAAATAGAGAACACAGGCTTATGGGCTGTGGAGTCTTACTGCACTGTGTCAGATTGATTTAATTCTGAGAGGAAGGTTGGGGGCTTCTGCCCTGTTTTGATGTTCACACATAAACAATAATTTTTGGAGTTTCATACCTTCAATCTCCTGCTGTCATGCCAAAATAAAAGCTGATTTGTTCAGTTAAAACAGCAACACACTGAAACATTATCCCAATATCCTAACACTTGAGCCAGATATTTCAGATGATTTACACAGCTATAAAAAACTGATTCCAAGGAAAACTTACACAGTGTGAGATCAGAGGTGTTGGCCAAAAAAGATGAAGCTGAGCCCAATGCATTCATCCCTGCAACATGGTTTTGAGGTGCTACTCGTGGACACAGGGAGAGGAGCACCCCCAGTGTAAGGTTTATCCCTTTATCTCACATGGCACCACAAACACTTGATCTCTTCTGGTTTGCAAATGTTTCTAAAAATCCATGAAATCTGGGCTCTCTAGATCATGTTTGTTTCATGTGAATATGTAATATATTTATAAACAATATTCAGGAATAATTTAGTAAACCCATTGTTTTGAGGCACTACAGATCAGACAATGCCAAGACAACATAACTTTTTCTGCAAAGCCTGTACATTAAAAAACCCCACTACTTCTTCCAAAAACTTTACATTAAGAAAGGTGGAAGGTGGATGGTGATTTAAAAACAAAGATCAAGCAACAACATGGTGAAGAAGTCTATGATTTTATGCTCAGAATAGTCTTTCTGCATCTATAAACAAAACATGTATTATTACCAAAGCATACTAATAAATTTGTCATAACTCAAAATAGAAATTAGCTACCTTCAATGCTCTGTGGACCAACAAGATTCGTGGCCTGGTGTGCTGGATATTCTACTCGGGGTCTGGCAATGCCCAATTGCTCCATAACCCCATGGAGGAGCCTCTGAATATCTGCTTCAGTAACCCTGTCAGGTGTCCTAGGGCTGTGGCTAAAAGCTGAAGCCAATCCAAATGCCAGCAGAAGTATCATGTTGCAAAGCAAGGTAGTTATCATAGTGGTAGCCACTTTTATCCTGTGAAAAAGAAAGGCATTTGAGTATAAATTATAGTGGGGGAAAAGAGTCCTATATACATCGTGGAAATAACATATGATCTTACTATTGGACTTTACTACCACAGGTTCTAGGGGCAGCTGACAGTCTAGCCAGCTGGGCAGGGGGAGCCAGGGAGGGAGTAGGGTGGATATGTTCTTCTCTTCTAAAAGAAATATAAAGCAGCAAACCGCAGAAACCAATTTTCTGATTTGCATTTTCCCATAACATTAATTAACAGTCCCTGCAAACAAAATTAATCCACTTTTTCATTTGATGAGAATACGTCATCCACTACACCATCCACCTCTCCACCCCTTCCACGTTTATTATGCTATTTTATAAAGCTCTGGTCTAAAAGCCAAGAACTCTTCAGCCACGAACTGTGTTTTCCAAGCTCTAGTCTTGCATTGCCTGAAAAATCAATAATGAGAAACTGCTAAACAACCTAGATATGTTTTGTTTGCACCTAAAGACAAAAGCCTTCCAACTTCATATGCACCGTCTTTCCCACCTGAAGAAAATAGGTTTCATTTGTTTCCTTGAATCCCTTTCACTAAATGGCTGCACAGTATAGTTCTATTAGGAAAAAAAAACCCAAAGCCAACAACAAAACCACCCCCAACAAGCAAGTACCACTTACTGTCCTCTGAGAGGCTATTTTAGTCAGAATGCTTGTTTTCTTAAAGCTCCTTTCCCCCTCACATCAGAGACTAATTAAAACGCATCACTTCCACGCCCCTGGACAAACAAAAGCCCCTCGAGTTCCCCTCGTCTTCCTTAACACACGCACAGCTGCCTGATTTCTCCACGCCTGACGTTTAAAGATGCTCCAATGCTCCAGCCTCCGGCGCAAGGCACCTGGAAAGGTCTTTGAGGCAAAAATGGCTGAAATCCCCAGTGCTGGGAATATTCCCCGCTACGCCTATGCGCGGCTCCCCCACCGCACCACGCTCCCCCCGCAGCCCTCCCGCTCCATCAGCCTCTGCAGCCTCCGTTTCGAGAGAAAAAATCTGCTTTCTACGGAGCATTCCCGCTGCCCTCCGCCGCGCCCCTAGACAGCCGGGCCGTGATCCCTTCCCTCCTCCCGGCCCCCGAGGCAGCTCGGCGGCAGCTCGGATCCCCCGGGCCGGAGCGCCCCGCTCACCTCCCGCTCCCAGCGCGGCTCTGCGGGTGCGGCGGCTCCGCGGCCGCGCATCCTCCGTGCGCAGCCACGGCCTCTCGCCCCCCTTCCCCCCGCGGCCGGGAGCTCCTGCGGGGCTTTGTCCGATAAAGACACAAAGCTCGGGGGGATATTATAAACCTCTCTTTTTGATTTAACAGTCTAAAAATAAAACTGAAGGGATTTGATGGATTAACGGTTACAGGAATATTCCTGGGAGAGTATCCATCTTCCTGCTGCGATTTCTGTCTCCAGAACAATACCATCAATGGTTTACTTATGGGATGATAGTGTTACCTAGCTGTAGGTTTACAGGGTAGCAAGATGGCAACCATCTCCAAGAATTTGCAGGTAAATGTCTCCAGATTATGCAAATCCAGACACAGCATCCAGAGCAGAGGTTACCAAGAAGACAACTACAAAAGGATCTTGCTAAATGAAGTCTCTCATCTAACACAGCACTTGGCAAAACGGTCGCCTCTAAAGGCTATTTTATGTATCACACCTTCACTGCTACCGACGGGAATGCGTCACATCCCAGTTTAGTACAGCTATCCCCCAAAAAAGCTGTGAGATTATACCCATAAACCACAACAGGCCCATGAACTACACTTGCACATGTAGATTACTCTCTTTTTGCTGGTCTCTGGTACATTATACAAGCTGTAACTTGCAGGATTAAGCAGTAGGGACTTCCACGTGGCATCTAGTGTTTCTGCAGAACGTAATCAACTTTATTATATAAAGGGATGTGTGTCCAAACTGTTCTGCAAAACCTCTAAAAACAACCTAAACTTTGACAATTTTTTTTTCTGCTACAGGTGTCTTTGTCTGGGCCCTACCAAATTCCCCCAAAGAATCTAAGTTTAGATGTTTCAAGACTAGCTTGCATTGATGATCAAAAGTACCTTACTACTCCATACAGGACACATTGTTATGTACCAAATATTTTGAATGCTAATGCAGCTTCGACAATCTCAAGTCTTACTCTTTAAAGCAAAAATCAACATGATACCTCACTATTACAGGAGTCAGACCTCATTTTCTTCCTGACGTTGCCTTTACCTCCTTCTGTCTTAGTTCCAGCTCCTACCTCCTTATATCAGCCAGGACAGCTGGAAGTTGTTTTGCTGATCCTTATTTACCTCAGTGAGATGATCAGGAACATGGTGCTCTGGTGTCTGCATTTAGCCTATTGAGGGATCTGCCAGCACCAGCTGAAAGCAGAGGGTAGGAGCATGTTGCCAAGAGCAGGAGCTTCCTCTTCGGATGGTGGTGCACTGCCATATATATTCACTCCTTTACTTCATGAAACTGAAGCTTCCCATCCTTAACCACAACACCAAGTAATCCTACTAAGATCTCCTCAGGGCTGGCTCCCTGGTATTAGATTTTACAGTAATGTAGCAAGAGCAAGGCAGGAGGTGTCCACCAGATCAACCAGCTGAACCAATTAAACTCGGAAGTTGGTGGATACATGGGGAAGGAGGCAGGGAGCAGAAAAGAACTATTCTTTTGACTAACATATCCTTTTAAGAAGTTCAGACTACTGCTGATAACTATGTTGCACCATGCCTTTTGCTAGTTGTGAGAATCACCAACGTGTATCTAAGATGAACAAAAAGGACAGCCAGAAGAGATTTACTTCTGGCTTCAGTATTTTCAGACTTACTAATTTTGGTGTCTACAGTCTGCATGCAACAGCATAATCTAACTTTCCAAGTCATTATAGAAGAACAAGCTCAAAAAAGGGGAAAAAACAATGGTTTTATTAAAACCAAAAGTATCCAGTGCTTCAGCGCTAACCTTTTGCCAATAAGCAATTCACACATATAAAAAGCTAACAAACAGTTTCAAGTGTTTACTCTTAAATAATTTTACAATTGATGACAGACAAACAGTTTTCATTCCAAAAGATGTAAACATTTGCTTGTGCAAATCAACCTTTAACACACTATGGCTTCTTACATTTGTCTCTTGCATCACATTCAGCATCTAAACCCAGCTTCTGCACCACTTATGTTAACATAATTCTACAGCTCTAAAAATAAGTTAAAACTCCCCTCTCATATAAAGATAAAACATTTTACTAGTCACAACTGAAAATACTTGGTACCTATTGCAGAACACATCGCTGGATGAAGTTTTAAGACTTTTCAATTCTTGAATAAACTGCACATTTGTTTTCCATGTGTTCTAGTAATTCTCCAGCGTGTGTGCACACATGAATTGTATTTTGACATTTACCTACTCAACAAGGAAAATATGCTCCCAATTTAGTCCAATACAAATAAAAAACATTGTCTCAAAAGAAATAGAGCTCATATGAGGTCCAACTTAGTAGTATCAAGGGGTGCTACAATACACTTAAAACTAAAAAGTAAATTTATTTAACTACTAATACTCAGCATCAAAACACTTCCTTTCATATGTCCGTTAGTTTTGTTTTAAACATTTGAGAAGCTGTTTTTAAACTTGATACTTTATCTAAATACTGCAAGATCTGTTTTGGGAGATGCAGCATGTTTTTAGAAGCTGAGATAATCAAAACCTGAGATCTAACACAAACATTTGTAGAAACAGATTATTTTTGTTTTATAAGTCAAATCCATTTGGTTGAACTGACTAGCATTTACAGAAGTTTCAGTAAATGAAGAAAACCTCAACATAAAACAAATTGCTCTTTGTACATCTTCACAACTCATTCACTTAAAATAAATGAAAAATTACAAATAGTAAGAGCTAAAAAAAGGTCATACAAATTTAGATTTTTCTAAAGGTTAACCAAGTTACAAAGAACCCATTTAGCCATCACATTTTATCTCATAAGTCTACTGGCTTTGCAGTTGGCAGTAGTTTTACTTCAGCTATTGGATTCTTTGGAGAGCCTCTATAACGAGCTCTTTCTTTTCCTGGAGCACTTCTTGCAATCATAGATTTTTCTGAGGCAGCACCTGGAATATTTATATTTGCATTAACTTTCAAACTGGATTTAACCATTTCATGATTGGTTAGATCTTCTAGAACAGACTTTGATGGATGAACAGTTGCTTTTTGTTCATGGATTCCAACAGTTCTGACAGAAACATCAGGCTTGTCTGATGGATTTAATGGCCTGCAACATGATTTAGATGTCAAGTCTAGCTGCTTATGAGCTATAGAAACTTGGTTACGTGTGCTTTCACTCCTGCGTGGCAAAAGCACAGAATTCTTCAAGGGCTTTTCTGTGCAAGGGAATAGTGCAGAATCATAGCTCAAAGATTTAACAAGTGGTGAACCAACACTGCTTGATTTAACCGTCTGAGAGCTTACAGATTGTCTGTTAGCCTCCAAAAGGGAATTCATTCTTCTTACAGACTGTCTAACTGGAGTACGTTGAAACTTCAGAGGTGGTTTAGTTTTGCTTGCAGAATTTGGATCATTTAATGAAAGCTGGTTGAACCACTGTATGTGGTCAGAAACCTTTCCATGGTCAGAAACAGTCAATGTTTTAGTTAAAGCTTTATCTGAATTTTCAGCTTTCAAGTGCTGGTTTCCTATTTCATTTTGTGATTTAGGCAACTGCAAAGTAGGAAGCTGTCCTGCCAAAGAAGGTTTAGCAGTACCCTCTTCCAAATTACAGCACTTTACCATACAGTTTTCAGCTGTTTGTGAGTGTATTAATTCTATTTTCTCTTTTCTTCCAGAGAAATCTAATTGGTGTAAGTCATCTTTTGTTGAACTGTTCTCAACAGTCAACTTATCTTCCTTGGCTGGTACTTGAGGCATAGGAAGTTCTTTCCCTTTTTTTATATCTGGTTTTGGGACCTGAAGTTCAATCTCAATAGAAGTTTTGAAGTTTCTTTTCTCCAAAACTTCAATTTCTTCTTTTTTTGATTGCTGTTTATCAGCAGCAGAAGATTGATTAAATTGGTGCGACAGCTCTCTGGATTTTACATTTACTAGATTTTCAGAAACTTCTTCCACTAACAATTTTTTTTCTGAACTGAGCCCTGTGGGACATGGAGTTTCATTTAATATTTCACTTGTTACAACTGAGAGGGATGATTTTTTATCACCTATCAAATTGTGAAGAATACTCCCAGATGCAGAGAAGGCTTGCTTAACTTTCAATACTGTTTCTGCAGTTGAATTACTTTCGTCTTCACAAAGCACAAGTTCCAGGTTGTTGTCTTGTTTGCTTACAGTTGCAGATTTGAATTCATCTGGAGTAACTGGTGGCTTTCCAAATATCAAAAAAGGTTCTGAAGAGCTGACTCCCATTTCAGAGTGTCCTGGCAGCATTTGCTCATTCTTGCTGATCACCTGAGAATCCGTAACAGCAGGACTACTCCATGACATTCGGTGATCTACTTTATTGTTACATTTTGGAGTTAGCAAGTTTTCTTCTGATTTGCTTACATTCCTGCAACCTTAAAATAAATATCACAGTGTGTAAGAATAATTTATTGTGATTTTAATAATTATAGACAAAAGTCTTACTAAAAAATAATTATCAAAGCAGCACTGAATTTAAAGATGCTATTATGCCCTTAAATTTCAGAAATGTGAAAAAATGTTATCACATAAGTGAAATCATGCATCTCCTCTCACTTAACTTACAAAAGAGAACTACTAAAATACATTAGAAACACAACAAGCTTGTTCTAAACCAATTCTTTTGCCCCAGAAGCCACTAACATACAAGGAACTTTTGACTTATCTACAAGCATACTTTTAATCCAATTGCTTTTATACTTCTATCCATAAATTTGCATTTGCAAAGTTAAAAAAAAAAGTAGAAGTTTTCCCCATCTAATATATTTGGTTAGGTAATTACCTTTCTTAGGGAATTTTTCATTGACATATGGGCTGAAGAGTACATCTCTTTTTGCACATTCAGTTCTGCTTTCCAAACCTTGCTGACTTGCAAGACGCCTTCCAATATTTTCTGATCTATTGCCAGCTGCACATCCTGATACAATATTCTTGAACAAACAAAAAGTGTTAATTGCTTTTATATAAACTTGTAATTTGGAATCTCGTTTACAGAGGAACTTTCATGAAACCGCTACCCAAATCAGCCACAGCAGCCTTTTCTTGGCCATATTTCATCTTGCCTTGATTCTCTGTAGACCTAGGCAGGGAACAGCCTCCCTTGCAGTAAGGCAGACTTAACCACACTCTGAACAGAGTGACTGTGCACAGGCTCTGCAAGGTCAGAAGCTCAGGAACTGTGAGACCCACTGAGCACAAGCATGGTGGGTTGATCCCAACAAGCAGGCAAGCTCCCATCCAGCCACATGCCCGCTTTCCCCATTCCCCAACACGATGAGGAAGAGAATTGGAAAGGTGAAAAGGAAAAAGGGACACACACACACACACACACACCACAGACAAAAAACCCAAACCCAGACATGATGCAAAGGTCATCACTTACAATAAGCAGACCAATTCTCAGCAAGCCTCTAAGCAGTGGCTACTTTCCATAAATTATCCCTGTCCCAGTTTTACTGGTGAGCTTAACATTACATGGCATGGAATTGGTCCTTGGCCAATTCAGGTCATCTGCTCCCTCCCTCAGCCTCATGCCCCACGCCAGCCAAACACATTGTGAGCTGATCAGTTACCGCTATATGCAAATAAACCTCAGGTTTCTTGTACTTGACAGCAAGCAAGTTCAGTTAACACTGGGATCCCTCCATTACAAAATATGTGCTTCCTGCAACTGAAAAGCAGTTGCCCAAAACTTTGGATTAAAATCTGCTCTCAAACTACAGGACTGGGTACTTACCATTTCTCTATTGTTTTTCCCCAAACCAAACTTCAAGCGTAAAGACCTACGAACCATTTCTTTGCGGCTTATCTTTGGAGAAAAACAACCCGTCTTTCCTGATTCAGCCCTGGAAGGACAGAAGGGAAGAAGGGACAAACTTTTTAGGAGGGCAATGAAAACATCCTGATACTTGTTTACAGTTATTTCCTCCAGTTTTACTTATTTTATTGCGTTCCTGCCAACCTTTTTTTAATAGGCACAGGAAGCTACTATACCACATCTTTTGTTTTGAGCTCCATTTTGCAACATCAGAAGATCTGGTGATTTGAAGATTACTATAAAAATTTACCAAACCAAATAATTTTAGAGACAGACAGAAGTCATCATTCAAGGGATCCAGACCCATCTTTCCAATTTATCTATAGGTTTTGAGAGTTAATTACCTGTATAGCTTTTTGCTTGCAAGTCTTTTGCTTCTTCTATTCCCCGTACTGGACACATGATTTTCACCCATGGTTGAAGGAGATAGTGAGGTTTGTGATGACTCAAGACACACACAAGGACTTGCTTCAAACTGAACTACAGGGACAAAATTATATTTATATGAACTTTAAATACTCAAATTTTTTTAGATAAAGACTTAAGAGTTAACACAATAAAGAACATGTTTTTAAACAGCACAATTTTTTGCTTATTTTGGAAGTGCTAGCTTGAAATTATTTTGACTTCTACTTCAAAATTAAACAAAGCTGTTGCTTGTAGCATCCATAAAAATGGCTGGAATGAAATTAATTACATGCTACAGATATGACTACCTCAAATAAGTTTCCACACTGTTACCATCAGATCAGTTCTTCAAATTCAAGAGCTCAAGAAGAAAAATTAGACACAGTCTCATTATTATTTGCAGTGTGCTTTTTTTACATACCTAGCCAGAACAGCTAAAGCAACAATGAAGAAAAGAGTTGCTTTTTTTTACTACTGGACATTTTATGAAACACATGCATCACTGCTATCTTTATAAAATGCCCCTGCTTGGGTTTGCTTATCTGTAGAAACAAGTATTTCATGGAGAACATGAAATGATTTAACAAAAAAAGCACTAAGTTTTATAACACTCACTTGAGGGGGAAAAAAAAAAAATCAAGCAAAACAGCCAATCTAGAAATTTCCTTTCATTCTAACTTCAGTTGGGACCACATGAAAGAACCAAATAAAAATAAGACAGGATTTTCAGAATCGTCTGATGGTTGGAAGCACTCTAGTAGAATAAAGTGGTGCTAAAGCACTGTCAAACAAAAGTCAAATTTTCTCTAGAGTTTTGAAATTTAGCATCTAGAGGAAAAACAAGAAATGACAGGACATAAGAAAGAAGCTTTATAAAAGCAACATTTCACAGAGCAAAGATCAGCTATTTAAGCATTTAGGAGACGGAAGGCTACAACTTTCAAAAGACTGGAAGCATAGGGAGTCTTCATGGATTTGTGCACCAAGATAGAAACAGGAGTATAACCTGAGTGATACATAAGGAGTAAAAAAGATAAAAGGACATCAGGATTGCAAGTATGAGAGATTAATAGAACAGAAAACAAGAAAGAATTTGGCTTTTGCTCAACCCATGTAACATGAGTCACCAATGAACGTAAACATACACAATTTACCAAGATGGGGAAGTAGTGCCAGGAGCACTTCAGTAGTGAGCCTTAATGACTGTCTAGCAAGAACAAAAGGCTCTACTCTTAAAAGCCACCAACAACCACTTCAAGCAGCAAGGAAAAAGTGATGGCACTGTACCTGATGCTGGTGTTGAGCTGCTGTTAAAAATGCTACTTGGTAAAAACTCAAAGGCAAAACTATGCTTAAAAGATCGTCTCTTCTTGCTGGACAAGCCCTGAGAGCAATCAGTTGGAAGTTTACGCTTGGTACTTGGAGTAAGAACCACCGGAGTCACTGATGAAAGGACTGAAATTAAGAAAACCAAATTTGCAGTAACAGCTTAAAAGGTAGAGAGTTTACTAAAGTAAACAGTTGTTTTGGTGGGTTTTTTTTCACTCTGAAAGAAACTTGTTGCAAAAGCTTAGCCAAAGTGCATGCATTTCGAACAGGCAAAGCAATCAGTATAGCTTAGGGTTTGGTTTTTTATTTTGTTGGGTTTTTTGCAGGTTTAGAGTACCAGAAAGGAAAATCCAAACCCACACATTAATAAAACAATACAGGTATTAGGAGGAAGTATAGTCATCTTCCCTAAGTTTTAGAAACAGTAAGCGTGAAAGAATTTTAGTCCTCACAGATTCATTCCCAAGATGAAAAAAAGCTGCACTACTGCACTGAAGCCTTAACTAAAAAGCAGAAGTTTGGCTGTGCAATCCCCACAGAGCTAAACTACACAGCCCACTACTGCAGTGATTGTAGCTGCTCCAAGAATCACAGTAAATGCAGTATCCTCAATAAATATGTATCTATATTCCATTTTAAACAATTTAAATTTAATCACTTATCTTCAACTAAGTTCTAATGCTTCAGTTTAAAAAAAATGGTTGAATATAGTTAACAAATCCAGAGGATACTGCATGGACTTTACTCGGTACAAATATACCAATACCTACCGCTTCTGTCTTGTTGAGGTGTAGTGGAGGGTGTTCTGTTAGATTTAAATTTATTCAATGCTCCACTAACAATATCTGAAATGCAAGACACACCAAGCAATCAAATTTAAATGCAAAGCTTGTCTTGCTCTGTTTTCAACTCAAGTTTAACATATATTTTTTTCAGGGAGAAACAAAACAAATCAGTTTAAATAGGTTTTATGTACAGAAAATCATAGCCCAGATCTTCCCACCAACATAGTTTTTATTGCTTTCACAATAGCTGAAAAATCTATTTTCCTTAATATAAAAATTATTTAAAGAAACCAAACAAAAAACTCAACAAACAAACAAGCCCCCACAAAAAACCCAAAAAACAAACCCAAAACAACAACAAAAAACCACTCCACACAGACAACAGAAGTTTCTTGTAGGAAGTCTACTGGTCATTATAAAATCATATGCCTTCTGATTTCTTGTTGGCAAACCTAGAAGGTACCCATTGAGATCTTGCTCACAAAGTCTGAGACCCTCACTTTAATGGACAGAAAACTTGAAGCTGTAAAGCTTTCAGAGCTTTGAAGTTAGGTCCAAACAGAAGTATGAGATTTTGGTCTTTGAAAGAAATAATGTAAAACTTTTCTGTGAACTATGTGCTTTTTGGGGGGGTTGATTTGGTTTTTCTAAAGGTAAAATTAAACACAGCAGACTATATGCATGAAACTTTACTAGTTTTCCTGCTTTTCGAAGTACAAAATTAAAGTATTTTTACTAAGTGCTTTGCAACCTACAGTTTTATTTGCATGTGTTCGTAGAGAGGACTAGCAAAATACAAGGTGGTAGTACTTCTTTTATGGTATCTCGTGGATATCACATAGTTTTTAAAGACATTCAAAAACAGATCAAGTATAGTAATCTACATCTGGAGAAAGACTAGAATCTGCCTACTATCAAAACCTGTTCTACAGCACTACCAAGTTCTAACTGTTTCTCCTCAAGATGTTGACTTTCATGTTTATCACTTTGCAACTCTGGGATGGTCTCTCTTCTTCAGAGCAGAGGAGTTCAATACACAAAAAAACCATGCCATGGCTAAACATACAATCACACAGCTTTAATTTAAACTACTGTCAGGTTTAATACTCCATGTACATGAGCTAAATAAGTACCTATGTTTTTATACCAATACATAAAAGACCCCTCTGCAGTGGATTTGAATCAAGTCAAGCATACAAGTTCCATAGTATTTCCTCTAAGACAGTGCAGAAATGAGATTATACCATTTGATTGTCCACATCTGGCAAAAAACCCCAACTCAGCCCTGTTGAAAACCAAAAAAACCTCACCCCAAATCCCAGACCTATGACAACAGAGCACACAGTATCCAATAACATTCAATTTAGATTTACACTTCGAACCACAAATTAGCTACTCTAATTCAAAACACACCTGCCATTTGCATCCCTGCTTTCTCATTACCTGACTTATCAAAGTACATATTAAAGTATCATTTCAAAATCAGCAAAAAGAAAAAAACCAAAACAAACAAACCCCCCAAAAAAACCCTTTAGCCCTCCGCAATAGGATCTGAAGTTGACTCAACAAAAAGCCAGAATATTAATTTGGCTACACAAATCCAAACAAAACCAAAATAGCTTCTTTAGTAGACAAGAGACCAGAAAACTGAGTAAATATACAATAATGTGATTACTGAAGTCTTATATAGATTTTGCAGATCAAACCAATTTTGCAGACATCTGTTCTGCTTCTGGAAGAAGCAAGTGCTTAGGATCAGACTACCTGAAGTCCCAATTCTATTTTTGGTTTTGAAAGTTTCACAAAGCGTACCTACCCCCAACACTTCGGTGCCTCCTCCTCTTACATTCACTGGGAGATTCATTTTCACTGTCTTCATGGCCCCACAGTGAGGGCGTAGATTGAAAGACATCAACACCTAACATTGAAGGAATCTTTTCCAATATAAATTCTGGTACTTGCCCTGGAATAGTCGAGAAGTTGGGTTTTTTTGATTATTCTTAAAAGTTGAAAAGAAAAGCTGTAGACAGGTCAGTGCAACGAGACATGCTGATAAGCATTTATCATCTTACCGATTTCTGCCGCATGGTCAATAAGTATTTCCACGACAGCGGCTTGCAAGCGAATTTTTTTTTCTGTACTAGCTGACATCTTTTCATTTTCATTTGAGTGCAAGAGGTTGGGAGCAAAAATCACTGCCAGATTACTGCTATCCATTCTGTTTTCACTGGATCTTAACAAGAAAAGGCTTTTTTAAACCAAATTATCACAACATAAGCAGTGGAGAAAGAAAAGACCAAATAAGACAAATGCAGTTAGAAAAATAAAAATGGATTAATTCACTGGAGCGCTTACATAACAAGATTAATGTATAGATTTATGCATTCCAGGCCAGATAATTGCACAACTATGTTATCGAAATCAAGAAGTTACAGATCCCCTCAGTTTTAGGGAATGCAAGGTATGGTAATTCTGCTTTATAAAGCTTGAACAAAGTCAAGTCTCCAGTTAATTAAGGTTTCCTAAAGAAAACCTTGGATTTATGAAATAAAGGACCACAACTGAATTTAGTGAATATCTGCAGATGTGAAAGTTTAAATTTGCAAACCACTCACAGAAAGGTACAGCACTTGCCTGGACAGAGAAGTGGTTAAGGGAATTACAAGCATGCCCTTTAACTGACCTTAAGGACACAGTCCTCAGAAAGTTGAAAAAGTATCTCAAAGCTGCAATTGTTCTGTCAGCCATCAAACAGGACAGCAACACCGTCGCAGTTTTCTTCTCATTTCCAAGCTGCTGAGCTTTGAAAAGGCCTTCCTGCAGGTGAGGTGGAAGGATGGGTTCGGGCAGCTCTCTAAAGAACTGTTTGAGAAGCCCTGCAACATCACATGGCAGCGCAGCTGAGAGGCAGTTTTCACCTTGATCCAGTTTACTCTGAAATTTTTCATAAGAAACATGAGTTAAAGTCTTCAACATATTGTCAGATTTCTAAATTTAGGCAGTGATGCTCTAGCCCATGTCACAACAGTCACATCTTCCCCATTGTTAGTTTCAGCCTTGTCAGGATTTACCCAACTACATTATCTACAAGCAGGCACAGGCAATGTTGTCAGACCACATGTGTTAATTTACACATTTCCCATCTTCCCTCCACCAGGGGAGCATTGCTAAACAAATTTCCTCATAGCATCCAGTCTGCACAATTGCTAATGAGTTTGTTCAGTCCCAAACTATTCTCATCACCTGGAAGGCAAGATATTTAAAAGAAAAAAAAGGGAAGCATGTCAGTTTCTGGACTAGATCTCCTATCGTTTGTAAAGGAGGCAATGTTACCAATCTACTTCCAGTATTAAAACTTGAATACGACTGAAAAGAGGCCAAAAATTAAAACATGCTCAAGTGAAATGCAGCTTATTAAGAAAAAAAAGAACAGCTTTAGAGAATACCTTCAAAGCTTTTAAGCGAACAAGAGATCCAGACTTTCTGAAGAGTCCCTCAGTATGAACATGTTCTTCCAAATACTCACAAGTATCAACGAGAAAGCTGAGAAAAGGAACATACTTCTGATGCTCAGAATAAAGCTTGTTTTTTCCCAGAAAAACTATTTCACCATTTTTTGTAAAACTTAATACACAGAATAATTTCCCCCAATAACAAGAATATAAAGAAATACAACTGAATGAGAGCTGTGGCTCTGAATTCCCCATCTAATTTCTGCATCCCTCCTTTCCCAGCTGGAACTATTCTTATATCCCCCCAGAAGCTCTAGCAGGCATGGAACAAATATTACATTCCTTCTTCTGACAAGGGTTCAATACTATAAAGAGAGCAAAGTAAGCATAAAATCGAAATATACATTGTTAATTTACCTTGGAATATAACCATATTCTGGCACAAGTGATTGTGGCAACGCATGAAAAGATATTCCAAAGATTTTACCCTAGAATACAAAATTCAAATAACGTCATTTGAAAGTTGATATAATTATCAACTACATACCACAAAAAAGCACACATTCAACAAGTAGACATAAAGGTAGTTAAGACAAAAAACAAAGTCTTTCAGATAAGAGATATTGTCTGGAAAAGCACTGTGATCTCTAGAGATCTAAAACTATGCTGATTCTAGTTACAGGTAACACCCTAGACGATTGTGAAAGAGTAGAAAGGTTTTCTGCAGTATGTTTTACACTTCTTATTTTACAAGAAGTTAGTTTTCTTATAGGACTCCCAAATCAATAAGGATATTAACCAGATTGTTTTGGAATCTCACCTCAGCTTTTCAAATTGACTAAATCCTATTCTTCTTAAAAATCAACACAAGACAATTGACATAACTTTTTTTTTTTAAAATATCTTCATCTCAGACTCAAGATTGCTCTTTTGGGAAGGATTAAACTCAACAGAACAATCCAGAAAACTGTTCTGAACCTCATATTTAGCATTTGTACTTAAAAAACTGTTATTTCTACTGCCTAACAGTAAGACATTAAAGCATATTACATATTAGAAAATAAGCAAATCTCATCAGTCGTTACTGATGTTCACCTACAGAATTTTTTAAAATGTTTATCTGAGGTTGCTGCACAGTTCTGTCAGTTATAAAAGCCCACATTCCTGTGTAACACCTTGTACTTTTATTTTTTGTTTAATTCATATTTACAGAACATGCAAGCCAGTCCCTCTCCCAACCATTAAAGGACTGGGATCATGCCCAACTTGTTCTTAGAGATGAATGCAAACTCTTAGTCATTCATAGCTGAAATTCAACGTGCTGTCCATGTTAGGAAAACAGTTAATCAGTAACTAACCCATTAGACCACAATCTAATCTGTCCTACAAAAAGCAAACATTACACAGTCAGGAAAGAGAAACAACACATCTGTCATTGTGTTCCAGGTTGCTACTAAAACTACAAAAAGAAAATTAACGCCAAGAGGAAATGTTTTTTCTGTATGTACAAGATTACATACTGGAAAATTCCAGCGGTTTGGAAATTCAACATTTAAAATTCCTAACTGATATGCTCACCTCACTAGGTTTTGTTTGAAGTATCAGAAGTTGTGATTTAATTTCTTATTAATAAATAATAAAGCTAGTAATATTTCTGCTGCTCCCTCACAGCAGAAATAAGACATCCCTTGGCAAAACAAATGTTATTCTGTAGCTTTTCCTACCTTGCTCAGTATTTAAGTACACATTTTCTTCCTCGCATACACTTTAAGCACTACAGACAGCAACGTAAGTATCTTTTATGAAGACATACATATATTGTTCACAGTTCTTATTATTTTCCCTTCAAATGGAAAAAGAAGGAAAAGTCTAGAACTATATGCTTGATATTGACAAGGGGAAGAAAACTAATTCTAACTTTACTCTTGCTTTCTCCCTTTCCAAACAACCCAACTCAAGCACATGTTTTCCCAACATCTTTGGCTTATATTGACCAAGGATTACTGCAGCATTGTGTAATATCTTCTCAGCCTTGCAGAAAGCTCAGTCTGAGGAAGTTCAGTTGCACAGAGATCTCGTTTAGAACTTGACAGTGGTCCACACTTCCTAAATTAAGAGTCTACCAGAAGATCAGTGCTCTGGAATGGACTTCAGTGCTGGCATCCACTACAATACTTCAGTTTTAAATAAGAGTCCTGATACAGAAAACACTTTTTTCCTTCATCAAACTCAAAACAGGTATTTAAGGTAATGGGACAGATTTCATTCCTGGACCACCGGCAAATCAAGGCCAGAGCTGTCTTTGCCAAAATACTTAGTCATGCCTTATACTAAGAAACCGTCCATATGAAGCCCTTCAAACAAAACAAAAATCTAAGAAAACAAGTAAAAGACACAGAGCTTTTAGAAACAACACCGTAGCTATATTCCAAGAAATAATACAATTACTAAGATTGGAATTCCGTAGTGAGTGACATCAGTCACGGTGAAGCATAAAAAGCTGTTGCACGGATCAGAGCGAGCGGGCGTGTTTCAGTGGCCAGCAAGCCCACGGACAAAAGAGGAACACATCCCGTTCGCCATCTGGCCCGCCCGGCAACAGGCGAGTCCCAGACTGCCGGGGGCGGGGCATCCAGCGCCACCGAGCCATTACCTCCCCGAATCACAACACGGCTGTATGACGGCCCCATGGAACACTTGCACGCTGAGGGAAAGGGGAAAAAAACTGTTTTCCCCACTGCAGGAGGCGATGCCCTGTTAGGGGCCGGCAGGAGCCGCTGCAATACGGGAACGGCACTGCTGCCGGAACCGGCGCTCCCGGCGACAGGACCAGCCCCTGGACCCGTGTAAGCTTTGGCTCTGCCCTGCCCGGGAAGCCGGAGCCCTCCGAGCTACCCCGCCTCGCTCACCTCCGCCGCCGCCGCTCCTGGCGCCTTGGCCACCGCCAAGCAGCTCCCGCTCTTCACCTTGATCCCGTACGAAGCCCGGAGCTCCTCCAGCACAGCCAGCCGCACCAGCCTCCGCCTCTGCTCCGCCATCCCTGCGGCCCCCACCCTCTTTCCCCAAGCCCAGCCCGGCCCCGCCGCCCCTCAGACCCCGCTGGGCGCCATCGCGGCCCCGCTCACCGCCCGGCTCAAACCTAGCGCGCGGCCCCGCCCGCGCCTCTGATTGGGCCGTTTGCCGTTCGAAATCAGGCCCCGGCCGCCCAACGGCCGCGCGGGGCTGCCCCGCCGCGCCTGCCTCCGTGCGCCGCCTCTCAGCCTACCCCGGCCAAGGCCCCCGCGCGCCGCCGTCGGGCGGTCGCGCTGGCTGCCTAAGGGCCCGGAGCGGTGGAACCGTGGGAGCGCCCTCATCCCCCAGTCATCCCATCATCTCCATCGTCCCGCAGCCCATAGCCCCTCATCCTTGAGTGCTGTGTCCAATTCTGGGCCCCTCAGCCTAGGGAGGACGGTGAGATGCTTGAACGTGTCCAGAGGAGGGCAGCAAGGCTGGCGAGGGGCTTGGAACGCAAGCCCTATGAGGAACGGCTGAGGGAGCTGGGGTTGTGTAGCCTGGAGAAAAGGAGACTGAGGGGCGACCTTACCACTCCCGACAACTGCCTGAAAGGTGGTTGTGGTCAGTGAGGGGTCGGTCTCTTCTCCCAGGCAGCAACTGACAGAACAAGAGGACAAAGTCTTACGCTGTGCCAAGGGAAGTTTAGGTTAGACGTTAGAAGAAGATTCTTCACTGAAAGAGTGATTGCGCGCTGGAATCGTCTGCCCAGGGAGGTGGTGGAGTCACCGTCCCCCGACGTGTTTAAAAAAAGAGTGGACGTGGCACTCAGTGCCATGGTTTAGTTGATGAGGAGGTGTTAGGTCATAGGTTGGACTAGGTGATCTTAAAGGTCTTTTCCAACCTAGTTCATTTTGTGATTGTGTGATTCTGTGATCCCCAACACATGCCCGCCCCTTGCCCCCACAGGTGTCGGGCCAGCGGTTTGGTTGGTTGGTTACTTGGAAACAAGTGTCTCTTTCTCCGAAAATAAGTTTCAGATAAAAACAGCTGCCCACCGCAGTTTTGTGGGTAAACTGGACTCCACCGTGTCTCGTGGCCAGGGTGTCGGGTATCAGCACAGAAAAAAGGTCAAGGTTCTTCCCATCTGCTCCTGCCAGTGGCTTTGCTTTCTCTGGCATTAACTGGGTTCTGTGCAGGTCTGCCCGAAGTGATCCATCTTTTCCATCATTTTCTGCTGACAAAGCCACACTCTGCAGTTTAAGTGGCACTGGAACCATTAGCAGCAAGTTTGCTTGTACTTTCTAAATTTTGGTTCCCCTGCCGTTCTGTACCGTGAACTCAGATAACTCTTCCAGCAGGGTCATTCTGGGCTTTGCACTCTGTTATTACAGGAGGAACTCCTTCCTTTTTTCTTTTCTTTGCTTTTTATTTTTTAATTTTCTATTCTGAAGTAACTCTTCAAGTGCCAACAACACTACAGTTAACCAAATGCAGTCTTTCTGTGTTGTCAGAAAAATGCACTGTACCAAAAATAAGCTTTCCAGCTTTTCCTTTATAAGTATTCTGTTACTAGTTCTAAAGCGAGTCTTACTTCACTGAGAGAAAGACAAAGATTACCACAAAGCTTAGACACAGAATGATAACAAGGTTGTTACAGTGCTCTTAACACCTATGGACCCAAAAACTAGAGAATAAAAAGAGAATAGCTAGAATTTTTCCAAATGTCAGCAAAATGTAAACAGAAAGAAAACCTCTAACAAATTATGTAGAAGAAAGACCTAGCAGCAGTAATAAAAAGCAGATTAGATAGGAATTTTCTAAAGCAAACCCCCATTATTTTGATTATGGATGTCAAAATCATGTCATTGTACAAAAGTAATATTTCTCTAAATGTGGTTTTAGTGTAACCTTACTGTAAGTATTATTATCTGTCCTGGCATTGAAATGGCATGAAAATACAAAATTTCAACAAAACTGAAAAACAAAATTTCAATACAAAACATCACTAAATTTCCCTAAACATGAGAAAAATAGAAGTAAAGGAATCAAGTAAATAGCTACCATAAAATTTAATTTAAACAATCTCTATTCCAACTTAGTTTTTTGTAGTAGTGATGAATTACACAAGAGGGAGCTGTGATCAGATAATTATATCAGAACTTTTCATGTCAAGTGTTTTCTGTTCAGTATTCACATAAGAAGAAACACATTATCATAGTATGTGCTGCATTTTTTTTTACTAAAAAAACGTGGTGCAGGTAATTTTTTAACAATATCTCCTGCAAAAGGATAATATAATTAATGACAGTATTTTCCAAATTTTGTCAAAACCATTTCTCAAATATTTTAATATTCTTTAGGTGAGTATTTTAGCATGTTTCTGTTTTATTTGCAGGTAGAGACTGAAGCAGGAAAAATGACTTTGCAAATAAGAACTATAGTTTTGGAACGAGTTGTAGCATCCCAACTCAAATCTATTACACTCTTTTGAAATCAAGTTAGGAAAAATAAACAGCTATTTGACATCTTCCCCCCTGTCCTGCCCCTCCCCCAAATTATCTCAGAATCAACAGGCCAAGCTTCTGGCATTTTAAATAGTTCTAATTTTATGCAGCTATGGTGAAATCATGTCCTGAGTGAAGTAAATTACATCATTCCCTTTCATCATCAAACTCTCTGCTTGTTATACACAAATGTTTGCATCTGCACACAGATGCTTTTTTAATTATTCTTATATAGGTATATGTTTACATTTTGGAACAAAAAACCAAAACATGAGGACCTACATTTAGTGTGGTATTTTGTGAATTTTGGAAGCCACTACAGAAATGAGAGCTTTGAAAGAAAAGTCAAAAGCATACTAATAATCTCATTTCAGTAACCACTCGGAACAGTTAGTGGTGAAACCAACCAGAAAATCAGCCAGAGGAAGCAAAACCAAGCTACTCCAAAGAGCAGGGTAACATGAGGAGTACGAAAAACAGACCTTACTCTGAAGTACCCCTCCCTGAACAAACTCAGAACTCAGTGGGAGGAAGTGTAGGTATCCCTCATTCTAGCAGAACAAGGACTTCTTTTGTCTTACTTCTTCAACAGACAAGCTGAGGGAAGAAAGACCATAAGGGCAGATTGTGAAAAATAAAGACCATGTGGGGAGAAAGCCACGCCACACCGTTCAGGAGAAACTCTGAGAAGTAGCTGCACACAGGAGGTTTACGCATTGATGTCCTCAGAGTCTGACTACTAGCACGGTATATTCTGAACATCCTTACTCGTTCTTGTCTCTTCCTGGCTTTCTCTCTTAATGAGGAATTATTAACTCAAATTCCCAGTTGTCATCTTTTCATGTTGTTCAGCCTGCACTTACATTAGTTATGTTCATTTTCCATCTCCCACTTGCCCTGCTGCTTTATCTTGTTTTCAGTATTTTGCCCAAGACTGAAAGTGCTGAGAGGTGACCAGTCTTATGCAATGATGTCTCTACTTGCAATAATTCTGAATTATGTCAGAAGTAAAACAATCTGGATACCTGAATACCATCAATATTTAAGGTTAACTATGTCTCTTACTTCTGTGACTAACCTGATGAAAACTATTTCCAGATGAAGAAAATTGTAAGGAAAGGTATTTAAAGTGTATTTGAAGTAAGAAAATAAGGTTAGAGAGAATTTCCTCTGAACCATGGTTTGAGGATAGAATACTTCTATTTAACCCATGTTTTATTTGGGTTATGAATTTGTCTCAATTTGCCCTCCTGTTATTTCAGTTTTTTTAAGAGACTATAGCAGAAAACTAGATACAACAATCTTAAAACTTTAGTGTTAATTGTATAAATTGTTAATTCTACATCTAAACTTGCTCCAGATTTCTTGGAGACAGATTATGAAAGCTAAGTCATTCGGGTTTGAATATTCCATGCTACAAATCATCAGTATTATGTCTGAAATATTCTAAAACTTTTTGGATTTTGTGAAAAGTATTAATTTAATTTGTTTTTTACATTCACTAGTGCTACAGTCAATAAGTTTTTCCAATGAGATTTTGGAACAGCTGTCAAAAGTACAGCAGTATACAGCATACCTTTCTTGCCAGGGTCACAAGTCCTGCCAGCAAACCTGCTCCAGCTTGGGCTTCTCCTTCTGTGGGGCCAGAGATCCTGCCAGGAGCTTGCTGCAGTGTGGACTTCCACCTCTTTCAGCTATCCACCAGCTCTGGCATGGGGTCCTTCATCAGCTGGAGGTGGACATCTGTTCCACCATGGACAGCAGCAGCAGATGGACAGCCTGCCTCACCATGGTCTTCACAAGGGCTGCTGGGAGATTTCCCAGTGCCTGGAGCAGCTCCTCCCCCCTTTCTTCCCTGACTGTGGTGTCTGTGGTATGGATGCTGAAAAAGCTTCAGCAGAGAATTTCTTCAGCTCTCTGCAGCATTTTTGTGAGAGTTCTGTCTTTCCCATGCAAGTAACTTAAAACAGTGTTACAGTTTTGTAAACTTCTTGCAGCTGCAGGTTGTTTTGCAGAATTGTTATGGTTCTAACTAGAAAAACATTCAGAGATGGGTGTCTTAGAACTTGACCAATCTCTTCAAGGGGTGGATGGCAAAAAAACAATTACCTTATGCCATTTAACACATTTTTGCGAACTAACGTATAAAAGCCTTCTGAAAGATTATTAAATCGCTTCCGTTTATCCCTGAGCCTGGACTTCGTGTTGTTTCTCTACTCGTCTGTGGCGAGAACAGCGACATCTGTGGAGCTGTTTCCTTTACATATTCTCAATCCTGTCTCCAGCTACTGCTCTGCAGCAGTTTCTTCCCCCATCTTAGATATGTTATCCCAGAGGCATTACAGCTGTTGCTGATGGGCTCAGCCAGAGGCAGGTCCATCTTGGAGGCGGCTGGCATTGGTTCTGTTAGACATGGGGGAAGCTTCTAGCAGCTTCTCATAGAAACCTTCCTTATAGGCTCCCTGCTGCCACAACCTTGCCATGCAAACCCAGTAGAGGTTTCTTCTCTGAAGAAAATGGTTTTGATCCATTGAAGCAATCATGCTGAGGATGCATTACTGAGACAACAAATTCATTCTGAAGACCTATGGTTCCAGAGTTTAATGGTTAATAAAACTTCCTTGGGAGGAAATAAAAGCTTCAGACTGGTATAATTCTGCACATGGAAAGAAAATTAAATTTCTCTTTTATTATTCCACATTTATAGAATACTTGCGATCAGAAGTGCTTCAAAAACTACATGGGCTCAGCTCACCTGCTGAAATCCTGCATCCTTGTCAGTTGCAAGTACAAAGGCATTGACTTGGGCAGACCCAAAGGCAAAAGTTAGATGAGACACTAAACATCATGTCTTGTGTCACAAACTTGTCACAAATTTTCCAGAACAATAAGATGCCTTATTTATTTACTTACTTGTATATGGCAACACATAGATTTTCACAGATTATGATATAGTTTAAAGAAATAACTTATATTCTCTAGTGTGACCCTGTTGTATGTCACAATCCAGCAATTTATGTACTAAGGGTAACAACTGATTGTTAGACATTTTTTCTAATGGGAGATTTATGTGTGTTTGATTCTTTTTGGCACATAAAAGTGAGCATTGCATTCTTTGGCAAAGTCTGTAACTGTTCTGAAATTGTATAAAAGATGGATTTAAACCTCTCCTCCAGATGATAATAAAGCAAGAATCTGAAACTCCATTTTATAGTCTACCCAGTCCTATAGGCTTACTTTGAGGACATTTTTCAGATCATTACTGGAGCAAGGTTTAGAATAAGGAACTAATTTCTAGATTTCAGACAACCTTCAGTATGAGGTAAAACAGAAAAGAAAAAATGCCTCTTCTTCTGGCATATCATTTGGCTAGGCTTATATTTTAGATGCCTCAAGAATATAAAAATCAAAGAACAGGAAGTTTAGATATTCTAGTCCTGGGTGGAAGGTGAGTGGGTTTATAGTGGCTATTTTGGACTTGTGACTGCAGTGGGACCTCAGGTGGAATGCAGCTGCCCAAGTCTACTATGAAGCACCCAATGCTTTAGTCAGATACACCATAGCATGTCTGAAGTAGGAGCTGTGCTGAAGCCTTTAGAAGTTTAACTCCAGGCCCAAACTTGATGTTTTTTCTCTTCTGACTTTTGATCTCTCCCTTTTAATCGGTGTGGGAAGGAGAGATGGTAAAGCAAGTAGTGTATGTGAAATTAAAATGAGAACAAAAGTCTGTCCAAATTATGCAACAAGGATCATTATTCTGTAAAATTGCTCTTCAAATGTGGCTGTCATTGAGAGGTATTAAGATTTCAGGAGTTATTTTCTTGATGAAGACTTAATTTCTTGCATAAAAAGGTTTTTAAGCTTAAAGCAATGCCTACACAATTAGTGTCCTTTGGTTTTTTGAATATTTGAAGGGTGCTAAAGGATTTAAATGTTACAGAAGTATTGTTCACCACTACAGATCAGCTGTATCAAAGTACTGTCACAATAGCCTTAGAATTTTAACAAATTACAAATGTAATGTATCACTAGGTAGAATGATCACTAGATCATTTTGCAATGGAATGTGTGTAGCTTTAGGAAATCAGTGCAGGCTTGAGGGTTGTGCTGCTGTATTAGGGCTAGAGCTGGGTTGGACAAAACCAAGCAGTAACTGAATTTCTTCTGCCAATTCAAAAGAGAACTTTACTGGAAAACAGAGAACAGAAGCCACAGATTGCCTTTCTTTAACTCCTTTCTGTTTCTCTTATGCAATGGGATTTTCATGTGTGCAGTGAGGCAGAAATAAGCCGGTTAAATATACCAACAGGGAGAGAGTATTTGAAGAAATAAAATCTGTACATAAAATTGTTTAGTTTCATAGACTGAACACTGAGGTACATGTCACTGGAGGGCTCTGCTGTGCATATCTAAGTGCACTCCTTGGCCTAGGAACAGCAACCTGCTGTGTGGTTCTGAGCTAATTTACTTTGAAGAGCATACACAGGGTTTCCTTCCTTAGTTTTTCCCCTAGTCATCCTATACTCATCAGTTACACAATTCCTACTGACCTACACAACCTCCTTTTTCCTAAAGCATCAGTAATTCTAACTGAGTAGAAAAAGTGGTACTGTGTGACTTAGACATACTTTACTCCTATATATATGGCCTGATCCTGTTACCTTTATAGTAAGTACAAAGACTTCTAATGGCTATGGAGTCCAGCTCATACTGGAGAGCAAATCAGCAAAGAGAGCATATCTTCAAATAAGCTCACACAAACTGTTCAGCCAGTGCACCATGTATATTTTCATGGGTAGGGACTGGTTAGTAAACATGGAATAAAACCAGATATTGATTTAGACAATGGCAACTGATTTAGGACACCACAATATAACTTCTTTACCACCCATTTTTGGATCTGAATTAGTCTACTGACAAACTTTTAGAGAAAACCAGACACAAACATGCAGTATCATTGTAGGTGCCAGTAGCATGGTCACATTTATTACTCCTATTTTCATTACAGTTACTTTTACAAAAAGCACCGACATCTCACTGTCATAAGGAATGTATGTAAATGTAGTTTTGAAACAGTCTTGTTACTTACAGAGTCACAATTCTGAATATTCTTACACATATAGATACCTTTCCATTATTTGTGGGTGGATCTTTATCTGTTTTACAGACTCGGCATGTTTTGAGTGCAGAGGAGCTCAGGTCAGCTTTCTGTGTATGACTCTGTGAACTGGATCTCTGCAGTGCAGGTATGTCTGGTGTCCCAGGCTCAGGGCACAGGTTTCGTCACTCGGGGGCAGCACCATAGGCCCACGGCTTTGCAGCCTCCCTTGCTGACACACATGTATGTGGCTTCATTGTGTAAGCCTGCAGGCTTTGGAAACTGTCTGCGCTTCCCAGCTGAGTTTTGTTCAGTAGTTAATATTTTCCTTATTACATCTCATCATATATTCTTCTAGCTTCATTACCTAAGTATTACATTATGTATATTTTAACTGTGTTATCTCTCCCTTCACCTTAGATAAATGATAACCGAATGTTTTAATGTAGCAACATAGTCAGCTGTCCCCCCAAAATAAACTTGAAATTTCATATATTAAAACAGTTTCTTTTAAAATATTAGAATTTTCTGCTCACCTATTATTTTCAATTATTTCAGAAAACTGAAAAAGGCTAAATACATTGAGAATGAGAAGTCAACAGCTCAGAAGAAAAAAGAACAGAAAAGCTTCATGAGACAGCTAATGAAACATGCAAATAGAACCTACTTTAAATTTCATCCATTCTTTGTGATCTCTGGAATTTTGCACTGTTTTTATCATGACATTTCCAAATATCTCAAATTTTCAAATTGCCATGCTGGAATTTTTCCACATCTTTACTCTACTAGGAAAAGTACTTCTAATTATGTATATATAGCTATTTTTATATATGTTATTTTAAAATTTATTTTATTTTTAGCTACTTACTTTCCCTCTAAAAATACACATGGGATCAGAACTCATCTAGGAAATACAGAAACTCTTCTTCTTTTGTTTTTTTTTGTCTCATGACTACTGATCAGTTTAGATTCTTGCTGCATTGAAAACAATTACCTGCCTTCCACTTGAAGGCATTCATGCTGGTGTCAAGATGTGTCAAGATCTTTTCCTGTGCCACCTCCAGTAAAAGGCTGTCAAGGTGAAAACACTATGTGTCATCCTAGCTTCCCACGCTACATCCAATTTTAATTTACTCTTAAGTTGCCACAGTATCTTGTGAGTCCTGAATTCTATCAAGTAAATGTTTATAATCCATATTTCCTTCAAAAATAAATAATAATAAATAATAAATAATAAAAAAGGAATACAACAAAATAATTAAATACTGCACTTTTCAGATTGTGGTATTTGTTTTTGGCAGAAAGAAATAGAGAAAATGAGAACAAGACATTTCCAATAGAAAAAGGCTATGAATTGCACATGCTTTCGGAAGAAATTTTGCCAGGAATGGACACAACCCAGTGTCACAGCTGTAGGACTGCTGCAGGAATTTTTCTTTTACCAGTCAGAAACTTATTTAAATAACCTACATTGTGTAATCCTCAAACAACCAGACTTCCTCTGTTCATGTTCATCGTTTAGCCCCAGTCGGCAACAAAGTACCTCACAGCCACTCACTCACTTCCCCTTCCCCCCACTGATGGGATGGGGAGGAGAATCAGGAAAGAAAAGAAAATAGAACTCATGGGTTGAAATAAGAACAGTTTAATAGCTGAAACAAAGGAATAATAATAATAATAATAATAGTAATAATAAAAGTAAATGAGAGGGAGAGACAGACATAAATCACAAGAAGGACAAGTGCTGAGAATACAATTTCTCACCACACGTTGACCAATGCCCAGCCCATTCCTGAAGCACAATCAGCCCTCTTCCAGGTATCTTCCCCCAGTTTATATATTGGGCATAGCTTTTTATGGTTTGGAATATCTCTTTGGCCAGTTTGGTCAGCTGTCTCAGCTATGCTTCCTGCCAGCTTTTGTGTGCCTCCTCACTGGCAGAGGATGAGACACTGAAAAGTCAAGAATCACAGAATATGATGAGTTGGAAGGGACCCACAGGGAACATCAAGTCCAACTCCTGGCCCTGCACAGCACCATTCCCAAGTGTCACACCCTGTGCCTGAGAGCATTGTCCAAATGCTTCTTGAGCTTGGTCAGGTTGGTGCTGTGACCATTGCCCTGGGGAGCCTGTTCCAGTGCCCAGCCACCCTCTGGGTGCAGAACCTTTCCCTAATATCCAACCTAAACTTCCCCTGACACAACTTCAGGCCATTCCTTCAGGTCCTGTCACTGGTCACCAGAGAGAAGAGATCAGTGCCTGCCTCTCGTCTTCCCCTCACAAGGAAGTTGCAGACTGTTATGAGGTCTCCTCTCAGGGATCCTCTCCAGGCTGAACAAGCCAAGTGACCTCAGCCATATGGCTGTCCCTCAAGGCCCTGCACCATCTCTGTTGACCTCCCTTGGATGGTCTCTAATAGCTTAATGTCTTTCTTATATTGCGGTGACCAAATCTGCACATAGGACTCAAAGTGAGGCCGCACCAGTGCAGAGCAGAGTGGGAAGTCCTTGACTTAGGGTAAGTACAACTCAGCAACAATCAAAATATCAGTGTTTTATTAACATTATTCTCCTACTGAATCCAAAGCACAGCACTGCATCAGCTACTGAGAAGAAAATGAGCACTGCCCCAGCTGAAACCAGGACAAGAGGAAGGAAAGTTGTTAGCATATTACTGCATAAGCATACTATTTCTTCTTTGGTTTCAATCATTCATAAATATACAAATACTCGATACAGAATTAAAATATACAGATTGAAAGAACCCAACAACTTTAGTAGTTTCCACATCCATTTATTTATAGCTTTGTGAGAAATTTTCATGTAGTGCCAGACATACTTAACTCTATCCATTGACTCTGCACAAAAATATTTGTTTAAAAACCTACAAAGATCAGACAATTCCTATGTTGATTATCTTAGCTGCAGAAAAACCACCACCCCTGAAGCTGACTTCCTGCTTGAGAAACCATAAGCTAATTGCAAAACAAAAGGTACATTTGGAGAGGTCCTCGACTCTTAGCAGTTAGTGCATTGCAGCATATCTGATGCAGAACAGCTTGTAAATGTTTAGCGTGTTCTTTGTTGAAGACAGTCTGGTTGATGTATGCTGTTAATACTGCTGGGTGAGATGATAGAGCATGAAGGAAAAAAAGCTGCATCCTTTACTGTCAAAATGTTCAGTTTCAGCTGCTCCAAAGAGCAGGCATTTGGGTAAAGAGTAGGCAGCTGCTTTTTTTTTTTTTTTTTCAGCCAGCTCTCATCTTTACCAAGTCACTTTCCACCTGCTGTTTTTTTTAAAAATTAAAATCCTTCCCACTCTCTTCAAGTCAGTTATGAGATTCAAACCCATGATGCCAGGATAATGTCTCTTGCATGACTGACTCTGAAAAGAACAACATGAAGAAAGCAACAGGTAATTTGTGATCCTTAACAGATTGATTTTGTGTGGTTTGGGGTTTTTTTAAACTAAAATATATTAATTGATATTTATTTTTTTATTCATTTTCCATTGATGGTGACTCCTAGTTTTCTACTCATTTTCCCAAGCTAAATTTTCAGTGTATTTAATGTCCAATTTAAACTCAAATTTCCCCATAATTAAAATTCATTAATGAAAATATTTTAGACTTTAAAACCTTAAAAATACATGCTCAGAAAATGACTTTGTTATGTTAGTTTCTAAAAGTATTTAGGCAATACTGTGTTCAGTGCTTCTAGGCCTGTGTGACATATGATAGAATGTCCTTAAACCCAGACCTCCTAACTGTCCACATAAAAGGACTCCAAATCCAATCCTCAGGAATTTTGCATCATGCTAGGGCCATAAGGCAGTTGTGTGACTCAGTCAAGTTGCCTTCTTCTCCTCCCCACTATATGCTTGAAACCTGTCTGTATGGGAAGGGCTTGAGCACAGGAAGCCAAGCAGAATTATCTCCATGGCTTGCTGGTCCTGACTTCCCATCCATCTGCACTTCCTGCACCTCTGAAATACAGTCCCATGCTGGAGGGACATGGCTTCTGCATGGGACAGGGTAGCTCTATCAGCTTTACACGGCCAGCCGAGGAACGGGGTACAAAGACAAGGTGCACACAGGGGAGAAGGAGCTACAGGGCTTCAGGTGCTGGAAATGATCTCACCGTCAGCTGTCACAGAATCTTATAATCACAGAATGATTGAAGTTGGAAGGGACTGCTGGAGATCATGTAGTCCAACCTCCCTGCTCAAGCAGTGTCCCTTAGAGCAGGTTATTCAGGATTGTATCCAAGTAGGTGTTGAATATCTCCAGTGAGGGAGACTCCACAACTCTCAGGGCAATCTGTTCCAGTGCTTGGTTACCTGCACAGTAAAGAAGTCTTCCTCATGTTCAGGTGGAACTTCCTGTGCCTCTTGTCCTATTACTTGGCAAAATCCAGAAGAGCCTGGCTCCATCCTCTTGACATTCACCCTTCAGATACTTGTATATATGGATAACATCCCTTCTCAGTCTTTTCCAGGATAAACAGGCCCAGCTCCCTCAGCCTTTCCTCGTAAGTGACTTGTTCCAATCCCTTAATCATCTTTGCTGCCCTTCACCAGACCTGCTCCAGGAGCTCCATGTCTCGCTGTTACTGAGGAGCCCAGAACTGGACACAGCACTCCAGGTCAGGCCTCACCAGGGCTGAGTAGAAGGACAGGATCACCTCCCTCGACCTGCTGGCTATGCCCTTCCTAATGCAGCCCAGGATCCCATTGGCCTTCTTGGCCACAGGGACGCATTGCTTGCAGGCTCTTGTGTCAGCACAGTCAGACTGTTACAGTTTAACTTCTGCTACTGAGACCTGTGCCCTTAAGTTAAATAGATACCATAAAGTTGGCTGGAATAGTATTTAATATTTAAAAGAAGGGCCATAGTGTTTCAGCAGCTGTTTGAATTTAAATGCCATTTTGACTCATTATCTCAAAATATGTGGGACCTGATGCACAGCAGTAGTCAGAACCAAAAATAACTGATGCAGCCTCTAATAAGCACCCCAGAGACCTGGATTTTTCAATCAAGTGCAGACAAAATTGCAATATCCACAGTGACTGCTACTTTTAAAAACAAAGTCCAATTGTAGATTTAAGGTTTTAAATGCTCTGATTTCACCCATTTAAAGATTTTCAAAACTCCCGTCTGTGGATATGAAAACGTTTCTCATCCACTATTATCGTGACTCTCTCTATTTCCTTATTCTTATTGATTATGAGCCTAATTAATTTGTAAGTCATCAGCAACCTCATTAAAATCCTTCTGGCTTTGTAGTGTTCCGAGTGCTGGAAGACAAAATTAAAATAGTCTAAATGTCTTTATTTATATAAATGTACGTTTTTATACATACGCAAACCTAAGTATTTAAATTTAACCTGTTCTGAGCAGAATTCATAAAATCTTGATGAATCTTGGTAGACTTCAGTATCGTACAATCATAATTTTATACAAGTTATAACACAACTTTTGATACCTATACATCTTTTGCTATGGAACTAATGCAGTTGTTCACGTGCACCAGGTTTAGACATCTCCCATCTCTAAGGTCAAGTAAGTTGGTGCATATGAACCAGGTAGAAGCAGAACTCCAACACAGTCCTTATTGGCCTAGAAAAATATAACTCTTAGATGAAGTTCTCTGTCAAGAGATACAAAATCTGCGCATTGTACAATAACCAGAGATAAATTAAGATCTTCATTAGGATCTATTGCAAGGTTTTCTCATCATGGAGGCTTCACTATAACAAGTAAATTCCTTATATATCAATTGTATAGCAGCTTCTCTTCTAAAAGTTCAAAATATCAAACAAATTGCATGTACCACTTGTGAAATCCACCCTTCTAAAAAACTAAGAGTTGACAGCAAGTTTGGTGTAAGTATTTTGTTGTATTTTTTTTAGACTGAATAAAGAAGCCTAGCTTCCCTTCTTACCTTTGAATCTTGCTACCACTGGCAATTATTTATACTATTATGACATGACAATCCAAAGAACTCCTAGAACAAAAGAAATAAAGAGCATGTATTACAAGGGGAGACTAAAAAATTGGCTTGTGTAAAAAGACAAAGAACAAATTCAATTGACTAGAAAGACATTAGTTAGAGAAATCCTTCAGAGACGAAGTAAGATATCGTTTAGATTAAGGCTAATGATAGTCAAGACACAAGTAGATGTATGTGCTATGAACACATTTAGAGTGTAAATTAGAAGAAAATTTCCAACCATCAGGAAACTCAGGTTACAAAATAACCTTACAATAGCAGTAATGGGGTAAATAACCTAATTGGCTTTAGGATGGCACCTTATTACTTCACAAAAGAGATTTAATGGTTGCCTATAAAAGGAAGCTAGACTGAGGGACTCAAAAAGTAATTTCTAATCCAATGTTTCCAAATTCTGCTTCTTTGTTCAGGTGGGCATAGGGTAGAGAAGAGTTTATGTGGAAAGTAAATCATTAATGTCATGTCAGATTTTCAAAGGAGAAACAAGGTAACGTGTATATATTCTCAGTCATCTAAACGTAAATATGGAGGAGAGCAGAAAGAGAATGTACAAGACAAGGTTCAATTGCAAATAAATACAGAAGAATAAAAATGATACAGTGGCATTTATTATTTCATGACTGTGAAGTGCATACCTCTAAGTTCTCAGTTTTGCAGAAAGAAATTTTAATAGTACTGACCAACTTATATGCATTTACATTAAGTTTCTACACAGGTGACCAGGCTTCCTAAATTATATGTATTAATGGGGACATATAGGAATCTTCTGTAAGGTGATTCAGAACACATAGAATAGGGCAGCAGTTTGACTTTTGACACAGATGGTCTGAATAGCCCCACAGAATTGCCCTCCTTCTGCCATTGACTGTAGAGCATTAAGTCTTCCAAATTGGAGGCCAAAAACTGAGAGTGGAAATAATTCTGTTTCATTTTCCTAAATAAAATCTGAAAAGACATAAATGAGGAAAACCTCTGCCCTGTGGGTCTTATGATGAGAAGGCAGAGCATTTCAAACAGTTTCCATATCTTTAGGAGAAGTTAGTAATTTTCAGTATGGCTCCAATTACTCTTTATCAAATCAATTAAACCTATACAGTATTACAATAAGCACTATCTTTTTGTGCAAGTATCTTTGTATCGGCATCATTACATGTGTATTTGTGAGGGAGTGAAGATGCAGTTTTATATATTTTCAAGGTGGAGTTGTTGTGTATACTGTTACAGTTACCAGTTTTTTATATAGTCGTATAATGCAAATAAAGCAACTAATGCATATTACTGTTACAGGGCAAGTGCTGTAGTTCATTAGTATTCTTTCCTCCTTTAATTAAAAGAGATTTTTAAGCCCTCTTTCCTAAGAAATAGCATCCTATTAAAAGCAGCTTGCAACTTGAATAGCTGCTTGTCTCTATTTTTAGCTAACTGCCACTGAAAATGTAAGATGAAGGTTTTCTTTGTTTTGCTATATATTACTTGCTGAAAAATCAGATATATCAAGACTTGTCAGATACACTTTAGTCAAATGGGTCCTTCCGATTATGCCGTACTTTATACAACAACAAGAGGAGGAACAAACATTAAAATTGCATCATGTAAAACCACAGAGATAACAATAAAAGACAGGGAAGTGAGATACCTGATTTTATGTCTAACTTGTTTTTCAGATTATCTAGATACTAACTCAATTGATTTCCTTAAGAAACAATTAATTTCCTCAAATATAGGTGTTTATGCTGAACTTGCCTATGTGCCTCTTCAGTAGAATTTAATGCCAAAGTTCTTGACAGATATTATAAAATATCACATAAGGAAAACAAATTTCACTCATTGTCAGGAATGTAATTCCCAGCTCTGTCTAGTTGTGTTATTTGATGCACAGGGGGTGTTTCTCTGCAGGGAAATTTATTTTTCTTCTTTCTTTTTCCCTAATGGTAAATGAGCTTCTAGGTTCAGAGCTTGGAAAGGAAGGGAATTTCCACCCTGTGACGTTTCTCTGAAACCACTCTCTGTTTGTGAATATCTCCTTCTCTGCTGGTAATGGAATCCCACACAGAGCCAGTCTATACTAATGGTTTTAGTTGCTCCCAGCACCGCTTATGACGAAGTGCAAAATCCTCTCTTCTACCTCACTACCAACCCCATCCTCCCTGCGAACCACAAGTCTAACAAGAGAACCAAGTCTTTTTCTTCTAAGGTCTTCTTCATAGTGGAGCTAATTATATACAAGACATGAGCACTTCCTTTGAGAGGAAACATAAAGTCATCAGGTCTGTCTGTATGCTCAAAACTGCTGCACAAGTGTGTGTACCTAAGCTAGCTGTGAGTTCCTCCCAGTATTTTTACAATCTGAGGGCTAGTAGGGTAGAAGATGATAAACTTGTAAAAATCTGTGTACATATTCTATTACTTTATCATATCCCATATTGTACAATGCCACACAGCATTGTCAAAGAGCCCACTCTCAGAAATATGTTCATTTCAGGCAGTATCTGAGAAGTTCACAATATGAGAGTTCTTGTTCTGCGAACACTTAACGAACATGAAAACTCACCTGTTTTTTGAGTTGGAAGTGAATCAATTTGTGTCAACACAGTGCAATCCCTGTTCTAGCCAAGGGATCCTTCTGCTGTGTGTATGTATCACTCCTCCTCTGCAAGAGCTTGATAAGTTTTCAATTCACCAAGTTCTGAAAACATAGCGCTGGCGTTTTGCTCCAGGGAGATGTACCATAAACTTGGCATAAGACAATATAAATTTAAATAGAAATTTATCTTGAAATATAAATGAAAAATTTTCATAATTCACACAGTTGGTTTCCCAAAAAAACCCCAACTCAAACCTGTTTTCAGAGAAAAAAAAGCAACCAAAAAAAAAAGCACCAAGTTCTCTGACTCCTGGATGGAGTTCTCATTCCTAACTGATGACCTTCTGATCTCGTGGCTACTGGTACTGATATACCTTTCTGATTTCTAGTGTTTTCTTCCAAGTCAAGCAGGATTTTGCTGAGTTTGCTCAATGTGGCATGGCCAAGAGAGTCATGGCTTCTGGTTCCCATGTTGTTTGTCCAAATTTGTTCCATGCTTTCTCATCAAAGTGAAGATGAGATGAAGACAAGATCTACCAAAAGGACATTATATTTATTCTATTCAGTGACTTGGACAAGTCTTGGGAAGAACAAAACAGTCTTTCATCTCACTAATCACGTCACCTGGACCAAAAACATGCAAATTTTTAAGAAACAAATGCGATTCTTTCCTTTGTGCAGGCCAGGTACTCGGAAAATATCAATTCTAATCAATCCAATGAGGTGCAGATGGTCTCCAGTATGACCTGCATTCCAGTTATTTTTGTAAAGAACTTGTTTCTTTCAGTAAAATATGAGTAGTTGGTCCACTGGCAAATATTCTGAGCAGCCTTAAAACAGCAATTCAAAACAAAAGTCAGAACTGAAAAAAATAAACTAGGAACTTACTCTTATATTTATTTCTGCATGCTTTGGCCTGGTTTATTAAATGTTTATTTACAGATTCGAATATTCTCAAATGCTGATAATGAAAAAAAGGTACAAAATTTAAATGTGGTAATGTCTGGAAATACCTTCAAAAAACAGCCTCAATTTAAAAACCTTTTTTTGCTAGCAGTTAATTGATAATGTATCTACTAACATTTGAGTTAATAATGTCCGGATATACAATTGTCCTTACTCTGGATTACACACTTCCCAAGTCTAGTATTTTAATTTATTCCTCAATGACTAATGCATTTAATTGTAGCTATACATTAGCCTACCTGTAACACATTAAGCTGATAATATAGGAGATTAAGAACTAGACCAAACCCAAACAAACTGTGGTATGCTATATAAAAAGCATTGCATGCCTGAGTTGATATTCCCTGTAACTGAATTTTCCAAAGAGCCTACAGCAAGGAAGAGCCTAATGGGCCCTTTAATTTGAAATTAAAATTAGATGTTCTTTGTGCTGTTTGTGCTTTGCAGCATCCTTACTATATTGCAGTGCTGGATGACTGGATGAAGTTGTGCTCCTGCTCACTTACTAGAGAAAGCATTCCTAAAAGGATGTGCATCACAAAATGAGTCCAGATTTCAGACAGCATTACAATTTGTAACAGTTTGGATTTAGGTTCAGAATGACACTGCATTTTAGGCCACTTTAAACTTTCACTGCTTAGAAATTAACTAAATGCTATGTTGTCAGGGAAGCCATTTTTAGCATCAAGGAGAAATACAAGAATATCTATTTAAAGATTTAACAAGTTTAAATGGAGAAGAATGTTGTTTAACAACTACTTTAAGAAAAAAATCATCAATCTCAGTGCTAAATGGTCTAATTTATTAAATGTAAAAATAACTCATTAAAGAGATACATCTAAGTGCCATTCTTTTGCCAACCAATGTTTCAATTTAATTAAAATGTTCACTCTTCTTTTTAAAGCCACACAGAGTTTCTCGTGGCTTTATTCAGATGTATTAAAATCCCCACTGAACTCTTTTTATCTATTTATTTTTTTCAGCCAACAACAGACATTATCTGTATGTGCAATATATGAAAAAACAAGTGTTATTTTCCATTGAAAATAATAAATTCAGAGAGGTTTTCCTTTGGTAAACCTTTTAAAAATAGCTTTTAACTAAAGAGAAGACACCTCACAGGCAAGTTTTACACATTTTTGAATGTTCTATTACTTTCAAAATTATTCTTATCTATATAGCAGTGCCTGATTATTTTCCATATGCTAGTCTTCTTTTTAAAAGCTCTTTCTCTAATGACCTTTGATGTTTCCTTATGGCACTTTTTGTTCTTTTTCTCTCTTTTCACTTTAGTTCCAACGCATACTCAGGCTGTAAAGGGAACATCTATTTAAGATCTCCTCAGAGCCTAAGGATAGGTATTTTTCTTTGGGTCAATGCTGAGTGACATAGCTTCTTCTTTAATCAAGAATTACAAATCTCAGAAAAACTGCTGATAACATCTGAAACTTTATGTACTTACCTGTAGTAATCTCTGAAAATTGCTTCTTCCACATACAGTGGAGATTGTCTCTTGAATATGTAATTAAATACTGAATGCAAGGCAACTTAGGCTCTCACTAAAAGTGCTTTTTTTCTGTTACAAATAGATACATTCCATTTTTCTCTTGAGTGTGAAAGTAGATATAAATAGGAGGACACATAATCTAGTCTGTTCTCATCTTAGTTTTTGACACCCTGTAGGAAAATAATATTTGGACAAGATGTATCTAATTGGTTATGGTCCACAGCCCTGGTCTTTCATCTGAATGCTTGTGTATACAGTGGTGTGGTAATCAGAATACAGATGATGACTCTAGACACTATGCTAGAATTTAAGGCTGATTTTTAAACTGAATTTTTAAATTATAAGTGTTACTTATATGCTTAGGTGGCTATGTTTAATCAGTGAATCATGGAGATTACAAGGTACAGAATTAAATTCTTAAGGACAGCAAATAAATTACTACTCTGAGAGAAGAGTGAGAGCATGGAAGAGAAAGAAGAGAAGTAAAACCAAAGCAATATTTCTAATAGGATGAATTTTGCATTAGGTCAGCAAGTCCTGGCAACTTTTTCAATAACATGCAGATTTTTCTTTTCTACACAGAAATTTACTCCTTTCTCTCCCTCAACTGATTTGTTCCATGAGTTAAATATAATTCTCAATTGTAGAATTTACTTTAAAGATATCTAGTCTGATTTGTCAGGTGTTACATGCCATACAAACAGAAAGGTAGAGTCTATCTGTTGAAGAAATGTAAATTTTCACTTGCCTTTCATACCTAAAAGAAGCATATGCAAAAAGAAAGGTATGTTTTTACTTGAAGTAGTTAATCCACTAAAATGGCCATTTTTTACCTTCTCTTCGAAAGGAATAGTATCAAAAAATGACCCTTTTGGTTAAAGCATATGGCAGGTGAGTTGGGTAGAGTAATGTAACATGAAGTGCATGAACGTTTGGAGTTTGGCTCAAATCCAAGACTCCAATAAACATCTGAGAGAAAACTTCTCAAATGCACGTGTGCAACCTGCAGCACCTTACAGTGTGAGAAAAGTTCAGGTTTGACTGTTCAGGAGTTCTGACTAAACAGAAACTACTTGCACATGACTGAGAAAGAAAGTTGAAGAAGAAACTGGTATCTGGTGATGAGGCTAATGCTCTTGTTTTGTCAGATTTTACAAAATCATTACCTGTCAGGCACAAAGATTTCTCAGAAGCCCATTCTAAAAGCACCTACCGGATCACAGTTTTTAGAAGCGCTTATGCATGCAATGTCAAAATCCAAGCAGAGCACGTAAGGGCAGACTAAAACCACACCTTAAAAACAATATTCCTGCCTTTTTTTTTTTTTTTTAATAGGACAGTAAGCGCAATGCTTATAGGGTTAGCATTTTGTAAGTGTTATAATCCTTATGATTTTCCATAATAAGAAATTATTTTTTCTTGTTTTTAACTAGCAAATGGCAACTATTCGGGCTGAAATTCTTCATGCTACTGTTCACTACTAGCTGGGTATTTCTGTAAATTTCAGCTACCAAGACAGAACCATCTCTGAGAGTAAAATTGAGCAAAACCACATCATATGGTCTGCATTAAATTATGTTCTAGACTTGTGTAGACTGAAAAGATTAAATAATAGGATCAACCTATAACCAATCTTTTCAGACTTTGTTAAATTCACCAAGATGATAGTGTGGATTTTTTTGCCCTGATTAAAACTTGTTTCATCTGGTAATTTTGTAATGATTACAGCCACTTTTACCAAACTGCATTTCACAGTTAAACTCTTTTGTCTCCCCAAGCAATGGTCAGTCATCTAGTGTCCAACACAGACATACTCTATGAGTCATTGCTCTATGAGGAAATTATTCAAGTTCATTCCTGGACTCGTGGTGGTGCATGTGCCCCTGCTAGGTTAAGCCACAGCATCAGTGTGAGTCATTCTGTGAACTGGAGGGCTTGAATGATTTAAGTTGAAAAGGAAGAAAATATGCACAAACAAGGCATAGCAGCTGTCTGATGTCGTTCACAGTGCAGTCCCACAGTCAGGTGTGAGGCAGGGAATGTGAATACAGCATTGGGGTAATGGATGTCCCGGCATGGCAAAGAGCAGTGCCTCAGACTACCATTACTGCTGAAGCCCTGTAGAGTGGAAATAGAGCCTGTGTGGGCTTATCCTCTAACTGAGGCTCAGGCAGACAATTACAGTGACTGATCAGAGCAGCAATCAAATTACACTGATTCAACCCCGTCAGGTGGCTAAGTCCTTTGCCTAACTTGTATCTCAGCATCATTTCAGTTTGAACCCTTAACAGTCACCTCGAGATAAAACATTGCTTGCAAAAACATCTCTACTTGATAGGGACAAATTGGGTGAAAAGAAATATGGTCTTTTGCTACAGCTTAAACTAGTGTTACAGAACAAATGGAGGATTTTATATTAAATTGCCTCTTCCATACAGTTCTGCAATCTAAGTATCATTCAAGACACAGAAAAAATAAGGCACCTATGATCTGACTTGTAGCAGAGCTGAGTCTCCTCAGCAGAAGTTAGTGATAAGTATGATTTTAATATAAATTTCTAAATATTTGGAAAACAAGATTATAGATATCTTACATGGGACATACAACATTATTTAACTGTTTGCATTTTATTCTTAGCACTTTGGTTTCTCTTATCATAACATAAACAGGTTTTCTTTCAACTTTTACTAAAATTAATTCACAACATCAGAAATTGTAAATGGAAGCTAATTTCTGTATTCAGTGCAGACTGCAATAAACTGTAAATAATTCATGGAGCAGTATACTGCAGAAAATAGCAAACTCCTTGCAGGACCATATAACTATCAGACCTAATTTATGCTATGGGTTGCTAAATCTAACCTGCAGTTGCAGCCTACCACATAATCAAATTATTTTCCTAAATGTTCCAAATTGATCTTAAGGATTACTGCATTGCTTGCCCACCATAGGAAAAGCTATAACCCATTCATCTCTAGATTTTACTGACCATTTTGGCAAAAACTTCTAATGCCTAATCTGAATCATGGAAAGTTTCTGTTTTCCTGCTAATGTTTTTCTTTTAGAATGAAATATCATATATTCAGCTAAATGAACAAGGATTTTATGACAGATTGGACTAGAGCAGAGAAATGGAACATGTCCTTCTGTAACAATTTTTTCACTCTGAAATCATCTTTCTTGAGCTTGGATGCCTAGAGCTGTTGTAATGAGACAGCTCCTGGCCATCAAATAACACAACTGCTTTCCAACACTACTGTAGCCAGTGTCACCTGGTACACCTGCCTCTCCTACAGCCATATCACACCAGTGACTCATAAATCATTCCGTGATCAAACACTGTGTCCCCACCACAGCTGTTTCCAGTCAGTAAGCTCACAAATTAACAGAAACTCTCAGTATTAGTCCTGAAGGACACTTGTACTTGATATGGATTAATTTTGTCCCTTGTATATGATTCCAGTTCTTACAGTCACGCAGGTCTTCCTGGACATCGCAGCCGCCTTCTGTGTTAGTGAGAGATGTGTTTTGTTGTCAGCAAGCTCCATTATCACAGTCCCTAAGCTTTTTAATGAAATGACAAAACAAGTATTGTTTGAAGACTGACCCTCTAAGAGCTCCAGTAATAACACCACGTAACAGCACTTTCCATTTCAATGCCACTTTCCCCCCTCACAATATTGTGCCCTCAATAATTAGTGAGCACTGATTATCACGTGCACTGAAGGTACAGTCATCATGCAGGAGTCCTGCAGAAAGATTATGTTCTTATTTAGGTACACACTCTCTATTGATGCATGTTTACCTACAGACCAAAATAAGCATTTATATAAATCTAGGGGGGGTTTTTATTAATTAAAAATATCTTTTTCTACTGTACTTACACTAGTTGAATCTGAAAATGGTAAGAGGCAAAAGAATTAAAATGTCTTTTTTTGCTATTATTAGGGCAAAATATTTTGTTTCATAAATGATGAAATATTTTTTAAAGTTTCATTTTGAAAAATCAAGCCGGAACTAAATTTTAAAAAAATTGAAAAGACCAAATGTTTCCAATGCTACATGGAATAAATGAATAAAATCACGATGAAGTATTTTTTGCGAATCCAAACTAAGAAAATATACTTTGGCTAAAAGAAAAAAGTATTTTGGATTGACATAAAATGAATGTACTTTCTGATTGTTTTGATTTTGCAACAGAACCGAAAAAGATAATTCATGTAACCAACTTCTGGTTTTACAGAAAGCATGAATTCTGGTATTCTCATATACCAACCCCATAACTTTGCAGATTTAGTGTTCTCTTACCACGGGTTTTTCAGGACACAAATTAAAATTAAATAGTAGTGTGGCTGAGATAGCCATGGTCCCACAGCTCAGACGTTGTCACGAGCATAAATTCTGGAGAAGGATGGACTAATGGAGCAGTGACAGCACCAGGAAATCTCCCCAGTCTCTGCAAGGAAGCAATTAATGCAGGGACAAACTCAGTGCCATGTGCAGAAACAAGCCTGTAGTTCTGAGATGAAGACACAGAAGCATGTATCAAAACCCATACGCATATTTGAGGTGATTTTTTTCACTGGTCCTCAGAAAAAGCTAGGAGGAGCTTGAAACAAAGATAAAAACCAATTAGAAACGAGCAACAATGTTGACAGAGTTGGACAATGGGGGAAAAATACAAGCCAAGGAAAATCACCCAGGAAACTACTGTTTCACACGCGTGTGGCAGAAATAAAAAGTTGTTTACTGAAATGGAAAACAAAAAAAGTCATGTGTCTGTTTGACATCGTGTGCAACGAAACTAAATATTTATTTACAGGCATAAAATGTCATGCTGTTTTGCATAATTAACTACTGGCAGAAATACTTCTTGATAAACAAATTCTGCAAATTTGATCATTATATACTTAAAAAATCCATTTCTAACAGATACTTTATATGTCAGAGTGATCACATGTACCCTAGCAACCAGGATGTTATTGAAATTATACATACAAGTGGATGAGTCATTTTTAGTTATGAAGTAAGTGTAATGATGAATGTTTAATAAATGGCAGAATCAGTAAGCTATGAGCTAGATTTTATAAATGTGCAAAGCTTGGTAAAGTACACTTGTTCATAAACTTGCTGATAAGAAAGGATAAATATCTGTGTTGGTTTTTTTTTTCAAAAGAATGTTAAGTAATATTTTCTGTGTTTTCATGTTCTTTCCCATATTTATCATCTGAAGATTTTGACACATCAACCTCACTTATCTCAGGTGTAAGGATTTGTCCTAAAAACATACATCATATCTCTCTTATCCTGCCCAAGACCTGAGAAAGAGTCTTCTCTGCTCCATGTACAGATTTGTGGGTACAAGTGTCATGTATCTAAATGACAGAAAACACCGGTGTGGGGTATTTTATATGCCTTTCCTGACTCCAGTTTCCTGGTACTTCAGCTCTTTGGTATAGAGGCATTATCCATTTTTTAAGAACAAACTGTTCTGTAGTTAGTGCACAAAATTTGCACAATGTGCTGCTTCGAAGGTCACAAAATACTTGAAAACAAAAAAAAAAATAGAAATAGAATTAAGCCCCAAAGTGATTTTTTTTTTTTTTCCATTTAGGGGGTCTACAGTTTCATGGTAGTACTGTTGCATTCATCACAAGGTTGGACTCCAGCTCCTTGGGATTCTTTCCTAAGCAGCAGTCTAAGTTAAAATGTACAAGTACATATGACAAAAATGTAAGATTTGAGGTTGAAAGGAAAGAGCATTGATGCATTCTAGAATGACAGTTCTCACTTTCCTAGCACAGACAACATACTTGCTTCTCATTATTCCAGGCCTTAATCCTCAGTTCAACCATACTCATTGCTACTCTGTTTCATGCTGGTTTGCATGCAGCATCAGTTAATGCCAGCTTAGAAGAATTGTTTAGTAATTGGCTGTTAATTCATGTTGTGTATGCTAGTCGTATCTCGTTGTCAAAGCTTTTTTCCTTAATTCCGATTATGAATCAGGAACAAATTTTGATTAGTTATCGATCAGATAGGAAAAATTATCAGAAGTTTTTGAACATTGGAAGCTCCTAAAATAGTGCATGAAAGAGAAACAGGCCTTTGTAAACACTGTATGGAAGAAAGAGACCTTAAAGTAATTGGAGGAAGAAGGTGACTGTCAATATAAAACTTGTTGCTGGTTTAACATAAACTGAGAATGATGGACATCTAATCCAAACTAAGATAAAGTTTCACTGACTGTCCCTCAAAACTTGCACAGGCTTTGTGGGATCACTGCTGTATTAGTCCAAAGCACAGCACACATTTTTCATGCAAAATGAGCCTACATCAGTTATGGTGAAACCAAGAAAGTTTTTTAACAGTTCAGAAACCTTATTTATGGATGTTAAACCTAAGGCACAAATCCATAGTTTTAGTCTGTGCTGAAAGAAAAGCAGAAGTAAACAGCATGTCAGAGAAGCAGTGTGAATGAAAACCTGTTTGTTTTTCTGATATAACTGGGTGTAGGGTGTGGTGTACCCTTACCACTTTATCACAGAACCCATCCCTTGATCTGTTTATAGTAAGGTACTGAGTAAGATAGGCTTATATAGTTCTTTTGAACTTAAAAAATTCTACTTCAGTTACCAGCCCTGGCACCATGAGCAACATCAAAACCAGAGAGAATTTCTAGATGTAGTTTTTATCTCAATTTAGGGGAAAAAAAAAAAAAAAGACAGTACTTCCTTCCCAGGAAGTAGTCAAATAAATAGTCAAATTTAAAGTTAAATAGTCAAATAAATGGTTGCTTTAAAAAAGAATCCTTAGGAAGGGTGCTTAAGAGCAGAAAAAACTAGTAATTTAGATTAATTCTTCATAAGGAGAAGCTTATCTGATTTTTTTTTTCGTTTAAATGATCCAGAAAAAGTTGTACCAGCTTAAATTTGGCTAGTCAATAAACAAATCCCCTCTAACCTGCAGGAAGATTTCAAAAAGTTAACTGTGAACAGCTCTATTTTTTGGTGTTTTGGTGACTGAAGTCCTCACATGTTGTTTCTGTTTTGGTTAATTATACAATAAAGAACAAAAGGAATGTTGCTCTATCAATTGATTTTTGGAATGTTTCATGGGCATCAGCGTGCTCAGCACTGTAAGTACATGGACAAAGTGCTTGTTCCTCCTTCACCATACTGTTTCTAAACAGGCAAAAGGGGAAATGAGTTGAGGGAGAAGAGGATTTGACCAAAATTACCCAACTGACTAATAGCAAACAAAGGATTTCCTGCATTTAAGCCTGATAATCAGTGAATGAAGCTGTTTTTACATGTAGGACTTATAGGGGAAACTAAATACTCCATTTTTTTTTTCACTTGCTAGAATGTGGGTATTGTATTGGATTAGGAGAAACAGTTTTGAGTTCTCTGGTTTTGTATCTTGTTTTCAGTCTGGTTTGCTAAGGAAATGAAACTTGTGCAATCACGGTGGGTGTGTATGGGTGGCTGCACACGTCCTGGTAGCAGCTTTTGAATGTGTTGGCAAACTGTAGCAAATTGGACACAAAGTATTGGTCTCACAGATAACATAAGTCAAAAGTCTTGGTCTCAAAGGTACTGTAATACAAATGTTGTGAAAATAGAGGGACAGCCGTAGGTGCCAGGCTGTAGCCCGATAGCATGACAATTCACGTGACAGAAATCATACTACTTTAGTTTTGATGTTAACAGAACCATGCACTTTCTTCAGTTATGTTTTAGAGGTTTCCTCTGTATTAAGAAATTCATTAATTAAAAACCCAACAACAAAACGAAACCTCATAAAACAATGCAAAATTAGGAGCTGAGGCTTAAAGGAAGAAAGCCAAATACAGTCTTATTCATAATAAAATAATGAACTAGAATAATGTTCATGGATGGATGGTACCAGATTTCCAGATTTTCCTTCAGCGAGTAGAGCTGGTGGCAGCAGAAAGCTTCACTGCTCTACTTAAAGGAAGAAGGAGGAAACAGATGAAAACAGAGATGAAGCTATGTTCATGATGGAGAATATTTATCTTAGTGATCTCAGATGTCATAATGAGGCAAGATCTAATCAAAAATATCCGCATAGACAAGGCCTCGTGGGGCTCAAGGAAGGCAATGATTTAAGTTCTAACATTAGAATATGCAGTTTGAGCACGTGCCTCATGTTCGAACTTACTTGCTTCTTTACAAGCACTGCTCCCCGTCCTGCTGGTGAGATACCCTGCCAAGAGGGTGTGATGGAAGCTGGAGAGCAGGTACATATGTTTCATTTGAGTACTCCTGAGCAGGCCAGAAATTTTATTTCCCCTTTTAAAACAAGTGTTACAGTATAATACAGTTCCCCCTGCCTCACCAATGTGAGCAGCCTTCAACCAAACCAAGGCACACAATTTCCATTGTGTCATACACATTTATTCACCATAAGAATAAAATGCAGTGAGAGAAGCTAAGACCTTTTTACATGGGATGGACTAGGGAACGTTTTTATTCTTGTTGCTATAGTAATGAATACAGCTAATTGAGCAATCACTGCGATTACACATTTAAAAAGGATGGTACTTTCAAACAGTAGCAATACAACTGCAATGTGAAAAAGTGATGTAATCAAGGAAAGATGGAAGCATAAGTCAACAGAATGCTTAAGACGTGTTTATTGGATTATGATGAAATAATTTAAAGAGGAAGTCCTGCTCAGTTAAGATTCTAGCATCAGCTTCTTACATTTAAAATTGGCATTTTCTTACATTTAAAATCAGCATTTTGCTCTTCCACAGCTTTCTTTTGTGACCTTAACCATGAAACACAGAGTTGACTAACAGCTATGAGCCATTTTAGGTGCTTGGCCATGGAACAGATTCCAGAACCTAACGTTACTTAGATTGACCACAGACTGCATTCTGAGCTGAGAGCAAATGAACATAGTTACTGGTCATTCTTTCTGATAGATTATATCCTAAAGCATCATTTGAGGTGCAGAAGAGGTCTTCGTTGAAAGGAGGCACTTCCTTTAATTTGAGGTTATGGAATTTGTTCTGAAGACAGATTCCCTTCAAAGGGAAAGGAAGTTAACAGTCTGGTTTTGTAATGTATTTAAATTCAAGGGCTCAGATACTAGGACCCCTAATAGAGATGCTCTCACTCATAGAGAATGCTCTAACACTCATGATTCTATTATTTATATGCTACTGAACATTGACAGTGGTATATATTCACCATTACATTTTGTTCAGTACTGCTACAGCTATTCTCCCTGATTAAAACTGAAGCCAACAATAGATAGGGCTTCTAATCCAGAAAAGTGACAGTAATACTTGACAAAATTGCTATTCTGAGTGGTCCTTAAAACAGGAAACAATACACGTTGCTTTAAAGTTGAAAAGGTAAGGAGGTATAAAACTGGGAAATGGAAAGGATCTTAGGAGTTCAGGAAAACCTATATAATTTTAGGTCTAAGTAATTGACATTGCCCTCTATTCACTTTGCATCTAGCTACAATGGACCACCAATGTCCATTTTCTCTCTGCTTACTTAAAATTTTCTTTATTGCATCAATTTTCCTGATCATGTTTCCAACAGCATTTATTTCAAGGTGTCTATTAAATCTAGAAAACTGAGGAGCAGGTTTTACATTCCCTTCCTCTAAGTATAAGTCTCATGGTATCAGCAGAGGAGTGTTAAGTATTCTCCTGCAAAGGGTCTGAGGACAGTTTTGCTCCCCCACCTCCTCAAGGTATTTTCACCATTCACTCATCATAACTGTAAGACCCCTAGAGACTGACCAGTGTATCCTGATGATATTCTTCAGGGACAAAGTAGAAGTTCAACAAAGCACTGTGAAGTGTAAAAAATTTTGTAAACAGCTTTGAAAAACACCCAGCATTTTTTCTAATTAGCTCCAAATATATTATGAAATATCAGTTCTCTTCAGCTGAAAAGGAATCAATTAAATTACTCAGTCTACCACCCTTCCTCCTGGACAGGTGGAACAAAGAGCCTTGAAGTCTAGCCGTAAGTACACAGACTAACCGAGAACAGGAGAGCACATGAGAGAAAAATGGAGTCATAGAGAGCCTAATCTTTCCCTTCATGCACACATATGGCTGGTAAATTTACCATTTGCAGCCCACACTAAGACTATTTTTTTCCTTTTAAATAACGGTCAGCTCACTGTTAGTTCTTGTACCAGTAACAGCAGAAGGGAGGCAGCCCTTGGCAGCCACTATCACCTGTAGCCACACTTTCTTAGCCCAGTTCTGCTTCCTTCTGATCCTCCAGAACCATGGGCTCGATGAGTTGCTGGAATGGGTTTGAAGGAAGATGCTCTTCCTTACCTATCCTCTCCCTTTCTTCTCCATTTGGCTCACGTAATGAGCATATCAGAGAAGCAGAAAGAATGGCAAGCAAAACCTCGTGAGAAGAGCAAAGAACAGGAACAGGAGAGTCCCTCAGTATAGAAGAATGGGGCTTGTCTATGCGGCATACCATGTCCACTTATATTTTCAGCATTCAATTCAGTGCTCACTTCAAATCAGCACAACCTTGCATTTCAGGGTGAACTCCCCTTGGAAAAGGTTCCTGCCCTGCAGATGAGATCAGAAAGACTAGAGAAACACCACTTACCACACCCACATTCTGTGAAACCCCATGACTACTCCTTATTTCTTCTCACCTCACAGTCAGCAGGAGCTGTCACTCCTACTTGTTCACACAATCCCTGCCATTGACTTTGTCACTGCAAATAACAAGGGCAAAATTATTATCTCTGACCTTGAACACTGCAGCAGCAAAATTAAATTTTGTCCTCTCAGTTTGGAAATTTGAAGCAGCTCTGGCAGAAACAAAGCACATGGAAATCATGTCTGCATTTCTTTCCATCTTGAAGAAGCAGTGTAATTTTAGAAAAAAAATTAAGTAAACATCACATTAGAAAAACCAAACCCCAACACTTCTGTGAGCCCAACTTTCATCCTGTTATACTTTCAAAGGGACTGTTACATCCACAGCAATTTAACTGTGAAACCAATTTTAAAATGTTTAAACAATACACTTCGTATATTTCTAGAGAGTGATGTCTGGCCTCTTGCTGCTGACCAAGAGATATCCTGTAAAGGAAGTAGCTAATCACTGTCTCCTTGGAAAATGTTTACAAAGGGAGTTTGGGATGATGTTATCTACATCCTGTTTAAGTAGCTATTTTGTTCTTTTAAATCAGATGGTGAACCAAAAAGAAGCATTCTTAGTAGTATTGTTATGTTTTTCCTTTCTGTATCTTGAGTTTCTAGATCATTATTTCAAGGGTACCAGCTGTTTTTCACTTTATCTATCCATACTGTATACACACGTGTTTTAAGAAATAAGGTGTTTTGTGCTATTCTTATGAAAATCGGTTGGTAAACTCTATGTATACGTAAGCAACCGAATCAAAACTGATCAAATATGTTAATTCTGAAAGACCATAAAGGAAAGAAAGCTGCTTTGCTATGGACTACTGGAGGGAAATAAAAGTTATGATGACAATGCTGTTGTACTCAGTTATACTAAATAAAAAATTTGTCTTTCCCTGATACCAGAATTAAATGTGATTTTGGTTTTATTGATATAGAATACTGTATCAGCTTGCTGTATCACGACCTTTCACTGCATATTGCCCCACTGTGTGCTGCTTTTGAAATTCATGAAAGAAATCATATCTTGTTTTATGGTCAAAGGCAATACTGATACCCATAAATGTGAGATGTGAATTTTGAAGTTCACAAGTCTTCAAGGGACCTCTCTACATGGTTACACTGTCATAACTGCAATGGCTTAAAGACACAGTCAAGACAAGATTTTTACGTACAGATAATGCCTTGTATTAGACCAGGTAGTATAATATAGGAAAAAGTAGACAGATTTCCAGATGTTGTGGTTTTTAAAGTTTAGAAAATTTTAGCTTTCAACATGATTTCCTATAATACTATTGCATTCAGTTTGGGCGGTCTGGATGGATGGGCAGCTAGATACACACCTGGTAAAAAGCAGTTTGAATGGTCAGGCTCGGGGGGTAGATGTTTTACTGAAACTGGAGACCAGCAGTGAGTCGCACAGGGGTCTATGCTGGGACCTGTCCAGTTTAACACTGTTACCAGCAGTGCTGGGGGAGCTGGTGCAGTGCTCTCTCCTCAAGCTGATGCAGGCATCATCAAATTGGGATGACAATTCAGTACACTTGAGGCGAAGGCAGCCATACAGAGAGATGTAGACAGGCTGGAGAAATGGACTGACCAAGGACAAGTGCACAGTCCTGCACCTAGGAAGGGAGAGACCCTTGCACCAACGTAGGCTGAGTACTGGTGAGCGGGGAAGCAGCACTGCTGGAAAGGAGGTGGAGGCTTTGCCAGGCAGAGGCTGCACATGATCCAGCAGTGTGCCCTGACAGCAGAGAGGGCCAACAGCACCCCAGGCTGTGCTCACAGGCACAGAACCAGCACATAGAGAGAAGTGATTACACCACCTCTAGACGGATCCAGTTCTGGGCACCCCAGCACAAGAAGGACATTGACAAACTGGATTGCTTTCACCAGAGGGCTACTGAGATTGTTGGAGGCCAGAGCACTTGTCCTGAGAGGACATGCTAAAGGAACTGGGCCTTTTCAGCTTGGAGAAGAGATGGCCTCAGGGGAGATGCAAGAGCAGACTGACTACTTCTGAGAATGCTATTGAGAGGGAGACAGGTTTTTCACAGCAGTGCACAGCAGGAATATGAGAGACAACAAATAAAGCAAAACAAGCAAAGACAGTAATTGGATATATATATTTTTATTTTCAAGTTTTTTATTTAACTATGAGATCAGTCAGATATTATAACAGGTTGGTCAGAGAAGCTGTGCAGTCTTCAGACTTGGAGGCTTTCAAGATCCAGCTAAATAAAGCCCTGAGCAACCAGGCTTCATCCCACAGCTGGCCATGCTTTGAGCAGAAGGCTGGACCTGAGGTCCCTTCCAAACCCAGACACTGTGCGAGTCTGAGATTCTCTACAGAAACACTTGTTAAGTCTACACAAAATCTCATAGCTTTTTAACTGTGCCAGTTGGTCTAATAAAAGTATTGCCTTCACCCACAAGCTATGTCTTGCCTATAATTTCCAAGACTAAAACCCACAGATATTCCATAAAGTGGCAGCATGTTTACACCTACATGGGTCATTACTAGGACTGGACTCATTCAATCCATCCCACAGACCTTTGGCATTTGAAGTGAACAAACTTACTCACAGTAGCTGTAACAATCAGCTTGAGTGTTCACTGAGAGTGGTGGGGAATCCATGGCTGGCAAACAATCCAGAAAATGCTCTGGCAAAATCAAAAACCAACAAGTCCAAGTATTCCATGCTCTACTCCAGGTACTGGCAGTTTTTCTAAGCTTTTCCTTTTCTGCTTTCATGAATTCTAGTCGTGGCTCTCTTTCACCTTGTTCAGCTAAAGGCTGACTGCTGGATGCTAATGTTTAACTGAAGCAACCTTTACAGAAGAAATGTCAGTACAGAGTAGCGAGAGAATTACTCGAGGTCTGATAACCTCAATGGGGTTATCAGACCAAAACCTTCACTAAATCTGCAACTTTCCAAAAATGGAAATGTCTGATAAACTGGTGAATGTACCCAAAACCTAGATCATCCTGATCAAAAGGGATGACCCAGGCTTGGAATAGACACTAGAACTGCTCCACTACCTGTAACAGAAATCAACACTCACACCAACAAATTGTTTTAAGAGTTTTAAGAGCTACAAACTTCAATTATAACAGAGGAGTACATTTAGATGATACCTTAAATAGGGCTGACAATAAGGGACAGCCACACTTTTGTCATATCATTGCTCAGATGAAGTTTTTCATGTGCAATTGCTAGCAGGCTCTCACTGAGGACAATTTGTTAAATCCAATGACTCTGATTACTACCTAGTTTGCATAAGATTTTGCAAAGGTGTTGACTTTTCATACAGTGACTCTTCTTAGGTTTCTATTTTCTGTTCTTCTTCCCAATTATGTTAGCAAGCTTTTCTCCATTTCTGGAATTGCTTCTTACACTATATTACGTGGCTTGCCTCTCTAATGTTGTTGACTGACCCTGCCCCATATCAGATGCTCTGTCAGTGCCAAGGAACCTCCTCATCCATGATCCCATGCCACAAGGACACTGAAAAGCTTTCAGAATGAGGCTGTGCTTTTACAATGATCTATGTTAAACAGATCTAAGTAAATGCTACTGGAAAAATATGTGGTCTTGCTCTCTTGCCACTGTTTGGTTTGTGGCAGCAGTTGAGCTAATATGAGTGGGTGGTGAAATGAATTAAATAATTAGTACTGTATGGCAGAACATGTATAATTTTTATTTAGGTTATGTGAGTTTATTTTTTTGCCTGGATTAATTTTTGTGTTCAACCCACTGTGTGGTAGTACGTGCTCCACTAGTTGGCCCATTGTAAGGAGCAGGTATGGACCCAGAAAAAATAGCAAATTGACTGAGCTTAAAATAGATTTGAAAGCACAACTTTAAGAAAATTATTTTTACTCTGATTCAAGGCCATGCTATGTTTGTGGACTTGCAGTAATTTGGAGGGAAAGAGGTGTATCTTGAAGTGCAGCTGAACTCTAAAGATCCAGCTTGAGCTGAGGTGATAAGTTGGTTCTTTCACTTGGTTCTAATGGTAAAACCCAATTTATAAGTTACTATTGTTGCAAAATCTTCCAGGAATCTGAGTAAAGTGTACAAAAATGCCTAGCTGGTCATGTTCCCTTGGGAGCAATATGGTTCATCCTAGCCATTGTCATCTTGCAACTGTTAGTGTGGCTCCTTTGGATCACAATTTATACTTTAAAGCAATTAACTACTGATTGAAGCTCTGAGAATAGAAGAAATGTCTTGCCTTTCCACAGAGCAAACCTCTGATCCTCTGAGAACACAAACCAAGCATGAATCTACTTTAAACTAGGAGACCATTTCAACTGAAGAATGTCACATTCAAGGATCAGTACGTCAGACTGCTGTCTGGGCTTGTAATTTACAACTGAATATTTGTATGACATTGTGTACTGTAACATTTACTTATGGATTACCTTCAGGCCACAAAGCTGGAAAGCACTCTTTCTGTCAAACTTCCATTTATTTGTGTGTGTCTGCATGCATGTGAACTTCTCAAGGAAAAAGTGTTAAAGAAAAAGGCAAGATGGCTGGGATGTAGTTCTCTGAAGTACAATTCAGCCAGGAGATTGTCTTAACGACACGGCTGCCACAGAGCACATGATATGTGGTCTTGGATATATATTACTGTATTTGTGTTTCTTAAACCACAGTGACCTTCAAGCTCTATGCCAGGAATGAGCTTACAACTTACTAAAAAGAATGTCACCTACTGAATGTGATTGCCAGGAATATGTAGGGTTTTTCCTTTTACCTGGAAGCAAGAGTCAGGTTGCCCCAGTCCCTGTTGTGATAATGGTATTTATCACTGCCTCTGAGAAAAGCCAGTGAGCAAAATTGATCATTTTGGAAACCTAAAGAGAAATGTGCCCTGGTTGTTGGCAGAAAATTACTTTGAATATCTGAAGCTTGTCAGCTAGTCTTAAAATTAAAGAATCGTTTTATAAAATCCGTGTGAATCTTGGTGTGAGGCACATTGGCATTATGATGACTAAGTAATGTTTAAAAACATAAACTGAGCTCTAAAACAAGATCCTGATAATGCATCATCTCTGAGACCCTGTACTTTTGCACTGCTCCATTGAGTGCATTTCTGAACAAAAGACCAGTTGGGCAAACTATAGGTTACAAGATACAGGATAACTTTGGCCCTTCAGATTTCTTGCCTGGTCATTTCTTCTCAGAAGTGGAAAAGTTGACAACGTCGAGTTGGAAGAGCTCTCAGAAACTCCTAATTGTAATACAAGAACCATGAAAAACACTGGGGCCCCTTTCCTTGCTCTGCAATTAAACTAGAGGGACATTGTAAAGTTAAGCCTTTAAAATGGCAATCGTCAACGTGGGCAACTCAGTTGTGTGCCTCCACCTCAGCATCGCACAGAGGCTCACTTGGTGAGCCAGCCGCGTGTCCCACGGGGAGAACGACCCGGGACCTCCCGTCAGCCGGGCCCTCGCCAGGTCCCGCCGCCCACCGCCGGGGCTGGGTGCGGAAGGGCCGTGCCGGCCGCTCGCCCCACGCTGCAGCCGCGGCCAGGAGAGCTCCGCTGGCGCGGCTCAGCCACGCGGGAGCCCCGGCGGCTCGGCCCACCGTGGGGAAGCAGCTTGCTCAGAGGGGAGGAGAGGGGAGGGGAGTGAAGGACCTGCCCTGCCCTGCCCTGCCCTGCCCTGCCGGGCCGAGGAGGTACCGTGGAAAAAAGTTGCGGCAGCTTTAGAGCCGGGCGGCGAGAGTCGGGAGCGCGTGTGGGTACCTGGTAAAGCCGGCGGCTTCAGAGAAGAGCAGCCCCAGCTCAGTACTTCCTCCTGCCGATAAGATCGCCAGCGCTCGTCACGGGTGGCGGCCGCTGCCGCCGTCGTCGCTGCCCTACTTGAATCGGTTTCAGACTCCTCCCGAGGCGAGACGGGAGCGGGAGAGCGGCGAGGCGGGAGGGAGGGAGGAGGCGATGCGCGGGGCCGCGCCGCTCCACCCGGCCTCCTCCGCCCCGCGCAGCCCCGCTCCCTGCGCTGCTGGCAGAGCCGGCCGGCCGCCGGAGCCGCGGCTGGAACCGGCATGGGGACCTTAGGCAAAAGGAGAGAAAACCAGTGAGTTTGCCGTGCTGCTTTATGTCCCCGTCGCCCCACTCCCCGCGGCGGCCGGTACCGGGGTCGGTGTCACGCCACCGCGCCTGAGAGCGTGCGGTGCCCTGCGGGGCGGGCGCGGCTCTCCCCGCGGCGGGGCTGGCGGGGTTTCCGTGGGGCTCGGGGTTGGTACTGGGGGGGCCGGCCGGGGCCCTCCCGAGTGGGACAGGGAGAGGAAAGAAGAGCGGGAGGGGGTGTGTGGGGGAGGATTTTGTTTCACCGTTTGGGATGGCAGGATGCGCCGGGCAGGCGGGTCAGCGCGGGATGGAAGAGCCTCACGTTACGGTGACGGCTGAGCGGGAGCGGGCTCGGTTACCTGCGGCACGGCCGGGGGCCGCCGGGCCAGGGGCCGGGAACGCGGCTGTCACCGCCCTGCCGGGGAAGCGGCACCTGCTCCGGGGTCAGCCCGCGAGAGGACGGTCACTTATTGGTGATGTCCTCCCCACCGCCACCAGCGTAAGGTGGAAATGCAGGGCGGATGCCCCCCCACTGCCCCTCAGTCCCGCTTTCGTCTGTTTGTCATGTCGGGTGACTCCTGCGAGAGGGTCTGTTCTAAGCAATAGCCAGAGGTGCCACCGGCTGAGCTTTGCCTGTCCAGTGTGGCCAAGTCGGCCACAGTATTACTGTAAACTTTTTTCGGATGTGGAAACTTCAGGTTTTCTCCAGCCCGTTGCCAAAGCCTGAAATATCTTCGGCCTTAACTCCTGCTTTGTTACTACTTGCTAGGATCCTCTGTCCTATGTTGAAGAGTCACCGGAATAAAACTAGGAGAGGGGCTTAAGCTTGTAAAAAGAAAACACTGAAAGTTGATCAGGCCCTTGTTCTTTTCATATGAGAACAGGAAGTCAGATCACAAAGCTAAGAGGGAAATTGAGAGAAAGGGGGAAGGGAAGAGAACATTTGCGTGTCGGCCACTGTCAGCCTAACTACGGCGGAGCTCAGTGATGGTTACTGCCTCTGAAGGGTCAGGCGTGTATTTTCCTGATTTTGAAACTATGGAGGCCTGGGATCAGTGTTGGGTTGTAAATGACATCGTGGTCAGTTTCGTGGCTTTCCCAGCATTCAGATGAGACGGAAAGGTAAGGTTAAGGCTGTGCATTCATGGGGATGAGGTAGGGTCCAGACTGTCTTCATAAGGCATGCATATTTTTAACTTCATGCAGGAGTGCCTGTTCGGGGATGTTTGCGAATTTACTTCTACTATCTGTATGTAATACGCACACTGGATGAATTTCTGTGCCTTTTCTTCCCAGGACTGTCAGCTGATTAATAGAGTCTTGCGTAGTGTTCCAAGAAAGGTTGTATGAAAGCTTAAGATAGCAGCTTAAAGGTGCTGGAGTCACTTGTTTAGGAAGACTGTGGAGTGTCTGAAATAAACCCAAAGAATCCCTGAAATTTCAGGAGTCCCTGAAATAAACCCAGGTTTTATTGAAATGGCAGTGCTTGTTCTTTTGTGAACTGTATGGTTACACTCTCAAGTCAGATTTTGTAGTGGTTCCTGTTATTTGCAGACAAATATGTTTCATCACTTTTCATCAATACAATATTGTTCCTATTTACTATTTCGTACAGAAATATGAACTTGTATGCAAGCAACGAATAGCCTTTAATATTACCTGTAAACATACACACTCTTGAAATATAAGATAGTATATGATCAAAACACAAGCCTAAAATTAGATATGTCCTTTATTTCAGTCTCATATACAATTGTTATTAAATACTTTTATTTGCTCATCTATACTATTTTAAAACAACTTACTAGGAAATAATAATATAGGATAGATGCAAATTAATGTATTTGTTTTGATTGTGAAATACTCCACTATGAGGTTGTGCTGATATTTTGTTTACTTAATAGTGATTTTCCAAATTAAATTTATAAAGCTAGTCTGGTGTTTTCCAATGTGTCTGATAGTTACATTTTTTTTCTCCTTTACTTTTGGTGGGCACACAAACGTGGTGGTAGGTTATTGCATACTCTATAACAAAGAGACGAGACTTCTGATAATCTTGACAGATCATTCAGGGAGCTCTATAACCATGTGCTCTGCAACTGACATTTAGCAGAAAAAAAAAAGTCACTTACTGAGCAGTCCCTTTGGTGTACATATTAAGTGGGAGGGTTATGTCTTTCAGCACCCTAATTAGAAGGAGTTAATTGTCCTTTAAATCTCTCCTCCTTTCCCATGCAGTGTAAAATTTGCCACTCTACCTTCTTGTATTTATTTCACTGTTGTGCTTTCTTTTAGGCAACCTGCCCAAGCATGCAGCACTGCCCCTGAATCAGCACTGGAGCTGCAGCAGACCAGCCCCTGCCCCAGCCTCTCAAATCATACTCAGGTCATGATGGTGCCACTGGGGCACCTAGCCAAAGGAGCCACTTTGGAAGACCTTCTTGAAACCTGCATTCAGTCTTTTGGTGAGTGCCTGGAGGTTTTTAGAGTCATGTTAATTTGTTTCTGTCCTGGCTATGTTTAAACCCCTTAGTAGTGAATTAAATGGATTTATTGGTGGAGTAAAAAGGTGTTAACTGAGAATTGTCTATGCTACAGGTGATTGTATTTTTAGTTGATGGATGTGTTTATGCATATGTGTGTAATATATGCTAAGAGATTAGTTTAACTGCTGCTTTTTCTTGAGGTAAACAGACAAATTCCAATCATCTATACTTCTAAGACTACTTTTGTTGTTCCTTCAAGTACTAATTTTGTAAACTTTAGCAAGTAATCATTATATTTTTGCATATTGAAATAACATTCTCATAATGCGTGTAAGCAACATGTTCATATTAAACCTTTTTAAATGAGAAGGGCTATTTTTAAACTAGGTGAGATAACACTGGATTGCTTTTTGCATTATCAGTATAGATTTAAAGTTGCATCTCTATAAAAGGGAAAGAATCCAAACAGAAATCACAACTGTATTTTTTTTTTGAGCCTATCGGTTATCCATTCGTCTTTTTACAATAAGAATTGAAATATGGATAAGCATAATCATTGCCTAAGCTGTGTATCCCTAGTTTTCTTTTCCAACTTTTTCATTAATAAACGTGTTTATATTTAATATTATTAAGATATGTTATTACTGAAGACACTTAAAGTGGTTCTGAATAATTTGCTTATAAGTAGCACATCTGTTTGTTAATGCTGAGTCTTTCAGTGCTATGAGCTACTCCCAAAGTATATGTGGCAAAGTCTTAGTTTCAGAAGTAGTCCTTAGAAAATAAATGTACTTGAACACCCACTCAGCTCTAAAATAATTATCTATATAGTTAAATAGTAACACATCGTGCTGATCTACTGGTACAGTGCATAAATACTATGTAAACAATGACTAATCTTTCACATTTGTTTGAAACAATTATTTTTTTTTTAACTATAAAGCCTTCTAATCCGCATGTGCAGAGAAATGCATGTCTGCGAAAAGCTGGTGAAACATGTAATTGTCAGTAATGTCTTGTTTCTTTTTTGCTTCTTTTCTCCCTCAATTTGTTATTGTGAAGACACTGAGCTGCTATAAAGCCCTAATTCCTCAACAAATGTTGATTGGTATTTTTATAAGTTTCAGTTCTATAGAAGGGGGATATCTAAAACATAAGACCTTTAGGCAGTTTTAATATTGTGACTACTTGACCAATATTAATGTCTCCACATATTAATGAAAAACAGTAATATAAATGTAACATTATAAAAGTCTAGTAAAATTGTTAAGGCGATTGATTTTAAATAGTGTAGGTGAAACCCTGAGTAGGAGATTATTTTTGGCTAATACTCTATATAGCAATATAGACGTGCTTAGGTGTTGTCAGATCCCTGTGCATCAGTTTAGTAAAAGGACTAAGGTAACGAAGAAAAGCAAGTGTACCTATGCACTTCAGCTACCCATGCACGTGAATCTTTCTTAAGCATTTCATACTTCAGCTAGAAAACTTACTGTAGTCCACTAGATAAGGTTTTCTTGACCCTTGACAAGCTGTACATAGGTTGAGCAAGGTAAATTGTAGTGCGTCAGCAAACGTCATTATAACTCACTAAGGGCTGCTAAAATCACGTTGTGTGCTGCAGAGCTTTAGACTCTTCATTGGACAATCCATAGTAGTGTCTGTATTTATACATCTTCTATGATGTTATGGATGTTCTTATGCTATGTTGGAACTTCCAATTAAGGTATTTAAATAAAAGTACAACTGTTACAACTGTACATAACCTGCATAATGAAGTTCATTAAAGAAGACTCTTGTAGCTTTGTATCAACAAAAACAGTGCAAAATTCATTCACATCATTGTGCCAATAAAGGAAGAGGTGAAAAAAACTTTAATCTGGCATTTTGAAGAGGGGTGGGGGTAGGGAGCAAAATTGTGAGAAAAAAGCATAGTTGCAGAATGATTACAAGAAATCTGAATGGTTGAGCAAGTTTCTTCCCATGCATAGTACTGAAGTAAATCTTCTACCCTGTATGCTAATAGTTCTGTTTAGACTGAGGTTATATCTTCAGTCTTGGATATGCTGACCTATAATATTTTGTATATTATTCTATAAAGTCATTATTGTGATTTAAGCAAGTTTTACTTAAAAGTTTGAAGTACGGAACCCTCCCCAAGACATTGTACATTTGAAGTTTACTTTCTGGGAAAAGCCCTTGATTCATTTGCTGTCTAATCTTAAGGAGGACAAGAGGCAGTAGATAAAGATGGTGATGTGTCATGTTTCAGAATATATACTGCATGAGGTTAACATTATACTGCACTTGCTGCTGTTACGTGTACAAATACAATTTCTCTGTAATGGATGCAGCTGAGTTTATGTTCCTGGACTCAATTATACAAATTTGGAAAAAGCAAATAGTGTGTAAGAGAGGCTGCTGTCAACAATGGTGTGTGAGGAGAAGTTGGCAGTCTGCCGTATAGGCAGAGAATATCACAAGAAGGTCTAGCCAAGAAGGTATTAAGAATTAATACACACTTACAGCTGTGAAGAGCACAAGCATAAATAGCTTGTCTTACAACATGGATTAGGAGAAGAAAGGCGGCAGAGGATACGCTAAATTGAAATTAAGAGTGAGACGACTAAACTTTGCTGCAGTATTGTAAACAGATTCCATATTGTTTCATAGAAAGACTTTGTCCAAAGAGCCAAGTTAATCTAAAAGCTTAGTTAACTTAAATTGCAGTTAACTTAAATTCCTGCTTTGGGGTGATTAGTGTGTGCTCTTTCACCTCTCAAACTTGGTCTTCTTTAGCTTGGACTAATGAAGGACAGGCCATGTGCCTTAGCAACAGAAACTGTGAGGGTCATATGAGGTAGTCTGAAGTCATGTAGGTGGTCACTACATCTGAGAGAGCAGCATTATACCAGTGCTTATTCAATAGCATGATGCGGAGATGCTAAAAGTAGAGGTTTCTTCAAGTCCCATGAAAGTTTGAATCAGAATGACTGAGATGAATCATCCTGCAAATGAGTTGCCAAAAGTTAAGGCAACAAAAACACAGGGATGTAAGTGAAGGCAAGAGTTTGGGGGAAAAATAGCAGATGAGAGTTTGAAGGTAGGAAGTGTCTTAGAAAGGAATATTTGTCCTTTCTTAGGAGAAGATCTGTAGACACTTGAAACCAGTCTCATCAGTTTTAAGACAAGAGATTTGGTTATACAGGACAGTGATTCGACACATGTTCCACATGTCTCAGAAGACCTCCCAACATTGTAAGTATGGTGTATGTATAAGGATGGTGTTAGTGCTGTGATCTGGATTGACAAGAAGAATTTTAGAGCACAAGTAAATGCATCCCATGTGATTGCCTTAGAAAAGAAGGTGAAGAAAAGAGGGAAGGGAGGAGAGTGCATAGGGAGGAGAGCAGTAGGTAGGGTAAAATGATTAAAAAAACCTAGAAAATACAGAAACTGCAGAAAGGTTAGATTCAGTGCAACCTCTACATCAGAGAGAACAATTCTGAACAAAAAGGTCATAAATACATAATTAAAAGTAGTTTTTCCATTGGCAGCAAGAGGGCTGAAGTTTTCATTTCAGGGAAGCAAAGAAGTAGTTAATAGATCTTGGCCTGGAATATGACAGCTTCAGGAGGGAGATAATTTATTCTGGAGGAAATCTTCATTAGTTACTGTGATTCTGGAGTGGAATTTTACATGGAACAGTGACTTTAACCCCCTGCATCCATTTTTTTCCATTATATAGTATATAAAATGCCTGGAAAAAAAGTACTTTTGACTGGCAGATAGTTCTCTGAAAGTCAATATGGCTTTGTTTCCTATTTTGTTGCTAGTTTTAAAGTCACTTTCTCTATCAGCTTTGTTGTTGAAACCAGCATAGTAGGGCCTTGTTTGCTGGCAGGTCAGTAGAACACAGGAAGCATATGCTTAGTAGCACAGCCTAACTTTTATGCCTAGTTCTTACAGTAATCTTTGTGAGACTGCATAAATGCATAACATATATTTAGTTCAGAAAGTGTTACAGATCAGAGAGGAAAAATGTATTAGCGGTGTTAACTTCACTGGATACCTTCATTTGTTAATTTTATGTCTGCTAAACTTTCATCACATTTATCACCCTAGGGTGTCCTCATGCTACTGTGAACTTGAAGTTCTAACTATGTGTTGTGAAGTCAGTTTCTGATCTAGACAATTTTTTTTGTAACTTCGCAATATGTTAGTGCATGGCAAGAGGCCGCTGTTTCTTTCCTCTGACTGTGTCTGTTTTTATCTTATAAATGTACCTTTTTTAATCTAGGGTAAGGTTTACGGGTGCTTATTTTTTTAAAGAAACATACCTTTCAAAGATCCACTGGGCTATTTTAACATGTGTTCAAGCTTACAGACCGTGTAGGGTTAGAGAGCTTTTTCCTTGCCCACGAAAAATGTTTGTTTAAGTTGTTTTTACAAGTGTTTAAAGACTCCCTTGCAATCAGTGCAACATGTGTCTTCAACATAGTGTCAATTTGATATCTCCTTGTTTTGTCTGCAGTGAAGTCCTGAAATGTTACTTAGAATTACCTAACAAACAATTCCAAGAGTGCACTTGAAAGCCATCATTTATTCAAACACTTATGTCTTCCTGAAAAAATCTGAGGATCTTTTAAAAGCTGAGAATTCCCTAAGAGCTCAAAATGTTATCGTTATGAGGGTATTTCTGTCCTTAACCTTTGAGTGCAAGATCTTATTCTTTGCCTCTTACATTTGAGTGCTGGAAGTATGTTGTCTATAGCATATGGATGACCTATGCTTATCCTACAATTCAGACACTTTAGTTAAAAAGAAATCAAGACATATAATCTTCAAATGCATGTCACAGTACGGTGTCCCTGTGTTTGGTTTCTTTAAAGAGATGTAAGTAAGGGGCTTTAGGAAAGCAACCAAAATATTTCTGAGACCATGTAGTGTAATTCCATGTGAAATCTCATCCACAATAAACTGTTTGCAGTGGAGCTAGTTGTTTATACATATATGTCAGTTTTAACCCATGGATGGCTTAAAGGAAGTTGGAAACTGTAACTTCAAAAATTAGCAGTGTTCTTAATAGAATTTATGTGAAACTAATGCAATTTGCAACTTCTAATAGTCACAATAGTTATAGACAGCTAGGTCTAAGAGCAGGTTGTGATGTTAAGTTGTTCTGCAGTGTTTGATCCATGCTAACTAGCCTGTTGCCTCAATGTGTGATAAAGTGAGATGTTTGTAAACAAACCTTAGAAACACTGGAAGCTACATCCAGACTAATCTGGATGAAAGATGCCATGGAATTGTTTTGATAGAAATCAAAAATCTCACAAAGGTGCTGGTGCTGGTGGCCTCTTATGTGTAAGCTGCCTAAAACGGTACAAGTTAATCATAGTTCACATTTTCTGGAATAAAAAATAACTACATTATTGAGTTGTCTAGTTATGTGAACTGATAATGTTTTTATATTGCTCATGTCAGTAGCATGCAAAAACATATTGAGTCTTAGGAATTCTTTGAGAGCCAGCTACATATTGCATCCATTTCACAAACAACAACACAAGCAAGTTAGAGTTCACTCTTTAGAGCTGTAGGCATTTTCTCCTCTAAATACAGAAAAAATGAAAACTATCCAGTTTTTCCCATTTCAGTTATCTGGAAAAACCCATTCTACTTGTAACATAAAGACATTCTTCCAGTCTAGTTCAAACATACAATTAACTACTAAAGCAATCACAGTTCAATTACTGAGTTTATCCTTTTATCAAATTTACTGTATAACAAATTCTAATATAGATTCTGATTCAAAGGCTATAAATTCTTTCAAGGCATATGCACACCCACAGAATGCAACTATGGCCATTTGCTTTTTTTCCTCTTAGGTTTGCCTGAAAAATCATTTGTTTTTGTCTCATGCTGCACAAACTTGCAGGGTTCTATCCCTTGCTCTTGAAGTCTGGGCTGAATGTTGAGGTCTCCAATCCCCCCCAGAGTAGTTAAATTTTATTCACGATGCTGTTCTGTATGAAAGTGCTGTTGATCATTGTGTGTTAAGTAATCTGAGTGCTCTTTGGTCAAATACAGTGCAGAAACCTTAGTATTGCTTGGCAACAAGAACTATGTTAATGATCAATTAATGACATTGTGGGAACAGAAGAGTCATTACTGCTCTGTAGAATGCATGACATTGTGGGAACAGTAGAGTAGTTACTGCTCTGGAGAATTCTAAGTGCTGTTTAGCTAACTATTAAAGTTAATTGTGGCTGTACCAAAATGAATATGATTTCTTTTTTAACCTGATGTCTGTGAAAAAAATTTCCCAAAGAAAAGGAACTTTAGATATCTTTATATATGTATTTTAAAGTTCGATTTAGCTAATTTGACTTCAGTTTTTTCAATATAATTTTCCAAAGCCAAGAAGTAAGTAATGAAACAAAATAAAACTTAGACTTTTTTCTTTATAAAGCAGTCTCCTGTTAACTTATATTTACCACAGGGATATGACTGAAAATTCTATCTCCATGCCTCTAAATATAACTTCAGGAAAAATCAGTATAACTTTTATTTAGCAATGCAAAATATTCTAATTGCCCATCACCAGCCAGCTGATACCCAGACAGTTCCCAAGCAACAGCAGCCCTGACAAACTTGCAGCCTGTTTTTAAATGCTAAGCATTACATGATATGACATGAAATATCCCATTGGTCAGCTGGCATCAGCTGTCCTGGCTGTGTCCCTCCAGCCTCCTCGCTGGTGGGGCAGCGTGAGGAGGCATCCCCAGCTGCTGGGGTAGGAGCTAGTTTGCCATAGTCTGTAAGCACCAGTTCCAGAAATATACCTACAAGTTAAAGCAGAGACTAGAAAGCTTTGGTATGTAATGGTAAGTCAGGACTAGAGCAGGATTAGAGCTGAAGCATGCAACAGTAATGAAAATCGAGGTCAGGAACTGGGACCCAAGCGATGTGGAACTTCTTCAAGCCCTTGAGAGGCAAGCAGCTGGGTGTCTACTAGTGTGTTACAGTTTGAACCTTTGGATGGGACAGGCTTCCTTGGATGTAATGACCAGCTGCCCCAGGATGAATCACGCAGTTAGAGGGCAGCTTGTTGTAAAACACTGTGGTTGTGGGATGTGTAGGGGTTAAGCACACATCTGGGTTCAATGGTCAGATAGTGACACTGCCCTCAGAAGTTTCTGGTTCTCTTCTGGATGTGTTTGGTCCTATCCCTCAGTGCTTATGCTAGAACAGCTGTGTTGCCAAGCACTACACTTGAATTATTCAAGAGTTGTCTGCAGCTCAAAAAATGCACATGGCTCCAGTATCATGATTTAAAGCTCTGGAAGAAGTCTTGAATGCTCAAATTATGTTTTGTAGGCTTTGGAGAAAAGACTGTTTGATTAAAAAGTTCACATCTAAATTTGCTAAAATCAGTATTTTAAATACGCTGTAGAATGATGTGTGATGTGCGTCCGTGTGTGCAAACTTTTTATCTTCTTTTATGTACCTCATCTGAATTTCCAAGGCTAATGGAATGCTTTCCACCCACATTGCATTTGGTTTCTCTCAAAGTACATTTTAATTTCTGAAAATCATCCCATTTCCCTTTGACAAGAGCTTTTATCTCCTTGTTTTCATTTCAAAGAATTACCCACCTAGAGCTCTTTCTGCAAGATGTAGCTTTCCAAAAGCTGTTTCTGAGAGAGGGTAATGGTTTTCCCTGGAGATTTTTCTCCCCTAATGTTCCCTACCCTCACACAGAACAGTCTTATTATTCTTTTTGGATGCATATTATGCTCTCTTTTGTCTTGGATATATATCTGCATTGTTTATGAGTATTTGGAGGAACAGGAGTGGGTTCCTCCTCCTCTATTCTGTAGGGAGTTTAAAGGGAGTAGACTTGATGAAACACCAAGTTTAGGGGGTTTCTTCTAGCATCTGTATTTACTTGGCTTGTTTAGAGAGCTGTTGGTGCAGGATTGATCACAAAGTAGTGCAGTTATTTCCTCTCAGGAAAATACTGATTTCTTCTAAGCTTAGTTTTGGAGTTTTTCTTCCTAAGATCAATTACTTGTGTAAAAAAATTATGTATAACTCAATAGTTGCAAGCATGTATGGACAATAATCCAATTTAAAAAGACACAAACAGTCCAAACCAAAACTTTAGTGCACTTCCCTAAGTTTTTTGGTGCTGTCTGCTAAACATTATGTCACTCTTGTTGAGGGGGAGCACCACCATCCTATACAGAATTAAATGTAAGCTGGAGAGCTCAGGATTCCACCTGCTTTCTGCTGCAGCTAAAACTAAAGAAACTGTTCTAGTACTTAATTACTGTGTCATCTTTTTAAGGACATTCTTATTAAGTTATATTATTTCTGAAAGATATTGAGCACTTAAGATAATAATTTGAAATAAAGAAAAAATCGCTAAGGATGAGTACAAAATTCTTCTTAGAGTAATCAGTTGTGAAAACAGTATGGTAAAATCCTTAATATACAGCATTTCTTAATATACAGCAGGAAAGGATCTCAATGTGAAGATGGACTTTAAAGCTGAAAATGGTTTAATGATACCGTATCACTGCAGAAACTCTAAGTGCATGCATAGAGGGATGTGTGTACTTTTATATTTTTTGTATATGCATTGTACATGTACATTTACTTATATTAAAATGTATGTGTATATAAAGGTAATATGTAAAGGATATAAAAAACAATATTCTAACTCTGGTGCTAAGATTCTCCTCTGTTCAGGTTTGCTTCTTAATGGTGCGAGCTACAAAGGATTCAGAAAACAACCTCAAAGTTGGCCAGAGAGCTAGAAAACTTGGCCTCTGAGGAATGAAAAAAAGACAAATTTGGTGTTTCTTAGCTCAGAAAATAGATGAGGAAAGCAGCCCTTAAATAGAGAAAATATACTGATAAGGGAAAGAATTTTTTTTTGTGTCTGCAGGAGTCTGGGCTTTAGCAGCCCAGGTTGCCTGAAATATTTGATTGGACAGAAAGGAGCGCTCTTAAATTATGGAGAAGCTCAAGTGTTGCAATAAGTCACCTAAAAAACCTGTAAAGTCTTCATCACTGTAGAATTTTAAAACCAAATTAAACTGGTTCTGAAGCATGATTTTGAGAAAGCTGGTTCTGCATTGGAGCAGCAGAATAGAATATATTAGCTCTTAGCCCTGATTTCTGCCATCAGCTGAGCTTTCAGCTGTCATTAAAAAATTAGTTTAAGCTAAATCTGCTTGCTGACCCTCCATAATGGTGTCATAACTGATAAGGAGAATGGTGGCTTCTTACGAATCTGATTCTGACCAAATGTATTCAATTTAATGAAGAGAGTTAAATGACTGGCTCTGTTACAGAGTATCAAATACCAGTGCAAAAGTAGTAAGCCTGGAGTAAGAAGGTACTATGGGTTGCATAAGTTTTAAGCTAAAGAGGAACAGAGTGTTTCCTGTCCGTAAAGGGAATTTCCAGAGAGTATCTACAAAATACTCATGAAATATTTTATTTAGTTGTGGTTGCTTCTAGCCATTTTTAAGTTATCTTGGAGTACTGCACCTTGCATGTAGGGCAGATGCATTGACTTATGGCTGTTTCAGTTCAGTCACTAAACACTACCATGTGCTCCCACGTGTATCTGCATATTTCATACATGTCTGTGTGTTTCATCAAGGTCTTTGAGACCTTGAGATCTTAAGAACATAAGTTCCCTCAATTTTCAGATCACATTTTGATTTAATAATCTTTGCAGACATTTATAGCACCATCCCCACACCATCTTCTTTAAACTACCAGAAAAAAAAATTGCAGAAGTCTTGAAGAATTCTATGTAGTACACCAGAATAGCAACCCACGACTTTCAGCTTCACACTGAACAATTCGCACTGGCAATTGCTTGGTGCTTTCTTGCACTGCATTGTTTTTGGTGCTACTTTTTGATAACCACTGGAAGACTTAAGGGAGTTTACAAGAAGTTATTAGTGTTCTTAGTAGCTTAGTCACTGATCATGTGATGTCAGTGCTCTGTGATTCACTTCTGATTCATTTCAAATTGTACTCTAGGTGATACAGTTGGAACCTGCTTATGAAATGCAGACAGTGCTTATGAAATAAAGGCCTTTTAGACCTAGAAAAGCTAACTTTTCTTTCCTGCAAAATTTTTGGTTAAGACATCCTTGGCATTCTTATTATTGCCTTATCATTGCATTCGTGAGTGGGAGTGAAGGTCTCAGTACAGTGATCTTGTCTACTGAACATATTCTTTCTGTTAAGTATATTTACCACAGACTCATGGCCACCAGGACCTGGTGCAAAGCAGATAGTTTGCTCTTAAGGCCTTACTTACTGACTTTTGAGTAATTAGTTTCTCTAAAGCATTCAAGGAACAAGCGGTACTTAAGCTGTTTCTAAATCATGGATTACGAGGAGTCACTCACTGGATCATGCAGTAGAGTGGCTGATGGGCCTAGATTAGAATATTCTTACCTTTGTGTGTTCTGAGTCTCACATAAGAAATGAGACTTTTGTAATTGTAGTTTTTAGTGGCTTTGTGCTACTACGTAGATCATAAAATACTTATCATTAACTGTCGCTGTGCTTTCACTCATGGAATTAAATGCTGGAAAAGTATATTCAACTTCTGCTTTCTTGTTTGTTTCAGAGTACATTTATTAAAAATCTTAGTACAGTAAGGGAATTTACGGAAGAAAAGCATTCATCCAGTTGGTTGTTTGTATTTTGCTTCAGCGAGACAAAGCTAAGGCTTACATAGTAATTTGCAGCTTTCTTTAATGTAAATTAACTTAACTGAAACGCACCCATCCCACTTTGGTTAGTGTTCACTCAGTGGTTTTGCTCAGTAGGCTATGTGGTTAGAAGCAGGTACACAAACGGAAATGAAAAGGAGTCTCAGAATTTTGAAACAAGCTGCTGGGGGTTCGAGAGCATGCTGCAGAGGCATTCAGAGGCACGCTTGCAGCACAGTCAGGAAAGCCCTCTGGCTGGCTCCACCATTTGCACAAAGATGCTTTACCATAAAATTGTGTGCTGCTCTAGTTCCATGAAGGCTTGCTGTTCAATGCTCATCTGTACTGGGAACCTTTAGATTTCTTTTTGCAGAGTGTTTATTTTGTTTTTTTAAGCCATCACTAATACAATGTTTTCTTTGTGAAGGTGAACCTTTTAGTTGGATGAGAGAACAGATAGCCCAAAACCTAGTATTGCTTTAATGTGTTCAAAATAATTGCATGTCATTGTATTAAAGGGTATCTCTGTTGCAAGATAATAAGGTCTGGATGTGGTGAAGCATAAGATTTATTATGCAGGAAAATACCATTAATGTGTTGACCTAATTACTAATAGCAGGCAGAACATACTGTTTGTCTCTGCACCTTTGTAACATGAAAAAGCTAAAATGGAAGAGAGACCTTCTAGAAGACAAAAAGTCAGTTGGGAACCTGGGGCCAACCTTGGTACCTGTGTTATGTCATAGCAGAGGATTTTGGAATGCGCACAACGAAAGTGCTAAGAGAGAGAGAGTGTTATTTTTTGTCTTTGTTGTCTGGAAATTATCTATATCGAGGACTTATGAGAAGCTGTATATACTTAATAGTATGTGTGCACATATCCATTTGGCTTCCAAGTTAAGCATATACTGAACTGCTTTCCTGCTTAAACAGGAGCTTGTGGATGGAGCTTCTGGTAGAACACCAACTTTTGTCAAAGGATGAAAATTGATACAGGCCTCTGTGTGCAAGGCCTACAATAATTTTACTCTTCCTGAAGACACGCAAAGAGTACAAAATGCCAAACACTAAAGGCCTGAATAAGTATTGATTTTTGATGTCCCAGCCTTCCTCTCCAAATTTCCCACTTCTCTAGCTGAATAACTTGCTGGTTTGCCCTCAATGCTTATTCTGTAATACCTAGGCAGTTTATGTGTCTGAAGGATTCTTTCACTAAAGGAATGAAATTATGTGTGAATGGAAACAAGGAACACATAAACTTTGATTCATGCTGTAAAACTGAGAACTTGTAGCATAAGCCAAAAGGCAGATCAAGAACTTCCTGCTACTTGGGGTCTATGCTGCTCTCGTTTATGGGGCTGTAGGACAGGCAGACTTTCCCCTTGCCCATATCACTGAAGGTGGATACATTTGGTATCTTCCTGTATAAGGGCATGGAAATTCTCGCCCAGTAACTAATGTGGATTATCTTATTTTGCAAATGGGCTAAGTTTAATGTTCCGTTTTGGTGATGTGCAAGTTAAAGTGCCTTTTTCCTGCCTTCCCTAGCAATAAATGCCATTTCTTATGCTGCAAATCTCCTGTTTCACATCCCTCTTCCATTTTGCTGTATTGTGCTTTGCTTCTGTATCTTGTTCCTGCTATTGCTTTTTAAAGAGATAACTACATTTATCCCCATAGAGGTTAATCTATTTTAAAATATTTGAAAAGATACATTTTGTTTTGTGTTTCAAAGGGTGTCAAATTCCGATTCAAGATACTTAGGTTTTCTTATGACAGGCTGTGGGAGAACATAGTCAGTTAATATTTACAAACACTTTCACTACTGTTTGTTGCAGGAATGGAAGCTTTTTAAAGTGTTCTGCTACATTTCATGTCCTTGATCTTTTTGGAATATAGAAAAAAACACCCCACAAGACTGAGAAGAGACATGTAGTCTAAATAACTTCTTCAGCTGAAATCCTTGTAATGCGTAGTTCAGCTGATGTGCAGGACATTTAGGTCCGCCACTGGGAGTATGCACAGATTAACCTCTGGGTTTCCAGCATATGTTGTATCTCATTCCGTGTACATCTATGTGTAGATGCTATCCTGTGTGTGTACTTTAGTGTTATGTATGTTACCTGTACAAAAAGCCTCACAAACACTTGAGAATATTGCTTGAGAATATTTAGTCATACCAATAACTGACTGACATGGATCAGTAGCTGAATTCTTATGCTCTGCAGTTCAATGATTTGTTTCCATGTTTATATTCATATGCGTAAAGAATTTAAGTGCCTTGCTGGGCTTAGATCATTATGTATAATTATCTGGGTATTCTGAGTGCTTTTGACACACAGCTGCTTTTTTGCTTTTCTTTTTCTTTTCTTTTCTTTCCTTTTTTTTTTTTAAATTTTTTAAGTGTCTTCCAAACGTGGTAGTGAAATATAGTAGTTGTGATATGGCTCTCACCACAAAAATGATCCACTTCATAAATTAGTAAGTTACTGCTATCTTTGAAATAGCATACATGAACAGACCTGATTGGAATTAGGATTCTGAAAAAGCTTGTTGCAAATTGTTTATGAAGGTATAGCGAGATTTCAATATGAATAATCCTTTTTGTTTTTCAGATTTAGAAGGAAATGCATGTCAAAACAACCAGCTGCTGAAAATAATTCTGGCCATGCATCAGTTTATCATCTCCTCTGCAGACATGCTTAAGAAACTCGTTGATCTATATCCTTTGTAATTTTCACCTGCTTTTAAGGTAACTTGATAGCCTGAAAAGTTTGAGATGGGTAAGTAGAGGATATTTAATCTATGAGTGTATTAATATGCCACTAATTAAATTGTATACTTGTTCTTTACAGTTTTTTGGTTGTATAGTGTGCTTTTGTTTGGTTTAGGGTTGGAGTTTTTTGTTTGTCTGGTTTAGTTTGTTATACACAGAGCAACAGATGAAACTGCAGTTCAGGCTTTAAGTAGGATAAATCACCCTCTGTTGGCTGTGGAGGGAATATCTAGCAGGTGTTAGATTAATGTAGGCACCAAAGTTAGACACTGTGAACCTGGGCCTAAGTTTCAGATCCGTTTCTCTCTCTGTCCACCATCAAGTCAAAGAGCAAAGAACAAAACTGTATCATCTGGATATGAAAATTTTCAACAAAAATTATTTCTCTCACACACACTCAAAGTTGCTGAAATAAATCATAAGCTTTTCCTTTCTATTTGTTCCCATTTTGAGTTGACTGCCTGGACTCATATGTGTGTGTTTCTGGCTCATTAGATTTTTCACAGTGTAGCTACTAGATCATATTCACAATACTAGCCTTTCTTTGGAATTTTTAATTGTGGAATATGTTAGCTGTCTTCTTAGCTTTACAGAATGCTTACTCCTAATTAGATGAGCACAGTACAGGAAGGAGACCTGTCATGCTAAGAATCTCCATCCAGTTTTGGTACAATTCAATTTAATAATCCTTTCTTTCCTCAAACTCTGTGTCTTACAGGCGTTTACAAGCAGCATCCTTGACAACAGAGCTTTACTGCAGCATTGACTGTCTGTCTGTAGCAGGACTGTCTGTCCTGCTGCTTCTCTAATTGCAGGTGTTGGATCAAGTGTGCTAAGATGCAGCTGTGGTGTAGTGTTGCTTTTAACTTGGGGTCATGGGCTCTTGGAAAATGAAACAAAGTCAGTGCTTGTATCTTCCTGAGATGGAACATATTCTGCAATCAGAAAAGCAATTCAAACTTTTATCAGATTTGCATATTTTGCCAGTTTGGTTTTTAACTCTGTGTATAGCTCCTTGTAATGACATTGAAAGTTAAAAACAGTTTTGAATGGATCAAGTAGTCTGGGCTTGTGTGTTTTGCAAAACCTTGCAAATGTTCCAGTTTCACCCTTTCCCATCTCCTAAATTACGTGGGTGATTTTGTGGTTACAAGTTCTTCGTAAGTCATCTAATTTTAGACATTCAGAGAAGGGCCTTTAAAAATATTTGGGAACTTATTCAGACTTCACCAGTTCTATAGTCAGCCTAATGTTAAAGGGCAGATGGCATGTCCCCTCAGCTGTGGTGGATTTAGGCTGCAGTTAGTTTCAGCCAGATTTTGAGTGGATCCACAAGGTATTTTCATTAAATTATGGTTTTCAGGCCTGAAAATATATGTGTCATCTCCATCAGAAGAATCAAGACATGCATAATACATTTTGAAAATGGGTTTTCTGTGTCTTCAACAGACATTGGCTACAGTATCAAAACATGTTTTAAAGAGCTAATAGACTAAAAATATGGGTGTTTGTTTCAGTTGTCAGAGCAAGTCAAATGAAAAGTGTTGCGTAGCTAGGAAGGTGAGGTTACTATGGAGAGGCATGTTACATTTTGCTCTACCATTGTCTACAACTGGTTATGTTTAACAGAAAATAGAAAATAGCTTTTTTTTTTTTTTAAAGCTCCAGTGAATTAGCTGAAAAGACTTTCTTCACAAATGCAGTGATAGATAAATTTGGTATTACTATTTCAAATCGTAATGAGATGTGTCAGTGCGAGTTTTATGAGAAATTGTGAGGCATGCTGCAAAGAAACACAGAAAACAGAATTGCTGCACTACTTAACACTGCTCAGTACTCTGGCAACTGCATCAATATTACTCATGGTAGTCATAGCTGCAATAAACTTTGGTAACAACCTGGGGATATACTTTGTATATACTTACGTAAAACCTTAATCTGATATAATATTTGCCATCAGCAGGATGATTCTTATTGCTTACAGGAAGTATCAAGCATGTTACATTTTACATCATACGTGAATGGATATGGTTTTCCTTAACAGTTTTCTACCTATCTTAATGCTTTAGAAAATAACTCTTCCGTGCTGTGTGTAAAGATATGCTATTTTGTGAGGTAAGTATATTCTTGGTAGCTGTTAGTCATTAGTCTGAAGTCACCCATGTGATATATATATAGGTATGTTTTTGCACATCTGAAATTGACATTAGAAAGAGAAACAGGTGTTCTGCTTCGGCTTTTCAAGGTTCACTTTAGCAGCTTTACACATAAAGGTCCAACTGGCTTTGAGCAGACCTGTTTAAGTCAGTGCATGAGTTGTCTGGTCACAGTTTTGAACTGAGTCTGTATGAATCTGTATCTTAAACATCTGTGAAAACTGACAGTGCTCAGGGAATGATAGAAGTGTGTCTAATATTATTATGTAGGTCTATTAAAATTGAAGTGGGATATTGCAGATATTTTCATACTAAGCAAAGCTCTGTTGCATTTGGTAGGTAATTCTCCTTAGTAATTCTACTTCATCACTTGCAATGATCCTGGGACACTTTTTTTACCTATTAAGTATAGTAAAGTTTGATACCTCCGTTTAGAGAAAACAGAAGAGAGGGAAAATATTCAGCTCTAACAGATTGATGATACCTCTTTTTTACACAAAGAGGGGAATTATTAGTAACAGGAAAGTAGAATTTGTTTTCAATTGTGATGATTTTATTATCTCAGAGCAGATTATTATTGGTTATGTCAGAATGCTTTAGTATTGTGCAAGATCTGGTGACATTTGTGCTTCCAGGCGAATTCATACATACATGCATCCGTAAGCATGTGCATTTCCATTTTTCCAACAAGCACAGATTTTTATGTGTATAGTGCTGGGTACTGGGTCTGGCTGGGATGAAGTTAACTTTCTTCATAGCAGCTGCTATAATGCTGTGCTTTGAATCTGTGAGTAAAACACAGCAGTATTTTACCTGTTGCTGAATAGTGACTGCACAGCATCAAGGCCTTCTGTTTCTCACTCCGCCCCGCCAGAGTGTGGCCTTGGCGTGAGCTTGAAGCTGGGAGGGGACACAGCTGACCTGAACTGACCAAAGGAACATTTCAAGCCATACGGGGTCATACTCAGCAGTAAAAACTCGTAGGGTAGTCATTCCAAACTTTCTGGGCATCTTGTGTGAGATGGTGTTTGCCTTTGCATCTTTTTTTTTTTTTTAAATTTTTAAAATTTCCTTTAGTTATTAAACTGTCTTCATCTTGGCCCATGCATTTCTCTCACTTTTGCCCTTTCTATTCTATCCCCCATTTCGCTGCAGGGGGAGAGGAGGGAGTGAACACCTGAGTGGGTACCTACATGCTGGCCAGGGTCAACCTGGCCACAATGAGTGACAAGTCACATGTAGGAGTTGAAATATAAAATATATGACTGAAACAATTTGAATGTCCCACAATGAAAACTGTAATTCTCTGAAAAGATTTTGTGCATGTGGGACAGAATCACCTGTAAACTATTAAATATATTTAGTTAGTAGATTTTTGTGACTATCAAAGTGTATCTTTTGATGTCCAGACCAAATAACTTAAATTTTTAAAGAAGTTTATAAAACCTAAAACTTCATGAAGAATACATCAGGATGCATATTATCTAGATTTATTGTGAAGCAAGAAATTTTGATCCCGAATTTATTGCAAGCTATGTATAGCATAGTTCTCTATAGCCTTAAGCCAGATAGTTTCTATTAGTCTTGAACTTTTGATTTGTGATAAAATCAAGGTAGCCTGGCAAAAGCATCTAAAAGCAAGATTTATCCTCCAAAGTTGTTCAAGAAGAAATACAACTTGTAAGCAGGAGCAGATACCTAAATTTCAGCCTAACTGATGTTAGATCAAAATCTTTTTTTTTTTTTGTGTGTGTGTTTTAATATTAATAGGTATTGGATTACAGAATTCTGGATTATGTTCAAAATGGACTCTAAACTATCCACAGCTATGGAGGAATTTCAAGAAGTGGTTAGAGCTAATGGTGAGGAGTTACATTGTCGTCTAATTGACACATCTCAAATGTGAGTGTCGAAGTCTCAATATACTCAGGAAACAAACTTTTGCTCTGAATTTCCTTTATTCAAATACAATGTCTCTCATAAGTTGTATGTTATCTATTCTTAGAAGAATTTATACTTCATTACAGATGACATATACATTATGTAGTGGAACAGAATGCCTTTCAGGAATGGCTTAGGTTGAATTTAGCTGCAGTGTAGACTTTGGGCTGATTGTCCATGACAGCTAAGTTTTACTCTACCCAGGGAACTTAGAAAATTTGTAGATGCCTAACGATTTTGCAAGATCACGTGAAATCAATGAAAAAGGAGAATGCAATTTGGTTAGGTAAGAGATGAGGTAAAAAAAGTGTGTTTATATTTTAGCAACAAAGGTAAGTGAGGATACAGTTTATTACATTGTCAGACTCTTGATATTGTTTAGATGGTTTTGGTTATAAAATACTTGTGACAAGAATAAATACTACAGCTATACACCATGTAGTTCTTTCTTGGGAAGACATCTTTCCCTGTTATATCAGAGTAAGATAGTTCTGTGTCAGTTTGTACTTTGGAAATGCACAGGCTAAAGCAGAGCAGAATTTGGCATACATTTTGTATCTGGTTATGAGGGAGGATATTTAATTTTTCAAATTAAAATAAATTTTATTACTCTATGGGTCATTAGCAAAGGGGGACAGTTCATACTCAGAGGCTGGTCAAGGAAATCTAAGAATTATTAAATGGAGGAGTGCTGGATGTGTTCAGTGAAGATAAAGTTACAGACAGCTATTCTGAAAATGATTGCAGAAATTATATAGAATCTCATGCTGTTTAGTAAGACAGTTGTATTGTACTTAACATGCTACTTCAATACAATAAAGACTAACAATAATATTTTGTCATATAATCTATAATGCATGAAAGGAGTTTTCTGTTTAGAAGTTCAAATAATTCACTTTTTATTGCAGTAAGACATGAAAACAATGTTTCCTCTGACTTAGGGAAAGAGGAAAATTTTGCTCTTCAGTAAATAACTTGGAGTAATTGTGTTTTAAAAGAAATTCTAGGGATTGGTCTAGAAAGCTGACACAGCGTGTAAAGGCCAACACCAGTAAGAAACGGAAAGTCTCACTTCTTTTTGATCACCTTGAGCCAGAGGAGCTGTCAGACCACCTTACCTATCTTGAATTTAAGTCTTTCAGAAGAATATCAGTAAGTTACTTTTATTTATTTATTTATTTATTTATTTATTTATTTATATTGAGCAAAGATGGGAAGGACATAGAAAATATGGCAGAAAGGTAGTATTACAAGATTAACTCTGCCATACGAGATGTTGGACAATCTGAGTCTGTTTCCAGACTCTTTTTTATTTTACTCATGTTGAAGGTGGCCAGTGGAACTTACTCTGAGTAAAAACCCTTCTGCAACAACCATATGAGAGAGGGAGAATGAGCCTCAGCTGTGGAACAGTTGGGGCAAGATCAGTTGGAAGGAAGAGGAGTAAACCTTCCAAATCCAAGACCTTCTTCCGAAGAAGCTCTTTTTGTTAGAATAAGGGATGTCATTGGGCACAGGAACAAGCAGCGTCCTTCGACTCAGATCAGTAATCAGGCTGAAATGGGATGCAAGAAACCTGGAATATTCTCCTAGGATGCTCACCTTCTGTGGCTGTGGTGAACAGTGCAGCAATCCTGAGCAGTGATTAATGGGCTGCATTGAAGATGTCCGCTGGACTCTGCTTGCCGTTTTTGATTGTGCATAGCAAAATAAAGACTAGAGATAAGAAAGCATTTTAGAAAATGCCATTTTTAGTAAGGGGGGATAAATGTATTTTATCATACCAGCTTTCATGTGCACAAACAGTTCTTAAGGATTTATCTAATTTATTTTTTCTTTCATTCGATTTGTTTGCTCAGTAATGTTTGTAGCTGATAAGATACAAACTTCCCTATGCACTTTGGCTTCACTTGCATCACTGTATTACCTCTATTAAAACCTGATACAGTTTACACATGGAAAAGTGAATGTTAGAGACCAAAATCTAGGAGAGTTGCAAAGCCTGTGTGATAATAAGTGTGAAAGCAAAGTGTTTTTTTCAGTGGTTTTTTTTTTGCTGTTTATTTAGTTGGTTTTGGTGGGTTTTTTTGTAACACTACAATATGAAGCTGAACCTGTGCAAGAAAAGGGGCTCTCACTAGATGGTGGAAGATTTCACAGTCGTGTTTTAATGTACTTTATTTTGAGCTGACAGTACGTGACTCTGTGTTTTGTATTAAACTCAAAAAGCTGTAGAACCGAAGTCATGCACGGATTGCTGCCTGTAGGCAGTAATAATATGCAAAGCTTATGTAACTTATCATTTTCAAAACCTCTGTGTAGATATAAGATAATTAATGTGTATAACAAGCATGGTTTTAGTCAGTGTCAGATGTGTCATGGAGTTCCAACGACTACATACATGTATACATTTTATATGCAGGGTACCTGCATATGTTTTTTGTATAAATTGAGTTTACCAAGACTTCGGGTCAGAAAATAATGTGTAATTAATAATTAGCTCTATTACTTAAATCTTTGCAGAACATGTTCATGATATGCTAAGCCACAGAATCCTTTTGTTATTCTAATATGGCATCATACACCAGGAAAAAGACTGAAAATGACTGGCTGTGTTATTAGTCACTGAAATAACTATTTAAAGGTTTGGGCATTTGAAAGTCAGGAGGGAATATTTGATCATGAACACAGCACACAGCAAAATCTTCCATGAGATACCATCCATCTTGTAGCAAATTAAAATGCTGGGAGTGGTGTTCACAGAGTAATGACTGGAGGCATTCTGGTGCTTGGAAAGTATTTTAATTTGTAGTCATAAAGTACAGGGAGGCCACAGTCTTTTGTAAGAATCTGGATTCCTGTTGCGGCTCTTAAGTTAGTCATCACAGTAACAGACTCTTGCATTATTTAAGTACCTAAACTTCTTTACCGTATCTGCCACTAACACACTTGTTACAGCTGACCTCATTAATAAATTTGTGCACTACAATTAATTAAAAACTTTAAAGTAGCATTTTAGGGATTAATTTTTTCAGCATTTAAAGAAAAATCTTTTCCAAAGGAGATGACTGCTGAGAACAAAACATAAAACTGATTCATAGTTGTACTGAAACTTCTATGAAGTCCATAATTATGTAGTCAGATATTGAAAAATTATCCATCTGTATAGAGTAGTTGCTTAAATTTCAAGATGCAGCCAAACCTGGCTGGGGTTCAAAATTCAAAGAGTAATTGTAATGTAAGTACTATGTAATCTCAGAGACAGTTCTACTTATTACTAATATTTCTTCTATTTTTAATTTAATGAGAGGAGAAATCTAGAGGTGTCTGCTGTCATATCTGCTTTTAAAGTGCTGATAGTTCTTACTAAACAGATGGAAAAAAATTATAAAGTTGCGAGAAGGTGAGAGAGGGAGAGTAAGAAACAAACAACAGCCTGACAATTTATGGCCTTTGCTTAAAGATCAGTGCTATTCCACATATTCCTGTGGAAAGGACTATATGCCTCTTACAGGTATGAGTGTTTTTGGTAAGATATTAGTATTAGTAGTCATAATAAAGAATGGATGTAAAAATCGTGTGTCACATTTTCTGATGATCAAATTCTTCTGTATTTTTGTTAATGGATAAATCAACAGAATGGATAAAAATTGCATCAGCAAAAGCAAATGATTGCTTCTCTTTAATCTTAATGGAAGAATGGCTTTTAAAAAAAGTCTGTGTCACAGGTGTCTCCCAAACGATTTTAGATTGCCTTGATTAAATAAGAGAATCTCACAAGCTGTATTAAAAGTATTAAGGAATCTGTAACCCTCATTCTTAATGGTCTTATCTCAGTTTCGTATTAATCATATTGAACTTGCTTTTTGTATTAGTGTAGATTAATTCAGAAGTGTGCCCCAGCTACAGAATACGTAAACTGAACACCGAACTCCCTTAAACTATTACTGAGTTATTAGATTACAATTTAAATTCTGTTTAACCTTCCCTATAGAAGTTTAGACTCAATGAATCTATGAAGCCACTGAGGCTGGGAGGAAAGCCCCAATTCTACTCATCCTGGGGTTTATAAGAGCCAAGGCTCCTGAGATACAGCAAAAAGATGCTTTCAGTTAATTCAATTAGTCGAAGCCCCTGCTTTGAACTTAACAAAGCTTTTACAAAAGAAAGATTTCAGTCTTATGGATATTTAAGGTATAAAATACATCTTTTATACTTAATTTGAAAAGCAGACCTCTGCCTGCACACAGATCATGAGGTATATGAAACTACATGAATTTTCATTTATGCTTCTTTCGTTTGTTTAAGTTCTCCGATTATCAGAACTACATTGTGAATAGTTGTGTGAAAGAGAACCCAACAATGGAAAGATCAATTTCTCTTTGCAATGGTATCTCTCAGTGGGTGCAGCTAATGGTTCTCAGCAGACCAACACCACAGCTTCGGGCTCAAGTGTTCACCAAGTTTATTCATGTTGCACAGGTCAGTTGAAATCTGGCATGTTTGGTGTTTATTTTGTTTTTCTCTGAGACAGCCGTTTTTTTTTGCTCTTCCCATGCTACTACTGTAGGGTGAGCTGGGAGTATTGGCACTGGTCTCCTGGTTCATACACAGCACATGTGTATTTGTGTGTGTGCTGTCTTACCAAGTGCTCAGATATTACAGTGTCATGGCACCAGGTCTTTCTCATGTTCATTCTGAAGAAATTGTTTTCACTGGAAAACTGGACTTGCTTTTGAATCAGCATGTGAGATTCCCAGCTGTGGCTATGAAGCTTTCCAAAGCATGAGCCACTCGCATGCCTTTGGCTGTAATTAGAAGCATTCCACCAGGAACACCTTTCTGGATGAAAGCAGAGCTATGGTCCTATTCATATCCTTTGCATACTAATGCAAAGTTGGATACTTCGCATACCACTGCAGTCATAACCAAGATAATAGGCAGTATTTCCTAGTTGTGTTAGACTGTGGGAAGAGGGGGTAGTACTGAGGAGGTACTTTGAAGACTTACTGTATCTGAAAATTTAATATTTGATTTAATAACAGTAGAATAAGTTCATGTTACACCCAGTAAAATCACAACTCATTACCAAAATACATGAAGTCAAATGCCACAAGGCTTGTGAGACTTCAGAGCAATACCAAAGAGGAAATTAAAATTTGGGTGTGCACAGTGAATAACCTGAACCTTTAAATTATAAATACTGATTTTTTTTATGTCAACATAGAAGCTCCACCAGCTGCAGAATTTCAACACATTAATGGCAGTGATAGGAGGTCTGTGTCACAGTTCCATTTCCAGGCTCAAGGAAACAAGCTTGTATGTTCCTCATGATATGATTAAGGTTAGTATTGCTTCTCTAAGTTTTACAAATAAGATAACCTTTAACTTTTTTTGTCACTGCACACACTAAAAGCAACCTTACTTCATTGGATAAGATGGAAAGACAGAACAAAAATTTCTTTGGTTTTGAAGGGTTTTTTTTTGTCATTTCATCTCTACATTACCAGTTACTCCTACACTTCTTGCAACCCCAAGACTTTCTTCAAGGCTTGTATAGATTCTCTGAGGTTTCTCGTTTAATGTCAGATGTGATGAGCTGCATTTTCATTTACATGCAGTAGTACAGAATAATATTCAAGCATGAAAACAGAGAATTGGATCCTAGAACATTTGAAAACAAAACGTCATACATAGCAACACTGACCATCCTGAGTCTGTAAAACACTAGCACAGAGCTCTGCACTTTGAGTGAAAGGACTGGTTTTGTTCATCTGATCTTTCTCTATGACAGGTTTTATTTAATTCAGGCTTCGACAAATTTAGCCCTAATGCACACATAGTATGGTGCAATATTAGGAATCTATTTTAATTTCCAGTTAAATTCTTGTGAAATACAGATGAAAGCTATTAAAATGGGAAAGAAGGCATAATTTTTAGCAATGCTTCTTAAGAAGCGTTCATGTGGCTTGTTAAGAGACTTCTTAAGAGAATAAGATACTTTATTCTTTTTGGGGCCTAAAATATTTCGTAAAGGAATCTAATGAGCCTGTTTTGATCACAGTATGATCAACTTAAATGAACAATGCATACCTGGAGTAAAGACCTGACCTTCCACTGGAAATGCTTACAGCTCTCAGAATCTATAAAATCAGTTAGAAAGCTTATTTTAGAAACATGTTGATTTTCAAATTTTGTCATTTTAAGGACTGCATGTGTATACATCATTTGAATAACTTTTTGTATCAAGAAATCATATACCGGTGCTAATAGAAAGCAGGGAAAAAAAGGCTGGTAATTAGTGACTTGAAAACACACTTTGAGGTTTAACTACATTAAACAGTTTGTAAAGGTTACAAATCAAGAACTTTGACAGGAACTTCCTGGAGAAAACATTGGTCCATTGATTTTACAATGTTATGAGTCAACTTTGTACCTGTATAATTTTAAACAAGGGAAATATTTATAGTGCTAGACTGAAGATTAATGTGGCCTTTATAAAAAACCCAAGATATTGTTTCTAATTCATTTCCATGGAAAAAGGTTTTCTTAAAAAACAGATATGCCACCTTGAACCATAGTATGACTTTTGATCACATTGCAATGGGATCACGGCACAGCACGGGGTTTCTCTGCCAGGACTTCTCCAGCAATTCCCGCTGGTGACCTGAAAGTCAGAGAATGCATTCCACATTTTAAGGTGAAGATGGCTGCTTTTATGAATGTCAGAGAGCTTGTGCTGTGCTTACACGTTGACTGCATACAGATCCCCCTCATCTGAGAGAATCCTATGTCTTTTCATTTGACTATATGGGGAATGTAAGGAGACCAGTAGTATAGATTAGGCTATAGATTAACTATCTCTAATTGCATATTTGTATGTAATTTATGGGTGTAGGAAATCTAGAATACCTAGATTTCGTTTGAAGTTTTAAAATCTTTTTCAAGAGCAATTGTGAGTAAATTCCTTAACAATAACATGGGAAGTTCTTGTGCTGTATGACAAAAACAGAAACAGTAACCAGCATTGATTTTTTTGTTTTCTTTTTATTTTTAGGTGTTTAATGAAATGACAGAATTGCTTTCGTCTTACAGAAATTATGATAGTTACCGACGTGCCTATAATGAGTGCAGTAACTTTAAGATCCCAATCCTTGGGGTCCACCTGAAAGACTTGATATCCCTTTATGAGGGCATGCCAGACTACTTGGAGGACAAAAAAATTAATGTATACAAACTATATTCTCTGTATAACCACATAGATGAGCTGATACAACTCCAGGAAATGCCACTTCCCCTGGAGGCTAATATGGACCTTGTTCACTTGCTTACAGTAAGTCTATTAGATAAGATAAATACATCCAATTAAAAATTGCACTTACCTATCAAACAAAGAAATAGAGAATTCCATTAATTAATTCATTATGAATTAATAAGATTATAAGATTTTTTTTATCTAAGGGAAAATGTACCGGAATAGAAGAGAAAAAATTGGTGACACTGATTTATCTGGCAGCAAGGGTAGAGGTACCAGTTCAGCAGTATGCTTCCAATTATTTCTATAAGGGAAGGAAATATTTATTTTTGCTTCACTATAGTAGTATGCACTCTCTGTACTTTCAGTGAGGAAAACTCCTTGTGTTGAAAACAAAATCACACAGAAGTTCAGTCCCTCAAGGTACTGCATTTCTAGCCAGGTTTCTTCTTAAGAAACTGTCTGACATAAACATTAGACAAATGTAGTCAAATTAGTCAAATATGACTCTCCCAGTCATATCTAGTCAGTGCCGTGCTGTCACTGCCCTGAGAGATGGGTCGGCCTCGGGGGGTACTTGTCCCACCTAGGAGGCTGCAGTGACCTTTCCCGCAGACAGGCACTGAAAAGTGTCACGTCTTGGCGGCCGCTTGAAATGGGCTGCACTGGCTCTGTATCAGCAGGCGCACCCAAAAGCGAGGGGACCCGAAGGTCTCAGTCTCTCAGGAATCCCGGGGGCGAAAGAGGCAAGGGAGAGGACCAGTCCGTGAAATCTTCCAAGGGTTTATTTCCCCAAAAAAGGGGTATGGAAAATGGCTGAGGAGGGCCAGGGTCTCTGTGGTTTTCTACGGGGTGGTACAGAATAAACAACCAATAGAAGGTAAGCCCGGAGGAGGATCCCGAGGACACAGAACCAATGGCTAGGTTACAGAGGAGGGAATTTACAGAATAAACCTATTAACAACCGAACTTAACAGAACTTTCTGGAGAAGTGGTACGGGCTCAGAACCGGGTCTCGCCCACGGACTGGTCTTCGCTCTCTGAGTCGTCTGCCCATTGGGTAGGCATGGCATGATGGACAGCGGGCAGACCCCAAGTGGTCCGAGGCACCCCAACATCTCCCCAGTTTTTTCTTATTAATTTTAACATAGAATGCCTGAAGCAGGACAACAGTACAAGGAATAAACAGGTTATAACGAAAAACAGTAGGAGTGAACTACGTGCCATGGTGAAACCTAAAAGTGATAACAAAGCAGCAAAATATTAACAGAACGATTAAGTGATTCCCTCATTCTGTAAATGGTCCACATTGTTTTTGCCTTGGGGTACATATGGTTTTATCCATTTCCCTGGGACTCACTTTGGGCCTGCAGGGGTGGATACACACCCAAATCCTCTTCCCCACGTTGTTAGTGGGAAAGGGCCTTTAGTTTTTTGTGTCTCGGGATCCCTTATCATAACTGGTGGTTTCTGTTTGAACTTTAATTTAATGTCCGTGTTGAAATGAATAACTACTGGTGGGTCTGGGTTCTCAGCCGAGCAATTTAGAAAGTTCATGACAAAGAGGGCCTTCGTCAAGCAGGAAGACAGGGTTGTTAGTTTCGTCTCCTCCTTTTTGTTGTTGCAGCACTCTCTTTAACGATTGGTGTGTTCTCTCCACGATCGACTGTCCCATTGGGGAATGTGGAATGCCTGTTTTGTGGTGGATTCCCCAGTTCGGCAGGAATTTCCTGAGGGCAGCAGAGACATACACTAGGGCCGTTGTCGGTTTTTATCTGTTTAGGGACCCCGAGTGGGGCAAATGCATGCATCAGATGATTTATGACATCCTTCGCCCTCTCCCCGGCATGGGCAGAGGTGAACACGGCTCCTGAATAAGTGTCTACAGATACATGGACATATTTGAGCCGGCCAAAGGATGAAATGTGTGTGACATCCGTTTGCCACAGCTCGTTGCTCCCTAACCTTCTAGGGTTGACCCCACTGCCAAGTGAAGGCACTTGGAATTTTTGGCAGTTAGGGCATGTCGCCACAATGGCTCTGGCCTGTTCACAGGTGAGATGGAACATCCGTGTTAGAGCTGGAACGTTTTGGTGGAAAAAGGCATGGCTCATCTTTGCCTGATGAAACAGGTCTGGCAAATTTGCAGTTTGTACTGGTAATGCCAATTCATCTGCTCTCCGGTTCCCCTCTACAATAAAGCCTGGAAGATCCATATGCAACCTCACATGCATCACGAAAAACGGTTGCTCTCGGTGGGATATTAGATGTATCAGTCTCGAGAGTAAGCGATAAATCAGCAGATTTTTTGCTTCTTTGAGCACTGCATTCTCAGCTCTGGACACAACCCCTGCAACGTAGGCCAAATCTGAGATCAAATTAAATGGTTCTTGAAACCTCTCGAATGCCCTAACAATGGCTGCTAGCTCTGCTACCTGTGGCAAGCCAGGCACCTTTTCGACATCGGACTCCCACTTCCGTGTCTGAAGATCTCTCCAAGTTATGATAGACTTGTGGGATGTCCTGAGCCGTCTGTAAAAATTGTCAGAGCATCCAGTGGCTTTGCACTTTGGATGGTTCTAGGGATAATTTTCAGCACTGAATTAAATATTTTGTGTTTTGGAAAATGAATAGATATGTGACCTGGGAAGCTGTCCAGAGCATATTGTAAAGAGACACTGGTTTGAAGCAAATGCTCTAAAGCCTCATTGGTTAGAGGTAAGTAGATGCATGTAAAATCACCTCCGGCTAAAGTCCAGAGGTGAGATTGTGCCTTTATGTTGAGCTTAGCCATGAGTTCCTGAGGCGTGGTGATGCTTTTGGATGGTAAATATGCTAGGAAAACCCACTTGATTATCAACAAGTGGTCTCTTTGCACAGCATCCCACTGGAAAATCAACCCATAGAGGTGTGGTACGACCCCTAGGATGGCAAATTGAAATGGCAATTGTGGGTCATACCTGTGGGCTTGTTTGGACTCCAGCGCCTGCTGCACTTTACCTAGAGTCTGTTTGGCCTCAGGCGTCAAAGCTCGTGGAGAATTCAGGTCGTCGTTTCCTCTGAGTAGGTTAAAGAGAGGTGCTAGGTCCTCTGTTGTCAGTCCCAGAAGCGGTCAAATCCAGCTAATGGATCCGCGTAACGGATGTAACTCCTGCAATGTCTTGGGATTTTCATTAATCTTTATTTTTTGTGGTGTTATGCTAGTGTCAGTGATGGAGAGTCCAAGATATTTCCATGGACTTGTGACCTGAACTTTGTCCTTTTGTATTTCAAATCCCTCTTTTTGTAAGGCTTCTGTGACTTTCTCTAACGTCCATTCCAGGTATGACTGATTTGGGGAGCAGACTAATATATCGTCCATGTAGTGTAATATGATGGACTTTTGGGCAATTTTTCGGATGGGCCCCAATATGCTTGCGACATACCACTGACATATAGTCGGGCTATTTTTCATCCCCTGAGGGAGGACCCGCCAGTGGTAGTGCTGCATTGGGGCTTCCCGATTAATGGATGGGACGGAGAAAGCAAATCGAGGGGCGTCGGCCGGGTGCAAGGGGATCTGAAAGAAGCAGTCCTTGATGTCAGTGACCGTCACTTTCCAGCCCCTTGGGAGCATAGAGGGAGATGGCATTCCTGGCTGGAGAGCTCCCATGTCCTCAGTTATATCATTAATCCTTCTCAGGTCCTGGAGGAATCGCCAGCTGTCTTTCCCCGTCTTTTTTATTACAAACACTGGGGAATTCCAGGGGCTGTTGGACAGTTCGATATTGCCCTTGGTCAATTGTTCCTCCACGAGCTGATGCAGAGCGCTCAGTTTTTCTATAGGCAAGGACCACTGATCCATCCAGATAGGTTCATCTGTTTTCCAATTCAATTTCTGGATGGGGCGCTCTACAGTGGCCCTCAGGGAAAATCCCGGGGTTCTGGTATTACCTCCACCCGGGTCCCCCATTGGGACATAAGATCTCTCCCCCATAATGTGAATCCCAAATCCATGACAAAGGGTCGGATAGAGGCTATCCTCCTTCGGGTCCCTCTATTTGAATACCATCCTTGCTCCGGTGGGTGGACACAGATCCACCTACCCCTGAGACGAGGCCATCCTTGAGTTGCAGGCTCCACATCCGAGGCCAGTCTGTTGCCAAAATGATAGTTACGTCGGCTCCTGTATCGATCATGCCTGCAATGGAATAGGAGTCATTCTTATTAGACAGTCTATAGTCAAGCATTGGACAACCCTTCCCCACTACTTCTGCCCAGTACACGCCAGGGGACTTGCTCCCCTTTGGAAAAGTCGCTGGCAGCACAAATGCCTGTGCAATATCGTAACCTTTAGGGAGGAAAAACGGCGGAAAATGACATTTAACAATAACATTAAATCTCCCCTCACTGTCCAGCTGGCTAATCGTGGGAATGACTTCCACTTCTGGTGGCGTGCTGTAAGGATCTCCGAAAGTAAATATAAAGCCAGTACTTATCACGCTGTTGACGCGGCAGGGAAGGCTGTAGACATGCTGATATTTCATATGAGTCCCGTCCAGTAGTTAAGCTGAAAGTTTTTGAATTGGGGCAGCTTCTCCATTTGTGTCGTCACGTGAGGCTGCTCCCTTATCGCGCTTGGATTTCAGTTTTTTTGCAGGTTTTCTGCAGTTGGTGGTGCAGGAGCTCTGGGTTTGGCTGAAACAATAGGCTTGGAAACATAGTGATTAGGTGCAGGGGCATGACAGAATTTTGCGGTGTGGCCCTTTTTTCCACACCTCGCACAAACCCATAAAGACTTATCATTTCTGTTTTCCTCCACATTGGCAGGATGTGCTAAAAGCCTTCCTGCTGATTCCCCTTTGTTTTTCTGTGTGTCGCTAGGATCAGTTACATGTCTCATGCAGGCCTCTGTGATCAGCAGCAGGGATGGAGGAGGTTTGAATGGCAGTGTCTTAATGACAGCTTTACATGTTTCATTTGCATTTAATTTTGCAAAGTCTGTTGTTATTGTTTCATGCAGGGAGGCATCATCTATTTGTGCCTCTACTGCTGCTGTTAATCGGTCCACAAAGTCCATGAAGTTCTCATTTAGGCCCTGCCTGATGGCAGTGTAACTGATCTTTATGGTGGTTTTTGAAGGCATTGTAAAGAATACCTTTTCTGCAAACCCCCATATTATTTCCAGGACCTCTCTTGGTATTTGGTTTGCTTGGTCCTGTGGTTTAGTAAATTGTCCTTCCCCTATTAAATGATCAATTGTGATATTCACATGATTAGGATTTCTTAAGATGACTGGCAACTGCTCCCCTAGCTGTTCTTTCCACAGGCCTTGCCATAATTTGAATTCTGTAACAGATAGCAGACAAGAAATAATTCTTTTTACATCATGTGGTACAAGTATATTAGCAGTGCAAGTTGCATTAAAAATATTTTTAAAATATTGGCTATCCTTACCGTATTCTTTATATGCTTTACAGACATCTTTGATGTTACTATAATCGAATGGTTTCCACTGTGGATTTAATCCTTGCCTGTTATAAGTAACCGGAGCAGCAAAGGGAACGGCTGCTGTGTAGGTCTCATTGTTTACAAAGTCGTCCAAGATGGAGTCTCTTCTGGCGCCGGCCGGAAGAGAGGCGGGGCAGGCTGAGTTCCCAGGCCCTGATGGACAGGGATCAGTGGGGGCGGTGTGGGAACCTCCACCCGACACCTCCCCTGCGATGTCGTCACAGGGAGGAGCAGGGGGCGGAGCCGAACTGCGCTCGCATGACATCAGGGGGGAGGAGTGATCAAGATTGACAGGTCTGGAGGACTCAGGGGGAACATCCAGTAAAGGGAGAAAGGGGTTCCGGGAAAACAACCGAAAGGGATTGTGGGAAGAAGAAGGGGTTTTGGCGCGCTTTGCCATGTGGCTGCCGCCATTCTGGGACTCAGGGGGAACGCCCCCCAGGATAGCTCTTTTACTTTTTACGTTCAAACTGGGGCTTTTAACTGGGGAAAAAGGAGAGGAAAAGGGGTTTGGGAACAGTTCCGAACTAGCTTGGCCACGACCAGACTGGCAGGGGTGCAGGGAACACTGAGGAGAGGCAGGAAGCTGGTGGCAGTCCTGTGCCTTTTGGCTTTTTCCTCTTTTCAGTATGCTCCGCTCAGGGGACGAGGGAGAGGAAAAACGGATTTTTGGGGAAGAGGGAGAAGGAGAACTGGGGACTTTAACTGATTCAGCGGCTTTTTTTTTACTTTCCTTTCTAATATGACCGCATTTTTAATTTGCGTTAGAAGTGGGATAAATTCCTCCACTGATTTATCTTTAAAATTCTGCAAATCCATTACCTGATCTCCCACCAAGTTCCAAAACGAGATTTTTTTCACATCCGCAGCCGTGACATGTGGAAAGTAAAAAAAGATCCACCTTATAAACCTTTTCAACACTCTTTTAGAGAACTTGAACCCCCCTGCTTTCAGGGAACCCACAACTTGAGAAAAAATCTCCCTTTGAGGTGCCGATGATCGATTTCCCATTTTAAAACCGACAGAAAGTTTTAAAACGGACAGAAAGACACCTCCCTCTACCTTCCTTTGTGTTAAAACGCAGAAAAGAAAAAAAAAACGCCCAGTGAGACCAGGACGCGTTTGCCCGAGGGTAAAGAGTCGCTCCTCTGAGAGCGCAGCAGACAAAGACAGCCCAGGGGCACAAAAAGACAAAAAGCTTCCCAAAATCGGTCCACTGGAATGAAAAATCACAAAGGAAGTCCTCCAGGATGGAGCCGGTCCTCGTGGAAAGAATAATCCAGCAAAAACACGAGGGTTATCAGCTCCGCCCTTGCAGCACAGCACTTCTAAAACAGAGCGCGCTTCCACAAGGGAACGCAGACACCGGGACCGCGACTCCTTGCAGGTATCAGAGAGCCAGCCAGGGAGGTCTGCAGGGACTGGAGTTCAGCCGTTCCTGTTCGGGCGCCAGCGTGTCACTGCCCTGAGAGATGGGTCGGCCTCGGGGGGTACTCGTCCCGCCTAGGAGGCTACAGTGACCTTTCCCGCAGACAGGCACTGAAAAGTGTCACGTCTCGGCGGCCGCTTGAAATGGGCTGCACTGGCTCGGTATCAGCAGGCGCACCCAAAAGCGAGGGGACCCGAAGGTCTCAGTCTCTCAGGAATCCCGGGGGCGAAAGAGGCAAGGGAGAGGACCAGTCTGTGAAATCTTCCAAGGGTTTATTTCCCCAAAAAAGGGGCATGGAAAATGGCTGAGGAGGGCCAGAGTCTCCGTGGTTTTCTACAGGGGTGGTACAGAACAAACAACCAATAGAAGGTAAGCCCGAAGGAGGATCCCGAGGACACAGAACCAATGGCCAGGTTACAGAGGAGGGAATTTACAGAACAAACCTATTAACAACCGAACTTAACAGAACTTTCTGGAGAAGTGGTACGGGCTCAGAACCGGGTCTTGCCCAGGGACTGGTCTTCGCTCTCTGAGTCGTCTGCCCATTGGGTAGGCATGGTGTGATGGACAGCGGGCAGACCCCAAGTGGTCCGAGGCACCCCAACACCGTGCTACTAAAAAAATTGATATTACCTAAGACTTTGTTAAAACAATAGTTTTAGCTTCTCCTAGTAAGTTAAACTACTACCTTCTATTAAAATACTACATCTTCCTTTCTTGTTTCTCAGTTTTGTTTGGCCTTAACAAGTATCTCATCTTGGAAAAACTAGTTAGCCTGCTTCTACTTTCTGGTGATAAGCCCTGTTTCAGTAAAAAACTAACAGATAAAAATGCTTATGTGCCTGAGGTTATTTGTTCTCTCTGGGAGCACTCTTGTGTGAAATTAAGCACAGATGCCCATGGCCTGAAATAAAGCTGTGTGAAGTGGTGAACTTCTTACTTGTTCCTGCTATTTTTTAAATGTTTTGTTTGAAATTATTCTAAGTATTTTTTTCTTCTAAATAATGTTTTATAAAAACGCCTATTACAACTATGTAGAACTTTGGCCATAATTTCATGCAGCAATATATGACAGGACATAAATGAGAAGAAATACTTTATTTCAATGCAAGAGCTTCTGAACTCCCAATACTCCATGTTACAGATTTCCAGATAATGGCAATAACAGTCTGGAATGTAGAATTGGACATATTTCAAATCCTTGTGAACACCTGTGCAGCTCAAGGCCATTTTTTTCTAGGTGTAATCCAAATTAAAAAATAATGCACCAAAAAATTATGAATGCATTCCAGCAACAAGTTTATAAAGTAGTAGTAGTGATTGTTCTGGGATTAAACTAATGTGTTTGTTTTCAGCTGTCCCTTGATCTTTACTACACAGAAGATGAAATTTATGAACTTTCATATGCACGAGAGCCACGAAGTCACCGAGCTGCTGTAAGGGCCTTTACAGATTCTTAACAAAAGGAGGGTTTTTAAAAAGGAGATCCTTAACAAAAGGAGAGTGATATTAATTTAAAAAGAGGAATTTTTTTAAAAGAAAGTTTTGCATTCAATTTATTATTTTATTTTATTATATGCTAAATTGAAAACATTGTGGCTTTGTGGACTGAGGTAAATCTGTTAAAGCACAAATTGGTTGGTGATGAAGCCTAAGTTGGAATATGTGGCAGAGTTGACACCATATCAGGTTTTATAATGTGAACACAGAGACAAATGAAGTTGCTGTGTAGAGACATGACATCAGTGTCAATCTTGGCAGTTGATACTATTTTTATCAAATGGAGAATTCTTATATGATTCAAATCATGAAACCCATGAGTGTCATGTGGTAGTTTTGTTCCTGTTTTATAAATATGGAAAAGACGGTGATTTTACAGGGTTGTCAGCGAACTGTGACAGTTTAAGGCATGACTGCTGTTTTGAACAGCAAGGAAGAGCTTAAGCACCGTGTAATTATCAAAAGGACAATGTCAGGTCCAACAGGTCATTTCTGCAGTCCTGTGTCACACAGTCCACTGTCACAAATGGAAGCAGTGTAATACTGAAAATCTTTCCATGTGGTACTAATGAAGTTCCTTTCAATTTATTTCAGCCTATGACACCTTCCAAACCACCAGTAGTTGCAGACTGGGCCTCAGGAGTGGCCCCAAAACCTGATCCAAAAACCATCAGCAAACATGTTCAGAGGATGGTAGATGTAAGTAAGGTTGGCCAGAGTACTTTACATCATTGTAAATCTTTGTAGTCTTAATCTCAAGGTATGAGAAAATACAGGGATGGGACTTCTGTCCTCATGAACCGATATTTTTGCTTACCTGTAAATAGCAGCAGCAGCCATGAGGCACAGATGGAAATGCCTTCAATGACTAAAGAGCCAGCAGGAAGTGTGAATGCTGGTTTGTGTACTTCCAGAGTCACTCTTTCAAGGAGCCAGGGAGTCCATTTCTACTAGGGACTCCCAACATCATGTTACTGATGCAGTCTGACAGGATGCCTCTCAGTGGCTTTGTTACAAGCAGCCATTGCTTTTTCTCTTTCTTTTGGGTCCCCTGCTTTATGGGAAACTACTAATTAAGGTGATTGATTCCAAAACTGGTGGGGGTAGAGAGGTAGTTTGTCTTTGCTTGCCTGCTTCATCTCTTTTCTTTCTAAGCACTTCTAATATTGCAAGGCATCCTTTGATACACGCTGTTTTGGAATATATTTCTAAATTTGATCTAGGTGTGCTCCTTGCCTTGTGGCCAAACAGTAATGCATTCCACAGGTGGAAACAGGTGTCTGCCGTGACAAGTCTGTCATATAACTGATTTTCTCATTACACTGACCTGATAAAATAAGGTAGGCAGTTACACTGATTTGGCTACAGAAACCATCATTGAGAGCACTAATTGAGAGCATTAGTTCAAGTTGTATATGTGGGTCTGGACAGAATGGTCTTAAAGCAGAAGTGAAAAACAGCTGTCATTGGGTTGTGAAGCTTTTAGTCCAGCCTGTGGGGACTTTGTCTCAAACCAAGACACTGTGTTTTACTGCAAATCAAGAAATCACAATGCTTTTATAGTCTCAAGCAAAAAAGGCAATTAGACTGTTGCGCTGTTTAATAAACACTGGGAGAAGATGGGAGAGGAAATCCATAACTATAACTAATGTGGAGGCTTTCTGAAGTGGTAATTCAGACCATCCTCATTATAAACTATTCTGCTATTACCTCATGCAGTCTGTCTTCAAAAATTATGACCATGATCAGGATGGATACATTTCCCAGGAAGAATTTGAAAAGATTGCTGCCAGTTTTCCATTTTCATTTTGTGTAATGGCTAAGGACTGGTGAGTACCTACTTATCAACTTTGTAGCATATGTTTTGGGAGGGATTTAGGGGTTTTTGTGTTTAAATTGTATTTTATCATTAGGGTGGTAAAAGCATTTTCTTCAGGCACAGACAGAACTGAAAACGTAACTGACAAAAGCATCTTCTAAATGTGTTGTGAATGACATCTTCATGGGCTTACAGCAGTGGTAACCAAGCTGATTTTGAAGGAAAAACAGACAATAGAAAAAGAAATATTTTTCAAATTATATTCACTATTTACTGCTAAAGAATTTTCCTGTGATAAAGTTGTCCCTTAAAGAATTGGCAAATGAATATTTTGATAAAATCAGGAACATTTTCTTAACATATTAGAGCATGGAAAAATACAACAGTGATTATTCACAGGTTCACTATGAAGTAGTTTTGAGGTTGCATCACATTTGCAGATATTTAATTTATCCTGACAGTTTGCAGTTTATATGTGTAGATAAGCTTCTGTGTATTTTGGAAGCAATTGGCAAGATTACTGAGATCACTTCAGTTTTTTGCACATTAAACTATTGCTATTATATAATGTGAAGAAAAATATGTTTAATTCTTACGCATTTAACAAAATATATGTCTCACAAACAACTTTTCTTGTTTATTTCCAGGGAAGGTCTGATTAGCAGGGATGAAATAACAGCTTACTTTATGAGAGCTAGCTCAATCTATTCCAAATTAGGACTTGGCTTTGCTCACAACTTCCAAGAGACCACTTACTTAAGGCCCACTTTCTGCGACAACTGTGCTGGATTTGTAAGCTTACTTTTTAGTAAATTATGTTAACATCCTTTGGAATTATGCCTTTTTTAGCTCATAATTGCCTTGTGTCATATACAGCAATGGATCTATATAAAACATCAGTGAAGTTATATAGAACACCAGACTTCTGCCTCTGTAGCCTTTTAATGTATCCTTTACTCCCCTCCTGGCAGGGCCAGTGTGTTTAAACATGGTTTATACCTTGTGGAGTTTGGTTGTGTCACCAAAAACAGTCTCAGGCAAGACTTCCAAATCCAGAGACTTCCACTCCGCAGGGCTGATAGAACTCATGTCTTGATACAGACATGACATGCCACTGCCTATGGCACGGAAGATTTAATAAAATTGACTGTCCTACCAATCTTCATTCAGCTGAGATCAGACAAGGCTGCTGAGGCAGAAGAATTCTCCATCTACTCCAGCTCCACAACTTCTCGAGGAGCTGTCAGACCTGCTGATGTATTCAGTAGACTAGCTCAAGATATTTTGTATGTCATTGATGAACACACATAAAATATTCTATTTACCTTATGCTAAAGAGGTAAAAAGTTCTATTTTGACCTTATGATTAGAGGTGTAGGGAAACAAGATATTCTGCAAGTGCTCAGATCTTAGAAAAGAGTGGAGCTTTTAGTGTTTTCTTTTTAATCTGGAGGTATCAAACATGCAGAGAAATATATTAATACATAGGCTTTCTGTTTGTTTGAATTTCAGCTATGGGGAGTCATTAAACAAGGATACAGATGCAAAGGTAAAGTACTTCATACTTTGCTAATTTTAATCCATAATTGATAGTGAATGGCAAAACCCCGTGATCATCATGAGATCCATTGCTACGGAGATCCATCTATGGGCCCATTTAATCTGACTTCCCAGGGAGGACAGAACTGATTCAGGAATAGTGTGACAGATAGAAGAAATGCAGAGATGAAGGAACTTGTAACTGACAGCTCTAATGCTTTGCAAGACATGACTGAATTCAGAGGGCTTGGGAACAAATCCTGGGACACAAACATCACCACTCTGTGAATATTGTGCAGCACATTCCCAACATCTGTTTTGCAGTTTTCTTCCTGCAGGTATCAGCTTTCTCTGCAGCCCCTACAGCCAGAGCACTGTTGTGTCTGAATGTTGCCATTTTGTACTTTCATAATGAAAAGGAGTTTTAGCCATACATAGCAAAGGGATGTCGTTCTACAGATGTGTGTTGTTACAGGTAATCATGTAGAGAACACCAAAGAAGGCTTCTTGCTTCCCAGGAAGGCACAGTGTGAGAGCTACCTTAGATGCTACACCAGAGCCACTGAGTCACGTAAACATTGTTTTCTTTACAGACTGCGGAATGAACTGTCACAAGCAGTGCAAAGACCTGGTTGTGATAGAGTGCAAGAGAAGATCCAAAACTTCAGTTGCAGACAGCAGCCCAACATCTGCTCTTGCTTCAAGCCTCTGCCCAGTAGGAGTCAAAGAACAATTCCATGGTGAGAAAAGATCACATTAAAAAGATCAAAATATGCAGATAATCTTTCCTTTGCTCCTTTTTCTTTTAAAGCTGAGTTGTACAGCTTCTTTTTAGGTCTTGTTAGTTAACTGCAGCGGTTTATCAACATAGAAACTAGAACCAGGTGTATATTAGCTTGTATCAAGTAACACCCCTCCTGCTCTAGACTGAGTAAGCATGGACTCCCTTTCTGGGAGATCTCATCACACTACACAATGTGTGGTGCACAAATGCAACATAAAAATGAGGAAATCTTCTGCCAGGCTCTCATGAGAACTATATGCCATGAGATGGAAGAGCTGACAGGTTTCCTTAACTCTCTCACCTTGTGACAAGCAAGTCTTGCTTTTTTAGCAAGTTGTAACATTGACTACTGCACTGTTACAATTCTGACTCAAATTTTAATGTGGAGTTTATAAAGTCAGTTTTCCTACATATCTGTGTGCTAGGAAAACCAACAGCTAATTGTCCGTATTTTTTCCACTTCAGTAGCTGAATCTGTAACTCCTCTCCATCTGTCCATCTTTCACAGAATTGGAAATGAAAAATGTACACCTCTTTGTTCTTTTCTCCTATCAAACAAGCTGTATAAAATTTTCTTACTGTGTATTACTGTGTAGGCTTCCAAAGAAGGAATGTTGTCCTTGAAAAACACCAGACTACTTCTGTTTTTATTTTGATTTTGATGTTCCAACTCTCTGCATATTCTTTTTGCCTGTATTTTATATGTTCTTCAAATCTGCTTCCCACCACTTTGATTATCAATCTTTTGTGTTGTATTTAAGACTCATACTGCTGGGTTCCACCTTAGGCTTCCTATTAGCACTTATGTAGAGCTCCGTGCAGCCCATTTCTCTTGATACTATGTGCATCTCTGTGACTGTGTCTGAAATGGCTGCAGCACTATGTAATAACCACCTCTTACCCATATCAAAGTTCTTCTCTAGCTGACCTTGGTGCCACACCTGTTTTCTTCTTATTGATCCATATTTATGTTACTGAGACAGGGCAAAGAGTTGTTTCAAGAGACACAACCTTGAGAAACTTCTAATGACACCTATTTTGGCGAGCAATGAATGTAAAAGTCAGGAAGGAATACATGTTTTATTTATTAAAATCATGTTTAATTACCATGCCTCCTGTTTCTCCTTTTCTGGGAGAAGATCTTGCTTCAATTTACTGTGTATATATTTTAAAGGACAAGAAGAAGGATCATTCACCTTTCCTAATGGAGAAGTAGTAGAGCACAGTGAAGACAGCAAGGACCGAACCATTATGCTCATGGGTTCCTCAGCTCAGAAAATCTCAGTGAGACTGAAACCAGCTGTGATTCATAAAAGTACACAGACTGATCCTGTGCTGCTGGCTGGTGATGTATCTCGTAAGCGGAGAGAGAAGAAAGAACATAGGATGCCAGAAAATCCTTATCTCCAGGCAGCTCCAGCATCCACATTTCCAAGCCCGATTCTAGGCCGCAGGAGGGCATTTGTTAAATGGGAAAACAAGGACTCCAGCCAGAAGATGAAGGAGGAGCATCACAGCTGTAAACCCTCATACCAGGAACTTGAGCAGGTACATACATGATGGAACAAATTCCGTTTTACACAACAGTATGGTCAAGTGGTTGATGTGTGAGGGAGTGGCTGGGTGGGAAGGTGTCACTTTACTCCAGTGTAATTAGTTGCCAATTTAATTGCAATTAAACAATCCATGAATGGCATCATGAAGTCTTAGCCACTTCAACTTCCAGCAATGCTTCGTTTCAATGATAAATTTTAGTGCTAGTATAGGGCTTTGAAGCCATTGTAATGATCACACTGATCCCTGTCACATTGTAGAATGTGAACATAATCCAGTCAGGACAGAATGTTATTCCATAAAATGAGGAACATAGTTCTGAATTTCCTCCTGATTTTGGTGGCCTCCCCTCCCCCAGGTGACAGAATATATGGGGTTGGGAGGGTAGAGAGCTTTGCTTTTGTTCAACTGACAAGTGTAAGCACTACCAAGAAATTTTGCTATGAACAAGACATGATGCTTCTCGCTAGATTTCACCTGCATCAGCCCAGTTGTGTCTCACTCTAAAGTGTTCTGACAAAATAGCTATTCATGAGACTGTATCATCTCAAACATGGCCCAAATTCAGGTTTGTAGAAACACCTTTCCAGACAGATTAAAGAGACTATTACAATATCAACAGTGCAGCTAATGGATGGATCCAGTTATAATTATGAGGAACAAAGACTTATTTTCATACTTTTTACTCACTATTTATCACTATTCTGTGATGAACCATGAAACTGATGCCTTAGGTTTTAACTTTTATCAGACCACAGTCTGATCTTTGAATTGACTGTAACTTTCAAAATATCCCTTGCTGCTGATGAAGTGAACTCATGTTTTATGAAAGATGAATGGTTCATTAAGACAGAGGTAAGACAATCTTCCAGTACAAACCACTTCCCTTTCAATCAACAGTATATTCAATACAACAAGGATGTGAAGCATGGATGTAACTTGTAAAAATGCATTCTTTAAAATGTCCCATTCATGTGAGTCCCATAATTTACACTTGCCCTTGCTCCCTCATCAGATTCTGACCTCAGTTACTAAACAGCAGATGATGTTATAAATTAATGGCTTAGCTTCTGGTACATCAATTTCTGCAGCAGTAGAGTGGTAAAGTGTGACCTGTGGTGTTGTTTCCCCAGACTACTGCTGTTGAGAGGTGCAGTGGAGGGTGGAAAAATGCAGATTGTGGAGATGACTCAGATACCAGCTGCTGGAAAGTTGTGAGAGTATACACAAAAGATAGAGCAGTGACTGTGGAAATGTTCACATAAGTTACTGGTTCTGATAAGAGCTACACCAATTTATGTTTATGGCAGTCAAGTTAAATATACAACCAGACAGTCCTCAAACAATTGCAGAATAAAGTACAATTCTCTATTTTTTTTGTTTGTTTGTTTGTTTAGGAAAGGAATATTCTAAAGGCAGACAATGAAGGTTTAAAGATCCAGCTGGAACAGGCACATAAAACAATTGAATCTCTCACAATCCAGAAAAGAAACCATGTAGTTGACAGTCTACAACACAGGGACTGCTCCTAGCAGATCAGAGGAAAATCTCCTGTGGAAGAATGTAAGACTGAAAGAGGGGCTGTGATAAAGCTGCTTTACCAAGTGAACTGGAGAGAGAATCTGAAGGAAGTTACGCAGAAATGTTCTCTTTACTCGACACATTTCCCTTCTAAACATGCACTCCCAAATGTATAAAATCATTCCTTTGACCTTGTAAGGTAATTTAGCATTATCTGTGCAATGAAAATAGTATCTTCTGGGTTTGCTTTTAAAAGGAGTGAGAGCATTGCTGAAGTCTCCATATTGATTCCCCAGTGACTTACTTGGCTGCCAGCAGCACACCTTACTGTACAAGTGTTCTGACAAAGTAGCTATTCGTAAGACTGTGTCACCTCAAATTTGGCCCAAACTCAGTTTTCTAGAAACAAATGTTTGATAACGCTGAGTAAGTAAGACTGTAGAAATACTACATTAAGAAAAGCAATTCCTTCTTGGAGCTGAAACCAATTAAAACCATGAAGTGAACTGTCACGTTTAATTCCAAAAATTAACCAGAACATTAAAATAAGTAGTTAAGCTAATGATATTTGATTGATCCTTACACTTGAAGATAAACTGACAATTTTTGTAAACATCTTTCAGAGCTTTAGAAGTTCTGCTGCTCAAATGCTTACCTATATTAAGGTTAACAGAGGTGAGACTATAGAGACTTGACATTGAATACTGCTTCCATTTTTGTGTTCCATGCCATGACTTGGAACATGTATTCTACTTAGTTGGCTTAAGGGGTAACTTCTTGTCCCCATACAGTAAATATGGGACAAGGCTCATTATAAATCTCTCACATCAAAGTAGATACCATTGTTGAATAGAACCTTTAGAGCCATGAGGGAACCTGTACAGCAATCTCTGTGCAATAGCTACAGTATTTCAAAGCTCCTAACAAGGTTTCTCCATTTTCTCTCTCCTACATTTCACATGCACTTTACATAAAGAGTCAAGATGAGTGTGCTCCTATGTCTGTAAATTTTGTATAGTAAAAGGTGCGAGGGAGGTAACTTAAAGATGCAGAGTGTACATATTGTTAAGAGACAAGAAAACAGTCTTTGAAGTTACTGATAAATCTACTTGTCAGAATAGCCAATTTGAAAACTGCATTTGCATTCCAAGAATCTGTACACTTAAGAGTTGTACAAAACTTTCTTGTATTTATCAGGTATTTGTCATCACACATACAAACATCAGAAACAACCACTTAATGCTCAACGCTTCTAAGTTACCAGGTCCATTATAGATTGAAATTTAGTCAATGACAATACCATCTGTGCTTTGTGTTCAAAGTGGCATAAATATACATTCCATCCACAATTTACAGTCAAGTATATGAATGCTTTATTTATAAAGTTAATTTGAAACTACTTGCCAGTTTAGTGGTTCTAAATTCTTGTTTTGAAATTGGGTTGTGCTTGCAACTCCGTGTTTAAGTAAAAATAAATGGTGGGAAAGAGTAGCAGTAGTAGTAGTAGTAGTAGATTTTCTGTTACATTACTGTAAATAACAAATGCATAGGAAAAACCCAGCAGCTCTGAAGACTGCACAGCTTTTTTTAACTCATACACTAAACCTGAATTATTAACAAGTAACATGGAACTGCACTTTGATCAGTGAAGCAATCAGAATGGCTGTCAGGTCATGTCTGCAAACTTGGTTTGCCCATTTTCTGTGAGCTTCTTGATTTTGTCCTCTATTCAGGGAACTACAGCAAGGTGTATTTCTAATAGGCATTTAGCAAGTAAAAGTCTGTTTCTGCAACTATTAAACAAGATAAAACTTGAATATATTTTCACTTATTTAAAAAATACCCCAAAGGAGCAGCTAAGACTCATAAATCTTGTTGTACAGCCAAGGTAACTGCTCACTGGTGGTCTAAACTCTGGATTTTTGTGTATACATATACTTTGTCTATGATGGAGTGTGGAGATCATGAACAAAACCTGAGTTAAAAGGAAAATTTCCTAACATCAGCAGCTGGCGCAAAGGCTACTGTGTAACTAGGTTAAGTACTTAATACTCAAAATTGAATTATGACCACAGATTTGTACAGTCCTAAGTGTTCAATCTGTACAGTTCTGCTTGTTCAATCTGAAAGACTTAAAGGGATCTGTTTGCAGGAGTGTCTTACAGAACGAGTGTGCAGTGCTTCATGTGTGCTGAAAACTTCCTGCTTCAAAGAAGTCAGCTGATACCTGGATAACTTCAGAGCTCTCTAAGTACCTTCAGGTTCTGTTTGCTGAAAGCCACTAACAGTTATTCCCCCCACCTCCCCTTTTTTTTTTTTTAAGTGCTGTTAGTCCCTTCTTTTCTTTTGGGACTTTCTTTAACATGAAAGGCTTAACAGCAGAACCTGATTACAGGGAAACTGTTAAAACAGACAATGCTACCCAAAAAGAATCACTTGCCCCTGCATTAATCTTCAAGCTGCTTTATATTAGGAAAAAAAGACACAATTAAAAGTGCTGTTTAAAAGTCATGTTATCAAACAATGATACTGAAATTTATCTTGTCATGGCTAAGTTAAACGGAAACACTCACCTTTTCCTTCTCTAGGTTCAGCTGTACTTACCAGAAGACAGAAAGAAAAATAGCCATCCCCCGTTTATTTTTTAAGTGTTAAAAGATAAAAGTAAATAGATTGAGTAACATCATAATTTAAAAGGCAGGGCTACTGTTCATATTCAGGTTAAATACAATTGCTTTTAGATTAGCTTATATATGTTTTTGTTCTAGTAGCATCTGTTATTTTGTTGTAACTGATCTCTATGGCAACTTGAAAAAGTTTTAATGCTGTCTGAGAAGACTGAAAAAGTGTACAGATTGTAAAGATTTTATATAAATTGTAAGATTTTGGTTTAATATTTATAATAGAAAAATATTAAAATTTCATTTCATGCCTCTGATTTTGTATCTCAGAGAAATCTATACAGCCTATATTCATCTTCCTTTACTGTCATCTGAGACCGTTCTGCAGCATTAACCTAGTACTAGTCTCTAGACCAGCTTCACCTTCTCTGAGCCTTGGAACGGTACCTGGGAAAACTTAGGAAGCTAGGTATTTGCAGATTATTTGTTTGGTATTTTAGTGGCTGACACAGCACAGACACTGTTTTGCTACTCGCTATTTCAAGTACTACAAAGCACAAGTCTTTATTATCACAGTCTCTCACTTTTGTTAAGAATGCTGTTTGAAAAGACTTCACAGCACAATAGCCAAGCTTAAGCAGGGCTTCTGTTGCATCTGCTAATGCTGCCTATTGCACAGGCAGCACTGTAGCACCCTGAACACTCACTATTCTTCACCTTCTAGTTAACGTCAAAATACCATATCCTAAATTTGTTTTTTTATGGGGAAATGGACATTTATTCAGTTATCTACAATCATGTGAGGGAAGACAACAAGACATGAAACTCCTATTTATATGGCAAATCCGCTCTACAGTCTTACACAAAACAAGTTGTGGTTGTCTTTGTAATTATAGAAAGTAATAAAAAGAAAACTTGAGCAGTAATTGGAATATATTTCCTTAGTTTACATAAAGACAAAAGCAGTGATCATATAGATCACTATGCTTTTTAATTTTTTTTTCTAAGATAAAATGTAACTGAGATTCCTTAGTAATCCCGAACAAATTCCTTAGACAAAATCCCAGACTTGTGACATACCTTGCCTGTTAAAATTTGCCTAGAAAGTTATCTATAGCCTTCTCCATTTTAGTCAAAATATATGTTATTTTCATTACCATAAAAAGTAAGTTTCATCACTGTTGTAAATCACCAGCAGGAATTCTTTCTTACAAACAAAGGAGGAACATATGATAGTGGATCCAAATCACAATACACAGATGATGCAAGTAATTTCAAATACAGTACTTTATTCCTCAGTGTTTACAGCTGTTAACAAAAGTATCTCTCTCAATTCCTGAAAAAAATCCCCAACCTTTTTTTTCAGTTCTTCAGCACACAAAACAATATTAATTTAGGTATTCACTAAGTGCGAATAAACACAAAAATGTTCACAAACATATATATGAAAATCTTTTACTTACAACAGAATTTTTGAAAATACTTATTTTTTCAAGACAAAACTTGAGGTTTAAATCAATTACTATCACGGTGTTATTGCATTGTTTGAGAAATTAAAAGCATACATTCTGACAAGAGGACAGCAGAGGATACCTCCATGGAATATGGTGGTGCTTACTGTAGTTTTCAACTACTGGCTTCACATTTTGAAATTATTTTAAAAAAACCTGAAATGGCCAGATTAAAATAGAAAATCTCCAGCCTATTTATATTTCCATATTTTACATGGTCTACATAGATATAATTGAAATATGATACTGAAATAATTTAACTGTTAGAATTCAAGTGGGCATGTACCTGCTTCACTTGATGATTTACTTCATTCAGACTGTCCTGCCTACTACAAACAGGATGGACTGATGAGTGTAAAAACACCAAGGCACATCCATATTTGTAGTTAAAATCCAACTAAACTGGTGCAACCTTGCATCCTAAGACTAATGAAACCTTTAAGCATAGATATAAGCAGTTTGTTTTTCCAAGTGTATTTCCTTGATGAAGTCACATGCTTGACTGCTGATGTACTTGTAGCAAAAAGTAACATTGGGATGAGCAAACAGAATTTAATCTTAAGGCTTTGGTTGTTAAAAAACTACTCTCTATTCCTTTGCTGACCAACACTTCACTCCAAGGCCAGCAGTCTCATTTGGTATGTCATCAGTTTGTGAGCTATTCCAGAGCATTAGGCAAAAATGAAGCTCAGAGTCAAGAGAACCAGTACTGTGCTCCCACGTGACCCATGATGGTCTTTCCATAAAGACTGCAGAGGCTGCCAAGGGCTTAAGCCAGTAAGGAGCATAGAAAGCATTTGGCAAAGGAACTATAGTGTTAGCAGTTGGGTGACATTAAGCCATTATTGTAAAAGTTAACATCCCAGCTAACATATTCTAGCAAGGAAAACTTCTGCCTCTTTTTGTCAGGCACCTGCTGGGACCCTAAAGCCTGGGTAAAGCCATATCTATTGCATCAGAAGCAGCATTCTCAAGCAAACTGATGAGAGAGGAAATAACAGGAGAAAAACTTTTGAAAGATAATGATTTGATTTGGAGCAGAGCTTTACACTCATGCATGAAGTTGCCAGTGAAACAGGACATGATACATATGTTTATGAAAGTAAACATCTTTAAAGTATACCAATGAACACCAATAGGAAATTCGTGCAGAAAGAACTTGCAACTGAGGAACATAAATCCAAAATCAAATCCTAAAGTTCAACCTACAGTTGAGCCTACAGTTACAAGTGCTTCAAGTCTGCTGTGCTAATTAATCATCAGACACAGCAGGTTAATCAGATACCTTCCTGAATCTCTGCAGTAACCTGACCCTGATAAATACTGTCATGACTACATATCAGGCATCATCCCCTGTTCCACCTCTGTTCTCAGGAGCAGCCTTACAACATGGGAGATCTAAAAGATACTGGGCAGCAGAAACTGACTTCTTTAAGTTACAGCTCTAAATTTAATGCCTATCTACATATATTTACACAGCCATGATGGTATGACAGCTAACTTCTGTCTCTACTACTGTAGCTACTCCTTCTTCTAGAGTAACAGTGTATGTGCGGGAGAAGGCACCATGTCAAGACAGGGATTCTTTTAGGTTGGCAGAGTAAGAGAGAGAGAAATGACTGAGAAAAGGCAACTGCTGTATGAGGTGTCTTATTAGCTAACTAACGTATCAACTAGGCAGTTGGTGATTCCCAAACACAGAGCAGGCAGGGGAGAAGAGGAAAATTAAAAAAAAAAAAAACGGGGGAAGAAGAAAAGGTGAGAAGAAATGCCATGTTCTTCTTCAGGAAGCTCAGCTTATTCAAACTTTGTGTCTCAAAGCTGATACACAAGGTTATATACATGAATTCTTACAGACATGATGGCTGCAGGTTTTCTGCCCAATCTGATCTTAAATTTTTTTATGAAATACCAATAACGGAAAACAAGTAAAATGAAAATAAGACACTATCCAAACTCACTATGATTATGAGTTTACAGTACATGCTCTGACCTTTAAAGAGTGTCTGATACATTATCAACACAAAAAACAACCTGATTTGATTAACTTGTGTAAAGTATTAATTCACAGCGTTACTTTAATGTGAAGTTCTGCAAGAATAACTGAATCTAATTGAATAATTTTGGCCAAAGCCTTAAGGATTTTAACATTTGAAAATAAAATTCATTTAAGTGTCCCACATGAAAACTATGAATGAAGAACAACAAGATGAAGAGAACAAGCCTAAAAGCAGCATTCTTGAGTCTTTTAAAAGTGGTTTCATCTAGTTCTTAGGCCTACTTTGTTTTTTCTACACAACATTTTGGAGCAGGAGAGTAGACACGCAACATGCAATAATTAGAGAGGTCTGACCATTAATATATTTATCTCTGTTTAGAAAGGGTTTTATTCAGTTTTCTGAGACTCATTTTAAATAAAACGACAATAAAAAACACCATATAAGCCGTACGAAAAACAAGGACTTTAGTCATCAGATTTTAGTATAAAAGTTCTGTTAACTAAAAGAACTCAGTGGTAACATCAGTTGGTCTAATGAAATGATTCATATGGTCATACTTAATTCTAGCCTAAACCCAAGTCAACATATCTAAATTCCTAATACCAGTAAACACCACCACTATATCTTGCCAGTTACTCTGTTAAGATTTACAGTACTTTAGTATCTTCGGTATCCTCCCCCTCCTCTTCCACCATATGGATCACCATAGCCTCCCCTGCCACCATAGCCTCCCCTGCCACCTTGGAAGCCACCCCCACCCTGGAAACCACCCCCACCCTGGAAACCACCTCCACCCTGGAAACCACCCCCACCCTGGAAGCCACCCCCACCTCTTCCACCACCTCTGAAACCTCCACCTCCTCCTCCTCTACCCCCTCCACCCCCCCAGTTACCCCTTCCACCACCACCACCACCTCCCCAGCCACCTCTTCCACCACCTTCCTGTCTTTTTTGCCATGGGGGCATTTCAGGAGGAGGTGGTTCAATCTCTGTTGGTCTGCCTCCACGGTCAGGGACTCTCCCCATCAGAACCTATATGGAAAAATTGGTCATTTTCAGAGTTAAAAAATAATAGTAATAACTTGAAGAGACACAGGATTTTCTCCTGTGGACAGAGAAATGCTGCCTGCTGTTTTCAGGAAATACGGCCCCTCAGTGCAGTGCATGACAGCAGAATCACTATCTCCTGTCCTTGTAACATCACAACAGAAGTCTGAAAGTGTTCTCATTTTTCACCTCTAAAACAGAAATAACTGCAGCTAGCTGGCTCATATTACTTTTGTGAAATTTTTATGAAGAACACTGCACACCTGAAGTATTAGTACTGCCATAAGCAATACACATACTTCATATGTAATATATACAAATACAAATATATATTCATATAGAAAAGATTCCTTATGATGTGGCTCTTTTACTTAAATTTCAAAGTTCAAGTTCAAACCTCATCAGCTGGCAAAAAACAAACTGGCAAATTGATGTGCAATTCTCAAAGAACACCAGTTTTCCTAACACTAGAAACTACGGACACTCAGTACAGAGCTGGAATGAACAAAATATGCAATAGGCTGCAGTAACACTTCCAAGAAAAGGAAAAAAAAAAGAGATCTTGACTATGGCAGGTATTACTCATTGCACAAAAAGAGAAACTATACTGGACAAAGTTACACAAACATTAAGTTGAAGAACAAAGATGTATCCAAGTAGGTCTTTTTGTTGTCGCTTTCAGATTTCCTAAACTTGGTGTGATCAATGTTAACATCCCCTGACCAGTCCCAGGCACTCCAACTAAAGTCCTCTCAAGAAAAAAACCCCAACTTTCTCTGAGATCATACAATAATTAAGAAATTTCAGAGTGTTCAGTATCAAAACATATTAAAGGGTATCTAAATGAGGCAAAAAACATTAGAAAAATCTGTAAACACAGGATCAATAAAAGCAGGCTTAGTCACCATTTGAATGGTGAAACTCACGTCACTACTCGCAAGCTTCAGCTTTTATCACACACAAGAAAGCAGCACAATGCTGTTTCATTACTGTAGCCAAACCAGATAATTTTACTTTGCAGCAAAATGACATTTCCACAGGAACTTTTGTGATTTGTAACACACTGATGAACTAGAGATGCTGGTTTACAAACTTAACAACACAATCCTGGTAAGGTAGCCCAGGAACTGATACCACAAATACTGGTATGTATCCTTGAGGTGCGCAGTTCCATTGAACTCGAGAGGTCATTTGCACACACACGTACACCCCCCACATTGTTCCCTCTCATCTACACTACTGTTTCATCCTGTTGCATGACTGACGGTCCAGCAAGATTAAAAAAAAGAAGTTTCTGAAATGTTTACTGGAATACTGCAAACCTTCCTTTCTTAAATGGAAAAAATGACAGTACCAAGCAAAACCAGTGTGATTCTAGAATTACTTTTGGTAGGTCTGTAAATTCCCATGTCCCTTTAACACATGCCAGAAACAAAAAGCATACCTTGTTGATAGCACAGGCAGTTTTCTCCCGTGTTGATCCACTACTTGTTCTTATGATCTTGGACAAATCCTCGCGAGCAGCAAGAAGGTGAGCTAATGTAATGGTCGACTTTGGAGACAACGCGTAGCGCTTGGGCTGATAGATCCGTGCTATTTCATCTGTTTTTACCTAAAGGATAACACCAAACAGCTTACTTGCCAGGCATCAAACACACCAACAGACTTACAATAAACCACATACTGGTCTCAGTAAGTTTCACTTTGAACACAAGGTGTAGCTTCTGAAAATACAGACTATCTTACAAAACATAGTGCCAGTTATCACCAATTCTCGTCCTGTTGGTGGAGCTATTCTACAGAAAGTGCTGCTGATTATGTATAATTGATGCTGAAACTTAGCACCACTACAAAAGAAACTCCTCTATCCACTGGCATCAAACAGATTCCTTAATGTCTTCCAACATGTCTACAGACTAAAACTTAAGGAGTCCATCCTGCTCTCTCAAGACCTTTACATAACCATATTCAACAGACCGCTTCTAAATGTGATGAAAACAGAGCAGCTTCAAAGTAAGGTAAATTTGTGGAAAAAACCTGAGAATATATCAATGCTGCAAAACACTTACGTAAGCCATGAAAAAGTGAGACTGAGAAGGAGAGAATATTAGATTTTTTCCAAGCATGCTTTGATGTTTCATTTGTTTAACAAAAAAAGAAAAATAAATATACTTTCTGGGAAAATCTGGAATGATCTTCAGAGTGAAATAAAACATCTGATATTGGCTAGACCAGACAATAGGTGCTGAACCTTTACAAGACTGTTTTGCTAGGTAATTACTCCATCTTTTGTGAACCCATTTCAGCCTGCAAACTTATGCCTCTTGGGGACTGAACAAGGTACAAAAAACCAAAAAAACCCCAAAAATGCCACACCATCAAAAGCAGAGAAATGTATCAATACCTATTTAATGGTGGGGAAAAAAAGGCAAGCCAACAAATCTTAAAAAGACAACAGTTTGTTTCTTTCTCTAAATTACATCAATGCCAGAACATTTTCAATTCTCAAAACCTTCTCAAAGAAGTTATGAACATCCTTCAAGAGAAATAAGGGAAAAAAAAAGACTGAAAATAATATGTAATTTTGAATTAGTGTGTAACTTGGTTATTTCTGTAACTGCATATATTTCACATCAACAGTCTTTAAAAGACAGGAAAATGAATCATCTGACTACTTTATCATCAAAAATGTCTTTAAACTATTGTTCTATTTCAAAAGGGCATTCATTGTTTTTCACATTGTTTGAATGGAACAATAGCAAGTGACAAAGTTTTAGTCTGCTTAAGTTAGTCATCAGTCCCATCAACTACATTTTAGAAGCATACTCTAAATCTGAAGATATATAATTGTATTGGTACAGCTGTAAGGAAGTTATACAAGTAGGGACATCTCCTGGCTTCTCTAAGCTAAATGCCCCCCTTTTCCTTTCTTGCAGCATAAAAGCATTCACAACCCCTTCAGAAGTTAAATAGTGAGCCATTCCAGCACAGCACAGCAGCACCTAGACTCATGTCTTCCAGTGATATTTAGTGAACTTCACGAAGTTGATTCTGCATGTGTCAATGACAGATTGTGACACCACAAAGACTGGTGACAATCCATACTTTCAGTAAGCTTTCCAAATTTTAAGATTTATCCATCTTAAGCTTTCTACAGAAACCTCTGGCAGGAAAGCTGATCTTGCGGCTCATGAACAAAAACATCTGCCTCCAGCTTCTCACACGTGCCTTCATCAAATTACAAACTTCATGTCTCTTATCTCCCTACTCTACTGGATACAAACAAGATACATTTCCAGCTCAGAAATACCATGACTGTTTTTTAATATACAAAGTTCTAGGAAATAGTACAAATGAAATTATCAGCATTAAAGCAATACCAGCAGAGCAGATACACAGGAGTGCTTTGTAATTTTTAGTGACCTGAAGGATTACAAGCAATTGTGTGATTTTCTCACACAAGCTACTACTCAAATAACCTGTTCAACTGAACAGCTGTTCATCCAGCAGCACTGAATCCAAGATAGGGGGCACTCCCTGTAACCTCACAGACTTCATGAGCAGTCAGTTTTTACACCCAATCTATGTTAAGGTCCAGTGTTTGTCTTACTTTTGCATCTGTATGAAAAGTGCTGAAATTCCCTCCTAGTTTACTTCATTGAAGGGTGTCAGATACAGAAAAGAAAACAGGGAGATGGGAACTTTAAATAAAGTGAGAAACCCCAACAAAGGACGCTAGAATTTCTAATTGTGAAGCTATAAATAGTCACAAAGGATGGACTGTGCCACCTGGTTAAATCCATCCCCTTCCTCAATACCTAGGATTTAGATATTACAAATATTTGGATATTTGGGATGAGAAACAGGCTGGAAAAAAGATAACAGTGATTGAAGTTTATTTGTGTATTTACATGGTATGCATATTCTGTAGGAAGAACTGGGGAACTGTAGCAGACTCCCACCTACAGGAAGCAAAAAATATATCAAGTTTACCTTTGCTCTATCAGACCAGCCAAAAGACTGTACAGTCACATCGAGCCTCTTCATTAACATCCGCCGTCGACACTCGTACTCACTGCAAAGAGCATCATTGATTTTTTCCAATCGTTCCTGCAGTGTTACAATAAAAAATTCAAACACTCAAATATATAAAGTTATAGAAGTCAATTCAAAGTTAATCCCACTTATCAACTAAGTTGTCTATCCCAAGGTGACTACTATAAACTACATAGCATCTATGTAATGCTACAGTAGTATGTACATACAAAATGTTTTGAAAGTGAACAACAGATGAATCAACCCAAGGTCTGTTTTATAATGTCAATTCTGGAAGTATCTGATTATCATTGTTAGTATTTAGCAACTGAATTTTAGTATTAATATTCAGCAATAGAACAGTGACTTTAAAAAGGCAAAGTTAAATGAAGCCATAAGCATGTATTTTGACCATCCTGTTAAATACTGAAGAGAAATGGAGAAACTTTTCTTTACCACTTGGTCAGAGTTCAGAGGTTTTGTTAGCAGTGATTTCCCCACATGGTTATTTTTAACTTTTGAGAGAATGTCCTTTATCTGAAAAAAAACACAAAAATCTCAGAACACAGATGATATTTAGATTTATTTCAGCACAATTTGTTAAAATCTCATTTTGTTACTTGGAAGATCAAACACAACATGTTTGTTTTAGCAGACTAATGAAAACAGATACACATCTTCCAGTTTATGATCCACTATAAAAAGATTTCCTGAATACTTTCATAAGATGACCAGCCTCTATACAAAAATATTTTATGGCACATCACTTCTCTTCCCATCAATAGAACAATATTTATATAGCAAATTTATCAAATGCATACAGAAAGTAAGACTAGTTAAATTACTCATTTTACATATACTCAAGTGTTGTAACTACAACAACTGGAAGTTCAGAGTTCTGTTGCCAAATGCTACACTGGGCTACAAAAAATATGGTGATGGGTGCTATGAAGAAAGGCAGGAGATACGATAGGTATGCAGTCATTCTTTCTCATTAATTTTATTCTAATTCTTCAAGTGGTACAGCTAACACTATGTTTAAAACTTTTGCATTCACTACAAATCAAACTCGCTTATACTTCTTCCACCAGTTCTTGCTCTCAATAATCAGAGGTGAAATATGCTCTCTCTGTCTTCCAACCACCACTGCATTCTCCTCTCTCATTACAAGAAACCTCTACCTCCTCCTCTTGAGTGAACCTCCTTTGGCAAAGCTCTTCTAAAACCATTACCACAAATGCTCACAACACTTGTGCATAACTTTCCAGCCAACTGGTTTTTCAGCTGGAGTTGACTGCATGCATATTATTGTTCCTGCAAGTTTTGTACCCAGTCTGATGGAGAGAACTACATCTTCATTCCCTTTAGTAAACAACCATGGGGAACCAAGCAAAACAAGTAAAACCAGAGTTAATTTTCTTTTATATGTCAAAGGAAGGATTAAGGTGGTGCATGATCTACAGTAAAGCCTGTAGCTGGGGACAGCCATTAGATACATTTGCAAGGATTGTAAGACTTCATGTGGGCACACAGGCATTCACACTACATTTCTCAGAGAGACATGGTTCAAAGCTCAGTTCTGAGCTTCACATATTACAGAAATATAATCTCTAGCGATTGCTATGGAAAAAAAATTCCAGAAGTCAGAAATCAAATTCTAGAGCACCCAGTTCATTGTTAAAAGAAATACTCAGAAAATCAACTCTCATATGTCAGGATTTTTGTAATTATCTCAGGTTTTTTTTTGCATCTATGAAGAAAAAAATCTCATCTCAAATTTTGTGTGAAAATCAAGGTGTATGTATTTTGTTCTTTCTTTTTACATAACTGCTGGGCAGCAGTCTGGCAGGTTAAAAACACAATATCCCAGAAAAAGTCTGAGGTAAATATATTGTGCAGTGAACAAATTAAGGGAAAACAGTGTTTTGACTCTATCAGAAAAGACAGCCTAGTAGTATCTGAAATGTGGCCATCTAATTACTGTAATATTCCCTGCTGTTATATTCCATTCATATCAAAAGAGGTTACAATAAGGGTGAAGTTCAGTTCCATGTACTGTACTGATCCCAACACTCCTCTTTCTCTGATAATTCTTGCTTCTCTACAACCTTCATCTTCTTTACAAAAAGCACTCCAGGGCTGTCTGTCTTCTGAATGTAGCCTTTTTTTTTTACTGAAGCATGTACACAGTGCCTGTCATATTCCACTCCAAAATGCAAATGTACCTAAGCACAAACTATGTTTGAATTTAAATAAATGTCTGAAGAATCAAAATCTAAAGTTAATAATCAGCAATAGAATAAGATCAGTATGACAGCAAGATATGAACAGATCAGTAATTAGTACAGAAGAAGGAATGAACAGCAGACGAATTAAAAATTCTATTGGGCAAGAGGTGTCTATTCATATACCATTGAGGTCAGAAATATTACCTCAAAGGTTGAAAGGAAGAGAGTCTATCAAAATGAGACCAGCTGCTGAAACAAAAACCAATACAACAAAATGAAAAATCTTCAACATAATTTACAGTTAAGAGTGTGAAAGAAGATCTGAAAACCAGTGATGCTGAATACTATCTAGAGGCTAGAAATATTTTAAGTTTGCAAGGACAACCAAGAGGTAAATGCAACACTGGGCTCCACATACAAAAGCCACACATTCTGCCGTCACAGGTCGATCAGCGCTGCATACTCCTGATTTTCATGAACTGAAAAGTGAAAGGAAGTTTAGAGAGAACAATTAAGGAAGATAATCAATGAAAATCAGAACTAGGAAGAAACAAGAGCAGCTAAATGAAACAATCCTTTATTGACTGAGAAACTGGCCCCAGATTTCTGCAACCTCTTCTTTCCAAGTTAAAGAGAATACCGATGTAATTGTTGTCCAGTACAGCTTTACTAATCAATAACAGTTAAGGAGGGATCTCTTCCCTGATGAACTGGTCTATGTTTATGACACACTGTGAAGTCATATTCAGAACACTGAATCTGCACTTGCTCCTCACTCCCATCAGCAGGGCTCATGGGGAAATTCTACTGCTACAATGGTGAAATAAGATGAGCTGCCTTACAGTTGCAGAATACATTGTCCAGCCATGACTGATGAGAGGGGTATGAGCACAAGAACCCTGGCACACAACAGTCTGCCAAAGGACAAGAATACAATGGATGTGAGAATCTATGCTATATCCCCTATACCCACACGTAACAGTTGCCCTGGATTGAGAAGGATATGCAATTTAAAAAAGACACCACAACCTAAAAACAAGCCTGCACATGTAAGTGGGAACAATACTGAAAGCAGTGCCCAAATAGAAGAGCACTGAAAACATACTCAAAGAAACATAAAACAAATTGTAACAGCCAAATCATCCTAAAGTTTTTACACAGTCAGGTGTAAAAAGCAAAGCAAATAATTAGAACTAGATGTAGACAAGAATATTTGACTATGTGACATACTGTGTAATCAACGACCTTGGTAACACTAAAAATTTATGGGATTGCTTTTGAAGTTCACACACTCTCTAAATATAAAATGAAAACAAATAAAAAACTGTTGGATCTGCTTGAGACAAAAATATCAACTTCAAAATCTGCTGTAGTTATTCTACTGTTACCAAATGAAATGTATCTTTATGTATTGAACATGACATTTCTCATTTGTTTTGTAATTTTGTACTACTGAAAAAAAATATAGCTCACATTTCATTACTATGTTCAATATATTTATTAAAAATCCTCATCTTCTGTTGAAACAGATCAGTAATTTTTACATTTAACACCTTTTGCACAGAAAAACATCACATATGAATGCACCTCCAGGGTTTTTTGAGATTTTGAAAAAACCTGACCTGGGGAGAGGTGTCACTTTATTAAGTCAGTATCAACACTTTGAGGAAAGAACATTGCCCTAATTAGTCATAAGGTTTACTGTATAGTTGCAGAGAGATCACCTAAAATCTTAAGCACAAAATATTTTTAAGCCTCTCTTTCATATACCTGCAGATAAATTCAGTGTTTATCTAACTTTAAGTACATTTTTGTTTGACCCTGATGTCTGGTGAACAGGAAACTCTTTTGTCTTGTTCCCTGCAGTTACATTAATACTTACTGTCCAGGCACCATGACATCTATAAAATTACTACAGATCAACAGTTAAATGTAACACATTAACTTAAATATTAATAAATTCTAGGATGTATACCCAAATATTTAAAAAAAATATTCTTGTAACATTTCACTTAAGGGTTATGTTAGCTCAATTTTGACTTAGTTTGTTCGGTAGCCCTTTATAGTTTCTTTTCATTCTACTGATATGTGAAAAGTAGCTGAGTACTTTCCTTAATGTGGGCAAAAAAAGTTCAGAAGTCTTTTGAATAATATCACATTAAGAGTTTTTTCAAATAAACAGTATTAGAATGTCACTTCGTAATCAGGTGTGAAATTCACACTACCTTGATTGGAAAACAGCCAGATGTAAGCACTAGTTACAAAGCACAACAGTGGCATAAACTTTTCTGAATCTTTCATCAATGTTCGTTTAGAATTTTTGGAGGTTTTGGCACTAAATTTCAGAATGACTCCTAGATTCCCACTTTGTAAATATACTTTACAAGGGAACAGCATCTTAAACAACTGAAAAATTACTATTAGTTTTTCAGTACTATACAATAAAATAAAATACACTTAGAGGTAGAAGGCTGTAATACTGTCAATTTATCTCTCACATTTTCACAGTGGCTATGTTGATAACCACTACCCTAGGTAATTACAGGAGATGCAAAAGATACTTGCTATGATTGTATATTCAAAGTTTGAGCTACTATAAAACTCATTTTGAATGAAGAAAGCAATCCTGATTTTATACTAGCCTCTCAAATAAACTGGAAAATTACTTAAAACAATAAATGTTCTAATGTTCCATACCAAAATACAGTGTGTGATCTCTCCCTTTGGTAGGTTGCTGCTGCACAGCCAAACTATTCTCAGAACTACTCCCACAGCAACTGACAATGCTGAAGATGCTGAACAAAGAGTAGACATGTTGAAATGCTGCAGATACACTAAATAAAAATACTAGATCAGTATGTAAGCCTGTATTATGAATGACATAATACTAAACATCAACAGTGCAGTTTTATGCAGAACCTAATTAAATCAAAAGCCAAAAAATAATTGGAAAAATAAATGGATAATTTCAAGTGAATTTCTGTGAGCATATTTAAAAAAGTAACAAAATGGTGCTCTTAAAAAAAATGTTTACAAAGCCAATGAACTTTAATTGGTAGCACCACCTTTCTAATGCAGCTATACCTATAAATGTAGGCTTCTAACTCTGTCATCTATCAAAATAGCTCCAAACTTGTCCTATATTAAAGTAATGGATGAAGGACAAGTAAACACATAGCAGAAATGCTACAAAATCTCCTGCATGGCAGGAAAAAAACCCTTTGTTTATAAGGGATGAAACACACAGAGAACAAATTACACTATTAATTTGGAGTCACAGAAGATGAACGAACTAGTTTTGCCACCTTTCTACATTTTGAAGTGAGTACAAGTGGTATAACCACTGTGGAATTGACAGACCTGAGAACTATTGGAAAATAGTCCAGGCAGCATTATTAAAAAAAACCCAACCAAAACCAAAGATAAAATGCTCTTAAGATTCTGCTCATTTTAGTACTTCTGAAAGTGTAACAATTTACACAAACTGGGACACCAACACTATGCACAATTCAAGCCTGTGATCCTACCTGATAGGAAATCTTGGACTTTGCAAAAGGCAGCAGATAGCAGCTGTCTAATAATTCAAAGGAAATATTCTAGTATCACTATGCGTGTATGAAGGAACTGGTGTTCTAGGTCTGGTCTTGCTGTCCCACAACTGCAGAACTGGAATTCTATCCCTATAATGGGATGAAACTAAATCTGTACCTCAGAAGTGAAGCAAAGAACTGAGCAAGGAAGGCCACCCACCATGGTTGCAGCCTATAAACACATCTACCACTCACAGAGGGAGAGCAGCACAATCAGGCCAGTTTCAATCCATTAGTTATTAGCTGCAACTCTGACATCTTCATTCTCAGAACATTGCTAGAATTGTATTTTCATCCCTTCAAAAATATTCACTGGATGTAAAGATTTCCTTAGAACTAAATATATCAGGCACAGTTAATAGTGTAGGAATAGTAATTTCTGTTTGCACCTGGCTGATGCCTTTTATAAATGAACCTATTAAAGGTTTTGTCCTGTCACGCTGAAGACAGATGTAAGAAAACCATGCAAGTAACAGGCCCTCTCCCCAAAATCTCTGAATGTTCAACTGCCCACTAGCTGATGAGGAAGAAGGAAAAAAAAAAAGCACAATCATGTAAAATTATTAAACTCAAAGACCCAGAAGCAGAGGGAGTTTTTATCCTACCCTTAAGGGGGGATTGGTCACTCTCGCCCCAAATACCAGAGAGAGATGAAGAGCAAAACTTTTAGCTGTCTGACAAAGAAGTTAACTTCCACCTCAAGAGCCTATTCACATTCTGCAGCAAGGAAGACTAAGGATCACATCAGTGAAATGAGTTAGAACCTGGAGAGACACCATGGAGAGAACTGTCTTGCTGAATAAGGTTTAAGAGGGCTTATTGACTGAATACTGGCAATTCAGGCATTTGCATCCTCTTTGCAATTAAGGCAACAGCACCAACAAAACCATACTTACAATTAAGAAATTAATAAACCAAAAAGAACTAATTTAAGTTTTGGATATTAAATTTAAATACATCCCAGAAATTACTACAGGTATATAAATGCACAGTCAGTTATTATCCAAAGTCTTCTGCTTGCTGCGGCACATTTTAATGGGTAAGAGGACAACTTAAAATTGAAACTTGCATGGCAAAGTATGTCTTATCAGGTACATTGCAACCTCAGGGAAACGCTGAAATACTTCAACCCATAATTAAAACAGTTTAACTTAAAACACTAAGCTGGCTCTCGGAATTAAAATTCTTTTGCACTTGTTAGATAGGGCTTTTATGGGTGAGACTGCTAGGCCCTTAAATCTAGTATCAGTGCTTACAGAGATAGTGCTTACAGTTTAGCAAGAGAGAGAAGACGTAAAAGCCCATACCTTTTGTTCCACACTGGTTAACAAGGGAGGAATACCAGAAGATGGGGAGTTTGGCAGACCCAGTGCATCGCAAATAGCTTGCACTTCCTGAATAATTTCATTGTGCTTTTCCAAATGAGAGCCTTTACTTTTCTTGCTGTGCAGTATCTTTAAAGCCTGAAGTTCCGTACTTAGAAATACTAGAGAGAAAAGCATCATAATGGCAGATTTAGAGACACTTAAGTATTTCTGCATCCACATTCTAAGTACAGCTACAATATATACATTTGTAAGATAACCATGATAAAAGGGAGACTTTCTCAGCTCTCTCCTGAACAGGTCAGTATCAGTTTCCTATTCTTTACCTCAATTTCCTCTCACCTGACTTCCCACTTTCAGTCTACACACTGCATTTAACTGTTCAACTCCCTTCTGCCACCAGACCCCAAGTTCCTTGGCTACTTTTCAGTTATCACACTGGCTCCTGCTGCCACTCCTTTGTCCAAGTCCAACTTAAACTTAGACGTTGTTTCTCTCAATTCTGCTTTCAGCACCTTCAAATTGTGCAGCCTTTCTGTTCAAGCTGCGCTGAGACCCCTCACAAACACAGGAAGAAAGGTCTCAGTTTAAGTGAGCTGGAACGATTTGATCAAGAGAGGGATCAGGAGGCCTCAGTAGGTTGCACCATACTTTTAAAAGAAACTTTAGTTTCTGCTAAAACAGCTTTCTAATGCTGCTCTGTTTTTCACTTCGCACAAGTGAGTTGATGCATGCTGAGCTAGGATGTAATGACTGTACACATCAACTTAAAAACACATAAAGAACGCTTCAATGTAAATTGTACAGTAATGATAAAGCATGCACCTAAAATACTGTATTATAAATGGGAAGAATTATTATTACTTACGTAGAAGTTTAAGACAATCTTCTTTCTCTCTTAATCTGTCTTTGATGTCTCCAGATATCAGTGACGAATACGGACAAGCCATTTCTCTCAGAAAGCCACTAATTTCAAGCTGGAAGCTCTCTATATCTTTCACGCCTATGGAAATAAATGCACAATTAATGGCTTTTTACAGAAACATCAAACTGCAATCTAATTTTTTTAACTTATACACTCAAATTGCAGATTTCAACAGCCCAAAGATAAACCACCTACCAGCCCAATAACATTTTTCTTTAAAAAGTCCTACATACAAGCAGACATGGCTTCTAATAGTATATTGTACTCGTGCTCTGAACGAGGTAATGCTACAGAAGTCTGTGAAGACATGAATGCAAACGAACATCAGCAGGAAGTGAACAGTTTATGTCACTAAATAGCGTGATTTTCTGATGAAGAAGTCACAGGAGTCATGAAGCCATTTTTTTCAGTGATTGTTTTTAGTTCCTCTACTTTTTTGGTGAAAACATAAGTAATTTAAAATCCTATCCAAATTCCAGCACTCGACAGAAATAATCAGGCAGTGCTACTGAGCTCATGTACCCACATATGGTGCTGACTGGAACACTGCGTTGGACCAACAGCCCGAAAATACCCAGCACTGCAATTTATCAAAATATGATTGCAGGGGCAAATGTACTTTTTACATTTATGTACACCTAAAACCACCCCAAATCACCTTCTTTCTTCCTTTTGAAACAGTCTTCACAACACAAGACCTTAATCTAGGAGCTGCATATACACAAATATCAGCCTGAGTTTGGCTACCTTTCAGCTTTCTTGTAAACTTCAACACTGTAATTTCACTATTAGCTGAACAATATGGGTCTAAATCCACTGAACAAATACTAAATTAACATTCATATACCATCTGTTGCAGTGATGCTTTCTTCCATATTACAAAGTGACTTTATCTGGGAACCTAACCAAACACAAAGCTCAAAAAATTCTGGTGAAGACAATCCATTTTCTGCTGCTTTACTCAGGGCTTCCTCCTCCAACAGGGCACCCGTGTACCTGTACAGCCAGACAAGCATTAGCAGTAAGTAAGTGCAACATAAAATAAACATATTTTCCAGTTATTTTACTCTAAGCTGGTTAGTAACTACAGTTAAAGGAATTAGTCTTTCTACATTACTTTTGTTAACCAAAAAAGTATTGGTCCTTTATAAACAAAATCGTTTGTCAGAAAATATGAGGCAGGCGTTTTCACATGTCTATCTGAAAACAGACTTTGCTCTCTCAAAACATGCCTGCCAGAGAAGAACTCAAGTATTAATTCAGGTCGAATTGCCTCCTAACATTAAAAATTCACTGCCCTGGAGTACTGGGAATAATATAACTGAAATTTAAATTTTGCACAGTTTTTGTCCCGTACCATGCGAAGCACATCGCGGGAGGCGGGCAGGCACCAAAGAACGAGGTGCTGCCCCGCCAGCCCCCAGTGCTGACCACCGCAGCTGCACCCCTGCACCCCACGGAGCGCCCGGGCTCCTCTGCCCTCCCTGCACCACACCCGGGGCGAGCCCACCGCCCACGCCGTGACCCCGCTCCCGGCCGAGGCCCGGCCCCGCCGAGCCCCCCAGCACCCGCCGGAACGCGGGGCCCGTCCCTCCGCCGATCCCGCGCTCCCCTTCGCTCCCGCCTCCGGCCCGGCCTCTCGCCCTTGGCTGCGGTGGCCCGCTCCACGCCCAGCCGGGCTGCCCTCGGCCCCTCGCCGGGGCAGCCGCTGCTGCTCCCCGGTTACCCCAAGGCCTCCAGCGCGTCCAAGATGTCGCTCTCCATCCCCGGGCCCGGCGGCAGCTCCCTCATGCCGCCGCCGCGCCGCGCGGTGCCCGCCTCAAACCGGCCCTCCGCAACCCGCGCCCGCCGCCGCGTTCCGCTGCCGGCGCGCGGGAGCCCCGGCCGGGGGGAGGCCCCGGGCTGCCCCCGCCCCTCTCTCGGCGGCCGCCCCCGCTCCGAGGGGCCGCGGAGCCCCTCCGGGCCACCCCCCCGCCCATGGCTGGGGATGACCCTTCCATACAACCCTGCTCTGCCTTTCCGCCCGTGCTGGGGAGCGCCCGGGTTCCTTCAGCTTTCCCCGGCGGGGCTCGTCTCCTGGCCCTGCAGCTGTGGTCCGGATTTCGCCCCAAACCCCTGCCCGCTGCAGTCGCCTACCCTGCTTCATCGGGTACCAGCCACCTGGAGATACACAGGGCCAGGAGAGACCACAGCCACCCTTCTGGGCTCCGGACGTGGCTCATGCCCAGGGCAGCCAGCTCTGCTACTCTTACCCCAAGCTGCCTCTGGGATGTGGTTCGAAGAAGCAGGTTTGGAGGCCTGGACTTATGCGATATTTCTGGGACCTCAAATTGTGAAATGCTGCCTGAGATGGTGCAACCCATATCTCCTGGGCACCTGTAGTCCTGATTTTCCACTGTGGGGTGCCTCAGCCCTGCTGTGCTTGATTTTGGCTGAGGTGGAGTTAACTCTCTTCACAGTGGCTGGTATGGGGATGTGTTTTGGGTTAGTGCTGAAAACAGTGTTGATAATACAGAGATGGTTTTGTTATTGCTGAGCAGCAGTTGCACAGAGCCAAGGCTTTTTCAGCTTCTCGTATTCTCATAGTAGAGAGTACCCCCACCCGTGAAGGGACTGGGGGGACATGGGAAGCTGGGAGGGGGCACAGCCAGGACAGCTGACCCCAACTACCAAAGGGATATTCCAGGCCATGTGGCATCATGATCAGTATATAAAGCTGGGGGGAAAAGGAGTAAGGGGTGATGTTTGGAGTGATGGCATTTGTCTTCCCAAGTAACCGTTGTCCTGGGGATGGCTGAAGATCTCCCAACCTGCCCATGGGAAGCAGTGAATTAATTCCTTGTTTTGCTTTGCTTGCACGCACGACTTCTGCTTTATGTATTAAACTGTCTTCTACCTCAACCCGCAAGTTTTCTGGCTTTTGCTCTTTACTTCTTAACCTGCGCGTGTTCTTATTTTTTGGGTTCTCTCCCCAGCCCCAGTGGTGGGAGAGCGAGTGAATGGTTGCATGATGCTTAGTTGCCAGGTGGTGTTAAACCACAACAGCCCTTTTGACCTTTTTTTACCAGTGTTTTCTTATATAGACCTTCAGAAAATCCAGTGGCTGGATCTGTGATGAAGACCAGAAAGGCATACAATCAGATGGAAGTAATTACAACATAGATGTTCTTAACGCGTGAAATCTCCACAATTTTTGAAGCAACTATTTTGAATTATTTCTATTTAACAGAAGACGTGACTTTATTGAGTGCTAAGCTTTAAAAAGTGGGAATCAGGACAGCCATGACATCCTCCTACACCCACAGACAGAAATCTAGAAATTAAAAACATTGTTTATGGCCGTGAGGCGAAAGAAGAGCGTCCTGAAGGCTGACATACTTATGTTGACCACATGCGTACATCAGTGTCAGTACCTCAGCAGTCTCTTTCACAGCTCACAACTGTCTTGTACCATATGACTGAACTTTAAAGGGACTTTTGTTTCAAATGGGCTAACGTAATTTCCCTAAATGAAGGAGCACGCATCTGAGAGCAGAGATTCCGAACATAAACTCTTGCTCCTTTTTAAACATTAACATCCAACTAATAGAATGAGAAAACAAGGTAAGCCGAACTGGACAGAAATAGCCAGTTCTCTTTTCCTTTCAGCGGTATCTCTGCTACCCAGAGTGATTCATCACTGTACAGTTGTTCTGCAAAACTGAGAAGTTTTCATATCAGTCAACAATGCAGGCTAAGAAAAAGAACTGGGGATATTTAGAAGTAAAACTAGCATAACATAATCCATCAAAACTAAAAAGAAATCTGGTAATTTAAGAGATACTGTGTGGTACAAGTAGGTGGCAGCATTATTCCCTGGGTCTCTCTGTAAATTTTCCTACATGCCATAAAAATACTTTGCTAATTTATGTTACAGGACAATACCTAAATTAGTAATTTCTTCCACTGTCTTTCAATAGCATTGCTTATCTATCTCTATACCTACACATATCTATATATATGAGAGAGCCAAGCATATGTATCAGTCACTGTTTTAATTCCACAGGGTGTTCTTGAAAAACTGTAATTTTTCTTTATACTAGAGATGTTCTATGTATGAGGGAGAACAAGTTGGAATTTCCCAAATTGTCTCTTGACACCCACAATTGAAAGACGATTTTGGTTGTGATTGTATACTTAAATTCCTCTCATAGTGTTACCATTCATGCAGTCCACAGCTTTCTCCGTGTCCATTACTGAGTTTCCCATCTGTGGGGGAAGGAAAAAGAATCATGAGAAACCTGTCTAAAATACATTTTGTAACCGTCTATGCCCATGGGTGTGGACCTTCCCTTTTCCCCATGCTCTTTGCAATATACAAACACAAACATAAAACCACAAACACACAAGTGAGAATACCAAAGGAAGAGGTCTCAGCACACAGCCATTACTTTCCAACAGAAGGCCTATGTGATTTTAGCTAGGTTACCAGTGCCCTACAGCTATTCAGTTTTTGTCACGATTTCTTTTTCACTAGTCTGCCAGTTAGCCATCTCCCTCAGCAGTCAGGTAACTCTTGGTGCTAGCACAAAGAAGAAATAGAGGTGCACAGCCAGGATTAGAAAATGAAGATCTGGCTCAGCACTGACTTGAATCAGTTTGAACTGAAACAAAATGGCAGCTGTGTCTGTCTGCACGGCAAGGTGAAGATGGGGATTTTGGGGAAAGGTCTTCTGCCAATTTATAATTATGTATGATTTGGTATGAAATCTCTACAATTACAAGTTGCCTGTAATCTCGCTAAAAACCAAAATACATGACTCAGTTTTCTATTGAGGTAGGTAAACCTCCACCATTTACTTGCATGAATATGACAAGTCACAAATTGTTATGCTGCCAAAACTGCTTGAGAAATGTTCCTGCTGCCAGGCTTGCAATGGGCATTATCAGACAGCCTCATGGCAAGAATGGGGTGGAAGGGTCCTGCTTACTACTGCAGCAGGGCCATCACATCCTGGTCTGCACTGCCAGCAGAGATGGCTTTGGGTTCTATGTGGTACGCATTTCCTTCTTCCCAGAAGGAAAAATAATGCTGCCCACAGACGCATCAGCTGCACATTTAAAAACTTCATTGCTTAGTCCTTCTCCTATGCACCATAGGAATAAAAAATGAGATTTCTTGAATTCAAATAAAACGGAGGTAGATACTATTTTAATGCAGGAGAGGTACAAATAATTTGTAGTACTAAGAAACATTTAGCAGACAATTAATTGACCACTAGAGGGGATCATAGGAGTGGAGAAGGAGTTGAATGTACTACATGATAAATGCTTTCCTCTAATCCAGGCTCGCCTACGTGCGATGTTGTACTGTATGTGCACAGTTTAAAAATGATTGAGAAAAGACAGCACTCTCTGCGTACTTAGGTTGATATAAGAAGCTTATATTAAGTTTAAAATACATCAATAACAGGTTTACTTGTTACAATGAGATAGCTTCTTTACACAGATATTTTTTCACCAGTTTAACTTAGTAGAGAATAAATCTGTTCAGCTTCCATCTGTAAAAAGGTGCTAATCATTCTTTTAACCTAGTAAAAAAAATAGGTTCTGTTCTTCAGACTTGCTGTTATTTAAACAAGTGTAGCTTTCTTGTTTAAAAGCTAATGTTAAATTGCTTTTAATCCTTCTTGTTCTTATCTTTAAGGATGATTTAGGAGTAGCCACCCCAGGCAGTGTAAACCTCATTACATCATTGTGGAATCAGACTGCAAGCTGACATTGATCTATGTATTTTAATTACATCAGTCTTACAAAAAAAGTATTTGCAATATGAATGATGTGGTATCAGTGTCACCAAACCTGAACAGATTTCCACTAGCTACAAGGATCCTGCCCATCCATTTACTGGCTATCCTGCTGAAATGGAACTTGACATCCCATCATAAATATTTGATTTAGAAATCACCCGTCTAACATCTTCCAGACCAAATCAAGCCACGTGAAGTAGTGACATCAAAGTTTTCAGTCCAGAATGAATTCTTTCAAGAAACTATGCACAGTAATAAATTCTGCAGAATGCAAAGTTCAGTTCCTTGAAAATGGACTGCTCTCAAACGACTTTGTTGTGGCACATCTCTCTGCACAGGGGTGGGAGAGGTCAGAACCAGGCAGCCATCAACACCTTGCACGATGACTGCAACATACTCACTAGTACCCTTTTTCCAGTACTTTTCTAAGAAGATGGTGGCTTTTCAATGTCCTTGAGTTGGAATAAAATGAATAAGGCAGTCTAGCTTTGTAAGGTTATAGACTTAATTGCACACAGTTGAAGTTACTGAGTTCTGTCATTTACTTTTGAAGTAGTAGGTCTGGGGCCTAAAGAGTTCAGTGAGACGTGCTTGCACCTTTCAGCATCACTAAATAAATACAAATAATCTGCTTCTCTTTTTTTCTAGAGGTGCATTACAAGAGAAGCATTATGACTATTGAAAGAACCTAGATTTCTTTTTGCTTAAGTGGAGTCTAACGCGGAATATATTAATACACAAAATACAGAAAGAAAGGCATTGAACATAAGCAGCTTTATAAAAGGGAAAGCTGAGTGACTCGTGGAATTGCCTGCACCTTTCACCTCTGTCAGGGGACTCAGTTTAATTGTCTTCTTGCTACCAACATAGTAATTACACTGTGAGGACTAATTCCTTCTGAAATTTCTGTTGTTGTTTTGTTTTGTTTTTAAAGAGAAAGTGAGAAGATGATTTAGCCCATAGGTGCCCAGTGAACATTTGTTTGCAGAAGAGGCTGCAGAGTGCTGGTCATTATTCTGTAGACATTATTCCATTATGAATGAGATTGAAGCCACAAACTAGTGCAACATATTAAGTGAGCAAAAAAAGACAGACCTGCAGTAAGTCTGGCCCCTGCTACAGCAAATGTTCAGCCTGGCAGGACAAAGCAATGAATATTCCAAGTTCATATTTCTCATTCTTTTAAAAATAAACTGTGCCCATTTTGCTCTTCAGACCATATGGCATGAATCATTTCAGTGAAGCATTCATCACATCATGATTTACACTGACATTATTTCTTAGAAGTTAAGTGGTGGGGCTTCACTGGGAGCAGCTTCGTGTATTACAGCCATTCTGTTCTCTTTCACTTGTTTCACTGAAAGGTAACTTCATTAATCTCAGCTCAAAACTGGAGTTATGGGAGTGAAACCCAAGCACGAAGTGTTCCTGCTTTTAGGTTTTCTGGTTGAAAATTAATTTACTCATAAACACAAGCTTTTTATTTTAAGCTTTTATTCTCGTGTATGATGTAGTCACAGGTGGCTGATTGCTACTTACTTTGTTTTCATTTTAAGAAAGTACAACAGAAAAAAGTCTTATGATAGTTATAGCAAATACAAACTTAATTAGAAAATGCTGAATATTTAAATGGCAAAGCAGGTATGTGATCAGGAGTGTGAGTTACCTGAGAGAGATTCCCTGAGGTCAGAAACCTGCTACCGAGTCCTGTGTGAGTAACACTGGAAGACTGCAGAGTTGTCCAGGAAAGCCTATGAACAGGGGCACCACAGATGCTGTGCTGCCTCCATAGGGAAACTGGGTATGTAGATTTGCAGCAGCTCCCTCTCTCAGCTCTTAACTCTCTTTTATCACTACCTGTTTCTTTTTTTCCATGGATTTCCCAAAATTAAGTGAATTTTCTGTGGGTTTTCCCCCTACTAACCCCCTTCTGAGAGATCAGAGAAAGGAAGAACTTCTGCATATAGTAAGACAAAATTATTTCTCTGCTAGTCGTGTACACAGTATGACCTTGGGAAATCACTTAAAACTTTGTACTTCAGGTGTAAAAGAACAGTGTTATCTGGGTAGTAAAGGTGGTAGACCAGAACTTAATACATATAAGAAATAATAATAATAATAATAATAATAATAATAATAATAATCCTTCTGACCTTGACTGATAAAATCTATCTATCTATTCTAATCTAGAATATCTATCCTAGTTAAAATAAAAGACAGGAAACATGGACTAATTTTAAATGATGGGAATAGTTTACTTCTAAAAAAATCCCCAAATCAAAACATAAACTGGCAAATGTTGGGTCTTAAATGTAAAGCTGAGACTTTCAGAGTATGAGACATCCATTCCACTGGGGCTTGACTCACAAGTCATACTTCACAATTTGTAGCAAAACTGGATTCTTAACATATTGGAATAAAGATTTTTAACAAGCTTCCATCTGTTAAACCAGCGAATTGGCTTGGTCTGATCATGCTTGCTGTTTTAATAAATAGCCAGCATCATTTTTCAAACCACAGCTTTCAAATTAGTTTGGAGCATTCCAACTCACACTCGTTGTGGCCAGTCCTGAAAGATTGACGTTGCTTGTACGTTTGGAGGAGCCTACACCTCAGACAGAGCCCAACCTCCCGTCCTGGTGGCTTGGAAGAAAGGCATACCAGTGCCATTTAGGAAGGGTGGGCTGAGAAGTGACCTCAGGATAGCCACTTCCTTGACTAATGGTATTGCAAATGAGACATAATTGGTCTCAAACAGGAAGGGAGTTAACCACTAAAGTCCGAAAGCAACTCCCTGTCTGGAAGGTGTGTTTGCCACGGCAAAAAAAAGCTACTCTGTTAGCATGGGAAAATGAACTGAGGGCATATTTGTCTTTTTGCTGGGTTTTTCTTTTTCAACAGCACAAATGAAAATGTCAACAAAGAAGTGTGCATGGAATTAAATCATTGCTTTTCCCTCTCTATAACAAGACATTTAGGGTGTATCTATATTTTTCAATCATTTTACATATTTGTATTAAAAGTTAAAGCAAAGCATCAGTAAATTTAAAATGAATGTTTGTGGTCCAAGTAAAGCAGTCAAAAAGCCATCAAAAAGAAGTCCTAATGGGAGAAGTGATTTAAAGGAAAGGGGGGGGGGGGATTAAAAATATGACTATTAACAGCTAAAAAGATACACTAGCATGAAAGGCTGAACATGTTTGTGTTATGCACCATGCTTCTCAAGATACTCCTATGAGTGATAGGAGTATCCAAAACAGGAAGTGATGAGGATTTGGGTGCTGACCACCAATCTATACCATTAGAGTTTTTCTTATGAGACAACAGGAATAAATGAATTGTGCAGTTTGTTGTTTCTTCTCTATTTCTACATGCATGCTCATCAGTTTCTCACCTATGCTTTTGTGGGGTGTTTGATCCAAACTTTTTCTCCTTTCCATCTCAATCTTGTCCTTGTCCGAGTTCTCCTCATGAACTTCAAGAGACTGCAAAGCACGGGAAGTGACAAAGGTTCAGTGAAATGGTTGCTTAAATAATCTAATCTATGTGAAGCAGCTGAGGTGACATAGCTGAAATAATAAAAAAATGAGTAAATTAAAGGGGCGTGAAGCATTTGAGCTCAAAGTATTGAAATCTGGCAGCATTAGAAGCAAGTAAAAAAAGTATGATGTGGCCTTTAACGTATGGAGTCTTCCTCTCATGGAAAATTCAATACAAACTCACATGCATGCACACATCCATACATATATGTATGTATATATAAAAGCAGGTCCTTAAATTATATTTCAGGCTGGGGAGAGGTTTTCGTTCTTAGTCTCTCTTTTTCAAATGATTCACCTAGGAACTGCTTTTGTGAAAAGTTCTTAGCATAATTCTATTGGATTCTCCTAGAAAAAGAAATAAGGTATTTTTAGGAAGCTTATTTTGCTTTCCCTTGAACTGTAGGGCTTTTTTTTTTTTTAATAGTAACTCAGTCTTTTGGTTTTCTTTCACCCCTTTCACCCCCTCTGTTGCTATTCCTTGAGAGCTGTGGGTGGCCGATGAAGCGGTGAACATCGCATGATGTCACTTAGCAACCTGATGTTCATAAATAGCAACAATCATTTTTCTAATGGCTATTTTTCCCTGTCAAAAAAATGTTTAGATCCATTCCATTCTGACAGTGCTGAATTCTTCGTCTGACTTCCAGTACATTTATTGCTTATGCTTTCCTTTTTGGGGGTCCAATTTCACATGATTGTATCATGGCTGATACTATTAGGATGCTTCTAAGTTTTTTCTGACCTTACTGGTAACATGTAAGGACAGTAATTGTTAGCACCATTGAAGATCTTTAATAATAGTCTCCTCTCCCTTTTCCTCAATGCCTGCATTGCATGTCTCAGATGCTCTCAACATACTGTTGGTGAGATGAAATCAGAAGGGTCATCCACAAACAATATTTTTATTTTTTAATACCTTTGGGGAATGCTCAGGGAGCTCAGAGATTTATCAGTTCTTTCAGAAAGAAGCTGGTAGGATTTGTGTGTATCCTCTTAATATTAGTATAATCATTTAAAATATTGATTTTACTGTGAAGGACTGTCTCTGTTAAATGACAAATTTTTGCAAACAGCTTACCTTCACATGAGTATTAAGACGGAAACCAAAAGATAGGATTATAAACTATGGAAAGTAGAATTGTGCAAGCCTTTGAAAAGATCTTGCAAAAAATCGCTTAGGAAATACAGCGAAATTATGCAACCACCTAAGCCCAGCTTGTCCTCAAGAAGTTCTCTCTCTGAGAGCACAGAAGAAAAACCAGCCCCAAATCCTGTCCGTGCAGCATCAGTTCCCCTCTCCCTAACCATATGGCTGCTCCTCAGAGAGCTGGGGGCTCTGTAACTGAGAAGAGGGAGTAATGTGGGTGAAAGCAAGACACTGTCGTCATGTGTGCGGGACCACTTCCACAAATCCTCCAGCTACTCTGTAAATACTCCTCTCCCTCTCACTATTTGCATTGGTAATTCATACACCAAGTAAGCAATGGCTGAACGACACAGACAGGGAAAAGTATCTGGTTTTCTTGCTCCCTTTATTTTTTTTTTAATTTGATTAAATATATATATATATACTACAGAAGAAAGAAATAAGGAAGACTGTAGTTCCTTTCTATTTCCAAGATCTCTTTGTCATTCATACCTTCTTTATGTGGATCTGCATTTCAGTTCTACAAAACTGGGGGAAAAAATCCCCTCTGATAGAAACACTTATACCCCAGAGCTCTATAGTGCTCTCACATAGCTGCAGTCTCTCGCATCAGCAAACTATTGCTATCTGAGCCACTTTAGGTACAGTGGCTCATGTCTGGAGGTTGACAGCAATGAAATCTCTACAAGCAGTCTTGAAATTTCAACTTCATTGTGTCTGGTGGAAGCCAGAAGAATAAAACTGCAAAATAAACTGCTTGCTCTTGTTGAGGGAAGTGAGGACAGAGGTGCCTAATCAACAGCTCTCCGTCTACTGAAACTTTTAAACTCAGCTTAACAGGAGAGGAAGATAAAGTGATACATGTAAAATATTACTTTCTACATTTTCTTCCTGCGAGCAAGCAAATTAAGACTATTGTAATGAAAGATGAATTAATCCAAACTGGGATTTGATGTAAATTATGCAGACTGAGAAAATGAATGAGATATTATGGCCTCTGCAAATGCTTTTTTTATTCTCTGCCAATACAAGGTTTATTTTTTTTTAATTCAAATTTTTATTACTATGTACTGATGGGATTATTCACAGAAACCATCGCATTCAGGGTGTGCTGGCTGGAGACAGAGGAAGAGAAAGTCCTTAGCCTGATTATTTCCCGACATACTTTTATTTGCCTCACAATCTTTTTTGCATTTGATAGTGTGAATTAGAGTTGGAAGACATACCTAAATCAAAGAGAGGTTGTGGGGTGTAGCAAAACTAAAATCTCAAAAGAGTTATGAGCTGCAATGAAGATGATTTTAGGAAGGAAGACTATTTCATGCTCTTTGTATGTCAGTAGATGGTGCTCTGTATACTGTCTGCACACACAATGTATATGCATAGAATGGTTTTATAAACAGTGATTAGTATGTAGCCTTCCCTTAGTGCCATGGAAAGAACTTCTGGGGAAAAAACCTATATAGTAAATTCAAGCTATTCACAATTCTAGTTACATTTACTATAAAATATATGTTTTGTCCCTTATTTTCTAATTCATCTTTGCGTTCAAGTGTGTTCATAGAGGGGTTTCACTTCAGTAGATCTGGCTTCTGCAGCAAAATATCAGGTAGCAAGTAAAAACAAACTAGTAAATAAGCTTCACAACTTAACTGAATTTCATTGTAAGCTCCATACACAGAACTGTATGTTGCATTTAGATCCATTTAGGTACTTATCTGAGAATGATATTCCTTAATAGTCTTTTTAAAGCCACATTTTAACAGTAAACTTACTTTTAATACATTTTATGTTAGCTCTTGATGCTGACCTTACCAAATTATCATTCTCCCCCCGCACATTAGGGACACCTCTAACACAATTGGTATTATTTAGGACTTCTTTTGTAGGAGCTTTTGCTCATCCTTATTTTATTTTTTTTTACTCTGTAGGCACCCATTCAGACACCAACCTACCTAGAAGACTTCCAGTCATAAATAGGAATAAAAAGTAAGTCGTGCTGAGACATGACCAAACTTTGAGGTATGCTGTTTCCTATTTCTTTTACTAAATGAAGAGTTCAGCATCTTGCAAGACAGGAAGCTCTCTGTTTGTTACAAATCACAGTATGGACAAAGTATGTAAGTTGTCAATGGCCCACTATTTTGGCAATGGAAAAGCTCCTTTAAGACAATTTGAGTACACCTTGTAGGCACCCAGGGATCTTTTTGCCACTCCTTTCTCACACAGAGCTGGCACTCCTTGCTCTCTAAACACAAAGATAAAAATAAAGATAATGAAGAAGTATTTTTAAATAAGAAGTTGGAAGAAGTTGGTTTTTAAATGGAAGAAGTTGGTTTAGTTGGTGATTCCACTGAGATACTGCTGTGTTTCCAGAAGAAAAATATGATGAACACAAATGAGGAGTCAGGATAACATCCTGGAGCAGTTTCTAGGCCAGTTTTCAGCTCTATCAGTTTTCTTGAAGACAAGTTAATGGAGGGGCTCAAGTCATCCCCTCGGTTTTGCATGCAACCAGCTGCAATGCTGTGATGTAAATGCACAGCCTATCTTTTATAAACGATGCAAAGTCTCAGATGTGGAAGGGTAAAGCTCATAAAACTGATTGATCTGAGCAAGAGATAGCTTAGTTATCCACTGGGAAATACCAAGGGACAGGCAAGGGTCCAGGTGTTGCTGTTGTTCTAAGTAACAGTCAAACTGTGTTTTTTAATCACTAAGAAAAGAGAGGTGGAGGTTGTACAATTCAACTCACTATTCTGCCTTTTCTATGTTGCGGGAGATCCAAATTCGAACCTCTACGGTGCAGCCTTTGGTTACGCCCCTCGGGTCACACCCCTCCAGCACCACCAGACCCATCTGCCAATCCCCATCACCCCATCATGTGTGATGCCAACCCCACCTCTGCCTGCCTGCTGTCCCCGCTTCATGTCCCCAGCCACGGTTCCCCCCATCATGTCCCTGTCCCCATCCCACCAGGCTGCAGGCTGAGGCTGTCTCAGGCAAGCCTTCTTCTTGAAGACTGTCAGTTATGAATAAATTGTTTTCACTGAGAAATTTCTAGAATGAAGTCCTCCCCTACCCAGCTGCATGCCTTGGAAATGTGCCTTTATGACACAGCAAATGTGTGTTCTATAGAAAGCAAACTGCATTAAAGAAATTTGTCAGAGAGCCCGGTGGGTGGAACAATCACCATCCATTAGGAGCACTGACACTAGCTCTGATGGGGTCCAAGCCTGGCACTCTTAGCCCAAGGGGTTACTCAGACAGGCTGAACTACTGGGACTAATTCACATGCCCTCCTTACTGGAAAATTTTAGGTTGTAAATCAAGAATCATAGATAAACTATGGGGAACCTCTGTTTTGTGAATCCTGGCAGATCCCTGGAGCTGCCCAGCAACCGGCTCTTTGGTATGATTGCAGCCTGATGCACCTGTATGTCCAGCCAATGTATAATATACATTCACACATGAAATATTAGGCACTGAGTGGTTTCAGGTGCTTTTTAGTGTGGAGTAGATAAGGCAACTGAGTGTGTCTGTAAGTGCCTACAGAGACACTTACGGAAAAAAATCCTTGCTCTGAATTTAGCTCACAATCCCTATGAGGTGCAGTTGGCTGTCCATGAAAAGGGAACACCTCTTGGAAGTATTACAAAGGAAACCACTTGGTAAGACTGAGAAGTGTAGAGGCAGTACAGCTGTACAGAAGGGGGGGCAGCTTAATGTACTTGATAGAATAAGACACTCTCTTGAAATATAGATCTCGGCTGGAGAAAACACATTTTCAAACAAAAATGTTAAGTAAGTTTCTGTCTAGATTCTACAACTGTAGTAAGCATTTATGAAGAAATGACCAATTTGAGAATCAAAAGGAAGATTAACAGCTTTAGTTTTATATGCTAGCAGCCAAATTCATTTCTCACTTTGTGGAATTCATCCAGGCTTCTACTCTCTAACTTTAGTGAGTTATTCCAGATTTAAACCAGTGTAAGCAAGGGCAAGTTAAAAATACTTGTGCCACAATTGGCCTTGAAAATACATTTCTCCATGATAGACATTAAACTGACTGCTGAGGCAGACAGCATGTCTTGCCCATAATAATTTTGTATTTGCTTCTTTTCCTCAGTCCTTAAAATGAGTTCATGACTTCATGACTCTTAGAGTAAATGCATTATATAATGAATATACTTTTTATTCAATATTTGGGGGAAAATAAAGTAAATTTTGTATGTAATAATATGAAGGCACTTATTTAATCCTGTGGTCTGAGGTAAATGGCAGACAATCATGTAAACCTAATTAACATACTAAAACAAAGACAAACAGCATTAGCCCATCAGTTCTTGGCTAATCTCTTATTTTCTTCAGAATACCATTGCATGAAAAGGTTAGGGCTTACATGCTCAATTAAACCTAATTCCACAAATGATTTGTCATACTTTAGCCAAAATTGACCCAGACTTTCAATCTACACTCCTGCAAGCAGATCTTACTCCCACAGGTGGACCTTTGGAAACAAGCTTTGCCTAATGGCATTTCCTCCACATTATTCTGGTACCTGAGCACAGGGAGAGGAGGATTAGTGAGAAAAGAGAGAAACCACACAACCGTTGCAATAATTATGATACCAAATTTCAGTGCAGACAGTTAAGTGAAAGGAACCTTGCTGAAGCATCAGCACCTGGGGAAAGCTCCTGGGAATGAGTACGTTTTCTTTGGATTGTATTTTTGGTGTGGGAGAAGAATTTGTGACATTTTCTTTGGGGCTTTATAAAGCAAATATCCATAATGTATCATTGCATTTAATTTTGGTCATTCTCTTGTTTCCTTCTGCTGTTCATTAATCCTGGAGGATTCTACATCACTTGTAGATGGTCTTTCCATGAATATAGCACTGTGGCTGAACATTATGAGATGTACTTTGGATATCACAAAGGTCATTTCTTTATACCTTTATACACAGATTTGGACAGAATATCAGAGGATGGACAATATGAAACTTTTAAAAAAACTACTTATTTTTCACAAATTAACTTAGAATTGAGTGACTGGGAATCTCAGAAGGATTTTTGAAAAGTGAGTATTTTATCTACCTAAGATACCTCAGATAAACTAAATTTCAACTCTCAGATGAGGAGGATTACTAGACTAAAATATCCATGATAAACTACCATGTTTTTCCTAGGGAAAAGGGTAATAGAGTTTTTTGGGGTTTTTTTTTTTTCCTGTTTATGTAGTACATATACCTTGCTTAAGAATCAACAGTTCAGTTATTTCATTATGTCAACTGTTAAAGGGTAAAAGTGCTAAAATCGGGTGCCGGCCCTGAATCCTTGTCCCTCTTCAGTCCTGATCTGGCAGTTGGCCATCCCCAGGGAGAGTCAGTGGGGATTTTCCCATATATAGTTGGAGTGACAGGGAAGACACATAGAAGAGCAATTGTCCATCTGCTGGAAATCCCTCTTATGTTGTTCTGCTCAATTTTACCTGCGTATCTTCATCTCTGAAAGGAAGAGGAGGAAAAAAATCTACTGGAATAGAGAACAGCTTTTCTACTTTAAACTCAGAATTTGTGCAAAATATTGGGTGCTTTGTCCATGATTCATGAAATTCGATTGGCATTAGCTATAAACTTTAGAATTTTTTGTTTTGCAGAGATGTCACTATGATAGACTTTGAAGAACCTTTCCATTCATTTTGTATTGTCATACTTTGTTAACCGTATTGCCCTTTTCGTTTTATTTTTTTCTCCTAATGACAAAGCAAAGTCTAATTAGATTTTTTTAAAAATTTACCCAACTATTAGTCTTTATTGAGAACTAATAGAGTAAAGAACTCCCTGTTAAGAAATAAAACAAATTAAGAGGGATACGTGCATGTAGTAAAGAGGTGTCATGGAATGACAGGAAAAGGGCAGCACCTTTAAATTAAGAAAGGAAAATGATGTAATAATGATTAAACCACAAAACAGAACTCCAACACAGTGAATGAGCAATGAAAGTACGGTAATAAAAAGGAGTACTGCACTAGCTCATGAGACATGTTATTACAGTGAACATTATGCTAGGACTGTTTATTTTGCTTAGCATTATGACCACCTTCAAGGTTGCTATGACAAATGTGTGAGCGTTTCACAGAAAATGAACATTTTTTTTTTAGCCAAGAAGGCATCCACCAGCTCTCTGCCTACTCAATTTCCTAAATTACGTGCCACATAAATTTAACTTCATTGGCACTAAACAAATGTTAACATTAACCACTTATGGGTTAAAGCAATTTTTGAAATATTCAGTGTGTTTCTCTGTTGACATTCCTCAATCCATAAATTGTAATCCATGCAGTTTTGCTTGAAGAAAGCATTTACTCAAAATGTAAGGCACAAAAACAGCACCTAAATAAGAATTTCTACTAGCTAAAGGGCTGATCCAGATTAAAAATGAATATATACAGCTTCTACTGGATTTAAGGGAAATGAAAGTTTTTTTCATAACTGGCCTTTCAATGACTTTTTTTTCCATGGCACTGAAAGAGTCTTATTCATGTGTGACTAAGTGACACTAAAATTTATGCAAGGTTCTTACAGCAGAGGGAGTAAGGGAGGAAAAGCACAACAGGGTTTCTCCATCCAACTTACAGAAACATTATCAATGTGGTTCATTCATTGAGCAGTGACAAACTCAGAGGCCTGTTACCAGCTGGAATAGATGTACTGGACCAAACAAAGAGGGAAAGTGGAATTGGGACAACCACAGTCTGAAAGTGACGTAAAAGTAGAGCACAAAAAGGTCATTGGAACCCAGTGCACAGGAGGGTCGCACATTGACAGGGCTGTTCTCCAGGTTGTAATCCAACTTCTAAAGATTAAACTAGGTGTTTGGGATGTTTGGAGGCATAGGAAGCAGGTAAGGAGTTCCCACCTAGCCTGTCAGGATGTGTAAGGGGAGTGGTAGAAAGCTAGATTAACCTTGCAGTATTTGAAGCTGTGCAGGAAGTGCTTATTAATGTAATTAAATAATGAAAATACTAAATGGTGAGTGGGGTCACAATGGAAGCTCTGAGGTAAGAAGCAAAGATGGTGTAAAAAGAAGAATATAAGATCAGGAAGCCCAACTAATCACATCTCAGCATTTCAAAAGGAAGGGATTGATTTCCTCTGCTGGGACCTCAAGCTGAAGGCACATTGCCCTCTGACGACTAAAGACGTTATGTGTGGTATTATTGATGGAAACCTTGTTACATGCTTTTTCTTTCCTGAAACATTGTTTAGGAGTCCCTTTTTTTGCTAGTATTTTCTGTGTTTAGGGGATGATTGGAAGAAAACTGTCATGGTTTTTGTCTTAGCACAAGACATGCAATTTCATCATTGAGGTGAATGATGATGAGATGAGATGTAACTCCGTCACTGCCAGATTAACAAAAAGCATCAGGAGGCTCCAAGTCACAGCACAGGAACCTTTAAGACTACAAGTGATACTGATGGTGTTCTTGCCTGATGTTTGCTGTTGAAGATTCAGGCTTATGACAGATCTCCGAAAGAGCTGTCCATGACATTGTCAAAAGAACTCTAGAGCAGCATGCATATAGATGAGGCACTTCTGCAAATGTTCCCAAAGCTGACGCTCTTCTCTTGTAAAGCTACAGGCAGCAAGTAGCATAAAAGCCTAAACTTGCTGCTCAGGGAACACTGTATGTAAGCAAACAAGTGACTGAGAACTAGAGAGAAAAAACCACAAAACAACCCAAAACACTTTTCTAGGATGTACTTGGTGGTGGGAGAGAAGCAGAATCTCCTGGCTGTGGAGATTTTGCTTGAGACACCACAATTTGTTTACCTGGCTATAGAGATTTTGCTTTAGATACCACAATTTGCTTCAACATCGGGGTGGGTGTATTTGCCATTCCTTGGGACATGCTGTGGTTCACTAAGCTCTGCTCAGCTGAAAAGAAACTTTTCATGCCATGCCTCTGCAGAGTGCTGCATGCGATATTTGTGTTGTTAGAAGAGCTGGAATGGAGGCTGTGTTTAACAGATGAGCAGAACTAATGCAGGGGTTGAGCAAGGCTGAATACCAAGCTGCTAAGGTAAACACCAGCCCAGCTTTCTCATTCTGATCAGTTAATGGCTTGAAAAAATTGAAGCAAACTTACACAGCTGATGTGTAGCATCAGCCCTCAATAACTCATCTGGAGCTATTTCACCTGAAGCAGACTGTCAATAAACCACAGTACGGCACTGTTTACATGTTATCTAGCTAACTGATTAACTGCTGCTTGCTCACTGACATACATACTGGATGGACATAAAAGTCCATGTATGTCAGAAGAAATCAAGACTGTGCACTCAGCAATCCTTTGCATTCACCACATTGTATATGAGCCCAGTTAACATTTTAAGAAATTTTACATCCTGAGTTGCTGAGATCTATGATCACTGTAAGTTCCTATATTCAAATATATAACTGACTTGGAGGATACTAACAAAAAACCCCTGTTTGGGAAAGATCTTTGCTTCAGTCCTGATTTGACATCACAAATTACTGTCAGCTGTGACTTAAGTCAGTATCATAAGGAGACAAAGGTAAGACACTAAGTTTTCAGATATTATGCTGATCTGCATGATGACATGGCAGGCTTTTGACTAACTCTGCATAACATAGCTACAGCTATATATAGATACATGAATAACATAGCTAGACTATGTCCACTGACACTAAGCAGCACCTGTTGATACCTACCTCTTTACTAGCTTTCTCTTCTTTTGTAAGAAATCAAGATAAGAGTGAACTGACAATCTTTCGAGATCTTCTTTAAAAATCTTGCTGTAGATGTGTTATTGACACGTAACTTATTGTCCAAAGAAGGAAGCAAAGAACTCACTGAAAATTCTGTTAGCATGTAGCTACCAGCCACATTTCAGAAGTTGTTTAAAGTCTGGTAAGTGACCATCCAAGCTTGTCAGCAGCTGGTGAGATTACTGCAAGTAGAGTTGATCTTCAAAGTCAGAGATACAGTTAAGCACTAACTGCACCCTGTAGTGGAAGTAGGGAAGAAAAGATCATTGCAAGATGACTGCAGCTGATGAGGTGCCATCCAATCATCCACGTAAATATGCAATCTGAAATTCCTCTTGGGCTGCATCACAGATGTCAAAGTTCCACCAAGTCCTGCTAGTGTGTTCACCAAATGCTCTGACAGCCAAGACTTTCATCTCAAGTGATGTTGTGTTAGTATGTCAGTTGCTGTGTTTTTGCAGACATGAATCATTAATGATGTCAGCCTTTCCTAAATGACCTTTGCAACACGTGGGAGCAGTTCCATTTAAATGTTCTTACGTCCAGTTACCACACACAGAGTTTTAAACTGGGCATGCTTGAAGATCTTTTCTACAGTACAATCATTGATTACACAAGGTGAGATTTTTCACACACGCAAAATTTTTAGAAGGCAAACAATCCCAGAAGAGGTCCACACACATAGCAGGACCTAGTTTGTCCATTTACAAACCTGTATCACTTTGATGTCTTGCAAAGGACAGTTCTTTAGCCAACAACCTGATAAGGAAGCCTACATTTTTTAAAGGTCATTTGTGTATAAATGATAGTAACGCAACCCATCACTGATTTAGTACATGCTACTTATGAATCAAAGAGCAAGCCCAGGTGGTGTTCTGTCCAGGTCTACAAAAAGACTCCACTGTGTTACCTTATGATTGCCTGCTTCATGAAGGGGAAGGCTTCTATATCTTCCTCCAAAGATTAAAAGTAGATTTTCAAGTGCAGGTGCTTAGGAAAAGTGAAAAAAAAATACAAACCAAGGGAGCAAGGACTTGAAATAAGCTGTTGCCCAGTGCAGGCAGTTTTGCACTCAAGATGTAACTGAAGCCTGTCCCCATGGGTATGGTTAAAGGTAACTTCTATCTCATTTTTCAGCAGATATGTAGCCAACTAGAAATACCTGCACTGGGCAAAGCACATTGTAAAGTTTTGCAAAGTTTGGAAGAAACTATTCTATGTCATCTGGAAATATAAAAGTCAACCGGTTGAGCATTTTCTAAATAATTCTAAGTAATAGCAACTGTCCTAACAAACTGTTACAATACAGATCTGCTAATGTTCTCACCCTACTTTTCCCTCTAAATGTAAATGTTTATGTTAAAGAAAATCAGAGGGAATGAAGATAACTGCTGCAGTGAAGGAGTTTAAGTAGATACATCTGGGCCGCGCATTCAGGGTGTGAAGTCAAAGTGAGTCTTACAGCTCCAGTGCCTTACAATCCTAACTCTGGTGCCAAAGGTATATCACTGCAAGACTGAGGAGTGATAGCATGGAAAAGTACAACCAACATAACCACTCCCACCCTCCCTTAGCTTACTTTCCACCTTATGGGAGGAGTAGGGGTTTTTTTGGTCAATCTTGGGGCAAAATCCTTCTACTTTCCTTACACTACTGTAAAGCCTCACAGCAGCATTTACCAAGAAATGGTATCTACGATTAATAAATATTGGAGGAAAATACTATCAGTGGTCAGAACTGCCACCACATTCATGAATGTGAGCCAGTTCAGAGGTGTCAGGCTGAACAAATGAGAACTGAGGGGAAAGCAAAGATGTGACTGGTCTAAAGGGAGGAGAAACTTTAGGCAATAATTGAGCATTTTTTGGAGACACTGGTAGATTAATGGAGAGAAAAGCTACAGAGAGCATGGAGTCATCAAGGATAGCGCAGGAAGGACTTGAGTCACGATCAGCATGTTATTGAGTAAGCTGATGAGCCAGACTTACCACTTCACTGCTGGCTGGAAGTAAACGAGCAGGAATCTGTTGGCAGCAAGACACCCAACAAGCAAACGGTGCAGTTCAGGTACTTTTGAATTTTCCAGAAACACAAAAAGGGTCAAAGTTTTTAGAAAATTTCATTTTTCTAAACTTCATATGAGAGAAACAGGACTAAGTGAACTGGCAATTATATAGTTAAAATCTGTTCTAGTAACCACTTAAGACAAATGTCAGTCTAAAAATGGGATGAATATTTGTGTGCAGTAACATTACTTCAATTTTTTAGTAGTGGCATGAAGGGGAATGACTCAGTCTTCTCAAGTCCCCACCCATCCTTTGGCTCTGGCTACTAAGAACAGTTTAAATTTTGTAGTAGGTACAGGGTCCCAGAGCCACTGACTAGCTGCCAGCTCTGCCTGTACTCACCCACGTTCAGTCTCACCCTGCTGCTGATGCTTCAGTCTGAGCAGATGCACGTGCCTTCCAAATATACTCTGCACAGGCATTTTTACCTAGCTTTGCTCAGGCCTCAAATTCCAGACAGGTTTTAGAGGTGCTTTTAAGATAGATTGGTAATCTGGAAAAGGTTTGGAGGTCCTGAATTTTTTTTTTTGTTTTGACTAAGCTATCTTGAAGTTAGCAACTCTGTGAAAACATTTTTTGTGCCAAAAGAGCACGTGAAGCAGCTGTTCAGTACTTACGCAAACACCTGTGAATATTTTTAAGCTTACTAACATTTAGCTTTCCCCCTCACCTCAATACCATGCTAATACCTATTAGTTATATTGAAAAGCCTTTGTTCATGAAATATATTAATATTTTAATAATTCTGACAGTGAAAAACATTGAGTTATATTGATGACATGACTAAAATGACAATCTTTCGATGGTAACTTGAAATATTCAAGCATTACCAGTAGGATTTGCCTCAAAATTAGAGATCAGATTTAGCAAGCACAAAATTACATCACTTATTCTGAAACATTTTTGCTTCTCCAAAATTCTTAATTTTCTTGAAAAACAAGCCACAGAATTGCTGATGCAGTAAGTGGATGCTGGAGATCATCTAGTCCAACCTCAAGTGCCCAAAGCGGGGTCAGTTTGAGCAGGTTACTCAGGGACCTGCCTCAGTGAGTTCTGAATGTCTCCAAGGATGGAGACTCATCACATCTCTGGCCAACAAGCTCCAAAAGCACTAAAGCCTTCAGAACTATGACTTTAGAAATGTAAGATTACTAACGGAGCTAACACAGAGATACCTGTGCAAATCTGCCACAAACTAGAATTAATCAGAAGTCTGGATAGCACCACTATTTTAGAACGGTGTTGTTAATTGAAATGTCTGGACAGCACTCAACCTTCCATACCAATCAATTAGCTATTCGTCTGTAGATTTGCAAATCACAGACACGCACCATTTACAAGGAGGAGTGTTCTGTAGTACGACTTGGCAGATTTCTGAGACACTGCCTATTATGAAAGAGCCAGGACCTTTACTGTATCACACTTTACTTATTCATTCAGGTACACAAAAAGGCTCAAAGGCCCTGGGGAAGTCAGAAGCTGCATAGCTGTATTCAGAATGTTTGAAATTTCTTGTGAATGCTGCATCACTTGTCAACACATCCTGAAGAGATTAATTTTGTGAGCAGGGCCAAGATGATGCTCCTCTTCCTCTGCTCTCCCTCTCTATTACTATGATTCCACAGAGGTAATTTAACCTCTGTCCCACAGTGTACCTCTTCACCTTGCAGGGATCACCATTCTCACTTCTCATGTCTCTGCTAATTTCCAGGCTTCTAAGAACTAACCGAAGATCACTAAGCCCAAGGAAGCAGGAAGAGTCGTTCAGCATTCTCATGAGAGAAGTAGACCTGAAAGAAAAAGAGTTCTCTCCTTCATAAGCAGGATTTTTAACACTTAGCTGTAGAGTCATGGAAAACAAGAACAATGGATCCTGCACAGCTGGTGACTCAAGTGTCTCTAGTACTGTTGAAGGCCAACAGTGACAACCTTCTCAAACTAATTTGTTCCACCTTGTTGGTTTCAACATAGTTCCAACAACTGTTAAAATTATTTAACTCTATTACCAATGTGATTGTTAGGGCAAGAGAGCAATCCAAGGGTTGTTTAGAACTTCAGTGTTTTAGTTTTCTTGCTCCCCTTGAAAAGAGTCACCCAGTAATGTTTTGCAGAATCCAGCCCACTACCCATCTTATAAACAGTTAAATTCAAGTAGGCAAGAGACAAAAGAAAACTTAGGTAAAACCGTATCAGACTTGGAAAAGAGTTCTTTGGATTGATCAGTCTGTGGCTGAACACCCACCTAATGGAGACAACTTGTCAACATTATTCAAGAGCGATGCAGTATTTCAAACTCTTTTGGTCCTTGCAATACAACTTTTAAATACTATTTATAACGGGCATTTAGTTATCAGCAGCTATCGTCATCAGATGCACACACAGCCTGTAAAAACCTCTGTATGCTGGCAGAGAAAGCTGAAGACGACTTCATAACACACAGAAAGAAAAAGGGAACAAGTTACGGAGAAAAGACAGGAAAGATCAAGTCACTGTAACACTTCCCTCACAGGCAATGCAAAGCAACAACAGAAAAGCACCTAAGCACGCTGGCAGGTACAAAGAGACAGCCAGCTCCAGCAAAGGGCAGTGATAACTGCTGACAGCAGCAATATGTTTGCAGAACCCCTTTTTACTTTAGAAACAATATTCTCATACTTCTGGTTTGAAAGGAGTTCACTACACAACTTGCTGTTTACGTGGGATACAAAATGGCAAGTTACCTGCACAGAGGGCTAAGAGGTCTCAGATAGGTGTAAAGAGATTTTACTACAAGTGTAGTACTGGAAGGAGAGAGCTCATACAGGAATGGGTTGGCAGCTTGCAATATTGGAGAAAGGAAGATTAGCCCATAACTCAAAGCCAGTTTTGCATGCAACAGTAAGTTTAATCATATTAACAGGCTTTCTTATTGCTAATTTTAGCACTGACCAGAGAAACAGATTTGGTTGATCAGTACTGGGTCTCCATTTAGAAAGGTGTCTCCTCTTTCAAACAGTTATTATTTGGTCAGCTTACTTACCTTGATTCATATTAGTCAAAATCAGAACGCAGAAGAGGTTTTTGTTGGTGGTTTAAAAAAAAAAAAAGCAGCAAATGCTGAACATGAAATAATTGTTCCCGTGCATCACCTCGAACGGACATAAATAATTGCATATTGCTAAAAACATTGGATATAATTTGGTGGGTACTGAGATGTGCCTGGAGTCTGCCAAACCACCACTTAGCTGAAATCACAATTATCTGAGAAGCTTATTCTGTCAAAGACATTTTTTTCTCAAATATTCCCAAACTCCTCAAGTCAGGGCATGGATATCTACAGATACAAGTTTCTTGAAGAATTGACTTCTCTCTTTTTTTTCCTTTTCCTTCTAGGTAAAACCAAGTATTGTTAGTGATTCATAGTATGCATTACTCAAAGCACAATTAAGTCAGATCCCATTGTTTGTGTACACACGCTGTCCAATCTCAAATTAAAGGTATAAAATGTGGATTATTTTTTATTGTCATTCATTTACTTGTTAGGTCTGTTTCCAAACTGTTAAATTACAGCTCAGTGTTTTCAAATTATGGAAGTGATGATACAATCCTACAGATTGAAGTCTTTCTGTTCTGGCACAGGATCCTATAGTGATCCATGACAGTAAGCCAAAAGGTTCAAGAAACAGTGATACCAAATGCTGAGTATTAATTGCTAAATGACTTGGATATTTTTGTGAATTCTCTTTAGAAACTGGCCACCAGCTCTGTGAACTCCAGCAACTGAGTTTGACTCAGCTGTAAAGAAAAAAAGATCAAGAAAAAAAAAAGAATAAGCAACAAAAAAACCCCCATGAAACCCACCACCACCAAAAAAACCCCAAAATCAAAAAACCAAACCAAGAAGAAAAAAGAATGAGAAAAAAGAACAAGAAAAATAAATCAACCAGAAAAAGAAATGAACCCCTTGTTCAAACCCAGAAGCTTGTGCATTAACCATGACATTAAGGTAGATTTGTCCGAGATGTAACACTAGGTTTCTAAATTGTATGAAACCACATTTAATGCTGAACTACTTTCTCATATGCGGTTTTCACATAGTTCTATAGTTTTCTCTACTAACTCCTCACCTTATTAGTCATTCAATTCATTTGCCTTTTTCATTTCTCTGGTGCATTTTCACATCATCAATTAAAAGCTTAAGTGTCTACACTTAATAGTCCATGTAACGTTTACACCTGGCAATAAAAATTCTTCAAGTTAGAAACTGATCAAATGAACAGGGAGAATTACTTTATTGGCTGTAACCAATAAGAAAACATTTGTAAAACCTAGAGGCAAATACAATTCAATTTAAAACAATCTATCCTAAACTCTGACTACTGAACTTTCAAATTATGGTTTCACAGATTTCTACTTGTTCATTTTTCATCATGGACTGATTAGTTTTCCTTCCTTTTATGGTGTATATCGTATTCTGTAACTTAGCTTAACAAAGCTTAGAATTATATTCAGAGATACACATTTTTGAGGGGGGGTCAAGTGGGAACTCAGATAAATACATTTTATGTAAAGGAATGCTGACCTCCTCAGCATGATGTCAAGGACAAGTACTGCTCATTTTAGTTTAAAACATTATAGCAACTCTTACAAATGGTTCTTACAATGAAAGATGCTGGAGTTCAAAGGTAATACCTGTATTTACTTCTTTTTACTCTGTTCTTGAGCTGCAACACTTCATTTCATGTGCACTGTTCTGAGCAATCCCAACACAGAATGGAAAAACGTTATTTTTTTTCATTTCAAGATAGTTTTAATCAGGTAATTACAGGAAAAAACATTGAAACAGTTTTTATGGTGTTACCTACTACGTCAACTTACAAGGATATGATGTAACAAACCAGTTACAAATTTAAAGACATATATTTACATTATATACTCAAAGTAAAAAGCTATATTCATATTCTTCAAGCCAACAACTATGGGATGAGTTAATTAAATTATACATCATTTAGTAAACACAAATAGCAGTTGAGGTTTAATGGAAACAATATACACATGAGGCACTTTGAGGTCATTAGGGTGAAAAGCAAATGGCACCAAGCAAAAGAAGGAAACCATGTACAGCTTACACTGCAGCTTTAAACATGAAGGCTGCTTTTTCACCAAATGCTTTGATTTCTTTAACGAACCACAACTTTTGCAATTAAGGGAGAGAAACTTTCAGATAAAAAAAAGAATCCCCCAAAATGAAAACCCAACAGCCCCCTCAACCCCTCTTTATATTTGTAAATGCACCAAAGGAAACAAGTTTTATCTACCCAGCTGCTGGACTAATAGTACCATAAGGCATCTTTTTAAAGTTCTTGTTTTTGTTGCCAGCCAGCGAACCTGATCTTCATTTTACTAATATGAATGTATAGCTGTACTGGCTGCACATTGTGCCGTAAGCTTGGAAAAGATTTAAAGTCTAATTTAAACCTGGGCATTATTTACACAAATGTTTGACATTATCCTCCAGGTACACACGAAGAGATCATTCGGAAGAGAACTCATCCAAAATGGGAATGTTATATTCCAACATGCACAATTACGGCATTCTTCAAAATACCTTTGCTTCTCTAGAGGAAACTGCATTGGTTAAGACTGTTTGAAACATCTCTTCTGTAAGCTCTTGAAGAGTTTTATGCCATCGTTCTCTGCTGTTTACTAAACAGTTACCATAATAATTGTGGATGATTATTAGATATTGCTTTAACCATGCACACAGCTGTAGGTATACCCTTCACAGCTACTGAATTTCATGTGTGAGAGCACACACCCACCCGTGCATACTCACAACTTCATTTGTACCACAAACCAAAGACCAAATTCCCTCTGTGTGAGCATCAAAACTCCATCACTTCACTGTGATAAGAACTCTGAGAGGGAAAATAAATAAAATAATAATCATAATAAAAAATGTTAATAAACCCACTTTCTTATAAGCCCTGTGACACAATGGAAAGAATTTTCATTTCATTCTTGGTTCTTAAGCTCCTGTAACAGCCCATCACAACAATTTTAAACCTAAAAAAATATATGGTTAAAGGATTTTTACTTCAGTATTAATAATGAAACTTAAGAAGCACGATGAGCTAAAGCATCCCAGTCGGATTCCAAATGACTATTCTGTAAATTCACGGCTAAAGCATAACCTAATGGTGTACCTTAAGCCGTGCACGGATAGCCCGTTAACTGCGATGTCATCAAGAGCTGTGCCTGAAGGCTGCCGAGCCTTCCCCCAGTAGATGGTGCCCGAGCGCTGCTCTCACTTAACTTCCCCCACTTTCAAGGGGAAACAATTTTCACGGTAACCGAGGCTTTCAACGAGCGAAGGACTTAATATTCAGTGACGGTTTCCAAAGGCTCGGGTCCGCTCCAAGCAACACAAAGCTCTGCTACAACATGCCTGACAAACTATAGCTCCGATGTTAAGGGCAAGGATTACGGATCGGGGAAGAAATTTCTCTATTTCCAAATGCTCAAGAAAGTATTTCAGTAGAGATAGAATAAATGTTATGTGCCGCCAAAACCAGAAGATGTATGGATGCAACAAGCTGTTCTGGAATGGGTTTGCTGTGTCTACCTTCCACTGCTCATCTGCTAAATGTAACAGTGGGTAAGACCCCTAGCACCAGAGAAAAAGTACACGTGCATGCTACTAAAACCAGCCCTTACGCAACCTTGGATCTTTGCATTCCTTTGGTCTCTCAAACCAGGCAAGCTGGCTGACACTTGCAGCGCAACAGGAACAAGCGAGCATGGACCCATTCAGTAACCTTTTTCAGATGATACAAGTCTTCAAAGAGAAAAGCAAAAGGTGAAAACATTTTAGCAGCAAAGTGGTTAAATGCAAGGTGAAAATATTAATGCACACATTTAATAAAAATATTGAAGTATATGTGTCATATAAAATACAGTACAGGACCAGGAGTTTCACTATGTTTTATAGTGCTCAGAGGAAACTGCTAAAACTAATTTTTTTCTGTATATACAATATGATTATATAGCATTTTCTTATACAGCCAGCAAGTTCTTTTCTTAGGTTGTTCATACCTCTCCTGAATTAGGAACCTAGCACTTACAAATATTAAATTCCTCTCATTCACTAGAAAAACATCACCATTTTTTATGAAAGTTGTTTTTAAACTTAACAGTCTATTCTAGGCAACCAAGTTTAGCTGAAAATGTGTGAAGCATGAAAACCAACCAGAGTAGCAGCTTTCAAATACATAAACAGTAAAACCCAAGACTGCTGCTACCATGTCATATTCTTGGACTTCAGCCATCCAATCAACTCTTAATACAAAACTAGAAGCTCTTCCATAACTTCTATAGTTATCAAGATATTTGTCGTCTTTTTCAATGTGAAATAATACTTTGAGATGATCTATGTACAAAAGGCGGTCAATTCAAGCTGTAATATAAATATAAATGTTTTCTTTTAAAAAGTATTTTACAGACAGATAGTTATATACATTTGCTCATTTTACTTCTGGGCTACAAAGGAAAATTAAGGGGCCTGATACATGCAGAAAAAAAAATACACAAAATATACTGAAGAAATGCACGGAAGTGAGAAACGTAAGTCATGCATTTTTAAAATTAAAATTATTAGGTTCTGTGTTTAATAACAAGGGCATACTGAAGACGATCGATCTGTCCCACTCCAGCCGAGGACATCAAATAGGCACCTTTGCTAATGAATTATGACTGTTTTTAGTGTTTTACATGTTTTTAACAAGAAGTAAGTGTTTCTTACTTCATAGCACAGCACAACATGTAATGCTTTTAAAAATTCTCTGCAGGTTAATTGATTAATTCTTACCTGAAAGTTAGACTTAATAAGTACAAAACCATAAGAAATACCATGCACAATATACCACCATTCATACACATACAGACACACACTCTCTCACTCTCCAGCCTCCCTCCCCAGCCCCACCTTCAAATTCCCCAATTAAGAAGTTCACTCAGTTTTGCCTGAGCTGTAATTTATTTCTCAAGCTAAGTCTTTTGTTGTTCTTTTTGAACAAAACACACAGTACTTTTGTTCTTGCCCGTTCAAATTAGAAAAAGTTGTGGTTCAAAATAACGAAAACAATTTCACTTTTGTTATTAATCTTTTGTTTTAATCATAGTACTTGATAAACAGCTGAACAGGATCCTAGTTTAACAGAAGGATAAACAAGAACACTGATGACAATTTGTTACAACTGCCTTAATGTACCTTTTGCTTAATGAACATTTGAATATGCAAGAAAGTATTTTTGGAGGACACCCCAAAAGAAAACAACTTGCTGGTTGAACAACAGAAACAACGTCCTTTTTGCTATTATGTTGAAATCAAAGTCGTTTATATATAAAAATAAATGTTATGTTCTAACAAGAACATTTTAGACAATTACATCTGTGCTTAACAAAAAAATATTGGTCACTCAAGACTAGAATAATTAATATTTTAAAGGTTTTTAGATTATCAGAATGCATGGATACAACTCAACACAAACTGCAGCTGAAGGGAACCAGGACTGAAAATATCAATTTGTCCATCTGGAATAAAAATGCAACTAAATTAACTATTTAAAATACTACCATGGAATGTGACAGTAGATATGGTCCATACCTACTATATCGGAGGGAAGGAAAGTTTAACATGTAATAATTCGTACCTTACACATTTAGTTAAATATAAACATTTGTTATTTATACATAAAGTTGCTTCCAAAAAACTATTAATAAGTGATTTAGTTGCACTTAAAATCAGTTTCATTTCTCATTTGCTGAGTATTAACTTTTCTTAATCTTAAATCAACTGTCACTAGTGCACTTTTAGTTAAAATTTCCCCTCAGATAAGTTTTAATCCTTTTAAAAGAGCCCCCTCACCTAAACCATGAATGTACAAAGTGGCAAAAGTTAATCCCTTTTAGTATAATCATAGTTTATATACTCATTTTATAGCCAATAATAAGAACAGGCTTTCCTTTGCAAAATCTCCTTCACAACTCGCAACAAATGCCACGCACTCAAAGGAAATAGTTAGGCGTGGCTAGCACTTGTAAAATGCCAAGGTCTGACAAGTCTTGTTGCTTCCTCCACATCAAGCATCTCTTACGTGAAAGAAGATTCCCTTCAGCTTGCCAAAAAGCTTCCACAAATCCAAGTTAGATGCTTCCTGGAAACAAAGATTTTTCAGCTCTGTTTGGCACAAGACTGATTCATCCCGCAGCTTTATGCTTTCCTCCACAGCACCCACACACCTCACCACAGTGATGGCATGCTCTCAAGGGGAGGTAGCAGCACATACATGGAGCAATGAACGAGAGTGCCACCAGTGCTAACCAGCGTAAGCAGAACTTGTCATCACTAGTGTCACACGAGCAAGGATCAGAGAAATCTCCTTCAGAGTCTGACATGCAGTGATACAGCATGCTCTCTGCGCAAAGCATGCAACTAACTTGGTAGATACATCTTTTAATAGGATCTGGCGCATCTTGACATTTTCCTCTGCCATTATCTTCATGATTAAACCTTTCCTGGCAGTATATACAGCGGGAACGCTCACCATCCTCTTTTCTTCTTTTTGAGTTTTTAAATTTTGATGAGGAAGGCTGAGTTTTAAATACCACAGAACTCTTTGAGTCTTTTAGGGAATTCAACTTAGTTCCATCCCCACATGGGTATAAATAGTCAGATTTTTTACTGTCTGATTTAGAAAATGGTATATTTGAGTCTGCGTCATCCCTCTCCAGGTCATTCTTCCACATGTCAGGATGCCTGTAGTCTGCATAACGACGTATCAAGATGTCACGAGGGTTTATTCTGACAATTTCATCTTCATCCTGAAAACTAACGTGTCTGATTGACTTCAGTGGGACCTGGAATGGCAAAGTAAGAGAAGTTTACTATAGTGAAGTCCCAAATTTATGTCCACCTACAATGTAAAACTTAGATTAGAAAATTAAAAAACCAAGACTTTTTTCCCTTGCTGCCTGAGGATAAAAAATTCAGCTATTTTCTCACTACTACAATTTACAAATTTCCCCACAATAATGCGTCTTTTGCAGTGTATTAGGTCCATGAGCTTTAGTATTCTTTCCTGACTTTTTAGTATCTTGTAAGAGCTTTGGGTAATTTCGTATATGCATAAAACTTGATGCTGTTCTGAGAATTATGCTCAAAATTAGAGTGTTAACATCTTAAAGTGGAAACTAATTCCACAGATTAATTATGCCTTATGTGCTGATTTCATGTGATGATCATCTGCTTTAGGACTAACTCCCTGATACATTCACTATTGTGTTATCCAGGGGAAGCTGTCCTTAATTCCTGCTCTAAGTTTTCAAACTCTCTCAAATTTGTAACAAGAGTATGGAATACTGCTTACTTATTGACAAAGCTGTATTCTAGACAAGGATTTTGCCATATGAACAATAATATTCAGTATGATGACCAATCAATAACAGCAGCTTCTGAATGCGTCTCCCCTTAGCTAATACACAGTACTTAAATTGATTAGTTTAGGACACCAGCAGGCAAAGACCCAAGTGCTTCTTAAATTCTCAGTTTGTAATGAAATGACCATAATTTAAGACCTTTTACCTCAAGAGGCAAGTAATAAGGAATGTGCTAAACACATACAAAACCAGCAGAGAAATAAGATAGAGTTCTTGTTTATTCTGCCTTACAATGAATGGGCGTGGGGGCATGAAAAAGTTGTCAAAGGTGACAAAGTTCATAGAATCATCCAAACTGAAAAACTGCAGGCCTTAGATATATAAGTGTAAGATAGTGGATTGCCAGTAAATGTTACTGAAATCACATTACAAGTGACTTGCAAGATAAGGTGCAAATAATGACACGACAAAAATTTAGCACGTGTATAGAAGTAGCTCCTGAAAATAGCAGACAGCGCAGCAATAAAGCAAGGGTCTCAGTATGCCCCAGTATTTCTACCTGACAGGCAGGCAATTATTTTCCTACACTGTGGGGCTATTATAATCAGAGCCAGATTATGAGTGGGCTTCAAGTCAAATTCTGCCTTTTTCTCTGTCAAGTGCACAGCCTGTAAACCATCTCACAGAAAAGACAAAAAAACCCTCCCCTCCCTAACCTATTAGTCTTATAAATTCTTCCAGAATTGTGAATTACTTGGGAATAATCTTTGGCATCAGTATTGTTGCTTTGAAAGTGTTTACCTTATTAGTACTCAAATTAATGAGAATTAATGTGTCACCATTCCATAGTCAAGGACAACAACTGAACTGCATGTTCCTAATCTGTTGCAGTGTGTGAAACTACTGAAGATGATGTTTTAGGTTAAAACACTTCTATGTCACTTTGCACGTGTCTATGCTCCTACTGCGCTGAAGTCTGCATGTCCTGGTTTTGGGGTAGGAGGCAGAGAAGGGAAGAAGGAAGGCAGCTGGAAAAGAGGAAGGAAGAGCTTCTTAAAATATGCTATCTTCTGATTATGTAAGAATATCTGTAGCCTGCTCTAACCATCACTTCCCTGCTCAACAATCCTTGTGTGATGAGTACAGAACTGTAATTAGAGATGCTTTGCCCTGGGACTTTCAACTGGAGTATGCTAATAAGAACTTTTTTTTTTCTTGGCTCCAAGCCACATAGTTGAACTTCCACAAGGTTTCAAGGATATAGGGAGAAGAAAGGTTATATCCTATTCGGTTAACATTGCCCCTCTTCCATACTTCCCCAAGCTCTTATGCAAGCAGTTAGGCTTCCCCTTTGGTTATAAAAGCAGACTGCTTCTCAGCCCTATTCTGTTTTCAGAATTCCAAGAGGAAGAATCTATTGTTTAGCAAAAATAATTAGCTATGGCTAATTGGCTTTTTTGAACATTTTACAATTTATTTAAGAAAAAAAGCCACAGAAGTAATTAGAATTCCATATGTTACAGGCATAAAGGATCCTTACCCCACTGTCCACATAAAATATTATGCATGCACATAAGACATTAAATAAAACCCATTGTTTAAAAGAAAAAAACCCTTAAAACCTCAATACAAAAAACCCACCCTCAACCTCCCATTGCCCAGACAGCTAGTAGCCATTAAAAATCACTACAACTACTAGCAACTGTAGAATCTGACCTCTCCTTAGCCTTTGAAGGCTTTTTATTTGTTTGAGCAGAACACACCACATACATAGAACTCATTTATTTTTTTCAAGTCCCAAGCCAAACACCAAAAAATGCTTAACTGGCATGTTACAAATAAGGCACCACTACATTCTTTATGCCACTGATATTAAGAAATATTTTTTGAGTGGGAAATGCTGAAAAATAAGCAAACTGGAGAAATGCTGGAAAAACTTCATGTGTATGAAGAGCTTACTTATTGGGTGTTAAATGGGACCTGTGTGAATGCATGAAGAACATGAAAATGTATGAACAATACACAATCCAAATTCAGACAGGTACAAATACCAGCAAAATTTAATGAGAATAATGCACTCAGTCCTCTAAATACTCAAAATTGAAACTCAGTACAAACGTCATCTATGTGAAGCTGAAGCAGGAAGGGAGGAAGAATGTTACAGCAAACTGAAATTCCACAGAGAATCTGATTCTGAACATGATTAGCCAATTGGAAATTAGGCAGAAAATTTTTGTTGATGCAACTGAACCCACAAGTATCATACCTTACTTGAAGGGGTGCACCTTCAAACAAGGCACAGTCGCTTGGTACTGTAGCCTTTGCTGTTTCTCCTCAAAGAGATACACCTGATTTTGCTCAGCTTGCAACTTCTCAATATGAAGCAGCTGCTTACATCATCGCAAAGTAATACGTTTAACACACATCTGTGTATCAGAAGCTGTAAAGCTGAAGGACTTGAGTGGTTTTTTACTAACAGTCAAAATATTACAGGTAAAGATCTGAATTGTCATTAATCACTTCTTTAGTTTGAGCGTGTACGTCTTGAGCTATTCAACTTATGAGCACAGTAAGAGTGTTCAAACTTATTTACACAAAATTGAAACAAACTCGGTAATTAGCTCAAGATCTGCTATGCCACCTGGTCACATGCATGGAGTTTAGCAGAGCCAGTGCAGTGTGTGCACATACAGAATGTGAGGTTTTGGTGACCTGCCTATGTTCTAAATGTGTGTATCACAAGACCATGCAAAAAGCAGAGTGTCTGTTGCTTGCAGGTGGTGCTACAATATGAGAAGAATATTTTAAATTTTCATGGAATCCCCCATAACTTCAGTTTTCAAGAACTGAATTCTAGCATTGTCATTTGAAAGGAATTTCTGTTTCATTTCTATCAGATAGACACAGACTAATCAGTTTAACACAACCTAAATGATCATTTTCTCAGTAGTCAATTTCATATGTGCTCTTAAAACATGTATAAAACATGTATTTTAAGCTTCTGCACTTTTCTTTACAATGTAAGGAACACTAACAGCACATACATCACTGGTTACTGTAGCTATTAAATACTAGCTGCAATAATCGAATCACCCATCCATTCTATTCTAAAAAATATTTAGCATTCTCTTTGCAAGTAAATGCGAAGAGGGAAAAATATGTACCTGAACAGAAACAAAAATACGGGATGACTTATACAAAGAGATAACTGGAGTAGATCAACAATTAAAAATCAAAAATTAATGATTTCAAGCTCCTTAGTTCTCCAGATAATGCTGTTTGCTTTGTTTGTCCAATAAAGCAGCCTAAGAGCAGCTGATACTAGACTTTAGTACAATCCTATTTTTCTCTGCAAAAATAACTAAAAAGCTTTATTTCAAGCAGCAGAAGTACTTTTTGGTAAGTCTTCAGAACTACTTGAACTTGCATTCTGCTTTGACTTCTGCTATTCAGCATATTCTAAAAGCTTCCCATGTGTTTGATTCTAGACATAAGACCATCAAATTAATTATTATCCAACTTATTAAGACTACTTCTAGAGTCTACAAAAACTGTCAGTTCTTTTAGCTTTAGAAAAAACCAAAAATGTATACTGCTAAAGGAAAAGCTGTACCAACGGCTGAATACTTTTCATACATAACTGATATACTGATATATATATATATTTTTTTTCCTTTCTGTACCAAAATAGAGTATTTTAGCTTAAATAGGCATTTGGAAAGCATAAGCAATGTTTCAATAAAAATATTTAGCAGAAGTGCCCTACTGTACAATGCATCCAAGACATCAATTTTAAAGATACTTTTCAATATTTCTAATCAAAACAGTATTAGTATACATGTAACCAAGATCGAGCTAATATCTAATTAAACTAATTAACATTTTCTGAAAAAATTTAAACAGTTTTTTAAGGCTGCAGACAGTGAAATCTGCAATACAAAAACATACTTCAAAGAAATTAAAGATTTATTCATGTAGTCTGGTGCATTACAAAGATAGGCAAATATCTTCACAAAGCTTTACCTCTGCCACAATAATGCTATAATATTTCAGCTGCAAAGCTTATATTGAACATTTCAAGAAGCTGAGAGCACAAGAACTTAGCATGCAGTAATTTCTTGTCAGAAACTACATACTGTGCCATTAATACAGCAAGCAAAGGACTGCTTCTTTTATTGGTATTCTTACCTGGTTAGGTTGGTTAGGAAAACAGGCTCTCCTGGTGTTGAAGTCCTCAAATGTTGAAGGCCTTAAATTTGCACTGTTGTAAGTTTCACTGGTTACTACAGTTTCGTGTTGAAAAAGGTGATCTTTCATTAATGAACCTGATGTATTTTCTTGAGCAGTCTAGAACACATAAGAACTCCCTTGAAATGATTTTTGCATTTATATAAAAACAACACCAAACCCACCAAGTTCATACATATATGTGTTACTATTCTATATAATGTGTTAGAGGCATCTATAAACACAAATATTCTTAAATGCACATTTTTTAAAGCATTCAGAAGTAGGCAAGTATTTACTTTGAGTCAGCCTTGGTAAATACAGAATTTCTCTGCAGACAGTACACAACTTGGGCACTAGAGATACATGCCTTTGAAACTCAGTTGCCAAATCAGATTTCTTTAAGGAAGTAGAGATTAACCCGTCTCTGAGATGACGTTTAACTACCCATGAGCCTATCAGTATTTACAAAAACACAATTGGAGAAAAAAAATTTTCTGAGACAAATAAGGCAAAAGCTAGTCAGATCTTTTAATAAATTAAAAAGCAAAATCAGCTGGAATGAAAGAGAAAGTCAGTTTTAACCTATACTGGACCAATGAAAATATCTAAGTGCAGCAAGTGTGAATTAAACAACTAATGACTGTCTTTTTGCAATTAAAGTTGTATCAGGCAATTTGATACAAAAGTGAGACCATGAAGCAACATATAATGAGGTATCTGCAGGACATGTGCCATTCAGAATAAGGAAGAGGAAGTATGTTTGGGTGGAATACTGGCTTGTAAGATGATCCAATTTCCGAAATGAATAGAAAAACAAACAGTTCTCATTCTTTACGCTTGACTGACTGGGACATACTTAGGATACAGCAGAGCATTTTGATACAAATTCCACTGGACTGCCAAAAATGTACTGTATGATATTTTGTTTGCATTGAGAGATGCTGTAAAGTTAACTGGCTGTCATCATCTGATAGCACTGAGAAAATTCTGGCATCATCCAGCTTCCACCAATTAGGATGTTTCAGCTTTATTATATGGATTTGTATGCATCAAGAAAACATTAAAAAGAATAAAAATACTACAGAAAAATACTGAGGCAGAGGCAAACCTAAAGTTTTGGCAGGTTAAGTATTAACTCTGAATCATTAGTTTTCACTTATCAAAATACTTAAGGAACTTATTCCAGGATTACATTAGTACCTCACATACATAAAAGACTAATGTATCAAGTTCTAAGACATCTAGATAATACGAAGTAGACGGTCTGTAGCTAATTTTGTAGGAGAAAGACAATCGTTACATCACTAAGAATTTATATATTGTTCAGAAGGACCGTGTGGAAAAAGATTAGATTTAGTAATTAATTCATGATCAGCATAACTATTACTAGAGAGCATACATCCCAAGAAAAACAATAGGTCACTCAATCAGGTTAAAGTTCCTCTGAAAAATTTTGAAGACAGGCAAAACACTAAAAAGAAGTACTATTTGCAGATCCATGAGCATGACACCACCACAAAGTAATTGACTCTGTTATTGTTAAAATTAAATTTTCGGGTCAAACACTATTGGGAAAGGAGTATAAAAGAAATGTTGGAATGACTGACAACAATTAGACTTCATATATGTATACTTATTTTAAGAGCAAAAAGCATCATATATTAGTGCAATAACAAACATCTTCCTAGCACGAGGTACTCCTGCAGATACATTGCCCAATGACAGAAAAAGCTTCCAAAACAGCAGTTCAAACCACAGAAGAGCTGTATTCAAAATGAGGAAGAAATGCCTACAACCATTTTTGGTCTGAGCAATGTTAAAAATTACTACAAGCATTTAAGCTAACAGCTAGAAGCCATTTTACAGAAACCACAGTGATAAGCATCCCCTTTCCCCTTCCCCTGGCTATTATAAATTTGAATGGTCTAGGGAGAAGGGAGCAAGCTGCAAAAACTTCTACTCCTTCCTTCTGAGGGAAAAAACACATACTACCCACAAGCCAGTCTTTATCCCTGGGTGAGATTTGCAGCAGCCTGCATTATTTCCTGTCCCTGCAGGTGGTTCACACCTTTTTTCTTTAAAAATAAACTACCTACACTATAGAGCAAAAAGGACACACGCACATGCTCACACAGGCAGACACATGTACTCCAGTTGGCAGTCAAGGAGGGCTCCATCTAATGAAGGACACAGGCACAGATCATCTCTTACTGTGCTAACTAGCAGTGCCAGATGATGTACGAAACCCAAACCTTAATCTTAAAGCAAACCTTTGTGCCCTATACACAGCAATTATCAAAGAATGCTTCTAGAAAATTCCAACACAGATACTGCAATTCAAACTAATTGACTTCAAGGACAAATTTTGGGGTGGCAGCAGACAGAGAAAGGCATCTGACCTTTTGTAAGGCAAGAACTCACCAGACAGCATTTTGGAAAGCACAATGCTCAGCTTACCAGCCTTTACACTACAGGTAAGTGGACACAGACTAACTTCTGGTATTAAAATGAAAAGTAATCATGTCAGTTATGATCTTCTTTAGCCAATAAATATTCACTATGCTGAATAACAGAAATGCTCAATGAACACGCTGAACTCTCTGCTTTTAATTAAACTGTAGTTTAGATACAGTCAAACCATGTTTATTAGTATCCAAAAACCTTTTCCTTGGACAACACTTCCTGCTCCAATGTGATGTTTTATGACAAGGTCATAAACACTTGAAAACCTACATTTTTAAAGGAAACACTGACAACCTGAAGTAGGAAAAAAAAGTGGTATTGTGTTGAAAATGCATTTAAGTAAGAAGCAAACATATAAAGTTTTCCACAAGAACATATACAGAACAAATATACAGAATATCACACAGTAACACAGATGCACGCATTCTCCTTTTCTACTGTCCAAAGCAATTACACCGCCCACATTCAATATTCTTTAACCACAGCCTACAAAGTACAGTGCTGGCATAGGTTATTCAGTATCATCTGTAAAGTAACCTACGCCAGTTTTTAATGCACAACGGAAATCTGGTTTGCTCCCAGCTGCTGGTATAATAATTACTGTCCTATGGTTGCTAAGAGATACTCTGAATTTTTTTCCAAGACTACTAAAACATTTCTGTGCGCACAAGCAAAAGGATGCTGGGTAAAGCAATAAAATGACTCCAGCTGTAGCTCTCCAGCAGAATTCAAAGCCAGATGACAGCTGTAGAGAAAATGAAAACCAGACGGAGCTTCTCTTGTTCTTCAAATTTTCTCTCCTTACTTCTCCCAGTTTGCCAGAGTCAAGTCTGGGAGAGAATTCAACATTGTTCTGCAAACATTGTTAAAAATGTTCTCCTCTAAGTAAGTTTAATGATTATACAGAAGGATGGATGAGAGACCACATTTCCGCTGCATCCAAGTTCTTGCATTTACTTCCCGTGAGGCCCGAAAATCTGCTGTTTGATGCTAACCAACACAAGAAACCTGTAAATGCTTTTTCCTTAATTTTTCAATTGTGAATAAATGATACAGGTTTCAGAAACATCTGAATGACTTCCTTCTGCTTTAGCTATTTCTGAGACTGATGGAGCAACATATTTGGCAAAGAAACTATTATTTTCAGGTATGTGTTTCTGACATAGGCTGAAATATTACTCTGAATGTTTTGTATAGTTTAAACTAAAAAATAAGACATTTGACATGCCTCTTTCTTCAAAGGCTTTTCTACCTGAATATATAGCGAACACTACATGTAAAGAGGCTGCTAGGAATACTGGTGAGGAAAAAAATGTATAATTTCTCCTGTTTTTTAAATACAACTCCAACAAAAAAAGCTTAATAAACAAAAATGATTTAGCACAACATATGAATAGATTTATTTGAAATTGATTATATGAATTAGTATTACTTTTAGTTCTAAGAATTGGACCTAAGCAATTTATTAATTGCACTAAGTATTTCTAATCTTTCGTGTTTTACCATCTAGTATTGTCTTATCCATAAAACAATAGAGTGTGTCAAGGGTAAATTATTTCACATTTCCTTACAAGTCATAATGTTAAGTTATTTTTGTAAAATAAAACTTCTGCAAACATTTTGTTAGAGACAAAACAAATTGAGTAGTCATTAAATGCACTTATTAAGAGGTCATTAAGTAGCGTATTTACAAAGAGGCACATGAACAATTAATGTCTTCCCTGCCTGCACCAAAACCACTTAAGATGCATGCAAATTGCAGGCCTTTTCCCCTTCCTATTAACAAAAAGTCCAATGTACTTACTCCTGAAAGAACAAGCCAACCTTTTTATTTTCTGCTTACAATTTATCAGTCTACAATTTTCTTCTGCCAGTAGTAAGAAACTCAAAAGCATAAGTGATCCAATTCTTATTACTTCAAAACTGTTAAAATGTGTTGGTAGCCTATAAATAACACCAATATGGCTGAATCAACAAAACCTGAAAGAAATTAAAGCTCAAGTAGTCTATTTTTCAGTGCACAAAAGCAAGACCTATGCATCACAGGATTCAAAACCCACATGAACATAACTTAAAATGCATGAGCTCTAGATTTTATTTAGATTTACTTCTAAGGAATTTTTTTTTTTTTTAATTAAGCTAGATGAGTTTTAGAACAAGAAGTTTATAATTGGTAGAGGAAAAGAATCTGAGCCAATCTTTTAAAGAACAAGCAAACTGACTTACACAAGCTGCTCATTTACTACATTAAAAATGTAAGATTTTATACCAAAAACATCTAAACTTCCTAACAAAACAAATTCCCAATGCATATTTCCACGTAAGTACATATACATTTCCAGGTTCCATTTACTAACATTACAGGAAGTCAGACAGCTCTGCATTAACTCATTTGTGTATTTCTATTTGAAATTAATCTGGTAAGCCTAGGGCTTATTTGATGATATGAACAATTTGCATCTAATACGTTAATTAAACAATTAAAAATAATTGTAATAATTTAAGCAACCATGAAAACCCTTAAGTCATAATATTCTTTTAATACTAGGATTTTAACGTTATTTGTAAACAACAGAGAGGCTAAAAAAACTATAATGAAGTTATGTCTTCTTAAAATGATAAATTTGATCTTCAGAAAAAAGAACGCTTTCTCTGGGAGATTTTATTTACAAAATGCAAATAAAAAACCCAAAAATTTAGTGACCCAAGGTATAACATAGCAAGCCAATTTCTAGCCTAGAAGGCACAAGACAAGAGTACAGTTTTTGGATTTACATTTAAGATATGCACATACAACTTTTGGACAATCACTATTTCTGCTAACTACTTCTATAAAATGTGATAATACTTATTAAAAGGAAGCATTGACATTTCACAGTCAGATGATAATTTTTGATCTAATTTGGATCCTTTTATTTGCTCTCTGTAGCACCAAATACAACCAGCCAGTAAAATAATTTATGAAGCATGTTTAGCTTTCTTCATCTTGTCATCTTCATTAAAAAATCAAACAACAAAAACAAGCCACTGTTAATGAAATTTATGTACAAACTAAATACTATATTTATACTTCAAATGTACACTAAATATAGGATTCCTGCTGTGTAAGATGACTAGAACAGTATAGGAAAAACTACTCTTTAATATTCTATCCATACTCTAAAATGCCCTTGCATAGATATACTCCAAAACACACTCGAAAATACTAATACAGACTTCGGAAAACAGCTTATAAAATAAACAGGGAAGCAAAAAATCATTAAGACTTTTAAACTACATAGAGGTGGCAAGAAGTGGGGGACAAGTCAGCCTGACTCCTCAAATATTCAATACATTATCTTTAAAGAAAGATGGTTTTACACATCAAGTTAAAAAGACCCTGGGGTATCCAGTTTCACTTATCAGAGTATCAGTCTTGGTAGGGGAAGGAATTAATAATTTGAAAGAGAATGTGGACTATTTGGTATTTCAAAGGTATTCTCGGAGACTAGACCTGATGCCTGCAACTAAAATGCTCTAATTTTTCTACACTCATGTTCATTACCCTGCAATTACAGTTTTGTTATTGATACATAAACCTGGTTTAGATGAAGCATAGCTAAACCAGGGTGGATTCTGTTTTCCCTGCATTTCTTTTTTTTTTCCCCCTTTGAGTATTGTTATTGATAGACAATTCTAGTATCACTTATTTTACTTTGTTATGCAGAGATATGGTAAGAGATATTGGCTAGCTTTTTTGTCTTTAGAAAACAGGACATCTATCCACAGCACAAATCCACTATTAAGCAATGTGTATTCTGAAGTCATTAAGTGTGTTTTCCTGTCTAGAATGTAAAAGATAATTCTACCAGCAGTTTGTACCACACAAGATTGTTTCTACCTGTGATATGTAGATATAGTATTTTTATATATATAATCTGTTTTATAGACATTTAAAAAAATATGCATTTATGTTTTAAAATGGAATATAAAGTAAACCTATATTTACATATGTAAATAGGTGGTGTATTGATATTCACATGTATATAGAATAGATGTTGTAAATACACTTTTCTCCACTTTCCCAATAACAAATTTGTAACTATAAAGAATCTCAGATATTTTCCTCAATTTTGGCATCCTTATATAGAAATGTAATAACTAGGCAGCAAAGTCAAGAGGTAATTGGTTTGTTCTAATCTCATTAGGCCTGTAGAAACTGTTCAATTATTAATCCTTGCAACAAACCATGTTTAAGCAAGACTTTTAAGAACTGATTAAGGACTGCATTAACTTTGGCACACATTTCCTTCACCCTGTCAAAATCTCACTTCTTTTTAAAACCTGAAATATCTAATATTTATAGCAATTTTACTTTCAAGTGCCTTAAAATAAAGCACTCCAAATAAAGAATAACAGGTGGTTGCACAGCCAACACTTACACAAAGAAATACATTTCTTCTACCACAAAATGAAAAGATATCAGGAGACTTCTGTACTGCCACTGCATTGCAGTATCCTTTCTAAATACTTGACTCTCAGTCTCCTATCATAATAACTTCAAAGCTGGCTGCTAATTTTCTTCATTTTGTGTTGCAGAGCTTTTACACTGGATCTATTTACACTAATACAGAATTTATTATTGCATAAGTGACAAGACTCTTTCCCAGAAGAAATCACTTAGTAACACTATCAGTTTTCTGAATAGTCACTAAGACCTGAGTCAACTTGTTTCTTTGCCATCTTAATATTAATTTAAATATCTGCACTCTGAAAACTGAATATATGTGTGAATGAAGACATGGCTTTCTCTAAAACCATAAATAAGAATGAAAAAATGACAAGTACACATAGACACAAGTAGGATTTACTCAGCTATATTATAGTTATTTACTCTCTGTGTGTATATATATCTATATATCTCCATAATATTTTTTTATACTGGCTTTTTAATTACATGCATTCTTGGATATTACCAGGCGGTGCTATGCATCAGTGTTACACCACTCATGGTATATGATATGGTATACATGTAAAGCACTGTAACTCTGAAGCATGGTTGGACATAAATTTTTCTCTCTTAAGCCATTATGACCTATAGAAATTGAATAGGGAGAAAAACGATCAATAAAAAATTGAATCTCAACAAGCGACTACTTTATCTTCAGTGTGTTCTTAAAAATCGTCTGAACTTCTGTCTTTGGACTAGATTCTTTTAACCATAGTCTCAGTATCTTATCAACTCTAACCATTTGATGTTAGAAGTGCTTTATCACTGCAAAGTGAAATCTAAGAAAACAAACAGGATGTACAAGTAAAAAAATTCTTCATCCCTCTATTTTCTTTTTCCCAGAAGAATATTTCATATTTCAATAAGATCAAAGAGGACATATAACTTGAACAGACATTTTGAACTTAAAAATTAAACTCAGGATAGTTAATGATCCTATAGATTAAATAATGACTACTTAGTTTAGGACAGACAGTATTGTAAGTCTTCTAGATAATTGTTCTGGAACTTATTTCATTAAACTGAATTTTGCTATAGCTCTTATTTTGCTTAGTCTCACTAATGACAGCGAAATCTCTTCAGTACATTTGTAAAAGAAAAAATGCACAATTAATTAAAAAATTTACTCACTTGAAAGCAGTCTTCTGCCACTTCAACATCATTTTGGGAGGGTGGATAACCTTCATATAAAGAAGAAAAAAAAAAGTAGACAAGGTTATTTTCTTCTTATTTACCGCTTACTGCTTCCAATAATCCACACCATCTCTCAATATCCAATGATGATATAAATATTCTTGTTTACATTTTTAACCTATAGATCACTGTATTTCAAGTTGATTTAGTAAGCATCACTCATTTCTACACTCTGCATTTTATGTACTGAGTATTTCCAGCCACACTCCTCTCTCTTGTTCCCACCTTTCTTATAAAAGCATTTTCAAAGTCTTATCAGCAGTCAGAAGCAAGAGAGTATATTCCTGTTAATGTAGCATTTTGAAAATTAAAGGCAGACACATTTGGTTGGCATGAATGCATACTGTGCTGTATTTTGCTATAAAGCAGCAGAAATTGAAACTGTAAGACCCTAAGAGAAAAAAATGACTCTTATGTTCTCTAATTATTTGTCTTGAAGGGATAGGGATGATATCAACACAATTCAAAAGCGGTCATTATAGTATGTCAAAAAGCATTTCCCTTCAGAAACATGTTCCTCCCTTTCTTAAGAGGACAACACACATAAAATCCCTAAAGTTACTTTTTACAAGACTGAAAGAGTTGTTCTTTCAATTCAATAGACACCTGTTCCCTCCTTGTCTCAATCCAGTAATACATTTATCATATTTTCAGTTCAGAATCTAGACTTGATGATATCCTTCAGTTTGTTCACTGGTTTCCATGAATTCAATGAAGCTCTGGAATCAGATGGCCATATTGCTATCTGAGTAAATTCTTCTGCTATTCCTAAAAACCCTTCCTCAGAACTACATCATCAGCTGTTAGTAAAAAAAAAAACTACTAACTGAAAGTATGTGCAGATAAAGAGAGCACTCAACAGGTCACAAATCATTCAACTTCCTAGCTTATTCTATAAGAACACAGGAGTTGCAAAAAGCTTCTAAGATCCAAGTGAGAGAATATAAACTTCCTCCATTTCTTCATGTCTAAAAGAAAGAGGCAATGCTTTATTATGCAGGGATGTTTCAGGAAATTACTTTATTAGTGTTTGTGAAACAATTTAAGACACTTGGATGAATGGCACTTTAGAAATACCAGTACTATTTCAAAAACTATTAAAATCTCAATATACTGTAGTTTAAACCACATCCTTAAATACTGTCAAATGTTAATGTTACACAAAGTGCTTTGACATCGAATTTAGTAAACACTCAATGTCCCTCCACCCCACCAAGTCTTTCACCTGAAATATGTACCTTGAGAAATATCCTCTACTGCTCTCCGAATACCTCTATCAAATGCTCTTGCATCAGCAGGACTCTGAAATGTGAGGCCAAACTTTTTGTCATCAATCTTCCAGTGGTAAAAAGTAGGAGTAACTTTGTTGTAAACGAGGTCTTTCTTTAATGTGCATTCCAAGACCACCTTTCAGGAAAAAAACAGAAAGAAAAGATATCAATGACCAATATATCAAATTTGAGAACAAAAGGTAGTCTTTGTGAACTACCTAAAAATATACATCATAAGAGCAGAGAGAGGTCTCTTTTCAAATTTCTTCCTGCTACAAGGATCAAATTTTAACTTCATTTGCATTATGGCCAAATTATTCGCTATCGGTTGCTGATAAGTGGTATGGGTTGAAGGCACAATTTGTTTACTGAGTCGAACTCCCTATTCAAAAATCTCATACCCACAAAAGTATCTTATACCTGCAACAACCAGCACAGATTTGGTAGATGTTCAGCAAATAGGTCACATCCCCCCAAAAAGCATTTTGTGTGCTGATATCAAATTTTACTGTGTCACTGGGATCTACAAAATCTTTTAGCACTAGACTAATTTCATGCTGCTTTCAGGCAAATTTTCAGATTTCTCCCAGAAAGGCTACTAGACAAGTGAAAGTAATACAAGAGAATTGTTTTAAAAAATGAAATTAATAAAACCTAAAATCTTTATGAATGTACTACTGCCTGCACCTAGACAAAAATACATTTGTGGCTCATGTTCAACTATAAAGAACCAGTAACTAAGAATAATTAACAGAATCATTTGGCCTGCAAAATCATTACACGTATACATGCACATTCAGTTATGAAGCAAAGTCACAGTCTTCACACAGAATCATAAAATGGCTTGGGCTGAAAGAAACCTCAAAGACCATCTCGTTCCAACCCCCCTACCATGGGCAGGGACACCGTCCACTAGACCAGGTTGCTCACAGCTCCATCCAAGATGGCCTTGAACACTTCCAGGAATGGAGCATTCACCACTTTTCTGGGCTACCTGTTCCAGTGCCTCACCACCCTCATAATACAGAATTTTTTCCTAGTATCTAATCTAAATCCACCCTCTTTAAATTTGAAGCCATTCTGCCTTGTCCTGTGACTACATGCTCTGTTAAATAATCCCTCTCCAGCTTTTTTTGCAGGCTCCCTTCAGGTACTGGAAAGCCTTATCATTTCTCCTTTAAATACTCTGGTTTTAAAAATATATTTGAGTATTTGCCAGTTTACTGGCAAAAATTATTTTAAGTAACATTGTTACACTGAGTGTTTCTTGATTAAAAAAAAAACAATGTGAACAAGAAAGTATGGAGGGAGGTACATTGATCTGCTCCCACAGCAGTATAATAAAGCTCCCAGCAAGACAACCTGTATCTCTATTTTGGTATTTGATGATGAAGGCTTACACTGAGAGATGAATGAGGAATTTCAATATTCTATCATTTCAGTAATATTCTATCCTTTCATTGATGTACTTTTAGAATTTCAATTTTTTGTTTTGTTACATATGTGGCTTTTTGAGAGAAAAAATAAAAAATTCCTCACAGGATGTGGTAAAACTAGTTTAAGTATAAACAACTGAGAAAAAACCCTCAAATTAAAAAAAAAATAATCTGTACTTAGGTTATTCTTACATATTCTTTGTGTTCCTCTTCTCCTTTCATTGTCTAATTATTACATAGGCAAATAGGTTTTTTCTCTTGTTCTTCATTATTCATTCCCCCTACACCCTACCAGTAATCATCTCCTCTCAACTGTTACTGCCTTTTGCCTCTGCCTCTAGAAGGATAATATTCTTTCTGCACATATAAACTCATTCAGCACTAAAATAATTTTTTTGTTTCTCCACTCAGAACTCCCTAAATGGTTAACAATATGTGGATAAAACTGCCTACAAGAAAACATAGAAAGGAATCTAACTATTTGCTATAGGTCTGCAGGAAAAGGTGCTGCAAGGAAAAAAAAAAGTATCATTCTGCAGTTCTAAGGTGTATCAAATAATTGTTCTTTGTTCCTCTGGATGATTTTAAATTTGCTTCCTCCTTCAAAGAGCAGTTAAAAATGAAGGCTTCTCACACCACTGCCTTGTCTAGGTCTGTGAGCTCTTTAGGGGGACCGCTAATAGATTAACACCAACTATTTTCACAGTCTATTTTGTGTGCAGTGTCATCCAAAACATCAACAAAAAGTACTGCAAGCCTGATTTTATAGCATCACAATGAATTTCTGGTTCCAAAGGAATTAATCCAGATTACTTCATATTGAAAATTCATATCCAGTAATAATTTTACCACTAGAGATAAAAACTGGATTAAAACTTCACTGAGTAGAAGTTATGATTTTCAAAGACATGCAAACCAAACTAGAAAATCCCCAAACCAACTCACTCCAGCCCAAAAAGCAACACTCACCCCCCCACTTCCAACCCTCACATTTTATATGACAAGCAACGGTTAACAAAAACCATCCCATCCAACACTGCAATTGTTTTCAACTTGATTCAAGGAAACAACACATTTGAGGGGATGACACTGATTTTTCCCATCTAAATCTGTATGAAAACAGACCAGTTAACACAGAGGATATAAGTGAAAGGGCATTGAAAAGGGAAAAATATGTTGCATCAAAATTGTATGTGTTATCAGATATAAGAATCTTTACAAGCAAGACTTGATGCCTGCCCTACCTGAGAGAAAACTCAAAAGCTATAGGTCTCAATTAGCAGTGGGACACAAATTTATAAACATCCAGCCCTTCAATAGTTTTTGTTACATCCAGAAATAGAAAAAATCCAAATTAAAAAAAACAAAACATACCAACCATCCCCTGAAGCATTTTTCTCTCCCTGAAACACTTCTATGCTTTGCAGCAATAGTGAATTTTTAAATTGTAAACCTTAATTTTGCTAAAGGTTTCTTTATGCTCAAGCATGCAAGCTATCACTGGGGCTGGGGAGGAAGTATCCTCATACACGTATTCTCTAAGGCCTGGAAATGGAAACCAAGCCTTTTCAATGCAGACATATTTCAAACTCCAATTATTTTTTAGTGCACTTTGCTATGGTTCAGAACTCTCCAGATTATAGGTGAACCTCATATACTCTCCTCCATAGTTACCCAAAATATGCACTCCCAAACCTTTTTAGGTAGATCTTCCCCAAGATCTCCAGGGATAAGCACAGCAAAGACCTGAAAAATTGTAAATAAAGTGCCTACGGCTTAACTAAGTTTCATTTAAAAAAACACCCTATGGGTTACTGTTCCGAAAGTTTTCTTCATTTGAAGACTTAATACGAGACTTCCATGCCAATGTGAAACATCTACCTTGGCACATAATGGAAAATGTTGAAGAATCCTCAGATTCAAGACAGAAGAAAACCACATGATCAAAATTTAAATTGTCAGAGCATAAATATGGCTGTATGTCTCCTATTATTTAATGAAAAAAATCCTTTTAATATGTACATGTCACTAAGTGTAACACTAATGAATTCATTGCTACTCAAAAATACTTGTTTGCTTAATGTTTCTTTTCTCACCTCTAAAAACTAAATTCTTTAAATAAAATCTATGTGACTTATGTAGACAAAATCAATCTCCAGAGTCAGAAATTTTCTACTTCAGCACATAAAACCAAATTTTTTTAAACAGAAGTATTTAAAATATGACATGAATATTTAGAGCTTATTTCAGAAAAAAATAAGAAAAAAACTTTTGCATTTGATACAAATTTCTACCTTGATAACAGACCAAATAATTGAACATTTTGAGATACTGGATACTATTTTACTGGTTTCTAGCTGTACTTTCAAAGCTTACAAGAGCACATGTAAGTAAGATAGACGGCTTCACCGTTCCTCATTCCCAACTCAAATCTACAAACATAAAAGCACATAGTTTTTCAACGCCTTTTCTGCTTTACTCTGGGGAACAAGCAGCATGACCTGAGTATATTCATGCTACAGAATGAATACACTGAGTATATGGACCCAGAGCCACAGTAACCATATGACATAATTATTCTATGCATACTTTTTAAAAAATTTTTAAAAAGATGATGTAAGGGCAGTACTACAGCCCATCAGAATCAATCTTCCTTCAAATTTTAAAGACAATTTAAAAAGTAAATATTTCAGTTTGTAAACAGCAGATTTTTAGAAGAGAATGGTATTTATATTCAGTTTTAGCTTTGTCTCTCCCTTTACACAATTAGTTGTTGTTCAAAGGAAAGATTTTAAACTTTGTCACTCCTGATTCATGATCTAAAAGATACTAGTAATATTTTTTTTTCTCCATTGACAAAAACTTGCATGTCAAAAGTCTGGAGAAGAAAATAAACCAGAGAAGTGTATTAGACTTTTTGTTCAAGAAGGTAAAATTCACCAACGCCTAAAACCCAGTAAGTTTGAGCCTAATATATGTTTAACAGTAGTGCTATTAAGATAGAAGAGAGCTACTGTAAACACAGAAGGAGAGAACAGCAGACCTGACCAGGTTACGAGGGAGTGCAATTGTTCCAAGCAGACTGGCTGGAGCCAGATCTAGGAAGGTGATTATAATAAAGGGGGAAATGTGTAATTATGTGAAAAGTCTTCACGAAATACCCTTACATTCCAACACAAATCTAAACAACCTGAGCAAACTAGCAGGGAGCATTCTCTCTCAAATTAATTCAATGGTGCCACCACTTTGATTTTCTTCTCAGATAACTAGGATGCTTTTTGTGAACGCCACGAGGGATTTTAAATTGCAATGTACTGCACAAAAATTTTGGAAGTTCTACATGTAGTCTGAAGCTGGTTCATAGAAGAGCTGACAGCAACCTGCCTCTTAGGTTTATAAAGAAAAAACACGAGCCTCCTCCAACAAGGAACTTCAATATTTTGATGTTCATTCCAGAGTATTTAATTTATGCAGCTGACTTACAGATTGAGATCTATAGTTGTAATTAAATGCCTGCATAGCCTATAAAATACATGGAAAGATCTGGCACACTGGAATGGAACTGCAATGTAGTGTCAGAAGCAGCACTTGGAGAAGCAGCAACTAAAGCTAATTCATTCCTCTTCAGTATAACCATTTAAGAGGCATCTGGAAGACACCTCCATCAAATACCTCACCTACGGATTTCAAGCTGCTTTGGAGAGAATTCCACCTTTCTACTGACACATAGGTTAAACAGTTATACTGGCATTATGATTCCCATTTATCTTAGGTAAAAGCCATAGAACTGAACACCATTTACTTTTTAACCTAAGATATTTCAAAACCTATGCTTCCCTGTGTCTCAGAAAAGTGCTCCAAGTTCCACAATCTAGGTTTCCAGGATAAGGGAATTTCTGTACATTTTCTGGAAGCTAAGCCAGTTCATGAAAGTAGAGACTTACCAGCCAGAGAAAAATCAAGATATAATCTTGATTAGAAAGGTATTTTAACAATGTGTAATGTGACTTTAGAGGATGTTTCATTTGTAAAGATGACTCTCTCTTTTAATCCATAGAAGTATTTTCAGAAACAGCTGTGTGTACCTTGCAAAAAAAGTCAGTGAACTGGAAACCATGGTCCAAATGACTTCTAGATATTACAGTAGATTAAACATTCCTGAAGATATACGTACTCAAAGTCTGAAAAACTTAAATGTTCAAAACTGTTTAGGACATTTTTTTAAAAAATAGTTACATTCTCTTTTCAAGTACAATGGCAGAGCAACCAACTAAACAGCCTACTACTAACTTCAAAGATTATTCAGGCATTGAGATTTACCAAGAGGATTCTAAAATGAGACTAGAGGGAAGCTGGGGCACAGAAACAGCAGATTCAGTATAACACTTCCTCAAAATATGAAGATGATCAAAATACTTGGTCTCTACTCAATAGCAAATACAGTGGCTTCCACTTTTACTTTATTTTTAAATAAAAATAAAATATATCACCATTATGAAATATAATAGTCATCTGTCAATTCTATTTGGACTAAAACCGCAATTGCTTGGCTTAATTAAAGAACAGGTTAAAAATTGTGCTTGAACAGTGAATCCACAGGAATATCCTAAGAACAAATGTAAAACCATTAACCATATTGAAAGCATACGGATCAGAAAAGTTTTAGAATCAGTGACGGGTCCAACAGAATTTCTCTTTCAGTCCCTGCTACTTTCTGCCCTTCTAAATAAGTGTCATGACCTAATTTTGTCATCGCATATCTTGGTGTAGGATCTTGTTTCTTCTGTGCCAAGTGGGGTCTTGTTGCATACTATACAACTTGGTCGTTAATTCATTACACATTAGCTGTTGCTTATAATTGCATTATCTGAAGTCTGTGGAAACACATGAATACATAGTGACCTTTCACTCAGTTATCAAAGAATCACTGGCTCTCCAGTATTCTTCTCCACACCCTAAATCTATATTTGTTAGTTCCCTGAGCTTTATTCAATATACACAGGAGAGATGTTCATCCTAGCTGCACTTCTTCCACCTTTTATCCTGTGTTTTTGAGGGGCTAACTTCGAACAGCACCTTCCCATAACTACAGGAAGATTACAAACTGCTCTGACTGACTAGTTAGGTCACATTTGGGGGGCAAGTAGAAGTAAGACAGATGGACACAGGACGGGACACACACAAAAAAACTGAAAACAAAACAAACTGTTCAAGACAATAAAAGTTTGGAAAACATATTCACACTAACATGAGCTTAATTTTAGACAGGAAGCAGAGGAGAAACATTTAAAACCTTCTACCAGAAGTGGAAACAAAACAAGGCTTGCCTAGGGGAAACGGAAGAGAGAACACTGCAAACAGATCAGGACACTGATGGCTGGACATTTTTATATGCATGCAGGCAAAACATTAAACCAGTCTTTCGTTCTGAGCATTATATTATTTTTAAGGCAAGCTGTGAATGTTCCACATATTAAGAATTAAGAGAAAATAATCAAGTGTCTCTAAATGCAATTAAGCTTCTCAAAAAGAGCCTCGACGAGGCTAAAAAAAATTCTAAAGGGAACTACTGCAAAGTGAGGAAGGAACTGCAGGTGCACATAGCTGTGCAGGAACACAGGGTACTCTGCTAATAGCGCTACGCCCCACTGAAACAACTGAGTCAGCAGAATTTCTATTTATATGCTCTCTTCCTACAATAGTCACAGTCAAGGCAGAAAACTCAGCAGTCCTGCCTCAAGGGAGAAACTGGTGTTTTTGAGGAAGGGTCAGCAGTACAGTATGAGAAGTAATTCTATCTTTTAAGCTTACAGAGGAGTCAAAATTCATTGGCAGAAAAGAATAAATTCTTGATAAAAGTCATTAAGATGGAGCTTTTGTGCCTTTGCCACTTCACTTTGTTTCCACAGTAAGACACAGCCCCATTCAGAAATCTGTTTGCCACACAAGTAACCAAGCAATCCTTAGTAAGCCCATTTTGTCTTTCCTAGGTCTGCATGTAGAAATGGCTGAGATCCTACACCAGTTTTCCTTTTGTGAGGCTGATTTTCATGACGCTATTTAAGAGATGTTTATTACTAGTATTTTATGTAAGGTTCCTGATGAATGAATACTGTCTATGTGTTCATCAAACCAGGTCAATTCTTGGACCTGTCAGCTACATACTGTCTTCCAACACGAAGTTGTTCTCATGTAAAATGGCTACTTTTTGTCACAGTCATATTCCACAACTAAGCAAATCATTACTGAGGAATTCCATCTGATTTCATGTTCTTAAAAAAATTCTTATTTCAACACTCCTATTAAATGCAGTATCACTGGTATATAAACAAGATTTAACTCTAATCTTTCATTGGAAGAAAAAAGCAAAATGTTTCCCAAAATGGATGGAAAATTTCTAAAAAAATCAATGCGCTTAATTCTAAAAAAGCAGGGTATTACATTTAAAAACATTTAAAACAAATAATTGGCTCTTTTGATACATAATCATTGATACAGAAAAGTTCAGCAACAGCATTAGACTGAGACTATAAATTTACTTTGCAGTCTACAAGCAATAATAAGCAAGCATCTATACTTATGTCCCATATCGTTTTAATATGACCATTAAATAGATGCAAATTGTTACCGTTTTATCCCTGAGTCGTTCTCCATGGATAAGAAAATCAGCACAGCTATTCTCTTCCTGGGGAATGACTTTGAAGACTGTGACACAGCTTAGTCCACCCCCTCCAAGTGGTAACCATCCACCACTTGAGTCATCCCGGGTCATCACCACAGCTCGCACTCGTGCATAACTATTACTGAAAGAGAAGCAAAAAAAGAAATTAGTTTTCCATAAACATAAACCAGCTAAGTCTAGTTAAAAACAAAACAAAAACAACAAAGCCACAACCAAGATCACAATAATTAATACTCTTTCCACAAACATCACCTAGCAGAAAACAATGTAAGACCACCCTCTAAAAAATGTTCCTCTGTATTTTTATGCCTTCATTAGGATGTCTTGGAGCTTGTGATTTTTTGTAAAGAGACTTAACCAGAGAATATAGTTGCCTAGTCAAAACTCATATTCTTCTAAAAACTTTACACTCAGTGATCTAGCTAGAGGGCCGGAAAGAGAATAAGAATCAACTCCTGATTTATTTTAGACTAATCATGAAGCTAGTCAGCCACCATGAAATTGCACAGAAAAGAGAACAAGAAAACAGAAAGAGGTCAGGCCTTCTGTCACTGAAATCTAAACAAGAACAGGCTTCTAGCCAGAAACCCTGCTTCCCTTCATCCATCTCTCCTCCCCATGCATATAACCCGTCCTTTGCAAGGGTAGGTCAGGACACATTGTGGGGTTTACAAACAGAACCAGTTACAACTACTTAAAATCCATATTTGTAGTGTCTACTTGCTGTTTCTCTCCTGTATTTGCATCGTGTGTAAAATTACTTGCATTTTACAATCTAACACCTTTTTCCATCATTTAATATTTTTATAAAATAAACAAATTATTATCATGTCATTACTTAAAATCCAAATTCCAGAGTATTGGAAAAAGAGGTTTTGGCCATTTCTCTCTCTCTCTGCTCTTAGTTTTTTCTTTTAAATTAAATGTAAACTTTTAGCTTTGGTTATGAATTTGCGACTACATCACTTGGAAAACCCCATGGTTTGCCAAGGATGTTATAAGATGCTACATTTGAAGTACAGCTTACTGGATGAATGTAGCAGTTAATGATTGAATATTTCAACACCTTAAAGTAAGGTGTTATCTTTTTGCAACATATTCCTGATTGAGGGTTTAAGTACTTATGCCAGTTAGCACTAGTGATGTCAAATTTAAGGGTTGAAGAGGAAATATCAGAAGAGGACAAAGCTGTTCCTTCTGTATTTGAGATAAAACTATTCACCAAGATGTTGCACTTTTAAAAGATCACTGCTTTATTTCCAACATTTCCCCCCCCCCCCCCCAATATCCGAAAATAACAAAGGTAGGCTTTTTTGCGTAATTAATATATTACATTCTCACACACACATATGATTCACACATATGATTCACTTGTGTGTGTGTGTATATATATATACGTATAAGAATTTTGCTGCAGGCATCTAAAGCTTAAATACATAATGGTTTGTAGAATGGAAAATTATACAAGACTATAAATTTTTAGCTTATAGGCAGCTAAATTTTGTTTGCTGCCTCTGAGCAAAGCTCCGTCCTCTCTCTAAATCTAATAGTTAAATTGACAGTTCAGTCAATGTTGCTCACCATTTCTTTACCAACATCTTTTAGTTAAGTACTCAAACACAGCAGACAAACATAATAAAGAAAAAGCCAATCCTTCATTGTATGCATCTATCACAATTCTAGTATCTGCAAGTAAAAATGGCTACATCTCGATGCTTAATAATATTACTGAGAGTTGAATCATTCCTTCACTCGTCTCTGTCACTGTGTTTCACTCAGAGCTAAGGTCAGATTGTAGTTGAACACTTCATACACAGGTAGTCTTTCACCTCATTTCTCTCAGAAGAGCTTCTTCTGACAGAAACTGAGGACACCAAGACTCTCCTCTAAAACAATAAGAAATAGGATGAAACAATTGGTTAAGCCTAAAAACTGTCTTTGCTATTCTCAATTTAAGCAAACCATAAATTTAGCTTTTAAGTTATTCACTCTATAAATTTGGTTGTAAATCTGAATATTAGAGCTTTTTTTTGTATATCAACAGACTGCAGCAAGAGTTCAGTTAAAGAGAACTTCCCTTAGGCTACATGAGAAAGCCCAAACTACAACATTATTTTTTTCTTAAAATGAAAGTTCACACTCCACATCCATTTTCTTTTACAAGAACTGCTAAGGAGAAGCAAAGAAGGAGGCTTAAGCTACTTCCATTCAATAGAGTTTTCTGTCAATGTTGGGGTTTTTCCCCCTATCCTATACTGAGATGCCTAGTGTGGTCTACTTAACAGTCTTGAGTTTTGCTTTCCATATATTCCAAATGAATACTTTAAATATTTATCCTTTCAAATATTTTAGAAACTACTATCAAATCCACTGCACTAGTGCAAAATAAAATTCTCCACGGTAATATTTAATGAATAATCTCTTAAATTGAAACAAGACAGTCTTCCCATATAACCACCCTGTAGATTAACTAGACAAATTCTGTACTTGTAACAATGCCAAAGTCTACAAAGAGATTTTTAGTTCTATGTTTCTGTTGGTGGCTGTTTTTTAATATTATTTTTTATATTTGAATGGAACACATAATTGGTAACAACAGCTATTTTTAGTAACAACACAACCTGGTTTGCAATTAGCCAGAATGCAGCGGCAGGACCTATGAATGATTCCCATTTCCAAAATCCTCTGCAAACAAAACAGCATCTGCCTGTCACACTACTGGTGCTATGAAAGCAGTCAGAAGTCTTGTATCTCTAAGCATTACAGCCCCATCTACTCTTGGGAACTTAAGAACAAATTGTTAAACTGCTGGTGTACCTTAGCGGTGAGAGAAAGAGCAGACAAGGCTTCAGTGTTTTCCTAACACGGCCTAAGGTTTTTACCTACTCTTGCACATTTAGCAGCTCTATCAGGAATATCTGAACAGAAGAAAAACCAAATGAACAGGGCGATCAGTTGAGCATTGCTCTTACAAAGCCTTTTACCAGAGCTACCACAAGCGTGTGAAATGAGGCATGAAGAGCAGCATTTCAACAGCAGGTCCAAAGCTACTGTACTGAAGCCAACTTTTCTTGAGATTCCCTGGTTTTGGTTGTGGCCACTGGAAATTCTTGAGGCAGTGCAAGGTTTAAAGGAGATTGTATTCTGGCCAAAGAGGCATGCTGCTTTCCTAAAGTCAGTACTGAGGATCAGTAAGACTGAGGACAACAACACTGGAATCCAAAATCAGTGCTTAACCACTAGGGAAACAGGTCTCTCTAACATCTGAGTGCCTCAGGTAGGCGATAAGAGTATGGTATTCTTATGCGATTAAAGGGAATTATAAACTGGAATAAAGGAGAAAGAGGAAAAAAAAGTTATCTACAGTGTTTTTTCCCTCTAGCAGTGCAGACTTACTGAGGGGTACAGCATGTGTGCTCTACCTAGTAAACCTGAAATTAAGCAATTTTAAGATAGCATAATAAATATGTTGCATGAAGTTTCATTCTAAAAGCATAATCAAATGAAGATTATTCTTACACGAAAATCAAAATCTAAAGTGAGGTGAACTAAGCAGCCTGAGCATTAGGGGCAAAATCAAAGGGTTATAAACCGTAAGTGGACAGGAAAGATATGACCTACAGTCCTTGCCTACCATCAGCAGGCATTTAAAGAGCATCAAGCATTAAAATCTGACAAGAGGTTCTAAAGGCTCTCTCCTCCCTCCAAAAGTGTTTATACCACTGTAATACTCTTGAGCCCAAACCGACTTATGAGCTAGACAACCAAACTGTTGTGCAAGCTCAGGAAGCACGTCACTGGCCAAGACAGGCTGGGACCTTCAGCTCAACAACTAAGGAACAATCCTGCTTTTGGTGGCTGAGGAAGGAACACAATTGTAATTTCATCACTGTGATTATTTATTGGTTTTTTGTAAAAAAAAAATTATTTTGATAATTTGGGGTATTTCTTACATTTAATATCAAGACAATTAAAGATAAAAAATGTTATTACGTTTGTCCTTTGTTCCATTAGCCAAGCAAAAGAGAATGAATATTAAGAATTTTCTGCCAAAATACTTTTCCCAGAGAAAAAGGGGAAGAGATGTTGGGGGGTAGCAGGGAAGCAGCCATCTTGTTGCTTTACATTTATTTTAACCTAGTTTCAACAGTATGCAAATCTTCCCTCTCCTAATTCATATTAAACATTGCCATTCTCTTACTTGTACTGCATTTTGCACATTTCTATTTTAAAATAGGTCTGAAAAACAAAAGTGATTTCAGAAACGTTGCTTCAAACAATTGAACTGTAATTGCAATTTTTTTTTTTTAGTACTATACAGCTTACTACCATTACCATCAAGAAACCTGGATCTGCAAGTGGAATTATAAACTGAACCACAGGAGAAACTGACTTTTTCAGCTTTGGTAAAAATATTTAGAATTATAATTTCTTTCAAAGCTGGAAAGCAGATTTGAAGAAAAGGACCTCGAGTTTCATATGGACACCAAGCTGAACACAAGCCAAAAACATGCCCTTGGGACAAAGGAGGCCAACAATGTCCCAGCTGCAATTAGAAGTGCTTCCAGCAGGTCACAGAAGGTGATCCTCTGTCTCGACTGGGGACTACTGAAGCCACACCTGGAGAGCTTTGTCCAATGTTGGGCTTTCCAGTACACAAGAGACATGGAGTTCCCGGAGTGGGTCCAGCACAGTGCAGCAAAAATGATTAAGAGACTGAAGCATCCAGTGTATGAGGGAAGGCCAAGGCTTAGCCTGAAGAAGAAAAGACTCATGGGTATCTTATCAGTGTATAAATAGCTGAAGAGAGGGTGCAAAGAGGACAGGCAGAGGCTCTTTTCAGTGGAGCCCAGTGAAAGCACCAGAGACAACGGACACAAACCGAAACACAGGAAGTTTCATTTGAACATCAGCAACCACTTTTTCACTGTGAGGGCACCTGAGTACTAACACAGGTTATCCAGAGAAGTTGTGGAGTTTCCATCCTTGGAGAGTTTCAAAAGCCATCTGGACACCGTCCTGGGTAACCTGCTATAGTGACCCTTCCTTGAGCAGCAGGGAAGATGACCTCCGGAGATGCCTTCCAATCTCAATTATTCTTTCTTTTATTTAATATCATATTTCAAAGCATAGCAATTCCAAAAAAATACAACTTCATAAATATAACCAATATGGGTTAATTTATAAGAATTCATGATACTTTGAAGCAAGAGTTGTCACTGTGCAAACTGCTATTTAAACACCTCTGACAAGGCTAAGGGAAAAAAAAAGGCGTTCTGAAAAATCGTGACACACTCTGCTATGAAATTACACTATCTTTGCTGGCACACAAGTAACAGCTCCAGGCTGATCTCCAAATGTGAAATGGTCATGGACCAAGGCTCTTTACCTATGACTGGCACTTTACACACGTACTTTAGCCCCTCCAGCTTCTGGTGCAATATACTTTTGTGTTTGTAGCCTTACCAAAGGAGCATACATGAACCACACTTGGCTTTTTATGGTTCTTATTATCCAAACAGCTTAGCAGAAGACTTTATGATTCCCAGCTAGAGAAGTGCTCATGAGTACATGCATGTCTGAGTACCAAAAGGTACTTGAAGATAGCATTTTTTGAGTATTGACTCAATATAGAAAGAAAAATAATTTCACCAATATCACATGATCTTATTAGTACACTGCTGATGTTACAAACCCTTTGTTACTAAAGGTTTAGAGAATGAGTGCCACTGGCACAAAATATTAATGACTTACGTAAAACAGAAGGAGATGCAAATGTAGCACAAGGGCTAAAGAAGACATAATTTACATCACAAAAATGTATGACAGCATATCTTATTATTTTTTAAGGAAGAGGATAGTGCCATAATAACAGCTACTAAACAAGGTTCTGCTTAACACGACTGTTACCTTTCTCCTCTCAAAATTATATCAACAAATCAGAATATACACAAAACTCTTATGTTGGTAGAATGCAAAACTTGGCAGATTTTCTCCTCTAAAAAGAGGCAAGAAGTATTCCTCACAATAAACAGCAAATGTGCATGGCTACTATGCCTAGGAAGTTTATTTCTGTGAGGAGTTTAACAAGGAAAGACATGGATTTCCAGGAGGAACTACAGACAAATGCTGTTACATTTAAGATACTGGTAACCACGCTGATTCACTGATTTTGTCAAAAAACCTGAATGGAACATTTCTGCTCAAACAGCAAACCCCCCAAAAAACAACAAAACAAAACAACAAGAAGAAAATCTACTTACAGAAACCTGAACTACCAAGCAAAATGGCTTGTACCCAAAATGGTAAAAGGAAAAAGCTACATAGGAAACTGTATTATGTAAGGAAGGGTTAACTCATATCCTGAAAGAGCCAAAAATACATGATTACAATTATTATTTAGCAGAAGAGGCTCATAAAACAAGGTGTTTGACAGTGCACCTACAATTCAAAAGGGAAAATGAGACACAAATGAACAAGTGTCAAAGTAGTATATTGCTCTTGTGAAGTGTTCTCTTGGACACAAAATAAGAACAATAAAAAAAAATAGGAATGGGGTTCTAGTGCTCCTATTTGAATACAGACAATTTAAGATTTATGTCCATCTAAATTACTCAATGCTGCAAGGAAGAATGGCTGCTGACATAAGCTCTGTTGCAAAGCACAAGAGCATATGAAGAACGGAGAAGCTGTTAAGATTTGAAACCCAACAAAATTACATACAAAGTACGTATTTGACATTTGTATGAAAAACATTTTAGCCCTGCTCCCCAGGATCTTCTCTTGTTTAATAATTGTAGCTACTTTCTATAACTTCTGTATGTCATCCATGAGGGCTGGTTAAATGAAGTAATATTTTATCACACTAAAGGAGATCACAACACATACTTGGATTCTATTCCTTTTAAAGAAACTGCCTTCTGAAGGCCTACATTTTCATAATAGAAAGTTCTGTAACACCATCTGGTCAAGGCATTTTACTTAGAAAATGGCAACTAATATAAAATCCACAATCAAATAAAAACCCCAAACAAACTTATTTTTCTTTCTACCCTTCCCCACAAAAATGAAAAAGAATCAAAGTAACATTCAAAGATGGCTCTACAGGTTTCGGACACATGTAGCAGAACTAAATAAACAGCATACAGTATGTAATCCTCTTTGTAGTAGTTTATGAGATAAGATGGACATGGAAGATGCTTTTTGACCACTTCCACAGCTGCCTGTTCACAACAGAGGACTGCTGGTACCAAGGACCCCTGGATTGGATTCCATCCAATTTTAGGCAGATGGGTAACATAATTCGAGTGGTCAGATCCTGGTACTCAGGTACCCTCCAAGCTTAATGGGCTTCCTCCAGAAAACCCTAAATTTGCCTCATTTTTAAAAGCTGACAGCCATAACTCCAGAAATATCCACTCTCCATCCTAGCCTGTCTTCCCTTCTCTGCATATATTCTCATAGTTTTTTGCTTCTTTCTTACCTCAGAATTTCTGAAGATCCACAGGAATCTCTTCATTCAATTTATAGCACAGAACTGTCTGTACTCTTTTTTAATTCTGTGAAATCATTACTTGTTTCTTACCAAGCTACTGGGTACTGATGCCATGTATTAACTCTGATTTGCTTACTATGGAAACATGTAGAGAAGGATTAAAGAGCCCACAAATAAAACAAGAGAAAGAGGTTTAGTCTGGGGGTTTTTTTTAATAAGAAAAGTTACCATTTCTTTCCAACCTTGCAAAAACAAAGGGACATGTAAAGAAATGATGGAACACAAGCTTTTCATTTTCTTGAGCTCTTCAGCAAACTTAGGAGAAGCACAAGTCTGCAGCCTTAGGCAGATTCCACTGAAACTAAGACAACTTGACACTTCCAGTAAATGTCATCAGACAATACACATCCAGTCTACAATTTTTTTTTTTTTTTAAATGAAGCTTACAGATTCAGTTGCACTTTTCATTTTCCTGGGAAAAGCAATGATTACTACAGTTTAGGACAACAATTTATGGAAAGATTTTAGGTAATAGTTGTATCTGAACAGGTCAGAATTCGCTCTTCTCTCAGAGCCATTTTCCTCCAGTCTTATATGCTCACAAAACCCAAGTATCAAGTATGCAAGTCAATTCGATCACTCTCATTGTCAAAGCTGGTCATCTAGTTACTGAGGTTATGGATGGCAGGACTGAAAACCCTGTTAACAGATGTGAATACATTAATCAAAAAGCCATTTTGTAATAAAGTTCTTGTCCACTAAAATAAGATGAAGGTAACTAACACATTCCTTATGAACAATTTTAGCTACAGTAAGGTATAACAGGATGTACTAGACATATTATTTTCAAACAAGCACCTGTGTACTTTTTATTCCACTGCTTGTTGTATTTAGGAATAGTACCCCACAAATGTTCAGAAAGCTATTATTTTCCTCCACCTAAGAACTTACATAGCAAAAAGAAAGGACAAAGCTGTTATACTTTCTCAAACAGATCAGAAAACATCATCACAGATTTTTTGTATTTACTCTGTCTGAATTTCTGTCAGGTTGTCCTGGACTACAGACCCTTTGGGCCAGGGACTATCTGTAATGAGCACAATTCAATGAAGCTCAGAGTTGCCTGTTGGTGTACAGAGCTTAGGGGGTGAGCTGCTACATAGTCTTGAACTTTTGGCAACACATTATGGTAGAAAAAAGTATAAGATCCACTGAGCTTACTGACCTAAAGTAACACTTAATATTAGGTAGGTAAGCACAAAATTTACATTTTATTCTTATCACATTAAAAGAAATTTTGAAAACGTACAGGTCATTTCTGGCATGCATTTCCCACTCAGCCTGCACAGAAAAGGAACAGAACCTGGAACCAAATAAAGTCTATGCACACTTTTAAAAATACTCTTCTTTTAACAGCCTTTGTTGAGCTGTGAGATTGCTAATGAATGTTGTATACAAACAACATTCATGTGTTTAAACCCATGTGAATTGAAATTGTAGTATCATTCATTGATATTGTTAAATCTACAGCTTGTCTCAACACTTACGTTGACGTGGCTTTTCAAGGACTTTAACCAGACAATATGAAAGAGATCTTGCAAGTAAATTATATTCTAAGAAAATCCCTAATGCAAAATTTCTCCTTTTAACATAAGAAAACAGTAAACATCCAAAAGGATGTTTCAAACACACACAAATGGACAAATCATAAATGTCTGCACTAACAAAACAGAAAGACTACAAACCAAACTGCAAAATACCAATGTCAGAGCAAAAAAGAAAGTCCAAATGAGCCTTAAGAAAGACAAGCTTGTGAACTTATAGAACTATTTTAAAGGTGTATGTTCACTATGTTCACTGACCAGAAAAAGAAGCTACCATTCGTTTGCCACATAGCACCACATTTTGTGGCTTGAACCAGTCTTTTCTGTAGTTTTAACAAACCATGAATATTTCAGAGAGAGGAAGTAAACTGAAATAAAGACAAATGCAAATATTTCTATTACAATAATCCATCAAACTAGAAAAAACAAAAGATTAATAAAATTATTCAAAATGTTTCAGTGGTATGCCCTTTATATTTGCCATACCTCAGCATGAATAATGTAACTTACATAGCCATTATATAATTGTATGATTATGTTTGATAATCTCCGTAATAATTCGCAGCCTAACCAGCAGTCTAAGCATAGAAATAGGTGACTCACAGGCCCTAAGATCAAAACATAGGAATTCTAACAGTACATCCCAAAAAGTGTAACTAAGCCTTGGTTTACTACATTCCCCACTCCAACTACTGCTGAAGTAATATTCTTCACAAGTTTCTACAAAAAGCTGCATGTAATGAATACTTGGGTCATGTATGAACATAACACAGAGCAAAGCAATAACAAGGCACTGAAAAGCCTCTGAGTTCAAAATGAAGATTATTTAAGTTCCATTATTTGCTGCTATTTCAGAAAAAAGTTTAGAAACGTGCAAGCAACTGCACAATAAAAGAATAAGGAATACACATGCATTCCCCCTCCCCACCAAATATGCAATAAACCAAATAAGAACAAATTCTTTATAAATGATAGTTAGTCATGAGAACTCCTACAAAAATCTCTGTCTATTCAGCAACTTAAAAGGGATCCACCGGATACATTTTCCTTGTTTTGGCAACAACACAATCCCAAACAAAGGGTTACAACAGAGATGATGAGATAATGAGATAATTTAGTGTTATAATCACATCTCCTTGTTTCCTCTTTGGACTTTTAAAACCATTAATACCATTAGAAGGGTAACGGCCTTAAACTGATGAAGGATAGGTTTAGATACTAGGGAGAAGTTCTTTACTCTGAGTGTGGTAAGGCACTGGAACAAGCTTCCCATAAAAGCGGTAAATGCTCCATTTCTGGAAATTTTCAAGGGTGTCTTGAATGGGGCTTTGAGCAACCTGGTCTAGTGGAAGATGCCCCTGCCCATGGCAGGGGGGGTGGAACTAGATGACCTCTGGGGTCCCTTCTAATGCAAATAATTCCATGATAAATTATGGTTTAGGGTGGAACTTCACCCTAACGAGGAAGTTCTGAAAAGGGTGATGGAGCAAGCTAAGTCAAATTGCACAAAATAGATGATTAGAGTACCAAGAAAGCAAGTGCAACATGGTGCAACAGAAGCTGAAAACATTTTATAGACAGTAGAATCCAAGGAAGAAGTGAAACAACAGCCTTTTAGCTGCAGTCAATCTATGAGACAAAAATGTCACGTAGGAATAATTAAGCAGATTCTTTTTTTGGTGCAGCTCTGACTTCTATGTTGCACAGCTTTACTAGACAAAACTGATTGCTACCCACAGTGAAAATGTTTTAAGTGGCTATTTGCCCCTTCTATTATACAAAATAGAGTATAATAGCTTATGAAATATAAGCTAAAGTACAAAATTAAAAAATCTTACTAAATTAATGAGATATACATTAAGTCATTCCAAAAATATTTGTGTCCCTGTATTTAACAGGACTGGAAATGAATCCTGACTGTATAATTGAAGAAATACAACCAGAAAATTAAATATCTCTGCTCAGAGAGACAGAAGACTTTATATATTCAATAAACATATGGAGAAATTAAACTGATAGAACAGACAAATACGTATAGATGGAGAAGATCAAACTCAAGGATTTTAATTTTGCTGTTTCGTTAGTACCCATGTGTTTTGTTACAGACCTTTGCTCTTATTGCAGCAACAGAAGGACCTTCTATATTCATATTCCAAGGACAGAGTCTACTATCAAAACAGTGAGGATTACAAATAATTTTCCCTTATTATAAACAGCAATGAATTTTGAGTACTTTTATCTGCAACGATACTATCCAAGTAATTCAAATAAGCCAGGAGAAGTCATTAACTGTTTTATTAGCTGAAGAAAAGCAATCAGCATTTTATTATGCATGCTGAAAAGCAAGGTCAAAAGACCAACAGCATATTACAAGTAACTGCTTTAGTGGTGCTAACAAATCTCTAAATTTTGAGCCAAAATTTTCACTATTTAGGAATTTAAGCCTCAAATATCAGCTGTATCATACAAGTACATCTGACAGAATTCTGTACATTTCACTCAAAACCCAACACTGGGAATGCATTTATCACATATGTGCTTTACACATACGATGTAAATAGTGTTTTTGAGGGCTCTGCTTCTTAAATTTGTTTGCTCAAATATCAAGAAGTTATATTGAGTTGGAAGAGAAGAAAGAATCTTCTCTAGTCATGCAGCAATTCCTAGACAGATTCATTTGCCTTTAAGTTCAATAACAACTGGGAGGAATGGATAAAAGACTTTTTTAGTCAGTAAGTTCTTAAAAATAATAATACTAATAGAGAGAAGCGATTACTTGAGTAGAAGAATTCTAGAACTGCCACTGCAATTTTAGATACCATTAGGTAGCTAAATCCTTGTAGCTCATCCTTGTTTTCTTTACCCCTGTGTTGACTGGGAAGCGTTGTGTGGCCAATACTCAATACAACATCTTGTATGAGGCCTTTTCATGAAAGATCAAGTAAAAAACCTGATATTGCCTATTCTACATAAAAAGATGATAAAAAAAAAACCAAACAAAAAACAGCTGACACAGTTGTTTCTTTAGGAAGCACCAAAAAAGGGATTGCCTAAGAGTTATTTAAGGGGAAGAAGAGGGAGCTAAAAATGCCAGAACTCAAGTAACCAAAGTGAAGTAATAGATGTTTCAAAAGTCAGTGACACGAAAAGATTGGGAGGGAAAATATGGCTTGTATAAATTGTCCCCTGCCAAGTAAATAACAGTAGTGGAGAAAAAAAGGAGAAAAGAAAAGAAGGAGAAAAGAAGGAGAAGAAAATAAAATAAGGGATGCAGAAGGAGTAGGAAAGAGAAAGGAAAGAGTATTTCTTTTTCGCAAACAAGATGCAGACACATGAGGAAAAACTAGGTGCCCTTCATCAATGAGAAGCATAATCACAACGCACATTGCTGTTTAACATGCAATACTTATGCTATGGCATTCTATAATACACTGATTTTTTTCCTGGATTAAAAGAGCAGTATAGAATCTTGTAGCCAAATTTAAGTTAGACAAAAATTTGTTAGATTGGTTCCAATTAAAAAACCCAGAGTAAGATAGAAATTTTTCATTTTTAACTGTATATTGATTAAGTAATTTCCAGCAAATACAAGTTATTGTATCAAAATCTATATCACATTAACAGTTTTAACAGGTGGAAAACTGGTAAGCATCATGAAAGAGTGGAAAGAATGGTTTTAAGAAGTATTTCCAATGAGTAAGCAGAGATAGCTGAAAACGCACAGCAATCAGATTTCTTTTAATCTTTCTTGAAACTACTCTGCAGTATGATCTCAAGAGGTCCCTTAAGAGAGGCTTGTGAGAGAACACAAAACTACTGACACTTTCTCCTATTAATAAATCCAAGGCAACTTGCATACCTACACTACAATTTTCGTTATAAGCACTTTAAAGTAATATGATCTGGCACTGTTGCCAGAATCACTCTCCATCCTTCTCTTGCCCTGGTCATTTATTTCTACCATGCACTTTCTTCACTGCTTCTGCAGCTTTGCAGTGATCAACACTGGGAAAGCTGATGTGAATCAAGAATAATCCAGAAGAAAGAGCAACTTCAATCCAGAACAATTATCCAACCCTAATCAGTAAATTACTGATTTTGCCACAAGGCTCTCCTATAACCACCCAAAGTGGTTCTGTAGATATGAACTTACCACAAGTTCCTGAGCAGTGTCTGAACACATCTGTTGAGTGTTTGATTCACTGTCAGCAACTGGTGCCAAACTCTCATTCACATAAGTCCGAATGGATCACAAAAAGAGGTCAGTCATTTTACAGCCCAGTTGGAGCTTGCCTGCTTATCTACATTACATATATACTTTGAGATTACGACACAACTAACAATATGAACACCCAGGATTTAAGTCAAAGTTTGGCACATTTGTCCTTTTTCTGCAGTATAAACATAAAGAGAAAAATTAATACTCAAGTTTTTTGGCTTCACATGTGAGGAATTATGAGGACCAAACATGTAAAAAAGTAATGAAAAAAAAGTTCTTCACCCAGGAAACATATATTTTCTTTCTCTGAATTCTTACTGTGAGAGGTTTTGGCCCGCCTGGTACTAGTAAAGCCCAGCTGACATGCTAACAAAACAATTTCCTTTATGTAATGACTGAATACACAAAAGGAAAGCACTCTTGATTCCAGAAGGTGCAAAGGGATTAACTCCAGTAGCACAGAAAATAAGTATTCTGAACACTAAAAAGTTCATCCCATAATGTAGTGAGAGAAACCACAATTTACAAGAAATACTATTGAAAATACATCACAAGAAGAGAATCAATTATAAGCACATATAACCTGCATGTAGCTTTAAATCTGTGTATCATTAATCCATGCAAAACCTAATATTTTCAGTGCAGACACAAAAGAAACAAGTACTCTAATCTTCCACATTAAAACATTGATACAGCATATATGGCCATACTTTTATACTCATGCAACAATAATTTTACAATAAATTAGCACTAAAGACTAAAGTCCTACTGTATGAATTTAGAAGTCTGAACACAAACTACTGTAAGTCTCAGGAAGGGTTAAGAGTACTCAGTCTGGATCTTTTCACTGGAAAGGAATCACAACAGCCTCTCTTTGGAAGAAGTTTAATAAATACCAAACAAATGTGATTTGCCTGAAGTGATTCATCACCTCACCTTCATTGATGCATAGTCACCAATACTCAAGGAAATATCACCCAAAAAGGTTTTAAAACAGAAAAGTAGCCTTTCAAAACAATTTAGAAAAATTCACTTGGCAACTGAACCTTTTCTGCTACAAAATATTTATTCATAATAAAGAAAAACAAAAACTGAAGAAATGACCATACCGTTAACTAAGTGCTTGTAAAGGAGACGCTTTAAATTGATATCAGCCAATTTATTGGTAAAACACATTTTCCAAACTACAGTACTACTGGCATCATGAACCACTGTTGCTTGTAACCACTTTTTTTTTTCCCCCCAGTTTGTGCTCCTGCATTATTATGCCAAGCGCATAAGGGAGAGGAAATACAAATCTCCTCTCTAAAAAAGAGGAAGAAGGAAAAAAAAAGCCCCAAACATGAAAACCCTACAAGTTTTGCAGCTATTCATCCTTTAATAAGGATCATAATTTACAGAAAGTTATTCAGCAATTATTGAGAAAGCAAGGAAATACAAAATCCATGGATTTCAAACTTTAAATACTGGGTTCCAGTAAACTGGCACTCAAAAGAAAAAAGATTGCACTCATGTAAGCATTTTGACACAGACAGACGATGCATCTCCAGGAGACAAATTAAAGGGTGATGTTCCATTGAACAGTTATGTGTCAGGAGTACACTGTACTATGCAAAGCACATAAATGCTACATAGATCTCTCATTTTTTGAGTTCCTTATTAATTGCAAGATGTTATTCATAGGAGATGTCTAAGCAGCCCTAAATGTAGAGCTCTATCAGTGATTCAGCATCTGTAGGTCTGCAGCAAAAATTTTTTGCTTTTGTGGGATAATGGGAAAGCAGCTACACACCTAAATCCAGCCTGAATTCCTACCCCTTTCTTCTCCAGTCTTGGGGTACAATTCCCCTACCTCCTTTGTGTCAACTTAAATCAGTATACAACTGTAAAGAGAACTTGTTGTGCAACCAAAACAGAAAACCCATCCTCCCAAAAACACTGTTCTGACAGATCAGTGCCACAACTTACCTTCAGTCATGTACCCCTTACACCTAGGGTCAAGGCTGTACAGGTGAATGCAAAGTATGCCTTTCATTGGCAGCCCAAAACTATGTTTCATCATTAGAAATGCAGGTTTACACAGGTTTTTGAAGACTTATCTAAAATATTAATTTTGGGGGAGGCATGTATGTATAAAATAAGTTTTTTTTTTTATCCACAGGAAAGCCATAGAAGTTGCTCTATAGCTTACACAAAATTTTTAATTCTAAATAGACTGCTCTTTTGTTGTTTACTACTTTAACTCAGTAAAGCAGTAAAGATTTAAATCAAACTGAAACTGATGACCGATATCCTAGCCATTTGTCTAACATAAAAATCCATTTGTTCCTCCTGTATACTCTGGGAACAAGTAATATTACCCCTTAATTTAAGGGACCTAGAAACCAAGAAAAAATTTCTGTTGCATTTGGCATATTTCAATCACCGTAGATCTATTTATATATGTACTTCCACCACCAGGTGTGAACCCTAGGAAAGTCTCATTCAGTCAGGGTACTGCTACAGCAGTGTTTTCCAGATAAAGCCAGTAGTGCATACATTCAGTTGAATGTAGATTTTGAAAAAAATGGAAGTTAAAAACAAAAAAAATCAAGCTGTGATTAACTTCACACAGCTAGAGGTTGAGAGCACCACAGCCTTGTTTCAGATATGAAATAAATACTTTTATAATTTTAGATTGAAATTATCCCTTTATTTATGCATTTACTCTTCATACTCATATTCCAGCTTTCTCAGCAGCATACACACAGTTAAAACTCGATGCTTATTAGAATAGACTTCTGGTGGGAAGTGCTAAGAATTCACCCCACTGCCTACCAATCTATCCAGAAATCTGTTCTCACTCCTACTTCCTCCTGTCTGTTCCTTTCTGAAACAGCAGTAGGGGGGTTGGGAGTTTGCCTTTCCTCTACTGGATCGCAGTTGTGTACATGAACTATACCAGACCATATGGCAATCTCTCTCAATTTGTAAGAGGCAAAACAAGCTTCCTACCAAGCCAATCTGAAGAGAAGCAGGTAAGAGCGAGAGCTTACAGATACCAGTGTCTGCATGCCATGTCCACATGTCACAGAGACCAGTTACTACACGTTGCCTATATCAGAAACATAGTGAAGACAGATTTTCCTTTCATGAAGGAAAAGCGTTAAAGCTTTAGTGAACACCAAACTGCAAAATCCAGTAGGAAAACCACTCCAAGACATGGCATCTCAGGAGATATTCCACTACTCATCCTCAGTGAAGAGCTGATAAGATTCTCAAAAGGGCCCAACCTTTAGATCCATGAATCTGTGTTTAACTCTGGTAAAACCAGAATTGTCTGATCAAATACACTGAAATAGGATCTTGCTCATGTTCTTTTCTGGGAAGTTAAAAATTATTTTTACAGAGATTTTATTTTCAATCTAATATATTAATAATTGCATTTCACAACAGCTTTTAGCCCAGCAACCAAATTCTTGTGTAAAATAGTACATAATTTTGTCAACATTTTTATACTAGGTTTTAGGGTACACAAACTTACATGAGCATGCAAGAAATGACTTGACAGAATATAGTTCCCTCAGCGGGAGCTACGTAATTTTTACTTTTTAGTTTAATTCAATTAGTAGAGTCATTATATCTGTATACTAACGCAGTCATCTAATTTTCCTATTTAATTTTTCTGCTCACTGCTATGTTCTTAAATTCTTTACTACCACAGAGATAACTTACTGAGAACAACAAGAAGCCGCTCTACCAGAGGCAATAGGGAGCAAAACTGAAGCAGCAGAAGGCATTGCCTATTACCTGCCCTAAAGAAATGTGAAAACCACCAGAGACAAACAACCGTCAAGTAGCTGGAGATATATCCAGGATCTGCCTGTATTGAAACATGACTGCAATAAGGACCAAAACTAAACCACAGTTTCCCATTGCACCATTTCTTCATCAATATCCTACACAACGTGGAAACAGACGTGCCAGACAGCATAAGAATTGCATAATAGTCTGCCTTTAATTTATAGGTGTTAATGCACCTGTAACCAATGATCTATGACATTTGATACACTAATACCAAAAGTGTTATTGTAAAGAACCATTCAGTCCTCATGTTAAGGTTAAATATTCATCCCTCTCAATTTAAGAAAGTATACATTTCACTCTGTCCACATTACATTAAAAAAAAAAGTACATAAACAATTAAAGAAATAAGGAATTTTAACAAAATCCCTAAGCACTAAACTAAGAAGAAGCCTGACCACATATGTATTTCCCCTAGAGAGAAAAAGTCATCCTCTACTGAAGCACTGCTCTAGATATGACAGAAGTGTCACACTTACAGAATACCAAAGAAAAATAATTTTATTTTCATTGATAAGCAGCTAGGAAAAGATGGCACCTTTTTATTTTTTTGGCTCTACTTAATGTCGTAACTTCATGTTAAGATTAAACATCCAAAAACCTTAAGTGTTCAAATGTTAGTGTGAAACAGTTGAAGGCTTATAACTTTCCCTCACTTAAACTTTATAATGAATACTGGCAAGAGAATGTCAAAGATGCCACTAGCCTATCACATTTTCGACCTCCATAAAACAGCTGTAAAAAATAAAAACCCAAACAACCCCAACAAAAAAATCACAATTCCGCCGCCCCCCCCCCCAAAAACCCCACCTTCAACAGAAACTTAAAAATCTGTGTTTAACAGCAAAGAGTTTAAATACTAAATCTTAGAAGTCCTGTAGGGCAATAGAGATTTGAGAAATTTCATGGCACCTCTTTAGGAATGAGATTCTCTAATTCACACAACAATGATTTGAGAAATTTGAGGTTCAGTTAGTACCAAGCATCATTATTTCTTAAGGGGTTTTCCCAGACAGATTATATGTCAAATAAATTTAACCCCAGAGATGTAACATGATCTTGTAACAGTTTGACTAAATTACAAGTTTTAAAGTAGACAGCCATCAAAGTAAGGAGAACAGGCAATCATGAATTCAGGAAATGTACATTGCCCCATAGTCAGCTAATGGCAACTTTAATAGGATGTGATGGATTTTTCTCCACCAGGAGAAAATACTGCCTGCATTTTTGCTTCAACAACCCACGCCAGCTGACTAATGGAGTTATATTTTTGTCTCCTATGAGGATGGTTACTTGCCCATCCTCTAGCAGTTGCAGAATGAAACATTAACAACAGCTGTGGGGTGAACAGAAAAGCTGCTCTATTTGGTAGCCAAGAACGAAAGTACAGGCCTTTCCTCTCAAACAGTGGAGCTCATTTTCTGTCACAGGGTGACGAAAAGACACAGCACAGAACAAAGCCACTTTTAGGGCCTGAAGTAGCTAACTGAAGGTACTTTTAAGGAGTAATATATCTTCATGGGAAAAAAAAGTAAAGGATTCACAGAAATTAAAAATAGGGTACTAGGATAGATAAGAGCCCTTAGAAGCTGTTGCTGAAATGAAATACCGGTGGATCCAGACAGGTTTCTTAAAACAACTCTTATCAAATACTATTAAATATAACTCTTTAGCTCAGCATACTAACAATCCTAATCATAACAGACCAATCCCAAAGAAACACTCCTGCCACGCTACTGAATAATCAGCATATGCCTGCAACTAGAAACATCTTTTTATACAAACACTTGGGCTTCAGTCCTGCAAAAATTTAAATATATCACTCTGAGTAGACCTACAGATCTCTGTGGAAGTCTGTAGAGTTTATCACACACATAAAAGCTAACACATATTTATAAGTCTTGCAGGATAATTGCTTTTGGCAGAATATAAATAACATTGCTCTAATGTGTTTCAGCATCATGGTCTCCTGCTTTAAGAGCCAGACATTCTGGTGAAGCCTGTCATTCTTCATATAAAGAGTGGCAGCTGCATAGCCCACAGAGACATTTAAACTTCTCTTTGCATTTTCTTTAAAGTTTCAGAATAGTGTTTGGGCATTCTTTTAAAGTAGCAAGAAAGCTAACAAGTGAAGCTGATAAAAATGGCCTAAAAATGCTTTCTTACTAGTGCCATGGATACCAGTGGTAGGACTGGAAGCAATTCTTAAACAAACTATCTATAGCTTCCAACACTGCCAAACAGGACATCAATTAGTCTGTGGAGTTTACTAGGTATTTTTCCAGAACCCAATGCACTGGGCAACAGGACAATAATTCAATATGAGAAGCAGTCTTAATAAAGGACTCTAATGTTCACTGTACTACATACTTCAATGAAAAAACTTAAAAATCTGCTACAAGAAGAGCTTTCAAATTGCAAGACAGGCATCTGAAATAATTTTAGAAATTTAATGCCAGCAGTTTGCCTAATTGATTTTTAAATGCATACCTAAAACCAGGCCCTAGATGTCTCTCCTTGTCAGTCTTTATTTTTTTTTCTTTCTTTCAACATTGTCTTACTGTCTCTATTGCCTTTCATTTCAACTTCTAACAAGGATAGACAGGAGCAAAGAAAAGTAGCTTCAGTTACCATCAATGCCATTGAGAATTAAAAGAATGGTGTATATATATCACTTCCTGCAAGCCCCAGCTGGAACAGCAGACCTGTCATCTGTCACCTGGCAGAAGGTCCAGCTCTAATTAGGAGATAGGAATTAATATATTTTGTAGACATAGGTTGCCCTTACAGCAGCTTTACTTTTGTCCTTCCACAGTCCTGCCCTTATTTTCATTTGATACCTTCATCTCTCTAATACCACTTTGAAAAAAGATTTTACAGCTGAGAAGTGCTGCATGCAACAAAACCAGCCCTGGTATAATCTAACTCTAGTCCAACAACACAAACAGCTATGAGGGGGAAAAAAGTCACTTAAAACACTCAGCAGCTCTCTCAAACCCATATGAATTCACATTTACAGTTGGTATTGCCTTGGCCCAAATAAGCAGTCAGAATTTCCTTGAATTCAATTTATTTCCATTAAGCATATTTTTTTTGGTGTACAAAAATGACAGACCTACAGTTAAGTGGAACACACGGGTAAATTTTGAAGTATATACCTAACTTTTAATCAATAAATCCTTTGTTTGCACCTCAATCATATCTAGTGTAAATCAGCATCTTAAAAAAAAAAAAAAACAAACCAAAACCACACAAAAAACCCAACAACAAAAACCCAACAAAACAAACATAACAAACCCACCCAGTTTCCAAGTATTAATGAATGAGCCATGACTGAATGGAGACCGAAGGAAAGTGACACAGGCAATCTCCTCCCTACTTCATGAGGTCCTTGTTGAAGGTCAAAACCCAAGAGCACCAGCACGCCCCAATCCCTTTCTCTACCTGCTAAAACACCACCTTAACATCAGAAAGTAAGCAGTTGACACTGACACGACCATAAATTCAATGCATTTCCTAACAAAACGGAATTGCTAAGTTCTTCCTTAGAACATCATGCTTACTATTTTCCCTCATCACCTTAGTCACATGGTTCTTGTGAGACAAATGGTTTCAAGAAAAGAAATACCCATGCAGTACACAGATACCGGAATACTTCATTTAGATTAGACTAATTTCAAGTTCTACCATCAAGCATGAACAGTGAGTTATACCAAAAGATTAAAATTGCATAAGCTGGCACAGCAATTTCAGTTCGCTGGAATTTCTAAATGCCTGAAAACGCAACACTTCGATTAAGAACAGACAAACCACCCAAACCTAAATTTCTGCTAAAGTCAAATGAAGCTCTACCAAACAACTACATGGTAAAGTTCCCCACTAAAGAATCCAGACAGAAATAATATATTTCAGCTCAAACCTCCTGATGAGGAAACAGATGCATATGGAATTTAACCAAGTTCCATAGCAAATGGAAAAGTCAGAGAAAGAATGTCAACAAGAATTTTTACCAGATCCTTTATAGCAACTCTTACATTTTTATGTAAAGCATGATCATCTTCAGGTAACAGCAGCATCAAGATGTTAAGATAATAAAATATAGTACGAAATCATTATTCATTTGTGATGCTCTTGGAACACTGTCCAGATATTAATGGCATCTCTGAACATCTTCAACGTCTATTGAGTTTCTCAGACATTTTCAAAGGGACATTTCCAATCTCCCAGAAAGGAGAAACTGCAGCTGACCCCTCTGTAGTCTTCAAACAGTTCTGAATCATCATCTGCCTTGTCACAACTTCCCCAAACCATTTCAAACCACAGATCTGTTTTACCATTAAAAAGCAAACAAGTGAGCATTTAAGTTCAGTAGATTTTAAATAAATTTACTCCCACGCTCTCTCATTAACTGATTTCAACTGTAAATTTGCTTTAGTTGCTTTAAGAGGGGACTATTAACTACATAGAGTCAAAGTTACCTTGTGTGTCAAAATGAGCACCAGTACTCTTATATTTAGTGAAACTGGATTTGTCAGTGTTGATCAAATGCAGTGCATTAATGGAATTCTCTTTTCTTTCTATTTTAAATGGCTTGTATACTTATACAACTGTAGTTTATTCTGAACTTCACAGGTTAACAGAAAGGGTCTGAAAAAAACTCCAAACCCAAACAAAACCCTCAAACCTATCCTGAAGAGTTAAGTATTTCAAATTACGTAGTCTATCAGAAACCTTTATAACAAACCCACCGGTAGCACATATCAGGTATATCATTACAAATCTTCATACTGCTTGGGGGAGGGGGCATTTGCTTACATCTCTTAAAATCACCCATCGAATTATGAAGATCTGTGAGTACTCTTTTCTGTGTAGTTCTACCAAGGAACAACAACTTCGAGACCCTTCAGAGCAACAGATAAATAATTTTGTGTATCTCAAGTAATGTGATTAATACTGAATTCAACTTAACTCCTGTGGATCTTGGACCTTCACTTGGTAGCAGCCAAGACTGGGCAACTACAGTACAAGGCTAGTATTGGAATGAATAAAGCACACACACAACATTTTCCTTTGTGAAGAAAATGGCACATAATGGAGCTTGAGAGCCTGAAGACTAATGAACCTAAGTTTTATCATTAGGAAAAAACAAACCTTAAAAAATGATGGACAGCAGGAATAGATAAACGTCTCTACTTGCACTGCCAGATGCTAGAGCAATTTCTGATCATACTGTCAGAAGTTAAAGGCATACAAAAAATACCTAGCTATTTAAACTCAGAGAACTATTGATCTGAGCTTCTTGTGATCTACTGGAATATTGCATTTTTGCATTATTGCATGGAAGACCAAAAGATCTTCCTACTTTTTGACCAGCATTGTTATTGACAAAGGACAAATCCCAAAGACAAACAGGAGTACATCCTGACAAAATTATTTGCTGACTTATAGTAAAAACTCATTGCAGAGGAAAGCAAGATCGGTCCTTTGGAGAACACCATTCTCCAGTGTAAATAAAGCTAACAGAAGTTATAGCCTACTGAAAACATGATACAATCAAATTTTTTTTTGTTAATGATAAAAGATTGAACAGCATCTTTCATTTCAGTTGTTAAGACTGAATTCCTCAGGAATCAAATATACTGTTTTATTCTTTAGACAAAATAAGGGAAGCCAAGCAGTAGCAACACTGAAAAAAGATGCCTCTCACCAAATACACCCTAGATCATGGATATTGATGCTGCAACTGGGAAATGACTGCTATGTTTTCTCCACTGTAAAATAAATCAGTATAAGTGAAGAAACAAAAAATGCAGAAAACAAATAATTTCTACTGTAAGATACTACAATTTCTGCACTACCTGATTGTAATTGCCTTTAAAACAAACTGTGAAGCAATCTCAGAAAAGCTGACCAAAATCACTCTTGCCTTTGAGAAGTGTCACTTGATCCTTCCTCCTTTGCCATGTGGAATACAATTAGGATCTCTCTTGCAACTTCTCTACTGAAATGATCTTTTCCTGAAGCACACGGCAGAGATTTGGATTATTATGCCTTATTTGGGATGCTAAGTTGATCCAAGCTCATGCTGAAAGAAGCATGAGTGTCTTAAAACTAACTAAAAGCTCTCACTTCATCCATTGAGCTTCAGTTGTGGGGCTCAAGCTCAAGCAGCACAGATTTGCCAAATGGTAGAAAAGCCAATCCTGTATCTGCCAAGAGCCGCTTAGGCCTAAAAAACCAGCTGAAATAACAGACTTGGTTAACTTATTATTTCCAGTTATTCCTCAAGTCTAATCCATGCATTTTGGTTGTGTTCGGAAAAGGGGCTATACATGTAACTGTAGTTCTACTTCAGGAAGATTTGTGTGCAAATATCAAAAAAGTTGAATTTTCTGTAGCAGAAAAGTGACTCAACATTGATTTTCAGCATTTCTGTAATATCTTTCACTGCTGAAAAGGGGATGAACTTGTAGCCTGTGGGAAGCATTCTCTCCTTCTACAGCCAAGGAAACACATGTTTTTATTTCGGTTATGTTTTTATTGTTCCAGAGTGGTAAAACACAAGCTTCTTGCTAGCATTGCTCAAGGGTAAAACCCCGGTATTAAGACCTGTAAGGATGCTTGCTCAATGGGCCAGTGGAACATCTCAAAGAGACACTAACCAGTGGCTTACTTTCCAGAGAAGCTTTTGAGGATAACCTGTATGAGAACACTAATACAGAGAAATACTCAGAAAAAATGCTTCCTAAAAATACTAAAAACAAAACAAAACCTATGAGGATGGCTAGAGACCCACACACTTCAAAACCAACACATTCAAAACATGGAAAAAATATGTCACTTTCAGCAGTAACAAAACAATCAAATGAAAAACAAACAAACAAAAAACCACAAAGAAACAATACAAACAAAGTAATTAATGCAAAAACCCTACAGTTTTTAAAATGTACAGGAGGGAAGGAAAGAAGGGAGCACCTGAAAAAGCTCCTCTAATTAGCCAACTAAACTTATCAGTTTTCCCCTAGTTAACCACAACTTACCCCAGAACAAGGAAAATAAAAGGCTCCCACAGGAAATTACACCATACTAAAGTACAACACTCTAAATTCATGTGTTGTTCTGGAACAGCTTCCTTGAATAGATCTGTTCTTCATCCAGAATTCAACTAACAGACGAAGAAGAGCTCATGTTTTCTACCTTGCTTCAGGGGAATGAATATGGACATGCTCTCCTTGTGCAGGATTTGCAGGCAGCCATAACTGAGAAATGAAAGCTCATGAATTCATGAATCGTCAGCCCAGACAGTTCAAAGAAAAACAAAATGGGGTTTGTGTCAGTGACAAACACACAACATGTTTGCCCAAGCATCTCTTTTACACTATGCAGAACACCCTAAGTATATGATGGAAGATACTTAAAAGTATGTTATCAGGCAAGACTACTTCAACTTCTGAAGCCATTACCAAAATGTCATCTTCGCCCCTCAGATAACCTGAAAACAGGGAAGCATGTAATCTCATAACAAGATTCCCTCAGCCTGCCTGCAGCCAAGAGGCTGGGGTGCAGGTATGGTCACAGACCCAGTTTTCTGTGCCCCAGGCAGATGCTTAACTGATTTCTGCAAATCCTCCATTACCTAACATGGGTTAACATGCACAATTCTTCTGCATCACCATAGTAACAAAGCACGTACATTTCAAGGTGCATATGGGGGCTCTTCTAGAGGATGTGTCAAGTTGAATACACCTAAGACAATATAAGATATTTTAAGCTAGTCCCGTTCAGTATAAATACAGAAAGCATGAAAGTACTGTGCTAGAGATCATCACAAGACTGCTCAAGCAGTGGTTACACATCCATTAAAAAGTCTTCTGGAGACTGAAAAATGTAGAAGGTGAAGCAAGATTCTGTCAAGATGCTTACGGGTCTTAATGCATTAAAACAGCCATGAAATTAATAATGGCCTGATTGACACACTCTAACTTCTTTGGGAACCACAGAGCACAACATAGGAAAAGATTTTATGAACACAGTTTACCTACAAGTTGCCCCACCCACCCCACCCGAAAAAGGAAAAAAAGATCCAGATAGAAAACATATTTACATTAAGAAATTACAAGCAACTGGCATTTTCATATCAATGAGAACGGCAAGTACCTTGCACTTACAGGCCTGAACTGTGATGCTATTCCTATAGGATACACGAGTTACATCACAGAAAAACCAGGCTTAATGGCAACCATTACATTAGGTGCCTCCACAGCAAATAAGCCCATACATTGTCAACAGTCTCTTGGCACTCTGTAACTTGCCACAACGTGATGTGTGTGTCTAGCGTGCATCTCATAAGAGATGCCATTACTGCCTTAAAAGAACCAAACCAAAATGAAATTCAACATAGAAAAGGTATTATTCCGTCAAATAAACTTCTCAAAAAACTAGAGAGAGCTTCCAAACTGGGGGGAAAAAAACTCCAACTTTCAGATAAGAATTAAGAAAATCACATTATCCGAAAGAATATAAGAAACAGCATGCTACAAGTCTGGATGCAATTACAGCAATATTACCAACATTTGAAATACTCCCATAGTTGAAATCTGAAGATTAAAGACTAAAATCAGACTGAACTCGAGAAACAAATCAAACAAAAAAACCCTAACAAACCTGCCAGAATATTGCTTTACTTTTCAGTATTAGTATTTACAGAATTTCAACGCTTACTAAGATGCAGTCTTTAACTACACAGAATCACCTGTGCATGATCAGAAGACACAATCCTCCTCTCTGGCACAGGAGGAGCAGTAAATGAGGCAAGGGGTTGAAAAAAAAGAAAATGGGCATTTCCTAATATTGAATGTTTGAGAGCAGAACTCAGGCAATCTGATTACAATCCTGGATCTGTCTTATTACCAAAATCATCAAAATTCATACACACTGGCCACATGGATTGTATTTGTGTAAAAAAATCTCAGTTCTCAAACCCAAAAATTCTCAAGCATTTAATTTTATAACTTTGCATTCCCTTGGCATGCTCATTATGTACAACTGGTACCAGCAATCAATCTCTTCTTAAAAATCTTCCAAAGTTAGAGACAGCAATGCCAAAATTTGTTTGCATCATCAGTAGCACAGTCATACATCAGTAGCACAGATCAGTATAATTTGAATCACAAGTAGAACTTGTAAGGAGATAGTTAACTACCCCCTGAAGAGGACACAAACATACCTATCCTAAGTCTATCCTACTAAAAAATTTCCAGATTATTCTTGGTCCTAAAGCGAGCAAAGACCAGTGATTATCAACAATAACTAGTGCTACAAACATACAGCTTTTTACATAAGGTCAGCTCCACACATAGATTAAAAAACCCCTCAGGATTTCCCATTTTAAATGCACAGGTCTCAGCTTTAAATCCTGAATTAGCTTCTTTACACCTTTAAAAAATGTATTCCTGTTCAAGGTTCAACATGTATCAGCCTCAATCACAGGCCTCATATTAAGGCATGCTGTACTAGGGTCCAGAATAAGCGCACCATGCACAGAAAGAAATACCCAAGGCTCAGAATACTTTATCACATCTGAGAGGCTGAAAAGTTTCTAAGAAGCTACATAAAAATTCCTAAATCAGAGCAGGCGCTGTACTCCCACCTTTCACTACCCTTACTTAATCCTTTCAAATGGCTAAGGAGAGAGAAATCACTTCTGCCCTCAAGGTTTATACCACTTCACAAAAACAGTTCTGCACAATTTCTGAAGGAACAGAAACGCCTGGCAGGAATCCTCACTGACAGCTATATCTTACCAGTTCTGGGGCACCAGATGTTTTTCAGGGAAGACAGTCAGTCTCAGTAACAATTTTTAATAAAATTAACACTAGGTTTCAGTAATTACTTGTTTCATTAATGAAATTCTTGATGCTTCTAGTTGGTACGCTTGTTTGTTGACAGCATTTGACTTAAAACTGAAATAAACCAGTTTCATTTTTCCTTTGACAAACTTCAGTTTTGTGTCTCAACTAGCTACCAGGAGTCAAAGAAAAAGGCTGATTGTCAACAGTTGTCAGATCATCTTAGGGAAGGCCTATTCATTTATTACTGTTTTTTAAAAAAACCTCAAAAACCCCAACTCTTCCACAGACTTTAATGACATCTGCTCTCACAAACCATTCCAGTCAAAAACTGGCTCACAAAACCATTTAAGCCAAGCACTTGGACCACAGAATTCCTTCTGGAGTTCTGAATAGGTGAGTGTTAAACTTGCTATAACAGAATTAGACTTCCTTACCTAATTAAAATACGAACAACAGTAGTCAAGACACAGGAATGTATACATCCGGGAGGGGGGTGGGGGTGGGAGAAGAAGAAATAGATGCTATACCACCTAATTTTTAAGACGGTTTAGATGTATCAATGGTAAACATTTGGTGAATTATTGCATAGTGTGCACATGAAAAATATTTCCTTCTGAATGGAAGCTTGGTATCAGGCAGCACTGCAGAATGGAACACAGTAACTGATGAAGTTTCTATGGCCTATTTTCCCTGTTTGAATTATTTACTGTCATATGACAGTGAGTTCTTACAGAAAAAAATGCTTGTGAGCGATCTCCTTTCAGAGATAGATTAATTTACTGTTATTACATTGGGAAAAAATTAATAATAGTAATAATAATATCATCATCATGTTTTTCCCACCTTAATTGGAGCATTGGGAGTTAGGGCCTGTGTGTAGCAAGTGAATTGTTATTTAATCAGAACCACATTTACAAACAAATTCTAGCACTCAGAGCACTTAAATGCAAATTTTTTGTCCTTTAGCATGTCTAAAGACTTGTTGGTTGCTTGAGTTTTTTTCTTTTTCTTGTTCATATGTAGGAAAAAATTATAATAAAGCAATGAATATAGATAAATTAATATATATTTTTAAACAAATTGATATTGCAGATATCAGCATGAACATTACTATAAAGATAAGCATTAAAAGACTAGAAAATATATGCACTTAAAAAAATCTGCTGACTTCATATAAGTGAGTGCAGTTCAATATCACCGTAGTCTTATAGATTGATTCCTATTACAATTTTCAGGTGGGAGAGGTACTGTGCTTATGTTAGTATGATATACCATAACATATTTTACCATATACAAAATGTTATCACTTTATGAATGAGAAAAACCACAGGGAATAGTGCCAGCCAACAGGTTTTACTAGAGCATAGTCTAAGCATTAACCAAAAAAAAAAAAATCTTCAGTTACCGAGTACAAAAAAAGCAAGCACAACAGAAGTATGTATTGCTATTGTCTTATGTCTAGAAATATATGCCAATACACAAGAGCATTCAGCCCTCTTCCATCAAAAAATAAGCATTGCTGAAGATGGGAGACACACCTAACGAAGTATTAGAAAGTATAAAAAAAATGTGCAAATGTGTTTACATCTTATTGACTTTAATTTGGAAACTTTGTAGCACATCAGTTGCCAATAATTAAACAGATACTTAACAGAAAGTGCTTTCAGAAAGAGGTATGGATATTCTCAAGGGAGAAGAGAGGAACAAATTTTATATCTTTGGGGACCATTAAATTTTTGTTTGCAATCAGTTCCAGCCATTCAATAACTGTGCAAACTGTGCTAGTTAAAATTTACTTGCTTAAGTGTTGTTGCACACTAGAACAGAAAGGAAAAAGAGAGAGATTTCCTTCTTAAGCAGGCATAAAGAAATTGGGATCCTAAACAATATGGCAACTTCCAGACACCTTTCAAATTCCTTTAAGTAAACTGCAACATGTTCTGAGGAAGAAGTGTAGAAGGGAGAAAGCAAGCATTTAAACATTTGAACGACAGCATTTAAGCCATACACTGTATGTCCTCTTTTTGAATCAAGGGAGTAACAACCAAAAAAGACAAAATTATTTCCTTTGTCTCCTTTTTAAACTTGTGTCAATACTCTGAAAAGTATTTTTTTTATTTCTGGTGTTTGTCATAATCCCATCAAGTCATCACCTATGCACACAGTTTCTCCAGATATACACAAGAATGGGTAAATAACAAACGAAACTGCCAGCATTTACCCCCAAACGCATCAGGATTGCCCTCAGCTTTAATCCTGTGACTTCTGATCCTGTCAGGATATATTCTTTTCAAGAAACATCTTTACTTTTAAACGTCACGCTGATGTCCTCACTGTCACTGTAACACATCAAGAGCATTAAATTTTAAATGAACAAACAAGGGAAACACTCAGCATTCTTGAATTCAAATATTATTGCTGGCTCCAGTTATGCTGAAACATTCAAAAGCATTTTTCTGCAATATCACAGTAATCAAGGACTGTTGCTAGGGTGAACCTTTTTTTAAAAGAAAAAAGTAAAAATAACCACCCCCCCCAACTGACTCTCAGATTATGTAACATGCAAATTCAGTTTCACCTTCAAAATAGTGTCACACAATATAAAGCCAAAACGACAGCAAGAAACTGTTCATAAGACTAGAAAAGCCTCCCAAGGACTCTATAAGGAACCTCAAATGAAAATATATCAGAATTGCAATGATTTAATATAATCAATTGGGTTAGAAGATCCTTTCCTTAAAAAAAACCCAAAAACCTTCTATTTACAAATTTCTTTCATTAAGGGATGAAGAATTTCAGTGTCTACATATACCCTAAACAGCAGAAATAAAATTAGCCTGCTGAAAAGTGTTAAAATCCTCCCAGAACTAATAAGCCCAAACTAATTGGCATTACTTTCTGTGACACAATTTCACATTCATCTTTCAGTATCTGAGCTTGTAAGACAAATTCAATACAATTCTGAAGCACAAATGAAGTACAAACAGTATTTTCATATATATAGAAGGAAGACATGAATAAATACCTTATTTGAAAATTTAGTTCACCTTTACTTTTTCAAATCAACACTTCAGGATGTTTATAGCATCATAACCTAAGGCTCTTAAGCACACAGCATTAGAATATGCTGTGTTTAATTTACAATCTCTTTAATTAAATTGTCTAGGAAAATGAGTATATTTATGTGGTAAAACAATCAGCATGTGACAGTCTGAACCTGTAAAAATACAATATGTAAAAGCAACTCTGAATATGATTCAAGAGCAGTAGCATTCCCTGAAATAAAAAGCAGCCACCTGCAATACAGAGGAAAGTAAACAAGCCAGTAAAGCAGTGATCCTACTTTTCGATTGCAGCAACTCAGACTCCATCTTAAGCCTGTCATCATTCATCCCTACTGAATGAGGACTACACAGCACAACAACTATTCTGTTTTACCTAACAATGAAATTCAGTCACATTTCTAGACAGCAATAAAAACCTGCCACCAAAACAGGAATTTGGTACAGTGCTCACTGACATGCCTCCTTTAACATTATTATGTTAAGTTGCATGAGTAGCGAATTGACCCGTGAGTCCACAAATCCTACAAATTCCTTCATTTAAAAACTGATCGTTTTTGTGAATATATTGTGTTGATGCTGACCACCCTGACTGCAAAACATCACTGAGGGAGAAAAAGAATAAAATTATCGGGAGGTATAGAAGTACTTTCATTTAACTAATACCTAACCGACAAACACAGTAACATCATTACAATAGCAATGTAAAAATCACCAATGAAGACTCATCTGTAGTAATCAGAATTTTATAAGGCTGCCTTCCATATGTTCACGATCAAGAAGAAACCTAGTAGTCCTTAATGTAGCTTCTTAATTAATCTTTCCCACCATCACTGAGAATTTATTATTAACTGAGGTCAAACTCTAGACACCACAAATATTTATATCTTACTCTGTAAAATGAAGTTTTATAAACAAAGACTAACGCTCAATTACCAGAATATTCCTGGTAGCCACAATGACAGAAAATGCATTGCGAAGTACCCGTATTCACTCTTATATGCCGAAAGGTCTGTTAATGAACTCAAGGCCATTGATGTCATCAATACTACTGAAAAAATTAAGCACGGTGAACTTTAAATATATGATGAATTTCAATTTGTACATCTGTCCTATTTTCACAAACGGTTTATCTGGCATTTCAATCATATATCCCAACCATTTAAAATGACACGCTTGTGCTATGTGCAAAAGCAACCAGAGAGAAATGATGACTCTGGCCATGCCGAAAATGCTGTCAAAAAAAGCAAAGCAACCGAGAAACATTTTTCTTATTTTTCTTCTGATATTTTAATAACAGAAGTTTAAAAAACCACAAAAACCCCAATCTATTCTTTAAGAAAAAGCATTGCTTATAGTGCTTTGTAAAGGTGTTTATGTAAGAACACATTTAGTTCTATGGCACCACTGAACAAACTCAAAGCAAATACTGTATGCGAGTTTTCCTTTCTCGTATTAAGTAAAGATTAGTAATATTTCAGGTATTCTCTTAGGCTGCACTAACAACAAGCCTCCTCCACTCCATGAATGTATAATTAAGGATCATCTCAGTGTAATTTGTTAAGATAATGAAAAAGTGTACTCATGAGCAATGAACATCACAATTTTAACACTGGCAACCACAAAACAGTTACATTAAACAAATACACTGTCTGCTCCAGGGATCCTTCATCATCAGTTTGACCGTGGGGTTTTTTAATTTTCAGTATATTTAAAATCAATGATAATACATTGACCTCTAAACAATTTACGCCATATTAAAAACATTTCTGGTATTCTGGTATTTCAGAATAGGCATAGGTTAAGGAGAAACTATGATTGCTAATCTGCTGTAAAATTCTCAAAGTAAACAGGCAAAAATGAACCGCAATGTTGATTTCTATCAATTTAGTTGTCTTCAACGTCACCTGTATTTTACAACAGGCAACATTTTCAGATGCCTCATTAGGTATGACTGACTTCCTGACTTCCTTCTGCACCATGTTGATCTCTTGCAGATGTAAGGCTGTATTGTTCAATAAAATGTAAATTGCTCCAAATGGATTAAAACACTGTCTTGAAAATGCGTTCATAACAATGAATTTGATTTTTAGAATTCTATTTTTGAGTCAGTATTTCTGGAGGAGAAAATATTTCAACGTTTTCTGAATAAAACTCTTCCTTGCTTAAATGTAAGATGGTACAGTGAGAAGGTACTTCTGAATTAATGTTCCTTTATAGGAAAAAGACAAACATAAACCATAAAAATAAGCCTTTCTCGTCCCTCCACATCCCCCTTTACAGTGACTTCCCATGCTCGCAGCCATAAGCCCTCTTTCTGCTGCCCTCTCCGATAAACCTGCCGGCCTGGCTGCCTCTCCCTTCCCATGCAGGTCTGATCTGCGAGGCTGCTGAATGCAGACACTGTACTGCACTGTGAATGGACAGCCAGGTATTTTATGAATGGAGCGGATCACGTGCTCCCAGCACCTCCCCGAGCTGATATTTCCCACATAACTGTGTCAACAAGCAGCGAACAGCACATATTAATACAGCAGGTCCTGGAGACCTTCCGCCGCCGGCCGCGGGCCGCAGGCCGGCCCTCGGCCCGAGAGCAGCCGCTCCGGGTGCTCCGCAGGGCAGGTTCCGCCGCAGGTCAGCCGTGGTGACAGCAATTCTTTTTCCGTAATTTTTTTTTTTATGAATGGAGATTGTGGTATGCAAATGAGAGCGATTCACAAAAAAAGGAAACATGGCGGCGGCGGCCCCGGCTCCCGGCCCCGCGGGCGCCGCGGCGGCTCCCCCCGGGCCGGCTCCCCTCGGCCCGCTCAGCGCCGCGGGCGGCAGCGCCCGAGCCCCACGTCCCGCTGGGCTCCGCTCCCGGCGGGGCCCGGCCCGCGCGGCTCCCCGGGGACCCGAACGCCGCGTTTGGGGAGCGCACTGGAAGGTGCGCAGGCTTTGCTCGGAAGACGGCAGTGAAACGGGAAATCCATCTTTCCTGCCAGCGGAGACCCGTCCGCAGCCCGCCTGTCAGCTCGGCTGCTCCCCGGCCGCTCACCGCTACCTACAGATACAATGGGCGCAGCGCTCCCTCCCCACCGCCATGGCCGCGGCCGTCACCGCATCATTCATAAAATCAGCCCGAGCAAACACCGACATCGCAAATCGTAACGCTACGGCTCGGAGACCGCAGCAATCAACTTTAAACTTTCCGATCACAAGAAAAGTTTCAAAATACTTTATATTCCTTTTTCAACGTCATAAAGAACTCGGATGTTTTCCGACAAATATTTATCGCTTCCGACCCAAATGTATTTCAAAGACTGATTACATGCAGGGGAATACAGCCGCACACACACACAGTCTCCTCTGGATTTCCTCCAAACCAGTCACAGTAAAAATATTAAGAGATCCTTGAACTATCCCTTTCCTCTCGTGGGGCGGGGGGGGGGGGGGGGGGGAGGGGGAAGGGGGAAAAAGCCCCAAGTGCTCATTAAAAGAGACAAAAAAAAAAAAAAAGGGAAAAAAGGGCTTTAGGGTAGGTTTAAGCTGTATTTACACTGACTGACTCATCCAATTAAAATTCAGGAGCAGCTTCCTGCAGGATGAAGCTCCCACACACTACTTTCCATGTGAAATATCTACAAGTAATAGGATATTATCAGAGGTAGTACGTGCCGATACCTCTCTGGGCATTTCAGACCCATCCTCCCCCTCCAAGACACCATCGTTACCTGCACCGTTTTCTATCGGGCTCTAAACCAAGCTTTTCTGGCCGGCGGCTAGTAGCCCTTCCAAACAGAGCTCCTTCACAAAGAGGGAGCTTCTGGGCTTCCATGTACGCGAGCAGAAATGCGCAGTCCGCGCAGGGGGAGGACAGCACACGTACGTGCACGGAAAAAGGCCCCGCGGGGCGCGGAGCCGAAGGGACGCGTCGAGCCCCATCCCCATTCCGATGCCGGGGCAGAGGGGAGGGGGAGCACCGCCACTTACTCGTTAGAAGTCGCCGTCTCTTCGCTCATTTTCTCCTCACCACGATCCGACAGGCACACGGAGCAGCACCGACGCAGCCAGGGCGCAGCCAGAACTCACCAGAAACTTCACCATTGTTACCCCCCCCGGTCTGCCGCCCCCGGCCAGGGCACGGGCGGTGCGGTGAGTGAGGGAGCGGTGGGGGGAAAGGGGGAGAAGAGCGGTCTTTATCCTGGAAACCTGAAATCCTGTTGTCCGGCGGTGCAGCGTATTTCCCCTGTCTTTGGAGATGATGATGGTGGTGGTGATGGTGGTGGTGGTGAAGGCAGTGGTGCAAACAGAAGCAACAACCACGGATCTTCTGCTCTTGAGCTGCTCCCAGTTAAAGGGGGACAGAGTTGTAGAGACCAGGGAGGGCTCCCCGCCGCAAAAAGCTGCACCGCACCGTCCTCCCGCTGCAGCTCATCTCCCGCTGCAGCCGCCTTCGCTGCTGCCTTCCTCCTCCTCCTCCTCCTTCTCCTCCTCCTCCTGCTGCTGCTGCTCGGCCGCCTCCCTCCCTGCCCGCCCGCCTCCCGCGCACAGCCGGGGCAGGCGGCGGCAGAAATTCCTCCAGACACCGGAGCCGCTACAGGCCGGGGCAGGCGGGGAGGGAAGAGGAAAAGCGGGGCAGAGAGGCTCGGCGAGGATCTCCCACCCCCTCCAAAGCGACGCCGAACACTGCGGAGGGAGGACGCGCCGGCCCCAAGGAGAAGGCTGGCGACGGGGGGAGGGAGGCGTTTTAAACCAGCCTGGGGGTGGGAAGGGGGGGGACGGCGGAGAGCGAGGATGCGTCACGGCTGTTTGTGTGAGGAGAGGCGCGGGGAGGGAGGGGGAGCGGAGCTGCCAGGGCGAGAGAGGAGCCCTCGGCTGCAGGACGAGGGGGAGAAGAGGGAGAAAGCCCGCGGGGAAGTTCAGCGGCTGCGCTTCCTCCCCGGCAGCAACTCCATTAGCGGCCGCTGCTGCCGCCGCCTCGGCTCCTCGCGGCCACCCCCGCCTCCTCCTCACAGGAAAACTGGGCGGAAGCGTTGACTTCAGGCTCCTTCCGCCGCCACAGCTTGATCCAAAATAACCACGGGGGGAAAGGGAGGCGGGAGAGGAGGGAAGAGCGAGGGGAGGAAAGTAATCCCCTTGACCCGCGCCCGCCACCGGACGGGCTTGCGCCGCCGCCCTCCCCGCGGCGCCCGGCGCTGCCCGACGCTCGAGTTTCCTGAAAGTAGTTCCCTCCCCCTGGCGCTGCCTCACGCGCTTCCCGGGGAGCCTCCGCCGCACGCGCACGCACGGCGCCGCGGAGGGATACGCGGGCTGCCCGCGGCCGCGCTCCTTCCTGCTCCGAGGGCGCGGGGCCGCCGCTCCCGGGCGCCGCCAGCCCCGGCGCGCCGGGCGGTCCCTGCTCGGAGCGGGGCCGCGCAGACCCCCGGGGCCGCCGCCGCGGGCCGGGGAGAGCGTCCTGGGAGTGGTGGGAGGAAATGGCCCGCCGGTGGCGAAGGGCCCAGCTCGGTCGCCTGCAGCGGCTGGGGGCTCGGGGCGGGCGCGACTGAGCGCCGGAGTCTCCGCCCGCGGGCTGGGCTCCCACGCTTTGCTACTTTTTTAAGCCGAAGTGAACGTAACCGCGAAAGTGCGGCTGTCTCTGGGGAGCGCGGGGGCTGGTGAGGCGGGACCCCCTGCCCGATACCTGCTGCGGGCCGCTGCTCCCGGAGCGCCCCCCTTCAGCCCCCGGGTCCCGCTGGGACGCGGCGTGGAGCGGCTGCACGGGCGAGCCGAGCAGAGCGGGCACGGCAGCCCGGGGCTGCGCTGCGTCGAGCGGTGCCCGTGAGGCTGTACCAGTGTGCTCTCCGAAGACGAGGAAAAGCGGGGCCCTTTTTGTAATTATTTCCGTAACTCCCTAACGGCGGTTCTAAGGGGGTGATGGCACGGGAGGGTGTGTGTAAACTCGGGTTGTCCGCTTTTCTAAATGCACACTGAAATTGAAGCATTTGTAGTTGATTTAGGTAAAGCAGTGAAATCAAGAAGCAGCAGCAACCGAATCCCTTTTCAGGAACTTACATGGTAAATGTGCTGCTTGATATGACGAAGAAGTGGAGCAGAGCTGCAAACCCGGAGGACTCAAAAATCATGAGTCAGACCATCAAGTAAATTAGGTTATAATAAAAGATTATACTGTGGTTTTGTCTGTCGGTTGGATTTTTATTTCTTCCTTCTTAGTCTTCGTATGCGTGCTTGCCAACTGATATATTTTATTGTCCAAACTTCATGGAGAACCCAAAATGTACTGGTGCTGCTGTAAGACATCACTTTCCCAATGCACATTCTATTATCCTGTGTTCTGTGTTCTTCCTCTCTTTTTCTCAGCTGCTCTCTAAGAACCTTCTCTGTCAATTGTAATCCCATTTCATTTTTCCCTGTAACTGTGAGATTTTTTTTCCCCAGCTCTGGTGGTACCATAGGAGTGACAATGAGCTGTCCTCTCATTCTGTTTGAAAAAGATGGGGCAAGCTCCCCTGGCAATAATAATGTGTCTGATTCCCACACTACTGTTGATTGACTTTTTCCCAAGGAAGGGAGAGACAGGAGCATGGGAAATCAGGAGAAGGAGTTTTCACCATTTCAAAGGAATCTGGAGTGCCTCACATCACTGAAGGCCAGACTATAAATTTTCATCATCTGTTCGAATGCACAGAAGCAGGGCAGTATTGCATTTGTGAAGGGTATTTGTTAAGAAAATTGTTTCTTTTCTCTAAGCATATACAGTTTTAGTCAGATTTTTATTTTGTGGAGTGGTTACTTGGAGCATTTTAAACAAAATCTATTTTTGTCTTACCTAGAAGGCAAGGAAAGACACGTTTCATTTCTAGATAGTTTATGTTGCAACATTCCTATGGATTGAAATTCCATGTTTCTATAAAAGGGTTCTACCATGAACTTAATGGTACAATTACAGTAAACTGCTCTCATGCTTTCTCTGATAAAGACACTAACATGTTACAAGCAGCACACATCTCAAACCTGCAGTATTAAAGTTTGCTTCTTTATCTAGGAGGCTTTGGGGGAAAATTTCCAATTGTTTTGTAATTTTTTTTTTCCAGAAGAGTACATTCAAAAATGGAACAGTTATTCATGGCACAACCTCATCCAGATACTAAAAATACATTACAAACCCAATTTTATGTGATTTTACAATTCACATGAGAAGTGTTTAAAACTCAGCTGTGGGCACAATATAATATTCTACTTAGCAATAAGAATCCTTTCAGAGAACTTCCTGTCTTGTGACTGGCAGATAATGTGACTTCCTGCTAGTTTATTTCTCATTTTCTTTCGGCTTTAAAGTTGAAATATTTAACATTCTGTAAGTTGTTGTTTTGATTAAGATAAGTCAATTAACATGATTCTGTACAAGAATGCTCAAGAACAGTTCAGTTTGTCAGGTGGTGGTATAGCTCTATTCCCTGCACCTGAAGAATGAGACACAATGCTGACAAGAAAGATCATTATTCTAGGTGTGTGGTTTTTATTCTAATTCCTTAAATATATTTAATGTAAAAATTATTTTCATAGTGGTAATTCAATAAAAGGAACTGGTTTTTAATATGCCACAAATGATTTCAAATCATTTCCATCCCCTTAAGTTTTTCATGAGCATTTTTATTAAGAATAAAATGTGTATTCAGTTGTCAACTGAAAAATGTGAGACTCATCCAGGGCTTCTATTTTTCTGTATGGCGGTAGTAAGGGGAGAAGGACCCACTGCTTCTTCACCTGTGTTAGGCCCTTCGACTTCTGCAAGCAGCCTCATGCTGCAGTATGTGAAGCAGAGGTCTTGCAAGCAGTTTCTCTCCCTTTGCCTGGATATCCTAAAGAGGACAGAAAATCTGCACTGATTTGTGTCTCGGTTCTGAAATCCTGTTTGTTGTGTTCTTCTGCCCAGGTTAGAAAGGTCAAAGAACACAATCCTGGAGTACTGGTGTTATTTTGCTGAGCAGCAGTTGGTTTCAGGGCTTTCCAGGTTTGATTCTTTTGAGCAGAATTAAGTGAACAGGTGTTTTCAATGCAAATGGTTTATTTCAGTAGTACCTATGAGCCCTGCCTGTGCAAGCAAGGCAGAAGAAAGTTAAGCATGTGTCACCATTTGGAAACCTCAGACAAATTACTACTTTGTGTCCCAACCACCACATGTTTTGGGGCCTTGTCTTTCTTTGTATATTCGGTGCCTCTTTGCGTTCTGTTCTTAGAATCTGGACAATTTAAGTGTCCTGAGTTGAAATCTGGCCACCTTCTCTATGACCTGGAAAAGTTACCTCTAAAAAGGAAAGTTTCCATTACTCTTCACTAGAGCTGCTGAAATGTACTCTCTTTTTGGTGTGGGTACTGGTATGACTCCTTAGCCAGAGACAAGATATGCTCAGTGTGGAATAGGGCAAATGAGGTTAAAAGTAATGATTTTTTACATTGCATTTGATGTTTTCCTATATCAAATGTCTCTTCAGTAGCACTTTACAAAAAACTAATTTATATGTCAATGCCATTGCTCTGCAGTCACATTTTGATAGCTATGGAACTTTTGGAATAAGACGTGGGGAGGCAACCGTTACTGCTAAAGCAAAACGAAGGTCATATATGTTATTAGGAGGCCATATAACATACAAGAAGAAATCTGTGTAAGTGTAGTGGGCTGACCCTGCCTGGACACTGGACGCCCACATGAGCTTCCCTGTCACTCCCCTCTGCAACTGGACTGAGGAGAGGAAACATAATGAAAGGTTTATGGATTGAGATAAGGTCCAGGAGAGACATCACTCACCAAATACCATCACAGGCAAAAAATGTATAAACATGTACAAAACATATACATTTGGCCCAGTCTTCTTATTTGCCATCCCTTGAAATGGTTCCACATGTATCTGTGACACCTCTGATGAAAGAGGTGGTCGAGAGTGGTCATGGAGTGTAGCAGGACTCTGAGTCTGTGGCAGAAGAATTATATATAGCTGTATAATGGAGGTTAGGTTGCATAATTCTGATCTGCATGGCATTCACATCTTAAAATCCATAATAGGATCAGTGGAAGTTAAGTAATGCAATCCAGATTAGTCAGTCATTGCAGAACTTAAGTGACCAATTCATGGCTCTAAGTCCTAAATATGAAAGTTTTGAACTCTGCCTCCACAAAACACAGTGATGCTTGTGTTTGTATCCACATACTAATGATAAATTTACAAAAAATGAAGGTCAGATGGATGTTCTGCCATTTTGAGGAAAATTATTAGAGGTCATTTGGGAATTTTTTCTGCAGTAGCTTTCCTTCACAATCCTAATGTGAGTTAAAACACTGGGTGGTCATTACACACATCTTAATAAGGATTTATCTAAACCAAGCTGATTAAATCTATATTAGTATATCAGCAAAGTCAGATTTTGTTAAGTTCTAATCAGGAATCCTGTTATTGCATATGGGATAAAAAAGTTGTTTGTTCTACTTGATGCTACTGTCTCAAAAAATGTTTTCCAGCAAGATACAAAACTATGTTAGAGTCAAATCCTTATAAATTCTATTATATTTGAGACGTATCTAACTCATCAGAATATCAAAGTTTCATAAATTATTCCAGTTAATAATTTGCAATAACCTACAACTATCTGGATGGAAATTACTGCTATGTGTTGGAAAGATGGAGACCCAGGTGGGAGGATGGGGAACACATCTTGTGATGTTGATGTGGCAGATGTGGTTGATGTACATAGCAATTGCAGTGGTGATCTGTGGTATCAGTTGTTCAGGAAGTTTGTTCTGTCCTTTTTGAGCATGCTCGCAGGATGCTTTGGGATTAGTATATGTTTGATTTTGGTGATACCTTACATGCTTTAAGGTAAGGCCAGTTAGGGCAGCATTGCTGCTGAAAAAATCAACCTCACCTTCCTCAAACTCTGTTGCCTTCCCTATCTGGCACCTTAAGTGGCCCAAATATCTGTGTGTTGGGCAATGAACTTCACTGAGATATTCACCTAGATTAAAACTAGCCTGGGAAAAACACCCTGATTAATGTTTCAGTATTTCCAGCTAAACATGCGACTAGATAAACACTCACCCTCGCCCAAGAATGGATAACATGGAGTGGGGAGCAAGAAGATGGTGACAGTGCAAAACTGCTTTTTATGGAGGCAGTGGTGAGTTGTGGCGGCCTAAAGTGTGGCTTGGTACAAAATTTGGGTAAATCCAAGGAAGAAAACAGACTATCTAAGTCTAAGAAAACAAGGAAGAAAACAGACTATCTAAGACTATCTGAAAAAGACTGCAATCTCATTTGTTCACAAATGGTTACGCTAAGAAGTAATTATTCAGTGAAGAACATGCAAAAATCTTATTTAGAATCTTGTTCTTAATTTAATATAAGCTTTCGTATGTTGTTTGGTTGTTGTTTTTTATTTACTTTTTGACTTGTTATGATCAATAGTCACCTAGAAAATCAGTTCTCAGGATCCTCCAAAGGGAAAACCCCAAATATATTTGGAAATTACAGTGGTACCTGCTGACCAGCAACTGGCGACAGATTCATTGCAGTCATTTCAGTCCATATAAAATAGGAACAGGAGGCACATTTCTCTACCATATGCAGAAATGCTCTGTCTAGGGGAAACTGTGGCCTAATGTGCTGGACACAGAATGACCCATCAGCAGTCCTGGTTCTCCTCCCAGTCCTGCCACCCCTGTTTTGTGCAGTCTTTGGCAATTCATTTAAAAAATTTACAGGGTATGCTGTTGGAACATGAGCTTGCAATGTAGCTGAAGAGATTTCAGCTGAGATGCTGTGGTCAGTTTTATGCAGACTTTTAATTCATTTCAGGGCACAGATGGGTAAGTTTCAACTTACCATTGCAGGGAGTTAAAGCAGACCTGTTTCTTTTGCAGTAAAATGAACAAGGAGCATTTACATAACTGTTTAATATGTTCAGTCATGAGGAAGTAAGTTCCTACATCACTTGACTTCCATGGGAGGATAATTCTTATTCCACCCTGATTTCTCTCACTTCTAGAAATGAGAATGGAAATATCCACTCTATTTTTAAGGGTCCCTCAGATATGCAAACAGATACATAATTTTCTCAAGCTTTTCTGGTCCAATAGAAGCAGAAAGAGATCAGGAATGGATAAGCAAGGTCTGAATGGAGTTTTAACTCAAGTGTAAGTGAATGTCTTTGCTTTAGAAATTAGACTGCACAGTAACGGAATAGCAAAGAGGGAGCTTGTCTTGCACCACTTCAGGTGCCCAGTTATTCCAATATCTTCTTCCACCATGCTTATTTTTGCCATTTCATCAAAATAATTTAGTTTAAAAGAATGTTAAACCCAGAGACTTTCTGCACTGTACTTGTTTATTTTCCTACAAATGGTCTTGGGCTGCAGACCAATGTGGCGACTACTCTGTATGTGCCATTATTTCTAGGAGGCATACAGAGTTGTGCTAAATTAACTAATGGCATGATCGTACCATCAAACAAATTCAATTTAATCATTATACATGCATGCTGCCTCTTGGAGAAAAGCTTTAACTCGGAGAAGGATAACGAAAATCTGAAACACCAATATAAACTTATTTAAAAATCAAGCATCCAGTGTAGATGGTTTTTTGGTACTTATAATGCATGTTTCCATTCCGACTTTATTACTGTAAGTTTCCATTCTTACTTCTTTACTATGGAGCAAGTTCATCCTTTTATTTTAGAAAAAACTCTGTATTTTGTCTAGAGTAGTGGAGATTATGAATATTATTTTAGAATTGTAGTCTGCTTCAGATCTGGGCTATTTTTAATACCATTTGCCTACGAGATTTTTTTTTTCCCAAGAAGGACTTGAAGGAAAAAGTCCTCTTTCTTACCTCCGCAATTCAAGCTCATCATGTGTAACCCTAAAAATTCACTGCTTCTAGTTACCAGCATTGGGATGTATTTCTAGTTTAGTGACTAGCTTAGACCAGTCACTCACCTTTTAGATGGCCAAACGAACCCTACTTATGAGTGCTTTCTATACTGTAAGAGATGATCAGTCTGGCAAATTGGTATAATACTCTAGGGTCTCTCAAATCCTCAATTGCTCTGATGTCTGTCAGCTGAGAAATAAAGCAAGGTCTTGATTAGCAGTGTTTATTAAAAGCCCTGTGGCACTTTTTGCCCGAGCTGACTATAGATGGGTAATCACATCGACGGTTACATAACGAAGATAAACATTTCACGGCATTATAAACTCTCCTGCTGTGAAGCACAAGCCACCCACCAACTGCCTGATTTTAGGAAGAACCCTCTCTATTACATAAGTGTTCAGTATGGGGGTTTCTTGCACCTGCCTCTGAAGCATCTGGTACTTGTCACCTTCAAAAACAGGATTCAAGACTCGATGGACAACTAATCTGAGCCAATCTGGCAATTTTTATGTAACCAAAGGCTCTTTGTGATAGGGGGACATGTCATAGTTCTCGCTGATGTGTCTGCTGAGTTCCTAGGGCTATTTAAAATGTGTATTGTATGTTCTTCCTTAAAAGTTCATTTTTAGGCTGCCTGATACAAGGTAATATTGTAGGAATCGCTGTACAAATGTGCGAGTGGGACTGTATTCATATGTGTGATTGTGGGTGACTTTTAAGTACATTTCTGTTCATGAAGAAGCAATGAATTGCTAGCAGAGAAAGTGGGAGTACTATTACATAAGTTGGAGCTATTCAGGATATCTTTAACTCATTCTCATATGCTTGTGCATTTTTCCTCTCCTTGCAGAAAGTGCAGAACAGGTGTAACTATTTAACATCGTCTGTATCTCACCCTAGATTCAACTCCTCCCTCAGTGTTAGTGTGGATTCCTGATTGCTTTCACAAGCAAATCACATAAATGCTACCAAAATACTTGTGAAAGAATTTACACAATAGATTTGTACCAAGGGACTTTATTATTTATAAGAAGAAAAATTTTCGATGCCTTCTACTGAAGTAACATTTTTGATTTCAAAGCAATCTGCAAATTGCAAATAGGAAACCTGTTGTTTTTCAAGAGGATGTATTGGGCTCTGGGATGGTACATGGTCATATTAAAATCAACCAATTTTCTGTCTAGGCCATATTTAAATCTCACTGATGTTTTTGAGAGTTAACCTCATGCATAAAGTTAATGACATTCTTGACCTCTTTGTGGCTTTAGGATAGTGTAACTTGCTGTCTATATTAAAACACGTCTAAGAATTTCCTAAACAAAAGTCTTGTAGTACACAGCAACAGTGAAACATTTTATTGTGGGGCATTAACAAAACCGTATCTAATTGAAACATAATACTCTTTAAATAAAAAAAAACCTGGCAGCTTTAGATGCTGTATACATGTTCCTTGGTAATGATATTTAATATTTTAAACATCAGATTGATCTGAAACTCTCCAACCAATAGACTTCTTGAAGAGCTCTCCAAACATTTTCACCCATTGCTGTGGGTTCCAAATGTATTGGCTCTTTGTCTTTTTCCTGGTTGCACTGATTGCAACTGTCACTGAGTCACACAGCTCGCTTTGGGCCTGCAGCCAAGTTGATTACAACAACAACTTGTGAACCATAAAAAGGTAGTCTCGGATCTCAGAGAGAGCTGAGTTATAAAGAAAAAGGACACACTTAATCCTTCTGAAAAAAGACTGGACTCAATAAATACTTTTGCATTGTTCTCTCCACTTTCAGAAGAATAATTTAGTTATCAATGGTGAAATTAATTCTTTTGAGACATCACAGTCAGCTACAGATGGAAAAGATTTTGAAGCTGTCTGTAGTCTGTCAGATGTTAAGGCAGTACCTGTTAGTGGACAGATCACAGATACACAAGTTTAGGGACAAATGTGCCAAAAAAATTTATTATTTCTTTTCAGTGTATTTCAGTGTTACATGGGCATGTCAGTAAAATGGCTGCTCACCAGCTCTCTAGGAATATTTGATGTCTCCAGGGTTTAAACAATAAAAACTAACAGATTTCTTTTTATAGTAACATTTACACAGATTTTTTTTTATATAATGGATGGTAAACATACCAGGTAGGAAGGAATTAAGATGTTGGCTTTTGGGGAGCCCTGGAAAACACTGTAATTAAAATAGTATCACAACCTTTTTGGATGACTGACTCCCCATATTCCACAGCACAGCATGGCACACATAAATCATTTGGGCAAAAAAAGTTGACTTCCGGTATTTGAACCCATGTATTTTATTTGATTAGTTCAGTGGGGTTGGGTATATAGGTAAAGGGTTATACTTAAAGGGTTCAGTTTCCCTGATGAGACATCAATTCAAAAATGAAGTTTTGCATAGATAGCTAAAAGAATTCTCTAAAGTAATAAGGAAAAAAACATTAAGTTAACTTATGTGGCTCTGCTGACATGAGCACCTATGTTAGATAATTTCTCTGTTGTACCGAACTGTTAGCGTTAGAACAGCCCGATATATTTCTCCTCCATACTTAGTGGGAAGCTGATCTCTCTCTTCATTTCCTAATTAAGAGAAAACATCTTAATATCCAGCCTAAATCTATTAATGATCAGATTATACCCATGTGGTCTTATGACAACACTGTCTGCTAGCTTAAATGGTTGTTTTCCCCCTTGATATATTTAGTCCGTCATACCAGTCCCCATACTCTAGATGAACCAGGCCACAGTCTTCCATTTTCTTCTCATATGCCAAGCTCTCCATTTCCAAGACCGATTGAATAGCCCATCTCTGCCACTACTTTAGCTTGAATTCATGCTTCTTGGACATGAAACGCAGTAATTGTGCAGAATAGTTCATATGAGTTATTGCTAGGGCTCTGTGCTAATGGTATTATTCCTTCCCCATCCCTGATAAAGCCTATGAATGCATTTCTCTTTTTCTTTGGTTACAGCAGATTGGTAGCTCAAATAGTTTTGTATCCAGTTGATGTTTACATGTCCTTCTCCTCCTGGGTCTCCCCTAGCTGAAAAGCTTGTATTTTACAGTAAAACTTCTGTTCTTAGTTTCTAAATGCTTGTCTTTAGCCTTTGGACTTCACTTCATTTCTGCTATTCCAGTCCTCAAAGTTACCCAGTTTTTCTGGTGTGGTATCTCCCTTTGCTGCCATTACTTTGCTTTGTCAGTGCATCTCATAACCACAGCTGTTTTCAGTGACATCTACATCCATCCAGATGCAAATAGGACTAATCAAAGAGCAGTGCTTTAGGAACTCTGCTTGCTGCCTTTTTGCAGCTTGATGATTTCCTTTCAACAAGTTATGAGAAACATTTGCACTTTGTAAGGTGGCATGGAGACCACTGCTCCTGCATATATTTTTAAATGAGATTTGAAGATGCATTTTGTAAATGGAAGAAGTAGAGACAGAATAACTGCTTTTTTCCCCAAAGGTATTAGAGTCATCATTCAAGGCCTTAAAGCCATTTTTGTCCATCCAATTTCCCCCTGCTACCTCAGTCTGCTAACATTTGCAGGCAGTTCACTAGTTTACATGAGAGCATTTTAACAACTTCAGAAAAATTATGGACAAATAAACAGTATTAATATTCAGATTAAGTATAAAGAAGTGTGATCTGATTTTGATGCTTCATTTGATTTATAATTCTGATTAGAGGGCATCAGAAAACCTACAGCGTATCTCTGCTTTCATCCAAGTTTGATTAAAAAACTGTGGAAGTAAAACTAAAAGCCTTTGTGAGAAAGAAGGTTGTCAGGTTCATTCAGATCCAGAAATTCAAATTTGCCTTGGAACAGTAAGGCAGAAACCATACTTAGTTTCAGTTTAATCTGCAAATCACAAAGCTGCATAAGAACTAGCAACAATTTATATAATTCTTTACGGTTCAATTATACAAGGCAAGACATACAGAGTAACAACCCCTATCTGCTTTCTCTCATTTCTTAGGTTGTAAACTGTTTGAGGTAGGGCTTGTTTTAAGATTATTCTGTTTCCATAGTGCTTGGAAAAATGGGCTCTTTTTCTTAGTTGGCACTGTTGTAAGAAACACCATTTCTGAAGAAGTATGGACAAAAACTGCCCTGTTGTCAATGAATCATGGATAATAGTAATGCTTTACATATTTCCTCTTTGCCTCCACATTCTGTAAGGATAAAAAAAATCTCCCACTGTAAATAACAAAGTACATGTATTTGCTGTACAAAGATCTGTGTTCAGTTAATTTAATGACTAAATCCAAGTCACAAATGTACGAAAAAATTAGTAAGGTTTTCGAAACTATTTTTAATTCTTTCCATTGTACATATCAGCTGCAACATATATGATATGACATTCCTACATCTCTGATCTTCCCTGAGAAGGGAATTTTAAACCCTATTCTTGATTTTCTGAGATTGATTAAAATGCTTCAGCACAGCTGAATTGTGCAGGTGTAAATTGTCTGTGTGTGGGAGGAAGAGACAGAATTGCTTCTCTTCAGCCTGATCTGACTTACACTACAGCAAACAGCCTTTTCTCCTTTATGAAATGTGTGGTAGTTAAGAAGCATCCTGCTCCTCTTGTGATCTGGTGTACTGACAGAGTGTTTCCAGTTATTCATTCTAGATGGAAATGCAGACAAGTACAATGAAGAACACATGGCTGGAAATGTGCTCTGGGTTTTTGGTTGAATTCTTCCATTGCTAAATCAATCTAAATGCTTGTGAAGTACCCTCATTTTTAAATTGTTTCATACACACACAATCTCTCTCATTCATGGACACATGCATATATGGCCATGCACACATACACAAGTGTGTGCACAGATATACATACATATGTATGTATGAACACGTATCTCATGCATGAATCTGAATGGGTCAGGTTGGAAGGGACCACAGAGGGTCATCTAGTCCAACCTCCATGTCATCCTAGAGCACATTGCACAGGATTGTGTCCAGACAGTTATTGAATATCTCCACTGAGGGAGACTCCACAGCCTGTCTGGACAATCTGTTCCAGTGCTCAGTCACCCACACAGTAAAGAAGTTCTTCCTCATATTCAAGCGGAACTTCCTGTGCATCAGTTTCTGCCCATTACCTCTTGTCCTGTTGCTTGGCACCACTGAGAAGAGTCTGATTCCATCCTCTCGACCACCTCCCTTCAGACAAGGTCCCTTCTCAGTTGTCTCTTCTCGAGGCTGAACAGGCCCAGCTCCCTCAGCCTATCCTCAGAAGAGGATGCTCCAGTTGTTTCTGAAAATTTATATCTCAGCTGTTCTTGAAAAATTAAGCATTTTAAAATTAATAAACATTTTCATCTATTTTTCTTTCATGACATTATACCTCCTTGGTAGGCTCTGATGCTGCTGGTGTCAGAGTGTCTACGGCCTTCAAAATCGGGCTTCATTGCACTGGCCATTGAATGAGCACACAGAGAATAATCCAATAAGGAGTGGAAGTCCAATTGTGTTTGCAGACAGAAATGGGAGACACCTACAACTATTATCTGTCCATTGCCTGGAGCTGGATAGGGAGACTAGATCGTGAGTGAGGCACCTAGATCACCAGAGGCCCGAGGATATGTGTTATATATTTTTTTCTGCTGTGATTAGTCCAAGGTTGTACTGAGTCCCAGTGGTAAGAGCATGAATTGATTCTAGATCTCTTGATTTCACTCTAATATGTTAACTGCACATTATTCTCCTACTGTTACTAGAAAATGTGTACCTGAAAATGCTGCGTATCTGAGATTGCTGGGAACTGTTATTTAGCTTGACTGGCTATGAATCAATTTAGAACAGTAAGAGTGGGCATACTAAAAGTGGATTGGTAAAGCATTTTGGGAAATTAGGAAATTAAACCCCAAGAGAGCATCAAAGAGTGAAACTTTCTTGGAAGTCAGTGGAGAAAGCAGCTGACTGATATATATTTTATAGAGAAATCCACCTAGTGTGCAAAAGCAAATGTTAATGTAAAAGCAAATTTTTTTTTTTTCAGTCATTTAATTAGAAACTTGCTGTGCACAGGACACAGACTCCTGGTGAGCTGGAAAGGGCTATCCTGTGAAAAATATATTTTGAGCATGTTCTTTGGACTCTCATCTTTTAGATTCCCATCAATGAAGTCTTGAGATACCATCTGTTTGCTGATATGCCCTCCTGAATCAACATAGTAATTACCTCTGTTAAAATAAAAATAGCATCTGAGAAGCACTCCTATAACCACTGTTCAGGTTTCAAAACAGATAAAGAAAGTAATTTTATCTTCAGAAATGAGAAGGGGTCAAGCAAAACAGTCATTCAGCACATTTGTCTATTTTTTGTCCCCGATCTCCTGAAACCATCAGAAAAATTTTGCTTCACAGTACTAATGATCTGATAGGAGAAATGATTTTTGTTAAGGTTTTTAAAAGTGCAGGAATAGACAAAATGAGACAAAGACATACTAGAAATAATCAAGGAGGGCATTTTTCTTGATCCGGTGCTAAATTTCTTAGTACTTATAAGCTTTCAAAATCAGCTGCTGAATTTTGAGGTGGAGAACTTGATTACAATATGTAGCAATAAGCTTTCGCTGGTTTTTAATACTTTAGCATTTATGTAAATGACATTGACTGCAGCAGTTAACTTGGGCTTTCAGGCAATAATTGTTTATGGCCTGTTATTCCTGTACATATTTTCAAATTCTATGTCATATGAATCCTATTGTCAGGAATTTTCTGTGCTCCACTGTATTACTGATCTAACAAATACTACAAACTTCCAAATATGCGTATGTTTACATATACATTTTCAGTTTTGCTTTTAGAAATGTTACTGTGTTTTGTATGGCTTATAGAAGGTTTGGGATGGAATTTCTGCCTGGTGTGAGAATGTAAAATTATATTGAGAAACATAAGCTTATGGCATCCATAAATATATATGAAATGTAAAAAAAAAATATTTTTCTAGATTACAGGAAATAGTCTCTTTGATATCTTCTGCCAACCCCGCAGTGCAAGGGATGTCTCCAAAGGAAAGACACTGTTATTGGGAATATATAGTTTTGCAATAATTTGCTAACAAACACTCTCTAGATCTCATGATTTAGGTACAAGGCAGCCCTGAAGCAGTCTGACCTCGGGACCAACAACTTCAAGACTTTGGGAGTGCAAAAGGAGCAGCCTCTTGCCACTACTAATCTTCTGGACATTTCGGCTGCATTCAGCTGGGTTCAGCTGGATCAGGGTATCTGTCCTTTAATCTTCCCTCATCTCATTTTCCTTTCTCCAACAATGTCAATGCTTTTATTTGCTTTTCCATTAGAAATAGAGTTGTAATTAATGGCTTTCAGGATTGGTGAGTGGCTGACATTTGCTTTGGAATTACCTCAAACTGTGAGACCATTACTGTCTCCTGTGTTGGCCATGAGTATATTTCACTGATCATATATGCTGGCTACTGTATGGTGATTGCTTCTATTAAATGAAACACATGGAAGAAATTTTGCCAGCATCTTAATGAATCTTCTGAGAATGATTCTCTTGTGGTTCAGATGCCTTGCTGAAGCTCCCAGATCTTTCATTTTCATGTCTACCACTTACATTTCCATAGACTTTTGTCATTAGCTCACAGATAAGCTGAAGAAATATGAAGCCCAAGATTTGGTGCACGCTCTTGCTTTCCAAATACCACAAAGATTCTTCAAACACTGTAGACCACAGAAAATTTATCATGCAAGTCAAGCTATTGTAAATGAAAAAAAGTCAGATGCCAAAAAAAAAGCTGTTGTACAATTATATATATTTATGTTTCAAATGCTCTCATGGGATTCAGAAACACTGAATAGATGCTACTCTCAAATTACTCACAGGATTGCTATAGAAGTCATCCTGCTATTCTTAGAAACAGTTCTGAGAACACTTCTTTTGCTGCACCATCACGAATATATCCTACTTCATCTCAAAACCCACAGAGACTCAGAAGCCTCTTCTGTGCCACCTTCGGATTGATCAGGATACCCCATTCCATCATTTTGGATGAATCACTGAATCTTTCCAAGCAAGATTGTTACTAACACATAACTACCACCCAGGTAACAGAAATGGTGCTCTCTCTACTTACTGCTGAGCGAATAATCACCAGCTGGGAAAAGCAGTAGCGGGCATCAGGCAGTACACAAAAGGCTAGAGAGTCAATATTAATCAGCCAATGTGATGAAGAACTGAGCTGGAGTATTTTTCTCTAGCTCCAAATAAATTCTCTTTAATATTACATTGGAGTCTCTTTACATAAATCATGGTTCTCAGGCTGCACCTCACAAAATGTGATCAGCATTTAAAAAGAATCCCTTTCAGTCTGGCTGCAAATAATATTTTAAGGAGAGATCCCCTATAGAGGATAAGACTAATTCTACTCCTATTTGTATCAATTTGAAAGCTTTATTTTTAGATTTTAAAACTGTCCCCGATTTGGCTTCACACTTTTCTGATTTTGTGTTCTCTTTTCCCATCCATTTCCCAGTTTTAGATATTTCTCTCCCTTCTTTTTCTGCCTTTCTCTTCGGTGAGTCATTCTTCTATGTATACTACACATCCTTTCTCCCAAACGCATGTGTCTGGTAACTTACATGGAAACTTGAATTGGTGAAAATTGTGTTAATGCACCTGAAAAAGCTACAGAATATTAAGATTTTCATAATGGTATCACCAAAAATCTGATTTTCTACTTTCAATAGACTTCCCCTGCAATATATTAGTGATCTAGTATATTTAGCATGATATATTAATCTCTTGGGTTTTGTAATGCAAAAATACATGAGTCAACAAGTCTTAAGAATCAGGAAGAGGAATTACATCTTCACAGAGAACAGAAATGTCCACTAAGACTGGCAGGTTCATTAATGGTCTGTTGGACTGTCTGCATGAGAAAGCCTTCTCTAGTAAAACCAGGCAATCATACAGTACAGAATATTCCTATGAGACATCTGCTTGGGGTTTATTTTGCCACTTCCATGTTGTGCTATTTTGGCATGACCATCATTAGGCTTTTTGAGGTCTGAAACAAACCTACAATAAAATGCTATTTTTTTAGTATAGTTATAAAACACTCACAGCATGAAATCCATCACTGCCTCCTCATACACCACAAGTTAGCAAATGGTGTGGGATCACATTTGCCTGTTGCTATTTTCTTAATGTAATATGATTTTTTTTCATCTTTTTTAAAACTTTATTTTATTTTGTATTTATTTAGTTTTTATTTACAATCCTTGTATTTTCAATAGAGGGTGAGCTACCAGAAACTAACACACAAGGAACTCTTCAAGATATATGAAGATAAGGCAAAAAAGAGAGAAGTCTGAGGAGAAAAGTGTTACGTTCTTTGAGACGACAGTAGGTCTTCTGATAAAACGTAGCTTGTGCCCATTCTTCTTTCTCTCATTTGAAAGAAATGCAGTATTAGATGCTATCTGACATTAGAAAACACAGAAACCCAAATCTACATATGCAACTAATTTAATCAAAGGGATGGGAGGGGTGACTAGAACAGATCAAATGCCAAAACCAGACACTGCCACAAGAAAAAGTGGAACTGGGAATGGAGTGGGTAAAAAATTTAGTCCATATGGTTTCATTATTGATGTTCAATGTCTTTGTCATCTGCTAAACACAGGGAGATGCAACTTGAAGTATGTTGTCCTGGTTGAACTTTTTGATGGCTGCTTTCCCCGTATTTCTCTCTAAAGAACAGTAAATCACCAAGGGCTACTGCATAACAACATTTCCTTATTATTCAAGTAGAAGCTGTACTTCCTGTCACCTCCAAATGTTGCTTAATATAGAGTCCTTGGAGAGAAGGACAAGAAAGCACGGGGTGTTTCTTACTGTGCAGTAAGATGGGCTGCTTGCCTGTGGCACACAGAGGAAGGCTTTAAGCAATGTAATTTTTCTTTTGATCCTGAAAAAGATTCAGTAGTAAAACCACATTGTTGGTGCAAGTGTCCTTGGATCAGAGTAAGCTTCCTGCTGATGTGACACATGCATGAGACTGTGCTGAGCTGGTCCAGGGAAAGTAGTAGGAGTTGCCATGTTTAGGGATCTGGGCCAGGCAAGTTCTAGGAAATGGACCTTGCAGTTATGGAGAGACAGATGACATATTTTCACCCTGACCAGAACTGTTTTCTATATCCCAGATTCTCTTGAATTATAAAATAAGGATATTGGAAGACAGGGGCAGACCCTTTGTTGAAGTTCCTCTGGGATCAGGAAGGAAAAATGAGCAGGAAGAACAAATCAACCTAGAATTCATGGTTTTAGCATTCAAATAGTGCTTAAATAGTTAATACCATTGCCATTAGTTCTCATGAGCTAGAGCTTCAGCCTGGGAGTCGTGCAGCACAGGAACATTACCAGCAGTCTTTTTGTTGGGATTCAATTTGGCACAGAATTGCAGGACATAGGATGGAGGGGCCATGGGACCCGGCTGGCAGGTACTACAGCACAGGTGCACAGTGAACAGCACAGGGCTCATCCTCCAGGTTGTCTCATTGTTATTCTAGTGCTTTATCACTGTGGGACGTGTTTTTCCCCACTATGAGAAATAAATTTAAGTCACAGTACTCTTATTACTCAAGTGGGATGAGGCATACATGTTTAATATCAGTGCCGGCATTTTTGGAAAGCATTGTAGATTATGTTTCCTGCTGTGTCCAGAATTCTCATCCGTTCAATAAAACAGTTTCTACCCCTGTCCACTCCCCCAGGCAATCACAGTTGCCAATTTAGAAATCAAAATACTCTAGATCTTTTGAGCATCTTAGTCTTAGAAAAGGCACATCAGATGTAGTGCTTCTGCTTGATCCAGTCACACATTTTGATCAAACTTTCAGAATTGAGTAAAACATTAAGTACACTTCTTCCAGTATTCGTTTTTTAGTGAATTATTCAGTAAGTCTAAAGCAGTAATTGGCTGCTGTGTGTTATGAAAGATAGCCTCCCCCTCTGCTGAACCACAAGTATGAATATTGAAGAGGCGATCTAATTCAGACTCAGGTGGATATGATTGTTATACAGTTTTTTTTTCAGGTGGACCAATAGCTAGCATCTCCACTTATGGGCAAGAGCATTTTAATCCACAGAAGGATTAAACCTCCAATTGATGTTTACATGAATTTTTACCAGCGAATTTAACAAGATCGAGATTAGGTCTCAAACAAACCATTTGAAATCTAAGCAAATGCATTTTTACTAGCCAGATTTTTATCACGTCTGTGTTATTGGTTGCAAATAAGTTCAAGTCAATGAAACAGCAGCTATCTGTCATTTAGCTCTCTAAGAAAGGTGCTTGTATATAAGCTGCAATTTGCACTGCCTTACTTCGGTAAAAGCCATATGAGTAGCTCTCATCAGTGCGATCTATACTGTGCTCTAGAGCAGTCTAATCAATTTCCAATTTTAATTTCCAAATCAAAACTGCTTATTAGACATTCAAGAGCAAATATATATATGCACGCAAAAGCCTGATTTTTAAAGGAACTCAACTTAGAAATAACCCTGCTTATTAGAAAGAAAAATAAACAAACCCCCAAAACTTGAAGTAAAAAGTATGTTCCCAGCCTGAAATTATTCTAAGTTTGGAGACTAATTTAAATATTGCCTATAATTTCATGCAAAGTGGTTAAAGTATTACCGTTACAGTTCCAAATGTTTGCCCTTGCTCTGCATGAGTGTAATGACAGTCAGGTCTCAACTGATCAGAATAATTAAATCATATGGTGATAATACAGTAAATAAACATAACAAGGAAAATCATATAATTTCTTTCATTAACTCTGCATGGCATATTCTCTGGCAGAGTATAAGAATGTCAACAGAATGCATAGCACAACAACTTATCATGCAAATATTACACAAATAAATGAACTGAAACCCGATCATTTAATTAACAATTATCTTGCTGTACAAAAGACTTTAAATATATTTGAGTATATTAGAATATACAGTAAATATTTCCTAAATTTTAAATCCACATTTCATTCAGCAGGCAGGGAACAACTCCGTGTGTCATATTATTATCCTGGAACTTCTGTTTCCTAGCAAAGATCCGTAAGATTGGTTGTACTGGTAAGACCAAAGTGTTACGAATTTAGGGAGCCATTTGTGGATTGGATATTTATGTGTACTTTCCAGTTCCCATCTTAATGTATGTGTGTTTTTCTGTACACACATATGCACATATAGAACAGAAGATGGAGAAGAATGTTGTAAAGCAACTTGTAAATGAGTAACTTGATAGGACACCTGCATACAAAGAGAAGGTTACCTACCTTAAGTGCGAGGCAAAAGCTGTACCTATATGAATCTATAGGTGAATCTATAGCTTTGCCACAATGGAGGAGGCTGTACTGAGTGTGTTTTTTACAATGAGGATAGCAATGTTCCAATAAGCTGCCTTAAGGTAGATTTGGGCAAGCTTGTTAAGGGAGTTTGTGTGCTGTGGGACAGTTACTAAGGGTTTCAGGAAGTGCTTAGTTTTGGTTAAAGGATGGAAAATAGATTAACTGGTTTTATTAATGAATGAAAACAATTTTGGGCTGATAATACATCCAAAAAAACCCGTAATCCATTTCAGAATTTCATAGTACAAACAGTCATATTTTATAACTGAACACACAAATATATATTATGAACTAATGCCTGACCAGTTCTGTGTTTCTAAAATGGAGCTTTACAATCACATGGCAGCTCAGGAAAAGAAATGCAGAGAGAAAAGTTTTTCTTACTCTGACATGTGTCAGTCTCCACCTTAGTCACTCTTCTTTCCTAAAGAGCAGCATCGAGTTGCTTATGTGTTAGCACTTCTCTTAACATTATTTTAAAGCATTCAAGAAATACATCCTACAGAAGCTGCTGCTGGTAACAGGCTTAGTTCTAAATGAAAAGTCGAATCAGTAATTTTCTCCAACAAAAGTCAGAGGACCAAGCTAAGTTTTGGTAGTGCTTTAATCACAGAGATCTATGCACGTCCATGCTGCTGTAACTCAGTACAAGTTAGTTTTTTTCCAGTAACCCAGCTTTTGTCGGGTCTGAGATCACAGACATTTGGATATCCTTGGTGCTCAGAAACTGGTTGTTTGCACATGAAGGAAACAATAATACATACTACTGTTGCTACTACTACTACTGAAATAGACAAATGTAAAACATACATTTATGACAAAAGATTTCCAGCACTGGAAATTGTTCCAGAGATGAATGGAGCTACAAGTCTGAAAAGACTTGAAGTTTGAATCCAGCCAATCTGGTCTCAGCGCCTTCCTTGGTGTTTTTCTTGCTGACTTTCAGATGCAAGGTTCTCTTCAAATTATTTTCTTCTTAGTGCTGGGTGTTTCGATGATGACAATGAGCAGTGAACCTAGTATCTCATAGTGCTCTTTTTGTACCCCTGAACCCACATTATTATCAGTATTTCATGTTGTGTTGTGAGATTTAGTTTAGATTATTTGTACAGTCCCTTGGGGATTTTATGCAAAAGGCATAGTGGAGATAGAAGTTACTTTCAATAATGAAACCTTTATGAAGGTCCTTTGATACTGCAAAACATTATTTAATTCTTCCTAAGTCAATTAAAAATAAGGAACTAAGTTCTGACTTATGTACTGACTACCAGAAGCACTTACAACTGAAATAATATGCTACCAACACAAAATTAACAAAGTGAACATGTTCGAATTTTTTTCAAAACAAGCTCTTTCTAAAGCAAAGTTAGCACGAGTAACTGATTTAAGTCCCTTTTCTTTTTTTTTTCATAAACATAAGTTTATTTCTAAGCCCTAGTTTATTTCTAGACTCTAAATAATAGAATCTTTGGCCCAAAGCAACATGATGAATAACTAGGATGCAGAATAAGTAACAACATAACCCCCTTTTTTTGTGTGTAAATTTGTACATTTTATTACATAGAGCATGTCACATAACCAGAGTAATACATGCCCTGGCTTTTCTTCTTCAAGTTCTTTTGCCATTGCTCTTTATGGTGAGTAATGATTTGTGCTGGAACTAACTGAGTGCAGAGAGTGTAAAGTAACATCTCCACATTTAGGAGCATTTTATACCCAGTTTAGGCTGCATGTGTGCAAGAGCTGTGCAAGAAGAGTGAGTGAAGCCCTTCAACTGTAAAAATGGATGATTCAGCAAACTATTGCTTATATGAGTCATGCTTACTTTGATGAGCAGATTTTTGATCTTAATGACTGTCTATACCATCCTGAGAAAGCATTCTGAAGAAAAGTTGTAAGTGAAGTAACTCTGACCCATTGCACCCCTGCTATGTAGGCAAAAAACTATGTATTACTATTACCTATAGTTGGCTTGTCTGGATCTAGCTGGCAGTTTATAAACTGGACCTGTTCAAATCCAGGTTTGTCTGGCTACAATGAAAACTATGCTTTCAGGTTTGTTGTCCACGTACGTAAGTCCAGCACTGGCAAATAAATCTGCAGCACAGAATGATTTTATTTAGCATATCACTAATTTATCACTGGGACAACCAACCAATTTCAGCTGTTAGGATGGTGACCTAACCTTTGCATAGAAATCCCAGGTGAAGGACTTCTTTTGTATTTCATGCATGAAAGCATGAAAGGACAGGAAAGCCAAAAGGAAATGTTCAGAAATTGCTTTAAATGCGTTTCAAGGGTCAGATTTAACTCTTTAGCTGCAGAAAAGCAACTAAATATGGCTGTTGTATTTGTAAAATGCTCTCTGGAATGACGTCTGTGTAAATTAAATTCCCAAATCAATTGTTGTCTCCCTATGAGCAAAACTCATCAGCTGAAATTATGGAAATTACAGTCTTTTTTTTTTTTTTTTTTTTCTCAAATAGCAGTTTTCTATGCAGGTCATAAAAAGTTCAATCCCAAATGAGAAACTTTTCAAAGGTTGTGTCCAATTACAAACCAGTAATTTAGGTCAGCATGAGTATGTGGCCAATTTGTAACACAAGATGATGCAAGGACTGGGTAACTCAGTTTACTGCAAAAGTGGTATTTTTTTCTTAAGTAAACCTAATTTTCCAAGGTTGATTACTTCTATATTTGCTGAATTATTTATCCTAGTAAAGAACACTGCTCAATCTAAGATTCTGTAGTTTTTTTAACTACCCTATTTACAGAATTGGCAATGACCTGCATGTGCAGAGCAGTAACTGTCCAGAATCATGTGCAGAATCATTGCTGTCCTGTACTGAGAAGTGTCTGCTGGAACTGCATGTTGTCTTTTAAAAGTGGAGGTACCTTTTGGTTAAATAATGCTTTCCTTAACAAATTCCAGTCTTAATACTACCAACATGCATACAAAATGTGGAAACCTTTTAAATCCTCTGACTTTCCGTTTATATGCCCGATCACAGACTGAAGGTGAACAAGGGTATCCATTTTACTGGAAGTCATCAGATAGATACTCTGTGCTATACATCACCTAGTAAGTGTGTCTGTCACTCATGAATGGATAGTTACTTGGATGGCAACAACTGAGGTCCAGTCCCTTTTGATATCCAGAAAAATGGTTTGGTTGATACCCAGAAAAATATTTTCGTTTTGTACCTGTGATGAATGGCACAAAAATCTTTTGCTTATATTCAGTGCAATCTTTAGGGTTCTGATCACGATTGCTATAATAAAACTCCAGGACTACAGAAACATTTCACCAGTTTATCTCATAATACTTTACAAAGAAGTACAGTTTAACACCATTTTATAGCTGGAGAAATTGAGTGTGAGAAAGATAAAGTGACAAGACTGAGGCCATGAAAACAGCTAAGCAGAGACAGAAAACAATTGAAGCTGTCTATGTTGTAGAGCTTTAGCCACATTCATGAAGGATTTATATAATTTTGGATAGAAGAGATTCAAACGTTGGGCTCTGCTCTGAGTTTTGGAATTTTGAGTTGTGATCTCAGCTGGGATCAGTCTCTAACTGATTTATGGTTATTTAATACTGGGCTATTCTTGGAAGAGTGAAAATATACATATTTTGCCTTATATATTGGCTCATACTGAAGCATGCTTGGAATCAGAAAGAAGAGAGGCTATCTTAAGAGGGATGTGAACACATCTAAAAGAAGTCTTTCTGTTTACTAAATTTGGAGGCTAAAATAACATCCAGCCCCGCCAGAAGGTGACAGGTTGTGTTCTCCTTTAAGTGAACTGATTCTGAAAAAGAACAAAGAGTGGACAAAGAAAAAACTTTCCATTCAGAGAAGTTAAAGGACCACTGCTTAAACTCCACATTTCAGGCAGAGATGAATCTGACAGGAACACACCCGCTTTCTCCCAGAGAGCTGTTCATGCCAAATCGTTGGAAAAGGGAAAGCCAAACATTCTGTAGCCACTGTAGCTCAGAAGGAAAGAGAAAAGAATTGTCTTCCTATAAAGCCTATCAGCACTTAAAACTGTTTTGTCTCACTGGAGTAGTGCAGAGCTGCTCAGCTGGCCTGTCGGTCAGTGTCTTCATATTACAGATGAGAAATTCAGAGGCTACTCAAACTATAACATCAAGTAAAGAAACTTGATTTGTGGCCTTCATAAATCCAGTCTTCTGTTTAAACAAGAAAATGGCTTTTGGATTGATTAACCATGCCAAGAAGGGATTTGGAAATACCAGAGTAGAAACCTCTAGCATTGCTCTAGTTCAAAAAGATAATTGTTAAGTAAACAGAACTTTCAAAGCAAGAGCTTCGCTCTGCATAGCAAATAAGCACTTAATCAGGCATGTAAATGGAAGAGAGGCATCTCAGGTATTTTCTGAAGGTAATTTAGGGGCACTTAGGACTGCTGTTATGCGCTCAAGTTGGTACCCTGACTAGATTTATAGAAGTGGTGGAAAGAGATTTTGAGAAACTAGATAAAGGTCCTTCAGAGTACACAGAAGACTGAAGGTCATAATGGAAATGCAAAAATTGCTAGGAAGCACTTCAGATTTATTTTTTGTTGTTATTGTTTTCTAGTCTCACATTTGAGAAATATGGAAAGGATCATGCTAAAACTGAAAAAGGATAGGAAAAAATCACAGAAGAAACTGTGCAATACAGAATTGAATTATGCATGCATATGTTTGAAGTTCTATATTGAGAAAGAAAAGATGGCAATGAGGAACATGAGGAAGTACTGGGAAGAGGATGCAAATGTTCTGAGGGGAATTACTGTTGTTCATTTCTCTTCCTCAGCTGGTTGGTCTGGCTTCGGGTGAATTACTGAGAAGATGCATCACAAGTTATGTCTCTGTGGCTTGCAAGGGTTGTGATTAAAGTGGACTTCACGCATGTAATTTGCTCAGGTCTGTTGCCAGAGCAGGGTTATTTGGGAGGGAGGGGTTCCTAGCTGGGCAGGAAGCGTGGCAGCACGGGGATGGCAGTGCTGCTGGAGGAGAGCTCTGCACGCTGAGTGCTCTCCTTCCTCCCCTCTGCCACCCCCACTGCTTCCGAGGGGCTGCTCTTTTAGCCAGCTGACATGGGACCACCTTTGCAACTGGGACTCCTTGGGCTTTTGGGTACTGTTACCCGAGAAGGGAGCAACGTGGATGTTCTCCATGGAAAGGACTAAGTGCACTTGTTGTCTACTAGTTCTCTGGTCAAAACACAGCATAAATTCATTTGTGCAGCTGAGGTGCGACTTCTGGAAGCCGCTTCATCATGTTCTGTCCCCTGCCATGCGTTACCTCTTTGACAGAGGTCACCACCAGTTTCTAGCAATACTTAACAGCATACAGTTAGATATTTTTTCTTCTATATACTTGGAACATATTTAGAATAAACACATAATTGACTTCCCTCAGCTTTTTTTTTTTTTTTTTTTAAGTGTTGTGGAGGAATGTAATCTCATCTTCAAAACTGGACAAAATTTGTCAAACACATTTTTTTCAAATTTTGACTTATGCATCCATAAAAAGAAATTAATTGCAAAACTAACAGAATTTTCCTGTTAACTGTTCACATTTCCAAACGGAAATAAATTGCTTTTAGAGACTCTCCCCCAAATAAGTAAAGCTAAATTCAGTGGATAGATCGAATGACATATTACATATTGCTTCAAATGGAATATCTTTTGTGAAAGAAATGAATAATGAATATTAAAAAAAGAGACAAAAATTTAGAGCCAGGCTGAGACTTCAGCCCTTACAATAAAGGCATGTACCACCAATGTAGGATAATTCTGTGGTTCTTAAAATTACACTCTATTATATTGTGCCAATCATTTGCTAAATCTGCCATCAAAACCACATACCTCAGGAAGAGAATTTTTTTTTTCTTACAGGCAGCAAACCTGTTATTTTCCTGACTTAAAGCCATATGGTCTCTCTCAGACTTTCCTCTGCAGCACAAATTTGCCTGTAATATTGAGATTAATTCTCTGTTCAGTAAATGCTTGTGAATCACACCTTTACCCATCTGTCATCCTGTGTCAAAAACGTGGCACTCCTGTATCTACAAACATTTCATTCACCTTGGGTTTTTGAGTGATGCTCTCAGACTACATTTTCCACAGATTTTATTTTTATTGATTCTTCAGTTTCATGTCTGTCTGTCTCGTGTTCAGTCTCTTGTGGTGAAGGCACTGAAATGTGATTGTAATGGGTGAAGTCACCAGACTGCTGACCTGATTCAAGGTAGATTTTCTGAAAATAGGCCAAATGATCCCATTTTAATGGACAATAGATCAGAAACTGTCCTGCACAGAAGCTCTTTGCATTGCCATCATGGGGTTGTGCTTGTGAATATGTAAATATTGCTTTAGATTTTGTAATTAACTTTATTATGACAAAAACTGATTTTCTGTCCACATGATAATAATGCCCTTAGGTTGTTTGTAAAATAGTTTATAAAAGACAGTTCTGTGTGGAATTTTGCTTCTTTTTAAAGTGTATTTTGACAGTGGTGAGTATGTTACCATTTCCAATCACACACTGAAAGAAATAAGTAAGATTGCTATTTAAGGAGAAGACGTTCCTTTTCTCTATGTGTAAAGCCAACTGTATAATAAGAGTAATATGACATTGGAAGGAGATTAAGGAACATGAATCAACAGTGTTTTATGTTCCTGCTTTTTAATAGTTATAGGTTGGAACTAATTTGGCACCACTTTTAAAATATCCCAAGACCTTTTCTTGTTCCTGTTTTCACAGGTCTTGCCAATGTTATGATAGAAGTACAAATCACTGGCTTTACTTCCCATCCTTTTTTTTTTTTTCTATATAAAAGCTGCTGACATTTCAAATGACAAATCTAGTTTCCTCCAGTTCTCCAAAGAGGAAGCCTGACTTCAGTGAACATGTGAATCAGAAACTACTGCCAAATGGAAATGGTGTCTTTTGGGGTTAAAGCTTCAAAGAAGGGATCCTGTATTATCTGCACTGAGCTTACTACATAAGTAGTAGCACAAAGCCAGACAATGACCTTCAAATTTGAATATGCAGAAGGTACCTTTACGAGCAGGTCTCCCAACTCCCACAGGAAAAGAGGATTTGGCAGCTGAACTAAGGAAGTTCTGCTGTCACTCCCGTGTCCATCAGACAAGGAAAAGCTCAGAGAGGTAAAAAAGGGCAATGTAAGTGGGTGGAAAGGTGGGGTGAATATTATTTTTACCTGTTCTTTCAAGTTCTGAGAAGAATCACTGGATAGATAAATTAAGTAGCAAGCCACAAGGATCATTTTCTAACTCTTTCTACTTTGCTAAACCTAAAGAGGCAGGGAATCAGGACTTCAGCGTGTTTGCGAATTCTTAGAGATAACGTCACCCATTAGGTTCACAGATAAAGCCTCTTGGTATCTGAAAAGGGAAAAATTCTTTTGTTCTAGTGGAACAGCCTGCACTGTTTCTCCCTTATTTCTCTCTGCAGGATTCTCTTCTGCAAGCTTTACTATGATTGGGATGCAAATTAAAAGACAGGGTGGGGAAACACAAATTATGACCTTGACAGAGCAGTTTAAAATAGAGTGAAATCTAAATACAGGTGTAAATAATAAAAAAAGCAGTATAAATAAAAGTTGAGGTCACATCTACTCTGCACAGTCATGTTGTTTTTATTGTGGGAGTGACAAGGGACTCCAACAGAAGCACAGTTTCCAACTGTGCTCATTGCTGCTCAAAGACAGAATGTAACAGGTATCTGCTTCTAAGTACAGCCTAATTTTATCAAGCATCTTTACTGAAGAACATGTTCTAAAAGAAAGTCATGTCTTTGAAAGAGGGAAGACACCTTAGAGTATTACATACTGTCAAAATGGAATTGTGTCAGAAATGCTTTCACTCATTCTAGTGCAAAGAGAAAAAGTTTATATTTGTATCTTTATATCTTTTCCACATAGATCTCTTTAGTGATCACGTTATTTGCAGTCCTCAGAAAAGTACTGTCTTTTTTAACTCCCTTTTGAGAAAAACGTGTATAATTATAGAACAGTACCGAGTGGCATTAAAGCAAAAGTGTCTAATGTTCTGAAAAACACTGTATAATGTTTAGGACATTATATCACTATATTAATCACCTTTATTATCACAGAAGGAAGCATTCAATTAGAAACAGACGTCTGAAATTTGGAGTGACAACACAGTAGACCACAGAGCTGGTAACGTGAGAAAAAGCATAATGACACCCTTGTGCTGGGCTGGTATAATGTTGAGTACCAGGGCAACTGGGAGTCAGAAAAATGTTACTTGCCAAATAGGTTTTTTTTGCTTTAGTGGATACAGTTACAAGTAACTTTGAATGACAATCTTGGCATATAAATGGTTAGCAGATATTAATTCGAGAATTTAGGCAGCTCTCTGGTGCAACCCGATGTATTTTGTAAGGAGTTTTCCATATAAAATGTCTCACAGAAGGCTTTACAGCTAATCATCCTTTGTATATGCACACACAAGAGGGTACCAGTTGCAATATAATCCATATTTGGCATATAGAGACATAGTATAGGCAGAGACGAATTAGGATCTACTGTAAAAGCAGACACTCGTAAACAGCAGCTAATTAAGAGTTTATCAGCATGTCACTATGCATAACAAACCCTAGTATTTCACTAAAGCATAGTGGCGTGTGCAAGCTCAGCTGTCATATCTTGTCAGATTGGGGGCTTATGCGAGGTAAGGCCGTGACACTGCACACAGCACTGCGCTGTATGTGGGAGTAGCAGGATACAGGATGACAGGATGGGTCTTCTGTAAATTCACATCACTGCTTACATTTTTCAGAATTAAACCCTTACAAAAATGCCTACTCTATACAACATTTTACCTTTAGTAAGGTAAGACACTGGGGACTTTGTCTTATAGAAATAGAAAGCAAAACCAAAGTGTAGGGTATTAATATGAAAAAGCGCCCTACATTATCAGAAGACAGATGCTTTCACAACACCAAAGAGGGAGCTGAACAAAGGAATGGTGTCTTTAGCTGCTGCTAGACATTCCACAGTGTGCATGTGCTGTGATTGTACCAATTACATGAGCTCATCACTCTCTCAGTGGCAGAAATATGACAGAGCGAAAGTACTTACTATGCCAATATGAAAAATATTCTTGTTTCCTTCAATTTTCTGTTAGTCCTACAGAACTCACCTTTTTCTCAGCACAAAGGTGCAAAGACTGCACAGCAATGATATGAAACAGGTACTTTCTATTTAAGCTTCAACTTGTGATCCCTCCATTGTGATCACTAATTGTGCGGCTTAGGGCTCACTCTGAGTCTCACAGCTTTGCAATATTGCTGAGAGGTTAGCTGGGACAGAGTCAAAGTATCCTGAATGATCAGGCTTCAGTTTGGCAGCTGTGAGTCTCTGACTGTCTGATATCTATCATTACAAAAAGTCTTGCTTCTAAGTTTCCTTATCTGTTTTCTCAGGATTGGAAGAAGATTCATTACTCATACTTGAAATCTTTCAAGTGCCTTCTGCCTGGCTTCTGGATTGCCATGGGCTTTAGACAGAAAGTGCTGCTGAAATCCAGAAACTCTGAGAGAATAGGAAAAGCCTTTGATCTGGAAAACTTTCCTAAAGAAAAGAAAGAGACTTCCTTTTTGTCAATACAGAGAGTAGGCATGATGAAGACATTTGCTTTCTTAAAAGGGGAAATGTGATTCTGAGCTACATCAGAAACCCACTGACTCTAATTTTAATTGTTCCAACATTTATTAACATGGACCAACTTCTTGCAGTTTCTATCAATTGCAAGTAGTGACCACCAAATTAAGCTATTTGCAGTAAAATTCAAAGCAGAAGGGGTAGTAGGCCTGTGAAACTTTTTACCAAAGGACATTATGGTTTAGGAAATTTACAGCATTTCAGGGAAGGTTGTCTATCTGGGAGAGAGATGTGTTGGTGGATTACTGCACAAATGGTATCAGGATTAGGAAGTCTTCAAATCTGAAAGAATCAAGAGACTGGAAAGTGTATGTTTGATCCACTTTTACTGGGTTTTATGCATCTAGTTATGGATATTGTTGGAGATGGGATATGGTCCTAGACAAACACAAGGCTCTTTATAAAGAAATTTCTTAATTCCAAACTGCTGGTTATTGGGATCTTCCAAATACCAGGGAATGTTGACAATATAGTCTTCCTATTCTTATACTCTTCTGCAGGTCCCTGCTCTTGACCAGTGCTGGAGACAGGATGTGGGGCTACAGGGTTCTTCAGAGCTAGTATGCTAGGTCTAGAGCTCCTATGCTCAAGAATAGCAGTCTAACTCAGGATAGTGCTCTTCCAGTCACCCTTTTTATCAAGACTGTTGGGAGGCATCTTCTGGCATATCCTGCTACTTTTTGTCTGTCCAGTACTCTCTGTGGGTCATTCCAGAAAAAGGAAGTAAAAACAAAGTACTTAAGAGAATGACTGTGATCATGGCTTGATTCCACAGCTACAAAGCTTTGAACCCTCCCACTATTCACAGTGTCACAGAATATAAGACCATTAGGATTGGTCTCAAAATTTTTGAGAACAGTTGTTTATATAAACAACTCTTTTATCTTCAAAAAATTTCTTTTTGGTCTAAATATTGCACCTATGATCACAGATTTCTGCTTTTTATGTGGCTTAAAATAAATAAACAAATAACAATAGAAAAATTGCAGTAGGCCTTTTTGCTTAATTTCCTGAAAATACAGAAGTGGCTTCTTGGTGGGACTTTCCAGACGTATGTACTTAAGTCAGTTTTCTCTGAAACCACAAAAATGTCTCAGAGTTTATGCCTGTTTGTAATTGTACATTTTAGAACATTTCTGATTCTCTGTTAGTCAGAACTTGATGAAATATTACAGGAATGTGTGCTTCATATTTTTTTCATGCTAAAGCTAACAAAGGATGATCAAAAAATATCAAAGTCAGGCATCTAAGCTCTTTTTCAAAAGTGGCTTTTCCATTCAGAAGCCCAAGTTGCACTGAAAATTAAAGTCATGTATTCATGAATTGTTTAATCGAGGAAAAAAATGTTTTAAGTAATTAACTAGGTCTGTTTTCACACTTTATGAAATGTAAAGTGTCATCCAAGGTCACCAACTAAACTTGTTGGAAAGCTCTTTTTTCTGCCCATATTAGTGCCACATACGAAATATACGGGAAAAGGTCTACAGAAATTACCAGAATGGGAATTTAAAACACAATTTTAATCATGTCAGAACAGAGAGACTTGTTTTTTCACCATCTTCTACACTATGAAATTTATTAGCATCTTTGCTTAAAAACACAGTGAGTGGGAGAAAAGGTTTCTGAAGGTCCGTGGTTACTCTTAATAACTACAAAGCAACAAGGTAGCAAATGTCAGATTTCAGCATTCTCTGTGTATCACTGCTTTCATTTTAAACTGAGTCATGGTGGAATGTGGCAGTTCCCTTATCCAATGAGTTCTGTGCATTTCTCATGTTCTCCACAAACATGTTGCAAGTAAGTTGTGGCCACATTTTTCTGATTTCATGTCAGACACTGGAAATCTAAAATGTGAGTGACAAACTTTGTCCTCAACACATAAAAACCTGTTCTATATGCTCAAAACTGCAAGTATTCTGCAACGTAGCTGCTTCCATTAGTCATATGCATGTGTTATTTGATTGAAGAAATGTAAAGGTTTTGCAAGGAGGCACAACCATAAAATCATAGAATGGTTTGGGTTGGAAGGCACCTTAAAGAGCATCCAGTTCCAACCCCCCTACCATGACCAGGGACACCTTTCACTAGACCAAGTTGCTCAAAGGACCATCCAACCTGGCCTTGAACACTTCCTGGGGTGGGTTATGTAATTTTACCAAAGAGGTTGCTAAATTAAGTGGCAGGGATTTATTATACTGAATGTATAATGCTCACTATCTTGCTCCTGTGGTTTGAGTACATGCTTTCTAGAAATTCTTTTCATATGGACCTACTGAATGGAGTTCCTGGATTCCTTTAATGAAAAGATATTAGACTATGAAAAAAATCTGGACTCGAATGGGAAAATGGGAGAGTGTAGGTAAGACTTTGGAACCATATGGCTGTACAGTGGAAGAGCATAACAAGTGGCATTCTAGGAAACATTATTATCTATTAATCTACGTAAGCCTGCATCTGATTTGGTACATAAATTATGGAATGACCCAATGCCTAGTTTTTAAAGAGGCTCACACAGAATACAATTTCTCAGTAAAGGCAGAAAGAAAGGAAGGAACTATGAGCCAGGAAGGAGAGCCATTAATGGGGGTTTTTTTGTTGGTTTTTTTTGTTTCTCAAAATAGCACAGGGGAAATAGCAGCTGAGAGAAGGAATTAAGTCTAAGAAGCTTTCAGGAATTGGCATGGAAATTGATCAGTTGTGAATGAATGTACTTTTCAATTTTTGGTACAATTTAATGGAGGAAGAAGTAAAAGCACAGTCATTTATGATTTTAATAATGTAGAAATGCTTACATTCATTTTGCTGTGTGCATCTTGGGGCACTGCAATATAAGAAGGATATAGAGCTATTAGAGAGCATCCAAAGGAGGGCTGTGAAGCTGCTGAAGGGTCTAGAGAGGAAGACATATGTGGAGCATCTGAACAACTTGGCTAGTTCAGCCTGGAGAGAAAGAGACTATGGGGAAACTTCATGACTGTCTACAACTTCTGCATGAGGGGAAGTGGAGGGGTAGACACTGATTTCTTCTCTCTGGTGACCAGTGACAGGACACAAGGGATGACATGTGTCAGGAGAGATTTAGGTTGGATATAATGAAAAAGTTCTTCACCTAGAGGGTGGTTGGGCACTGGAACAGGCTCCCCAGGGAAGTGGTCACAGCACCAGCCTGACAGAGCTCAAGAAGTGTCTGTACAAGGCTCTCAGGCACAGGGTGGGACTCTTGAGCTGTCCTGTGCAGGGCCAGGAGCTGGACTTGATGTTCCCTGTGGGTCCCTTCCAACTCAGGACATTCTGTGATTTCATGATCTTTGCTCTTGCTAGTTACCTCTAATTGCTGATAAAATTCCAAGCAAAACCTGAACAGAAGGTCAGGTCTCAGGCCAGAAAACTTGGACCATTTTTATAGATTATGGTTTCAGTCATGTTTCTAAGCATTTCAGAATACATGGCTCTGATTTTTGGCTATTTTACAAATAACTTGAGAGTATTTTGTACAGAAACTGTCTAATTCATCTGTCATATGAAAGACAAAAGAAAGTTTATTTTGAAATTCAGGATATCTTACAGCCCTATTCATGGAAAAAGCATCTGAAGTAATTAAGAAACACATAATCTGCATTCAGAAAAATACAATGCAAGTTGGTCTTTCTAAAACAAAATAAGGATGGATTTTCTTGAATTTGCAAAATAATCATTACTCAAGTCTGTAAATTTTTCATAGGTAGTTTTCTTGATAGAAAACTGTTTACAGGGTGTTGATACTAGATTTTGGCCTCTGCATACTCACGTAGACCAGGAAGCAAGTAGACTGAAAATGGATACATTCGAATAGCAAAGACAGAGGTGTTTCTTAAATACAAGCTTTGAAAATATTAAAAGCGGGCTTGGGAAGCCTTTCTTCGGGGAGTGATAGAAGGAAAACTTCTAGAGCCAAACAAAGGCAGGTTCTAACAGACCATCTGTACAGATGAGTCTGAATTTGTAGCTATCCAGCCCTGTAGATTGTGCAAGCCAAAGGGAAAGAGACCCTCAATCTGTAAAGACAAAACTTTGTGTGCACTCGCATCTGTCTTTATCACCGTGCTGCTGAGCTTCTTAGTAACAGCTGCAGAGATGGCTTCAAGGAATATTACACTTCTTCTGTCTTATCTTTCTATTAGGTTTTTTATAGAGAAATCCAGAGAGGATTGTGATTCAGAGAACAGCTGCTTCTTTGAGTCGCCTCTTCCTGTTCTCCCTCAAAGGCTGCTGTACGTAAGCAGAAGGGCATCGCCGGGGTCGCAGGCAGGGAGGGGTGGGAGCCGTGCCCGGAAATAAGGACTGCTTTCCTCAAAACACGGGTGGAGAGGCACTTAAAGATACCTGCTTCTTTTTGCATTCAGTTCCAAGAGGAATTTGGCTTGAGTTATTACGTTAACCTGAACAAAGGGTTTTGGACATTGAGTAATATCCTCATTTCAAAGTAAGGTAGAAAGAGGAAATAGCGTCATTTTTCTAATGACTTCTACATTTTAAAACGTCTGTGAAAATTATCAACACAGTTAGTAAGGAAATGTACACTAGTTGTTCAGAATTAGAAATCGTCTAAAAATCTTAACAAAAATCAGGATTGGAGTTTATATCTCACTGAAAATATGACTTCCCTGTGCTTCACCAACACCTGGAATTCAGTGTGCTTTTGACTACCAGTGGTAGGCAGAATAGTTTAAATTAGTTTTCTATATACAGCCTGTAGGTTAGGAACAGTGCACAGTAATTGTCGACTGCAATTTTAGTGATTGTTATCTGTTTACCATAATTACAGAGATGTTTTAAACTTCCACATTTTGTTGTAGACATAATATTAGGTAGGGAATAGCAGCAGAACATTTTGAGTAATCTGTTATTGTGGACATATCCTGAAGACTAGCTGATGCTATATTTAGTCACTATGTGGTTAACTGTGACTAGACTAAGGATGTTATTTTATGTTTTGTGTTCGAAGTTGCAAATGTTGATTTTTGCAATCTAAAATTGCTCACTTAAAGAAATAATAATAGTTTTAATTCAAAGCTGTGCATATGCATACACACAGATTTCTCCTTTTGCTTTCTAGTGACTAGTTCATATTGTTGTAGTTCAATTTGATTCAGCTAAGTTTCTCTTGAAGCAAACTAGCTGAACAACATAAAAATATAAATTCACACTCAACTCCAATGTAAAATTTATAAGGGATATATCCGTAATATATTTTTCAAATGTTTGTATTCATAACCAGATCCCATATCCCGATCTTGTTTCCACTAAATAGAATCAAAGAGAGAACACTGTAAAGGAACAGAAGTTTAAGAAAAACATACACAAAAGTTATTCAGCAGTACATTTAATATGATAATTCTCTAAAAAAGAGCTGAACAACTTAAAAAAAACCCCTTTTTCAATTGGTAGTATTCCTAGCTGCAAGGACCTGATTTAGCATTTTAGGTTAAGCTGTGACTGGCATAATCTCCTCGTAATTTTGTGGCTACTGTAAGTACCAGCAGCAAATGCAGCCTCTGTTCAGAGAAGCTCAGGAATTCCTTTTGAACAGGGCCAGGAGCCCAGAGACGTGGAGGAATAAGGGAGGAAGCCATGTCATACTGTTTCCTCTGTGCGGGACAATGCAGTTAGCAAATTACAGACATTACTTGCAAAAAGCGTAGGTGATGTGTGAAACAATTTTAATTGATTTTGGGCTAAGGGTAAAGTTCTGTTTATATCAAAGATTCAATTTATTGCACTGAAGATACAAAGGTACCCTGAAATTTTGTGGCTAAGGTTTACAGAGATGTGCGATTAATAAGTGTTTATATAATTTTATTATATATGCAGACCCTAAATCTTTATAATGGCTTAATATGCAGAGCCTAAACCTTTATAATGTTTACTGTTAGGTTTCAATAGTAATATTTTTGATAATCTGCATTGTTGCTTTTAGGAAGATGTACAACATGTGCCTTTTTTAGGACACAAAGGATCACCCAAAAAATCCTCTGGATTTCAAAAACAAAATTCAACATCACAAAACTTAGGGAAATATTAATTTGGCAGCCATCAGTCAGTGCTTCCAGATATTAATTCTCCCATTTCTCATTACTTTTCTGCAGGAAATTTCCCTTCCTGCTTCTTTGCTAATAGAATGGTTCCTAATCCACAACAGATGAAACCAGGAGGTAAATTCAAGTGTCAGCTAAAGGAGTCTGCCGGTTTTAACCGTGAGCTAGGGAGTGCTCCAAGGACCAGCCACCTTGAAAACAAGAGAAGAAATGTACTTGGAGATTTAAAATTTAAGTGACCACACAAGAATTGCAAATTGCAAATTGCTCCTGCCTTTTTTCAAGAGTTCATCTGCTTTTTAAGTCACATAGGTATGCCTAAAAATTGTACCCATTGTTAGTAGGAAATGATTCATGTTTCTAGGAGATCCAAGCATGTCAGTTATGAGAAAATCCTAGGCATTTCAGGAGCACACCCTGTGTTTTCCAGCTTATACTATGTACTCAATTCAAGTGACCATTCTAGAGATAGTCTGAAATAGCATCCCTTACATACAGCACACAGCATTTCAAATCCTCAATACCAATTGTTTTAGTCTCCATACCCCTGCTCCTTTTCGCCTTTTCACGGTCCATCTCATTTATTGCAATTGGCCAGCAAGCCGATGTGTACCAGCTGCCAGCTGTTTAAAGAAAATAAAGTGAAGAAGAATCCATACTGAAGTGTTTCTCTGTCTTTCATGAAAACAGTTTGCATTCTACACAAAAAATTCTTCCGTGGTGTAAGGGAATTGACGTCAGTACTGTTACACCCAGGATGATTTTGGCCCTGCATATCTATTATGCAATACTTTCAGATGCACAGTTGTGTGATGAACAAATGACTGCCAGATGTGAGAGTAGTATTTTCCCTTTTTTGAGATCCATGAACAAATTCTCATGTGAGGACTGTGAACTTCCTCACTGTATGTATGTGTCTGTGCTCTAAGAATAATTCCATAGAAAATATTTGAAATGGCAACATAAGAAAAAATAATAAAAGAAGCCCTACATTTATTGCTCTTAAAAAAAATAAAGCTCTTATAATTATCTTTCATACATGTGATACTGACTTCTCCTTCCTTCCTGCCAGGCAGGACTGATAATGTCTACCAAAATACTGACTACCTCCAGCTTTGGGAGAGAAACCCCTGGAAGGAAGAAAAGATAAAATTGATAATTTGGCCTTCTCTCAAAGTCGTGATAGGAAGCTTTATAAAGACACCTGTAGTTAAAGATGATCAGTGTCACAGGATGTGTGGAAGAATCCAGTGACATGGAGCTATCTGTTGGCTTTCCAAGTATATCCACAATTTTTTTCAATTAATCATAGTAGCAAATTATGAAGTTTCCAAAACTGTACTTCTGCATTTAAGCATGTAAGTAAGGACCTAAAAGCTCTGTATATTCGTTGTTCCAGTGGATTTAATCTTGATTTCATGAGAGTAAGTAACTGCAATGATATGCTTTGGAAGGATACTACACCAAATACTGTTTTGCTTCCTTCATGTTTTTTCACACCCTTTATGACAAACATCTTGGATTCCTGGTTCTTCTTGAAAAGATCTTCCCACCTAAATAGCTTACTTTACAACTGCTTCTTTTGCCTACCGCCTAGGATCCTAATATGACTGATACCGCATCTATGAGTTCACTGCAGAAAATAAACAGCTCAGGTGAGTAAAAAAGTTCCTTCCAGGTCATGTTTTCCTGGCATTTTTTTCTTCTGTCAGTGTGGGTGATAAGTAGAAAACATTTATTGCTTTATCCTTTCCTCTAGTTTAATTTGTTCTTTGTGCTTGTATTTGGTTTGTGTGGCAAGATTTTGGTAGCAGGGGTCTACTGGGGTGTCATCTATGATAAACGTCCAGAAGTTTCCCCCATGTCGTGCCAGGTGGCTCCAGGATAGACCTGCTGCTGGCCAAGGCTGAGCCCAACAGCAACGGTGTTAGCAGCTCGGGCATTACAGGGTTAAGAACTCTGCTGCACAACACCAGCAGCTCTCAGGAGAAAGGAGTGAGAATATGTGAGAGGAACAACTTCGCAGACACCAAGATCAGTGAAGGAGGAGGGGGAGGAGGTGCCAGAGCAGAGATTCCCCTGCAGCCCGTGGAGAAGACCATGGTGAGGCAGCTTTGCCCCTGCAGCCCTTGGAGGCCACAGTGGAGCACATATCCACCTGCAGCGCATGGATTCCTGAAGGGGACTGTGATCCTGTGGGAAGCCCATGCTGGAGAAGTTGTGCAGCATGGTTTGTGAAGAGCTGCAGCCTGGAGGAAGGATTCACATTAGAGAAGATTATGGAGAACTGTCTCCTGGAGGAAGGACCCCATGGTGAAGCAGGGGAAGAGTGTGAGGAGTCCCCACTGTGGAGGAAGATGTGGCAGAGGCAACGTGTGATGAACTGACTGCAGCCTCCATTTCTCATCCCCCTGTGCTCCTAGCGTGGAGGAGGTAGAGAATTTGGAAGCGGAGCCCTGGAAGAAGGGAGGGGAGAGGGAACATGGTTTAAGATTTGGTTTTATATATCACTACCCTACTCTGATTTGCTTGTTAATAAATCCAACTAATTTCCCTGAGCTGAGTCTGCTTTGCCTATGACAGTAATTGGTGAGTGATCTCTCTCTGTTCCTTATCTCAACCCATGAGACTTTCACTGTATTTGCTCTTCCCTATCCAGCTGAGGAGGTGAATGACAGAGTGGCTTTGGTGGGCACCCCACCACAATGCTCACCCCTCCCCTGAGTGCCAAATGCATTGGACTCTCAGTATTTAGGGCTGGGACTGAAGTATCACTTATGGAATTGATTCTGTTCTAAAGAAACTGAATGCAACATTATTACATGACTTGGGTTCTTCTTGCAGTGCATGCAGCACGTGAAGCTGAGTCAGTCTCCTGCACAGAATAGGTGTACTCTAAATTATAACAGTTTAAGCTGACCATCAGTATTGTCTGGTGTGAGATGGAGAGGTGGACCTGGTTTGAGTTGTATGCAAAAAGCAAATACCATGTATCTAGGAACTTCAAGATTGTGACCAAGAGATCCTTTGAACAGGAAAGGAGGATGGGATTGGCGGAGATTCCACCTTTTTGATTTAACAGTTAGGTAAAGGAATGCTGAAAATAAGCCTATGTAGTTCTTGATATCTCTGAGTGGTAGGCCTCCTTCTTTGGGTTAATCTCAGGTTTCTGTCTTCCATCTCCAGTAAAGCTAGGAAAAATTGTAGAAGATCATAGGAAATAATTAAAACAGGTGAAACTTTAAAGGGCCACTCCAGATGGATGGCTCAGGCATAGTCATTTAGGCCTGATACAGAAAGTCACAGTTGCTGCTGCGAGTATATTTTCAGACACAATGTATCTTAAATAAAACACAGTTTCCTTGTGACTAAGGATTCGCTATTTTTTTCTCTGCCTGTTGGCTGAAGACAGAAATGCATCCTTTTTCTGAGAGACAGGAGGCAAGATTCTGTTTGAAGCCATACTCGTCTCCTAGTCATGGCCAAACATATATGGGGATGGTGGGGAGGAAACACTGATGGAGGACAACAAAGTCTTTTCCCTGGCAGTAAGAGACCTAACTTGGGAGGTCCAAAGCAGCAAAGTCAATGGGAAGGAAGGATGCACACAACAGAACTGCAAAAGCAGAAAGAGTCCGTAGTGGAGAATCACTTTTGGGTGGCTCAGACCATTTTGTTTTTCACCTTACAAACACAGAGGACTAAAAAGCATGGAAAAACAGAAAAGATCAGACAAAAGGCCAAGATACCTAAAGTGGAAACAATCTTGAGATCTGTTTCTAGTCAGTGCTGCACATCTGTATGCATAACAAAAGCACTACCCAGCTCATCACAAAATTAACAGCATAGAGTGATCCAAACTGAGAGCAGCAGAGGAATTGTGGATGAAGGCAGAGCACTCGAGCTGGGGGAGCTGGGGAGTTGTGTAACACCTGCTTGCAATACTGCTGGCGCTAGCTACCACTCTGAGACTGTCACTTTCCAAGTTTTCTGAAATAGTGTAATATAAAAACCTTAAGACAAAAGGACCGGTATTTCTGCAGAATTCCCTCTCTCTTATTCACAGCCATCATACACCAACCAATTTCTGAGATGATGTATTCAGTATCCTATGGAACCCTAATGAACTCAATGAAGTTATTTAGGGTATAAATCAGAGTCAGTTTTCTCTGTTTCCTTTAGATTTCATATGCTTGTTACCCTCATAACTAGCTGGTCCCTCCTCCTTTTATTTCTGCAACTCATTTCCCACAGCTGTAGTATTTATTCAAAATCCTTGGCTCTTGTTTTGCCTCTCATTCTGCTGCCTGAATAATTTGATCCTCTGGAGTATACTACTTTAAAACTGTTGCACACACCAGATGAGAGATATTTTTGCACCTCTTCTCCAACGCCAGATTAGAAGTGAAATTATTTCTGTTTAGATAGCTAAAGACTGATCTCCAATTATATATATGTATTTCTTTTTCTTGAGCTTGTATCTCTCTTTCAGTACACACATTGAAACACAGTCTCTGCCATAATTTTTAAGACTGCAAGCAGGGAGTTGAATGGGAGCCAGTGTATTATTTATTAAGACAGTCTGGGCAGTCAGTGAGGTAAAAGCAAGTCATTTGTTTTGTATATAATGCCCCTTGATGTTATTTCTGTTTGTCATGCTAATATTGTTCTAGATCTCTGCTGTGTCAAGTGCAGACAGGAAACTAGTCAAGAGTGGTGTGTCCTTGAGAAAAAGTACATTTAGAAACAATAAAAAATAATTACTTTGAACATTCAAACACAGTAAGAGCATTAATTGTTAATTTCTGAGGTCCTTGTGGAGATAGCTGTTTTTAGAATGGCTAGCATTGAAACAAAATTAACTAACTACAGTTTCTTATCTCCTCTGTTTGGATTCTGGAAGGAAAACATCCAAGGTTCATGGAGAAGGCAAGCCTTCATTTCAAACAGAAACACAGAATAATTGAACCAGATAATGGTTTGGGTTGGGAGGGCCCTTAAAGACCATCTCATTCCAAGCCCCCTGCCATGGGCAGGGATGCCACCCACTATATCTGGCAGCTTAGGGCCCCATCCAACCTGCCACAAAACACCTTCAGGGATGAGGCACCCACAATCCCTCCAGCAACCTGTTCCAGTGCCTCTGAACCTGTTTCAGTTTCCTCTGAATCTTCTTATTTTTATGTATTACAGAATCACAGAATCATTTAGGTTAGAAAAGATCAGGATCATTGAGTCCAACCTTTGTCCAGTCACCAACTTGTCAACTAGACCACAGCACTAAGTGCCACGTCCAGTTGTTTCTTGAACACTTCCAGGGATGGTGGCTCCACCACCTCTCTGAAATAAAATAGTAATAATTAATAAATATTAATTATATAAAATTATATATAAATAATAATTAAGAATAAAGAAATAAAATTCTTTTATTTATCAATAAAATGTGTATATAGATATTGAACTATTTTACACACACACAAACATATCTGTGTATGTATACAACCATGCATGTACATATAAGAGGCATGACAATGTACACTTTGTTACTAACTGTAACCATTATTTGGCATTGCAGAGATATGGCTTAGTCCAGAACAAAAAAGTCTGTAACAGTTTTCTTCTCTGCTACCAGGAAGATTCTCACATTCTCTTGTAAGATACTAAAATTTTCTATCAGTTTGACCCCTTCTGTGGTGCCTGGTGAAATCTGACAGCAATCAATTGTTGTTAGTTATTGGCCAACACACAGTTTTTAAACTGTAGCAGTGATGTAAGATGCCTCAGGGCATACTTTGATCTCATGTGCTTTAGCAAAAATGGAACATGAGGCAGTACAAACAATAAAGATATCCCCTTTAACTTACTAAGAGCGTCTTTTAAATTTGGAACGAAATTTCACACGAAATGTTTCTCATTACCATTGTCAATACAAAGCTAATGTTGAAGACAATGGTTAGAACATTAATCATGTAGAGTGGAGGAAATGTCCTAGCTAAACTGACTAAGCAGAGGCATTCTGGAGAATGTTTGCTCTAGGAGTTAGTCACCCTTCCACAGTCACAGAGCTGGCTTCCACTAACACAGAGGTAGTTGGCTGTGGGGTTGACTATTTTTAGTATGAATACATGGAGATGACTAACACTGCATCATGCCTTGGAGTGAACACGTAGCATTTGTCAGAAATACATGTTCAACAGAATTTAAGAAATACCATGAGTGACTGTATCTGTGTCTAATGAATTTCTCATAGAGAGGAAGTGATTGAACACACGAGGCAACTTCTCCATACAAAGAAATAATGAGTTTGGTGAGCACAGAGGAAGAAATGCATCTCTCTTAAAATGATCATCGAGGAAAAGAAAGTAATGGAATAAGCCAGAAAGATCATCATACTCTGAATTGTTCTGCTATCTATCATGATGCTTGTGAAGTCCAGTGGAAATGGGTGCATATATGAGATCAACCAAATCTCAGTGGGGCAGAGAGGATATGAGAATTGTGCACTTTGTGTTAAGTATTTGAAAGATGTAAAACATGTAAGGCTGTAAGATGAGGTGCTGAAGGAGATACGAAATATATGTCTTTGTGGTGTTATACTTTTTATCACATAGAGGAAATATGATTGTGACAATAATCAATGGATGCATAAAACTGAAAAAAGGAAAGCAAGTATAAATAGCAAGGAAGCCCCATAATTATTCCTTCTCCAAATATACACACAATACATCTTTTCAACAGTCTAAAGGGGAGTTGAAGTTCAGCTTCTGGTGCACAAAGATGTATAGCAAGTACTCAGTCCACTTGCATAAATACCAGAATTTAGCATGGTAGAACACTCAGCCAACTTGTATGACAACTTGAAGAGAAAAAAATGGAGGAATAAAAGGAGTGAGCTAGTACAGAGCAAGCAGACAGTAGTCTGTCATGCAAATGGAAGTATTCTTTCTTGTTTCACATGCAAATCATCTGCAGATTTCTTTCTATTGTTGCACTGTGTTCACTTATTTCTAACTTTTATTATTTTAGGAGGAACGATATTTTATCACCAACAAGTACTGTCTACATAAATGAGCTCATCTTCCACACCCTGGCATACTACACTGTGGGTAGTGTGGTACATGAGAATCCATGGCGTCATTTTGACATGACAACCTTTGCATCTTCTGGCATGGCAGGCTTGCTTGAAACTGATTTGGTTGCGCTACCATTGAAATAACAAAATATAAGTATCAGACAAGAAAGTCTCACAGATACACAAGAGCCATATGTAGCTTCCATACAATGAGGGCTCTGGTTAGGAACTGAAGCTGGCTAAATAAAGTTTGTTGAAAGGACGGGACAGAATTTCTGTCTCAGGTTGTATTCCATGCAATTCGGTGACTTTTGTATTCTGGGAAAAGTAGATACTAGAGAGAATGTAGCCTGTAAAATCCTCAGTGCAATCATGTCAATTTTGATGTTTTCCATTTACTGTGAAGGGTCCTGAAAAGGTCCTATATATTAATCTTGTTTTCTTTTTTTTTGCCCCCCAGAAACAGCACCAGCTGTCCTCTCTGTATGCGAGAGTATAGTTATTTATATTAAATCAAGGATGCTTCTGTTTTTAATTACATAAATAGGACGTCTTCAAAAACAAAAAAGAAAAGATGAGATACTGATTGTCACAGATGTGCATGGATAATGGAGGTCTTCTCATTAGAATCATAGAATTGTTAAGGTTGGACAAGACCCCTAAGATCATCAAGTCCAATTTAACCACTGCCGTATTCACCATTAAACCGTATCCCCAAGTGCCACATCTACATGCCTTTTGAACCCTTCCAGGGATAGTAATTTCACCACTGCCCTGGGCAGCCTGTTACGATGCATGACCACCCTTTCAGTACAGAATTTTTTCGTAATATCTGATCTAAACCTCCCCTGGTATAACTTGAAGCCATTTCCTCTTGTCCTGTTGCTTTTTACGTGGGAGCACAGACTGACTTCTGCCCCGTTACAACCTCTAGAATCATAAATTAAAGTTGGAAAAGACCTCTAAGATCATCAAGTCCAGCTGGTAACCCAGCATTGCCTTGTTCACCACTAAACCATATCCCAAAGTGCCACATTAGGGGGCTTGAGAGCCACATAGGAAGCACAGTATAGTGTATTGTAGGGCTGGACCTACTCTGTGTTACAGACCATGTGTGGAAGAGCACACAGTCAATGAAATTTCACTGTAGGTTTTCCAGCTGTCTGACATAGGTCCACTGGAAAAATAAGGGTATGAGATACATTTTACAATTGTTTCACCTTTGCAGCTGGCCATGTCTCGTCTACTGCATGTAAAGTGGGGCTTAGGAGACCAGACATCTTCCCACACAGGAGAAAGATGACCAAACATAACAGAAGCTGGAAATATAGCTCAGGCAATGAGTCACTCGTTTGTGACATTCTCTGCTACGGTATGGGAAGAAACTTCAGCATATTCTTCTCCTGTAATGTTCAGCTGTGGAGCTAATTTCAAATGAAGCCACGCATATATCTGACACACCCAAACCCATACTTCATTATGAGGGATGTCCTATGTTTTAGACCCAAATTTACATCAGTCATGTAAGGACACAGTGTCCTCATTTCAGTTATAGTAAATTACTGCATGAGAAACACTGAATCATAAAGTTCAGATTTAAAGCCTTCATATTTAATTTTTATCTCCTTGCCCTCTTTGTTTGTATATTCATTTTAGGATTTTGACTATGTCATCATGCTTTATTAAAAAAACTCACTAAACCTTATAGACTATTGGGAATAACTCTTCCCTTTATAGAATTTAAATCAGTAAATAAATTTTCTTGTAAGCAACCTTCTGTAAAGACCTTGTCTCACAAAACACAGCTTTTTATCCTTTGTAATCAGTATGAAGTGATAGCACATGAACTCCCATTTCAATTACCAAAGAAAGTTTTACAAATACCAGGAAAACAAAAACTTTTTATAAGAATCATTCTAGGGCACAATATTCTACTTTTGAAAAAAATAAATATATTGACTATTTGTTGCTTACTTATTTTCTTCTTTTTTTGTTTGTTTGTTTTTGTTCTGTTTTCTGAAGAAATATTTTTGAAAGCCACTTTTCTAAATGGCATTTATTCCAGAGCATTTTCTTTATTTGTTGCAGTAATTTTTATACCCTCTTTTGGCAGGGCTCAGATACTTCAATACCAAAACTTACGTATCTGTCACTTCAGTACAGCCATCTCTGAGGCGCAATACAGAAACTACTGTAGTAGCAAAAATATTCACTAATGGATTAAATAACAACTCCTTTTTAATTGCTTCTTCCTTAATAATGTATTAGTTATTTAGATGATTGTATACTGAGAAACATTTGCAGCTTTATTTTTTAGTAAACCAAAATCTGTAAAAGTAGCTGGTCTCATCTCACTATAAATGCTATTTGTCAAATTTGTCATCTTTCCATAAATCTCTGAATGTCCAACTCATAAAGAGATCACTGTAAACTTGAATAGCTGTGATTTTCTAAGAAGCAGATGAACTGGAGAATGTAGGGGAGAAGAGACTATTTTCCCAAGCTGTGCACATTCTTAATATGCATATATAATTTTGGTTTTGTTTTAAACAAGTCTTTGTTCCTGTTTCTGACACTGCAACTATGTCAGATGCAAGGAGGGGGACCAAGCTGACAAATTCAGATACCATCATCTCTTGGGGACACTTAGTGACTCAGAGAAATACAGTAAAAATGGTACTACACTGCCTGCTAGCTCTCCTTTAACCCCATTAGAAAAAAAATTGAAGTGTTTAAAACAGGGCCAAAGAGACAAACAAGGAAAGCAGAAAGGAGCTTGATTATCTTGTTCTTACTGTCTTTAACAGTAAATATATTGAATGAATTTTATTGAAATGTAATTTATTGATGTATTGAATTCATTTGCTGTCATCCTTTCAGTGAATAATACAAAGTGGCACAGAATTCAGGTAAATTGTAAAATCAAAGAAAAAGCATCAGCTGAAATACAATCACATTTTTGCCTTAAACACATATGGTTGACACTACTAAACATAATGCATCACTGAGTCATACAGAATGGCAAAAAACATTTCTTTTTCTCTGTATTTTATATTTGTTTACATTAGCTTTTGACAGCATTTTTGCTGCTTCTCATATAAAGTCTGTCCCCCCTGTTGTTTTGTGGATCTTTCAGACAGCACAAAGGATCTTAAGGACATGGTTCTGAGTCAGACTTCAGCTTGAAATATCTTAATTTTCTTTTTAAAGATCTGAGATTTCAATAACTCTGATACTTTATGTAAAAAATAGTAACTTTATATGCACATACACTACTAGAGTTATACATTGTGCCCGGCTTTTGCTTATTCTCATTCTACTAAATCAATTTACATATTCAGAGGCTAATATAAACACGTATTTATTCACCTTGAATGCTTACCTGTGAGATCAGTCAATATTGCTCTTTCTTTCTCCCACCAAAGGAAAATAAGGGTCAAGAAATATCTTATCTTATTCAAACCTGCAACAGGTTTAATTAAATTCTCAGACTTAGGAAAATTCTCTGGATTTTAGGCCTACAAGTGTATTACAATACTGAACTTCTTACAGAGCTCATTAATTTTTTTTTTCCTCATTTAAATGCCCTGGACATTTTAGATCTTCTTCCATTCTCCCTTCCCAACAATGACCTGACCAAGATGTAGCCTACTACAGAGACCGGATTTATTTTAAATGCCAATTCCCATCAGGAATCCTTTAACTACAGAGAAGCAACCAAATAACAATTAAACTGACCTACCTGTTACCTGGAAAAAAAGTAGAATTTGAAGTTCAGTTCTTGAAGTAATTACCTGGATCCAACAGGCAGGACTTGGACTAAATCTTGCCTGGGGCAGGCTTTTCTGACACAATAATTAGCCCAAAGGAAAAGAAAACAGCCAACATAAATCCCCCCAAACCTAATATGTGTGTGATCAGGTAACAGAAGCTGAAACTAGAGTGGAAAGAAAAGAGTTCTCAGGATTTTTCTGTCTCAAGTAGACTAATTTTGCCGTGTCCCCCTACATAGAGCAGCAGTGCTCTGTGCCGCAGATTGGTGGTGACGCTCTTATCAGCCTTGAACTTTTAATCTAATTCTTTTCCCTGTACAGAAATTCACTCACTTCACAGAAGTAAGGATCTGTTTACATGAATCTAACAAAGAGAGAAAAAATCCCCTTCAAAATATTAATATCAGACGGAAAAACAGGAAGAAGCTTATACAGTCTTAAGTTTATGAGTATGCAATGCTGAGGAGAAAGGAGCATGGATCTCTAACTGATGCCTGAAGGTGTTGCAATGATTCAGATAAGATTGATAAAAAATAGCTGTCAATGACTTTTTTTTTTGGCTAGTGAGATTTTGATTTTTCTATTACTGTACTTCTCTGCTTGTAAGTTTTCAAGACGTGAGGCAAATAACATCAGGATCTTGCACAGATGAAGATGGTATTTCTTCTGATGATGTACACGGAAGGTGTCTAAAACCCAATGAAACCATAATGCCTGTGACTGATACCAGATTTGTTTATGAACCTGAGTTGAAAGGGATTCGTATTCTCTACATGCATGCATTTGTTACAGTTTTTCACTTGTAATTTCACTTTATTATAAAATTCAGAGTACTCCATAGGCAGTCACATTGATTTCTCACTTGGACCAAAGTAGACGAATGCTGGTAATCCCCTAAAATTAAGGATGGTATAACTTCTTTAAAAGGTAAAAATCCTTTGGGTGCTCCATTCGCTGGACTCCATGAGGGTATAGGAAGAATTAAGACAACTTTGCAGCACTGCATCATATTTCACAGGCCACTACAGTACAAAATTGCAGTTAACTGACTAGGTATTCTCCAATTTATGGCAGGAATTTCAATACACTTTAGATATTAAAGTTTGGAGTATTGTCATCCTTTCATACTCCTGCACATATGGCAGAGGCAGAACTAGGGAGTCTTGCTGAAAAAGAGTAAGGTGCTTAGGTAGAAGTGTATTCTAGAAGGTTAAATACAATAAAAAATAGTGGGTTCTTGTATTTTGAATACAAGAACTCTCTACAGATGAAACTATCTGCAGGAGCATTCTGTGCTGCTAAGGAACACACACTGATTCTGCAGTCAGAAGAGCCTAACTTCAAACAGCCACCATATCTGCATAAACTACTTTAAAAAACCATTTATTAAGTTTTTCAATTTACAACTGAGGATGACAGTTCTGTTCTAATTTCACAAGTATAAGGAGACAACAATTTAGTAAGTTTTTATAAAATACTTTCTTCATCTAACTACCATGTCTGATGGGAAGCAGATGCTGCATAGCTCTTAATGCAACAAAATACTTAAACAATTACCTTGTTTAAATATGTCATGTTATATTGATGAGGGCCCAATATACAAAGCTGCTAGATGCTTTGTATGTCTAAATAATGTAGAAATTTTTCTAGGAATTATATGAATAGGTAACTATTGTAAACTGGTTTTATTATGTTGCCACAACAGTCACAAAATGACTTATTTACATCTCTGTTTACTCATAAATTCAGCTAATTTAGTGCTGTAAAATAACTTGTTTGAGTTTTACATAGTGAGAGTAGAGTAACCTTTTTTTTCTGTCTGGTTGTTCTGTGGTAATTCAGTATCATCACATCTCACCCACCCTGCTTCGTCAGTGGATGATTACAGAATTGCCACAAAGAGGAGAGAGAGGTAGATTAAAAAACCCTCAGGCTGAGAATTACATTAGTTCTCCATCTCCCATGTCCTAAATAATGTCACTAACCATTATCCCAAACACAACCAGCAGCAAGTCAACTTCTGTTCTCTGTGTAAGAACAAGCAGGGAATAATCTCTTTTATAGAAGGCTCATGTTTCTATGGGTGCTAATGGGTAGAGACTGAATTTTAACACAGAGTCTTACTGCATATCCTAGAGAGAGACAAGGTTTCTGGAAGTTTGAGGAGAACCAGAGCCAATATCATGGGAAAACATTGAGAACGTGGCAGTCTGAACACTGAGATTCGTAGTTCATATTAACTCTCCTGCATGTGGCACGAAATGAATATTCACAAATCTCTGCGCAGCAAAACCATCAAGTTTCACCTGTCCTAAAGCTGCTTAAGGAATTTGGGAGACCTGAAGATCACTAGCCAGGTGAATCTAAGCACCATTTGGTGCTGCATTTAATTTTAATAAGACACTGACAGGAAAAATTAACTCCCTTTCTTTTTTTTTTTTTTGTTAGACAGAAGATACAGCCTTCCCCATGTAGTTTCAACTTTTACAAATGCCACAGTCATATAAACATATTGCATTGCTTTAAGTTACCTGTAGATTTACATTTCTTTTCCCAGGTGTCTTTTAAAACTGCTCCTTAACAGAATGTGGGAAAAAATGTTGTAGGCATTATTTCTTTGATTGGTCATTAGACTCTACAAAGTAAACTGTCCTTCATGGGATAAAAGCAAATGATAGTCAGAAAAGTAACAGAAACTCTCTGAACCCCATTAGGTGAAAATATTGTCCATTTTTGTTCACCAAGTTACCATGGGGCACATGATTATGATTATTTTAAAGCCATGCTTCATTTACATAGGTAATCAACTCAATGGAATTGGCTTTATAGAACTGCTGAACTTAATCTAGTCACACATGTAAGCTTTATGAAATGAGAAAACATCTGCTACACTGATGCACCAGCATAAAAAATTATTGTGAACTTTACATACCATGGATATGCAAATTAAAATTACAAGAGCTGGGAATATTTAAAATAAAAAAGAAATTGTGCAGGTAGTAAGTGTATTCAGAAAAAAATCTGCCTAATTCTGTCAATTTAAGGAAGTGTAAAGTGCTTCAACTTGTAACAGCAACTTGTCAAATTAGTTGTCCAGCTAAAAGAGCGTCAGAAATTTGATCCTTAATTAAATGTTGATATTAATAATTCTGGCAGTATTAGGGTATCTGTCACAGATATTTTAGTTTTGAAGTACGTTACATGACACTACAATTGTTAAATACTTTTTCTGCACAGAGGTTATGGTAAACTGTGAGTGGTGTATAGACATGGCAAAAGCAGCAACTGAAATGTAAAAAATGTCTGAACTTCACAGTCTAAATCAATTTGTAAACTGTAGACAAGCAGCTAAAGGAAATTCTGATTTGATACTTCCATAGCAATGAATAAATACAGGTACTTGCACTGGACAAGTGCAGCCCTTGCTGTTATCAAAATGAATGCTAACGATATTCTTGAGCAAGTACAGGGTCTGTAATCACACCAGCATTTTCCCCTTCAGTAAGTGTACCTTTAACTAGATTTCAGATGCTCCTGTAATTCATCCTGTATAATCCAGCAATTGCCAACAACAAAGAGTAGAAGACAAAAGCAATCGACACGGCAACTTCAGAGTTAAGGGCAAACAACATGTGGTGTTAAGAATGCAGAACTGAAAACCAGGGCTCCAGCTGAGTTCTCCTTTTGTGGTTTCTGCTTGTTGTGTTGCCTCCTTGCTTGCCACAGTCTGACATGAGCCTTCCCATCCACAGTTTCTATCAGCACATGCTGGCTGAGTACCAACCAACAGACACAATCAGGGAAGGTGCACTCCCATCGATGCTGCGGAAGCATAACATGTCTGAGCTGAAATTGCTGCTAGATGAGTGCAGCTGTGCTCTATGTTTCATCAAATGGGGATAAGAATCAGAATGACCATCTGCAACATCTTTTCTTTTGTCTCCTCAAGTCTTTATTTTAGTGGTGTAGGGATTGGCTTCTGCTGGAAACAACTGCATCTTCTATGGGAATGATTAGGCCAACAATTTGTGGAGCCACAGTTTCTGCCCTGAAACTGAGGACTCAGCAGGCTTGTACTGAGAAGCTTTAGGTAACATGAAATTGATTTCATTGAACTCGGACTTCTGTCTTCTCATGTATTAGCAAAAGATGTTTTAGACTGAAATTTGTAATTTTGAAAAGGAAAAATGTCTTCCATTATTATGAATACAGAAATGTGTGTGGAATCACTGCAGACTCCAAAAAACATATGAAATCAGCAACTTAACAGATTTGGAATTGTGTTGTTGGTTGTGGTCATTTTGGCTGCCTTTCTTACAGAGAAAAGAGACAGAAAACAGGTATAAAAGAAAGAGAAAATAACTGGTAAAAATATTATCCAGGTTTTATTTGATGCTACATGGTGATGAAATCAAACAGTGTAATGTAGTCTAAAAAAGCCGGAGCAGAAAAGAAAACAACGATAGTGTAGAATGGGTTGTAAAAGAGCTCCGCCAGTCACAAGCTGATAGGTAGCTTTCTTTACCAATTATCCAATTTCTTTAAGGCGTGCTCATAGCACACTGTAGCTAAAGTCAGTCTGGGCTCAAAGTCTTGAATACCTTGCTCCTTTATAAGGAAAATTCAAAGGATTTTGTATCTCTGTGTGTGTGGGTTTAAGTTGACTTCAGTAAGAGATGTTTTGTTCTGACATAATTACAGCAATATGTTACAAGAAGATGAATATAGGACATTATTGCATTGATCTTATTTTTAATGTGTGTGAGTATCCTTCTTTTATATGGTTACCAGTTTATCACAAAATGGATAAAGAAAACCTTGTGATTTTCCATTTTTATTTCCAGGGTTCCATGAAGAAAACAGAAGTGTCTGTTCTAAGTCATGTAAACTACCCAAAAGCATCCTGCCAAACATGAAAAAAATAAGGCTGCTGTTCTTGGTGTTGTCTGTCACAATATTAGCCATGGGAATTCAGCTTGTCAGAAATTCAGTTTTTTGCTGTTATTATAGAATGAAAAGATGGCATTTTGCTGCTGTGGAATGGTAATACCATGCACAATGGAATCTCAAGTCCCATTTCTTGGGTAAGTTCTGCCTCAGGAGAACTTGAAAAATACCTGACAAGAACAAATAATGGTAAACATGAAGTTCTTTTCAGTGAAGCTGGCAATGCTTTGAAAGAAATCTTTCTTGATACACCAAAGTAGGGGAACATGTGAAAGAATTTAAATCCTGTACCCAGAAGTTCACTCAGAGCAGTTTTCAATACTAGTACTGTAGTGCTAGTACTACCTACTTAGATCATCTTCACAAAGTTCTTGATAGTTTTTCTGGGAACGATTTCAGAACTTTTCAGGAAGGAAAAGGAAAAAGGAAAAGAAAAAGGAAAAAGGAAAAGGAAAAGGAAAAGGAAAAGGAAAAGGAAAAGGAAAAGGAAAAGGAAAAGGAAAAGGAAAAGGAAAAGGAAAAGGAAAAGGAAAAGGAAAAGGAAAAGGAAAAGGAAAAGGCTATATGTGAGATGCACTAAGTCCCAAATATTTAAAGCTAGAGATGTTACTGGGTTTCTCACATAGAAACTGTTTTGAATGAAAAAACCAAAATCAACTCGACAGTTCATGTGGTACTGCTTGTGATCAATGGACATTCAATATTTTGTTTTACTTTTAAACACCTTGTCCAAGATAGCTAAAGAACAGCCTTGTGGATGCTGTTTCTCTGATCAGAAGATGGACTAGACCCTAAAACAAGCCAGGTTTTTACTGATCTACTTGTTCTCCCTATCAAAGCCATGTTAGCAAGCAACTTCAAAAACAAGTGAGTTACAGTACTTCCATTTTAAAAGGTTCTTTTGTTATGAATCTGGATAACTTAATTCTATTACAAAGTGGCCATTTATGATTTGTGTAAGCAAAAAATCACAGCAGGATGTGGCTTATTGAGAGATAACCATATGCCCCATGGCTTTGCTGTTATACTCATAAATACTCAAGATTATCCTCTCATCCTCTCACCTCATCATTTGGTGACAAAACACACACTCCATTCAGTGGGAGCAGACTCATGCCTTAATGCAAGAAACACATAAAATGCTGTCTTCTTCTGGTTCTGGAAACCTCATGGAAACCTATGGGATCCTTGAGCAAACTTGGGACCAAAGTACGCAGACTGAAGTGATTTAGTTTGTACTGGTAGGATGGGAAGTTCTTTCTAATCATGCTTGATCTGAATGAAAATCAGACCGTCATCTGTTTGAAACTAATAATATTGCTATACATCCTTCCATCTCAGAGTGAAACATGAGCTGAAATTCCTATTTATTGTGTTATTTTGAAAATCTTCAGTGCAGAAATGAGGAAATACTTGATTTCAGCATTTTCCCAATTAAATATTTTCATATGGCCAAACTGAAGTCTTTTGCTTAATACACAGGTCATGTGTCTTTGATGAAGTGCCATCCATCTAATTGGAAAAGAGAGTTTGACCAAGAAACACTAGCCTGCAAGAGGAAATATGAGTATGAGACATGTATAGCAAAGCAGCTGCAGAGGAATATTGATTTCAGTATGTGCTGACTTCAAATGAAACATTTCAGATTAGTTCAGCAAACCAGAATATTTGGTTTCATATTCAGTCAACCGGAAAGAATCTTTTTCTTGATTTTCCTAATGGGAAAGGGAAGGGATTCTACACAAAGGCTTTTCTCCTGTGGAAAAAAAAAGATATTACAACACCATGTTCTCTATAAGGAAAAAAAAATTTAGCCTAAAACATTTTGATATAAAGTCTTCAGCTAGCTCTGAGGTTTATGAAGCCCCATGATAGTTCTGCAGGCCAGACCTACTGGTAATAAAAGACAAAAGAAGTTGCTTCTTGACTGCTCTTTAAAAGTTTTCACCAGGCTAACAAAGATGCAAGGTTGATTTTATTTCACGGCTTCTTGCTTTATTGTGAGCAAGATGACATCTGCCAGGAACTTCCTCTTAATGGCCAAGAATTTTGATGAAATGAGAAAACAGAAAAGCTGAAATTAATTAGCACTTTTTTTTTGGAAGTGTTAGATGAACAGCCACTGACTTGGAGACCTTTCTATGGCACAAGGTCTTAAAGTAATTTTTTAAAAGTAATTAGTAGACAACACAGCAAAAGCTTACATCTCCATGATTACTGTTTTCCTTCATTTATTTAATATCTAACAAAAGAATTTGTGTCCCAAAGATTGTAAACCACTAGCATTAAATATATTTGTATAATCTGATAATCTGAAAGTTCAGAAGAGAATAAAACTGAATGGATGGACTTTTCATTAGGTTATGCTCTATATCTTGGTGAAATAGGGAAGACTAATTCCTTGCCATTTGCAGCTGCTTAGGCCAATTTAAGAATTTAAGGATTCTTTACTACAGTAGCATAATATTGGCTGCATTATTTGGTTTCTTAAATGCTATCTATATCTTAGTTCTTTTTTTACTTATTCGAACTCTATTCTCCTTCCTAGACCTCTTCAGTACAAACACCTAAACCAAATTATGTTCATCATTTAGAAGTATGAGGGAAGAAGGAAAAAAATCAGAACAATCAGCCAGCTTTGCAGCCAACAAAATTCAAAGGCACTTGTATAGCTGGAAAACCCTGCCTCTATTAAACTCCATTAGAATTCACTGCCATCCTACAAGTGTGAGTCTGCCATATCATCAGTTTTTTTTAGTAGAAAGTGTTATATATGAATTTTGTTTGGACACTTGTGTGAGATACCATTGCTTAAGAGCAGTGTAGGTGTGTGACTTACCACTGAAGGCTGCAAAAATGGCATTTCAGGAATGAAAGTCCAAATACATGTGTGTATATGTGTTTTGTCAAAATACAGGAAACAGGAGTATTACAATGAAATAATGCAAAGTACATCACACATCCATGGGTTGTTTTCTTCAACTGCTTTCTCTGCAATTTATCTTCATTATTCTGGAAGCTGGTTCTTAAGGGTTTAAAAACTGATTACTCCAGTAAGTTTATGCAAATGACCAATCCATTTAAATTGCAGATGAGGACCATTTATTTCCCCATAGTGAATACAAGATATATAATAAAAATAAATCAAAAGTCAGAAGTTTTAGTCAATATCACTGCTAAAGATTATTCTCCAATTTTGGACTGGAATCCTGATGCAATTGTTCAAAAAATCCTCCTTCACACAACTATAGGACTTCCTAATATAAGAGAATATGCCAGGTAAGATGTAACAGCATTCTGCCTCGTTTGCTGCAGTATAAATGACTCTGTTAGTAACAATACTCTTAATAAATCTATCCATCCCACTTAGTCTAAGGTTAAGTATACAACAACTTAGAGCTAGGTTAAAAAGTGCTGGGAAAAATACTTGCTAATATTGCCAACAGTCCAGGAATCTTTCTATGTAATTATGTGCCAGCCAGTTTTCACACTCAATTCAAATTCCTTTGTTTCTGAAAAATGCTGCTGGACAAAATATATTTGGTCAGTGAAGAAACCAGGGATATTATTGAGTGGAAATGGCTAGATCAGCCTACCTAGAATAAAATTAACATGAAATTCAAACCAACAGGGAGCATATCTAATGTCTTAAAAAAATTTTTTAAGCTATTGCGAAGTTATGTCTTGGCACTTCTCTGTTTCAGCCAGAACTGAAATCGGAAATGCCAAAATACAGCTCTTGAACTACAGCTGACCTGAATGAAACAAGGAAGCACTACAAAGTCACAAGACAGACTGTTTTTAGGAAATTGCCATCTAATTTCCCAGCTGGAGAAGTTTGGATGAGATCAGGTAAACTCTGGAAACTGCTAAACTTCTGGATGTATATCTGAACTGAACCACCAATCCATCTGTTACCGAAGTTCACATTTTGTGGAGATGACTATAAATAAAATAGTTTTACTTTGAGAAAGAAAGGAGGAAACACAACATACTACAGAAATCAGAGGTTTGCCTGCATTATCCCTCAAATTAGAGCTGTACTGTACATTCAATTGTACTGATCATAGTGATTTAAATAAAGGGTACGTCCCTGAAGTCATTGGAGCTAAACTGGTTTATCTGGGAAAATATTTCTGCCGTATCTGTTCATGACATGCAGAAGAAAACTGCAGATATACTGGGCCTTATTCATCCATGATATAAACTTACAGAGCTTCAATGATATTTCATTAGGAATAAAGTTGACGAACTAATCATAGCTTGTTTATCTTTCTCTTTAATCACTGGCTTTTGATGTTGTACTGGCAAAGTTCATAATGGTGACTGTGTTGAAATGGTGCTTATAGTCACAGTGGCTTAGCCTCTCTCAGCCATATCTGTCATTTATCTATGAAGAAAAGCCTGCCTTGTAAATCTAGTATGGGTACTATGTAATGTAGGGCTTGAAAATGAAAGTTGTGACCTGGTTTTGCTCTTGAAAAAACAGATGTGTTGAAGATTGACAGGAACTCTTGCTAAAAAGTGTTAAGCTTTTTATGAACCTTTAACATTTTTTGTGTACTTTTCATCAGCCTGAAGTCTGAAAATGAACCAACACTATGAATAAGGTGTTCCTTTCTCTGCAGACAGTTTTTAATTTAATCCTAGTTTAATTATTTAAATCAGCAACTGACTCTATACTACTTTTCTTAAGCAAAATGGTAAACTAATTTCTTTTATGTACATAACCTAGGAATATGGGAAAATACATCACTTAGTTTACAAAGTTACAGGGGGTGGGAACTTTCAAGGGACTGGATTGAAATGACATAAAAGTCAGGAAATGACCCCTGCGATGGGATTCCAGAGGCGGCAGATTAGAAACAATGTCCTCTTACAGCTTCTGTAACTTTGGAACATACCATCCCAGCACACAGTTGGGGTAGTGGAACCAGCCACCTGAGCTCCAACGAGCAATAGTTTTGTGAAGTATGATCCCAAAGAACACGTCTGTATGTAAAGAGTGGGGAAACAAAAGCGAGTCACAGCTGTCTTTCAGCGCTCATGCCAGTGCTAAAAAGGAAGTGTTCATCCCACTGGACTAATTCAGGATGCCAAACGGGTGTCCTTGGGGAGTTTTGTTCAGGCAGCGAATCCTGTGTCGGTCAGATAGCGTGCTCTAGCCAAGCTCACCGTGGCCAGAGCGCGGTGCGGAAGGGAAGCTGCTCTCCATGCTGAATGGCGCCTTTGTTCGCCCTGCCGCAGCAGTTACATTCTGCAGGCCCTGCAGATACAACAGTGGCTGTATGAGAGCGGAATGGAAATGAGATGTTGGCTCCCCCCAAAAAGTTCTGCTTCTTTCCATTAAAACTGCAAAGGAATTCTGGCAACCGAAAAATAACCCTTCCTATCGAGCAATATTTTCCTGCCTCTAAAAGCCAAAGGAGCCAAAAGCATAAAGTGAAGCTAAAATACAGCCTAGATGGGCATATTATAGGTTGAACATTTTATAAGTTGGTTACCTTCCAAAACAGAACCAAGGTTTGCTGGTAACTTAAAGACAAAAATCATATAGTGGCTGCAAACCACCTGTAAATCCATACATTCACTTAAGCCCTAAATGATAGTAGAACTGCAACGCACCTAGGACTGATCTGTTTGCTAAACAAGTTCTTTGGTATGTACTAGTTGTAAAGGTAAATAGTTTAGCCCTTGATCTTTGCACTTTTTTCAGTCTTTTTCTCAGCCAAAATCCCTGTCTGTTAAGAGAGGAGGCCATTTTAAAATGACCATGGATTGAGTTCTTCCATGTAGGGGTAAACTGCCAGCAAGCTATGGGGGTCACATTGTCTTTTCTAACTGGAGGAAGGGAGTCTCCTTCTTTGGCTACTGTCTAGTGGGAATCAGCCTATTAATAGAGAACTCTCTACTCTATTTTAATAATTAATTTTAGAAAAGCAACATAGAGAGCTTTTTTCCTTAATTGTCTGCTTCCATACAAAAGTTGCTTATATTCAAAGCTTATATAAATGTATAAAAATATCTATCTATATATAAAATATCAACATTTCTTTAAAATGAGGCTTTGGGATAGTCTTCTCAGAGAAACTAGAACTGTATAGCAAATGTGAAGCAGGAAATGTATCATGTGTTACAACTGAACTATGTTACTACTTGTGGCCTAATTTACTTTTCTATACAATTTTATGTAATGAAAGGGCAGTTTGTTTGCAGTAGCAGAGCTATTTGCCATTGTGATCATTGGTTTTCTTACCACATAGCTGTGATTGCTTGATTCTAATGTGTGTATTATAGTCCTAAGACTCCCAGCAGTTTTTTTTGACTCACAGTGGTTCTTACAGCCTGTATGATTTCTTTTCTAATACTTTTAGTTAAGGGAACTTATGAAAAAAACCCTCTTATGGTCATGTGGAAAATCTTACTATTTAATTTTGGAAATGCTTCTGTTACCAGCCCTTTTTCAAACAAGAAGTCCCATTGGTGTAAATAAATACAGGATTTAGGATAGATAGAACTCTTCATTTGTAGCAGTTCACTCACAGGCTCCAGCTGTGTGTTTTTTCAGGGAAATAAAGGCAAAGTAAGAAACTCAGCCTTGCATGGCCTAAGTATTTAGTGAGAGCAAGCACAACTACAGCAGGAGTTCATCTTTGCAAGTTTTAAGTAGCACGTTGATCAAAGCAATGGCATTCATCACCTTCAAGGAGGTACTCAGCTGCTGAAAAGATCAGGTCATAAATATTTAACTGTTCATGAGCACAAAATAACCAAAACTGTACTATTATGCACCTACAAGAAATACTATTTAAATGAATGCTCTTAGTTAGGGGTGGATGGAGTGCTTGAGAGGAAATCTTTCTGCCCACTAAATATAAGCATTGTCAGTGAATGTGAATGAAGAATTTGAACCTGGGATGGCAGAATTTCCAACGAGGTTTTGTGAAGACTTAAAGCTATAATTGAAAAGAGAGCTTATTCAAACATAACTGGTGTGCTAGATGCTGAATCTTGAAACTCTGGAACACAGCAATCACAAAGGTACATTGAACCAAATCTACTGAGGTAGCGATCAACAAACTACAGTTTAAGGACATTTGTTCATACCCATGCCTAGGAAGTATTAACATCCTGACTGACATGAATGTTGTGGCTATACATGGATAGCAGTTGAACTGAAATGAAAAAATAAAGAAATGGTAAATATCCATTTTTAAGGGTACATCTAGTCATTCTTTCAACTTAAGTTCAAAGTTAAACATTTTTAGCTCTCAAAGATACATAAAGATAAAATATAACCTGATAGAATAAAGCAAAGCATTCTTCATAAACTGGTGCAATCAGTAACACATTCAAGATAACATCTGCTACAGTATCTAAAACAGATAATTTTTGAAAAGTTAAAAGCTTTATTTGCTTATTAACTTGTGGGTGCTTTTCTACACTTGTTATTTACCTAGAGGCTAGAAAAGTAGAACAAAGCCGAGCCTTTATTTGCTTAGCAACCTATCGAGCAATTGCACAGAATTATTTTTAAGTAGGTCCAATGGCAGCTCTTTTGAACTGCTTGTTGAGTTTTTGTTTACCTTGCTGTTACAGCAATAATAGCAAGGTGGGGTTGTATTCACTCAGTAGGTAGGACCCTAAAATTCTGAATGCTTCATTGTTTACCAAGTCACCAGACACATGAGTGCTGGGTTGGCCCATGTTTACCCAAATCCTGGTCCACTGACAACTAGGTGTGGCTTTATTGGACTGTTACTCATACAGCTTTGACAGAGAAGCTCAGCTTCTTAGCGGCAGTGCTTTAAGGAAATTATGGAGACATGCAGGGATGAATTAATAAATTTATGGCAATACATATTAATTGGGAATGTTTTGATTATCGGAACACAATGACCAAGGGCCGGAAATTAACAGTCTGTAACAAAGAAAAAAAATCTATTTTTGCTAACTTTGTGGGCAGCAGTTAAATAAAGGGAACATCTGTTTATCAAAGGCAATGTGCTGCTTCTAATTAAACCATCATCTTGCTTGATGCTAAATTAGGAACTAGGGATGCAGATCACACCCTTAAACAGACAAACTTTAGATTTCTCTCTCCAGTCTGCTATACTGTCAGAGAAAAACCCCCAAAGTTTCCTGCTTCATATTTTGAATAGGTGTTGTCTCATAATTACAGTAGTAAGACTGAGGGAGACATTATGTAATGCAGTCCCTGCTGCAATGTATGCTTAAAATTGCAGCTTAATAACTTAAGGGAAAATTTGATTAAGCAGGAGTCTAGCTGCTGTGAACTTTAACCAAGCAAGGTCGTCATATTGTTTACAATGAGAAGAATTTTCAAATGCTTTGAGGAATAATAAACAATCTGAAGTACTGTAAGTATTAGTTATGATCATAAGGCCTAAGTCTTTGAAGTAAGTTATTACAGCTCTGAATGTCTCATGTCCTTCAGCTAAAATAGTTTCATTGCACAGCTGATCTATTCCAAAGGAATTATGACACTTGCAAGAAAAAAGGAAAATCTATTTTTAATAGTCATCATCTAAAGCAGGAAGTCACGACATAATTTATTTTTTTAAAATTCCCATTGTGCTTATTCATAGTGAAGGAAAAAAAGGAATCTCTGCTCTGTTTCCCAGCAGACAGGTGTGGTGTTTGAAAAGATTTTAGAAGGAATGTTTTGGCAAAGCTGGTATAAAGTAGCTACAGTAAACAATTCTCTTTTGCCCCTCCCTTCCCTCACCATGAGAAATATCCTGTATAGTCAAATCTACAATAACACAGAAGGTCACAATACAGAACATATCTTAAGGTCACTACATATCCAAGAATAATTTTCAAGATGTTGGTAAGGTCATTAATTTTAACAGTATGATGTCCTGATCTACAGGTATCTCAGCCTGCTTTTGGAGGCTGCCTGCTTAAAATCCTACTTAAGCAACTATGAGTTTCTCCTCTTCACTGTCTCCTATTTTTAAGAGAACACGTCTTAAAACATGTTATGTTGAAGCAACAGCCACGTGAAAACCTGTCATTACCTCTCGGGATGCTGTTGCTGTTTGTAATTACAGCATCCAACCAGTACACATAACACATCCTCCTGTAGGGTCAACCCTTGGGATCACAAGAAACCATTAGATTTTTTTTTTTGTTTTATATGTGTCCATAGCCATGGTGAACAAGATACCATTTTCTGTCCAGGCTGAATCTGAATTTATGTACTTTCTACATTTGGGTGGTTTTTTGTTTGATTGTTTCAAGAAACCGTAATCTGATACATATAAAGAACAGCTCACAGTATTCTGATTCTTTTTAAACTGCCTGAAGGGGATAGAAATATACTGCACAACTACCAGGTATGAATAATCTTAACTACTGACTCCAGAAACCTTTTCTCAACAGCCTCTCTGGTGGTCACAGTTCATGTTTCAACAAACTTTATAGGCTTATTTAAAATCAGATTTTTATTGCACTCCAGAACGGCCACCCGGAATAATAAAATCTCTCCCATCCTTGTATTAAATTTGCAAATGACACCTTTTTTCAGGTTAAAAGAAGAATCTTTTTTGGACCCAGTTTAAAATTCGGTAATTGGGTTATCATTCTTCTATAAATACACCCTCCTTCTATAAATTAAAGAGGAATAGTAATAATAAATAGAGAAACTTTCCAGTGTCAGGGATTAAGGCCAAAGTCATTGGCTTCTTCTGTGAGTACATTGACAATTAATTACTACGAATGCTTACATGCATAAAGTACTGGTCCCCACTTCTGATGAAAGGAAGATACTATGGCCTGAATTTGGAGTTAATCATGGACAATTTAGTTTTGCACAATCCAGTACATTAGCATTACCTTATTGCCTCTTTGAGTGCTTCAAGACAGCATTTTTGTTACAACTAACTCCCCATGTCTATTGAATATTTCTGTATACTAATACTCCCAGGTTGCTTGTTTGGTGACTTTGATTAAGCACAACTTACTGCTTCACATTTCATCATCCCAAGAAATCTGTTTTCCTTGTTATGTTAGGTCTTCTAACTAGTCTACTTTTGCATTCAGAACACTTTTTTTTATGACATCCTGTTCAGAAATTACTAAGAACCAAGGAACTGAAGGATATTTGCTTCATTAACTGACTCAGTTTTTACTAGTGTATATTGTATAATTTGAATCTCTGCACAATATAACAATCCATTCTCAATGGCTTACACCAGAGCTTTATAAAGGTGCTGCTCCTCACAGAATGAGAATACATATATTTATTGCATATCTGGTAAAGGAGAATTCACAAGGATGCAAACCTTAAATTTAGAACACAAATATATATCACTTAATTATTTCTAGAAATACATAATTGTGACTCAGAATTGATAAATACTTGCCTATTCACTTTTGTCATAAAAGGAAATGTTACCTTTGTTCCATTGATCAGCAAATATCCTTTGGAAAGTGAGATTTGGATAGGGTAAAAGGTGAGAAAATACACTAGAGCACTGAATTTATAAATCTCGCGTGGTTCAGGAACTGGGCAGGCAATTAGTAATATTGAAAGTTACAAAGTCAGAGTTAATAGCATAGTTTGGGGGAGGCTTCTTATATGTAAAGCCTGTATATGGATTTTCCAAGGTGCAAAATGGTAACTTGATCCCATAATAGAAATTTACTAGTATTCATTCTCTTAATTGTGATTTCATTATTTTTGAAGAGCATAAAATATATGTAATTTGTGTCATAATTATTAAGCTGAACAGCAAAGGTGGGGTTAGCAGATACATGTTCACAAAAGACATGTAAAATTCGTGACTCAGTTCACAAATATGAGTTCAACAACAATAACCCTTCATTTCTCTTTCCATTTTGTCCATACTTTGGTTTCCTTAGGAAAGAAATACAGGTGTATACACTAGAAACCACAGCACATTCCAGCCTTTGATCTGAATAGCTGCAGGACCAGGATTTTGTTGGGCAAGATTTGGAGCATACTTCAGGCTAGACACAGACAAAGAAAGGCTCCAACCAGTTCAACAGCAAGTGAGATTAAATGTTTCTTCTGGGAGAAAGGGAAGAAGAACTCATGGTGAGATAGTTAAGCAGAGTACACTGGGGAAATGCACAAGTACAAAAAGCCATACCAAAGAAACTGATGGCTAGATCCTTATTACGGTTTTGTACACCAAGCTGAGAGAACAAAAATAACATGGGAGAAGACAGTGAACATTCTCAATAGACTGACATTACTGTATACCATTAACTGTTTGCATGAATAACACCTGCATCACCCTTTTTGGTAATCTGTAGGCGATAGTATTGATTTAACTCTTAGAGAAACAAGCTGCATGTAAAGTACCCCATAAAACTCAACAGATAAAATTTATGAACAAAAATTAATTGCTGCAATTTGAAATCTGAATTTGGAGGAGCACTAAGTGTTGCTGGTGCAAGGGAAACACATACTGAAACACAGACTGAAACATATACTGACAAACATGTTGATGAATAAACTTTCCATAAATATCTTCTCACAGCGTTAAAGAGAGAGTTGAAAAAAGATAAATCAAAAGCAACAGATGGCCAAACAATCTCACGTGAGGAAAGAAAACAGCACATTCAAAGCAGACAGCAATTCACTTGAAAACATGATAATTGCTGTTCAAAGCTCAGACTTGGACATTAGGGAATTAGTGGTATCCACTACCAATCCTCTACCTGATGCTGAAAATATGTGAATTAATAAGAAGAGTAAACAAAGCAAGCATAAGTAGAGAAAGAGTAGAGCAGTGTCATTTGAAGTCTCCCCATGCTCTTTGTATTCTTGATGGAATGAGTCTGGATCAGAGAGGGAAGAGTGCTCATGACACATCTGGATAATATGAAGCATTTGTTTGGCATTTAGTACTGTTTAAAGGTACAGAAAGCCATGGAACTTGAGCTGTGTTCGATATTTACAGGAAAAAGAGCTGCAAGACCTCACATCAGATTTGCTTCAGGAATGTAGCAGTAGATCAAAAAAACCCAGCAATGGTGAGAAGCCTCTCCAAATAATTATTTAAAGAATGAAAAGAGAATATAAACACAGAGCACGTGACAGTTCTGTACACAGGAAGTAAGTTTCTATGTAACATGCTTTAAGCTAACTAAAAACAGTTTTGAGGGATACAAAATCCTCATGCACAAGCTTTTGCTATCTATGGCTGCACATATTCTCATGTTTGAAATTAAATGTAAGTCACACTTAGAGCATGGTGCTAATAACTCCAAGGTTGTGGGTTTAAACCCTGTGCAGGCCATTCACTTAAGAGCTGGACTCGATGATCCTTGTAGTCCATTCCAACTAAGAATATTCTGTGATTCTGTGATTCTGTAATCCTTGTGTGCTGTCTTAGGTTTGACAATGAAAGGTCTTACCCAGTCTATGAGAAAGAATTGGACAAGGCAAAGCTCACACACAGAAACTAATATGATGTCTTCAGAGTCAGAGAGCACTGACTTGGACTGTATGGCCTTTGTATTTTGGTACGGTGCTTTTCATTGGGGGTTTGTTTCTTCTTGTAACTTTGTTTCGTTATCTTTTCTTTAGGTTTTGAACTATAAATTTTTTAGATCTTTTGTAGGTCAAAGATATTTATGCAAAGGGAGCAGAGTCCATACTTTAGAGTCTGGGCGATAGGAACTATTACATCTCTTCTAGAAATGGCAGGCATTGCCATGATTTCAGTATGTCTGTAGACGTTTGACAACTGACTAAATGTATACTTTTATTAGCTATTATTAGCAGATATGATACCGATTCCACATAATTATCACTGAGCAAAAACTCTATTTCATGATGCACTTATGCAAGAGCTCAAATAGGAATTTGGAGGCAAAATTTGGAGTGATATACACAAGTTATGGCTGGATAACTCAAGCAAAAATGAATTTCAGTATTGTGGTAGTGATTGCATTTTCAGTACCCAACAGAAGCCTGAAGCTTAGAAATGCAACTGTGTCCATTCCTTTCAAAGAAACATATTTCTATGTTTTAGTAACAGATTGAGATATACAAAAAAGTATGAGCTTAAAACTGCTAACGTACCAGTGCTGAAAATGTAAATGTTCATACACCCAGCACACCAATTGCTGTAAACTGTCCTCTAGTGTATTAAATATGCTTTTATGATGGGATAATACGGTACTACGTATTTATAGTTTTTGATACAGTTAAACAATAAAAATATTTTAGTTCTTTATTTCTTATAATGCAAAAACATTTTTATCATGGTACTTGTTGTTAACATAAAATTACCACTGAACAACAACTCAGCCAAAATTATTATAACTAAGAAATCCTGCCAGCAGACATCTCGAAAATGCAGCTCCAAATTTTGTACCTTAGGTGGATGCATCAGCTACTTTTCATAACCTTAATTTATTGACTAATACAGTGATTCTAGTAGGTGAAGATTTTCACCAATGCTAGTAGTTTCATCTTTTACAACTAGGATGAGTTTTAAATGAATCTGAAAAGAAATAAAGGTCTAAAATATACTTGGCTGTATTGACCTCTGTTCTTCAAAAACGCAAGTGAAGATAAAGTGGGTCTAAAGTCAGATATCCATCACAGTTAATGTTGTCCCTCAAAGAATTCTATTCCATTTCCACAAAGCAGTACGCATTTCTCATGTCAACACTTGATACACTTAAATGTTAACCATATGTTATCTGAAACTTGAAGCTGGTGAATCTCTTCTTTGGGTTTATATTTACTAGAAATGACTCTGAGAAAGATTAATCATGGTATTTTAAAAAATTATATTAAAAAATGCAGTTCTTTCAACTACTTTAAGCTGTGAAGAGGTACACATGCAGTCAACAAGCTGTCTCTGCTCGTGGTAGGGGCAGGGAAAGGGAGAGATGGCGATTCATTCCACCTATGCTACATACTTATCTTTGGATGGGATGAATCACCCTTTGGGAGTCTCTAACTCTATTCATTTATGACAGAAATGAAGATGACTTGCTTAGACTCAATGCCTAAATTTAGATTACTAAAATTAGATGGGATGCATTCTACTTTCATTCATTTATTTAATTAATCCAGTTAAAAAAATGATGTATTAGTTATCCTGGGAAAAAAAAAAAGTGGTGCAATTTTGTTGAAAGCTGTGATAATACTGTCCTGCCTAGAACAGTCTGGAGTTTAAGTAATGTGTGGGTGAAATGAAGCATCATCACCGTTTTACATAGAGGGAATTCAGGATGCAGAAAGACGATGTGAATCACTCTAACTTGCACTTAAACTTTGTGTCAGAGTAAAAAGACAGTGATAGCCTGTTAGGCAGCACAAAAAACATTAGTCAGTTCTTCAAGAGAGCCCTTGTATTTTTTTCACAAATAGATATAATACATAAGGTAAAAGTGCTGCTCTCTTACAAACATACTTGCAGTGGCTTGGACCAGAGCTACCTAAATGATAACTAATCGCTCGGCATTCATTGAAACAGCTACAGTCAGCCTAAGTGATCTCCCACCAAAATGCTAGAAGTCTGATGACACCATGTTGTATTTCCAGAACCAAAAATTGCTACAGACTAATCTGTAATTATTCCAAAGCTACCTGTGGCAAAAAACCCCAAAAAACAAAACAGCCTTTTTCATGGCTTTGGAAAACATGGTATTATGCTTTCAGATTGGAAAAAAGAGAGTTATCTTACTATGTTTTACATTTAACCTTTGGCAATGGATAGCTGTTATTAATCACAGCGATTCAACACAGAGAAAATGCTTTCCTGAATCTTATTCATTACTCCTTGAGAATATGTCTGGTAAATTCATAATATAATAAAATCCTATAGAACAAGACTATAGCTATTAAAGCAATAATGTTTATTGGAATACATTTGGAAATAGTCCAGATTACCCCATTTTAATAAGTATTTTGTGCTTTTAAGGATCATTGTTCCAGTTATTAATACAGAACAATGTTAGGGCAACAAATTAAATAAAGATTTTCATATTAAATGAAGTAAGGCCTTTTGGGTCAAATGGGAGATTTACAACAAATCCTAAAAGTACTGCACTGCCACAGTCCCACTCCAGACTGATTATGATTTATAATACCTGTCCCATTCCTCCATTTTTTCACGTGTGTGTACGTTTGAGTTTGTGTGTAAGTGTACATACAAATGTATATAAATGCATGATCTTTAGCCAAGTGTAGATGCCAATTCCAAGCTCAGTTAGTAACTACACTAAGCACAGAAGAGTTTGATTCCTTCCAGGAGAGGAGAGAAGAGTGCCAGACAGTTTCCTGTTATTATGTGTAGAAAATATTTTGGAACATTTGTGGAATATTCAACCTAATAAAGGTAATTAACATGTGTGTGAGACATTTTGGCCTTACTCATCTGCATCTTTAATTTGGTCTGCTGCACACCATATTAACAAGGCTGCTGCATGCTATATTGGTGAAAAGTCATAAAAATGAAATGTTTTTATCCTCAAATACGCAATTTTACAACTTGCTCTGTTTAATTTTAATCCTTGAATTGTTCACAGTAAGCGTAACTTGCATGGATTATGAAAATACCATCATATGGGAAGATTGCATTAATGCCTGATTTTAAGAGCAAATGGCTATTATCAGAGATTTTTATGGGAGTTGCATTATAATATATGATAACATTTCTTTTTTGGTTAGTGTAATTTTAGAAATACATTATGGGATGAATTTCTCTGTAAAAATCCACATTATTTTTTCTTCTTTGATATCCAGAGCCTTTTCTACCAGTATGTCAAACAATTTGCTTAAATCAAGAGTAGCGACATGAGAAAGGCATGGTGTATGTTTCCAGTCTGAATCTTTTATTTGGATTGTCAATGAATATCCAAATATTCAGAACATATAAGGTAGAAAGAAGAGTTGAAATATGGCAGACAGCTTGTGTAAACCACTGAATCTTTTGCAGAGTGGCATTAAAACACATTTACGACAGAGCCATAGGCAATCTTTTGGCAAATCTATTACGTGCCGCTAAAAGTGGTGACCATCTGATAACAATCAACTTGGTCAAGAAGGCCTACTATTAGTCAAAAACTGGTTAGAACACATTCATCACAGTGATAGATAGATGTAATCATAATAGGACTGTATTTGTGCCTGGTTATGCCAGTGGTCCTTATCCTGACTTGGCATTTATTCTTTGCTGCATAGGCAATCTATCTAATGATATTGTCTCCCATTTATTTGTTCTTTTTTTTTTTGCTGCATCTTTATTACCACACACAGCTGGTTTTCTAACAGAGATGCCATGAATACCCTGTGTATTTTCTAGCCTCATGATCCTTGCCCTCAAAATGAAATAGAATGAACATCTGTACTCTCAAAGATGCAGTGATGTTTCTTGTTCAAGTCAAACGTGGAGCTGTAGGATCTTCTCTCTACCTCTTTTAGACTTGAATTAATTTAAGTATGTACCTTAATTTTTTAAACATTTCTGATGTCTTAATGTATAAAATTGTGTACTTGAATAAAATATTATTCCTTATGTGTTTGTTCCCAATATTCTCACAATGTGGTAGCAATTTTACATTTCAGAATAGACTGTCTGCTTCTCTTCTTTTGCTTGGAGGGTCCAGTTTATGCAGTCACACATATGAAAACTGTAAAGCCATCTTTGTACCAATAAGACCTTGATTTCTTGATAGACTCTGAGATACTCTTTGTCAATTTGTCCTTGCTTTCACTAACACTGAACACACAGTAAGCAATACCTCTCAGATGCCAGTAAAATGTCTCTCTTCTCAAATGTTACCAGTAGAACTACTTTAGATCATCCATCAAAAGCAATTTTTACATGTGTCAAAGATGGAAGGCTTCAGTGAGAGTGCACAATCCTGGATAAACTCTGCACTTTAGGTTAAAGCAGTCTGCAAAGGAACCACTTACTGGTGATGCTTAGCAGGGTTATTAAATTTCACCATAAAGGTGTGCATATATATATAAATAAAATTACAGTATTGGAAGAAATTAATCCACCAATGATCAAGTAAGAAACTAGATGATGAATTTCCAACAGAATTCAGTTATGCAGGATGAACTGAACAGAAAAAGAAACCAACTCTTTCACCTTGTCTCTTCTCATCATATCGTAGTACTATTGGTTCAGTTTCGGCAGATTTGAATGTTCTGAGATCTACACAGTTTCCTTAGGAACCTGGACTGCTGAAACCCCTTATACCCTTACCATGGGCAGAGGGGAACCTGTGTTCCACTCCAGATTAACAATCCCTTTTCGACTACTATTTGCAGTGCAAATATTGCAATACCAAGTCGACTGTGGTATCTAGGGATTTACAACCTCTGCAACCAAGCTTTAAGCTTCACTATTAGATCTTGGTTCATTCTTGTCTATCTACAATGGCTAACTGTAGCACTTTTCTTCCAAAAGATCCATTTAAATAAATAAAGAAACAAAAATTTAAATAAATAAATAGAAAAAGATTTCCTTAGTGCTGAGACGTCTGAAATCAGAAACGTACACTAATTTTACATTGTGGTTTTTTTATACCTAGCTCTTATTTGCTCATAGATAAGCCTTTTTGGGCCACATCTGATTGCTCTGTTTGCCCATGCATAGTATATTGTGGGATATATATTTTCAAATCGGAAAGAGTACAGTGAAAAATCCATGAAAAATTAGCTGAGCTGTAAGAGACATGACTTAAAATAATACATTTAATCTATCAATCTATTTAGAAGCTGGAGAGAAGAGATGGCTGTGATGTGAAAAAAATACATTGATAGACAATACTAACTTTAAACAGTTATTTAATTTGATGAAGAAAATGAAATAATTTGTAGATTAAAAAATGGACTATTAAGCTAGAAATGTACTTCTTATACATTTTAACTATTAAGGTGAAAATACATGCATAAAAATTAAGCATTATGATGTCTTGATTATAAGAACTCAGACTTGACAATCTAATGGTAGCCTCAAAATTATATACCACTAAAATTTAGGACTTGTTATGGATGTTATATGGATGTCAAAGAAAATCCAAATGATCCACTGTTAATGATGCACTGCCCACCTTCCTCATCACTCCGTGCAATTTTAAGTTATATAACATGAACCTTAAAAGCAATGAGTTGCTGTCAGATGTGGTCAGACCAGCTCAGACCAGATCAGCTCAGATCTGATCTTCTAAAACTGAAAAGCACCGACTTATTTTCTGTTTTGGCATCTACTTCAGATTTAGAGACATTTGGAGGGGATCACATTCCACCATAATTCTACAATAGTCTTTCTATCCTCCATCACCTGCTTAAAACAAGCTTTCAATTTGCCTTAAGAAAAGATTACTTTTCATTCAAGATCTCTAGTGCCTGCCAACACTCCTGAATAGGGAGCCATTTTCCTTACTTAATGTCAAGGACACACACATTAGTGATCCATATTTTAATCCCTCCCCTCCACCTGTAACATCTGTACTGGTTATAGACTGAATGAAGGTTAAGTGTGCCAGTCATACTTTAAATACTGTGTTATTATGTTTGCCCTTTGATTAGAGTACTTGTAATAGTGAAAAAAGGGGCTATTCCACTGCAATATTTGCAGGAAATAACATGAAAGTATTACAAGACTAGTGTGGTAAAAAGTATATTCATAGGCTGGTCTAATATCACTGTATGGGGAATGTGGTACACATCTCCCATCATCACTGTATGTCTACAATAAATTCATATAATGGCAAAAACAAATGCAGTTACACTAATACAATTTAGACATATTTCTCACTTCACCACAAGATTAATTTTTATTTACTTAATCTAATATTTATTAATTATCACTTTTATCCCTTTTAAATTGCTTTCCAAACTTGTTAAGATATTTTGAAATCATAGTGAGGGCATCATAATGTGTACAAGAAACTTTAATGAAATTGCTGGGATAACCAAAAATGTAGATGATTTTTCAGATGGTATTTAGGCTAAAGGATCTCTGTTTATTTTTACAGTTGTTCCTCAGATGAGAGGATTCCTGTAGTGTGAGAGCTCCTTGTTAAATAGACTGTATATGCATCATATGCCATATGATCTCCTGGTAAAAGCAAAGGTCTAGCAGACAGAAGCTTCTCTGGTTGAAACACCAACCAAGTTAATAACTCATATGTACACTAGGACATGTGATCTTCTTGTGCTTTTAGTCAGTGACAGTGAAAATTGGATGAATGGGAGAACTGAAAAAAATTTCTGATAAATATATTCTGGTTTCTAAAAATTATCTGACTTGAGACAAAACATTTAAGAATTAGTTAACACTGTCAAACCTTAACGTTTTGATAAGCACTTGAGACAATCTTGGAAAAAATTCTTATACTGATTAATGAGTAAGCATTTTGTCTTTCATTGACAGAAAAGAAAAATTTAACTTCGCTCACGTTTTCAAGAATCTCATAAATTTGAATGTCAAGTGGTAGGAAGGTGAAAAATTTTTTCCAGACTCCTATATGGAGGAAGATGCACAATTGTTCAATTTTTTTTTTTTTTTTTTTGCTATAGCACACCTAAGTTACTGAAAATCCTGTTAGAGATGTCCCACATAATCTTTGCATTCATTCTTGTGGATTTAGAAAGTTTCCTCTAAAATTTTAAGTAAAGTGTCTTCTCACACAGGAAAAATGATGACACCAACTTTTTTCACCATAATAAAAACATTAAAATGAGAAATACATGTGTCCTTTATTTTTACGGCATCTGTCCTTTCTACTAATCCCTGCTTTCAACTTTTCTGATTGAGTAATGACCTACAAACTGGTTCTATTTGTGAAACATCCAAACCAGCTATTATTTTCTGCCAAGTTGTCTATCCAGGAATCATTAAAGGTTGCTATGCCTAAAATTGTGGAGCTTGGTAATTTCTGGGCATGATATCATTTGTTTATATATTTTCAAAATCTACCATTTGAAAATATTTAATAAGAAAGCAGGGAATATGAGGGAAATACAACAGCTAAACACTAGCTGCGCTTCTGAGTCACAGACAAAAGGAAGCTACAATCTTCTTTTCCACTCACTCCTGCACTCAGTTCTAGGGAAAACAGTGAATAAAGAAGATGGAGGAGCAATTCAAAAGCAATTGATAATAACCTATGCCTCTCTGTCATGATGCTTGACAGTTCCACAGTATCTGTAAGAAATGTCTTTGCCAAGGGTTGTCCTGGTGGTGCAAGATGTGACTAAGTGTAAATTTTCCCTGTATAAATATGCTAATAGCATACATCATGGTGAATGCAGTATGTATTTTGGGCAGCTCTGACACACAGAAACTTGTCAAGAGGATGATATAAGCATTTTGTATTTTTGCCCCTTTCTGGAAAAAAGTAAATTAATTTAGACTTCCCCATAATCACAGATAAATATATACATATAAAAAATTAAATATTAATTTTCCATATTTAGAACCATTAAAATAGAAGTCTTTAACTTGTCATAACACAAGATGGCATGCTTAAATACACCTGGAAAGTAGTGTTGAGATTATTCTTATTACTCATAAATGCAACCTCATTAGCAAGGATTTATGTAAACCATAAAAACATATGCAGATACGCACACATTCAGTCTCATATTCTCTTAGTTTGTAGATAAGTTGCAACTTTAGATGGTGTTCATAATTTGAAATCTTACTCTGGATGCATTTTTATGAATAGTTGGTGATCTATAATTCATAGGTAGCTCATTGAGTATTTGATGTATTCAAAATTATTGATTCTACCTATTATAGGATAGTCAGTCTATATGAGCTAGTCAGTTTTCATTCATTTTAGAATCAGATGTGTGTAACTAACATTTACCAATGTAAATACAAAATCTGGTGTATGAAATTAACTTTCAACACAGTGATTTAATAATCACAGTAATATGAATAACATGGTATATACAAAAAAACCTTCAGAAGACAATAAATCAATCTAAATATTAGTTTTTCTCTTGGAAAGGATAAATCTTGCAATGTTTATCACCAGAAAGGGGTTCTTCTCACTGTATTTTGCTTGGTCAGGTCTGCTACTCTATGCAATTTGAGATATCAGCATAACAGGAAATGTAAAGGAAGTTAGACTTCCTCTGCAGCCTTGCAATTTCAAACACGCAAAATGCAGATATAACGACAAAACAAAATCGATGCTTTTCCCTTTGATTTCTCAGGACAAAATCTATTTCCTAAGCCATTTCTTTTTAAAACTCTCCAGTTTTCACATGTCTATTTATGGTATGTAGTTCCCCACAAGGACAAGGAATTAGGCTTGAGATTACTTTCTGGCACAAAAATATATTACCACAACAATTTTTTTATATTGGTGTCATGTGTAAGAGTCCTGGTCCAAGATCATATCCCAGTTGTGCTTGATGCTGTTCAAACACAAGCTCAAAACAATACCTTTCCCCAGCTTAGAATGAAAAGATGAAAAGGAGATAAGTGAAACAAGGAGACAATATTCTTCAGCAAGACAGATGGTAGTTTCAGCCACTGAATCACATCCTACATTTTCTAGTTTTGAAAGAGGATGATATATTAGCATATGTGACCATATTTGGATTGCCATAGGGACTTCCTCTCAAGTATGAGAAACAGCATGAGGTAAAAGATGTAAAAATGTTCAAAATGGTTCTCAGTCAAATGGAAGCTATTGTTGTGGACCAGTAAAAGGCAGGATCCCATATTATCAGGTAGTGAGGGAGAGCTTGTAAAGAGCTTGAAAACTGCATGCAAATTATTTGCGTTAGTACAGAAGCTTAGACATGTCCAAGTGCTGAACAAGGGGAACGATTTTGCAGAAATATTCTTTGTAGGTGCTCATCTGAAAAAACTGGCATAGGGAAGAGACAGCTGAAGGCAAAAAATGGATACAACAAGATGGGAATAGGGGCTTTTGCTGTGTGAATGGACAGAATTATTTTAATTATGCAGAAAGAATAAAACCTAAGCACTGAGCTAATATGAAAACTTATAAGAGGTAAGAATTGCAAAAAGTTCTCAGGCTAACATCTTGAACAGGCAGGATGTGGTATTACTCAGGATGAATTATGAAGTGAGGAAGGCTTTGGGGAAGGACTAATAAACTCTGGTTTGATCATGTTGAGCTTGAGCTGACCCTCCACAGATACAGAAATTTTAGTTTGCATATGAAATAAATTTGTAGTAAACTAAATGCAGATAATCAGTATGAAGCATCAGTGAAACAAATTAACTGAATTTGTGCTTATGCATTAGATTGCCATTAGTCAATGTCCAAAGTGAGAAAAAAAATGGAGTTCTTAAAAGGCTGTTGGTGAGAGCACGTGAAGTATGCCTTGCAAGCATGCACTTATACCAGAACTTGGCAAGAAACTGGAGAACATCTAGACAGAACTGGAAGAAAAAGTATAAGGCCTCAATTGTTTAGACACAGTACATGAATATTTGTTGATCTTAGCAATGAGGGATGAAAGACAGCAAGCAGTTGTAGAGGCAAATAGAAACAAAACAGTTTTTTGGATGGAAAACATACATATAACTATATTGTGTATGAGGAACTGAATGAGACTGAGAAATGGAGAAATAAGAGGATGGGAAGGAGATTGGATGGATGCAGTGGGCTGCATGGAGAAACTGGAAGAGTCAGGCATCAGACTTCTATTTCTTCACAAGAGAGAAAAAAGATGAAAGTGCAGGAAGACTATGGTGAGAAGCTAGGCCAAAGAAAATGAGAAGGTAATTTTGCATTTTGTTCTTGTCCTCGTTTTTTATGTGAGCGGTTGTAAAGGCAACAGGGAAAAAGTTAAGACAGTAAGTGGAAATGTGAAAACTACAGCTACACTTGTAGATTTGTCAATTAATTAAACTGAAAGAGTAGTCAGTCTTTCTAAAGGAAAATTAGCAAAGATGAAATAACTGTGAAATGAGAGGAAGTCTGGGTAGTAAGCAGAGATCCTAGGGCTTCCGACTGGAGCTACTGAAACTCCTTTTCTAATCTTAAAGGCTTCCAACTCCTACTAAAGTGTTAGTTTACAGAAAATCTCAGAATAGGGGAAAGACTACAAAAGACACAAGAAAGGAAGGTCTCACCTTAGTCTCTGTGTGAAGTGTACAAAGTTTATACAAAAACCACTCAATCAAAATCTGAGGACCAAGACTAGAGGGAAGAGATGCCTCCACCAGCCTCCCAGCAGAATCTGAAACACATGCACTGCTATGTTATCAAATTCTGTCTTTTTTAAAGAGATATTTTCACATCTTTGCTAAGACATCTCTTCAATGTATTTAATAAGTGACTTTATTAGCAGCATGAATAAAATGCATCAACTTCCATTTACTATCTGAACGATAAATGTTTTCATACTTAACTGTGAAGTGCTGAGAATTGTGTTCCCAAATTTAGTGAGCAGCATTCTAGTACAGCTATATTCATACCTGATTCAAATCAGTGTACTACATATTCAGGCAATTCAAGCAATTCAGGCACACAGTTACCAATAAATTACATTAAGAGTCTTTCAACAGATTCAAGAAACAACAGAACCTCAGCTGCCAAGTGTCAAGTGATAAAGGAAGAGGAGGTATTAAGTTTATATTAAGCACCTATACGTACCTCCTTCTGTGGTCAAATGCAAAGACAATCTAACCTTTCTGCAGTGAGATGGGAAAAATGCTGAAAGCAGAAGTGGAAAAACCCATGGAGTTATAAAGAAATGTTTGAAAGACTTTTGACTTTATTTATAAGTCAGGACTAGTCTTAGGAAAATCTACCCTCTCTAAACATAATTTAATGTACCTGAATTTTGCTGTATGTATTATTCTTGACTTCTATAAGGGACCAGCTACATTAATAGTCTTCAAACTAACTTCAAAAGTAATTATTCTTTTTCAAAGTGGGAGAGTTTTAGGCACTCAAATGTACTGATACCTTTGGATTTTCACAATCAAAATGTTTCCTAAAAACCAGGGTATTTATTCTTTAAAATGTGAGAACATCTACTGCTTAATGATTCTATATGTGCTGTCCTTGTCACAATTAGTAGCAGCCCTGTTAGGGTCAGGGCTGTCATTGATATCGTATGAGAGTAGAGAGTACAGAAAGATGAAAGTCCAATCCATAAGTACAATCTTGAGAGCACTGTCATCCATGGGCCTTCGATGTCAAAAGAAAACCTGTATATAAGTACACTATATGCCTAAGGAACAAACTCATGCAGTACAGGCCTCATTTGTTATGCAAAATTTACATCATTTTAACTAGTAAATTAGAGAAATTAGTCATGGTGAAATTTTCCTCTGCAATCACACTAACTTCTCTAAAGTTTCAAAAATGCACGTGCAGAAAAGAGCATGTGAACATTGATGTTTCAAGAACAGACTGAAGGGTCTGGAGAACATACACCTTACTCTGACTGCAAGAAGCACGTCTTACTTTAGTTGAAATAATGGTTGACAGGACGCAGGGAGTGGTCAAATATTATAAAAGAGCACTGAGAACAATTTATCTGTTGCCAGATCAGCAGAGCATCCTCCCTAGAGATAGGCACTATCTAGTTTTGCCTTGATCCATTGCAAATTGTTGCCTGGTAACTTGAGCTGCTTCCCTTTCAGGTCAGTTTTTATTAGTTGAAAACCTTTTAATTACAAGCTTGACTGCTGCAATATTTTTGTTGTACAAAAACATGACCCCAAATACTTACATAAACCATGTGCAATTCCTGGCACTACTTTCCCACTGCTATCTCTACACCTACTTATTTTCAGGATTTTCTGAATAGTTCAATCTATTTTTTAGGCTAAAGTATCAACTTTGATACAAATAGTTAAACATTCATGCTTTTTTCTGAGAATGTTTTGTGACCATCTCCCTGTTCATGGGATGCTTTCTGCTCTGTGCCAGTCAGCCTTCTGCCTTTTACAATGAATGTGTTCCTTCTTCTGGAGCCTGCCTGGAGAAGCCTTCCCTGGCAATAGTGTGCAGGCAGCACTTTCTAGTTTAAAGTCCTAATCTTACCACTGCACATTATTTACTGCCATAAATATAATTTGTTCTTATTGAAAGTTTTCTTTATCTTTCCAGTAATACTAAGACAGAAGAAAAATCAGCCTACCTCTAAGAGGCACAAATTAAGAGCAGTAATCACAGAATAGTCTGAGTTGGAAGAGAACCACAGGATCATTGAGTCCAACTCTTAAGTGAATGGCCCATACCCAGATCAAACCTGTGACCTTGGCACCGCCAGCACCATGCTCTAACCGATGGAGATAACCTCAGGGTTTTATCAGGGGAGATTTCCTGATTCCCTAGTGAGGTCAAGTTATTCCCACACCAGAGCAGTCCACTAGCACGCGGCAGCTCCTCCTCCTCTCCTTCTACCAGAAGAGTCAATGTCACTCTACTGTATGTAAGGCTGCATATTTCCAGGAGCTTTCTGAACTGGCACAGCTTGTAGCACAAGGGAAGTATTTTTTTACTGCACATGAAATATATTAGGACATAAGGACTGTTTGTGTTGATTTGATGAATCCCCAGCTGTGGGCTGCTGGGTGTTGACGCACAGTTATTTTATCTACCAGCATATGAGAGTACTGATTTTGGTGATTAACATCCAGAGCCCAACAATAATATAAAATAGCATTCTGTTAGCAGAACTGTCATATTTACCTTGCAATCAGTCTGCTTTTTCTGGTAGAGCATTAGAAGAGCCAGACATGGAGCAATTTGCTGCAGAAGTTACACTGCAGGCCCACACGTGGAAAGCCTTTATTCTTTCCCTTTGATTACTAACCAATTTCAGTCACAGCAAACATGACTCAATATCTAAAAAAAATGCTTCTAATAGGAATACTTACAACAGACAACAGATTATACAACCAAATTTACCTCCAAAGGTTTTAAAGTTGCCTAGCTACGGGATTGGAAAGGTTGAGGAACTCCCTGCTGAAGGCAGGAAATGAGGCAGATGAGCGCTTGAGGACTGAAGCTTCAAGCTCCACCTAGTGACAAAACCTTATCGCTGCCTTTATAGATAACCCCGGAGAAAGCATAGGGTACCATGAAACGTTCTAAAACTCTGGTGTAGTATTGGCAGGAAATGACAATCAGAGCCAAAAGAAGCACAGGGATTTTTGTTAGTTTGTTTGTGGGTTTGGCCGGTTGTTTTATTTTTTTGAAAATATAAATATAACTTCAAAAAACAACTCAAGAGACACTAACTGGCAATGAAATGCTCAATAAAAGTAACACCACACCACCCCGTTCTGAAAAACATGTCTCTACATAGGACAACAATGTGACCATAGTGACAAAAATTAATGAAATTACTCCACTCCTTGGGAAGGAGATTTTTGCATTAATGAAGGAGACTGAACTCTAGTAATCATTAATATTTTTTTATTAATAACAAGAGTATTTTGCACTTTACATTACCAGATTCCTGGTGGGATGGCAGTGAGATTTTCTTGACCAGTTACATCAAGAAGTCCAACATTATTCAGCAAAAATTCTGATGAAATGCTTATTGTATGTATAACAATTTTATTTTATAAGTACGTCAAAAAAAGTTTTCCCTCATAGCAAAGAAAATAAGATTTTTGAAGGCTTTTGAACTAATCAATTGGATATAAGACTGTGTAGAGCAAGCACATTTTTTCAGAGAAAGTACTGTTGGCTTTAAAAAAGAAAGCTGTATTTTGGTGTATTCTTCATATGTGGAGGAAGGCATTCCAGGGTGTTTGGATGATCAGAAAATAAAAATTAACTAGACCACATTGAAAATTATAAATGCATTATATATTCTGTCAATACCAATGCTCCAATGTTTCATCAATTAATTTTTATATAAAAATAAAAAATACATAATTTTCCCCCCTAAGTATACGATTTAGTAAGCATCTAATATATTGATCTTTATCTTCTGTTGAGTATCTGAATATATGTGGTCTTCAAAAGCAGGCAAAAAATTTTCCTGAAGAAGAAAGACTTATGACCAAGAGGAGTCTAAGGGTGTGGATTGAATTGCTGACTTGTTAGATCACAATGTCATCTGAAGTCCAATAATAAGAATAGTAATACTTTGCTATTTCAAAAAAATTAATATGAGTTATTCAATTCATAAAGTGCCTTGACATAGTGACATTTCTCTGGAATATATTATTTTTTCTCCAAGTTCTACTTTCGGTTTTGATTGCAATCAGAAAATCTACTGTAAAAGGGAACACTTAAGTTAATAAGACTTATCCACAGAAGGACCTGTTCAGATTTAGATGGGGAAAGGCATTAATTTTGTTTTATTCAGACTGTCCTGACCAGAGTTCTAAAGTAGCAGATGACAATGAAATGACACGTGGAGCTTGAGACACATTGTATTGTGAAAAACAATATTAAACTATGTTTCAAAAGCATGAAATTCAAAAGAAATGCTTACAAGATTTCCTATATATGTGATATCTTGAAGCCATTTGTCACACTGAATGTTGTCACATTCCTGTGTTTTAATTAAGCAAAAGACTGTAAAAGTAACATATTTACATGACAGAAAAGAAAGGCACTTACTGGAGTAGTATTTACTGTTAAATTCTTCCAAGATTTCTTTTAATTTGTGGTATTTTAATTCTATTTAGGGTGGCGCCTGCTAGTGGAATCTGGCATCGAGCTACTGTACTTATGCTGTTCATTACGGAATGTGCTGTGTTAAGGATTGCAGTGTAAAGTATGGGTAATTGGGAACTGATCTGTTACCATGCTGGAAAAATATGCAATACAGGTTTCAGCAACAGACTTCTACTGATATGCTAGCCTAAACTGTTTACTAGACTGATTTTGTATATAGAAGAGGCTATATCATGTTAGGAGTCTTTTAGCAATTTGTCTACTCTTTAATACTTGCCTGTATCTATATGAATGAAACTATTGCAATAATTTGTCTTGGTGCAGATATAATTTACAACAACAAAACATGACTTCTCACATTCGTATTGCTGAGCGGAGTTATGATGTTATAATAAGTTATGATGATGGCAAAAAACACATTAATGTTGTACAGCTATAATTACACTGGGGACTTTTCTTGAATAAAATCTTGCCAAGAATTCACAAATGAATCAACATTGCTGGAACACACCGAAAAATTGTAGTTATACAAATACCATTCAGATCTTGCTTTAGAGTAAATAGTCAGAGTATGTACTTAAGAAAAAATAGGTTAAATTAAGCAGAATAGCTATTCATTCAGACCACAACAGGAAGAGAAAGGGGCTAACACAGGAAGATCTGCCAAATATCCCCAGTGCGTCACACAGCCGGGCTGCAGAGGGATGTGCTGAATTTCAATGTCTTCTCCCTAGACCCACACTGATATCCATGCAGTTCCCTTACTGAGCTGGATTTCCTCTCATGACGGCCCACTGCTGTCTCAGAGCCCCCAGATGCTAACACTGTGCTGGCTCCTTTATGTCCAGGAAGAGTTACTTTTTTTAGCTTTTGAAAAACACAACCACAGAGCCCAGCCTCTACAGCTCGGTGCTGTGAGCTGCAGGGTCCTGAATTTTATGTACATTTTTCCTTTTACTGCTTTCCTTGCTGTGTTCCGGGGGCAGCAATCATATGATCTGGGCCTTGCATACAGCCAGTCTCAAAGGGAAGTGTGTGCCTGAGTGTTTCCCTGGATCGGGGCCAGAAATGGCATCTCACGATATTGGTGTGGACTCACACTGGTGATGCACTGGTGCTATGAGGGAACCTCTCGTGTTAGCCTAAGGGCAAGAAGGAGGAGTCTAAAGTAATAACACTGGTTTGTGGTTTTTTTTCACTGAGAATAACAGAAAAAGGTCAAAGGACCTACTGCAATTCACTACTGAGCTCGTGTGCAGGTCCCACCAGACTCCACACCCCTGGCCCTGCGCTCACTCCTGGCCCCTGGGCAGCCACGCTGGATGGCCATGGGGAGGAAGGGGAGGAAGCAGGGCCTTCCCTGGGAGGTGTGTCCTTGCCAGCTCTCTGGAATATGGAGCCTTCTTGGCCACAGGCTGTCCTCAGGTGGAACGGTGGCATTTCTGTATGAAGGATCCTTGCAGTGTCCTGGTACCAGCTGGGTGGATACCTTGGGCCAAAGTCTTGCCCAAAGTCTTTCATCAGAGTCAGTTTCTGACACTGGAAATGGCTGTGTGCTGGGTTTTAGTAAAACTGCAACTGCTGCAATTGCTGTAAAGTTTCCATATGAGAGACTTAAACCGAAAAGGAAAGGCAACAATCCTTACATACAAAGGTTAATACAAATCTGGAAAGAGGTTAAAATCTGAGCAGTTAGTGACAGTATTGGTTTTTTGTCAAAATGTAAATTTAAAGCATCATCAAGACATAAAATAGCAAAAATTTTATTAACTATGAACTATTCATAATGTTCAGAAGTTCTATATTCATTTGAAGGGTAAACAGACTTTTAAAAGCCCTTCTAATTATACACAGTGTTTCAATTAGCAGCACTGCAGATTTATTTTTTAATCTACTCGACAATGATGCATTTCACTGAGATAACACTGCTCACTCACAGATCTCAAAGCACTTTGGGTTTGATAAAGACAATTATTTTCATTTCACAGAGATGGTTTAAGACAAGACTGTCTTTGTGACTTGTCTTGGAAAACACAAAAGCTCATTTCCTTTTGCCAGGGGCAAGTGTGCTAAGAAAAGATGAAGAAATGCCTGAGACACATTTATTTTGTACAAACCAGCTGGGTCTGGTCAACATTTGCCAGCTTAGGTGGGGCACCAGGCTGATGCAGCCAGCTCCCAGCTAGGTTGGTCTAGTTCCTGCCTTGTGTTTCTAGTTTCTTGTGCGCATGGAGTCTGGCTGTACTAGCAAAATACACACGAATATGACTTTGATTCCTGACAGTGAAATACCATGGGTGCTTTTGATTGTTTGCATGCAAACTGAATCAGCAGAGTTACTGAACTTGGTTGAGCATGGGACTCACCCATTTTGACTCCAGGGCCCACAACAGTCAATGTCACTTTGTATGGACTCCAAATCTTGTGGTTCCTTTTTAACTTGGAGTTTAAATGAACTCAATATTCAAGCAAAACACTAAGAAAGACATCGAGTGTCACATGGTTTCATGTGGTTTTGATAAAACTCTCTAAACAGGACCAGGCTTACTCAAAACTTACACAAGGATTTTCCTTAAGGTTTTGCTAATGCAGCTGAGTTTTGAATCATGACTAATTCAAGGCCAACCTAGTTTCACAGATGCTTAGAGTTTGCAAAGACATTTTCTGAAGCTGTGATTCCAATCTCTGTTAATTTATTATGAGAAAAGTGATGACAGTGGCAATGGTCAGTTGTGGATAAGGTTTCAATACGGAGAAGAGGCTACTGTTTTGCAGAATGTGCTGTTGGTCAAAAGTGCATTTTCAGTCCCATTTTGCAACTTAGCACATCCTTCCTTTCTCTTCTGTCCTGATGCTTCCTGTACAGAAATAGGCTGATATTGATCAGTTCTCCCTACCTGCTGAGGTGGACACCTCTGTTTTGACTTTGTGCAGTCACGGGTGGAGATACTGCTTTAATTAATGAGCCAACTTTCTCATGAGACAAGCAGCTATCTCATTCATGATTTTATCTAAACTCAGGTCAGTCTGTACCTACATGTGAAAGTGTAGTTTTAGTCTTGGTTTCTGTCTCTCCTTATCTGTTTCTTTCTCCGTCTCTCCCAAAACTGGATTATGGTTTAGACTTGGAGTGTTAATTTCATCCATTATAGAGCAATTATGCTTAGGAGTGACCTGTGATGCTGTTTCAGTTAGGGAGGGTAGAGGACAGCTCAGGACAGACTGCAGAGGGATGCAAATAAACACCTGAAAGGATTACTTTTCCCTCCTACATTGAGGAAGAATGATGATAGGAATCGTAAGTGCCTTGTTTACCAGTACTTTTAAATTATATTTGTTTTAGTGTTTCAAGTATAGCTTCCCTTCCTCCTTCCCCCTCACGAACCTACTCCAAACTGCCCAACATGGAATTAACACATGTAGAAAGCTCTTCTTTCACAAGAGCCAGCCAAAATCCTACTAGGGAGCTGTACCACTAGGTGTATTCCCTCCACTCCTTCAGCTCTCTAATGAGTCATCCTGTCCTGCTGACACTGTGCTCAGTGACTGGCAGCAGTGACTGGTCTGCCAGAGAGCCACTGTAGAAGCCCATGTCTGTCATTAAGCTATTCTTAAAATAAAAAGAGATTTTGTTGTTGTTCCTTATTGTATGTTACGCTTATATAGCTCTCGCCCTAAGCTTAGATTTCAAAATAGTAAATAGAAAAAACAACTTTTTAACTGCTGTTTGCTCTTACCCTGGGAAAAAAAACTTACGCTACTGCCTGACAAAGAACAAGAAGCCTAAACATTGTTCACAGAGGCTTTAAAGCTGCTTAAATAAGCAAAATCAGTTTTAATTTCTTTTTCTTAAGCTATCTGATTTTCCCTAAAATTCTCCAGGACATGATGATCTTGTTGGTATACTTTCAAGATTTGGCACTTGAATAATTTTAAACAGTTTTAAACTGTTATTACTGCTTTCCATTTACAGTAGCAATGCATCAATTTTCTTAGAGGTTTTAAGATAGATTTTTTAGCCAGCTGCATTTTGTAGGCTGCTTTTCACTGAGAAAATCTCATCATACTTTAGGGGAGAATTACAAATTTGGAAGAAAACTGAAATAAGAAGAAAACATTTTTTTCCTATGTATGCAGTGCATTTGATTGTAATCTATGGGTTTAAGCCAGGGGTTTCTGACCTTTCCTGGTTTTTTTCCAATCTTTTGCTAACACCAAATTTCGGATTTTGCTGGTAGGCCTAAAGAGTGTATTTAATTCTCGTGTCACTGGTGCGCATGGCAATTAGGGAGGAACATTAAGTCCACTGTTGCCCACCAGAGAGACTTGAAAATTCCTTCTCTAGAAGAACATTTAAAAGTCACAGATCACTGAAAAATCACGACAGAGATTCACAGACACCTTGACATTAGCCTAATTATTATGGCATTCCGAAGCAGATGAATAAATAGAGTTTTGTCATTTAGCTTCTATGGAGTTTTCTGTGTAGCCATGCAGGCTCAGAGCTCCTTATTTTCAACAGGAAACTGAGGCTCTCACTGAAGGCATTTAAATCCAGAAGGTATGGGTTTTGTATAAATGCCAGATATTATGTAACTTTACAGTAAAGTGATGAGTCAGTGACATCATTTACATGTGTTTTAAAAATATTGTCTAATTCATAGAAAATGAGCTACCGAAGTCTCTAATCACTTGCCAAATCCTTGTCATTTTTGTACAATATTGAAAATCTATTTCTTTGCAGCTTATGCCATCTTGACTTACTACAAGAGAAATGTCATTTGATATATTTGTGTATGGATTATACACAATTATATCTGCTCATGGTTAGTGGGGACAATAAGGAAAGAGGTCAGATGCACTTCAGGTGCATGTATAGCACTGTAATTAAAACATTTTTCAGTTCTGGTGATGAGAATAGAGAAGGCAGACGTCTAAAATGCTGTAAACCATAGCTGGCGTCAAGTAGATAATTTGGAAGCATATGAAGCAGTTCAGATTTACCTCATCATACAGCTGCTGTTTTTCTTCAGTGTTTTTGCATTTTTAGTTAATATATTATTATATTATATATTAATTTTATACATATAATTAATTACTATATTTTAAATAATGTATATAATTAATTAATATATTATTTTATATATTCAGTTAATATACAAATATCTTTTTTTAATGAAGAAGCAAAATGATGGACATGGGATGATCAAGAACTTAGAAAATTTTCTGAGGAAAATTCAAGTACATAGTATTTTTTGCTTAGATGAAAGAAAGCAGATTTGAGATAAGAATTCAAAAAAGGTAAATGGGACATATAAAAAGTAGATGATCTCTGTGGAGTAGAAGTGGTTAGAAGGCAATTGCTATGTGTTTCACAGAATGCCAGGATGTCCAGGAAGCTTATGTAGGTGACAGGGCAAATTACCTCATGTGTGGGTAGGAGAGTCTGCCCAGAACCCAAAACTGACCAAGTTTACTGTCCGTCAAATTTGACGTAATGTTTACTCTACTAAAAGTCATTAAGACCTACACTCTTTTTCATTATTTAAACAAGTAACTCTTATTAGCAGCTCTATTAGCAGCTATTCATATGTTATGGAAAGTAAGTTCTGAAATCAAACTTGAATTTGCCCTTAAGAAATATTCAAAGCCTCACCACCTTGTCATAAAGGACTGGACTGACACCTTCTGAGTCCATGTTTATTGACAAGTCAGGTGATAACTTTGTTTAGATGGCTCATCATGGACTTTTAAAAACACTTTTATGTTTCAAAGATTAATGCTGCAATCAGCATCATCAACAAAGCCATTTCAAGTTAATAAGATTGAGGGTCTCAGAAAATATTTAGCAGTACTGGTGAATAAAACAGGACCACAGAAAAGAGGAGATACCAGACGAAAAGCTTTATCTCAAATTAGGATTTTGTCTAGAGACAAAAGTTAAAAGTGCTTAAAAGTTGTGTCCAGGATGCCAGCGGTCTGTCGGTCATGAAAATGGTGTTGCCACTCCTGCTTTTCATGCCTGATATCTTCTGGCTGAATGAAACACAATAAGGATCCAAAATTAAAACAAAGGTGCATATTTAAAAAAAGCAAATTATTGTTTTTGTTCTTTGTATTTGTTTCTGGATCTAGAGATTAGCTTTTTGTCAATCCTCTCCTGAAACTAAAAGTGATTTCATAAAGGCTGAGCAAATACAGGGTGCTTTTCTGCAAAAAGGAAATGTAATTACAAAATATTGTATCATTTTCCACACAGGTTTAAAAGCTCCTGCGAGGCTTTAGTTTTCACTAAAATGCAATGGTCTAGTTGTAAGCTAGGATACAAAATACAAATTAAAAAAAAAAAATCTTGAGGCAAAAATTAACCAAAGCCTCTGTGAGTGGGCATGAAGTCCAGGACTCAGGTTTCACTCCAGACTTGTCATTCAGAGACTCATTACTTATTTTTTTGTTTAGAATCCTCAAAACCAAATTGCAGGTCTGTGCTGATGGGATACTGAGAAAATACTAGTGGAAAGAAACCACAAAAAGGTTGCATCCTAAAAATAAAGCATAGGTAAACAAGGCTTAAATAGTGTCATAAGGTAGTGGTTGGTGACACTATGTGAATCCTTTCAGAATACAAAGTTCATATTACCACTGAGTATTTTAATCCTAAATGTTTTGAATAAAAGGTCAGTGGGGTTTAGAAAAAACCATATGAATGGGGATCTTTCTCATGCCTTACCAATCTGAGCATATTTGTACATTGTTGGAGGTCAAAACCTGGCTGGGGATGATTTTGGAGCAAAGTGGGTGTTACATGGCACTGGAAGCAGAGGAATACTTTATCCAGTCCCTCTTCCTCATTCAGTCCTTGTCTAAGACTCACATATCCCATATATGTGGCAACGCTAAAGGAGTGCTGATTGACAGAGGAACGGAAATAGAGCATGACCAAACTTTGGTTCCTTTCTCTCTCAGTGCTATAATAATAAAACCACATGAGTAACGTTGGGGATCACTGGATGTGATAGAGAACAAAAACAGAAGTAGAGCAGAGTGCAGAGTAGATTCACTGCTTGCCACTGTGGGGAGAAAATTCATGTGGCCAAAGCTCAACTGAAGTTGAAGCTGGCCAGAATTGTGGGGGACAACAAAAAGAGGTATTTTCAAGTATATTAATGGCAATAGGCAGTGTAAAAATAGTATTGTCCCATTACAAGGTGAGGATGGTCACCTCACAAAGAGGGACTTGGACAAGGCAGAGGTGTTTAACACATTCTTTGCCTATGTCTTCAACATGGATGATGGACCAAGGGGCTCTCAGAGCCCTGAACTGGATGACCATGACCACAAGAATCATTAACTCCCAGACAACCTTGAAATTGTGTGGGATCTGCTGCTCCAGCCAGATCCGTACAAATCTATGAGGCCTAATGGGGTTCATCCAAGAGTCCTCAAAGAGCTAGCTGATGTCATTGCAAAACCTCTCTTGATGATTTTTTAGCAGCCTTGGGAATTTGGAGAGGTCCCAGCTAACTGGAAGCTGGCAAACATCCATTTTCAAGAAGGGTGAGAATGAGAAGACCAGAAACTACAGACCTGTCAGTCTCACTTCAGTGCCTGAAGAAGTTATGAAGAAGATTATTCTGGGAGGCATTGAAAAACACCTGAAAGACAAAGCAGTCATCGGTCACAGCCAGCATGGCTTTATGAGAAGAAAGTCCTGCTTATCAAACCCGATTTCCTTTTATGACAAGACAACCCACCTAGCTGATCAAGGGATGCCAGTTGATGTAGTCTTTTTAGATTTAAGTAAAGCTTTCAATACTGTCTCTCACAGTATCCTTTTGGATAAAATGTCCAGCACACAGCTGGATAAACACATCACGTGGTGGGTGAGCAACTGGTTCATGGGTCAGGCACAAAGGGTTACAGTGAATGGGGTGACATCAGACTGGGGACCTGCCACTAGGGGGTTCTGCAGGGCTCCATCCCAGGCTCTGTGCTCTTCAACATCTTCATTAATGACCTGGATGCAGGACTAGAACAGTTACTAAGCAAATTCACAGATGATACAAAACTGGGAGGAGCCATTGACTCCCTCAAAGGCGTGGAGGCCCTAGAGAGAGACCTCAACAAATTGAGACTCAGCAATCACCAGCAGTATGAAATTCAACAAGGGAAAGTGCTGGATTCTGCACCTGGGATGGGCAACCCTGGATGTACGGACAGACTAGGGGATGAGAGGCTGGGAAACACTGACATGGAAAGGGACCTGTGGGTCCTGGTTGACAGAAAGTTGAAAATGAGTCAGCAGTGCCCTGACAGCCAGGAGGGCCAAGCGTGTCCTGGGAGGCATTGGGCACAGCATCACCAGCAGGGCAAGGGAGGGGATTGTCCCACTCTGCTCTGCACTGGGGCAGCCTCACCTCGAGTGCTGGGTGCAGTGTAAGAAAGATATAAAGCGTTAGAGAGCGTCCAAAGGACGGCAACAAAGATGGTGATGGGCCTTGAGGGGCACCTGTATGAGGAGCAGCTGAGGTCTGTTGGTCTGTTGAGCCTGGAAAAGAGGAGACTGAGAGGAGACTTCATTGCTGTCTACAACAGCATGAGGGGAACAGGAAGGGCAGGCACTGATCTCTTCTCTGTGGGGACCAGTGACAGCATCCAAGGGAATGGCATGAAGTTGTGTCAAGGGATGTTTAGTTTGGATATTAGAAAAAGCTTTTCCACCCAGAGGGTGTTTGGGCACTGGAACAAGCTTCCCAGGGAAGTGGTCACAGCCCCAAGCCTGACAGAGCTCAAGAAGCCTTTGGAGAATATTCTCAGGCACATGATGTGACTCTTGGGGATGATGCTGTTTAGGGCCAGGAGCTGGACTCAATGATCCTTGAGGGTGCCTTCCAACTCAGGATATTCTGTGATACTGTGATTCTGTGAAAGCATATGCCATGGCTATCTCCATTAATTACAACGTCGGTATCGACACATTATGTATGACACGGTATATACCTTCAGAATCACAGAAGAGGGTGTTTTATGGGTATGCAATCCATCCCTGTGCTTGGCCCAAGAGTGACTATTTCAGTACTATAGGGACCCATCAGTAGCCACAGACTAAACTACAATGAGCAAATGTACTTAAACTGGGAGAAAATTCAAGTTGGCTTATATGGTTCATGGCGCCATTCAGGAACAGACAGCAACTTAGAAATCCAACTTTGTAAGTGTTCTAGCTTCCTTAAATTAAAATTTTTGTAAGGAAAAATGTGAAGTTATAAAGCACATTCTGAAAAGTTTTTTGTCCGGCACTGATTTAAGTTTTGAAGTTATCAAACGGAACATTTTATTTAAGTAAAACGAATGTGCTTCAGAGAACTAAAATAATAGGGTATTTGCTTAATAGGCTTCCCTGACTCTCATTCATCATGTTAAGTCTCCTGTCAATAGCTGTTTTTATTCCTAGAAACAGTGAATTCAGTTAATGGTATCCATTTTGCATTCGATATTACTTGTCTTTTACAGAGTATAACATAAAAATGGAAGCTCAACTAGCCCCAAAATGCATGTTCATCTGCATGCTCATCTGCATGCTACAGAAAAGATTATATATGTAGAAATCTGTAAAGTCAGAAATTCTGCCATTGTCACTTAAAGGTGTAAATAAAAGATATTCCTAATTATCAGTTTAGAAGTCCAAACCAGGAAAGAAGTGAAGAACATTACATCTAAAACTCTTATTTAAAAGTAAAAATAATTATTTTTAAAAACCCTATTTTCATCTACCCTGATTAACTTACATCCTTAGCAGCCAGTGGCCACATGTATACAGAAGCTCTGCAGTAACTTTTCCCATACGAAATATACACACTTCCTCAAAAAATGGAGAAATGACTACTGATCGAAGTCAGAAAAAGTTTAAAATGCAGAAATATTTTCAGGCTCAGAAGTAGCTTACAACCATGCAGTTAATAAATGAGAAGCTTGCAATTTCTTTACACTGTCTGAATTAGCAGGTGCAGAGGCAGTCAGATGGAATGGTAGAGTTTTTAGAATCAGAGACAATCTAGCAAATAATACTACTCAAAATGCTGTAATCCAGTCATATTGTTTTAATTGGGCAACATGGCATTGTGATAACAGATGGCAACTCCATGTGAACAGATTCAGCCAGACTGATAGCATTCTGCCCCAGCTCCTCTGAATGAACAGCTATGCGCTTCCAGTTTGTATTGCAATAGCTTCATTCAGATTTCACACTTGCATAGACACTGTGCCATTATGAAAGCAAATACCATTTAAGGCGCTATGCATTAGTGTATGGAGATTTCATGGTAGCTTCCACTACTGAAGTTTCAAGTTGGTTGGAGCTGTAACAGTTGAGCTGCATTACAGTTAAGACATTACTGGTATCTGTCTACCCCCAGCCAAAGGTTACAGTTCCTGGCTCGAAATTAGCAGAAATAACATATCTAAATCTTAACTACTCCATCTAGATGGTGCCAGCTGACATCTGTCTTCCACAGTGGTTTATCCTAGGACACCGGGCGTTTTCAGCGGAAGTGCTACACATGTTCCCCTCTACTGACTCTGTGGTAACTCCTGGCAGAGAAATGGGATGGACAGCTGGAGGCAGAAACATCTTTAATTTCAGAGGAAGGATTTGCCAACACTTGCTTCTCAAAATTCTAAATGTTAATAGCTTCCTTCTACAGAGATAAGAGCAGTTTCTAGGTCAGTGGATAGCTAATGTAGTGCTGCCACTTTGGAGAGGGAAATATGTTAATGGGACACTTTGTCAAAACATGCAGAAGCATCAGCTACTATATTCTCCATAACACTCTTCATATCTGTGCACTACACAAAGCAGCAAAGTATGGGAGGGGTGGAACACAAGTTAGTTGTCTTACCCAACACGTAGGGCATTACATCCTTTGGGATATGAGAGTCTCAGCCATTTGCTTCCTTCTATCAGTAATGTTCCAGGGGTGGGGGAGGAGAAAGAAACCAAATGTGAACAGACTCTGGCTGGCTCCTGTGCTCTGTGTGCTTTCTCACTCCCTTGCAAACTCTCTCAAGAACAATTGTAATCCAGCTGAAGTTTTTCCTGGCTCTTGCCCGATTTAACAGATGTTTAATAATGGTTCTGGATCACTATTTACGTGCTGAACAGTTTTCTGTTAATCTGAAAAATTTTTAGTGAAAAAGACTATGTTGGGGAGGTGGTCGGAAAAAAACCCCAACAAAACAAACAAGAGAAACCCCAAAAATATAAAAAATATTTTAGTTCTCAGGATGTATGTATCTGATCAGGAACAATTTAGCTGCTTCCAGAGTGACTTTCTTAATGCCCCAGTACTTGAAATGATTTTGTAGTACACTTGGCAGGCAATCCTACGAGAAGATCACGATGTACAAAACCACATTAATTCCAAACAGCAGGCTTTATCTGTCTCAGCTGTCCCTTATATGGCCTGTCACACTATAGTAGCTAAGCTCCTCACAATCTTTTGGGTATTTCTCCTCAATGCTTTAATGAAACACAGAAGTGCTATATTCTGCATGTTCTATAAGAATGGTCTCAAGCATTGCTATGAACATGACACTCACCCTTTTCTCATATCTTCAGAGCTAACTTGTAAAGCTGTGAAGCTTCAGGCAGCTGCTGACAGCTTTGCTGACTGTAACAAGCCACAGAATTAAAGCAGTTAGGTGACACACTGTGTACTTTTAAGGTGACTATCCAGGTGTTCCAGGAGCCACACTTTGAGACCTGCTGCTCACAGCCTCTTATCCAGCTAGAGGTGACAATACTGAAGACTGAAGTTCCTTACTAGTCAGTGGACAGTCTTAGACAATTTTAGGACATGAATCATCTGCTCGAAGAACAGATGAATCACACTCTTCAGTGCCTGCTTCTCTTCATTTGCCATAGAAAATCCAGACAATTATTGGGATAGAGAACTCCACATTTGTTCAGACATTCTCATGCCCTAATCTGGTCATGAAAACTGCCATCGCAAGATCCACTGAGGTTGTCAGTCACCTGAAATAAACTACAGTCAGTAGGTATGCCTAGGTATTTTTGAAGATATCTGTGTCAAAGTGATTTGTTTGAGGTCTCACACAGTACAGACACAAAGTCTGCATCTCACAAGCCTCAGGTCAAAATGTTGTCTATTGATCTGTCTTACCAGTCGGGTGGAAATGAATAACCATTATAATGGCCACAAATTCAAAAGTTGCATATAGAAGGTCTTTTTGTTAAATAAAAAATGTCTTAACGATTAATTGCAGGAAGGAAGTAAAATCATGCATGCCTCTAGCCTATGGAGCAGTCTAAAAAGAGATTGAGCTATCCTTGTCTTTCACTGTCCTATGAAAACAACATCTTTAAAACTTCCTTAAAGATTACTCTCCTGATGAGAGGAGGCCATATGTAGGCTAGTGGACACACAAATGTGGGTTTTACTCTGCTTCTCATTTTGTGTGTATTATACTTTGTTTGAAATGGGGATTTCATTGGGTTGTTATGTGACATCTCAAATGTCTTCCCCATTGAACACTAGTTTTTCCACTTGAAGCTCATAAACTACCTTACCTCCTTTTTTTTTATTTGCAAAGGTGCAAGGAAGGCACATACATGAGAAACAAGGAAAAAAATACTTTTATGAGATAAGGAAAAAAGAAAATTTTTAAACTGCTATTTAGACACTCAGTTTTCACTTAAAGAAGAAATAATCCTCCAAAGGCTATGGTCTTGAGGAAGACCATCAAAATGTGAAGGGAGTGTTACAGATGCAGAAATGCTCGTATTTACTTAAAGCCTGGAGCTCCAGCTCTGAGAGATTAACTGTCCCATTTGCTCTTGCCTCATGCTGAAGAAAAGGTTTTTAAAGGATTGTTATTTCATCACTTATCAAAGTAATAAAAGCAACAGTAACAACAATAACAAAAGAAAGAAAAAGAAAAGGAATAATTTATTACTGTGATGACTTGTCAGAAATATTCCTGGACACCAAGAGTGGGAAAGAGGAAGAGATGAGACTGACACAAAGAGAGATTGCCAGAGCTGGATCTGAGCATGTTCCTAGTTAGGAGAGATCAAAGTATTGCTGATTTAAATGTTATGAAACAGTCAAAAGAAAATCAGTTTGATTTCTATTTCATAGTTTCTAATTCTCACTCAGCTAATTTTCCATTGTGTTCTGTAGATCTTCTACCAGTTCAGCTCAAAAGAAAAGAACTTCATCTGGACTTTTAGGCCCTTTTGGCTTTGGCACGACCTTTGGCACAACCATGAAGAGCCAGGAAGGTGCAGCTGGGTATGAGTTCACAGGCAGCCCTATATCTATTACACATAATTGTAAAAAGGCCAGAAAAAAATAAAGCCAATAACTAAACATTGCAGGGTTGTAAGGTAAAAGTTGGGGTTTCATCCTTTATAACACCTTCGAGATTGCAGCTACCAGCTTGTAGAGAACAGTTAAATGTTTGACTCAAACACCTGAAGGGGTCTCCAGCCCAAAGGTGGGAGCCTGGCATTTAGAACACCAGGTCCCACGAACTCTTTGCTGAACTCCTCCTGGAAGATGCCATGTTTTTGAATTAAGGAAAAGGAGATGCATTTTACTACACATCACATCCAGCTGTAGTTCCTACCACTTATGTTTGTAGGAAAGGATATTAACTCTTCCTCCTTAATTGACAATGTAGTTATACAATAAAATGGAGATAATTTTTAAGCTTTTGTAGGTATCTCGATTCAGATGGTTAAATTTACTTCAGACTAAGAAAAAAGGCCCCCCTATCTTTCTTTACTGGTTAGCAGAAAATAAAGTATTAATGAATTTTACCTCAGATTTATCCCAGTGAAAGCAGAATCTAGACATCATATATTAGGCACCTAAAAACCAAAGAGATTACATAAAACTGATATGAACCTATTTTTTGTTGTTTTAATTTTTTTGACTCCAGAAAATATTCAGGCAGGTAGAAGGGAAGAGGATCAGTCTTCTACTTAAAATGTGAGAAAATAACAGTGCATGAGTTGTAATTTGCACTACTTAAAATTAACCATAAACAACTATATACTTTTCTAAAATATGCAAGAAAGAACAAGTTTAGCTTCTGTGTTGTAAAAAAAAAGACAGTCAATTAATTTTCCATCCTACTCTTTTGAAAGAAAATATTAAAGGTCTACGGAAAAAATGAAAAGGCATTTGGCAAAACCTGGCTTCTAACTGGCAGCAGTTATTGCATTACTGAAACCCATTCATAAATGCTGGCTGCTTCTTCCCTGGAAGAATGCCAAGGAAGTACCCACCCTGGCGTCTCTCTTTCCAGATACATCAATCCCTACTCTTAGGTCTTGCTGACATGCATCAAAATTCATTCTAAAGTAGGCCTTTTGTGCCACCCCAACTAACTCTAAAACAGGGCAAGTAAGGACCACACCAGTCCATCTAGCTTGTATCTGTGGCTTAAGGTATCGGACAGGTACATTTTGGTCTTCAGCTATGTTTGCAGCATATATTTAAAAAGTGCAAGGCAGTAAGGCAGACTAAACACTAGCATTTGTCAAATGCATATCATCTGAAGAGCTCAGTATTTCTTTACAATCGGGAGGAACAGCCTCTATTCCTTAACTTGTTAATTTTACTTCAATGCATTCGTGTTATTCCAATCATATGCTCATGTAAATTACAGCAAATTTAAAGCTTTAGTAAAGACAGGCAATAATGTGAATTTCCATAAGCCTAATTCTAATCCTTTTTAGTACTTTAATGTATCAGTAAACACGGACAGCTGTTGATACATATAGACTCATTCCACCCACACGCTGAGCAAATCAGATGTTGAGTAGCTCCCATTTGGGAGTTCAAGCCAACAGGCACAATGCCTAAGTTAACAGACTTTGCTTCTCCTTCTGGCGTGTATGCTCTCCTCACTACCACATCCTGATGTATTTTCCCCACCCCCTTCAGGTGTCTATCCTGAACAAGCAGGAGATTGTATGGTGTAAGAAATTCATAAAGCTTTGCACCCTCACCAAGGATTCTTTCTGTTGGAAAGAATGATCTATGTTGTTGTTGTTGTTGTTGTTATTATTCTTGTTGTTATTGCTAATTTTGCAGTGAGATTTGCTAGACCCAATAAGAATCATGGCCGTGGCGTAGGGAGGCTTTTTGTTATAAAGAAACACATCTACATACCCGAGAATTCTTAGGGTACATCGACATCTCGTGGACAAAAAGAATATAACACATCAATTCCTGGCAGGATATGGCAATTTAAACACTGTATTTGAGAACATATATAAGCTCAAGCTGCCTATCTTGATATTGAGAAGATTGAGTAATATGCACATCTTCTGAAGAAAAACTTCTGTGTATTTATCTGTCTAGTTTGTTTGGATACTTTTGCAGTCTGCAATGATTTCTGTGCTGCTGCAGCTACACTGCCACTGGTAGCTGAGGTACTGTGGGCAAACTAAGTTGGACACTATTGTACAAGATGGTTCCAGCAGCAGTGGAAATATATAGGTGCAATATATGGCATAAAGTGTGCAGAAGCCCAAGAAAATGCACAGTTGTGGCATCTCCATGGTGGAATAGCCAGATAAGGCAAAGACCTCCGTTCAACCACTGTGGAAGGGCAGACTACTATTGTTATTTACAAATAAGTCATTTTACTTACAGAAATTAGTTTGTTTCCCCGTCATTATTATTTCTTTCCTCTGATGCATCCATTCCTTCCATCTCTGTGAAGGATATCTCCAGGAAATAAAAGGGGACAGTGCAAAGCACATTCCAGTGGCTCCACATTGGCTGCATTTGCAGGTCTTCACTTTAAAGAATCACCAGAATGACTTATCTGATCTCACAATTAGCAAGCCAGCCTTGAGTTACTGTATGGAGATAGTGGAGCTTCTGAATCTTCTGCCATGACAGAACCTAGAGTAAGAATTTTAAAAATTTTTATTTTTTCCAGATGACTGGTTGACAAGCTGTGGCCTGGGAGAGAATGTTACACAGTATTTTTATTTCTCATTGCATCTCTAGATTAAAAATACCTAAAACTAAGTTTAGTGCTTTCTTAACAAAACCTGTCCATAGGATTAATTGCTGGAGTTATGGTAAACAATTGGTGGGAAAAGCAGATTGCAGCATCACCAGAGAACCATTGTAAAAACAATTTTATCATAAGATGCACTGTATTGTTTGTATGAAAACCAAGAGGAAAACATAGGTCTTGCACACAGCTTTCCTTGGCAAAAAAAATTATCTCAAAACATTTTGATCCACAGCATTTTATCAGGGTTGTTACTGAGACCACCGTTGTGTTACAGATGTCGAGAGTAAACATGGAGACATGGTGATTTGCCTGGAATCATCCAGAGCATTAGTGTCAAAGAGAAACAGCATCCACAGCATCTCATGCCTTCTAAGTGCTCTTTTATACTTGCTGGTGCCCTTTCAATGGCACGTCTTGCATGGGAAGCATAAATTTCTTCTTTTGGCCCCCCCATGATACTACACAACTGTTGCACCTGCGTTTTACATATTTGCACTGTATCTCACGGTTAATCTGAGTTCTTGTAGGCCAAGCACAAATAACCAGCATATCTATGATTCCCAGTAGAAGACTGGTGTTGCAGCTGGAGAACATGATAAATGCCATTTGCTAGCATCTTAATCAAGTTTTTTTTTGTGTTATATAATCTGAAAGTCCAGAACCATATTTATCCAAGACCTTAGCATCCTTATAACCTCCCCTCTGTCCTGTGATCTGATGCTGTCACACCATACAGTGAAGATGCCACCATCACAACAGAAATATGTTCAGTTGTGTTCTGAAGTGTTCATGTTTTCATGAACTTTACATGAGTTTTGCTGAGTAACCATTTTTGGTGCTATTTTCATTGAATTCCTAAGTTCAATCAGACACTAAAATCGAAGGAAAGCTTGAGAACATAGCAAAGTGTGGAAGGGAAGCTTCAAAGGTTTGCTGAGTCATGAAAGCTACATAGTTTTCCTGCAAAGCAAAATTTCAGAATTTCCAACTCTGTAGTAGAAAACCTGGGGAAAAAAGGAAACTAACTCCCAAATAAACTAGCTTTTAAGGGTTCAAAATAAGAATCATATTTCTTGGTCACTGCTGGTTACCATCGCATTGTCTGTATGACTAAAACAAACTGAAATTTTTACTAAAAGAGGCTGAAGTTAACTTTATACCAAAGGCTGAATTAGACTATATTACAACAAGGTTTATTACAAAGTTACTACATTCATTATTAACATTATTAAGGCTAATTAATCTAGGAGAAATACTAAAATGATAAATTACTTTTAGGATCTGAAATGATGTCTTATAATGGTGCTAGAGCATACCACATGGCTAAGCAAAATGCCACTGAAGTGTTTTCTACTGTGGGGAATGAACATGTTTTTAAGATATTATAGTAGCTAGTAACTATCTGAGTAGTTCCCACCAAAAATCAACCTACTATAATTCTGAGTTTACTTTTGGAACATGGCACTGCCTCAATCACCAGCATGTTTTTGATTTTTATATTTGTTTGTTTGTAAAGGTTTTAAGTGTTTTTCAGTTTGGATTTGAAGTTTCTGGTAGGAGACTTGTAAAACACCTGTAATGCTAGTTTGCAAAACACAGGAACAGTCAAATCAGTTATTTAAAACATTTTTTAAACATTGAACACATTAATTTAAAACACCTTTCATTACCTTTTGCATCTTTCACTGTCCAATTTTTTTAATTTTAATTTTTTATCTCTAGGTGGACAAGCTAAGAGCTGGCAATATCAGCATTTTCCATGGTGTACAGAAGCTGTCCTGGGGTAATAGCAAAGGTAGGACAAGTCCTTTGGGGTAAGGATGGTACAACAGGACAGATGGTCACTTTAAAAACACTGCCTGGTGTTCATATCTTGTGGAGCTGCGTCCGCGCTCTCCAAGACAGTGACTTCCCCCAAAGCTGTTGGTGTTTGGTAAGTAGTTCAGCTTTCTAAACAAATGAGGCCGATGTGATAACACACTGCACCCATCTGCAAGGTTTTCTTCTTCCAGCAACTTTGTAAAGGCATAATGACACAAGGTCATGCAGCTGAATAGAGCAGTAGTGGAAAGAGACCTAAACCAGTGCATCCACTGAGAGAAAGGCAGGCAGAAACCAGCCCATTGTAGAGAGTATCAGCAGCTAAACAATGCACACTTACAGGGAGCTTTGAAACAACATTAATAGATGTGGCCATTAGAATCCCTCAGAAGGAGCTCAGTAGGGCAGGGGATGAACGAATACCGTGGGAAGTGGAAGGAGCTGAGAAGAGGGCAGATCGCATATGAGTAGTACAGACTGTGAGGAAGCAAGGCTTCTTTTGTCTCCCTGATTGAATAACTGGCTGGTTTTGCTTCCAGTCCCTATAAATGATGAGAAGGTTTTTGGCCTGTGCTACTGCTGAGATCAGAGGTGATCAGAGGTGATGATGGCTTTCCCTGCTGTTAAAAGCTCATGAATTATGGCTGTTTGGTCTTTTGCAGTTGCATGAAACACATAAGGAAGCAAAATGTGATTTTTGCTTGGACTAGTCTTTGCTTGTACTTCCATAATAGTGAAAGATGTTACGTCAGAGCAAGTGCTTTGGGGTAATTTGTTTTTTGCTTGCTCTAGAAGACCTCACTAGTGTACCTCAGCGACGATGTTCTTTGCAAAGGAAAGGCAATGCTAACGCCATGATGTTAGCCTTACTAGAACTGACAGGCACGCCAGTTAGCACCATATGGGATTTTGTGAGGAAGACAGCTGTTATCACTGGGAAGTGTATTGAGATTACTAAACTCTACTCCAAATAACCATCAGTGAGTAAAGACTATTGGCAGTCAAACTTGCATGGACAACTGGATTTTTATTGGATACAGCAAGACAGACATAATAATAAGGAATAATTCATCCTTAATTTCTCACTTTCAAATGTCCAGCCTTTTGTCTCACAACCAATCACACTAATTTTTAAAAAAGAAGTGGCATTTTAAGTAAAACAGAACTATTACCTGATAGGCAATTTTAGGCACTCTTAATGACTGCAGTCTGTATACGTCCAGTCTATACCAAATGTAAATAGATTCTCAACTGATCCAAGCTGCAAATTTGAGCTAACATACTCTGATTTCAAATGAGAAACTTATTGATACTCATTGTCTGAGAGTTAAGAATCAGACTTAGATCAGCCCTTCTACCTTGTAGAAAGTTCATGTCATGAACAGCTGAATGTAGTGCCTCTGTCCACTACCTTGATGTGTGTCTGAAAGTAAGGGAATCCCGAAATGCTAAGTCAGCCCTCCAGCAAGTAAACAAGAATACAACCCTACATCAGAGATTAAAGAAAGATCCAGGAAGTCATATGCCTATCAGTCTTACTTCAGTCCTGGGGAAAGTTATGGAACAAATCCTGCCGGGTCCCACCACAGGTCAGTTGAAGCCTGTGATTAGGAAACACCAGAATGGGTTCGCCAAGGGCAAATCCTGCTTGCCAAACCTTTCTAACATTTTTGCGTTCTGCAACAAAGTAACCTGCTTGGCTGATGTGAGGTGAGCAGTGGACACTCTCTACCTGGATTTCTCCAAGGCTTTTGGTATGGTCTCCCACAGCCTCCTTCTAGAGAAACAGATGTGTTATAGTTCTGGACCAGTGGTATCTGTGTGGGAAGACCTGGATAGGCTGAAAGAGTGGGCTAGGAAGAACCTTAAGAATTTTAACAAGGGTAAGTTCTTGCACATGGAAAAACATAGTACAGGAGTTTAGCACAGGCTGGGATCTACTTGGCTAGGTGTCGCTGTTTTCCCCACGGTCGAGTAGAGAAACAACACAAAGTCCAGGCTCAGGGATAAATGGATGCGCTTTAATGAATTCTCAGAAGACTTTTATATGTTAGTTCGCAAAGCGTATTAAATGGCATAAGGTAATTGGTTTTTTGCCATCCACCCCCTAAGGGGATTGGTCAAGTTCTAAGACTCCCATCTCTGAATGTTTTTCTAGTTAGAACCATAAGAATTCTGCAAAACAACCTGCAGCTGCAAGAAGTTTACAAAACTGTAACATTGTTTTGAGTTGCTTGCATGAAAAAGACAGAACTCTCACAAAAATGCTGCAGAGAGCTGAAGAAATTCTCCGCTAAAGATTTTTCAGCATCCATAGCTAGAGAGCAGCTCTGTGGAAACGGACCTGGAGGTCCTAGTGGGTAGCAAGCTCACTATGAGTGAACAGCGTGCTGCTGCAGCAAAGAAAGGCAACTGGATGCTGGCTTGCATCAATAAGGGCATCACCAGCAGAGATAAAGAAGTCACTAGCCCACTCTCTTCCACACCTGGAACGTTGCACGCAGCTTTGGTCCCCACTATGCAAAAAAGCTGTGGACAGGCTGAAGAAGGTTCAGAGAAGGGCCACAAAGATGACCCAAGGACTGGGAAGCCTGCCATATGGGGAAAGGCTGAGAGAACCGGGTTTGTTCAGCCTTGAGAAAAGAAGGCTTAGGGGATCACCTCATCACTGTGTTCCAGTATTAGAAGGGTGACTACACAGACGACGGAGACTCCCTTTCATACAAGGAGTCACACAGAAAAGGCGAGGGATAATGGGTAAAAGTTACTCCTGGGGAGATTCTGATGGACCCAAGAAAAAACTTCACACTGAGAACAAAAAGCCTTTGGAATAATCTCCCAAGAGAAGGGGTGGTTTCCCCAACATTTTAATATTTGGCTAGACAAGGCATTGGGCCATCTTGTCTAGACAGTGCTTTTGCCAAGAAAGGTTGGACCAGATGATTCTTGAAGTCTCTTCCAATATAGTATTCTATGATTCTGTGATTATGTTTTGTATTTCTGGACATTAAGGTGGGCATTTCCATAGTCTCCCTAAATTTCTGCTCTAGCCTCAAGTTTCTGGAGGGAAAATTGGTCTGCTGCTATGTAAAAATGCAAAACGGTTTAGAGTCAAAGTTTATTCCTGGCATTAACACAAACTCCGTACTTAACCCATATCTAGCAAATCAGGTATTTATTTCTTTGTGCCTCAACTTCCCTGCCTATGAAAATAAAGCTGGTATCTCCTTACCCATTATCAAAGTACCTACAGAACTAATTTACATCTAAAGTGCTTTGAGATCCTATGACAGGAATCATTACAGAAATATGAAATGTTCTTGTTATTTTTCCAGGGGAATAAAAGTATCCAGTCAGCTAGCCAATTTGCAAGATGCTTCAGATGCTTTTCACTGTGGATATCTCTGTTTTCCAGGCTTCAGGAGAGTATGTCCAACACCTGATAGGTTTGGTTTCCCTTCTCTAAAATGAATGATAGCTGTGTTTTGAAACAGAGATAAGGGAAAAGGGGACAGTGAAGGATAATGGCAGCAGTTTGGGCTGTCTCTTTTGGCATGGCCTCAATCCTCTTATCTCACCTAATGGCAGAGTGAGTGCCAATGTTTATTTGGCTATTCTCATTCACCAGCTGCTCCTGTACCAGTGTTTTTCTTCACAGATGGCAGCACGATGTTCCACGATAAAACTGACACAAAAAACAATGCAAAATTTGTCTAAGAGAGGTTCAGCAAGGATGAGAAAAACAGCTGATATCTTTCAGAGCTAGCCAAGTTGCCTGACCTTGATGCCAGAGCAATTAAGGTTTGATTTGAACAGGGGTAAGAAAAGAAAGGCCACCACCAGATTTATCAGGTATGTTTTGGGAAGAGGAAAAAAATATTACAACTCCTCTCCACTTTCTGGCTCTGTGACAAAATCAATTGCTGCAATCTGAAAAAGCTCCCAGAAGTCCCATATATTAGCAGGTCTTGTAAACTATTACATGCTCCCTAATTAATGCCCTTCTAGATACATATATTGTGATATCATTCAAATGAACACTGTGATGATATAAACAGCTGTATTTTCCTGAGTTTAATATTTCATTAGTCAATATTTAGTAGTATTGAATAGAGATATAATATTTAAATGATATTTATGATTTTTAAAACATATTATCTCCAAACTTTTATTTAAATTATTGCAGAAAAGATGTAATGAAATTGTTTTGTTTATTACTCTAATCTCTCTGAAAGCATTATTTTTCCCTTCAGACAGTACCCATGTGTATACAGTATTTTTTGTTCTACCTTTAGATCTAATAATTTAAAAATCTAGTAAGTTTAGAATGGCACCACTTTAATATACCCCAAAATACCCAAATACTTTAAATACCCAAATATACTTTAAAATACCCAAAAATATTACTTCACTTAAATGATGAATCCCTTCAAAAGTCTCCATTTTCCATCTTGCAGTGGCAGTTACAAATCAAAAGATTTTTTTTTCTTCGGGATTTCTAGTTTACTTGTGTCCTGTGTTCTGATCTTAAAGCCAAGTAAATAATGTTAAATTCTGAATATCTATAGATATACATGAGAGGATCCATCTGTGAGCCTAGGATTTTTGATTAAGTTTCTACACATGTGAGACATCTTCTTCAGGCCAGATGCTAAGCCACTTCACTCTTGCTGCTTCCTGCAGTTGCCGGCACTTGGGATACACTGTTCCCATCTCAGAAGTTAGAATCATAAACTCATAAAATATCCTGAGTTGGAAGGGACCCACAAGGATCATCGAAGTCCAACTTCTGGCCCTGCACAGAACACCTCAAGAATCACATCATGTGCCTGAGATGACTGTCCAAACATTTCTTGAACTCTTGCACTGAGGTTCTCACTGGCTCTGGCTGCTGGCAGCATGGGTGGGGACACCTACACCCTGCTCTGAGTCCAGTAGCTGTCACCAAATCCACTCTAAGGTCTGTTCCACCAGTAGCTGCCACTTAGCCTTTACAGCACACACACACACTCTCACAGGGCACAGAGTGCTACTAAACAGACAGATAGTTTAAAAAGTATTTAATACTTTTTAAAGGACAGACTAACAGAGCAGCAACAATTTTCATGTGGCAATCCCCTTTTATACTCCTTTTGGTCTACTTTGTTTTTCCCCTAGACCTCTTCCCTTAAACTTTCTTGCATTAATTTTGCACAGTCTCAGAAAACCCTCTCAAACGTCCCAAACCCTCATGGTCATCTTGTTTCCTCCTCCTCCTCAGCTGCAACATCCAGGTTGTCTCTTTCTAATGTGATACCTTGTAGATGCTTAATAGCCGTCAATTAGTGACCGGACAATTTCTGTCTTTGGTACTGCCTTGTTAGACCTTGTCTACTAGGTCTGTGTCTCTTTGAGTTCTTGTTATATCTTTTTGCATTGACAAGTACTGAATAATCTTAATGAAGCAGATGATCCCACCTAAACGCCACTTATTCTGATAACTTAAAGACCCTCACCTGTTGTGGTGCCTTGGCCCACCTTGGGACAGCCCACTCCCCGGCAGCTTATGTCCATCCAATGGGCAGATGAGTCTGAGTCTGAGGGGCTGTCCGTGGGCGAGGCCGAAGTCTAAAGCTGCTCCCCGATTCTGGAAAGTTCCCCGTTATTCGATTGTTTATTGGTCTGGGTTGGTTGTTCCCTCCTCTGTGCTCACCGCATTGGTTTGTTGTTATCGGGTTCCTCCCCCTACACTGTTACCCATTGCTCCGTTTTGTTCGCTACGCCCCTTTCCCTTTGCTACTTAAAGCACTTGCCAGACCGTGTTTGGGGCCTTTCTCGTCCCTGACCCCTTTGGCAATAGACTCCTGGAATTCATATGAAAAGGTCCTCTCCTGCCTCCTTTGTTCCCAGGAGCTTGGGGTTGCTACACCTCGTCTCCTCGAGGTGTGCCTGCTGTGCCTGGAGCCGGTGCAGCCGCTTATCGGCCGCCGAGAACTGGACACACTTTTGTAGTCGTGTCTGTAGGAAGGTCACTGAAGCCTCCAAAACAGGAGAAACACTCCTGAGGCTGACCCCAAGTGACATTCACCCAGTTTTTATGTATTGTAGTCCAAACCCCTCAAGTTTATACTCAAGTTTATACTCTTTAATCTCTTCTGCTTTACCTACAAATCAATACTGAGGTATGCTGAGGAGGACTGCATGAGTAGCAAGCCTGCAGAAGACCAAGACCATGCTCTGCCAATCATACCATGGGTGCTTGTCAGACAGCAGTAGAGTGGTTCAGTGTTTTGGTTTCTGCTCATGGCAGGTTGCAGTTTAGTGGCTACAGACAGCGCAGCTAAATGTCACAGTGGTCGTGTTTGGTTCACATGTGGTGCCTGACCTAGGCATCTCTAAATGAGAAACCCCGATGTTGTTTGAGTTAAAGAGCCAGAATTTTTGTTGTGGAATTGATAGCAGTCACACAATTTCTTGTGTAGCCTAACCTTTATGAGAATGACAGAGAAGCTTGTACCATGTTTTCTGCTAGAAAAAGAAACGGCCATTCTCACCTGATTATCACTGCCCTCCCCTGATTACCCCTGTCCTCAGATCTGCCAGGAGGGCACCTTTGTGCTAGAGCACCTGCTGTTCCCCTTAGAATGAGTTAGCTAATCCTGGCATATGAGTGAATCCTCATACGAGTAATTTATTTGAGAGATCTGAGGGACAGGCAGCATGCAATATGAGATAATAATGAAGAGACTGTCTCACTCTTTTACTGACACTGGGAAAAGATTGATTGTGTCAGTGTGGGTTGAAGGAAGAGTGCATTTACTGTGATGGCAAAGGGGATGAGGTTACCTCAGTCGTGCAAAAGCTTTCAGCATTGTATGGCCCAGAGGTAGGTACTGAATATATCAAACCATTAGCAGAAGTTTTCATAAGGCACTAGGGTAACAGTCCCTGGTTCTTGGCTTTCCAATTTATTGAATGTTCCCTGGGCTGGAAGGAAGTGTGTGGGAAATCTTTATTCTCTCTCTCTTTCAGTCTTCTCCAGTCCCTTTATTTGCAGCAAATGCCAATCAAAACACAAAAATTACCACATGAACCTCTTTAACATTCCAAATCTGAGCTTTCATGAAGAGAAGCAGCATAGATAGATCACTGCAGAAATCACCCTCCCTGCAGCGTGGCTTCTCTAGCAGTAAAAGGTCATTCACTTTAAAAAAGAGTATTGAAATTGCAGATACTTTCTTTACAACCTCTGTACCATTAACTCCTACAAAATTTCTCTTAAGAATCTGCAAAACCATTCCAGGACCTGACTGGAACAGTGCTAGCCTCAGTCAGGTGTGTTTGAGCACAGCCACCCTGTTATGTACCACTTTGATCACTAACACCTGAATAAAATGGTATGGGTAGAAAACACTGAATATTTACAGAAATCTGTGATTCAAGTGTAGAGATACTGAAGAAAATTAAGATAAAATCTGTGAAATAATTGGATTATCACCTAAACTTGTGTGTCGCCTTATATAGAAAAGATCAATGTACTAGTAAGGAAAAGACTAAATTCATCAAATAGATTATATGTTTTTTTTTCCATTCTGTTGCAGGGCTCTTTATATTTTAGTGACATATCAGATTCTTGACAAAAACAAAAATCTCCTTTGTACATTCTCTAGCTGTACTATTTCAACATAATGGTGATGTAAGCCAACGTTAACGTTTTGGACAACTTTTTGCCTAGACTCTGGATTGAATATTTTTAGCAAGACATTGTAAGCTTTTAGTCTTGTATATCTTCATCAAGGGAACAAAATAAAATAATGCAGTGTCAGCAGAGGAACTGAAGAGCAGTTTCAGACCATTTGATGTACAACAGTCTTTCCTGGCTTACTAGCCTCAGGTAAAGGTGTTTTACCACGTGGTAGAGTCTACATCAACTCCCTCTCTAAAAGCAAATTCTTCTTTGGAGGGCTGACAAAGGTCACTTATCTCGTGCTATAATTCCATCTGTGCCATATTCATAAATGAAGTGGTATTTCATTGAGTGAGTGAGCTACATGTACTTCTCTGGAGGAAAATAAAATATCCTAAAGCAATGAAAGAGTTAAGAAGGTCACAGAATTTTCCAAGTATCATGATGTAATTCCTTGAGTCTGATCATCTCAGAATAACTTAAGACTCTGGACAATGTCCTTTTACTTGAGATTCCAAAAGGGTCAGAAGACTATCTCTATAGACAAGTGGTAGCTGACTTAATGAAAACTTGGTGCTTAATCAGGAAGTCATTCTAAGTTACTGTGGATTACCTAGACTCTGATTTCCTTCCAATTCAAATGAAAATCTTTTTAACTAATATTGTGGCTTAGATCACATTTAGGCTTGAAAAACCCACTGTGTAAAAACAATTTCTTAATTGATCTACTCACTAGAGTGCTAAAAATACAGTTTCCCCCTCTTTTCAAGCCTCTTTCAAAAGTGCTCAGGAAAGGAAAAGAATCATAGCAGCTATTGTGTCTCATACATCATTGGAATTGTCAAGCAGGACCTGAATTTAACTGGCATATTAAAAAAATGCCTACTAATAATAACATTTAAATAATCTTTAAAAATGCATATAGAGCAAAGACCAGTTTCTAGACTGGTCAGACAAAAGATTTCTTTCACATCAACATTAATAAACATTGATTTTTTTTTAAAGACATCAAATTAATCACTTTTCTGTTAAATTCAGATACGTAACAAAGGAGATTCCCTTCTAAACAAGATTTCCTTTTCCCTTTTTCTGGAAGACCTTTCCTGACATATATTGCATTAGCACCTTTTGTCATAAGATGTGCTGAGGAAAAGAGTTTATATATAGAAATAATTTTTTTTTATATTTTTATAGTCTTTTGTGTTCAGACATGAATGCCCACTGTAAACTCCAGTCTCATATTTTGAAAGTAAAATTACTTATTATGCAAGCAGGAAGTCATTATAAAGACAGTTAAAGATCCAGAAATATCTTTGCTAATTTATCTTAACCCCATGTGGGTGTTTTTGTCTTAATTTTTACAACATCTCCACTTTGATGCAAAAAGGGCTTTCTTATTTTTTTTTTTTTTTTTTTTTTTTTTAAATTTCACAAGAAGCACTTAACTGGCTAGAGCTGCAAATAATCTTAGACCCCTGTAGGAATCTCAAAAATCCTGAAATATTCCCTTAGGTCAGCTTCTGAATGTATAACTCACAACTCCTGGACTTTTCATCACACACAGTATATACTCACAGAAACTTCATTCAGTTGTCAGAGATCAGGATTTCTAAGTCATGGTAGTAATTACCTTTCTGAGCCCATACAGCAAAATGAATGAGACATAACATCTGTTTTCTGGTTTCTTAAGTAAACATCTATTGAGTGAATTCAATCATTGATTAACTGTTCAAGCCAATGAGACATCACATTTTTCAAAGTCAGAAATTATTACAATTTCCATTGAGCCTATGATCTAATTAGAACTGAGTGGAAAACAATTTTCTCAGCCTGTTAAAATGTTTGAGATTTCAAGAATTTTCCTCATATCAAGGAAACCTGTAACACCTTCCCAGTGGCTGGAACCTCCAATCTACTGTATGAGAGGTCATAACTCTTCTACCCTTAGTGCAAATCAAGAATGTGCTTTTCTCACATCTTATTAAAAGCCAAACCACTAGGAGGCTGGCTATGACTCTGCTGGTTTTGATCTGAAATGGCATCATAATGATAGGAATGAGTCATGACTGATGTGGGGTCTGGGAAGCAGGATTCATTTTGAGGTTGGAAGGTGGAACAATACTAATTCCTGGACAAGATTATTCAAATCACTGTACTAATTTACTGTAGGGATATATGAAGGGACTAAAGTGATTAATATTTGCTGAAAATAAGGGTTTGTAACAAAGCTGTTATTTCTGTGCTATAACTACCACACATCTGTATTTTCTAGGAATCATTCATTCCTAGCTCCAGCACCATTTTCTAGAGATGGATTTCTGATACATACATCCCGTGTATTTATGAAACCCCTGCAAATAACATTCTGATTCCCCAGGATGATCTTGCATCTCATTGCAGATGAATTCTGGTCAGAATAGATTAGAGAGGTAGAGTTGGAAGAATGGGGAAGGCCTACAGGATGAATTAGAGCCTCAGAAATCCATAGACAGGAAAGAGTAGAAGTCAAATGTGAGAAGACTAGGGACTAAGAAAGATGTAGGATGTACCAGATAAAGTAAGTGTGTAGGACAGGCTGGTAAAGGGGTAGGGGCAGTATGACAGCAGAAGAACTTTGGATGCATGGTTTCTGTCGAGCATTTAAAATCTAAACTGGAATATTGATGTGGTATTGCTAAGTACTGGGGATCTCTGAAGGTCTGATCCAGGGTAGTTAGAGTTGCAAAGGAGGGCTGTTGCATTAGAATACCATCATTCCTGATTGAGACAGGGAGATCCAAGTGTGACTGATGCCTTCTCACTTCCATTGTTTTCCTTCTTAACTTGTATTGCACTGTTCTCTTTCTTGACTTCATAAAATACTAAGTACAATTTTCTCTTACTCTCCCATCATTTTGAGATAAAAAGAACAAATTCAGAGTATTGAGTCCTTCTGTCTCCTTTTAAGTGTCCCTCCTTCCTTCTTGTCATCAGATCCTTTATAATCCCTGCTGCAGGCAACTGCAGTATCCTTTCTTAGGATGCGTGAACCCTGTAGTCCCCCTTGGATGAGCCCTGAAGTCAGGTATTTTAGGTGTGTCATTCTCTTGCCTGACTACAAATCCTTCTCAATACAAGGAAAAATATCTTCCCAGCTAATGCCATATAACAAATACATATTCACTCTCTAAGACACACTCACCTCTAGGTAAATCTATTGCTCTCTTTAGAATTTACACCAGATGAGAATTCTGCTCTTCATTAGTAATTCAGTGAAATACATTACAGAACCCCAAGAACCCCAGGCTTCAATGCAGACAACAGAGCCATAGAAACTGCAGAGTACAGCAGCTAAATTCCTGCCTTTAACCCCAAACTTTTATCTTCAGTCAGTTTTTCCAGTTTTGTAAATTCCTCACAATTCTGATGGGTTAGTGGGTGATCTTGTCCAGTGAGACATTAGTGTCAAAATCCTCCTGGACTTCACCAAAATCAAAATTTCATTTTACTGTTTTATTAAAAGGTCTGATTCTGGAAACTGTGACTTAAATGAGATTCTTGGCTTTCATTCACTCCAACAAAAATTTTTTAGGCTTCACAGTTGCCAAAATAGGTTGAGAATATGAAGTCTTAAAACTTTGAACCAGAAGATAAATAACCCTCCAAATGTAGCGTAAATGTAATTCCCAATTTTGTGAGTGACTCATCGAGACATTTAAGTTTTTGGAGTAGCCAACAATGCCAAATTAATTGCAAAGGGCAAGAAGTAAGGGTGATGTAGCTAAACACTCAGTACTAATCATGGCTTGGTCTTTTGAGAACATCAACCGGTATAGATGAAACTAATACTGCATGAATATAAGTTTTGCTAGTCTTCACAAAATCAGCAGGTTTGACCCCCAAACCTTGTAATTTTTGCAGACACTCAGGAAAATTTGTGACATACTTCTATCTGTGGGATCAACAGTGTCAGGTCTCTGACACTGAATTGGAAACTATGAAGAATTTTGCATTTTCTGAAATATAGAAGGAAACATATCTAGTCCACCTAACTTTAAGTCGTCAATTCTAGATTATTCCTCATTTCAGGGTAACAATTTATAGATAAATACAGATTCTCCTGAACAACTTCATGCTCTTCCTCACAGGAAGAAGTAATTTGAAAAAAACTAGTGAGAAACGGGATTATAATTCTGAATGACTAAATGAAATAAACTCACAATGAAAGCATGTATGCTTAAAAATTTTTCAATTGGTGTTAGACTAAAACTCGGGACCACTTTTTTTTCCTGTTTTTTTGTCTTCGCAGTTAGTGGCTGAAACATGCTGGTCTTGGTCTGCAGGCAAATATTCCTGTTATGACCATTTTTAAGGGCTGAAGTCTGTTGAGAATACAGATCTCAACTAGTAGCCAACATGTCTAAAAAAATCATGCTAATCTCTTCACTTCAACATTTCTAGGGTGTTTTCAGGTTCTGAATAAAAGTATTTTTAAAATACTAGTGTACTCATAAATAAATCTCTAGGTAGGCATCAGCAAATTTGACTTATCAGAACTATTACCTTTATTCTTTCCTGGTTTCTGCCTTTCCTGAGGAACTTTTAAGTCCTGTCACATCCCTGATAGTATCATTACTTCTCTTTCTGACTCTTGTCCATAATACGGAATGGTCATATTAAATATTTTCTGGTTTATCTAACACACGGTAATGTTGCCATGTCTTCTCATTCTCTGCTTAATTAGTGTGCAAAGCCAAGGAAGATTTTGAAAATTGCCAGTATACTAACTACTTGGAAATAGTATGCTTCAAAATGTTATAAGTAACATTTGTTTAAAACAGAAAAAGTGATGCTGCGTATAAATGACAGAAGAGGTATTAAAATTGCTTGCTATAATACAGTATAATATAATATAATACTTCTTGCTTAGCTAAAAATGATATTACAAATGACTCCTCTGTCTCCTAACTGCTTACAAAACTCTGCCTTTTTTGCTCCGTACTACCTGGCTCTTCATTATATTATGAATAATACATCGCATCCCACATTATAGGAAATGTATTTACAAATGGAGCCTAACTGCATCATCAGAGGTGCAGTTTGGAACTTTGCATTTTAGAATGAGCTAAATGATTGAGAGCACTTGAAAGCAACTTCCATTATTTATGTTACAGTCATCCTGAATTTGGCCATCCTCTAAATCTGTCGATTTGAGCCAAGTACCAAGCTTTACTGTATTATTGACTTTTAAACAGTACAGTCCATTGATTTAATTCGAGAATCCTGATTAAAAATTGATGTGACAATTTGCCCTATCGCCCTCAGTCTGCACATAAAGCTAGTACCTGATGTGTGTCTGCAAAGTTATAGTCATTCATGTTCAACTGCTGTTGAGCTAGTTCTAGGTAAAATTGCAGCTCATGCTTTTAGAGATAATACCAACAGCAGTAAGCAGACACAAAGACCATTTCTTTTATGAGGAAGGGCTGGAAACTGATGTTGTGAGCCATACTCACTTCCTACTAAAATCTTCATATCTATTTGAAAAAGATTTTTGATTCAAACATCCCTCACAAGAACAGAAATTGGTACTCCATAGGACCATCTGCTAAGGTTGAATCATCTGTCTCTGCATCAGCGCTGATGTGATCGGAGAAACAGAGGTTGCTCTCTGTAGAAGGATATAATACTATCTGTGAAGAATGTCTAGGGCCCAGTACAAAGCTCATAAAGCACTCCCTTGTAGTTTCTTGGTGTATTTGTTGAGCATGTACTTTCAGTGCACCTGTTCTTTCCTTCAGTAACAGTGTTCCTTTAGCTGAAAGGTAAAATTTAAAGAAAAGACAATTGCCCTACTGATGCCCTCTAAATCAACAATTTCTACTGATCTTCTTATTGAACTTGATAGAAAACTTAAAAATTACTTAAAACTGAAATTAACTACTTTGTTAACTATGTCTGAGATTCACTTTCAGCACAAATTTGGAGTTAACTGCCAGCAATAACTCTGAATGTATTTCAAATTATCATAATAGGAAGTGTTATGGAGGAAGAGGAGTTGAGAAGATATATTTTTTTTGGTTTTAACAATTGTTTTTACAGATTAAGGACCCAAACTAAAACCAAAGAGAACCAGTAGAAAGGAGATTTGCACAGATTAAAGCATGACTGGTCTAGACAGTCACCTGGATAGAATATTACATATAGCACGATGGCACAACACAGACATATCAGCTAAACTTGTACGATCTCCACATTTTTAACTGTATATAACATATAAAAGAAATGAATTTGACCTTTTACTGCATTGTAGATGTTGGAACTAGAACTTAGCTAGTGTTACATGAGTCTCCATGCCACTGAAAGCCACAGAGACAGTATGATATAACTAAAATGTTCAGTTCAGCAGAAATTATTCTGTGAACTATAGTTCTTCTTTCCCTGTGGGTGTACATTCCAGGTATAATGCCTTTAAGTATAAATACTTCTTGAGGCATCACAATTGAAGCCCAGCATTTTGAGAATTTAATGTCAAGGCATGAATGTGTTGTACATGCAATATGAATACTGAAGCAAAGCACCTACTAGGACCTCATATGAAATAAAATGCGCCTTTTTTTTTTTTTTTCTTGTGGGCAAATTCCATTTGTATAACATTCAAGACGGGATTCCTGTAAGTGGAGATTAGTGCTTCCCCAAAAGGTTATTTGGTTTAAAAAAGCCTGCCTGCAATTCCGGTGATATACCAAAAGAGGGCACCTAAAGCTTTCGGTATAAAGCCCAGGAAATCTGCCGGAACTTGGATTACTTTCCAACAATATTGTAGAAATCTTCTCCCACTTTACAGCATACTAAGCAGAAATAAAAATTCTGTCTCTATACAATGAAATATAACATGCAAAATTTATACAGCTACTTTTAAGGGAAAACAACATTTCGATATATTCACATATCCACAAAAAATAACATAAATCATGGAACAAGAAGAGCAAACATGCAGTTTATGAAAACTGTGATAAAATTCACTGGAAGTAATTGGTGCCAGGAGAAAGAAGAGGTGACTGAACGCCATAGCTGTGCAGACTTTTTCCTAGCAGAGAAGAGTGGACTGTCTGGAGGCAGCAGACCCCCGTTGCAGTTAGCGCTGCTGTGGAGTCAGGCTTAAACATGAAAGGCTGTGCGATGTGCCCACAAGTCTGAGTTGGCAAACAGAAAGTGCATTCTAGAGGTGCGTATCTTGTGCTTGCACATAGATAGCAAAAGACTCATTTCAGAGGAGGAATTAGGCACAGGCACTTGCGCACAAATCTTTCTTGAGTCACATTCCAAACTTTGATATGATTCAGTAATTTTCCTCCGAGAGTTGTGTGTTTGATGAGTTTCAGCAATTATTTTTTTACCTACCTGTCTATGATACATATTTTCCTATTTTCTAAAATTAAGAAGACTTGAATAAACTTCTTTAAGTCGTAACAAAGATGTTTGAAGTGCAACAATTTTATTTGCAACAATGCATAAGAGCATATGTTACCAAGGCAAAAGAGTGTAGTTTTTGTAATCAAATATACATTAATTATAAGAATTTGCATTTAACAGAAGTCCTCAGTTTTAAGTAGCTTTTCACCACCTCTGGTCTGTCAGGGGATTGTAAAGGTACTTCATGTGGTTATGCTTCACTGAGATGTTTATTTCAGATGCAAAAAAAAAAAAAACCCAAACCAAAAAAATCCCAACTTAATTCAAAGGCAAAAGATTAAATTAAAACCCCCAAAGATTTTATTTTCCTCTTGCCTTTAATATGTACAAATGTGTACATATCTTAGAAAACGTGCACAGGAAATACTCAACTGTTGCTTTAGTGTAGGTGTTTAAGTGTCTCACCATTTGCTTCTATAATTGCCTTCCTATGCCTGTTTTATGAGTAACAGAAAGGAGATTTTCAACTGTAAAAATGTGAAATTGAATCCCCTGTTTAATGATTGTACATATTCTCTGTTCTTTGGAATGTGATCAGTTATAATTGACTGCATGACAGGGAATGAAAGAAAGAAAATAATTGTACCCCTTAAATATTTATTTAATCCAACCAGAGTTATTTGCCCTAAAATATCAAGCAAGAACTCCAAAAAGAACTTAAAGAAGAGGAGTCTAGAAGATATGTGATTAGAAAAAGGGAACAAAATCCGATTGCTTTTGACATTTCTAATTTCATATTTCTTGGGCATTTTTACTGTTGTTTTTTTTTTCTGTAGCTTAAGAGTCTGTCTGCTGGACACTGCTGTATGTTTTTCAGTTTATTTTTAAAAAGTCATTTGAGAATGTATGAAGGTATTTCATAAAGTTGCAGCCATAGTTTTGCTTTGTTACTTTTATAGCTCAGGTGGATTCTACTGTTACATTCAGTGAATGAAGCTGTGAGTAGGAAAATTGAGAAATAGATAATTTTAAAGTAAAGTATTTTGGTATTAGTTCTTCTAGATATATTCAGAATAAAATATCTTATTATTACTGCTTATGCAACTCTTGTTTAACAAGGATTTTTGCATTTCCTTTCAGTGCCAGTACCCTTTGCAGGTAAGCAACTATGGCATGCTCAGGGGATTCATATGCTGAAAGGTGGGCTACCCTATAGGCTACAGACTTGACCATCTAATTTTTCAGCTACAGGAATAAAAAGAACTTTTTCATTTGGGTTACCTGAAATCTAGATTGTGTGTACAGACCTAAATGGAGCAGAACAGAGGGAGGAGCGTAGGAGGGTTGCAGGGAATGTATGCCTTTCAACAGTGCCAGGGAGTGCATATATAGTGGTGCAACATGCTCAAACATATGGGCCTACATTTGGATGCATCTGTTTTGGGCACCCAAGCTGAGAGACCTAGAGAGCTGAAACTTCAGCAGACCTTGGGAACTAGCCTCTGAATATCAGGCCTTTTTATGCTGTCTCAACTCTTTCTTGTAAAAGTAGTCACTAATAATCACCAGTCATGTTTGAAAATACATGTTGGGGAATATTCTCCTCTCTGCACTTAGAAAAATAAATGAGTAGAAAATCAGAGGTTAGAGTTCCAGGTTTTCTTTGAATCTGACCCCAAATCTGAAAAGAAATACTTACTAACTGGAATAGCTGTATCTCAAAGGTTTAACCTGGCTTTGGTTTGGTATGCTGAAGAGTATTGTGCTTTAATGGCAAGGGACAGATCTAGAGGAATTTTTAATGCTTTTCTTTGCTAATTTTGATTACCTCTAACAAGATGCTCAAGATGAAAACTTTCTCCCTTGCAAGCCATTGCATATGTTAATTAAACCAGCTCATAAACCACAATCATATTAACTAGAATACCGTTCCAGTAAAAGATATGTATGATCCTAAGAGCAGCTGTCTGAACACCCTACTAATACAGCCACATACGATGGCTCAAGTAATATAAAACTGTTCCAGATTTTTCCTCAGTGATGTGTGCTCAATATAAATTAGTTTGCTATGAAAAATAAAATGACAGCTTTAGCTAGATTCAGGATTTCTTTTCCACAGATTCAGTTCTTTGATCAAAAACTACAGTAGATTGAAGTTTGCTATTGTCAACATATTGTACATACACAGTGTGTTTATTTTTGTGCACTTTTAATGTATTTAACCTTACTGTCTGTTTCTTTAAAGCAAAGAAACTGTGGCTCAGCATCTTGAATTGTCAAAGCAACCTATTGCAGATTTCTTTTTATAGATGAAAAGAAGCGTCCAGATGATGAATGCTATTCACAAAGTGATTGCTGTGGCAGTCATATCATGTCTCAAAGTACACATGGCTGTGTAAATAGAAACTACTGAAACTTGTTCTGACATGTAAAACTTTTTCCATGGCATATGAACTTTTGTGTCACCTAAGCAGATTCAGCTGGAGCTCTTACTAAAAATGCAAGAGCTTTTATTTGCTTTTTAAATGTTGCTGTTTTTTTTTATTTTAATATCACTTCATTGGATGGGCCAAAAGTGAGATATTCCTCTCCCCCATGAGACTCTCAAGTTTAACATTAGAAGAAGTTTTGTGACAGTCTAGTAAACCTTTAATGAGAATTCTTTTTGTGACAGACAGATGTAAATGTATCCCTCTAATCCTATTCTTTCAGGATTTGTCTGCAGATGAATGTTAATAATTAGTAGTTGCTTTCTCCCTCCTCCTTCCTTCATAAAATTGTATTCTTCATAAATTCATCGTCTTTTTTTCCCCCTGTTTTCTCAAAGTACCAGCAGCTCTGACAGCCTCCCTTTGTTCTTATGTTTATAAATAATTTATAATGTAGAAATATCTCTTCTTAGTCTTAAAAAATAAACTAATGGTTGAACATAACATACTGCCAGGAGCAGATCTACCACTAGCTTTAGAAAAAAAAAAAAAGGAAGGGAAAAAAGCTTCGTGATTAACAAAGACAGAAAGAAGGAACATCACATGGAAATCTATTTATCTGAGTGAATGCTGATTTTTGTTTGCAGATGCTAAATGCATCTGAGCTACCCTCATTTTATGCTCTGTTTCTTTTCTTTTCCAGACTGCACACCTCAATTCATTCCTTAAAAATGTAGCTTCTTTTAAATGTTCTGAACAAACAAAGGGCTACAACATGGACTAAGTTATCAGCATAAATGTGTTTACACTGGTGTAGGTGGTTCTCTTGAGGAATATACGAGCCCTTATACTGACACTTCGTTGACTATTGCTGTCCATGTTGTAGATGCACTGCTAAAGAAAGTCACACATTTAGCCAAGACATTCAGTCTATTGTCAACTGCATCTGGAACAGCTGTTGGTGTTGGGATTCTTGCAAAAGAATTCCAAAGGCTGTACTGCAGTACCATATACTTTGTCAAGAACACTCTCACATGCAACCTCAAACTACAAAGAAGCAGCACTCAAATTAGAATTGAAATATACCGAGTTTCAACACCTACTGAACACAGAGGAGTGATTCTGTTTCCAAATGTTTGTATGGCTCTATTATTGCTGTTTTATGCAGTCACAGCAGGAGCAGTGACCACATAAATGACTAGAATTATTGTTAATTAAAGTAAATACAACTGAGCTTGATATTACATTGTCTAACCTAATTCTAGGAAGGAATCTTTATTTTGCTGCAAGTTAGCATATGTCAAAGGAGACGGCTTAAAAGTCACTATGTGATAAAGTGGATATATATTCAAGTATTTTTAAAAACAATCCTAGCACTCAATTTAGACAGGGATCTCGACATTACCTTGCAACGGCTGCCAGGATTTTTAACCAAAAGTGAGGTACCATATCATGTCCTGCCTCAAAATGCTCCACATGGTGGTGACATCAGTGAGTACATGACTTACTATTAAACTTCAGAACCTGTATCCAGACTCCATAATTATACACAGGAACGTACTTTGGGTGCTACATTGCTGTACAAGAAGCAAGTGTAGATCTTTTTAAACATACTTCATTTTAAATTCCCTACCAGGTGCTAATTCGAGTCTTGTGTGCAGGCTACACTCAATATTCACCTACTCTTCAAGCATATTATCCCAAATAACTATAACTGAATCAATAGCACTATGTAATTTAAGGACAGGAAGCCAGAGAAAAAGAGTGCCTTACCCAAGGTACACATACAGTAGAAGGCGGGGAATTTAGGCAGATATGCAAACCCAGTGTAGAAATAGTTATGACCTGCAGGGCTTAGCTTTGGATCTAAAGGAGGGTTGGAGCCAAGACTAGTTCGATTTTGCAAGAACCAGGCCAGCTGCCCTTTGTAAATTATTGATTCTTGCTTTTGGCTTGTTTCTGACTTTGGAGAGTGGCGTGAGTTTTGGCCAGAAAGAACATTCACGTAAAATCTTTTGAAATAACTGGTTAGGGAGCTTTCTGAATAAAAGAAGACGTCATTCCTAGCAACACAGACATGAATGTGTTTGCACAAAAACAGCTTGGAAAGAGTGAGTTTGAATCTCCGTCAGGTGTTCAAAATCAATCTGAACCCCCTTTTAAGGAGTTTGATCTTCTAATCCTCTACCTTTTCTCACCCCTTGCCTTTAACACTACGTAACAGGATTCTCGGCTTCTGTTAAAATACATTCTGTGATAGTCTGTAAATCTCTGCTGAGATTGTGGCTGCTTTCAGATCTTACAGGGTGTGATGCGAGGATTCAATGTTTTTCAGGAACTCTACATTCAGAACAGAATCGTGCTTGAAAATCCCTGGGTGCACACATTGTAAAGAAAGCAGGAAGACAGACCTAAAATAGAGTATGCATCAAGACCAGAATTTCATCCAAAGGTAGCATGCTTCTGAGGAGACATTTGAAAGCTCAGTGCAATCTTTTAAAGGAAACTTTTCAGGTTCCCAAAGGCTGCTCAGGATCAAGAGAGAAACTAGTGTCATGGGAAGGGAGGATGAGGTTGAAGGGAATGAAACATTTGATTGCAAAGAAGAGGAAAACAGAGAATGAGACTGGTATAAAAGCATCTCAGACAAGCATTTGACAGTGGTAACTTCATCTTCTCGATACTGTGATGCCAGCATGCAAATTAACCCTTAAATGCTTTTGCATTTAGCTTCAACCTATTACATCTTCATGGTGAATTGTCTGCCTAATGACACTAACACATTACTTTTCAAATTTTCACTAAACATCTTTCATGACTATATAAAGCATTGTAGTTGCAACACTACTTTCTCTTGGCTAAATTATTCCCCTGATCTGCTCTAGTACACAGGTAAAACCACTTCCAATGCATTCATAACCTCTGCTTTGTTCCTCCAAACCTTAGCTTGAATGAACACCTTGAGATCCTAATGCCTGAAAGAGATCAGGACTCAAACATATATCCAAATCTATTTCCCTCCCCACCCAGATTATAAAATGGGCTAATCAAAACTTTAGCTGAACACCCCTGATTTTTGTTGGTGTCAGTTCTTGATCAAAAATTTTCAGCTGAGACCCTTTGCTGCCTATAGCAATGTATCTTTATAGAACAGAAACAGCCTGGCTCTCTGGCATCATTAAGAAAATACAGTATACAAAAGCTTTAAGCTTCAAACCATACAGCATGATTATTATGATAGCAGGAGATGTCAGGTGGAGACAAAGACACATGGATAGAATTGACTTGAGGCACGTCTTCAGAAAGTAAGGGTGATGTGATCACAGTGCTTATAGCATATGCAGCAGTTATACAATTCTACATGGCAGCTTCCATCATACCCTTCACATGAAAAAAAACCCCAGAGAAGATTCTGAGTAAATGATGGTTGAATACACAATAAATTGTAGTGTATGACAAGACACTTTCTTTTTTGTTTAATATATAAATCAGGAGCACTTACGAATTAATATCAATTAAAATAATGTATTTGCTTTCTTTCGACAGTTATGTCAGCCTCATTAAAAGCCAAGTGCTAAATCTTCATTAGATTTTTCAATATTAAAATACTTCCATGAAATATAAATTAACATTTAACTTGTTGCTGGTCATATTAAGAAAAAAGGAGGGAGCAAAACCCATTGGGATTGAAATCCTGACTCAGTTAAATCAATGGGACTTTTGTTTCTGAACTCAGTGGGGCCAAATAATTCCCTCCCTGTTGACAAGAGGCAATACCTTTAAATCGGGCAGAGAAGCAGGCCTCAGGAAGTATTCTGTTTCAGTCTATATTCCTGACTAACATGATGATGGTTAAAATTTTCAAAGTACCCTTGGCGACATAGGGAGAACATGTGCCTGAATAAGAGTAAAAATGTTTAGGTTCCTGGGTAGCTTCAGTGTTTTAGGAAACCTTATGGTGTGCCTAGAATTTTAACAATTCTTCCTCATAAAAAGACACGGTGGTGTTCTCCCTAGAATGATGCAAAATCTACTTCTCAGTAGATGAAACCTGCAAAGCAATGAGCAGTTCACATGTGAACACTGGAATTTATATCAGAGAGCAGACTGTCACTGGTGCGCATCTGGAGGGACGTGCCCTGTCTGATGAACACCGCAGAGCACCGAGCGGTGCGCGAGGCTGTCTCACAGCTCCGTGTTGTGAATCTTCCCAGGTCTCAGCTCACTACACAGCTTGTGCAAGATTTCCCAGCGGATGTGAAGTTTAGGAAGACGGATAGGTCAGGAAGGGAGAGGAGCTGAGCAGCTGCAATCAAGTTGAAAGAAACCACCATGATGTGCATATTCAGTCATAGCTGTGATAAGTGACTACCCTTCCTTTTGCAATAGCCACAGTCTTGAATCAGAGAAAACCTACCCGGAAAACTGGCCAAGAACCCTTTGAAATGGCCAGGCCGCCTTTCAGAGGTATTGTGCTTGCTGAAGGAGCTGGCAAGCTTTTTGCCTTTCAAAAAGAAAGGAGATATATTAACTGTGCTTCATCTGACTGTAGCGTGTGTGGAACTGGAAACACAGCTCTCTCCTCCCTGGGCCTCTGCGTCACCAAGCCACAAGGTGGTGGTATGGTGTCACTTTTTTTTAGGCAACAAAAAGATTTTGTTTAATGAGCTTGAACTCACAAGCCTGCTCATCTAGTGAACTGTGACTTTTCAAATACCAACCTATTAATGTCAAAGGCAATACTGAAGGGAACAGTTCTGTTTGATTTAAAAAATACAGACAATGTGAAGTCCACTATGCTCTAATATCTATCACCTATGGGGCTCCATTCATGCCTAATGCTTTATTCAAGCTAAGACCTAGTTTTTATATATCAGATTAATACATATCTACAGCTTTGCACCTTTCTATTTTGATTTTTTTATTATCAGGGCTCGCCGGGGCCATTTTCATTCCCTTACTATAGCATCTGCAAGCAGGTGGATTAGAGATAACTCTCATTGTGCTTTGTTTTCTCCTGACACTGTCATTAATCATTCCTTAAGCCACACTTCAACTTATAGTAATCAGGACTGGCTGTTCCCAAGCTGCACAAGAATTGCCTTTCACAATGTAATGTGAAATTGGAAGCGAATGGCTGAAGCCAGACGCTTCTTCTGCATTCCCCATCTATCTCATCATTTAGGTATTTATCCATCTCAGGCTTGTACAGGGAGCATCTCTCTCCTTCCCATGAGGACACAGATTGCAACAGAGGATCAGATTTGTTACCCAGGCTTTGGGCTTTGATTGTCCTCTTATAAGTTCGGGATTAAAGTGAAATTTCCCACAGGGCTATGCAGGATTTGCTAGCATTTAACTGTTTAACCTGGCTGTTTGTGAATGAGAATCCTGTGGTCAACTATTCCATAGAGAATATTATGGTAAGCCAGCTCTGAATGGCAGATATTTCGGTAAATTCCTGTAAAGACTGCTACAGTTGATTCCAATTAAGTTCATACCTGATAACAATTGTTTTCTTGTACATGATGAACAGTAATCTTATGATAAAAAAACAATTGTCTAGTCTCTTGTGAAATACTCTTGTCAGCTTCAGAAAAAATTCAGACTTTCAAAAAGTTGCAGTCATCTATTTATGCTTCTAGAATCACTGTGCACTAATTTGTCTTGAACTAGGTCATAGCCCTCACTATGTAGAAGAGCTGTATTCCCTTCTTTTTATCCAATTTTAGTAATAAGTATAAGGTAATAATATCTGTAGTAGCAAGCAGTGGAATGGACAAACATTTTAAACAAACTGCACTTGATGTATTAATAAAGACAAATTGATGGTTCTGGAAAGCATGCTGTTAAATACGTAGCCAAAACAGATGTATTTTTCCCGGCATTTGATGTGATTCTTGCACAAAGGGAAGTACCTATAATGTGCTATTCTCAACGAAACTGAAAGCAAGGGGAAAAATTTTCAGTCCACATTATCTATCTTTTAGTCTTTGCTTTAGAGCCATTTAAGGAAAAAGATTTTAAAACAAGTCAAAATCATTTTGTTATCTAGTTTAAAAAGACTGTATGCTCAACCACTGTATATGTATTCTATTTAATGTGGATGTGTTTTTAAAATGCCTAGGAGGATAGTGCTCATTTCATGTGCTTCTCCAAGAGAGACATAACACCCAAGCAACTGAAGTACATAATTTAACAAAACATTTTAGCTTGCAGTGAAATCAGTTCCCTTGGAGGGAATGGACTGAATCATTAAACTCAATTTTAACCCCACTCCCTGAGAAATTTTTACATCTTATTCAAAAGTTTGCTTTTTATTTTTTTTGTTGTCTAAAAATGTGCTGAATTTCCAAAATAAGCTTTCATGGGATTTAGATTGGGGATAAAAATCATAAATATTTTTAGTCATCCTTTTAAAAATAAAGAGTCACAGAGACCTCAAGGGAAAGGCTTATGGATATTGTCAATTACAAATCTATAAATTCTAATGCAGATTCTAATTAACAAATATAAAAGACAAACATATTACCCTTCCTGTTCACCCTTCAACTACATTATGAACCTGTACTTATGACATTGATCTCGTGTTAACCAGTGTCTCAGTGAAAAGGAGCAGTGTTTGGTTGTATAACGGTACCTGTGAAAGCCTCACTGCCTGAGTGAAAATTGCTAAATATCTTTGCCATCGTTTACTCTTTCTCTTGTAGCATTAAATGATTACTGAAAAGGCATAAGCAATCCTTTCTATTTATTTGAAATATCCTCTAGATTCACATGAGTAATTTTCAGCTGTGTATAATGCTCCCAAAGTAACCTCTTCATTTCCATTGTTTTAGTGTGAAATCATTTCCTCGGGAGATAATTAGAGTTGCTCCATTTATTACATTAAATGATTAGCATGCACTTGAAATGATTCAGTATATTTTCCTTTATTGCTGATGACTCTTAAATATGGGCCTACATTTTTAATGGATAAATTAAGATTATCTTGACATTTTGTGGCTGCCTCAGCAGCAAAACAAGACAGACTTTCTTTTCCGAATACACACAGGTGTGTGTTGAACAACACACATTAGCTGAAGGGCTTCTATTCACCTGGCTATTCCACCTGTCTCAGCTTAAAGACCAGTAATTTTGAAGGTAAAATGGGGGTTTAAATGTACCAAAATTGCTACTGCTTCTGTTGCATGTGTGGTTAGTAATTATTCTTAAGTGTCATGGGATCAGAATCCCAGCATCTCAGCTAAAGCGTCTGCTTCCTCTGAACAACCAGCATCTCCTTCCAAATGCATATAAAATTATTTCTTACAGTGGCAGACTTGCACTTTTTTCATATTATATTAATTAATCTAAATGAATAAAAGAGTTTTTCTGTATGCTAACTAGTGAACTATCATCCTCTCATTTATGAGAATAAATTACCCTAGAATCGGTGAAAATGTATCCCAATTAATACTCCTTATTAAAACTGAGTAAGGTTTAATGTCAAGCTACAGCAACAGCTTTAAGATTTTCTTTTAAGAATAGAAGTCCGTAGTACTAAGCAGATGGGCTGCAGGCCTGAGTTGGGACCAGGTATTTGTGTAACCAACACCGTGACAAGGACTCCTACAGCAGTTGCCAACACTGACCTGGATGTGGTGGATACGAGCAGTGACAGAGGTCAGCAGACTTAAAAGGGCTCCATTTTCCCAAGACCGTGCCATGTCATTCCCAAAAGAAAGCCAAGGAGATATTTAACTGGATTTGAAAGCTTTGTTCATTGGAGTTAAATAACCTACCGCACTCGAACGACATTAGTGGATGTGAAACTGATGTCATTATTAAAGGATACATTATCTTCTGATGGGATACATTCACCTATCCCTCATTTCTCAAATTTCACTATGGACCAAAGACTCCTTACACATCCAGTCAATTTAAATTCAACCATATTTTGTATTTAATATGTTATAAATGTAATGCATTAGAGATTTTGATGGTAAGGAATGTTTTTATTCTCTTGGCAAGATTTTATTAGAGATTTTACTTTTGACGAGGAAATATACAGGTTAAGTGTGGCCAGACAATGTATCTCATGTTTTATCTGAAAATCTACTTTGCTATTTCAGTGAGTAAATTTGCTTTTTGAAAAAATATACAAACTGTGACTTACAGAATATGAAAGAGAATGCATATTCCAAAATTTAAAAAAATAGTATTATAAACACTTTTGTAAGTGTGTAATGCCGTATAAAAAACCACTTTCATAAAACTGCATCTTAGATCAGAAAATAATATTCTAAATGAAGTGCTCAGTACTACAAAGAGAAAATGTATATTTTTTGCCTTACTCACTGATTAAGCACACACAACTAATCTTTCCACTGGCCTTTTTTCCATCCAGAAAGTCACTGCAGATATTTGTCTTACAGAACACTCTAAGTAAAGGAAATATTTCTTCATGAATTCGCAAACATTGCTCATGTTGTATGAACAGGAAGCAGACGTATTTGGGATAGTAGATCTCACCAAATCCACTAAACTGTGCCCTCACAAGCAATGTTACTGTTATTTCATGTAGTGCTGCTGCATGGAAACAGCAATGGCATGCACGGCTCCATATGCCTGGAAACAAGTACTTTTCCTCTTTTTATTTCTTCGTTGATCCCTACTTGAGTCAAATTCTCACCTGTGTCTAAGCAGCAAATTTGACCATAGTGTGGTCATACAGGACAGCCTTCCTAAATTTAACTATAAAAGTCCAAGAAAATACTTAATTTGGTTGTTCCTTGGACAATGATAAGAGAATTGAGGGTGCCTGCCGGAATTAAACCCAAACGGTGAACAGCTCTATGCTCCTAAAAGAAAATTGGGCAAACGCAGCCCTTTTCAGCCAACTTCTTACAGCACATGGTTGTGTTCCACCAGTAAACAGCTCCAGATATAAACAGGAGGTTTGATAAACTGGGACTCAGAGATTGCTTATGCTCTTACTAAAGTCATAAATGTGACTCTTCTTTCTATCTCAGTGATACTGGACCATCATAACTAGAGGTGAAAGTCTGCTCACCTCATTAACAGCAAGCAATACTATTTTCTAGCCCCAGGACTGGAAGACGATGTAGGCACATTTATCCTTTAAAACTTCAGCAATATAAAAGCACACCATTAAATAATAGCACTACTATAGGCGTATTATACAGAAAGTGCCATAATGTTGTTTGTGTATGACAGGCATTTTTAGTGTAAGAATGCTGAAATTCTACACTGATGTCATTAAAGCATAAATGACACACTACCGAAAGATGGAGATACTAATGTATGGTGGTTAAAACTACACTTCTTTGTAGGCTTTAGAGTATTTTTAATAGCTTCAAAGCATGTTTTTAATAGATGAAGTTATAACAATACCAACAGTAGTGGCATGAAAGGTTACAATGGATGAACACCATCTCTGTCAAACATTTATTCCATTTAAGTAAAAATACTTGATAGAGAGCATTTCTATTATTCACAAGAAATCATGGAATATAATGGTTCCTAGCACTCCTTTTGTAATAGCTTATTTAAATACTTGGGGCTGCAATTCTGATTCCCACTTTGTTCAGACTTCACAGAAATACTTCTTACAATTGATCACATTTTTATTCTTTATTGTATTCTAAATAGCCTCTGATTTTTCAGAACCCAAGACTAAAAATTAGGTTTGCAGAAGTGAAAAGTACAGTCTTGAAAAAAAACCCTATACACTTTTCTTAACTGAGGAACAGCAGCTACAAAATTGAACAAAAAAACTATGCTATGAATCATTTTATGTACAGAAGTGCTTTAAGGAATTATTCCTGAAGTCTAAATGGAGCTTGATGGGCCTTTTCTAAACCCTTAAAATCTGAAATGACCTGAAGGTATAAAGACCACTTGACTTTGGATTTCTTCTCTCTGTAATATTTTCTTCAGTGCTTCTAGCTCAGACTACAGTAGTTTACACAAATTTAAGAAACCCAGTCTGATAAGAAGTTATTAAAATTGTAGTTATCGTTTTATGTTTACTTATTTTAAAAAAAAAAAGTACTTAAATGAGAAAGTAGGAATAGAACCTTTTTTATGATGAGGTTTGATATAAATAGTTTATAGATGCTATGTTTCCAACCTTTCTCAAATTATTTAAGGACTTTAAATGTATTTATTCTGAGCCCAGGGTAATCTCTCAATTGATGTAAAACAGTACAAAGTCATCAGAGCTCTTAACTTACATCTGGTGAGGATAAAGATCTTTTTTTCAGATTTTTTTCAGAACAAATCATAGAATCATAGAATACCAGCTCAGAAGGGCGTCTCAAGGATCACCTGGTTCAGCCTTTCTTGGCAAAATCACGGTCCAGACAATAAAATGGTGATAGTTATTTTAATTTCAGAAGAATTGGACTTCTATCTAAAGAGCAAATGAAAATGAAAATTTATAAACAAAGAAGGAAAGGTATATTTGCATTAAGTCCCTGTCAATTTACGTTCAGACAGCAAGACTGGAAGATGTGATGTGACTTACGTTGGTTGTGCTATCTTGGGTCAACCACATTTTCCATAATGAAATAGCATACTTAGGTAGAATTATTATTATTATTAATTTTTAATTTTTAATTTTTAATTTTTAATATTTTAAGTTAGAATAAATTAAGAAAAAAACCTAAAATAACAAGTATTTTAGTATAAACTGCATTATGCTATGATGTCAGACTATTAATAGGTTCAGTACTGAGATCAACCACTGAATTGTATAAATTCATAGGATATTGTTTTGCTATTTTTTTTACAAAACTTGTTATTTACTTTTATGAGGATCTTTGGATCATTATGATGTGCAAATGAGTGCATACACAATTTTTAAAGGATGTATTAGCTAAATGATAAAGAGAAGCAGCTCTTTTATGGGCATATAAGCTCTGTAATGTCAAAAAATGCCACATCTCCTAACTTTCAACTCATTCTAAAATGGTTTAATATGATAAACTTCATATGGCAGAAGTATTATCAGACTACAGCATGGGACTCTTAGAGCAGTCAACAGCACTCTTTTTAATATTGTTCCCATTTGCATTTTAAATAACCAAATGGTTTTCAGGCATTTAATAGAAAAACATTTTTTTTTAAATGAATACCAAGAGACATTTGTAAATAGCAGCACAAATTGCTCCTGGGCTATAAACCTGAGTGCCAAGTTTCTCTCCAGTATGAATACAGACAAGTGTTAAAAGTCTGAAAAATGGATTCCTTAATGGATATACTGGCAGACCTGTAAGTGTAATAGAGCTAGAATGTTCCTCTTTAATAAAGATATCATATTTCATCTCCTAGATTACACATAGCTTTTCTATTCTAAATAAAAGATTAGAACAAGATTTTTTTCCCTGCATATCATATTTAAAAATGTACAAGGGAATGTCATCCAACAATTTGTAAGCATTGAAATTATTTCCTTGAAAACAATAAAAAGTAATCCCTAAAGATATGGTAAATATACAGTTCCTTTATTGAACAAACAAAAATAGATTATGCATTGCTTTTTCAGAATCAAATACATCTGCTTTGACTGAGGCAAGGAGACACATCTGGGGGCTTGAATTTTACCACAGTCTCTGTGACTCTCTATATTGTCAGTGCACCAGTAACCTTGTATTTAACCAGATTATTTACAGTCAGAGCCTTATAAGATCACACCCATTGCTGCTGGTGTGAGGGAGGGAAGGAGACCTCTGAAATTGAATACAAATGTGATATTTATTGTTACATTTATTGGGCTATAACCATATATCAAATGTGCTAAATTCACAGAGATAAAATAATACAATCACATCAAGACTGAAAATTTAATACTAGACAGGGACCTACAAGTTCCCTTCCATCACAGCTTGCTTTGTAGCTCATCTGAACAAACACTCGGCCCTGGAATTTACTGGACAATTCTTGTCTTCTACTTATTAAATGCAGGGGCTGTTTATTTTCTGAAAGGTATGTTAACTGCATGTAAACCTACTTGTACACCTAACTTGTAAAACAAAACATCTCTTTGCTTGCTTTTGCCAGAAAAAAAAATTAATAATCTCCACAGATATATTAGTGTAATGGTAGGAGGGCAGCAGTTCTAAACATTGCTATTAATATGAAAATACATATTTGTCTTTGGAAGAATTTTGACTGTGGGGTAAATTAGTTTAGATTTCACCTGACTATATTATCCCCAGTTGCTATGCTAAAAATGCAGCTAGAATGTAATGCATATTGGCAGTATCAGACTTGAGAACCTGACACTGGTGTGGCCAGAGTGGTTAAGCTTTTCTTTTCACAAGTGCTACTTTTGGCTTTAGAGAAAGGGTTCAAGAAGTCACTGCATTCATAGATCCATTATAGTAGAAAAGCAGACAATATGTTTGGGAGGTGGAGCATGAGTCCTCTAGATTACACCATATTTCCTTTTGGTTAACCAAACAACGCCAAGCTTCAACTAGAGAAACAGCCTTCAGCTTGTGCCTTGCTTTCTTAGACTGAAAATAATGATCCACTTCAGCGTATATGTTTTCTAATATACTTTAACTACTCATTCCGTATATACCCATATAACATGATTATATTTCTGTCAAGACCTAAGTGGTGTGGATCGACAGCTATAGTAACCTGCTAGAAGAAAACTAAGCAAAATTCACCCCATATCACTCATTGATGCCTGTAGGTGAAGCAGGCCCTTGTTACTGACAAATGTCGCAGGCACATTCCACACTCCATTAAAAATAGCAAACAAAAATAAAGGCGCATAGGAAAAAAAAGGCTTAGCTTGTTTTCAAATGGCTTTCTTACTTTCCCTTAAAAACTTAAGTTGGATGCAAGAGAAGTATTCATTAATAAATATTTTGGAGTGACTTTCAAATGCTTGGGGGAAGGTCTGGGTCTTCTGTCTTTTGAACTGATGTTAATTTGAATGGCTTCTGTCTGTGGCAGAGGAATTACGACAGCTTTACACTCATGTAACAGAAAGCAGAATTCAACACTTGGTATACAGGATGGAACTTTATTCTGAATGGGAAAGTAAGTCTGTTGTTCTTTCCAGTAGCGCAATTCAAATTTATCTATAGCAGCCTGTTTTTTGGTTTTTTATTTTTTTTTTAATTGTGGCAGTAGCTGAGCTTTGAGCTTTATGAGTAAATTAACTACTTATATGGGACAAAAAGAAAGACAAGCAGCAACAGCACAGAACCAGATAATTCCTCTTAGACAAGAGAGATTGTGGTTACTTTTCTGACAGCTGTGATTGTAGAATTTGCAAAATGATTTTGATATAGGTTTTAGGGATTTTTCTCCCAATTATCTTTCTTTATACAGAATACTTTCATAATACTTAAAAGTGGTATCCTTTATTACAACTCTTATTACAGTAAAATCGATGGAAGCCTGAGTGGTGGGTGTATTGTTATGACACTTAAGCTATTTGTAAATATTGCTCAAAGCTTTCTTAGCATATTTTAGCAAGGCAACATTACAGCAAAGTATAATTTATTGCACATGATGTAGGCTGTATGCTTCAAAGACAATCACACTGGAAAACAGACTCATGAGAAAGAAGCCACAAGTGTGTTTTGCTTTCGAGTAAAACTATTTGTTTCAGTCTTTGGGTTTGGAGTATTGCTCTGCGATCACAAAACCCACAGAGGTGGGCAGGAGGCCATTTTCGCTTTGCTTTCAGTGCCCAGTCATAAACAGCCACCTTGGCTGGTGAGATTTCTCTTGGTTCTGCAGCTCCCCTTTCCTGCTTATGCTTTATGCTGAAGCAAGCTCCTCTGATTGCAAGATTGGACCCGTGGCACTAGCGTGCTTTCATTACCTTCTTATCCCAGATACGAAAAGAATGCACTGGTTTACAGTAATATCACATTCAGCCAGGGCTTTGTTTAGACTCACTTAAAATTCTTCAAAGAGACCCTTTAAGAGGAGTGTTAGAATTGTGAGGAAAACCTCAATGAAGAGCCTTCCAGTCTGTACCAGCCAGCTTGTAAAAAAGAATGTAAACACCCCCTACACTTCCTGAAAAATAACATGTTCTAGATGCCAGCCTGAATGATTTGGACTAACAACAACAAAAATATTTATATTGCCCCTGCCCTCTTTTATTAGCACCTCCAGTGTATAGTTTATGGAAGATGCTTTACACATTTTATATTTAACGGTGTGATCTTATAGAAATCTGTACTCAATAGCAAACAGGGAGTTTGACCACTATCTGGCTGTTCAGTAGAGCCTTAACTGCTATAGCAAGTAATCCCCAGATACTGATCATGCATCATATATAATGAAGTTTTTATATTCTTATTATAGTAATAAAGGATGATTTTTTGACATTTACTGCCGGAGAGGTTGGCTCCACCACAGGTAAATGTTACAGGTTTCCATTGACATCATGCTGGTGGGTCAACATGGTGACTTTAGTTCTCAAACCCCATATATTCTGAAAAAGTTCCAAAATTTGATCCAATCTGGATTACCTTACTTGGCCATTAGTTATACCAAGAACGAATCACAACATCTAAGTAACTATTGATATATAAACCCCACCACCTTTAAAGTCCATTCAAGTATATTTTTTGTCATTTCTGGGTTTCAATTTAGATGTATTCAATAAAATTTTTATTATTGTTTATACTACAATTTTAGGGGGGGGGGGGTGTCAGTTTTTGGGCAATTTATGTCACGTAAAGTATCTGACTGGAATTACGGAGATTTTCACCAAAACATGGATTGGAAGATTTGACCTACTGTTAATAGGCTTGGTATTCTTGTTTTCTATTTGTGTAAATACATGCTTTACTTTATTTTTTACCAAAATCTTGGTCTAAGAGGAAATAGAATATTTTAGAAATAATACTGGGACTTCACAGAAATGTTTAGATTAGTGATTTTTGGGGGGAGAAGGAAACAAAAGCATCTAAAATCAGTGTAGAGATAGAAGAAGATGAGAATTTAGTTCAGCCCATTATGATGTTAAATTAAGACCATGCCTTGCTCTCCCTGAAGTCAATTAAGCTGTAATCTTTCATCATTGTATCATTTTACAATCACAGGGCAGTTTGCATTTTTTTCTACCTTAAAAAATAGATCCTGGATCATTATAATTATATGGATGCATTGCACAAGGTATTACAATCCGTTTTCCAAATAAAACCCTCCACTTTGACAGTGCTCCGTGTTCTGACAGGCACCTCGCTGCACACAAAATAAAACGTGTGTGCAGAATCTTGCATGTGCCTTGTACAGCGTGTGTGTTAAAGGAGGTGACAGTATGGAAGAGGATAACTGAAGCAGCTACTCCACACGGGACCCCTATGAATATTCATTTTGAAGCAGTCAGTCCTGTTAGGCTGCTACGCTACATTTCAAAGTAGTGATCAATAAACCTACTATAAATAAATAAACCACACATTTTTATTCCCGTTGAATATTCTAGTTGATTCAAGCAAATTAGTTACAGTGTGTGAAAACTCCCACCAGGAAAAGATGTTTAACTGGTTTTTTTTTATTACAGTTTACTATATCTAGAAACATTTCTCACACTGATGATTTACCAGAACTTCAATTTACCTCTGAATTTTATACATGCAAACTAAAAGGGACAGCAGGGTTCTACTTTTAGAATTTTAGCACCATTAAATACCAACTAAAATTACCACACTTGCAGAAAAGGAGGATAAAAACATAGCAAACTCCTACTCTTAAATTCTGCTATACACTTAGAGAAGTAAATAAATACACTTTAAAAGATGTAAGCATTTCCAATTAAAAATAGTATTTACATTAGGATTGTAATCACATTTTGTCTCCAGTGAAATAAGGAAACCTGAAGAGATATCAGATATATTATAGACATCCTTGAAAAACCCACCTACCTCAGGAAAACACAGGTTACTACAAAATAAATTAATATATTTTGCAGACCTTTTATTTCTGTGGTTCTGAATGTGAAAGCTGTAAGCTGAAGAATGAGAAACTCTGAAGATTTCATTTTCTGAATTTCAGGTTTTTTTATGAGTTTTGGTTTTATTTTTAAAATGCATGAAAAGAACATTACTAATAGGGGACACATATTTTATAAAGTGCAAACAAAAACTATGTGCTGTCTTAATTTTCATCTTAAATTTACAGACATGCTACATGGCAACAGTATTAAAGCAAAAAAAGGAGGGATACATTTTCCTATTCAATAAAAATCCATGGAAGTTGCATGGGGTAGAGTCTCTAGGAAATCCACTCTTTCTTTGAAAAAATGTCATTGGTGAGATAGGAGATTGGCACCACAATGAGCAAAATATAGTGAGGGCTGATACGGACTGTCAGCTAGAATTTGGGTTAAGACACTGACTTTTGTCTGCATGATGCCTACCTTCCAAAGAAGATGGAAGATGCAAAACTGAAAGTTTCCTCTCTCTGGTTAATGTGGTCTATACAAGTGAATAATGTATAAGAAGATGTTCCCTTGATAATGTCACAATTATTCATTGTACAGCTATAAACTCAAATATTCACATTAACAGCTAGGTATTATTTTTCTTCTCTGAAATTAAGTGAGTGGCATCAGTGGTCATAAATGAGAGCATTCATCAAAGGCGTAGGCCATGGCAGAGGATTAAGTGAATGCTGATGAAGTGTCCAGATTCCCATAACTTGGAATGGGCTGCATTCAGCATTCCTTTATTATCCATCTGCCACATAACAAAAAGTCTCATATATTTAATGCAGGTTTGCCCTCGGCCACGTAATAGGATTAGGAATAATTTCTACAAATTTACAAAAACAAATCACATGGGAAGGCTTAGAATTTGCTAATAATTTCTCCATAGCTGGGAGATCAAAGGGATGTAAGAGTCCAGAGCCAGGCGGTAGTTTGACCCTGGCCAAGCTTTTTTAATGAAAGGGTTAATCTTCTCAGAGGTGACCATAGAGGAGCAAATAGTGTGACCAAAGGCAGATTCAGGCCTCCAAAAATAGGAAGAAAATCGTCTGCAAAGTATGACAGCAAGAAAACATGTACAGAACAACAGTACATTTTCTGTCTGAAAAAATAAAATAAAACAGCAAACCACAACGAATTGTTTTTAAGCAAAGTGTGACTGGCAGGAGAGGGGGGGTTTTGGTGTAGAAGGAGGAGTGCCATGTGGAGGAGAAGCAGCTTGCAGGGTGGACCAGAAATATTACTGTTTCTTTCTGAATAACAGAGAATAGGCTGAATGCCTTCAGTCTAAAAACACTCTCTATTGTCTTCAGGTGAAAACCATCTTCTCCAAATGTGTGTCAAAGCTTTGGTCGGTTGGTTGTTTTTGCCATATGCTTGTCCTGTTGTTCTTTTTCAGAGAAAATGCAGTGTAAACACACACTACCTCATAGGCAAGTTTTTGGGAGGACCTGAACAAGTTGTCCGGTGAAGTTTTTTCAGAAATGTTCTTGGTTTGATGCAACTCTTGGTTAAAAATATTGACTTCTTGGAAGCCAACTCCATCTCTCAAATCAAGTCAAGTATCCATATAAGAAAAGACAGGGGAATTAAAACAAAAAACCAAAAAAACCCACCAAAAACAAAAAAGGAAATGAAATGAAGGTATTGGGAGAGTGTGTGCCTATATTTGTGACTGTATTTTGAAGGTTTTTAATCCCTTAGCAATCACTAAGCCTGTCTACAAATTTTCACCCTGCTGGATTTCCTTTCCCACTCAATAAAGTGCAAAGGAAGAATGCTAACATCAGCTGTAGGTGGCAGGTATTTTAATGTTTGCATCCTAAGTGGTTTTAACGAATTTTGGAAAGTATAGCACAACGGAGTGCTAGCTTTTTCAGTTTAATAGAAATCATGTGATCATTCTCATTTTTGGTTCTTGACCTGTTGTAACAAGTTTGAATACAATGCTTATCTGTGGTTTTCTTTACCTACTGGGCTACCCATCAAATAGCAGATCAAATAGTCTGATTGCGAGTAAAGTAGTGAATAACTTGTTACAGCTGCACAAAAGCCCAAGCAGACATCTGAGCTTAAGCAAAGGTATTATTTCTCATGTTTCTCTTCTTGGAAGAGAATTTTAGGCCGAAAGTTTACTTCAGCCTCAAGATTAACTTCATACGAACCTGTATGTTCCACCATATTCTTGCATAAAATAAGAAAGCAGAGTACTGATGACAGGGAAATAAGGAGAAGATAATTCCCAGGAAAGAAGGAAACATTTCCAGGCAGAGCATCTATGTTTGAACATGGGGACTGCTATGCACTTAGTGTACAAAAAAAGCTGAGGAAAAGGTTCAGATTAATATCCCTGGGGAGAAAACTTTCTTTTACTTTTCACAGACAGTCTCCTAACAAGGTGGCTAGAAAATGAGGATGCATTTTCACGTATTATTAGACAGTTCAGCTCTTTCCAGGCTGTGACACAAGATTTCCAAAAAGGATGCCAATGAGTATCTAAAATGAAAAAGGAACATTTTTTTGGCAGTATAAACTGGACCGAGGTCACCAGATTTATTTCACTCAGCTTTCCAGGAAGTCAGCAATTTATAATAACTTGATATTGCTACCACTGTGGACTGAAATGAAACATGCTGTAGATATAAGAGACTGTAAATTCTTTTGTCTAGTTATCCTCATATTCTCTGTTTATTTTATATAGATCACGGTTCATTCCATGTCTCACACTTTAGGTAATTCCATTTAAGAGGTTGAAATCCAGACTAATTTTTTCTCTTTCACACACAGAAGTGCAACTCAGCCTTCTGATAAAAAATTGGTTTTTGATACTTCCACAGTGTGTAGAGGTATAAGTATCTTGTAAATAACTTTCAGGCAGGGCTTGAGGTCAATGTTTTGTGCCCCACAGTCTCAAGTTGTGATGGTCATAACAAAAAAATACCAACTACTATCATCCATCACACATCAGAAACAGCAAATGCCCAACACTTCCTGTTTCTTCAGTGACAATACAGGTACATAGACTCGTGTGTATCAGAGAGGCAAAAGTTTTAACTAATGGCACTCACCTTTAGTGGGCTTTTAGACCATCTTTCAACTAAAACCCCTAGCAGTTAAACAAATTTTAGGCATCTGGTTTCGCAGGCTGTTGGCTGGCTATTAACATCGCTCGGTAAAGACATGAGTCCTCTGAAACTCTTGGGGAAATTAGAAGTTGGGTACTCCTGACTAACTCTTTCAACTAAGGTTGCCAGCTACTTAAATGAAGTAGCCAGGATAACTACCCAAATTTGAGCTGTGTGAGAGGACTCAGATTTTACACCACCAGTGCCCCACTTCACCTTACCAAGTAGAGATGTTATGACAGTGCTCTTTACTGATGAGCAGCACAAATGCAATAATGTCCCCTCTGCCTTAGGAGTAGAATACTCCACAAACATGTTACTTATGAATATTCTGGTAACTTGAGCCACAAATTAGTTTTACTACAGTTTATATAGTTTCATAAAAACAACAAAGTGTCTGGAATTTGAATTTTCACATTATAGGACATTCAGTCTTATGACAAATCTGGATCTAACACAATTTTCAGACTCCTATCACTTTTACGACAATTTTAGCACAGAACAGCATTTTTAATACCGTGCAATATCAACCTGATAAGCTGTTTGAAACAGAAATGCAGACATACAATGTGTATCTCAAACCACACTGCCGGGATTCCGCATCTGATTAAGACCCTGTGTTTCCTAGACATCAGGAATGTTCAGAGTTCTTGGTTACAGCCTTTTCCCAGCTGCATCTGGAAACCAGTTTTGCTTTTCAGTCTTAAGTAGCTGCTCGTTTAATGGTCACTAAGGTTGACCTTTATGTGTCACGGTGCCATTCAGTGGGATAAAGAATGAGATGCCTTTTTAGGAAATCATACTATGTGTTTACAAGCAGCTTCTTGACCTTAACCAAATGTTTTGGGGAGCAGCAGATAACAATCTATTGTGCTTCTAACCATCCTTCATGCCAGACCTTTGAGTGCTATACTGCCCTCAAATGTAAGGTCATATCTCTGCCCTACACCTAAGGAACAATAGAGATTTTAATGGATGTTCAGGAATACATGGTGTCCCCACTTCAAACCAGGACTGTAACCTTCCCTCTTATGCAATGGGACAGAATAGATTTGTTGGCTTCCTTCTTGTGAGTTCACGTACCAAGTGCTAATACTTTCCTCTTGCTCCTTTCAATTGACAGATGGCCTTATCTGCATTTTTTATTATCTCCTCTAAGGAAGGGAAGAGTCCCAGCACCGCATGGAAACTGAGCTGAGAATTCTGTATTTTCATTGCATGTTGGAAATAAACATGATGAATAATGCCATCTTCCTTGATACAACTTGCTTGCACAGGTAAATGAATTGGATATGGGAATACCAAGAAGTGCTCTTCAGCATCAGTATCGAAAAGCACTGTAGACCAGTCCTTATGTATCTTGGGATTTTTTCTCCATGTATTTCCCCATGAAGACTACTGAGATATCTATGAAATAACTTCAGAATAAACATCACCATCTGCCACATCACCACCAAGCCCCTAAGACATTTTTACTTAAGTCACGGTCATCACAAATGCATAGGAAATAAATAAGGGTAAAGAAAATCAATTTGGAAAAAGATGTTTCGAAACATCTTTCAAGAAAAGTCGTGTGAGAACTAGCCAAACTTATAAGTGATAAGTAGACAGTTTTAAGACATGTAATTTGCATAATGAGGATGGAAACAAGGAAGGAGATTTAAACATAATTTCATTACCATTTTATCATGAAGTCACTCCCAGAGCCTTGGTACTGTATGCAACAGCAACAGGTTTACAACACAGAAAATCTAGATGTTATAGAGGACTGGTAATGAGACGAACAAGCATTTAATCTTTGCTAATTCAAATCCAGACTCGAGGTCCTCAGAAATCATTAAGATCTGGCAGCTGTCTCAGCCTATGGACAACACGATAACAATTTACATAATAAAAAAACCCTGTCAGAGCTTAGAGAAAAAAAAGAGTAGTCCTGCTCTTCTCAAAGCATTCTCTGGACAGAGAGCTACAGTTGCTTCATACTTCAATCATGAGTGAAAAACACATTTCTAAAATTAAAGAACTAATAACTTCAAACTTAAACCTTGTCTGAGACTTACTGTTCGTTTATGGACACTTTAAGTGTTAATGAGACTTCAAATACAGTCTAATGCTATCCATTGGTTTAGGAAATAATACTACATGTCCTTAGAAACTCTATCTCTCTTATAGTCTGAAATAGTTCATACCTCTTTAAAAGGCACAAGAAGAATGGAAGACACAAAATTAGTACAAGGTTTACGGAACAAGTAACCAGGACTAGCACCTAATAATCAGTGACATCACCTTCAGGCCAGCTTTAGCAAGAGAGCAGGACTCCCATCTCTCCAATACCAATATACCAGAGCTTCGTCCTGCAGTCACTCACTTTGCAATCATGCCAAACAGCACTGAAATTCATATGGCAGTGTATGCAGTTTACTGCTCACAGTTCCCTTTCATTATCTTTACCCAGTAAAGTGCTCAAAACGTTTTTTCCTATTAGTAATGGTACATGTTCAGTTTTGAATTCTCAATTTAATCCTATTAGTCCAATATAATTTACTCAAAATCTGTCCCTTTTTAACAGTTTTCAGTGAATAACACTGACTAAAACTATGAAACAGAAGATTTTCTTTCGTGGAGGAGTTTAACAGTGGAGTGATCACTGCCTAATGGCTGTGAATTTTTCTATTTCTCTTCTTCCATGACGTTTTACATTTTGCATAAAGTGCAAACCATCCACATCTCACAAATATAGTGCAATGTAACACTGCATGAATTACACTGCACGAACTACAGCCCCATAGTGTTCCACTGCACAAAGCTGTGCTCTCTGGTCATCTGCTTGAGAAGGCTGAGAGCTGCTGAAAGCATGTGAGACACAGAAATACAAGCAGTGCATAAATGTTGCCTATCCAGTAACTGTAGCTCGTCTTCTGTAAACTTGGGTGCCTTAAAGCAGCCAGTGGGAATGCCTCAAGTGAATATGGCTAGCTCCCATAGAAGTACAGTCTCCATTTTCCTGGTTAATGGAGCAACTGTAATAGATGCATTTGTGGTGTTCTAGCTGTTCATGAGTTAGCCAGAGCTGCGATAAACTCACCCTGTGCTGTGCTGGGGTGGCTTTGCCTGGTGCTTCCCATTACTGGAATGTGCGGAAGAGCAATGTAGGCTGGATTTCCATGCTTTAGCATGGTACCAAGGGTTGAAGGGTTCACTAGGTTTATCCCTGTGTGGTATGAGAACAGCCACGCTATTTCTAGTGACAAGCTGTCCCTGGAAGTAATACAGAGTCTTCCAGGTAGTATCACACCTGACATCATAAACTCCTGCAAACTTGCATCTGCAATTCTAACACTATCTGCAAGATAGATAATCCCAGCACTGTTAATTAAGAGTTAATAATACTGAAAGCCTGTAAGAGGCTGAATACATTTACATTGGATTTTAAAACTGCCAAAATGCCTTAGGAACATAAGCCTCACTGATCATTCAGCTCCCTGTTTTTGTAGCAGTTTTTGACTGGTATGTGCGGGCGTATCAGATCAAACCCCCACTGTTATGTCAGAAAAGAAAGCACTAACTGACATCAGTGAGACACGAGGAGAGAATATCACAGCAGAGATGAGTGTACTGCTTCTCCTCTGACATCAAACTTTCACTAGCTTCATACTGACTACACTGAAATTACTCCAGTTGCACACCAATTTGAGTAATATGATGATCTGAAACCATACAAATGATGCAAATTAGGAGAGGAAAATAACATGGGGGTAAAAGGTCCAATTTGAACACAACACTAAACCCTGCATTTTTATCGCAGGAGTGGCTTGAGTAGGGCTGGTCATCCATTTCTTTGATAGCTGGTTACTTAGGTCCTCTCATAGCTGACAGCTGCACTGCAGATTTTGTACAGGCTCTAAAACCTGTGATATTTCAGCCATTCGAGCAAATTCCCATTTTCGATAATAAATAATGTACCCCTATAAAGTCACCTGAACACCCTGAGAGAATTATAGCCTTTATTATGTACAATTGGGGGTATATTAATCCTTACATTGAAAGATTTTTTTAGTGACCTGTCGGAAAGTTAGATAAATTATCAGAAATAGCCAAGTAAAATTACACTAAATGTCCTTTAGTGGAACCATTGAAATGCCCTCTGCAAAATATAGGATTGTTTAGTTAGAGGAAGAGAATCCAGGGACAGACAGACATGATCATTTTTTGTGGCATAGCTCTGAGGCTGATTACTTGAGTCAAGTGACCAATCTGGGGACTGTGAACCTCTGGACAGTCATTTTTTTGCTATTACTAGTGGCTGTTTTAACCTACTCACCTATTAATCTACCATGTATTTTCACTTGATTTATGGAACTTTCTTTCTGAGTAACATTTGGTAGAATGGTACCTTTAGTCATTCAAAACAAGTCCTTTGCCTGAATCCATCAGAACACTTGGGTAATGGCTTCCAAGCAACAGAAAAAAAAAGGAGGAGGGGAGGAAGCTCATTTAACACAAATATTGCAATATAATTGAAATTATATTAAAAAAATTAAATTACTTTTGTGAACTTGTTTAAAAGGGTCAAAAATGTGTTTGAGCTGTACAAGATTAACCTTTACTCGTTTGGGAAAATGCAGACTTCAACAGCATTCCTCTGCAGTGGTTGCACTTGCTAAAAGTTTAAAACAGTAATTTTTTCCCAAGAAAGGTCATCTTGAGCTAAAATGTCAAATAAATTATTTAGATTACTGAATTAGAAAAGTGAGGATCTGACAGGCTGAATTTTTTATGCACATTAGCCACAGTCAGGGTCTCTATATGCTCTTTCTATTAAGTGCACCCTCTCTTCCCTTATTAAGAATCTCTCCATTTATTCCAATATATTCTCCTTAAGATGTATCTTTGCATCTAAATAGCTGGTCCAATTTGCTTCTTACTTATATAAAACAGGAAGCACTTTATTTGACTGTTGCTCAGCATTTTTCCAGTATAAAACTGATGTAAGAAAGAGATTCTTGCCACCAGTTTGTAGGGGAAATTAAGTGTCCAAAAATTAATCTTCAAAGCCTCCATGTAAGTATTAAATCCTAGATTCTAGCCAAAGAAATATTTTAAGGAGAAGGAATATTTTGAAGGATAGAAAACTAAAGGATTGAAATGGAAAGGGAGTAACTTTTAAGTAGACAGTATTCACAATTATGTCCCTATCTTGAAGAAAGTTATCTTTGCATGTAGCTATTCACACACAGGTTTCCCCCAGAGGTTCACATCCATGTTTCCCATTTTTCCTAGCGTTCATATTACTGATAATTATTGGAGGAAGCACAAGACCCTCTGTCCAAACATGGTCCCATATGATTCAGTCAAATGACAGTAAAAGTAAAACTTCCAACTTCGTTTTCCAAATCCAGTATTTGCTCAGCACTCTATAACACAATTCTACATTATTAATAAGCACCTCCTAATTTGACTTCTGCTGCAATTTTTTCCTCCACAGACTATGTATGCTGTGGATCAGATTAAGTTCTCATCCTGAGTAGCCAGTCCAAATGCTCGAGGTGCAGAGCCTGAAAAAAGGTAAGACACTTTCAACTTGCCAGCAAAAATAGCCTCCCCCAGTCCTTTCAAAGTCCAGCACACAAGGTGCCTAACCTCACTGCTCCCTTTGTTAATATGCAAATACTGCTGAGTAGTACGGACTCAGAGCAAGCTCCTGTGTAAGCCTTGTGGTGCATGAAGTTAAGGTTTGTAACTCTGTGTGAGTACAGAGGCAGGGCAGCTGCAGGGGAACCCACAAGGCCATAGTGGGGCCTCAGCAGTGATCCACTCAGGAGCCTTGTCTCGTTCCTTTCCTGGCTGTGAGGCACACCTCACATCACTGCATAGGGGAGAACCCTAGCAAAGCACAGCTGCGCATCCTGGAAAGAGCTGAAAGAACAACACCCGTGTTAATGCACATCAGAAGTGCAGGTAATACAAGCGTGTCTGTGTGAGGAATTTTGTCGTGTACAATTGCAGTAGTCAAATGACTTTAAACAAGATGACAGCAGGAAGAGCTGCCCTCATGCACTTACGACTTTCATACTTTTTGATTTTTAAATGCCTGAGAGTTTTGTGTTTGTTTTGCATATAAAACACCTGGCATGTGCAGGACAGGCTTCCTATCACCCTAACCTGAGACTGACCTGTTTTAACTTTCTGTCTTGAAAAGGTACCAAAAGTATTTAGTCATTTGTGCATCACTGAGAAGAGGGATTTAGTGATAAGACAACCATAGACCTTACTCCTTGGTGATTCCTTCTTTGACAGGGTAAATCCCAGAGAAAAACAGTGTTAATAGAGCATGACATTTTGAAGAATAGAGCCCTAACTGTTAACATTTCTGTTGTCAAGCCAGGTATTATGCTATGATAAAGAAAAAGAAATATTAAAAGAATTGTGAAAAGCTCTCTGGAATTAAGTTTCTTGCTGCTGCATTACTGTGAAGGCCATTAGTACCTCTCTCACTCAGAGGTCTTTCATCTTTCCTGCTATGAATTCTTCTTTTCTGGACTTGTTCATAATTTACCTTTGTCAGATCAACAAAGCAAAAATTGTAATTTGTTATATACTCAAGGTTCCTTTAAAGGTCTAAATTTAGGCAGAAACCATTTCTTTTTTGAAAATATTTGCACACTCTACTCACCTCTGATTGCAGCATTTGCAATATGAGGTAAAACACAATGGGGAGAAGTAGAAATAATATATTGGATTTTATCTGTAATTTGCAAATTAACAAACAGAAGAAAGATTTTTAAAGAGTTTTTAGAAAGGTAAAGCAAGCTGGAAAGCTGAATCTTGAAAATATGAGGTAGGCCAGTAAATCATCTTTGTAAGGGTTTTCACAAGCAGCTTGAACAGATCTTGACGTCATAACTTTTGACCGTCTTTGTTGTGTGAAATACCCATCATTTGTACAGTTTAATTTTTCATCTATTTCCTAAGGTAAAATTAAGTAGGATCATGACTATGGACACATTCAAAATAAACATACTAGCTTTTTTTGCTGCTTTTTGCTTCTTCCACCCCCCCGCCACCCCTTTCATTCATAATGGTTATGGATATGTTCTGATCTACAGTATTTGAGAACATTTCTTTGCTTCCTCTTCTCAGTGATTTATGTGTTTCTTGATGCTAACCTTTTGGGACTAAAATGATTCTGCAAACAGAAGTCATACTGATAAAAGCCTTGTGATAGAAATGTATTTTGCCCTATCTTGCAGCACAGTGCAACACTGGTGAAGCATTTCCCTAGTTGTTTTCAGGAGAAGCTTTATGTCCAAAGGGCGCCTTAGTTTCGTCTGTGTAACAAGGCTGCTTCCAAAGAGACTGAACTGAGACCTGATTTATTGACTTACTAAGATGGTCATTTTTGCTCTAAGGAAAAATCTGCCTAAGAGAACTGACTTGATAGATTGCTATTTTATTTTGCTTCAACAATTTAAATTAAACTAGTACCAAAGTTCTGTGTGTCAGTCCTCTAAATTCCTTTTCAAATTAACACTGAAAAGAAAATCCATCTATCCATATATATGTAAATATGCAAAGCCAGCTGCCAAACAGTGACATTATCCACGGGTTCCTGTGGGCTTGCAATAGAAATGAATGGGAAACTCTTCTAATAGTGCCAGGCTTGTATGATATTTTTGCAATAGGTGAGAAAAAGCAGCATCGTTCCAGAAAAAAGGAAGAGCATTTACCAATTGGAACATGGGCAGATGTCACTGATAGCAGATGGTTTTAAAACTTGCATTTTAAGACAGCAGCTGCCTGTCTGTGTTATATTTAAAAGGGCTACCCTTGGTTGGAATATTGGATTAAATGTTTTTGTAAGAAGGCAACCTCAGCAGTAAAAAAAGCAAAAAATATCAGACAGATATAAAATCAGATATTCTATTGCATCCCTCCCAAAGTTTTACTAGATAAAATATCAAAACAATAGAAAGACCATTTGTGTCAAAGTTTGTAGAAAGAGCAGAGACCTAATTGGTCTGAATATTTTTAAGTCCATATCACTCCACAATGCTGTCTTAATTCAAGGGTATTCTAGGACTCTTTCAAGAAAAAAGCGGGCATATTAAGGAAGAAGTCCTCACTGAAACCTTTTCCAGTCGTATAAAGAAGAGGAAGAATAGAAAATCCTTCCTGGGGTGGAATAACCCATCCAACAGTATGTGTTTCAGACTGACTAGCAATGCAGTAGTAGTCTGGGGGCTCTGATGGCCAACAACCTGGACATGAAACAAGCACATGCCCTTAAGGCAATACCACTAACCACTGACAGGGTTCTGTGGGCAAGAATGTAGTCAGTGGGCCGAAGAGGTAATTCCAGCATCTGTGAGGCTGAACCTGGAGTGCAGTGTGCTGTTCTGTTCCCTTGAGAGTGGGAAACTGGAGAGAGTCCAGCAGAATGCCACCAAGACAGGTATGAGACTGGTGCATATGATATATACACATATATGAGTGATTTGTACAAACATACACAGAAGCTGAGGCAACTTTGTTCAGCTGGCAGGTGAGAGGCTGACTGGCTTCTGTTTGTAGTCTTTTGTACCTTGTGGGGGGTTATGGAGAAAAGGAAGTAAAACTCTTCTCAAAGGAGAGAGGTATGCATGCAACGGTAAATCACAGCAACTGGAAGCAGTAGCAAGATGAATTCAGATTGGATATTACGGGGAAATAAAATAAAAAACCCTCAGTAAGAAAAGTGAAGTGCTGAAACAGGTGGTACAGAGAGGTTCAGCAAATCCCATCCTTAGGGATGTTCAAAACTTGACTTTTAAAACTGCTTTTCATAGTCCCAGTATGTAATTGACTTTCCAGATCAGAAGGAATTGCCATCTTTAAATACTTGGATCTTCACTATACCAGGTGATGATTTTAACCTCTATCTGGGCCTTCTATTTTTTACTTGCCTTCTGTCCTTGTCTGACTTCGTTCCCCATTCGTTTTCTTTTGAAGTAGTCTAAAATTTTTTTTCACCAGATCACAAGACAGAATTCCTACGTAATTGACTTTGACATTTGTTTATCATGAAGTATGGTTAATAAACATAATAAATCTTGAACTCAGACAGACAGGTTTGGTTATCCAAAGCAAATCTTCCACATAGTTCCAGCAAGACCCTGTAGCAAAATATGCAGAAAAAATACTGGGATCAGAGTTTCTGAACCATCAGCAGTGGAAATAATTGTTTAAGCATAAGTGCAATAAATTTAATAAGTGTTTCAGTGTTCTCCTAAATAACAACGATATTTCAACGAGAAAAATCTTACTAAGTCGGCTCTCCTATTGCAATTTAGAACATTTTCTTCATTTTAACACTTGCACTGTCTTGTATTTTAAAAGAAGTTTTTTAAAATCTTCACTTGGAAACCTAAAATTCTTTAAGCTCAGTTGTGTATGTCAGAATTCTTAATGTTGTACTCCACGTGGTTGGATTATCCAAATACCTGTAGATAAGCAAGAAAAGTTGATGCTTATTCAGCTTTTGATGTCAACATTTTCGTACCTAAAAATGCACATCATTTAGCCAGAGAAAAGCATTTGTATGGAAATTTGTTCATTGTCCTCATAGGCTACTAAAAAAATTAAAATACATAAAGCATCTGGCTTTGGTTTCTGGATTTGGCATGATATACCAGTCAACAACTTGCTTTCTGATTTGTATTTTTCAGCAGGGAATGGACCTTATTTTAAGAATATCTCAACCATATTTTCGTAGAATGCTCACATGCGTTGATGCAGGCATATTTAACATATGATGCAGACAAATGTTCTTCATCTCTGAAAAAAATCCCTACAGTCCTTTTGAACTTTGCTCTGGAGAACAGAATTTGGCCTCTGCTTTTGTGTCTGTTTCTTGGTTACAATTATAATCATAATTAAATCACTACCTAGATAGATATGCTGCAAGTAAACATATCCCTTACATTTTTCTATTAAATGGTTAGTACATTTCTGAACACAAACATGGGTCCCTAATGTCCAGTTAGCTGTATAAACCTCTTACACAGCCTGGCTGGCATATGAGTTGAACAATGGATTTAGAATTCTACATAATTCCTTTTTTTTTCCAAAGGCTAATTAAAATCAATTCCATGGCATTTCTCTGCTGTTAGAAAATATGCCGCTGGTAGATGTTTCAATCATTAGCAATATGGTGCTGCTGGATTAAAAACAAATTTCCAAATAACATAGCAATGACAGTTAGTCTATGATAATCCATGGAAGTGTTAATGAAGAAAACCTGTTCTATCTCTATACCTGAATATTTGTTGATGCCATCTGAAAATAGAGATGTCAAAAAGCAGTATTTTTTTTTTTTAAGTGATGTTCATTGCTTCTAGTTATGCAAATTTCATAATTTTCTGAATGTCACAAAGGATTCAGACTTTAAAAATATGGGCTTTCATAATTGTTATAAATATGAGATATTTCAGAATTTAGTTCTAGAAGTAAAATACTCTCATACACTCTGGCTATGTCTAGAGACACTCGAACTTTGTTTGAACGCAGCTCCAATGATCAGCTCTTGAGTGTTTTAAGTTAGGCTGACTGAAATTCTACACTTTACACAATGCAAGCCTAGTCTGAGGTCAGCATCAAAACATTTCTGAAAACTTATAGAACCCAATGTACAACCATTAGACCAAACGGAGCCAAAATCCAGCCTTCATTGAAGGTCAATGAGCTTTGTGACTGAAATAGCCAAAGTGAGGATTTTACTTCAGAAATTTGAAGCACAGTGATGTTAATGAAAAGTAAGCAAGAAAGAAGATTTTAATTAGCATTTGCAGAGAAGAAGCCTGATCAGTAGAAAGGGATATTTGTAATTGAACAAGAGTCAGCGCAGCACAGGTATCACAGCCTAAACTCACTTTCCCTTTGTGCCTTTTTTTGCTGTAGGGTTGCTTTTTGCCTAGCCTTTGAGAAGGAGCTGCCATTACCTTTCATGTGGAATTACTGTAGTTAGAAACACAGCTGAAACAAAATCTTATTTTTTCTGAGTTAAACAACTGTAAATGTATTTGGTGCATGCGTAGAAGTAAATGTCCTTGTTATGACTGATTTGTCACAAGAACTTGTATCTGAGTCCCTTACTCCTTAAATAACTGGTCTATTGGTTAGTATGAGTTGTTGCATCTTATGCCCATCTAAAGAAGCCTTCCCAACAAATCATAATTAAATTTGATGGATTCTCATCAACTTTACCTGAGATACACCAGTGTTTTTCACTAAAAAGAAAAATATTATCACATGATCCATAGCTAGCTCTTTTGATAAAATCAAACAAAAATATCTGGTGTTCTTCTCCCAATATTTTCTTGCTGATTAATACATTTGGTCGTATCTATATTCATGAATATCGTGAAAAATCCACAGCGTTTCATTAAAAGTAAGAAGAAAGAAGAAAAATTTTAGAAAAGTTTAACGAATTGTTTAGGTAGATGTAATATATCAGTGATGGCACATCTGAGACAAACTAATGGATTTTACATCCTTTCTTAAATGGGTACTACCACTCTCTCCTGTGTGATAGACACAGTCCTTATAGACTAGGACCCATTTCATAGTGTAGTTTTCTAAATGAATTATGGACGCTGCATCAAATGTATTGCTGAAACGAAGTCAGATGGAAATCTCCGCTCTGCCGTCATCCACTGAGCAAGTTACTCCATCCCTGATGGCAGTCAGTTGATCAAACATTTGCCACTGGCAAACCCACGTTTTGTCTTGTCTTTCATGTTCGTGGCAACAGCTTCCATTGTCTTGTCTTTCCCGTTCATGGCAACAGCTTCCATGAGGGCCTATTTCATAATGTGTCCTGGGATAATGTGTCCTGGGACTGACTTGAAGCTCATTCCTCTATTGTTTCCCAGATCTTCTTTTTGGGAGTTGGGTGCTTTTCCAATCATTGTGAACTTGACCTGTTCTCCACAACCTTTCAAAGGTGAAACAGAGGAACTTTGCTGTGCTTTTGGTCAACTTTCTGAGCACCCTCATACCCATCCCATCAGGTCACATAGACTTACATATGTCCAAAAGCTGCAGATAGCTCTTAACTCTCTTCTTCACTCACTGGTTCACTCTTTGCTTTATTGTTGCTTCTTGGCACTGAGACATGGGGGCTAACTTTACCCTTGAACACTAAAGCACAGAAAGCATTTAGTATTTCAGCTTTTTCTGTATCATATTTAATTGACCTGTCAGCTTATACTAACTTGTTCAGCCATGGACCCGCATCTTGTACTTCTGCTTGCTGCTCACGTACTAACGCCTTTGTTATTCCTGGCATCTTTTGCCAGTTCGAGTTCCAGCCAAACTTTTGCCTCTCCCACAACTTCAAGAAATATTTCTGTGTTCCTCTCCAGGTGCCTGTCCCAGAGTCACTGCTCAATACCTTATATCGGTATCCATAACTGATACCTATCTTTGATTTCACATATTTTCAAAAATGTTAATAATGAGTAGAATTCATGGTAATGGTGTTAATTTAAAAATTCAAAACAGCAATAAGTGAGTTATTGCTGTGTCAATTATCTTTTAGGTTCCTTCCTGAGCATTTGATAAACTGTTTATGAGTTATTTTGACACTGTTAGTGAAGTTAAAAAGGAATACCTTGTAGCATTATAGAGGTGTGTTTCGAAGTTCTATCTATAAAATTTTAAAACGAGTCCATGGTTAATCAAGCTGCTACTACAAAAGACTGCATGTGTACATAATGAATGCTGAAAGGATTGTGCGTGCTTGTGTATAGAAAGTATTTCTATGAATAGTACAAGCTATAGACATAAAGAAATGAGAGAATTTTTATACAGGCATCTTTGAAGAGACAGCAAGAGAAAAAGCAACTAGAGGCATTTGATGTGGGCTGGCGAGGAACACAGAAAGTGTGCTCTGTGAAATGTGCACGTGCACATGCAAAGCATACATTTGTTAGGGACACAAGTGCGTATGCCTGGAGACATTTATAGAGAAGAGTATTTTTATAGTGTGCATCTGTGTGAGAGAATTTGGGCATGGAGTTGTAAGTCTGTTTATGTATAGATAAAAGGAGAATATATGGATTTATTTATAAGTTAGGGCAGTGGATATAAGTGAGGTGATATCAATGTTCACTTCACATACATATTTACAATGTACGAACCTATAATTTTAATTGGAGGGATTCATCTGTAAGAAGCTTTGTTTGGTAGAAAAGTGAGAAAGCAAAGTGGAAAAAAGGGAATGAAATAAAGATAATGAACTACACATTAAGATATAACAAGAAATTCCTTATGTTCCCATGATAAATATTTTCACACTTCAGTGTATCACTTGGAAATGTGTCATTATTTTCTCTATTGATAGAACTAAGTTTAGTTAGTATTTATGTGGCCAGCAAGACAAAAAACCACTGGTTGTGTTTCCTGTTGTTTACTTTAAATATTTTTAAACAGTAGCCTCACTTTGCCAAACAATTATTTTCGAAAATTCTATCAGTTCCTAAGAAACTTTGCAGGGATGGAAGAGTAGGTATATTTTTCTTTTTGTGTGTTGTAAAAATCTTATTCTGTCATAGACCTGTACTATTAAATAGCTTGCAACACTGATTATTACTTCTCCTTTGAGTGACACTTCCCACCCTACTAGTTATTATCAAAAGAGACTTTGCTGCTAATTTCCTGGAAGATTCAAATGCTTCTATTTCAAGGTCATCTCGAAGGATAGTTTAAAGAGCTTTTTCTGTAAAATATGTATATTTACAAGAGCACGCATAAATGGTCACCAGGGAAGATAAGCTATCAGAGAGTAAAGAGATGTCTTTCCTTATACAGTTCACACACCAGTGAAGCAGATAAAATTGGTTTTGTACCCAGCCTATGAATACACTGTTAGGAACTCTGTCCTGAAAATTGATCTACTGAGATAAAATTCAATGCATCTCTTTTCATAAATATCTAACGGTGGCATCAAAATTCTACTGCTCTTGCCTGAATAACCATCTACCTGTCGTTCCAGCAGGTAGCAGGAGTGACTTCACTCATGTGCTCAAGAGACACAGGAACAGGCTGCATCTGTAGGTAATTAGAGCCTTAGTTTTAGTGCACAAAGATGTAAGTCCAGGTTTACAGTTATTAAAGTCAGATGCATGACTGATTATGAAATATTAAGATTAAATCTGCGGGTTTTTTTAATAACAAAGTGATCCAGTATTCATTAAATTGTCTTTTTTCAAGTTCTTCCATGCAGCTTTGTATTCCTGGTCTTGTCTTCCCTCTCACTAGTGCATAAAAAATACTGGCACACTACACCTCCTTAGAAACAACCAGGCTGTAACATTTCCAAGGCTCACTTTTGCTCTGTTAGTTCACTCTGTGGTCATGATCCACCTGCACAAGCTTAACATCAGCGTTGTTTGATATTTTTATATGGTCATAAGTGTACATATGGGCTTTAGCGCTCTTAAAATATATGGTCAGCTCAGTAACACACAAAATCAGATGTGGGCATGAGCAGGCATATAAGGACAACTCACAGCTGGAAAGTGCTCAGAACCTTCTTAACTGATACACAGCTATCAGCAATTTTAATGTATTGTTGGAAAAAAAGAAATCACATTGCAGTGGCTGTCATGTGGCATCTCCCACAATTTTCCCTTAGACAGACCGTTCCCTTCTCTTCACGTTATGCTTTAGGTAATAAAGAAACTCCTGAAGTAAAAGGCAAATATGTGAGAATTTGGAAGATATACTAACTGGTATAACTGATCCAGTTGCTGCTAGATCGATAGCTAATAATTCTACTTACTTCAACAGGAATGAACGCAGGCCCTTTATTTCACAAAAAATCATAACTAGATGTGATCATTATGATGGAGGCAGCTAAAAATCTCTATTTACATGTAATTTAATATCCTATAAACAGCCAAGGTGCAACATATTCCTTTAGAAGAAACCCTAACTATTTCACTTTTCCTTTATTTTTTGCAGTGTGTCACAAGTGGAAAAGAATTTGAAATATAATTTTAATTCTATTTTATTTTTAGCTAGTGGACATCTCATGTCAAAACACAAGTTAAGTGAAAGTGCCCAAATCTAGTTCAAAGAAGATGATGTGCTGTAATGATTAAAACAAGTTAAAACAAAAAGAAGAAAAAAAGCTCTTATTTTCTTCTGCTGGTATAGTTAGCAATTTGGTGGAAAAACTCTATGGAAAACCTACTCAAATTTTCGTGATAATGCTGGACAAAACCAGCTTAGCTGTTTCTATTCTCAAACCACCTTAGGAATCAACTTCCTGGAAGAGCTTTAAGAACACACCCCTGCATGCATGCTGGGGAAGGGCCAATTCAGTCCTTTATGTACCAGAGGGAAACGGTGTGGGTTAATGAAAAGGTGATCCCATAGTCTTCCTGCTGATGGTGTACTGAATTTGAGATGGATGGTATAAACAGAGGTGCCTTCTAATGCGTAAAACAGAAGGATGGATGTTTCCTGGTGAGGAATCATTCCATTTCCTTCACTAACTTGTTGATTAAAATTTCTGCCTAAATGTGGCAGAGCTGGAAACAAGGTGTTTTGTAAATCAGGCTTAAAAAAATAAGTATTTGGAAAGTGTAGTCCATAATCCTGATGAAATTGTATGGTAGTCACAGAGCTTTTTTCAAAGTGTGATTTGTCTATTAATAAAACATGGTAAACACATATTATGACCATCATCTCACACTCACTATGAAACATCTCAGTGTCAACTTTCAAAATATCGTTCCTTCATTTGACTGATTTTGAAAGATGATTCCTTTACAGCACCGATTTCAGCTTCTAAACTATTCGCATGCATTACTATCCTGTTTAAAAAGGCCACTCTTTTTTCAAGAGGCCACTTCAAAAGTATGACAGAATTGGGCTCTGACACAGCACATGCATAGAAATATTTGTGTTCCTATGAAATCAAAAGATAAACCAGTCCTTGAAAGAATAGATATTTTTCCTAAATCAATGTTTTAAAATGCTTATTGGGAATGATTTTAAAATTCTAAGTTTTTTAATCTGAATAATTGTATTAATTTTAATATGTTTGAAAAACACTTGCATCCTTATAAGAACTTGTTTAGACATTTCCATTTGGTGCTTTGTTGAACAGAGGTACTCTAAAACAATTTATGGCTGATTCCTCATGTGTTGCTGATTCACTTCAGCATAGGAAGGAATTTAAAACTGATGCAAGCAATTGAGCTACAGAACAGGAAGACAGAGGGAGAAGAAACCTTAACTATCTTGTCTCATTTAGATATCCACTAACTCTTGCATCTACATTTACTTACTCAAACTTAAGGCTTGTGATCTTGTTTAATATCAGCCAGTAATAAAGAGCTCTTCAGTGAAACACAGCTATATTCCTCTGTTAACTGCAGCTCTTGAAGCAGTCATTGTGGAAAAGGAAGTCTAAACCCTTCAATGTCAAGGCATTTAGAGGCACTCTGGCATCAATCAAGGTCTGCGTCCAGTAAGTGCCTGCTTACATTTACATGAAATATTCATACAGCTTTCAGTTTTGTTTTTCTTTCTCCTAATCATCACTTTTAGGAAGAAACTACGATCATCACAGTTAAGGGAGGGTGTTATGGGACGTGTAGTACCTTTCAATGTCAGACTTCCCGCAGATAACTAGCTCTGTAATGAGGCAGCACACTGTACAGACTACCAAAGGTCTTCCTCACAAAGCCTAGCCTTGTTATCATGCACTATTCATCTTCAAGTACACAACTTAAAGCAAATGAAAGTAATTAATTAGCCATAACAGATGTGCCAAAAAATGATTTCAAATCTTGAAAAATATTTAACATTGCCTTTAAGTGAACAAGGTTTCCCCTCCCACATGCACGTGCCCTCCAAACACAGCATTCGGGTCTTCCACTATGCTCTTTTAATTGTAGAAGCACACGGAATGCTCTTAGACTGAGAGTGATTTATTATTTTCATATTTTTCTGATGCTTTTCATACGACTATACAGAACTTTGAAAATGTCAGACGCTATACCCTGTGAATTTTTATTATCTATGTTTGGCTAGAGACCATCACTAGTCTTTTCCCCACCCTAAATATTACATCACCAAGTCTGTAGTAGTATATGTAACATCGCTGACAGTTCAGAATACAGTAAATACATCATTTTTTGTTTTTAAGCAAAATAATAATGTTTGGAGTTGCTTAGGAGTTTGGGCCAAATGGAAACACTGCACTTTACCTTCTGAATGAAATATAAACAGCATTTCTCATTATCCTTTATTTAGCCTTAGAGTAAATTCGTTTACTTCACCACTGATGGTAGCAGTACCTGTAGTTTTCTTTATTATCAGACTATTAATATCAGAAATTTATGTCTTATAAAAACTACTAACAAATAATGGCTTTAGCGGTTGTGATTTTGCTGCTGAAATAAGAACAGATCATAAAATACTAATAAAGTGGAAAAATATAGAAAGATATCTAGTGCAGCTGATGCTGGAATTACACATGCAAAATGATGTTCAATCATTTAACTTGCAGTGTGTACAATTATATTTAAAAAAAGCCCCTTAGGATTTATCATAATATATAGTATTATATGTATTAAAAATCTAAGATTACCAAGAAGAATATGAAAAACAAAGTTTGCATGATTAGCACATCACATACTAAAATATTCAGGTTTTCTCCCAGAATCTTCCTTTTCTCTCTCTTTAAATGCTCATACAGCAAAATAACAGCATTTGCATTATACTCTCGTGTTGAGTCTGCTGGCATCATCAGTTTTGATTTTTCTCAAAGGAATCTGGATTCTCTAATAAATTACTATGCCAAAATTGAAGCTGATTGCCTAAAAATTGAATATAAATGGCAAAGTACTGAAGCCTAGGAAAACATCCAAAAATGTCAATGTATTTGTTATTTTTAAAAAGCTCAACATATTTGTTTACTTTTAAAACAGTTAAAATCAAAGTTTTCCTCTTTTATTATATTCCCTAAGTAATAATAAAAATAGAAAACCATGATCACATTGTGCACATGGGAAAAGAAAAAGGCAACTCGGAGTATCTGTTCATCTAAAGATTATAGCATAGGTAATCAAAAACAATTTGAAACAATTTGGGCCGATAATCTTCATTTACCTCAAATAAAGACAGTTATACTTAAAAACAAAGAATACAATTGTACTGTTGTTGAACATAAAAGCACCTACTATACAAACCCACAAGACATTCTTTTTCATTCCTCTGCCTCTCTACTTGGGAAAACCCATATTATAACAACAAACTAGACCTTGAAATACAGGTGTTCTTTCACTTTTCCTTGATTTGGAATGAAATACACTTCAATTTTTGTTCATTTAAAAAAAAGGGGAAAGACAGAATCTACTGACATGAAGCTGCGTAGGCAAGACACATTCACAGCTAATTTATAACAGTGAGTAAAGATTGCACGGTATCTGACTCAGAACAGAAACAGAAAAATCTTCCCTGAGGAAGCCTTGCTGAGTTTTAAGAAGTAGTTCATGGTAAACTTAAGGAAAGTATTGTGAGCAGTATAAGCAGCCCTGTTTTATAAGACGCTTTTCTAACTTACAATGTTTCTGGACTAGGATCAGATGCTGTGGTGCGCAGACATCTTCCTAGGAGCTGCTGATGGCCCTTGATTACTATCAAATTTAGTGAAATTCCTAGTTTCATGCTGCTAATGTATGAAGCATTCTTTTTCTGCCATTTTCTTATCAGCATTGCAATGTATTAGTTATGATAGTAATCTAAAGTGTATTCTTGTATGTACACAATTGCAATAAAATCTTGTCATTAGATGCAGCTTTTTGTGCTTTCTAATTCTGCTTTATGTCGATAGTATTTCCAAATGTTCAAGGATAAGATAATTAAAAAATATGTCTGTGTTGAATGGTATAAACAGAACATAGACAAACGAAAATTATCCAGAGGCTATTTGGGATTCAACCATTCTTTAAACAGAATTTAGCATTAAATTGTCTCTTTTAGTGAACTTTAAAAAAATCCCAAACAAACCCCTGAATTTAATATAAGCTACTTACAAACCCAGTTGTATTCATCTGTAGTACTACCCAGCTTGAATAAATCAAATCCTCAGGATGGAAATGCAGTATTTCTCTAGGTCTGACTCACAAAGTGGCATAATCCATTAGTCACCTCTTTGCATGTAAGCTTGGGTAGATGTTCAAAGTTGAGTTCTGGTTTTTGGTCTGACAATATCTACTGAATTTTTATTTGAACATTTCAAATGACTGATAGATTTCTGCTGCTTTTTGGAGGGTTTTTGGGTTCTCTGAGGTGATTTCGGAATGGCATGCGATCAGTTGTGGTTTGGTTCATATTTCAAGCTATGCTGAAACCTGCTGAAATGTGAAGAGTTTGAACCAGTTGTAGTCCATCATACCTGTGGGATATCTTTAATCCCACAAGTTGTGGGAACTTAAGTGTAGTGTTACCTTTGATCTCACTGCAATGATTCTGAACATAACTGGCAAAAGCACTGTTAGCCAGACATAAAAGAATTGACTCTCTTATGTTCTGCTTCCTAAAGTGTTCTCAGAGCACTGAATAACATTCGGCTCTGCTTTGTGTGCATGTGCAGTGCAATGATTTCTACTGTAGACTTTTGCCAGGCGCACAATGTAGAAAGGCTACCAAACACGGAATGCTTTTGAAAAATTACCTCTACAACAAACATGGGTTTTGAAAGTATTAGCAATATTCTCTCTCTACTGGGTTTACTCTTAAAACTAGTAGACACTGTTATGCATGAGCCCAGTACACACAGCTGAAACATGCATGTATCATATTGAAGAATTTTCAGTTTTTTACATGGATCCCAGGTATTTCTTTTAATAAGCTTGCATTTCTGTACTGTCATTACTTATGTGAAAAGTATCCAGATCTAGCTTTGTGCTTTGTATTATTTAAAGATGCCTTGAATGCCCTTTAGATGGTTAACTATCTGACTTCATCAGTGAGTGTGCATCTAGCCAATGCTATAGGCGCCAATGACACTGGAGCACAAGGCTGCAAGTCCAGCTTCGTAGACATGTGCACCCCATGTACTATCAAAAATGGATTGCAGAAATTCAAATGTGTTTGTAAATGTCACTTCAGATTAATTTTTTATTTTTTCCCCCTTGCAGTATAATCCAGTATGATCCACATTACTTATTTTTAAATGATGGATAGGTTACCATCCAAATTATTTGTAAGACATAAATGACCATTGTATGTCTCTTTGAAGTCAGAGGATGTATTCTGTATGACTCAATCATTAAATCATCTTACAAATGTCTAACAAAGCACCTGCATTTAACCATACTTCCTATATTTACATTTTTGGCCTCTTTCTAAGATCAGGCATAAATCCATCAGGCCACTTTAGAACTTCAGAACTTCCTTCTTTTACATATATACTGCTCATTATCCAGAAGTTATTCTGTCCCCTGTGTTAAATTACTTTATGCTGCAGCTTAAACGAACATGTCTTGCTTTCATCTGGCATTTCAAATAGGGCAAAGACTGCTGTACAATTTCCAAACACAACTGTGCTAACAGAGATGAATTACTACAGTTTATATAATTTATATTAGGAATTCATAGACCTAGCAAAAGGGATTAGTACATTTTATTTCAGGGTAGGAGATGATCCTGTCATTAATGGTCGATACTTTCATCATCTTTTAAACCTGAGGAATTTCCTGGGTGACAAGACTGTAAGGACATATCAGGGATTCACAGCTGTGAGCTTTATCTGGCCTTGTACTGCTTTACTTTCAGTATGTGGACTACGTTCCATCAAAACTGGATTAGACTGTCAATCATGTCCTGCAATGTATATTGTATTATGATTTTTTGAAAATGTCACTGAGATCAGAGTAATTTCTTGGCTAATTGCATCTCGTCTCTTCTTAATACTGTGCATTTAATGGTTTCATTACCTTACATGACAATCACAGAGTCTAGTCCAGCATTAAGGGCAGTTTTACTTTTCTTTATAAAAAAAGAAAGAAAAAAGAAAATGTAAGGAATCCTCAATCCTTTTAATAACAGGGAAAAAACATTTAAGACACCTCTATATTTGATTAAATGAAATAAAAATGTGTTTGTGGTGTGCATATTGTTCCCTGTGGTCTGAGATATACATACTAGCAGAGATTGTTTCTCTAATCCCAAAAGCACACCTTATGCTTAGCACTGTATTTTCTTCTCTTCTCCTGTTATGGAAATAGATTAAAGAAAATATTAACCTTTAAGAAACTGTCACTCATTACTCATAGAGCTTCCATTTTATGTATGGTTTTCTCAAGGGAAAGTCTCCCAAATGCAAAAATATTTATGTTTCAATATTACCCATTTAGGCATGAGAGATTCATTTAGATGAATGTTATAGTGTGTTTCCCGATGTTTCATTAAATGATAGTTTGCCAACAGCAAAAGGTTCTGATGATACGTGTCAGAGGTAAGGGATTTGTTGGAGGAATTGTTCACAAAAGTAGTGAAGTCAACAAACTTGTTTTGGTTGAAAATAAGGCTCCTCTCAGTACCCAAACAATTACAGCTGTTAAGGCACTCATATATACCATCAGAATGCTATGACTATTAAAAACAGTGATAGGCCTAATTTAGGTGTTTTTCTTTAAGTTGTTATAATGAGTACTTAAACTAGGAAGAAAACACTGCCTAATCAGAAAGGTTGCATGAAGTACAAAGCAGTGTAGGGGAAGGTGGTGATTTAGTATGGGACTGAGAAAACCATGTTTTCAATCATTGTATTACACTACCTCTGCCACACCGAAATACAAGCTGTTACTCATCACTGTAGTCTATTACATAATTACATGCCTAAAGCTGAACACGCACACTGTTTCCTGAATGTTTTCGGTTCCTTTAAGCAAGGGAGGGGTTGTCTTCATTTTTGACGTTCAACTTGCCTCTAAAAACCCTCATACTCCACCTGGCAAGGCAAAACATCTGCACTTCTATCATTCTGCAGTCCTTCCTTTTATACTCTATCAACTAATTGCAAGCAACAGGGGAGAGAATACACAGTGAAGGTAGGCATATACTGCCAAAGATTCCTGGTAGGGGTGCCTGTAATGAAGGACACTCTCGGGTTTGAATCTGACAGCAGCTGGAAAATCCAGTTCAAATTTGCTGTGGCAGGTAGAAAGAGTGCAAATGTTAAAACATCCAAGGCGTTTGTAAATACTCTAACTTGCTAGCCATCTGTGTGGTTTGCATCCAGTTTGTGTGGATTGCTGCTATCACTTGTACAAATGTAAGCTGACATCTTTTTAAACATGCCTTCTATGATCATTTGGTTGAGAATGCCTTTTATTTAAACATTACAACACATTTTATTGATATTCTTGCAAAATAGGAATAATGATTAAACACTGCATAAAATTACAATGCATTTTGCTGGAGAAAACTGATCTCATGAGTGGTTGCACATGTGCAGCAACGAATTGCTTAACTCCTGTAAGTTTCAAAAGCAAGAAAAGGTCGTTAGTATCTCACAAAGGGACTACTTACACTGTTCTGAAACATCTGACAATCCTGGTGAGGTGGGGAGGGGAGAGAGATGGAGAAAGCATGACAAAACCAGGACTTCCTTAAGCTAACAATGAAACATAGTCCTGGCACCTTGTTTTTAATTCCATTTTCTATTACATTAGTGTTTGGTCTCCATATATTTCTAAGAACAAATTGAGTTAGTGATGTTATTAAGATAGTCAAGTCATTGCTTAAAAACATATGTACATTAAGATATTATGTCTAAGGACACTAGCCAAGCCTATCAGAAGAAATGAATTTAACAAGCAGTGGATGTGTAAAGGAAACTGGCCTTTCTCCTGTGACAGAGGTGGGGGGAGAGGAAGAAAAGGAGGTAGTTTTACATTCCCAACAGTTGCTAAAAACAGCTTATTTATGTGCTAAAATATATGGATAGAGAAACAATTAGTTTCTACCAATAAAAGGGAATCCCTATGCATGCTTTTTGTCATGTATATCTGAAAAACACTATGCTTTGCTAAAAATCTGTTAGTAGGAAAGCAAGAAGGAAAAATCCTCCCAAGAATCTTTTGATAACCCCTTTTCCTTGAAAGCATAGCACATGTGAGAAAACTGGTCCTTAGATTAGCACCTTTGTCTGCAAGGCACACATAGAATAAGGTTCTGTGAATCTGGTTCACAGCATGGGCTGTGTGATGCCCTGTTGGTCACTTCTTTTAACAAAATAGCTGGATATAAAGCAAGCAAAATAAGATTTTTGTTTTAAAAAGCACAATTTATTTGTAGCAGAATGTATTAATCTTTTTTGTACTGTGTTTTAACTTGTACTGACATCAACTGTGATCTTTCTTGAAGGGCATGAGCATGAGAGGGCCACTAATTCCAGGAGACAGGACATTGCTATCCTGGCCAGCCTGGAATATTTTGGGGGTGTTTGTTGTCCCCTTGAATATGATTGAGTCTACTTTCTAATACATGACCTAAATTACAGTCTGGTAGCACTATGACCACACCAGCAGAGGTAAGTGCATTTGCTGTGAAGTAAAATAGACTTTTGAAAAGATTTTATGTCTGTGGAAACAGTTGTTGAGTTAGAAATCACACTTATCCACAAAAAGAAAAAAAAAAGACACATTTAAGAAGTAAATCCCTCCTTCTGTCTGCTGTGGTAAATTCATCCAAATAAGCAAATATATTGCAGGAACTGATGTAAATAAAAACATCCCAGAAGATCAATTAAGGTTTTCTGTAAGATAAGTTCATTACAAATTTTCAGAGACCAGAGATAGAATTATACAGATGGGCTCATTTCAAAGCTTGGTAATATTGCCAAAAAATCCCTTGATAAAAATTTTCTCAAGTGGTCATTCTTAGACAAACCAGGAAAGTCAAATAAGGATAGGAAGAAGAGAGGACATTAAACTATTTTTTCACCTGCACTTAGTTAAATCATCAATGAATTTGGGGACTGATTGATGATGAGATGTTGAGGATTACACCAACACCTTCACCCATAAGATTTCAAGCTGCCTGACATATTTTCCTGATGAGTGAAGGGCTTTACCAATATGTTTAGATTCTCTGGTTAGTTTAATGATGGTGTAGGATAGGAACACTCCCACTCCTCCCCAAAAAGCAGTAAATGACATAACAACATGTCTGTTCAGTGGACTCTCATCTACCTATGGACAAGCTAAACCCTATATTGCCTTTCCTTCTGCCACACTAATGATGTGGACAAAAATGGTATCTATCTGAAAAAATAATAATGGTCTTTACACCACGTAACTAGTGAAGAAAAATTGCTATGATCTGTAATGTGAAAGACATTTCAGTGAAGATCCTCAGTAAGCCTCAAAACTGAGGACCTGGACTTTGGGTCAATAAGCCTTCATAAATTTCACATAAGCTTTAATCTACATTGATCTTAGGTCTCTTCACAATCTTGTGGTTGCAAGTACTTGAGTAACTTCTGTTTTACCAAAATACAGAAATGTAAGTGGAAGTTCAATAAAATGACTGGAAGCTAGAAAATTCAGTCTGCTTTGAAATTAAACATAGAAAACCCTCTAGGCTTGCTTTTTCTCTAATGTTCGTCCCAAATTCTATAAAGTTATGGATTTGACATCATCATTGGTCAGAGACCTGCATTAATAATTCCTTTTTTTCTTTATGTCTACTATGATCAGCCAGTTGTTTCAATGATATTTGATGATATTCAAGATGGGCTTGAAGAAGATAAGTGGCTTCGTCTACTCCCTCTCTTTTTTCAAAGTGGGGGGGAAAAGAATGCCATATTAACGGCATGCTATCAAAATACTTCCCTCTACTTTCCAGGTCTAAAACTACCACCAACACATTTATTATATAAGGACTACTTGCTGTTTGAAGAGCAGAATTCATTCACCATTAGAAAAGGCAAAAATGAAGATTTATTCTCATTTTAGGTTTTGGAAAAAATAATTTCACATTATTTGAGTAGGTTATTTGCAATGCTCCTTTCATGTGCCACCATAGTGCATATATGTGATTTTGAAAGAAATATTTGTAGGAGGTTGATAGACTTATCAATAATTAGGATAAAATTAGCTTAATTAATAAGAATTCATCAAAATATTGCTGTCTAGAAAACCCCACATTTTTATTTGCTTTTTACGTACACAGCCTACTCTAATTATTTTTTTTTTTTCATCTAAGTACAAAAATTAATGTCTTTTCCCCCCTGGTGCCTCTAAGAATTTTCCTCCCTTTGACTGCAGCTGTTAGAATGAATACACACCTTGCAATCTCCAGGGCACTATGGAAGCACATTTCTTATTTCTTTCTTGATCATTTGACTGATTTTTCATACATTCATACCATATACTATGTGAGTTTTATATTGTTTGTCTCTGTGAGAGGAGGTTGTGTCATAGAGACATAGAATGGCTTGGGTAGGAAGAGACCTTAAAGATCATCTAGCTCCCACCTCCATTCCATGAGCAGGAATGTCATGCACTAGATCAGGTTGCTCAGGGCCTCATCCAACTTGGCCTTGAACATATCCAGGGATAGGGCATTCATAGCTTTTCTGGGCAACTTGTTCCAGTGCCTCATTCCCTTCAGAGCAAAACATTTCTTCCTAACATCTAATCTAAACCTGCCCTCCTTCAGCTTAAAACCATTGCCCCTTGTCCTGTAACAATCTGCTTGTATCAAAAATCCCTCTCCCTCCTTTTCATCAGCCCCCTTAAGGTGCTGAAATGTTGCAATGAGGTCTCCCTGGAGCCTTCTCTTCTCCAGTCTGCACAACCCCAGCTCTCTCAGCCTGGCTTTGTAAAAGAAATGCTCCTTCCCTCTGATAATCTTCGTGGCCTTCCTGTGCACCCACTCCAATAGGTCCATGTCCTGGCACTGAGAACCCCAGGGCTGGATGCAGCACTCCAGGTGGAGTGTCACAAAGGCAGAGTAGAGAACTGCTGGCTGCTCACCTTTGGGTGCAGCTCAGGGTGCTGTTTGCCTTCTGGGCTGTGAGTGCACACTGTTGGCTCATGTCCAGATTTTCATCTATGAGAACCCCAACTCCTTCTCTTCAGGGCTGCTCTCATTGATTTCTTCTCCCAGCCTGTACTCATGTCTGGGATTTCCCCAACCCAGTTACAGGACCTTGCACTTTGACTTGTTGAACTTCATGATGTTCTCATGGGCCCACTTCTCAAGTTTGTCCAGGTCTCTGGATAGCATCCTGTTTTCTGTTGTGTCGACTACACTACTCAGCTTTGTATCACCTGCAGACTTGTTGAGGGTGCACTTGATTTTGCTGTCTGTGTCGTCGATGAAGATATTGAAGAGTACTGGTCTCAAGACAGAGCCCTGAGGGGCCCCACTTGTCACTGGCCTCCAGCTGGACATAGAGACATTGACCACAACTCTCTGCCTGTGTCCATCCAGCCAATTCCTTATGCACTGAATAGTCCATCCATCAGATCCATGTTTTTCCAATTTAGAGATAAGAATGTCATGTGGGATTATATGCAAGGCCTTACAGAAGTGTAGATAAATGACATCTTTCACTCTTCCCTTGTGACAATCATTGCTGTCACTCCATCACAGAAGGCCACCAGATTGGTCAGGCACAATTTGCCCTTAGTGAAGCTGTGCTGGCTGCCATGGATCATGTCCTTCTTTTATGTGCCTTAGCATATTTTATAGAAGGACCTGCTCTATAATCTTCCCAGGCAGCGAGATGAGGCTCATTCATGTGCAGTACTCCAGATCTTCCTTTCTCTCCATTTTAAAAATGGGAGCAACGATTTCCTCTTTCCAGTCAACAGGAACTTTGCCTGATCACCATGACTTTTCAGGTATGATGGACAGAGGCTTGGCAATAACATCAGCCACTTCCCTCAGGAACCTGGAATGTGTGTATATACTTCTCATCCTGATGGAGGAACCTCCAAGTTATAAAACCCTACAAACATGAAAAATAATTTAACTCAAGTGTTTATCAGGGGGTCTGAACAGTTTCTTTATTTTCATGCTAGGTATGCATTCACCGCTAGGTATACACTGAATACATGAGATCCTGAGATGGTTTTGATGTTATTGAGAAACAAAGCGTGAACCACAATGAAGAAATCTGTTTAAGGTAGTTTTATTGATTCCCACAGAAAAACCTTGAATCAGCACAAATTTCCCTACAATTCACACAAAATATTTACAAAAACAGATGTCTGAGTTCTGTGTTGCTGGTAGATGTGAAAAAAAAGTGTTTTCTACAATTAAAATTTGCATGGAGTTGCAACCTAAATAAGATTCACTATTGCAAATAAAGTCTTCAAACTATAACTGTCTATGCTCCAGCATAGCATGAAAAATATCTGGTTAGAAATAGTAAATAAAAAGAATTACTGCTAAAAAACAAAAGTGGAAAGTACCATTTAAAAATCCTGCCTAGCCTCTGTTCTATAACCCTATAATCAGTTTATTCAGGCCTGATGCTCTAACACTATCAATAAAATTAGCAGGAAAAACGTTACAAGTGGCTAACTACAGTCAGAATTTTGCATGGCTAGATGTTTTTATTTCATGATCATTTTGGTTTAATCTGTTTCAGTTCTATAGTTGGTCAGTCCTTCAGGGGACAGAAAAAAAAGGTTATAGAGTTTGATGTGATTCCTTTTGGAGTCACATTGACTTTAATAATTACAGATTCATGCCTCTCACCCTGCTTTAATTCACAAGCCAGTCTGGATATTTGCAAACATGTTTATTAGGAGGAAATACTTTATAATATTTTAAAACAACTTCCCAGTATTTCACATGCATAATAATTCATGCTAAAATGTGCTAAACATTGGGGGTTATAAACATGATTGCTAATACACAGCACTTATGCAATTATGCATAAATAATGGCACGTCCTCATAAATCATTACCACGTGAATGTAGTAATTTTGCTTGCAGAACTGCTTATTGGATGGCCCTAAAGCATTTCCTAAATCTCAGGTGGACTCAAGAGGCAAAATAAGGAAATTAAGTGAGGTAGAATTCCTCCTCCCCCATTCACATCACACACACACACACATCCGATTTTGGGATTTAGATATAGTGAATTAAGAATGTGGATCACATTTATGCAATTCTGATTTGGATGCAGATACTGGTTATATTCTGAAATGCTTAGAATGGAATTTTGCTTTGTGCTTGCCTGTAGAAAATCTCTTCATTTGCCATTCTAGTAGTAATATTTAGCTTTTATTTATTCAGTCCAAGATGTGTCTTTTCTTGCTTCTAAGCAGCTGGATTTTGTTTTCCCAGTGAAAATCTAGCCTGTGTAGATGAGAGCACAGACTTAGAAAAACAGAAGAGATTCTCCTTGCAGCAGTGATTCTGTGGCACTGCCCAGTGGCAGTACCACAGTGTCACAATAATTTATCATATGCAGAATGGGGCAGTATGAATCTGACTTGTTTAAGTGCTTCAGTGGCCTTATTTCACAGACAGAATGTGGGACAGGGTGCAACAACAGCAAAGGGCCCTGCAAACCCGTGGTTACACAATTCACCAAACACATTTTCAGAAGTTCCTGAATGGACATGACAAGAGCGGCAGAAAAATGGGTCTCTGACTACAACACCTCTCCAATGGGAACTGGGAAAATTCCTTCCTCTTCTTGAGGCATATTGTCTCCCTCAAACCTTTGTTTGTACACTTTCTTATCTAAAATGAGAAATGGAGCACCAATTCAAGGCTCAAGCATTTATCTAAATAGCATGAACCAAAATTTACATTTTAATTAAATATTAATTGTCTTCAAGCAAACAATGTTAAAATATAATATTATTTTATTATTCTATATCCAGTTGAAGCATTATTACATTATTTTTTTGGTTTGGTGGGGTATTTTTGTGTTTTTGTTTGGGTTTTTTTTACTTTTGTGAACCTGCTGCTCTATTATATTATAGTAGATATTTATAATGTAATTCTTATGTTGGTCTTCCCAGAAAATACAATAATACAAATTTATTATATATCAAAGTACATTGCAATATTGGGAATTACTATATTGCCTTTACATCAAGTGCATTCAGTAGTGCCTGTAGGCCTGGCACCAGTTGTGCTTAGGTATAGTATAAACATTGAATAGTCTGTGACGTGAAAAGATTGTGGATTAACACCACAGACTACCTCTAAACGGTCACTTGTGTCTCCCAAGCAGGCATGGCCGATGCAAGGCCCAGCGGAGCAGTGAGAGCCATAAGATTTATGGCAGTACAGGGAAAACTATCCTTCCACACAGCTGAAAAGCACACCTCCTTTGTAAATGCACCCATCATCCCACAGTCTGAGGGAGTGATGACACCATCTTACACGTCCTTGCTATTCTTCAAGTAGTCTGAAGTACAGATGCACTGCCATGAGGTATAAATGCCTTTGCATACTGCTCCCATTCCCCATCGCAGGGCCGGAGGGCAGGGAGGGATTCTTGCCACAAACACTGTCTCTGGGGAAGAACCATAATAGACCTACAGTCTAGATTTTTTGACTCTAACCCCAGGCAGCATTGAATGGCCAGAAATTATACAATCACAAAGTATTTTTTATATCTGTAGAAAAGAAGAAAATTTTATTTCACAGGAAAGTGTGGTGGGCCAGTGATTGGTAGGGACCAGTCCTTAGAAGGTAAGTACTGCTACAGATTTTCCATGATAGCTGGAAAAGCTGCACTGAGAAATTTGAATGCCCTCCTTACAATTTATTTTCTTTTATTTTTATTCTTACTTGTAATTAAATGTAATAAAAAAATTGTTTTTTGTATTGCTAAGACTCAGAAAAGGTGTGGGGGAAATATTTGAACATTTTCTCATCCATGCCAACACATTCTGCCTTTAAAATATAACAAAGAAAAAGAAGAAGAAAAAGAGAGTATTTTTGAAAAAGCCTTTTAGAACCATAAAGAACAACTTTTTTCACCATGTGTAGAGAAGACAGTGTTGCTGGATGATGATTACCTTTATAACAGGCCTGCTAAGCACTCTCCATATGTGCTATGGCTGCATTATACCTCCCTCTGACTGTGTGCCCAGATGAGGAGAGAAAGGAAAGTGCGCATGAAGAAATAAATGCCTGTGGGATTAAGTTTTCTGTAACTTTACTCAGGTGAAGTCATCCTGCTGATATCAACAGCACAAACCAGATGAGTAAAGCTCAGCACGTTTACTAGCGTTTGAGAATTACAGCCTTCATTTGCGATTCAAAGCCCAAGCCTGCTGCCACTGAATCAATAAAAGAGTTTTTCCATTAGCTACAGTGGTGTAGGACTTCACCTCTACTCCTGATTTCTGAAGACACTTTACTGACATTAAAATGCACTTTGCTCTGAAGCATAGGCACCATGAAGAAAAGAAGGGACAACATTTGTTCTCTAGCTTTTGGATGTGTTTACAGTTTCACTGTAGGCATGAGTTGTCTAAATGGGTTATCATGCCTAAATGAATTAGATTTCTGGGAAAATTCTACGTATAAGATTTGTAAATTGTCTGACAGAAACATACAGTAAAAAACAGCGTGTAATTGCCATACTTCTACAACCAATTAAAACTCATTAAAGAGTCCATAGCAGGAGCATGTGTTTAAAAAAATCACTTCAAGTCTCTGAAGGTATCATAAAATACACTTTCATCATGCACACAACATCTACAAATTCTGATTGGCATTTCCTCCTTCCCTGAAAAGAGAGTCTGGCTCAGTTTGCAGCAAATATGACAATAGGCTGTGCAAATGTACATCTGAAACACAGCCCTTTCGGGGTTAAGCATTCAAGCTTATATGAGAGATCATCAGTTTCGGGTCAAAGTGCTGTTCTTAAATGATCAGTGCAGAACAGAAAAAAAAAAAAGGCATTGAAGTGACCTTGCTGAGGGTCTAAAACTGTGCTAAAGCCTTTTCTGCATGATTAAGTGAGCAGAATCTTAGATTAGCTAAAAGCAGTGCAGAAACATAATGAGTTCACTTATTTTGGAGCATTTAATAACAGTTATAGACAGTTATGTGATCAGGCGGAGTTATGACTTATTCATTCTTTCATTGCTATTAAAATTACTGCATTTGAGGTTTTTAAAGTCATTGAAATAAAAAAGTCTGATTTATGTTAGGAGAATTTAGCTTGCCCTTTGGTCTCTCCGTTTTTAAATGATATAATTAGACTTTTTAAAGACCATTCTAAAAGCATTATTAGCATTTTCTATAGCTGAAACTAAATGCATGTTTTGTGGGTATTTTAATTTTAAAAAGAAGAAGAATAATACTTGATACAAACAGCAATAGGTTGTTACAAAAAAGAAGTATTGCATAAAATTTTCTTAAAGGTTACTCTGTGCATTTATATATATGTGTACACACTGAGGTGCACACACATAAACACATGCCTAAGTGTGAGCACACATACATTTAGTGTATATACCAACAGGCGTTCCAGATACACAGAAAAATAAGCCTATTTGGGAGATAAAGGCAAGTAGAAGAGCAAGTTCCATAGGACATATTAACTCCTGACCTTTAACATATTACCTCACAAATTACAAAGCCATCCATCAGTCTCAAGGGAGAAAAAGTGCTTTGATCAAAACAAAGGGACCGGCAGGTGTTTTGAATTAACAGTAAGCGATAATCACTAAAAAGCACTGGGATGAGTATGGGATTGTCACGAATGTATGCACATTTTAACACACACTCAAGTCCTAAGTCTTAGCATACACATTACTTTCAAATTATATTTGCATATTAATTATTAATCCCTAAAAGCATGCCCAGTGTTTTCAGTAGTAAGAACACACATTTTATATATCTGATTTTAAACTTATTCAAAATATTCACAATACACAGACCCACAGCTGAATACTTTCACACAGAACCCTGTATCTTGCTGCAAAGGCCAAACAGGTGAACCAAAACACTTTCCTTTCACATTTGAATAACAAGCATTTCCTACATTGTTTTGGCTTAGAAAATAAAATTTTCCATAAGATTAAGAAATTTTGCTTTTAGTTGGGCCTCAAGGGAACATATCTTTGCTTACAAAAATCACGCTTGCAACAGCTTCCTTAACTGAAAGCTCTTTTTATGTGTGTGCCTTATGTGTTTATTCAGTAGACAGTCTGGATTGCTCATTTTGCTGCTCAGAATGCAGTGTGCTTTTCTATTAAAACATATTATTAAAACTAAATCAGAAAGAAGCTTATTTAGTAGTCATTTCATGCACATGACTGATGGGAATACATAAATTATCAGACTAATATCTGATTAAAACTTGATTAACATGCTAATAAATTATGCTAGAAATGTTGGGGTTTTTTTAATTTCTCCACTTTTACTTAAACTTCCTAATTGACACTTCAATTATTTTCTTCTGTGAATTTTTGCCTTCCTTATGAATAACAGCTGAGATAAATGATTTCTTTGCCTGAACTTGATATGAAAAATGATCAATTATGATTATTAAAGCTCTCTAGTAATCCGTTAATTATTATTAAAAAAGTCACCTAATTTTTGTTTGTTAAGTGGAGAGCATTATATTTATTGCTGACAAAAAGGTGCTCTGGAAGTCGGACTCCATAACCAGGGCATGACACAGAGACAGCACAGAGCACTGCCAGCTGGAACAGCCTCATGCTTTGTGCAGGGTGACACTGACTTCGGTCCATCAGCCTCACTGCTTAGGGAGATTATAGACTAGTCTGTATCAGCTTCACGTGCTGCTACTGCCTGTGTGGAAAAATACACCCATGAATCTTGTAATGCAGACTCCTGCCCACTAGAGACTGATCTCAGCCCAATAAAGCATGTAACTCTGGACCCTCACAGTTTAGACTTGAACTATGGTCAGAAAGGTGAGAGGCCAAGGCTTCATCCACTAAGCCATTTACCCTTTTCCTTTGTAAGGAAGATTGATTTTTAAAAAGCTATTAACCTTCAGCAATTTATCTCATCAGATCATCTTCATTTTTTTCTGCCTATAATAAGGCTGTATTATATAGTTTAATTCTTCACTTCATTCAGCTAGACAATCTAAAAAGAAATAGATGAAGAAAAAAGAAACAAAAAAGAGGGAGAGAAAAATTATCAAAAACTTTGCAATGAAAATGTTATTGGGAAAACAAAAGAAACTTCAAATGCCATCACATGTCTTGGAGACAAAACAATGAAAGATGTAAGTGTGTATACATCCCGGTTGGACAAAAACTTTCAGTATTTCTCAGTCTTTCATAATGAAAGGATGATATGCCATGCTTACCTAAGCTATTCACAAGACAAAAGGAGAGTATTCTTGTTTCTTGAGCTGACTCACAGAAGCATCGAGACAACCCATATTCTTTCATTTGTGTATCGTCAAATAGAGATGCTCCCTCAGCAAAATAGAGCAGCTCCAAGGAAATTTGGTATTGAAATTTAACGTTCTGCTGGTATTGAGAAAAATGCCTCAGTGAAGTACACAAAACGGTGGACTGTTTTGGCAACAGTGTATATAACACTAAGTTTCTTTGTAATAAAGTAAGTAGCGGTTGCTTGCTAGGAACTAAATTATTTCTGGTTTAATGATTGATTTAGGGAAGGAAAAAAACCAACATGTTTTATGAATAATATGTTTGCATTAATGACTTTAAGACATCTGGCTGAACTTTGTGGCAGGTACCAATTTAAATTTTGCTTGAATATGTAGTGATAAAAGCAGTTCTAAGCATTTTAGGTAGAATTGGATAGTGAGTTCACTCATAGTAAAGGTTCAAAATTATTCAGAAACTTAGGTCCCACTGACTTCCAATGAGACTTTTATTTTTAAGACTCCTAGGTTCATCCATAGAAACATGCCTTTCTTTCTTGTATGCATTTATAAAATGCAGAGCATGAACAAAATCATTAAAATAATAAAAAACCCCCACCTTTCTGTTATCTTCAATTGGCTTTGGATCAGAACAAAATTTTTGACTAATTTTTTAAGCAGCTCTGAATTACTTCAATGGCTGTTTTGCTAGAGAAATGACCACAGGATAAGCCCAGGAATGAGCTAAACACAGCAGGTCATATCTCCTGGTTGGTTTTTCTTCTTTACAATCACATTCTTAAGTTTATGCATCTGAAAACATCTGCTCTTTTTTTCTGGTACTTGGCTATTTAGTTGGTAAATGTGAGTGCTTACAGCTCCTCACTATTTGACCAAACCATGCACAGCAGAAGTCTGTTTTAGTTTTGTCTGCGCTTGCTTAACACTCCTGAGATAAAATCTCTTTTATTTTGAGATCATGTGAGTAAGCTGGCATTTGGGCAGATGCATAAAATTTGAGAGAGGTGATACTAAATGTTGCTACCAAAGCCCTACTAAGATACTCAGAGAATCAACAAACTACTCCAGTTCCCTAGCAAGTGATTCTTTGTCAACAGAACAGGGTACAGGTAAGCAAACTCTGGCAGCAAAAAACAGGGAAAAAGTCTCCTGCAAAATAGTTCGACTCTTTTTCTTTGCAAATGAAACCAATGATAAAGTAACTCTTCAGGAACTGGTTATAAATCCTCTTCATACATATTAAACAGTATACAGTGAATAGGATTAGTAATATCTTTTGTCTAATTTGTCAATCCAGTTCTTAGTTCCCCACAGTGCTTCAGTCAAATACAAAGACAGTCTCAGTTACTTTTCCATAGATTAAGTAGCTCTTGAATTGATATTTGGTGTATGGGTTGGGACTTTGACTGGTAAACACTGTGACTGATGCTGAAGGCCAAAAAAGGCAGCAATGAGGAATTAAAGCAATAGACTTTTGGTTGACTTGAAGGGCAAATCCTCTCTCCCCATTTTGCTGTAAAAGAAGAATCATTCTCTTAACAGAAAAGAAATCTAAAAGTATTAGTATAACAATCAGTGATTGTTTTAATTTCTTCTTTCTTTGCATTGGCCTAATTTATTTTGATGTGTAAAGCTGAATTTTGTCATTTCACAACAGGAAAATGCAGAGGCCAATGGTCAGCCTAGCTGTGCCTGCTCATGCTGCTTCTGAGCCCTCCTCAAAAGTCAGCTCCAGGGTTATGAAATGTGGAATTAACTCACAGAAATTTTGTCAGAAGCATCTTCTCCCATGCAGCTGGAGAAGCCTGCCACAATGATGGTGCTGCCCACTAGACTGCCTAGTTCACATAGGAGAGGGATTTCAGGTATATTCTTCAGAACCTGCAGATAACTTGTTTTCAACTGCAGTGGCACAGGCTTACAGAGAGGTTATATTAACTAGAACATAGTCTGACACCAGACTGGGTGGAGTTGCAGAACAGTTCAGAACTGATACGGATATTCCTGCCTGGATCTCTGCAACTGCAAGCCCCTCCTCTCTGTCGTTATTCTATTGATGAGCCACTGTGTAAACAGATAGGTTTATTTGCCTTACACTGATCACAACAGAGATGCATGAATAACCAACAGAATAATGTGAAACTTAATTGAAGAAAGAAACTTATTGGATTGTAACATAATACTAAAGTCATTGTTCCAGACATATTTGTAACAATTATTTTTTCCCCATCCCATTTTAATTTCTTATTTTGTCTTTGCATAAGAATTCATCTCCAAAAAGAAGGAAAGATGAAAAATATAAACACTATTTTGATACTTCATAATTTTTTTGCTACCTAGCCATTCAAGATAGCTACCTATGTTCACTGACTTGCCTCCAGCAGTCCTGATTAACTGCTTCTATGTGGTAACTGTTAAAGGTCGTTGTGGTTGATTCATCACGCTACTTTTGGCATAGCTAATATTCACATTCATACTGGGACAGTCAAGAACTCACATTCATTGCTAACAAGTGATTATTGGACTCTTTGTGGGAACATGTAAACAAGTAGTAAGAGGTACATCTTGATTTAAAGGTCATAAAATTTTGAAAGCTGTAGTAGAAGTAAAAAGAGAAAACAACGTGAAAAAAGGACACAGCTTTTCTAATTTATTTCTTAATTTTACATATTTAGCCTCATTCAACTGCCAGCAAAGGCAACTAAAAGATTCGTGCTAAATTCAATTAAATTGATCATCAGGGTTCTAGCCTATTGTCTTCATCATATTTATATCAAAGAGTCATATTCCAAACTGCTGGTATAACATGACAATGTTTGTGTTTAATACCATTAGCTGTTATTGACACAGGTGTAACATAGAGACACAGAGGCAGGTGCAAATATCTGTGTCTGAAGGTGAAAGACAAAGCTGTCTTTGGAACCACTACTGCAATTCAGGATTATCAATTCAGTTGTACTTATATTCTGCCTTAGAATACTGCACACAAAACTCAGTTCTCAGCTCAGCAATGGTTTTCACATGCTGTCTTGTACTTACATTAAAACTCCTCCAGCAGATGCAACTCGTTCTGCCTTAAGCCTCTGCCAGGCAGCACACTACAGAGACATGAGGCCTGGCAGGTCTGTGAACATGCTAATAACACATCCAAACATGCGTGAAACACATACTATCCACCCACAGCTGCAGAGGTCTGATCCTGAACCCACAAATGCAATTTAGTCAACTTTAGTGAGCTCAGCATCCTGAACGCAATGCCAGGCTAACACAGCCAGGCTCGACCTAGAACAGAGCTGGTGCATCCTGGCAGCACAGTTCTGAGCAGGATCACGCTCCGTGGCAGTGGATAACAACAGGCATTGTTGTGGATAACAACAATGGCAGTGGATAACAACAGGCAGATAACAACTGCATTTCCTCACCACCTCACACCACCCATCTGCACAGGGGGACAACGCTGCTGCCACTCACTAAATACACCCTGAAGAATGGTACACATGGGCAGTCTGGCACTACAACCAATGCTGAACTCTGAACAAAAGAAATAAGGCAAACACTCATTGGGTATATGAAAAAATGACTGCTTATTATATGGGTGGTTTTGGACAGTGAATTTTTCCTGAAATATTTTAATGAGTCAAATCTGGTGCAAAACAATTTAAAGCGTTAACAGCCAAAAGACAGTTACCTAAGCCCTTATGTACATAAGTTTTACCCGTGTTTTATTTATGAAAATCCTGATTGCACTGAACAAATCATTATTTTTATGAAAAAAACCCCAAGCATTTGGTAGCATGCATATAAAACCATATATGTTTGAATATTTGACTCGAAAAAAACAGGATAAAGGAAAAGAAAAAATTTAGTAAAATGTTGAAGTCATATGCAGCAGGTAAACTCCCAAAGATCAACAAAAATTGTTCACAGAAGGTATCAAGGAAAAGGTAGCATTAAAACTACTTAACCTGCAGCAATATTGTCAGGAATGTCACCCACAAGTACTGATTAGGCTGTGACAAACAAGTTTGTCTTTACATGCACATTCTGCTACCAACAATGCCTATTTGCTTTAACTGTGGAGAGGCAGACACCCTTCCTCTTGACAGGGCTGTAATACTTCTCTTAATTTAACATGCCTGAAGAAAAATCTTTAGGCTAACACTAACTTTTGGTACATTTAGAGCAACTACAACTCACAGACTGTAAATAAGTAGGAAAAAGGCCTAGTTACAATTGTATTCATTACAAGGCAAAACAAAGCAAGCACAAAGCTTAAAAACCCCACAATTAATGGCAACACCATTCTCAATCCTAACTCCAAGAGCCAGCAGCCTTCAAAAAGCCTTCAGGATACTTTTGCAGGAGAAAAAAAACCCAACTTGTTGCCTGGTAGGTACTTAATGGGGACTTGACTTTGTAGCTGCTTTTTGATCTCCTATCTCCCAGTTCTATGGGGTGCAAAACCAGTCTGAAAGTCTTCATTTTCTTTCTGATGTATTTTTTCTCCTTGCCTCTCACCAGCAAAAAAAAAAAAAAAAGAAAAAGAATCTACCCTCTTGATTTTATGTATTTTAACTGATCCTAAGAGATTCCACCAAAATATGACATTTAGCAAATAATAAATAAATATTTCTATATCACAGTATTTGCAATGACATACTGCTGTCTGAATTTAAACTTCTTTTCCAAACTCTAAAGATGGCCCACATAACAAAGGATCCAGGCAGATCTCTCTTTCAATAGTTTTTGGTATGACAAATCCTCTAAATAATGAGTTCCTTCAGAGATTCACAGACACTTCTCTCCCTGGGCTTCAATCTTTTCAACATAAACTATGCTTTTCACCAATTTTCTGTGTTTGAAATAAAATTTCAGCAGCCCTAGTCTGGTGAAGGGAGAGGTAAAATAAAATTTCTAGGAATGAGTAAGTCTTGACTTCTTATCTAACTGAGTTTGCAATTAGTCCAAACTGGTTGCAAGACTTCTGAGGAGATGAGCACTTATTCTCTTCACAGGCTGTCAACAAGGCCTGCTTACTCCCTTATATCATCAGTGCTGCACACAAGAATCCCGAGATATAGGTGAAGCAGGGAAGTTTATTTGTAAGCCACAGAAATACTCAGGAATAAGAACTCAAAGAACTGCAAAATGGACTTCTCTGGGATTTTCCATGACACTCTTCTCAGGCAGTAGCACAATTCCTCTGTCCTTCCTCTGTCTTTCAGAGTTCCTCTGATGATCTAGGCTTCTTTAATACAGCACTCACCACATCACTCTTCTTACTTGTGAAATATACTGAGCACAGTAAGAGTGACTTACTCAATGGATTTCTAAGTGTGAAAATATAGAACAAGTGATGTTTGTTTTTCCAAACTCTAATGCCCTAAAAAAATCTGGTTCCATTCAGAATGCTTCCAAAGCATCTGTCTTCATGACACTACTCTGCAAATGAACACGAATCATGAGATTTGCTTTTGGCAATCTAGTACATTAGATGCCACAGTGCACCTCTGCGCAGTGCCAATAGCCCAGCTCACAAAACCAAAATGGCAGCTTTAATGTAGCCCTGCTCTTGGGCTAATCAATCCTGTCTGCCACTGTACTACTCCAAGTGCAAAGCTGTGCTGAAATGCCTATATTTCTTTGAGTTCTGGAGCTGACAAAGTCTGCAAGAGCTTAGGGGTCTCTGGATAATGTCTGAGTAGAGCACTTGTTCTTTGGATGACTGCAAACAAATTAGACTTGAAGCGTATGAGGGAGCAGGGGAAATTAATAGAAGACAAGATGAAGTGAAAGATGTCCAAGCTGAAAAATAGAGGATGAGACAAAAAAAGGAAATGTGAACCTAAGAAAAGGAGAGAGAAGGAAAAGAACAAAGGTGACCTCAGCAGTAGGCTCATGTCACCTTTGTTTCATCAAGGAAAAATTGTATCACACAGGGCATGATTCTCCTTGTTTCTGTCCTGATTCCACTGCAGGACCCACATATAACTTTGCCATCTGTGGTTGCCCTTCCTCTCTCTTCCCTTCTCTTCCTCCTCTTTTTTGATTGCGAGCCTTTGGAGCCAGGATCTGGATATTGAAAGTGACTTGCAGAATACTGGGAACCCCACAACGACATGTCTATGAGAGATCAGGACTAAGATAAAATATTAAATAAATAAAACCCACAGTGCTCATATATTTGGACAAAAATGTTCTAAACCAACCGTGACATTTTACTGTATCCAGCAAGTGGTGGATGGACTCAACAAATTTAGCTAAATAACATACTGATTTCAAATATCATGTACTTGATAATGTAAATGAATAAAGTTCTCTTCTCACCAGGACATATTTAATGTTAGAAGTTCATACTTCATGAGGCAGTTTAAGAATAATTTTAAAGGCATGTGTCACAATCACAAAAATCTTCTGTGCTGCACTGTTTTGTGATGATTTGTTGCAGAAACAGCTCAGAGTGTGCAACAATCCTTAAAGTGTGCCACGCTGTGCCCATGGGGCTGGCATTGCACACCAAGGACAGAACGGCACAGTAGGAAAGCAGAGGTGGGATGTGAGGACTGGTTGACAAGACAGTGGTCACATTGCAGGGAAAAACATGCACAGGCGTCTGTGCACGTTCTGGTCCCACCTCAAACTTGTAAATGCTATTGATGCATTAATTTGTCTCTGCATACATGATAAGGGAGTCATTATCATTTCCCCTTGCAGAAGAATGAATCAGTTTGAAAGCACAGAGATGAATTCAGTACAGTATACCTGCAAAAACCCCATCCTCACACTCCTACTTTTTTCACACATTAATTCACACTCTGTCCCTTTATATGAACAAATAAACTGCTGAAGTCTAAACCAGATTACAATACATAAGCTTTGAAAAAGGAATAGAACATATTTTTTGTGCACAGTGAACAACTTGGATTCTTTTCCCTGAAACTTTATTGTGCTTTGTATTTTATTTGGATAACAGTAACCTTAACATATATTGTATGAGTTCATAACCTGAAAGTTAATTACCACTCACCAGAAATGGGAACAGCGTTGTTCAGAGAGTTCTATAACTCTCTACATAGCAATAACCTGAAGAATCACTACATGAAAACAGTATTGCAAATGCAAATGGTTTTGACTTCCTCCAATCTCCAGGATAAGTCTTAACCTACTTTCAAAGAAATATTTTATCGAGGAAACATGGTTTATATTAATAGAAACTGGATTTAAAATTTGAGGATAATTTGAAGATGACTTTTATTATTTTTCATCACCCATAAGTGCATTCAGATATATTCATTATGCTTGGAGGGTTCAAGCTCTCCATCACGAAAATTAATTTGAATTTTCGAAAAAGTAGCAACAGAAATTAATTTCATTGCAGAGAGAAACAGCATAAAGTGTTAAGACCAGGAGAATAAACGAAACCTGAAACAAATTTAAAATGTAATATTACACTAATACAATTAAAATTTCATTATTTTTTGAGTAATTTTCTTCATCGACTTCCTAATGACCAAGCATTTTCCTAAACTGAACCTCCCTGAGGATGCTGCCTTGTGTTGCACCACCTGCCACTACTAAGAGGTATCTGATACTGTGATGTTTGTAACAGCACTTCAAGTGGTCGTAGAGCGCTTCTTACACTGCCCTTCTTCACCACCAGACTCAGCTCTCTCTACTGCTCCTAAGAGAACACATTCTCTAGGCCCTGACCATCTTGGTGATGCTTTCCTGGACTCACCACAGTTTCTCAGACCAGAGAGACTGTGGAGGTTATCCACAAGCAATCCTTTACCCAATTTAATGCTGCCCTCAGGCCTGCTTTGAGTGAGAGTTTTAGCCAAATGACTTCACAACCCTTCAATGACTATGTGGCTCACTGCGCATCCAATAATTTATCATTGCAAATGTCTTCCTTGCTTTTTAGACAAATCAAGCCAATTATGTAGGTGACAGTAAGAAAACCAGATGTCCACTGTATGTACAGATCACACAAACATTTGGGTACAGGGCATCAAATATTTTTGGCTTTAGTTAGGTATAAAAGTATTTTGGAAAGGAATTGCAAGCTGATTTAGTTGATACTTGAGTATTTTCAAATTTCTGAAACTTTTGTATCTTTTTAACAGCAATTAGCATATTTATTAATGGAAAGCTAAGGATGTATCTTGTATTTCTTCAAAACACCGATTTTAATTTAATATGAAGTTTTCAGAAAATTGAACCAAATTAATCTATTTTCACTGATTTTAAGAGCATGAAAATGTACGTTTCTCTCGTATTAGTGTAAGCAACTGCAGCTTGTATTATGCAAAGCCAGATAATTACATTTCATGGGTTTTCCTTACTGAGAGACAAAAAAGAGACAAATCATCCCCCTAACTTCTCACTGGTGAACCTTTATCATGAAAATGCTATACAAAGTGCACAAAAAGAAAACAAAACTTACTAATATTTTCAGTAATTTGATGCATATTAAATGCCAATATGCAGCTAAGTTCTTATAAAAGCTGCTTGTACTTGGCTAGCAAACCGTATTCTCCTAGAAGAAGCATTCCTATATCTATGAGTTCAGATAGGCTGGCTATGCCAGTATATCTATTGTAAATATTGCAGTAGATATTACATTATTAGAAATAACTATTTGTAGATATGAACTACTAGAGTGGAAATCTCTTTTAGGTTAAAATCCTAAAGCATTTTACTTGAACTCTAGAAAGGATTTTAATATCTATATAAAATGTTTACAGATTTACAATAAAATATTAATATAAGTCAAACTTCATGTGTGGTTTAGGAATATTTATTCTGTATGCTTTTACGTAAATAAGTAAGTAGTTGGTTATAAGCCAAAGATCCAACTACAAAAGTGGAGAGAGCAACACAAAAGTTTACATAGCTGAGTCAGTAAAAGACAATTGAAAAATTTTACAGGTGTAAAAGAACAAATCTGTTTATAGACAGTTCTCTTATACAGCAGTAATGATTTCTCTTTTTAAAAAACATCACACCCTAGTTTTTCATGAGCAGCATTAATGAGGAATCTTTATATAAATCCCATAAACAGATTCTGATCTGAGAAGTCAAGATATAGTCACCCTGGAGCTAAATATTTGCAAGGTAGAGCGTGAGGGAAGTATTGCTTCATAGGCAAATATTTGTGATTTCACTGTTATCTTGTCCTTATAAGCCTAATGAGAATTGGGTGAGGTCACTTGGTCTGTTCAGCCTGGAGAAGAGGAGACTGAGGGGAGACCTCATTGCAGTTACAGCTTCCTGTGAGCGGAAGAGGAGGGCCAGGTACCCATCTCCTCAATCTCATGACCAGTGGCAAGACTTGAGGAAATGGCATGAAGCTGAGTCAGGGAGGGTTTAGGTTGGATATTAGGGAAAGGTTTTGCACTCAGAGGGTGTTTGGGCATTGGAACAAGCTCCCCAGGGAAGTGGTCACAGTACCAGTCTGACAGAGTTTGGACACTGCTCTTGGGCACATGGTGTGACTTTGTGCAGGGATGGGAGTTCCACTCGATCCTGACGCATCCCTCTCAACTCAGCTTGTTCTGTGATTCAGTGAGAGGAAGTTACATAGTGGAAGTGCAGAAATGGCAAGTCAGAAGAAAGGTGTACAAGCAAAATTTGAAGAAAACAGTAAGGGGTAGCACAATGGCTGGCTTTGATTAAAACATAACTGAAGAGAAAGAGGTTTCTTTTCAGTGCTTGACAGGAAGGAGAGATAGATTGTATGACCAGAGTGAAAAGGAAACGCTGATGAGCAGACGTGATGTGATCCTTTTTTAACCTTAAAAGTGTATGGAAAAGCATGAAGACATGGAAAAAAGAACTTGTTGCTTTTCTTTTGAAGTTGTGGTGAGATCACTTGCTTTGAAATGTTGACTGCCATCAAAACCACACCTTTTCACGAAGAGGTTTTCTACTTTTTCATATTAACTCATTAAAAATATAAGGCCATTAAACAAATAATGAATATACTAAACATGAAACAGTGATGAATAGCAGACTGAAGTGCCCTTTTTCTTGACCAGAAGAAAGATGAAAGATGAACTTTCCTGAAAAAATAGAAATTTATAATAAAATAAAGCCTAGTTAATGTTTAGGTGCTTTGATTTCAAACTAGGTATGAGTGCTGCCCTTTGATAGCCTGGAACAAGATTCTGGAAATCACTAAGGCTCCTTTTAAAGGAATATGTTGTGATCCTTTCTTCATAATGTGACCAGGTCCTTGTGTAAGTAATCCTAATGAAGTCAAAGGAACTAAAAATAATTTAACTTTTTATCAGTGTCTTTAGAGATGTTAAGGATCCATAATACAGCCTCCACAACTTTATGTAGAAAAAAAAATGAGAGAAGGGATCGCACATTGTAAATTATTACTGAATACTAAAATCTAGATTTGTTTATTTTAGAATAAAAATATTAGCAAAATGTTGCTGAATGCTTAGTCAGTCCACAGGCAGAAAGATGGTATCTGTCTGTGTGAACACTGACAATTTCAAACAAGCACCCTTTCACAATAAACTATTTGAGAAAATACTCTAATAAAATAATAATAGTAAAAAAGTCAAAATGCATTATTGGTTATGATGTATTTGATAATTTGAAGAGATGCTGTATTTCTAATTTCTTATATTTCTTTTCTAGTGCCCAAAGATGTACCCGAATATCTTGCTTCAAACACTGCACTTCTTTTTTGCTTGATATATATGCAAAGCTCAAGGATTATCAAATAAAGAACATCTTTTGATGGTCTTTATCAAGGGTAATAAAGGTCATGAAGGCTATCCTTTACACAGACTGCATCTGAATTTTTTCTAGAATATTAAGACACGTATCAATATGAGCTGTCATTTAACCTTGAGGTGCAGTTAAAATAGAAAAATGATGAGCGGTACTTGGTAGCTACTTATTTCATTAAACTGGTCTGTTTAAAACACAGCATGAGATTCAGGGCAAAAAAGAGTTGTGTGGCAAAGTGGCATCTCCTGAACTCCATCAGTGGAAGGTAAGTCAGACTAGTCAGAGTGAACATAAGTTTTAATTTCTCATAGCACAGAGATCATGTCCTTACAGACTTAGGTTTTCTTCTACAGAAAAAAAAGGAATTTAATCTTTCAAGCCTAGGAAATAGTAATCTCTCCCTAAGGAATCACTGCTTACATAGATTCAAAGGTTTTGTACATGACATTGGTATGTGTATCACTTGTGAACTTGCAAAAATACACTGAGAAAACATACCAAATTATATAAATCCCACTTGGCCAGGTAAAAATCTCAAGCCTGTGCAAGTGATACTGTTGTTCAAGTCTGGTGAGGTTATAATAGGAATTCCCAGAACTGTCACATGATTAAATCAAGCTTGTGACCGCACAGCTGGGAATCTTTCACCTTTACCCTCTTCTGATCAGGTGTATATATTTTTATTGATAACATATGATTGTATTGCCCCCAAATCTCAAGTACTGCATACAGACCAGACAGGTTCCGTATAGATCAGAGCCCAAAGCTTTCTTCAGAACTCAGAAGACCTCAAGATGAAATTTACTTTTTACAAGTCACCAGTGGAGACTAGCACAATTTTACCAGGTATCTTAGAACACTCAGTGTTTCACCCTCCTCATGCTTGAAGTTACATTATTTACCACCCTGACCACAGTTTTAAGATTAAAACTCCTCAAAATAGGAATTGCACAATGACACCTAAACAACCCTAATTTTTTAGCATATCAGCAGGTAAAAATCACTCAGAAGAGGGTTTTCTCTTTCACTCTCTTACCAGCAAGGACTCATCTAGCAGATCACTTGAGCACCTTCCCTGTCAGCAGCAAAGAGGGCAACACCTATATGCCACATAACTAATGATGCAAACATTTGTTCAAATCAGAAAGCATTGCAGTTAGCTTTTATCTAAAGGCAGGACAGTGAATGGTACTTGTATTGCTGAAAAGATGACACATTTTGCTTTGCACTTTGCCATCATTGAAAACTTCTCAGCATCCTATCCTATGGCTGTGTTCTTCTCATGTGTTTGTTTACTTTACAGTTTGTTTTGCAGTCAAATTTTCATTCAGTCGATGGTCTTGTTTGAGTCCAGGAGCCAGAGATGGATGAGTTCTCCTCTCGGCCTTGAAACACTTAATGTGAATACATCCATTTCTCTGTAATTTTATCTCCTTTGAAGGAGTGTTGTAAAGAGTAACTAAAATTTTTAAAGTACCTTACAAATGTGATCATAGAAAGAAAACAATTGAATGAGACATGGGAATGGAGACTCACCAAGAATGAAGATACTGAGTCACCTGCACAGCTGTAGACCTCACCTTAAAGAGAAAACAGAATTAGTTACAAATGGATAAAAGAGATAATTAAAAGATTAAATATGATTTAATTCAACAGATGTATTTAATAGGCGCAAATACAAATTAAGAAATATATACATGTCCACAAATTGGTGATTGTAATTCCCAGAGGCAAAGCTTCTGAGCTCCTAGCTGCTCTTATCTGCTTCTTATTCTCAATTTTGGCTTTAAAACACTCAAGCAGCATATTTTCAGCAGGAGGACACACTTTCACTAAACATTCTGAATTAGTTATTTCATATTTTTTTTACTCTTCCCTTCCTGCAACTTTTAGCTAATAAAGAAATATCTCTCATCGTCCACCCATACATCCACCTTTCCAAGCAGTATATTTTCTCCAACAGTAGAGAAAACCTATTTCTGACCCGAAGACAAGCACAGCAGGCCTAGCAGGTGTGAAGCTATTTTCCACTTACAATGTCCAGAACAAGCACAAAGAAGGAATTTGCCTACCAAAGAAGACTCTTTTCATTATCCTTTCTATAAACTTCTCTATATCCGCTAAATAGCTGAACTTCCCCACTCACCCCTTTAAATGAACAGTTGTATTAACTAATCTTTTTAAAATACTTCCCTAGGTTGTTTAGTGACTGTTTAGCGAGCATGGCTCATTTTAGCAGAACCTTTGGCGGTTTCTGCTCTAAGCTTAAGAACTTCAAAGAAACAAGGACACAAACAGAACTGTTAGGTATGTGACTAAGTCACGATCCCCCAAAGCCCTGCTCAGCTAATGGAAAAGTATCATAGAAGTTCTTGTTAGGATCCTAAAATCAGAAGCTGGATGCCAGTTTCACATCTGCATATGTAGGCAGTTTTGAATCATAATGATTTTGTTCATGCAAGCCCAGCTCAAATCCAGAAATCACTGCTTCTGTCTGACTGATCTCCCCAAAGGATTTTATTCCATAAGTTTTTGTACAGTTTGACTTAGCCTAGCTTGCTTTTACACATCTAATTCTCTTAATATATGCACAGTAAAGAAGGCAGTAATGCCTCATTTTTAAGATCTTAGTGGCTGGAGGCTGGGAAGTAGAAGACCTAGATTTCATTCCTTCATCTCATGGAGAATGGGATCAATGTTTTTCCCTTGGAAGGGACCTGGATTCTGATCACTCCCATGTTTCTGACATGAAATACTAATTAGATTAAATACATATACTGATTTGAAACTAGTAAAAGTATGGGAACCCCTTCAAATAAAATGGCAGAATGTTTTCTTAAATTCTCTCTAATTTTTGATTTCTGGTTTCAAAATAGCATTTCTGTTCAGACATACAAACTACCTACCGGTTCCTAATAACCTTAATCTGAGTTGCATAAATGCCCATGAAAAAATCAGGTGTAAGATCTCTCTGTCTAGATTTTTTCTTAACTCAATATCCAAACTTACAGGCTGTGTTTGAAAATATTGTTCTTCACTTTTCCTCAAGTCTTCTGTGATCTAAGAAATGAAGTAAAATGTTTTGAACTCATAAGAAAGACTGTCAGATCTCCTGAACTAAGAAATGAAAACAAAACTAATAAACAGAAAAGCCAAAAGCTGTAAGTGTCTTACAAGCTAATAAAAGGGAAAATGCAACAAACAGCACAAAGCCTAAAAACAGCCACCACAGGGCTCCAATTCCTTGGCTTTGTGGAATTTAAAGGTCCAGGCTCCTGAATGCAAGCAGGTGAAAATGATTACAGGAGAAGCGTGGACACAGCCTTCAACACAATAAAAGCCTTCCCTCTCTGGAGGAAGGCTGTGTTTCTGTATGCAGTATGCAGTCAGGGTTTCTCAGCACTGTAAAACCTGAATTTTAGAAACACATTGATTTGAATGTTAAAACAGTCTGTTGTTAAAGTTTTGAAAACTTTGATGTACCATTTTTCCTCAATGTATTATCTTAATATATGCATAGGTCTCAGTCTTCCATGCCAAATGCAGTACTTGGAAAACTAATTTGATTTTCCTCTGTAAATCTTGCTTAATATTGTCCTTCATTCACATTGTAATTTTTATTGATAAGCCACACACCAAAATATTGTAAAAATCTTGTTGTTATTAGGTGGGGCACCTTAAAAAAGAAATGTTCAAAAAATATATCATAGATTACTGACCTATGTTTAAATTATATTTTCACTTAGTAATAATTAAGGTAACAGAGTGAGCAATTGAGTAAAAGGTTGTATCTATAAAATTATTAAAAAGGATTAAATTATGCCCAGCAGCTACTAGTGAAAATGCACCCAGCCATGGCTATCTATATTGCAGTTGCACTGTCTCAGGTGGAAATTGCATATTAATGTGGCCCATTTAGTTTATGCTATAGACTTCTCTGAAGAAGGAACAGTGAGCTGACTAAGATAAAGTACTAATGGAACATAATAAAATGTGGATGCTGATATTGAGATACTAATGGCAGTTTTGTACTTCTGCTGCTTTAAGTACACTATTGTTAATTACTAATTTTAATTTCTTCAATTAGTAAGTATTCTATTAATGTTGAATCATTTTCCCCTAAAAGACAAAAGGTAGAATGACATTCCATCTAGTAAACACACTTTCATCAGAAGAAAAAAACATTTTGAAATCAATTATATTTCAACTGCTTTTGCCCTTCTATAACTCTACCTAACATTAATACTAATTTTATTCTATACTGTATATCTTATCACAACATTTAAGGACCTGCCTAAGCATAGAGGCTACAGTTCCAATATTCAAACTGTATATTAAAAGGAAATAGTTTATTATTATTAGTTTCATTTTTAATCAAAATTGAGTATCTCTTTTCTGTTTAATGACTTTTGCTACTGACTAATCCTTAAATCTTTGCTGAAGTCCAGAATCTAAGAGTACTTAATACAGGGCTTGTTTCAGGGCTGGAACATACATGGTGATGCTTCTGAAGAATCTATCCTGTGCATCCCCTTACCGATGAATTTTTTGATTGTTCTTTATATAGAAACACACAGAAAACTAACAACTAAAAATACAAGATTTTATTCAAGAATTGCCTATAATTCTTTCAATTATCACACTTTCCAATTTCTCATCATCCTGAAGTTTTATCCACACAGTAATTAAAAATGATTTTCCCCACTCTGTTGACAAGTCTTCGATTTTGGTATGACAACTCTTGTTTTATAATGAGGTGAAAGGATATTTCTGGTAAAGAAAAATGGACTTCTCTGCTTGCTAACGACTGTCAAGTATTATACTCCGTTGAACATACTGTCTTATTGGGAAGAAAATAGTCATATGGAGTTCCAAATGTGTACTGGCATGTTTATTTTCATAATACAAACAACCATGAGTTTAAGGTGACTTTCTCCAAAATTAAAAAGAGAAAAGACTCCTTCTTGTCTCTAACACCAACTATTTCTTCCACTAACTTTAGAGGTTTTTAAGGAGCTGTGAACAAAAATCACAAACATGGAATTATCATTTTGGCATCTTTACTGCCCAGTTAGGAAAGGGAGGATAAGCTCCGATGAAAGTTATGTCCTGTGTTTTGAAGGCTAAACCTCTAGACTGGAGGTTAAGCGTCCATCTGTGTCATTTATGAAGTACATGTGCAAAATCTGGATTGCTTATTTTAAACAGTATTTTCTTGGCTCTAAGTGGTGTTAATTTTCTGTTGCTTCCTTCTTCATTTGGTATGTAAAATCTGCATAACTCTCATCTCACACCAGCAGCCACTTTATATGACCTGGCTTCATTTCTGCAATATATTTAGACCATTTTTTCAGAAAGGATTTTGTGGCATCTCTAGGTGGCTTAAAAATAATTTAGGTGGTTCCTAAAGTAAAAGGATGAAGGCCAGTTTACAGAATGCTCTGCTACCCGACCTTCATAGTGATAACTTCCACTATGGAAAGACCTTCCATCCTCTGGCCTTTGGAAATGCCTAGCTTTAGTTAGATGCTGATTCATTTCCTGCAGCTCTTTAAACACAGCCAGCTGTGTGTGTGCTGCTGAGGGTCAGTATTATTTAAGCATTGTTTCAGAGACTTCCTGTCCCTGAATTCTGTAAGAGGGAAAAAGTCCTGTTTTGCTGTTTGGTATCAGGTTTTGTTTTTTTTCTTGGTTTTCTTTTTTTTTTTCTTAGGGGTGTACATTTCTCCCTAAGTAAAAACAAGTCCTTGGGGGAAAAGCTTCTGTAAATGACTGATAAGGAGTAGAAAAGGAAGTACAGAATCAAAGCATCTAGTTTTTTAGCCAGTTAAATCCCTCCAAGTCTAGGGCATCAAAGAATCTGAAGTCTATGTATAAGAACAACGGGAAATTAAATGTATCCTTTACATAGTTTCATAAAGAAAAAGACGTTCTTATAAGGAACATTAGAGATTATCTGATTCTGTGAGCCTTAATTTATCCACTGTTACGTTGCCACAGAGTATGCAGTGACAATGACAGCAATAAAAGAAAATCCAAGAGCTTTGAGACCTTGTTTCTCTATTTGCTTTCAATAATAATCCAGGGTTTGTGTCAAAATAATGATAAGTATTCCCACAAAGATGAACTATTAGTGATGGGACTTTGTTTCTTAGTTTCTTATCACATCAAAAAGGATAAGTCCTTAATTATTTTATTAAATATTCATTTTGGTGGCTGTGAAAGTATTAGAAACAAAAATATATTACACAAATGGGTTTATAACTTACTCTGTCTCAAGGCAAATCCAGCCATAAACCACATTCCCTCTTGATTAATATCTCAGCAGTGTTTACTACTCTTCAACTGCTAGCACAATGTTTATTCTGTTCATTATACTGTTCCCTGTATCACTGTGGTGTTTATTGTTCTTCTGTGTATTTTTGACCTCTAAAGTTTTATCTGAAGCTCTGCTATTAAATTCACTCTTTTTTTTTTGAATGTGGATCCATCCTGCTTGTATATTGCTGAATTTTTCAAACCTTGAATAAAATTATCCTAATGTTGATTGGCCAATGTTGATTGAAGTCAGAAGCATTAAAGTAGCCTTGGAAAGCAACTTTGCTCTTTGGGGTGGTTTGTACAGTACCAGTCATGCTGGAGCCAGATGGAGTTCACCTGTCTAAATAGGGGAAAAACTATTTTAGCCTGTGAGTTGTCAGGGCTGATTGAGAGAGTTTTAATCTAGGTTTGAAGTGGAAAGGGGATAAGACCAAGCTCATCAGAGATGAACCAATGGGCAGCATGTCAAGTTTGGGGGTGAAATCAATAACCCAACTGAAGTGCATCTTACATTTGCTGACTCCGAATTGTGCTAAGCACTCTGGAACACACTCATAGTCTTATGGGGACAAGCCAAGGACTCCTAAGGAAATAAAAGCCAGCAGGGAAATACCAGAAGATTATCTCAAAGGAATTAAAATGTGTTCTTCTAGGACAGCAACTTGGTCTACAACCCAGCTGAGGTGCCTTTAAACCAATGCACGCAGCATGGGCAACAAACAGGAGGAGCTGGAAGCCAAGGTGCTACTCGAAAACTACGTCCTTCTTGCCATTACTGAAACTCGGTGGGACGAATCCCGTGACATTCTGCTCTGGTGAGACTCACCTTCAGTGCTGCATCCAAATCTCTGGTCCTCAAGATAGTAAGGACATGTCTGTTGGAGTGAGACCAGAGGAGTGAGTGGCCACCAAGATGATTAGAGGGATGGAGAGCCTCTTCTAGAAGGAAAGACTGAGAGAATTAGGTTTGTTCAACTTGGAAAAGAGAAGGCTTTGCGGTGGCCTAATTGCATAGAAATGGCAGGATATAAAGAGAATAAAAGAGTATAGGTTTAGATTAGATATTAGGAAGAAATTCTTGACTATGAGGGTGATGAGACACTGGAACAGGTTGCCCAATTAAGTTGTGGGTGCCTCATACCTGGAAATGTTCAAGGCCAGGTCAGATGGAACTTTTAGCAACCTGGTCTAATGGAAGGTGTCCCTATCCATGGCAGGGTGTTGGAACTAGATGATCTTTAAGGTCATTTAAACACAAACTGTTTCACATACCAACTTTTCCAAACTATTTTGCTGTCTCAGAACAGCAGTGTGACTCAGATATTGGTAGCAAAATTAATCTTTCCTTGATTCGTAAGTATATGTACCATTTTCTCCCACATAAAAGGATGGTCTCTACAAAGAATCACATATGGGCAGATTATGGGTCTATGTAATCCATACAGTGACTTGGACAAGACTGTGTTAAGGGAATACGCTATTTGGCAGACACTTTCACTTTCTATGATGAACAAGCCCCATAAACCCATTATGAACATGGAATTAACTACTGGGCTGAAATACTCCCTGCTGATTCTTCTGGAGCTGTTCTGTTGTCTGAGGCAGACATCTCTTCTATGTCTCTGCTGAGTGTCCCAGAAATCATAAAATCCACAAATAAGTAATGTGTGAATGTGTGGTTTATTGAATCTAAACAAGCCACACCAATATATTTGAGAAAAGACCACCAAAGAGAAGTCCACTGCTTAGACTTGTCTTGATTAAAGAACATGGCATACCTCAGTAGGGAGACTGAAGGTTTTAGAGACCTATATCAGTACTTGTCAGTTGAATAGATCACTGACAAAGATTGACATGAAGAAAGAAATGGGATATGCCATGTTTTCAAAGGCAGAGAGAATAAGCCGTATTAATAACTGGTATGGTAGTAAATTAGTTGTAAAGGGAGTAACTGTATTTTCTAAATTCAGATGGTACCTAAGAGGCAGTCTACGTCTTTACTCATTATTTTTTACTTTAATCTCTTAGAGATTTTAGGCATGGAAATAACACATCTATGACACTTAAATGACAATTCTTCCACGTGAGTGGTAAAATTATAGTCAAAAATGTGATTGGAAAAGAAGGAAAGAAATGGCAGCAAACTACATTTTCTTGTGCAAGTCAAGAAGTACATCTATGTCATAGGTATCCAGAAAAAAACCAAAGAAATGAGATGTGAGAAGCGAGACTTCAGATTTGTACGATATTTAGGGTTTTTCTGCTTCTCAGTCTGAGACTAGTTATTCAATTTCCTATAAACCTGCAAGTTACTGGTATTTCACAGTCACTTCAATAGCTCCCCAGACAGGCTTCACATCAGGGATGTGGGCTGCAGCACCACAGGCTCTCCCTGGTGAACACAGTGGCTTTTCTTTTCAGAGAGTCTCAAACCATTTGTGAGCCGAACACATTTGGTCCAGTAACCAGACAAAATGTCATGTGATGTAAACTCATTGAAAGACATGTAAAGGAGATGGGAAGAGCTGCAGCACTAACAGTAACAAACAGCTGATTGTTTTGCTCCAAATTGCTAGGTAATGTAGAAACAGCCTCCTCCAGACCTGAGAGAAATTCCCAGAAATCATACAAGGTTCACTGAAGTCCTTCCTTGGCTTAAGTGGTACTGTGTTGAACCCAAGATATTTCACATGAAACAAAACAGCTTTTGCTGATTAGCTCTATTCCCAAATAAGTCAAATCAATATAATTGCATTTTGGAATGCATCCCTATCCCTTTAAGTTCAGCACTGGCTTTTTTTTTTTTTTCTTTTTCTTGTGATTTTAAATATCAGTTTTTAAATACATTTTAGGTAGTACTATTTTATAGTGTTTTCACCTACTTTTCTATCAGCTGTAAATACACGTTTAGGTGATAACTGGTAAAGATTCAAACATACGTTTATCCAGATTGGATTTCAACTTCTCTCTCAGTTGCTAACACCTTTTTAGTAGTGACCTCTTCCAGCAGATGTCATTATGTTGTAAGCAGCAAACAGAAAGCAGGCAAAGCCTGTACTGCAAAACAGGAGCACCAGAAAATGTTTAGTGCTCATAATAATTGAATGTGTGTATATGGACAGAGTTGCATAGTAAACAAAAACATTAGGTAATCTCTTATTTCTCGCACTCTTGCTCCAAATATATTCAAAACACATTTTCAAACCTTGCAAGAACGAAATGATGAATCTTAAAATGCAAAACTACCCCTACACTTAAAGTGTGAGTTTGAGCTCCCATTAGGTATCTCATTATATCCATATGTTATACATATGGATTGGCTTCAATATTAGTAAAATTTGACATTGCTGAGATGGAGTGCAACTTTTGCTTCCTAATAAACAAATGCTATTGAAATTTTTCAGACAGAAAGACAATATAGCCTGGATTTCATGACTGTGGAATTACTCAGATTCAGGGAGAACAGCAAGCTTGGCAAATCCTGTTATTTCTGAAGTATGTTACAATACTCAAGTGCAAGTAATGTGGGACATATAGCCAGGTACTATTATACCTGAAACTAATGGTCCAAGTTCTCATGTGTGAGCTGCTTCTAATCTACAGACATGTCCGGATTCAGGAGAGAAAATTGTTTATTATGGGATGTGTGTAGACTTTCCTGCCCCTCAGTTAGCAGATCTCTGAGGTGACTATATGATTTCACCTCAGAGATGACTGTATGCTTTCTATAACAATCAACCACCCACTGAGCATCCATAATTGCCAAACAAATCAGAGTATATTAAAGTATCCCAAACCATGAGTACTGCACTTGTGTTTCAACTGCAGTAGTATGACTGTGTTGTGAGCAGATGATCTTTCACAGTGGAGACAGGAACATCTAGAAGAGGAGCAATATCAACGTGAGGGAATGGGAAACATGACTGTCATCCAAAATTAAGCCATTGACGCTTATGAATATACAGCCAGCCCCTGCTTAACTTTACTAGCAGTTGTTGTATTGCAGTAGTGCTCTTGTATGCCAGTCAGAGAGAAGCATTCCCATGGCCAAGTGCGTGAAATGAGAACCTGGAGGAAGCTGTGGTCCAAGTGAATAGCTGCTGTGCCAAATAGTGTTTTCACAGAATGCTGCAGGCTTTCCGCACAGCAGTTCTAAACTCTCCAAACCCCAGAATAAACAAGGTTATTACAGTCACTTAAAGAATTACAAATAATTTTTCTATGACACAGGCACATAACAAGACTTCACAAACAATAGCACAGTCTATGGAAGCACCAATTTTCTGCAGTATTGTTGAACATATATTGTAAAGATGAGAAAATCCATTTTATCCTCAAAAGATAAGTTCTGTTATTTTAAGAAAATAAGTTATTCTTTGATCCCCTTCTCCAATGAAAAATGGAATACACTATTAATTATGCACCCATGTGTAATGGTGGCATTTTTGTTTCCTTATGCTCTATTTTTGAGACTTGTTGACTTTTAATGCCAGCAGGAGATATATATGTCTCAGCATCTTTTTTTATATTCTTATTGTAAAATATCAAAAGGCTTTAAAAGAGCTTAATTACAGTGATGTTCAACCTGTCCTAGCAGTGCCCCTAGGAATCACCTGAACATCAAATACTAGTGCATAGGGCAGAGCTGAGCTAGAGATAAGTAACTCAGCAGAAGGAAGTATGTGGACTCTGCTCATGGCTTTCACCATCTCTGACATGTATAATGTATTTAAACCCTGTTGGTATGCACTAGCCAAACTCTCACTCAAGACCAGGATCCACACACCAGGATCCAGTTAGACCAGGATCCACACATCAAGATCCAATTATTGGCTCATTAACTTCCCACAAACAGCTGTGGCTGCAGGGCGGGCATTAGCCCTATAAATCAAGCCCTGGGAGGAGCCAAAGGTCAAAAGCTGCTGAGCTGCTTGTTCCTGGTTGCTGTGTGCTACATGTGCTGGAGCTCTGCGCTGAGAAATCATAATCCAAGGATCAGAAGACTGCGAGCTCCGGCACACTGACATGATAACTGAATCTCAGAATTTGTTGTTTCCCATGTGAAGACAGATGTGGTAACTTAAAGCACACTTCATGATGATGCAGCAATGGTTTAAACACCCTGCTTGGCCTCAGCTGAAACAGACTTAGCGGTGTTCATGTAAGCAGAGAGCATGGATCAGATCAGCCGTGAAAACTAACAGCTGAGAGAGAGAATTCCTGAAAATTCCTCCCCAACATAAATGAGCTAGATATAGATAAGGAGATTGAAGATGGGCATACAGGCTAGACACAACTGAGGAGCTGCAGAGACAGAACCAGCGTGGGCTAACACACCTAGAGAGAATGCAGTAACAACACGCTCATTGACTCGCTCTGCGGATGAAGAACAGAGATTGGCTGACGAAGACCCAGGCACACAATTGTCCATCAGCATTTGCAACACTTCTTTTTTTAGTTTTTGTAAGACTCAAGAGGATGATATAATGGTATCATCATCCCACACCACTCTTAAAAACCTGTTATCAGATGTGCTCTATAAGGAGAGAATAAAAAAGCTTTTCAGCCTTTCATAAGCAGATGACTCCTCTGGTGTTAAAGCAGAAATGTGGAAGTGTTAGATCTCTTTTGCTAGATCTGTTTTGAGAAAGGGAGGTTGGAAAAAAATACCAATATAAGGACTCAACTGAAATCAAGTTGGAGCCAAACATATAACAGTTTTCAGAGCAGAAAATATTGCCAGATAAAGACTACTATAATTCACAAGAGGTTTGGAAGCCTTTCCTTATGAAATGGAAAATGTTTATCTGCAATTAAGATCTTCAGACACATGACCAGTCATAAAATTTTGTTCCAGAAGGTCAGCAACACTATGTATTCAATTAATTCTCTCAAACTATGCCCACATTTTTAGAAAGCTACTCTTGACAATGAGTGTGATGCCATCAGAGTCAGTGATAGAAAACATTAGCTCTCGGGTGAGTTTTCTTCTTTGTTTCTACATAATATAAAAAATTTCTGCACGTTTTTCCTGCAGCCTTGAAATTATTCCTCCAGAGTCCTTTGTCCCTCTTCAAGTATAAGTGAACTAAGGTATACACAAATTACACATATCCATATTAAAATTCACTATAATGCTCCTGTCCATTCTCTTCCCTTTTCTTGCAGTTTTTTTTCAAAATATTCCTTTAGACTTGCTTCACCATTAGCATAAGAAAATGACGAACAGAATATGCATTAACACTTAATCTTGGGTGACTGAATTTATTGCACACTTATGGAACCTGTACTGAAGTGTTTTCTGCTTTGAGCCCATTGGGTTGCTTGCTGCTGGTGTGTACATTTTACCCACACACCCTGAATATTTTTCCTTCACTAAGAGAAATTATGCAACACACTTCATAGCCAGCAAACAAGGGAGTACTCAGAATAACATAATTGTGATTTCACAGTGCAGATTTTAAGTTGCATTTGAAATGGATGCAGCATACACTTAATATTCCCTGAGTTCTAACACAACATCTCTCAAAAAATTCCTCTGCTATTTTAATTTTTAGCTGTCACGCATTAGTAAATAAGTGAGAATACTTTTGCCTTTTCTTTACTGAGATGCATACAAAATGCATACTCTGACTGCCAATATTGTAAAGTGATTTTCATTGTGTGTTTTACGGAACTGTTAGATATGTTGGATGAAATCATGGTCTCCTTTGAAGTTAAGGAGAGCATTACTGTTGACTTAATGAGACCGAGATTTCTTTTATGTTCAAAGTTAAGCAATGTTATTCACTTTCTTTTTTATTAAAATATACCGCAGAAAGTTAAAAAGTAAATCAGTACTTTCAGTGTTGCATCCACAACATCTAGAGGCCTAAAAATGTCAGTAATTCAAAAATCCCCATAAATGGCTTTGAATGCCAGACACAGTTAGATAGAATTTGTATGAAGTCAGAAATATATGAAAGAAAGTGCTTTTTCCTGGCACCAAGTCTGAGTTGGATTAACAAGTCCTCATGAAAAAGTTCTATAAAATTTATTTAAAATCAAAATCCATCTTTTTATAAACTACTTACCTTCATGAAATTAAAAAAACATGAATCAGGATTTGTGATAAAATATTATGCCAAAGGATTAAAAAACCAGACAAAAATATCTAGTTCTTTACTAAAGACTATCAGCTTTTACATGGATTTCTAGGAAGTAAATTCAATGTCTGTAGACTCATTTATACTGTATGACACTTTCATAGGGTATATGAGTTTATATATGATATATAAGAAATATCCCATAAGGAGTTATAGGTGTTGAGAAGTAGAATTTATTAATACCTCATATGTAAAGGTAGCCTTTTTAAAGAAATTACTTCACATTTCAGGATATTTCAGAGGGTATTTGTGTTATGAACACGTTTAGACATATTCTGAGGTCATTCTTCAACATCTCATTTCTGGAATGGATGTTGTAAAGCATTTCTTTCAGTACAAGTTTATCTGTTATTAAGAGGTAGGAGTGTGTGGACACCATCATTTCAGACTCAGATCCTAAACACTGCTTTGGCATTTTTTGATGGAAAACCAGGATTAAGTAGGTTATTGTCCTTTACGTGTCTTATTGTGGCTTAGAATCTGTAAGACAAGGTCATGACTGATGTTGAAACAATTACACAAAGCCGAAAGATGGTAAAACAAATATTTGACACTTCAGTGCAATGGTTTTCCTCATTATTAAATGGGTATTACAAAAACATGTAGAAATCTAGCAATCTGATGCTTGGCAAGAAAAATTTGCAATAGCTAATCTGAGAGTCCTGAAGGCTTAAATTGTCTACTGACATCTAGCAAACACATCACCACAGTCAAAATGAAAACTTTCAGGATGTCTTGGCCGATTGTTTCTCCAGAGGCACTACCTGGAGCACATGACTGCTTATAACCAGTTGATAGCCAGCCATTATTGGGCTGGAGTATTTTGCTTGAATGCTTCTGAAGCTCTTTCTGTCAGTTATTCCATGTTCAAAGGATCAACCAATATTCCCAGTTCAGATGAATTTATATAAAACATAATATACAAGGAATGTGTCCAAGAAAGAGGAGAAATGTAAGTCTAAATGCCTCTTCTTCATCTTACATTGGCTCAAAAGACAGAAAAAGATTTCATTTCCTGTCACCCAAAAATCAAAATGCTAAAAAGATTGATATTATACTCTCAATACACAAAATAATTAATTTAAAATGTTAATTAAAAATGTACCAAACACAGATTTTTAGCCTTTGCCTTTACTTTATACCACATCTCTTTCTCCCATTTTTACTCTATTTACACTGTGAATTACACACAGCAATAATGGAGAAATGATCACCTATGTATGTTAATATATAATCAAGGTACACCTCACTTTTTTTACTTGTTAAAAGTAAGTTAAATGGAATCCTACACCCAGCCCAGAGCTACAGCTTATGACTTTAGAGTTGAAGCTATGAATGCATATGTTTCCTACCAATTTTTCTTTTCCTTCTTCTTCTCTGAGACCAAGTCTTTCTAGTTTAACTTTTCTGAGTCACCTCACAAATTCTGGCTTCTCTATTTAAAATAAGAAGTGAACATTTTGACAGTTTGTTTTCTTAAACACGTATCTGGGAGAACCCTGGAGCTGTGTACTGTATTATAGGCAACCAGAATAATGTAATGACTTCCAAACAGCATTGAAGTTGCTTTACTTATTCTAATAAGAAAGAACAAAAGATTTTTAAAAGGTGGATGTGCCTGACTTTATCATGGTCCCTTACATGGAGATACAGAGAATGGGAATAGCTACAATCAACTCATCATGAAAGAAACTCACTCTGCAGTAGTATACAGAGTATGGAGAATTTGTTCAGTATGCAGCAGTATAATGAAGCAGTGAGAGACAGAGATTATGCTTTCAGTTTTATTCATATTATGCATAAGAATTCTGAATTCATTCTTTGGAGGATAAGCATCCTAAATCACCTGTAAAACATTTGCCTTATCTTTCAACATTAAAGCAGTAGTAGAAGTACTGCTGAGTTCTAAGAAAAAATTAACTCGCTTAGGTAATCAGTTTAACATGTTGCAAGTCTTCCAGTGAAATGTTAACTTTTTATACACAGAGGTGCTTGTGAGCACTTAGGCCTAGAAAAGCAAACCCACAGGCCCCTCCTTACACCAAAATTTTTTTATTTTTTTGAACTGAGTAAAATACGTATAAGAAAATGCAACTAAATATACTTCTGACAGCTCAAATGATACATAAATATAAGGGCTGACAAGGGTTGGTTTGTCATTGTAGTTCACTTCGATCAACTCTACATGGTTCTGTAGGACAATGAAATTCAATGCACTTATAATTTCCAAAAAAGTGAGCTCAGATTCTTTTAAAAGCATTTCTATGTGAAAACGGATCATTTACATGCCAAAAGCACTTTTAATGTGACATATTTAGCACATGTATTATTGAGAACGAAAGCTGCTTGAACTTAGTGAATTTTAAAGTCTATAAAATGGCACCCTGCTGAGCAGAAAGGTAGCTGTTCAGTGAATTTCCCAGTTATGTGATTATTTTGAATAATAGACTTGTACATAACTTTTTTATGAAATTAAAGGTATGACATTTGCTTTAGTTCAGTCCTGTAAATTGCACTTTAGAACATAAAGAATGGGGTGATGTATGAATTTGTTGTTCCTCCAAGCAATTTTGCTGATTTTTTAAAGAACAGTTTTATGTTTCATCTATTGAGTAACACATCAAACAGTTATCTTAGTAGATTTAATGAGCATTCATGTATACCTTAACACATATGAGGAACAGTCAGGAACCTCAAAAATAAAAGTATTGTGTTTTGCTTTGGTTGTCTAGGACTCACCCAGGCTCCGATGCAAGATGGTGACTAGTTTGATGAAATGTCCTAACACTTAAGAAGCATAATTAAGTGAAGCATCTGGAAGTACAGAGGCATAACATATTCATTTAATTTGGTTCAGGTACTCTTCGACTTGATTAAATACACCGTATACTTCAGTGTCATGGAGCTGTACAGTGCTACCTGCTCCCAGACAAAGAGGAACCAGCAGAAGAATAAATCTTATCCTGGATCTTTGATTTTTTTTTTTCCCCCATCAGGAGCGACATGAAGCACTTGAAAATATAAAATACATAGCAAAAGTGTCCATGCATGACAAATACATAAATAATCACCATTTCTTTTCTGAATAACTTTGGACAAAGGGCAAAGATTACAATTTTAACACATGACCTAACTTCAGGTAAAAAACACCCTCCCGAAAAATGGTGCTCTGTCTGCTTACATTGCTGTCCTGCTGGCCACTGGTAAGAATTCACCGGACACACACAGGCTACGAGCTATGCTACTGGTGTCACTAGAGTCCAAAAAGGATCATAATGACTAGCTACAGAAAGGCACACAGCCCCATGTTAAAGCTAAAGAGTGAACAGACCATTTGGAGTTATATGTAGGCTTAAGCACTTTGTGGAATTCAGGTCTATGAAACAGAAACCAGAGCATAAAACGGGCATTTGGGAAGGATATTCATGACATTTTCTGACTGTAAGTTGTTTGTTCCCACTACGTATATCGCAATCCACACATAAGGGGCTTGCAAAGAGTGCAGAAAATCCTTTCTTTCAGGGATCATTGTGCTTTTAACTTAAACTCACATACGAAAAAAAACCCCACCAAAAAACCCCAAACCACTGTAAATTGACTCTGTGTGGAGAGATTAAGGCAGAGAGCAAGTCTCCTGTGATTTGTAAAAATCCCTGCCCTCAATATCAGAGAAGCTGCTCTCTCAGTGCATGGTGCAAATATTTCTAGCACTCTTAAATAACTCATGAGCTAGGAAAGAGAACAGTGAGTCTATCCCAAAAAAGAACATTTAAATAATCATGTCCCCCCATCCCTTTTTTATTAAACAAGATGCTTTCAGGAAAGATATTCAAAGGTATAAGACCAAAATGAGAATATTTCATATTACATGAGACCTTATCCATAACTTGATCACTTCTTGCTCTTCTACGTTTCATTCCCTTATTGACGGGAGTGAGGAATTATATTTACTTGTGACTTCGAATCTAATTTAAAACCAGATTGTCATGACAAGCACAACAGAAAACTAGAAATGTAGATTCAGATGCTAAACGAATACAGTGGTCTACCTCAAACAGAAGGAAACTCTCTGCTACGAATGATAACTGCCTGAAAATTTCAGGGAATTCAGGGCTCCTAATGATAGACACCACTCTTTTGGTTTAACGTGTCTCTGGAAAGGGCAAAGGACTCACATGGAGGATGGGATAGGTCACTTCCTAAATAAATATCCATGGCAGTGTGGCTGCTTTGCCAAATGTATGCACATTTTCCCTTAGTTTATAGCATAGAATGATGCATTGCAAATTAAATAAAAAATATATCCACCTTGCATCCTTGACTTATTTTCAAGTGTATAATTGAAAAAAATCAGTAGATTTTCAAAATGCTGTAAATGCGGCAGTAAAACAAAAATAAGAGCTTAAAACTGTTCCGTATTCACTTATGAAACATAATGTTTTGAAGGTTTTCTCAGATCACCCCCTATTCTTCATATCCTGTAGTAATCCAACAGTTACTAATCAGAAAAATATGTTGGGGTGGGGGAGAAAGGTTGCTTTTAGCAGACAGGCGGCAAGGTTTTGATTTGTAGCTGATAATTTGCTACTGGAAGCTTACCCTGATTAGTCTTCTTATGGCACTAACAGTTTTTGAGGTAGTGTGAATTACCTACTGTGTATGTTTTTACCACCCATTCAGGGATGAAAATGAGTTACAACCTAGGCCTCAATTAAAGCTTGAAATAAGAAAACCTAAAACTTCTTTTATGTCCCCACTTCTAAAGAATAGAATTAGTTGCTTCTGATATTACTGGAATTGTAATTCACACTCCTGAAAATCCAGCAATGGATCTTTCAACCCTTTACAATGAAGCACATTTCAGCTGTTACCCAATTATGCTGCCTTTGCTCCAAGTCAAATCATCATCCAACAGCTGAGAATTGAAACAGACTCCATTTGTGAAAATGAACGGTGTATTTATCTGTAATGCAGAATGTTTTTAAGTGTTACTCTAGCTGTCATGTAGAAATTAGGATGTTATTGCTTCTTCTATTAATTCTCATTTCTGGGAAACTGATTTGTAGGTTGTCTCATCAGAAGTATATGGTAGGCTTTTCTATCTACATTATATGCAAACCATGCCATAGGCATTACAACAGGCAATATATTGCCCATGTTCTAAGCATCTCACTTAAAATGAAGGACTTATCATGGGACTCATTATTTTTCAAAGGGGAATCCATGTTGCCCTTTTTGTACATTGGTGCTCAATAGTCCACTAATCTAAGATGACTTTCCCATAGAATGATAGAAACTATGTGAAATTAATATATACGAATTACAGAAAATAATATTCCCCTTACCTAGGTTTCCCCACTTTCTCCTAACAATGCACAAATGTTGTTAAGCTATTGTTTGGGGCATGTTTTAATAAATAACCATATACAAAGCATCCTTCGCTTTTGCCGAGAAATCTAACAGAATATTCTCTGCCACAATAGTGCAGAATCCTATTTTAGGTTTCATTAATAGTATTTTTAAGGAATGGAATAGTGAGAGAAATTCTAATGTTGAATATCATTGCAAGTATTTTATTCAGTCACTATTCACAGGCTCCTATAGATGATGCGAGACAGTGTAACAATAAACAATAACACAACTGGAAGAGGTGGAGGATAACAGCTAGAAGATAGGACATTCTCCATTAAAAGGAAGAAATGTAACAACAACCAGGGCTCATGGGGAATATTCTGGCCTATCAAAAATACAACACATTTATTTAAGTGGCTACCCTGTGAAAAAAAGCAAAGTCACTGCTTCTTAGCTAACTAATGTCAACCACTCTAGTGAGATTAAAACTAACTGAAGAAGTCTATCTGTACTGAAATAAATCCTCTGACCACCTCTGTGAATATACTTTTAAAATTCAGAGAAGACAAGCAACATACAGGCAAAGCAAAACTACCACACTGATGAGTGGCCATTGTCAATTGTTAAAGTGGTATTTTTCCTCTACAATAATTTTAAGGAATCCTACACAGACTGCACAGAAACCTATTGGGTTTAATCCCTGTTAAATTAAATAAGTCTTTTCCAGGCAGAAAAAGTGCCCAATATAGATTTTTCTTTCTCCTCTACATCCATTATAATTTCTGCTTATTATTCTCTGGTTTTGTGGTAAAAGGACTTATTTAGACTTCCTTTGTCTTTTACCCCTCATTACCCTTTCATAGCAGGTTTTGTCATGCAGTCACTGTCAAGTTCTTTTTTTTATTATAAAAGTGACATTTAGAATAATGAACTTAATCTAATTCCATTTTTGTCATACAAAGGTCCAGCTTCTCAGCTGCTATAAACTTGTGTATCCCTTCTGAGGCCCGTGCATCTGACTTGTGCAACGTTATTTTAAAAAAGCCTGCCAGGTGCAAAAATTTCTTCCAAAATTTCTTCCAAAATTCTATGGGGATTTTGTCCTAGATTCATTAGACTTTCTTTTGGACATCTTATTTAGGTGTTGTCTCTCTCTCTCTCTCAGCTAAACGCAATGCTTCGGGCACGAAGGGAACCTCCATGAATTGCCCAACACCAGGAAAAAATTTAGACCTTTTCTGTTTGTTTTTCAAAGTTGAGGTCATAGCATTGTAGCCACCAAGCTTCTCCAAGCTGGTGTTAAAAAAATCCTAAGTGGCTAATAAGGACGCTGCCTTTGTCTGCTACTGCTACAGAAATACTGTGATAATGCATCGTTGCCACTCATCATGACATGGCTACCTTATGAAATTGTCTGAGCCAGAAAGCATTAAAGGGCTGTAAATATGAGACTTGGGTTGAACAATTCACTGTGTATAATCAGTGCAACACAGACCTTCATATTAGCCCTAGAGAAGAAGCTGGTTTATGCTACCCACTTTTTCATCTGCAGCTATTTTAAAATTTAAATTAATATCTGGTTACAGATTATTTGCAATATGTTAATTTTGACTCTTTGCAGTGTATTCCTCAGTGTGACTGGTCATTCAAGTCACTTTTTTCTTCTGCATCTCCTTTTGATGACTCAAATATTTTGGATATAAGACTGGCAAGTTATGAACAGTGAACAACAGACAGGTATGCAGGCTCATACTTGCATTTTCCCCATACAAATGCAGTTATTCATAACAGTCTCTCCCGTTTGTGTGTCCTGTTATACCGTATTCACCACAGTAGCTCCTGAAAATGTATTAAGTGGTCTCTTCTATTGTGTGTTAAGATGCATGACACACATTTATTCCATGTTGGTTTTGCACTGCTTACAAGCAAGGAAAATAATGTAAATAATGTAAATTTTTAAGCAATGAAGTGTTTTGTATTTTATATTATTTGTCAAAACTTGAACATAAGAGGCCTTAGTACAAGTGAATGTAACAATTTCATAATTGTTTTAGATTTTGATTTCATCTTCAGATGCATTCAATATTCAGACCATTCTCGCAAAAAAACCTAATTATTATCTTGTACATACATTGGAACAGCAACAAAATCTAGAAGGTTCAAAAGTAATTTTCTATTATGTAAGTAAACCTTTCCTTTTTCTGTTAGGGCATGGGTAGATTTGTTTCTATAGATTTGGAAATAGAAATTGCTGAAGAATATAGTATATCTGAAAGAAAAGAATCTATTTTTTATGTTAAAAAATATATCCCCTGGGTTGATTAAAAAATATAGATCTCCTTTAGAAGAAACCACTACTAGAAAAAAGAAAATTATAGAATGTTTATTTTAGGAAGTCCTATTACTAGAAAAATCAGGATGCCCCAGCTTCTGATTGCCATTTGCAAGAGCATATGGAATGCACCAGTACCATGTACCATATACCACGCACTCGAGATTGAGTGTCAGTCTAAGTCTATAATTTTTTCTAAGTACAGCACATTGGGTCCTGCCACACAGAAACTCAGTTACCACAATAATAAGCAACTGTCTTGTGCAACACAAAATCCAGTTTGTACAGTGCTTTGAAACATCACGACATTTCAAAGTAATTTACCAGATATATACAATAATTGAATAATACAGTCTGCAGCTCCAAGCTAATGACGGTAAGCAAAGGGAAAACAAGTGAGTCTTCTCTACTATCAAGGTAGGGAATCTTTCTGTTCCTTAATCTTTTCCTCTCCTGGGGCTGTCAATTGTGCAAAATGGTTTGAAATTATGGATTTTTTTTTCTCATGGACTACAATTTGCTCAGGGACTATTCAAGTAAACAAAGTCATTCAATTTATGTTCTGGTTGCCTCTTTCCCTACTATATTTACAATGCATTTTTTGTTATTGTTACAATATTGATCAAGGAGTATATTGTAAATGTTCTATAGAGTGGTGGTGTGCTCTATGTGTGGAAAAAGTCAGATGATGTCAGTCCACATCTATTTTACACACACAAAGATCTGCATGATATTTTTACTTTGATCAAATCACACTTTTGATCCATTTTGCACATTCTGCAAAAAAAACCCAACAAAGCCTACAACCTGAGAAACACCACAAGCTAAATAAAACTGGAGCTGTGGCTCATTGAAGCCAATGAGCATGTCAGTGCTGCAAGCATTGTACTTTGAAAGTCATAATGTACATAGTTTTCAAAGAGTATAAATAAATTCCTTTTCAAATAAAAGTTAAACCAAAGCAGACTCTTTTAAAGCCCATATTCTGTTCTACTGTATTAACACAGAAAAGAAAGAGGAAAAAGGAGTGAAAATCAGTACCCAGCAAATATAGTGTTTGCATATAGTACTCTGTAGGCTGTCTGTGATTGTTATGATTTGCTATGTGCATTTTCCTTTATATTCCCCACCAAAACTCTCTATGGAAGCTGTTTCAGCTAAAAACACTGTTAACTTCTTCATGTCTCTTACCAAGCAGCCCTGAAGAGAACATTTAAATTACAGCATGGCTTCCTTGATAGGCATGTTAGCATTTGGCAGAGATCCCCAGAGCAGCATGGTGGGGTGAGCACTGTCATCTACTGTGACATTTCCAGGCCTGCCTGCAGGTTTGGGGGCTTCACATGTGTTCTGTTACTGCCCTAGGTAACATGACAACCAAGCAGAGTTGTATTAACCCGAGCTTTATTAGACATGCTCAGGAGCCTGTACTCTGTGTTGTAGCTCTGCAGCCAGTCCCTTAGCAGCAGACTCACCACTTTGAGTTCCCCTTTCTGTCTCATCTGCTGTTGAAACTTGAGGTTTTGTCTCACTCTTGTGCAGTAAGTTACTCTACAGTGCTGTTTTGGAAGTTGTGCAACTATGGTTTTCCACAAACCAGAAGCAGATTTTTTAACTTTCTAACATGCCAAGGTATGAGAAGCCCATGTCACATGAGTAGGGGTAAATATATACAATAGCTACATGAGGAGGGGCATAAGGCATGCAGCCTATTCATTAATGCAATTGTAGAAGAGCTAGTACACCTAAATGTATGGGACGATGGCTCTTAACGCTGTGTCAGCATGACTAAGAAACAGTCCCTGGGTACAACACTGACCATTTACTCTCTCCTGTCCACCAGCACATCCTGCACCAGACACATGAAGCAGGCAAGGAGACTCTGGAGTCCTGTTTACAGTCTGCAATATGAGGTGATGAAGAAAGTGTGAAGGAGAGAGATTAAGATATATCCAGCAGTACCCATCTAGTAGAGCATATGACATACTGGTCTGTCAGTACTTGGCACTGCTATTGCACTTCATGCATTCCTACATATACAGTGATAGGGAGAAGACTGAATAGTGAAAGATGAGAGTTTTGTTCATTGACTGACTCTATTAATTATAAAATCCACAGCTTTTGGGTAGCATTCAGCATTCTACTCCTGCTTTACAACTACAGCTCACAGGGTGAAAATTCATGGTTACACATAATAATCAGAAAAAATATTTCTTATTTCTCAGCACATGCAATGTCTATTCATTGACAGAGTCTGTAACGGTGGAAGGTTGCACACTCAGCCTCAAACCTGAGAAGGGGGAAACGGACAAACTCAGAGTAACAGCACTTACTCTGCCCTGTCACTGACCTCGACATCAGTCAAGGTACACCACACTTTAAAAAAGCAGAAGTGAGGTGAAGTGAAAGCATTTCAGCTCCTTCACTGCTACAGATCAAGTCTGAGTCTTTTGATGAAAGACTGTTAATTTAGGTGAATTATATGTGGTGGCCTTGTGATGTAGATTACTGTCCATGAGGGACTGGACTGGGTTGAAAACAACGAACCCATTGTACATGCACATATAGAATCATAAAATCATAGTATGGCTTGGAGTGGAAGAGACCTTAAAGATCATCTTGTTCCAACCCTCTGCCATGGGTAGGGGCACATTTCACTAGACCAGGTGTCTCAGAGTGCCATCCAGCCTTGCCTTGAACATTTCCAGATTATGTGATAAAGCTAACTATAAATTAAGATATCTAAACTTTCACAAAAACTCAATAATACTGAACAATGTAGTAGCTGCATTTTAGATAACTGGACTCTGGATCTGAGTTTGTAGTTATTTCTTATACTGAAACTTGAATTCCATTACTGATTCTTACAGTGTTTTGTAGATACAGTCAGCAACTAAGAAACAGAACTCTAAAATGAACCAGAGTTTTCTTTTACTTTTAGCCAGCTGAGTCTCTTTAGCCATGATCATTCATCAGTTCTTAATTTATTTTTTTCCCTCAAATATGGAGCAGTTCTTCTTTTAGTCTGCCTGATCTGGTTTATGGACAAAATAATTTTCTGTCTACTGTGAAATCTGCAGTTTTTTCTTCATGCTTCTGCCTTTATAGCACTCATACTGTGCTAAAAGTATCCTACTTGCAACATCAACCACAGAAGTTAGAAACTGTATTAGTTGAATGTGGTTATGTTTGTTGTAGCTAAGGTTCTCCCCTTGTCTATGGATCTGCCCATATCTTTGCCAAAAAATCTGTTCAGTCTGTCAAGTGTGGGCCAAGTGTGGGCAAACTGTCTCTATTTCCCAGACTGATTTGAAAAGATTTTTCTGCAGAACCCTACATTCCTATATCAACACTTGTTTTACCTTCTCTCTGGGGCATTTCAAACAATAATTTATGGAATGTCTTCATGTTTTTATTTGTGAATAGTGGCAAAAATCCCATTAAACTATTTATCATCTGAAGCAATGAAACTTGCTTTTCCGTGGATTTCTCCACTGTTGCCTCTACTATCAACAAAAGTGCAGACCTCAGCTGCACTGGGATCAGTAGATGAGCATCTCTCCCAGATGTGCTTTCTGGTGTCTTAAGATGTGAATCATCAGAGAAGCCTTCTTCTTCACTCGGGACCTCAAATATTTTTTTTTATTTTATTGGGTATCCTATCCAATAGATATTGTCTAAGAAATTCAATGCAAATCACAAACTGTTTTCAGAAGTGATTAGCAGAGGACATAGATAAAAAGTCAGAAAAAAATGGAAACAAACACATCTGTTTTCAAAAGGAAACAAGGCTTGAGAAATTTACACAATTGTTACAAACATGAAGAACAGATATTACATTGCTTATAGATAGATATAGATATAGATATAGATATAGATATAGATGATATAGATATAAACCCAAATAAGCTTTGTCCACTAAACAGCTTTGTCCAGTAAACAGTAAAATTTAAGGCAGGGCAAGCTATGTGGTTAAATGGACTAATAACTGACCAGCAGATGGGTCCCACGGGTGGTTTTCAGTAAAGAATTACCACAAAACGAGGGTATTTCTAGTATGGGAAACTGACACTGGGCTTGGCCCTATTTAAAATTTGCATCCACCATATGACAGTAAATAAACTATCAAGGTTGATAAAAGTGGCAGGTAACACAGGGATCAGGAAAGCCACAGTAGCAGTCAAGATGGCACAGTATGTTGGGTCGATCCATGCAAAATGCCAGCATAACAAAATGCAAACTTATACACTGAAGAACAAGAAATGAATATTCATAACAAGAAAATCACTGTATGCTGGAAAACGGTGGCTGAATGGTACTGGAAGTCTCCACAGAAAAGTATCTTAACATGACCTCCCTGACTATGTGGAAAGGCTTCCAAGGCAAATGGCTGGTCAGCTCCTTGGTGCTCCCAGGAACACAACTTCAACAGGCCTCATCACCACATGTGATAGTGGAACATGTGTTGTACCTGGAATGGCTCTCAGCTCAACTCAGCCACCTACACTGAAGATGATAAAGGAAATGACACCATAACTGAATTTCTGTGCACAATTTTACATGTGAGAGTGAACAAAGGGTTTTAGTGGCAGAATACATTAGTATGGTATCCATTCACTGCTTGCGAAATACTGCAGTATAAACCAGGTCACACTGAAAATGAGTTTTGATGTCTCTTTTTAGTTCTTATTTTCCCATGTGAAGGGCCCAGGAATACGAACAGCAATTGGATCATGGGTCACAAGCTACGTGCTTTCCAGAGATCCATCTTCTTGCAGCACCTGTCTATAACCAATCCTACAGTTTTCATAAACAGTGCATTGAGATGCTGTATTTTCTAAACAATGAAGAAAACTCTGGACTGGTAAACCTGAGGTATATCATGTTAATGGCAAGCATATTTTTTGTCACTCCACAGAACAAAAAATTTTTTTAAAAAATAAGACTTAGTGACTTTTTAAAACATATTTTCTCACCTAGATAATACAAAAACCATAACATGACACAGGACCAATGTGCAAACTAAGCATATTTTTAAGAAACTGGGGTCAACTCCTAGAGCCAGGCAGCACACTGACCCATGGGACCTTCCACCCATGGCTAGCCACTTCTAGGTGAAACCACCTGGCATTGTGCTGCATGAATAAAGCCATTTTAGGAACCTGCATGAACAGAAGATCAACCATGGTATATGGAAATTCCTCAAAAAGCATTTTTCTTTCTCTGAAGTATTTTAGTGACCTGCGGGGTTTAGGAGCACAGTAATGATGACTGAGTGCTGTCCACCATGGTGCAAGGTAGGCAGCTGAGGAGTGGAGTATTTAGACCAGATGAAAAATAAAAAAAATAAATAAAATGAGTCCATTGACTAGGAAAACAGAAAGATAAGTTTGTGTGTCACACAGAGAACCAGACAGGTGGCACAGAAATGTCTGGCAACTGCTTCTAATTGGAATTGACTTCTAAAAGGAGTCTTTCTAGCAGGTCCACACACCAAGAACTGTAACATTATTGGATGGCAATGCAAACTATACAGTCTCAGGTTCCTCATTGAACAGTGCTTGAGCAGATGCACAACCAGATCCACTCGAAAAGAAGGCTGTAGAAGTAAGAAGGTTCATAAATCCGCGATTTTTGTATTTATTATTCTAGATGCAAGCATAAGCACCCATCTATTTCATGCACTCTTTGCAGTTCACAGAAACATACTCAAAAGCATGTAGTACTTGTTCTGCCATGTACCCGTGCCAAAGCCATGTCCAACAGTTTCCTTAAAGCAACTTAATTTTAGAGTTGTATTTAAATAGTGAAAGGCTTTAACATTAAAAAAAAGTGCTGGTTATGCTGGTGATAAGTATTTCCTTTTAGATTTAGATTTATATTAGACATTCATCATATACAGTATCCAAAAACGAGCTCAGGCTGTTTTTTGCACTAGAGTTAAGAAAGGAAGGAGGGAATGCAATAAATCCAGAAACTTGTAACATGTTTCTTTGTGAGGAAAATTTGGTTTATATATTAAGACAGACTTATAAATATGATAAAATTAAAATTAGCATAAACCTGTATCATTTATCAAAAATATTGTAACACGATTGTAAAAACATTAAAAAACCAACAGAAATACAGTAATTTAAATTGCTCACTTTCTCATTTGTTGTTAATGACATGAAGAAATAAAATATGAAATTTTTACAATAATTGACGTATTTCCTTATCTGTGCTTTCAAAGACAATTTAATTTTATATGTAATTGTTTTAAACTGTTTTTATACTAGCCCGGCCACAGACTACTGCCACTTGTCTGATAAAAACACCCTGCTTTCACAGCTCCCTGAACCATAAGGCCAAAGACTTGAGTGTTGTAATTTCAGAGTAGCAGGCCAGGCATACACTTTTCTACAGTCGGAATATAAAGGGTTCTGTGTGATCTGAGGCAACGCCAGGTTAATTGGAAACAGTACATAAAAGCTTGAAGATACTGCAAACAGCAACACACTGTGCTAGAGATTTGGAAAAGTATATCTGTATGTAAATTCTTTTACTACTTTTCTCCTGACAGTAACAGCAACCACCTGCCTGTTGCAAATATAAATAAACAATGAAAGAATACAGAATCTGCATGTCTGCTTGTTTTCCTCAAGACATGAAGTTCTATCATAAGGGTGTACTGTGGCCTGCAAAAGAAGGGAAATAGTTCAAAGGCTAAATGCAGCTGAAAGGGAGGCTACAGGTCTGTGCACAATTGCTCTGTGGCATTTCTGCATGTAATTACCATCCGTCTGTTTTAGGCAGACACCCATCTCACTGGTTTTGCATTCAGACACTCCATTTGCATGCGCGCTTAGGGTAATTTCAATTGTAAATATAGTGGGGAAACTGACCTCAGGCCTTGATTATTTTTTCTTCAAATGTGGTCCACATTTATAAGAGCAGAGTTAGAGTTACCACTCCAAAATTCTGCTGTTCAAAAATATCAGTATATACCTGGATTATTATTTGGTTTCCAAATATTCAGAAGTAAAGGAAAGAGAAGGGGAGAACAGCTTTAAGTAAGAGTAAAGACATGTTTGAATGAGCAGGCAGAGCTTAGGACAAGAAATAGAGTGACAATATTGTGATTTACAGATTAAACATTCCAGCCAAAAGCTGTGTATGAAAGCAAGATGCAGCACTGTTCCAAATAACAGCATAGCTCTTCAGCTGATGCAATTCAGCAAAGCTGCACTAGAAACAATGAAGCTACTCTGATTTACACTGGCTTGAGATCTTGCTCAATATGTTTATAGCTTAATGGCTCAATATTAATCTAAAAATCAGAAAAATAACAACTTGTCATTTATTTAACCCCAGCATGATGGAAGGTTAAACTAAATACAGAAAGCCCATAACAAATAGCAGGGACATTCTAAGGTCACCAAATGAAGGCTGTCGTTTTTGTATTCAGGCCAGTGATAAAAGAGTTTTTAAATGTTTGGACATTCAATCTATGTAGTGCCACAACCTGAACATACCCCTTTGCCAAACACAGGCTCACTAAATCCTCTTGGAATGTTGTTTACCTCTGAATAAATCAAATTTGACAGAGTAGGTTAACTTTACAGATTCATTTTTCAATCACAAATGATTGATATTTTTTACAGAAAGCAAGCTACAAAATTCTTACTGCATTACTGACTATTGGAAGTCATATTGTTCTTGGGTGTCACACGAAATCCACGCCATTTTTCAAGGACTTTGTTTCATAGCTATCCATCCTCTCTGTGAGAACACAGCAGAGAGTGTACCTCAAACAAGGATCACCCAGCAGAGATAGTTTATCAATTATTTTAAGTCGGTGTCTCTCTCCCAGAGGCTGAACATGCTACACTGTGCATTTTACAGCACTGGTCCAGTGCTAAGTCCTAAATCCATTATCTAGACTTATGCCACACAACAATAAAGAACAGGGTACTGAATGAAACTGAATGAAAGCTGAGATGTAGAGAGGTTTATTGTTAGCTGATTAAAACCAAATCATAACAGAAAATAAGGGGAGCTAGAAGCAATTTCTATCATTTGATTTTAAAATACAATTTGTTGAAAGGCCAGAAGTAATACCAAAAAGACCCCTTCGTGTTAAAAATTGTATGTATTTTCTGTTCCCTTAATTAAAAAATAAATATGCACATAAAATTTGATGCCAGAAACAATATGCATACATTGCATTACTTGTTTTTCCAACTGAATATGCTATTTTCGTTAGTATCTGTTTAATTATTATACGTAGCACTGCTTGAGGCTATCTGATATGGGTGTCTATGGAAAAATGACTGTAATTCACTTTTATTATTATAATGACCTTGGTCTATGACAGGACTGAATTAAATATCAGTGAGAATTTACACAATTCACTGTGCTCAGGTTTATGCCACTTAACATTCAGCGTTTAACTGGAGCACCTAAGTTAGGTGGATGGATTTAGATGTACATTTGTCCTGAGGCTCTCTATGCTGTCAATGAAGACTGATAAGCACTGCCAAAACGCAGTTCAGACCTCAGATGAATGGAATTACACTTTGGGGTGCCTGCTGCCTCCATTATCTATAGAGGCAGCCTAGGATGTTTCTGCAATCAGTGCATCAACTGAGTGCTTAACAGTTATCTGGGGTGTATATCATACATTCTACGGAAAGATATACTCTCAAATTGTTAATGTTCAATATTATTTTAGAAAACTAATATTTCCTGAGCACAGAGACAGCAACCAGTTGAAAAAATAAATCCAGTGTCCACATCATCTCTTTGCACTGATCTTGGTGTTTCATTAGAATGCGGTCTATAAGTACCTGAAAATCAACTGTTTCTCAAGCAACATCAACTAATTTCTACAGAAGGATCTTGCCTGACTTTCAGCAAATATCTCTCCCTAAATAACCTGTTGGCTCTTAGTTATAAATAGTGTCAGGTTAAGAAACAGAACCAAGACATTCACTACTCCCTGTACATGTTGTATCCATTGCACTAGTGCATTAAGAAGTGCCAGCTCCTCCGTTCTTACTATTTTTAAAGGAAAACCAATTCCTGCTTAATTTTTTGAAAGTGGAGACCTGGGCACCTATCTAGAGGAGGGGGTGCAGCTATGTGAGTCTCAAATGAAGGGTCACAGCCTTGAAGAAGAAGCCTGAGGAGTGTGGCTTCAACCCAGCCCCAGGAACTGCTGGATTAAGTGAGTTTGTTCAAGAATTTTGCCCAGTCTGGCTACACAATTTTTATGACTTTCATCTGAAACCTCTTGCACCACCTCTTAGACACCTCAGGCACAATCTTCATGGTTAAGGACTTGAACCAAGAACTTGAATTTGGTATCACAGCTCCTAAAGTAGTTTGGGGTTTTTTTTTTATTTTTTTTTTGTATTGAGCATGAATGAAATTATCAGGATCAGGATTATAAAATCAGTAGGACATTTGACTGCTGGTGGCTGAGAGAGCACATTACAGAAACACCACTATGTTCACCTTTCTCTTGGCATCCACTCTGGACACATCTGCCTCCGCTTACTGACAAATAAAAAAGGGAGACTGGATCCACAACCTTGTCTGAGCATGTTCTAGGAAGCAGACTGAGCAAGTGAAAATGGAGCAGAACACACTGTGCCAACGACCAACTGTATACACTAAGTGTGTATCAGTGAGTTTACACCAGCTATCTCTAGCCTGCTCCCTTGGATTTACTGCACATCACTAACCTGAGTGCATTGGAGGCACTGAAGCAGCACACCTCTTCTAGCATTCCCCTTAAGAGAGTCCAGCTGGCATGCTCAGAAACAAGATGTAAGCAAAAGCCAGTAAGTAGAGACTACTGGGTATTCACATGCTCCTTATCCAAAACAGAACATTAACTTAGACACAACCAGTGTGACCACTTGTTTTCTGAGAGACTAGTGTTCTAAAAAATATAGGTAATTTTGCCCTTTTACTTTCAGTCTTAGAATATGTGTTGCACTAGGACACCATCAACTAATGTAGTTTTCATAGATGAAATGCAAAGCTTAAAAGACCTGGCAATATGCAGAGCATCATTTTTGTAATAGTTGCAGAAAAGAACAAAAACAAAGACTGCCTTCTTGCAAGATGTTTTTTTTTAAAAAAACATTATGGTTACTGCTTTATGCAAAAAATTTATGAACCTATAATTCAACAGCCCTCTTTCCAGAATCAAATATCACATATATTTCTATATTCTGATGATAGACAGACTATTTGGTACTCTCTTGCCTTTCTAGACAGAGTTTTTTCTGAGGAACACCCTAAAGGAAGGAGGTAGGAGGCTCCTAGACAGGGAGTATAAAATGAAAACAGATTAATATATCTTAATACAGTATATGTATTTAGCAATAAAAGAAAAGCAAATAACTAAGAACACTCTCTTCCGATTTAGAATCCCAAATGGTAAATCTGTGTTATTCAATCAGTGCTACAAAACCAAATTGATTCCAGCACACAGTTAATTTTAATGGCCAAGTAAAGAAATTGAAAAATGAGCAGTTTCTAATAAGACTATCTTAACTAAAGGATAAAGGACATTACTGCTGAACAGATATTAGGCCTCAATCAGGTTTTTTTTTCAATTTAACCCTGGCATGTCCTACAATAGCAGGCTTACCACGGACAGAATAATGGAACTGTAAAACAAGCAGATACTGATTCAAAATTTGGATTTCAGAATTTGCCATGCAATATTTTAGGGCACACAATTCACATCTGACACTTTGGACGTCAAGTCATGCTAACTAAAGCTATTTTCATCTTAAACATCCAGTTAGGATTTCAATCACTTCTGTTCTAGACATTTTAATCCAGTGTTCAATCAAGACTGAAAAGTCTTCTCTCTGGTTTATTTTTATGGAAGGATAAGGCAACACATAAGCAAGCAGAGCACAACTCTCAAAATTATATGCCAGTTCTAGACCCCATAGTTCTTAACTGGATCTATAGTTGGAGATTTGGATAGACATTTTTTTCTGATTTTAACAGTTCTCCCTCCACACTAGTAGAAGAAACCAACACTTTCCAAGGACTTTTGCAGAAAGAAAAGCAAAAACCCAAAGAAATAAAAACAATGAGGGAAAGATCATTATGTTCCACATATCAGTAAGGGAGTGTCCATTACATCCGTGTAGGTATGAGTAACTGGTTCAAGACTTCAATTAATCTTAGGGTCCCATTTTCTAGGTAAGTTCTTTAACTATCCTGACCTATATCTGAGCAGGACAAAGATTTGCCAATTAGCTCAGTTTTTTAAAAAAATTAAAGATTCTTTTTATTACCGCACCTACATAGACTATAGACAAACTAATTAAGAAGAAGGTCTTAACTTTAGGTCTTACATCTACCAGAAATATCATGTAAGAAGCAGGCAAGTGTTTGCTACATTGTGAGTTGTCCTAACCTCACACATCTCTTTTTGGTTTTCTTTATTTTTTTCCAAAGTCTATTTTAAGGTTCTAAGCTATTAAAAACCTCAATTTTCCCATAAAATATTTTTTGTAAAAGTTGCCAGGATCTATTAACTCCCTTAATTTAGTAGCCAGAGCTTTACTGTGCAAGCAACTGCAGAAATTATTATACTTCATGGAAATTTCCCTTTATCTGATCTGCCTTCAGTAGAGAGGTGCTGGAGAAAATGAATAAATTTAACAATCAGAGTTACCAATGAGACGAAGAGTGAGCTGTTGCAACCCACCCATGAATAAACAGGAAACAGGAAACTTTAGTGCAAAGTTCAGGCTTAATTAGACACACAGTCATTGAGTGCAGCCTGCTCTGACTCCTCCCTGGCACAGGCCACACAACCACATCTAGTAATTCACGCAACACCTGGTAAGGAATCCACCCATATTTTTGCTCAAGATTCTTGATGTGGTTATTTAATCATCCACTCATTTATTCATCCAACTTTCTGCTGATTTAATGGTAAATTTCTCACTCTCTCACCCTCCTTCACTCTAAACAGCTGCAGTATGTAACATACACTATCATTTTCCTATAATTTTTTCCCTACAAATTGTCATAATGAAAATACCGTTATCTATTTTATCTTTTATTTATAATAATAATAAAAAAATAATTATTGTCTTTTGCTGTATTGGAAGGACTTTAAATATTTGGATATATTAAAAATTTAATCTAGGGTCACAATATTCCCCATCCTGTGAGGAAGTCAGATATTGTTGAGCAAATGACAAGCAGGAAGGATCTGGTGATTCAAAGATTTTCAGCCCAACTGCAGCCTTGGCAACCGTCTCATTACCCTCAATGATAATGTAGCCAGGATTTCATCCCAATGTTAATCTGAAATTTCCTTCAACTGTTGCGTCACTTGGATAGTGAAACAAAAAGGAATTCATAAAAAAGGGGCTTATTTTGTAAGATATCCCCTCCTTACTTTTTCTAGATAGAAAGCAAGCAACAATGCAATAAAAGGTAATGAAAAATGATAATGACTGGTGACAGGACCAGAGCAATGGGAACAAACTGAAATGTGAGATGTTCCTCCGAAACATCAGGAAACACTTTTATACTCTGAGACAGGCACAGGTTGCTCAGGGAGATTGTGGATGTAGCTCTAATCTTGGAGATAATCAAAAGCCATTTGGACATAGTCCTGTGTGATCAACTCTAGGTGGCCCTGCTTGAGCTGGGAGGCTGGACTAAATAACTTCCAGAGCTCCCTTCCAACCTCAACCATTCTGTGATTCTGTAACACCTGCCAAGTGGATTTAGACTACTTGGTCCAAGCAAATACTATTATTGCTTCTGTACCAAGTACTACCGAACAAATTTTTACCTTGATCTTGCAAAGAAAGAGTGCCTGCAATCACTCTACAGAAGTAGATTAATAAAGCAGGGTAATCACAGTCCCCTGCAGTACCTCCTAAGAAGTCAGCCAGCAACGACTATTGCCCTCCAATCCAATTCATAAAAGAATATTTCCAAAAGATGTCATAATTCCATGCATTTGCACAAGTTTCCTGTAGGACAGATTTCCAGTGACCTTAGCCAGAGGCTGTAATTATTCATTACAAAAAGGCCCCTTTTCAGTGCTCAAGAAAGTGAGGACCAGCTTCATACTGTCTAGATTACAGTTCAAGATGAGCAATATTAACTTTAAATAGCAAATTAATCTTTTTATAGACCATGTTTAATCCTTGGGCAGAACCTTACAGTTGTGAGCACCACCCGGTGCAATATGCATAAAATTCACTGGCACTGTTGAGAGAGACCAAAGTATATGCTAGATTTCAATTCCACTTAAGGTTTCAAATAAGGATTTAAATGGGATTTGTGGACGTAGAGTGAAAGGGGTGGCTAAGCTAGTAATTTGCCAGGGTGGTGCACTTGCTGTGAACTCATTGTGTGTGGTTTCTAGACCAAAAAATGAAAGTAATAGAATATGCCTTTTGTTAATTATATAATTAGATTCTGAATATACATATAATTTTAAATATAGGCTTAATGTAGATAATAAAATATATTAAACAAAACAATGATAAAATATATTAAACAAAACATAATATATTAAACAAAACAATTATCAGGTCATCTGTCTTATACGCCTTTACTGGACCTCATGAAACTGAGCTAAAAATACTTCAACATTTTTTTGCCAGACACCACAATTAAAGAAAAATTCAGTGAGCAAATCTTTTTTCCCAAGGATTTTTTATATCTGAGATACCCATAAACATGCAAAACTGGAAAAAAAGATTAGTTTTCTTATTGGTTTAGTCAGTTGGTAAAAAGGGTATGACAGTAAGGGGAATGTACAGTACCTGTGTTTTGATCTTTCTTAAGGTTGTAATAGAGAGGTTATACATTTCATCTGAGCTGACAGCAGTTTGAAATGTTATAGATAGGCTTCCTGAGCACAACCATTATTTACTATTTGACTGTAATGTCAGTCTTTTTCTGCTTTTTCAATATTGTTTGCACTTTGCCTCTGTGAAAAGGGTCTTGATTGAACTATACAAGAGGAGATATTTCTATCTTTCTATAGGATCAATGAAGATGTGTTTACAGGTCCAGGACACAGTGTACACACCACAATAATGGATTTTAGTCTGTTTGTTGACTGAAAGCTCCTTTTCTTTGTAACTTGTCAATCTTGCATCTATTACTTGATTGCAACATAAAAGGCTATTTGGACAAGCTCTAAAACAACAACTGTATCAATCTAACCAAAGTGGTTAGCTGCGCTAAGTATGCAGCCTTTAGCAAGATAAATCACTTAAAACTTGAAATCATGCAGGACTTTATTTGTGTCTCCATCTATCATCTCTACTGCATGCACAGTTTTCTTTAAAATGTTTTTATTGAAGTGGTACTGATCGACATGTGATTGCAAAGAAATAATGAAAACTAAAACCACACACAATTAACTTTTATAATTCTGAACATAAGCAGAAACCATATAAATGAATCCAGCACGTATCTTTTCCATAACTGATCTCTTGTATCCTATGACCAATGCATGTTTAATCAAGAGTGACTGTCCTTATCTTCTAGACCTCACATTTTTAATGTTGTCCATTAGAGGAGCACAGTCTGAACTTCCTTACCTCTCTAAGTAGTGAGAAATGCATACCCTGAAACATCTCATCTCATCTCATCTCATCTCATCTCATTACATTTATTGAGTCTTGAAACATACATTAATTCATAATCCAAAAAAAAGTATTCATCCCCTAAAACAAAATGCAGTTAAACTATTTGATTTGATGACCTTCAAGAGCAAAAACTCCACAGGGAGACAGCAGGCAGTATAAACTCTGTCAGAAATCTTATATTGCTGCACAGAAAACAAAGAAAAAAACCCCACCAAAGAGAAGATGCTGTGAATGTTGTAATGAGTCCAAGAGAAGTGAGACCTCGGGGAGCATGAGCCAACAGGGAGAGTTTGCCCTAGACTACCACAGAGGCAACTTTGCTGAGCCAAAAAAGTTTGCAGGGGCAAAAGCTGTAATCACAGCAGGAGGATTAGCAGAGACAGGGACTCAGAGTTCAACAATAGCTGTAATCAGCAGTGAATTTTCTTAGGTTTCCTCTCTGCTTTGTGCTAACTAGAGCCAGCAGTGGGAGCACCTGATCCTCCTAACTCAACTGCTCTCCAGCTCCAAAGGTCCACATGTATGCAGTCTCTCGGCATACATGGCAGGATAGCAGTGAAGTAAAACTATCATTTTCATTTCCCAACAGAGTTTTAAGACCTGCATCAGCTTGGGCTCCAGCACATTCCTAGCAGACCACTGCAACTGTACAGAATTGGATACGCTTTGCTAGAAAGTCAAACACTGAATCAAAGGTGATACCGAAAGAAATGCCAGGTAAGTTGATGCAGCTCTGAAAAAGAGCCAACAAAAAATGATGTCCTCTTAACAAGGTTCAGCCATTTGAAAAGTATTCATAAACTGCAGTACACTGATGCATTTTCTTGCCACGGTGGTAATTTCTAAAATTATCATTGCTAGAAGCAGCTATTTCTCAATTGGAATAGCAGAACAATAGTTGGCTTGACCTGCACTCTGTAATTCCCTAGTAGCAAGAACAGCAACACGAAAAGACGAAAAGGACAGCAAACACCTGGTTCAAAAATAATTTCCTATTCGGCAGTGCTTATGCTGCTATCAAGGGAAAATGTTTCAGTCTCAGTGGTATCATACTGTAAAGCTTCAATGGCAGTAACAATTTTAGTAACACAGCTTTTCAAACTAAGGTGTAGAAATGTTCTTTCTAAATTGCATAAGACTGTGCCTGTTCTACTTGCTTTTGTTCATACTTGCTCACGAAAGTCACAAGTAATTAACTTCTACCTGAATGAGTCATGGTTCTAAAAGCTTATCCTTTTAAAAAGACTATGGCAATGAGTTCAGAAAGAACTGGAGGAGATCAGCGTATAACAAATTCAGTATTATTATTTTTATATGTTTCACATGCTGTTTCTGAGAAACTTTTGCTCTTTGGCCCATACATTTCTGAGTCTAAGTAAGATAAGCCCCATAACAACTTTAGAAAACATTTCTCTGGTTATTCAGTAATGGTTGTCCTCTTAGCTTTGCAGAAGTGGAGCAGAAAACTGTATTAACATACCTTGGTCACTTAAATATACTGCTGTGTAGTTACATGGAGTTCCAAGTATTTCTCTGTGGTTTAAAGCAATCACAAAAACAGTGAGGCGGTTCATCAGGTTCCCATGCACACAGGCTGCTTTCTTAATTCTGTTTGTAATCATGTGGCCAAATCCCACACGACTCTGAACAAAGATGCATTAACTGCAGTCTGCTGAATATTAAGAACCTTCAAGAATTTTTACAGAACTTTTAGTTTAAAAGGTAATGAAAAATTATTTGTAGAAGTGTATTTCCAATTCCTGTAAGTACCTTTGTTTCAGTCTCAATGCCACATAATTTATCATATTAGTCATCATAATACGGGATGTATGATGCAGCCTGAAGAAAGAGAATGAACAAACTAAGTACATTTCTGGTTTTTTTACCATGTTTTCATGGTTTAAAAAGGAAGTTTCTAAAGATAAAAGAGAAGAGCAGCAGGAGCACTAGTAAGGGATGGAAGCTGCAGCAAATCAGTATTCCATTTACAATGCCAGCCAGCAAACAGCTTTCTGTAAAGCACAGTATCCAAAGAAACAGTTAAGAAGCCTTGTTGTTTTTGAGAAAGTGAGGGGAGACAAAGAACATAATCACTAAATATCTGTAATAAAATGTATATTACAATGCCTCGCAATTTCTGGTACTACAATAGCCAAAACTCCCTAAATAGGACAATCTGCTTCTAGTTACTTTATATAAGCATCTAAAGAGCCAAGTTGTGGAAAACCATCAATACAAGCCAGTGGCAAGTGGCAGCCCCTCAGTGATAGCAGCTTAGGTTCCACATAACAGGTTTGTGGTGCAACTTCAAATGGCGTTGGACTCAGCCTTTTGATAAGCAAAAGTTTGTCTGAGTAAGAAAAGTACAGCAGAGTGGCAAAGGTGAAGAAGTCTAAATTTGACAGAACTGACTTTTCATTGATCTTCCCTAAGAGTCATCAATTTTAGGATGATAAACTTTGGTAAAATAGAGGCAGGATATAACAAAGATAACTTAGATTTGAGTCAGATTTAAAGGATGCACCACTTTCTGCTGTTTTCTTCTAAAACTCTTATAAATTTGACATCCAGAACAACTTTAAAGTACTACCTATTCCTGATTTAATTTGCAAACACCGGGGACATAGCACACTTTTCCTACTTAAAGCGATAGTGTGCACTCCAGTCAAATCAATAGAAGCTGCCCTGTATTTTTAGTCTTAAACTGACTTCCCACTTGACAACCTCACGTGTCACCTTGATGTCACTACCTCTGTCAGTCCCAGCCAGTTTTATTTTTGTCAGCCACAAGTAGAAATAAAAGAATGTCCACATATGTTCTTTTCAAACTTGATACAGAGACTATTTTTGTAGTTACGGCACAAATGCTCAAGCCTTAGCTGGATAACTTCAGCCAATCCACCCTATCACGTCAGGCTGACAAGCCCTGATTATGCTTGCTGCATGTTGTAATATGTACAAGTGAGAAACCAGGCAGCATTTTTCTGAATATATAATATACATGTGTATCAGTGTCAAGCACTGCTAAGATTACCTACACAAACTTCTGGCCCAGGAAATGATTTTACAGTCTAACTAAGTGATAGTAAAGTTTAAATACAATAGAGAGCACCAGTAGCACAGTATTTTGAAACCAGTATCAGAAATAAGATTGTTTTTGACCCTAATTTTTACTAATCAGAAGGAAATATTTGCACAAGAAATGTGCATCAGATCACACAGCTTTTCCAATTTTTCCCCTGAAAATGAGGAATTTTCCTTAAAATTTTTCAAAACCTTTACGACACAACTTTAAGTGTGTTTGTGTAGCAGCCTTCTAAGTTTCTACAACATGGCAAAAAAAATTTTTGCTTGTCACCTAGTTTATACAATCTTTAAAAAGTTGGATTTCAGAATCAAGTTTGATCTTCCCTCGAGTTGCATAACAGATAGAAGAAAATTACTTTAAAGCTAGATCTGATCAGTAAATTCAGAGTAATCTTCAGTACAAACTGAGTGACAGTCGCTTTACGAACTTCAAAGATGGACACCTGCTTCTCAGCTGTGGTGGTTAAAAAAGGAAAACACCACACCATTACTGATTTTCTGCCACTTTTTAAAGGAAATGTACAAAATTTACAACAGAGGGATATAAAAATTTCTTTTTTAATACACAACTTATTAAATGAGCCTGACTGTAGCTTGGTGGTAAGACAACCCACACCATTCTTGGCTCAGAAGTCTCTCCGTGCAAATGAAATTAAAAAATTAGTAGAAAAAATACATAATGCAGGGAAGAATGGAACAAGGACAAGTTTTGGACCTTTTTTCCCCTCATAAGTTCCAAAGAATTTCATCATACTCATCACCCAACTCAGCCCAGTGACTCTCTGTATGAATTATAACTAAGTCTCGTAGCTTTTGCAGCTAACACTATTCTGCTTTCTATACGAGACGCAGGTGCCCAAGGTTTAGATGTTGCAATCTGAGAACTGCTATGTCTAGATACATTTCTGGTTTCTCACTTTACCTGGAAGATGATACAAAGCAAAAACCTTTCTCCTCCATACAGAATAAGAAAGTTGCTGATGCAATGCTCTACAATTACCATATAAGAGAAAGATGGTTGACCTCAGTAAGTGGTCTAATTGTTTACGAAGTAAACAATTGGTAACATTGACCAAAATGATAATCTTGGAAGTACTTTATTGACCAAGGATTTTTCAAACATCATAGTTTTATGTTACAATGCTGGACCATCATGTATGTGTATAGATATTGTATGCATTTGTAAAATCAGATTATACATTTATGTTAATTAAATGTCTGCATAAATAAACATATGTATTTAAACATTATCTTAATGGGAAGCCATGGTGAAATGCTACAGCTGATTAAATCAACCAGGTAAATTCTCCCTACAGATATAGAAGGAATTTCTGCAAATATTTCCCAGATTTCCTTTTCCTGAAAAGTTGGTTATCTTGTTAATTCATGGAAGTATTAACTATCCAATAAATTCAGCATATCCCTAGTTGTAAGCTGTCAGGATGTGACATAACATCCTATAACATGATGCTACATGGTACATAATGCCTTAAATTAAAAAGAAAAAGAAAGCAAGACATTTCTTTCAGAGAAATAGTGGGTAGCTAATCTGAATATTTGGGGTAATTGGCTCTAGGAAGAAAGAGAGAGATCATTATTTCAGATTCCCTAGTGAGTGTTAATTAGTCATATTGCTTCATTGTTTGACAAAGAGAACATTGCTCGTACTGCTAAATCTGTAATGACACACAGGCTTTTGCAGAACAGGTATTTTAAACTACCTTGACTGACAGGTGGGTATTTCTATCCATAGCTGAAGCGCTCACAGAGTTAAAGTTATGTTGTCTCAGAGGTATGAGAGTTTTCTCATCCTGAGCATAAGAAGCTTTATTTTTAAACAAGAGGGAACAATTTGTACCCTGACCATTAAAATGGGAGTCCTCCATTTGTAAGAATAAAGGGTACATCCTTTCGTTAAGGACACAGCCGCAGTGCCTACACTTCGCCAGGCAGCAGTCAACAGCTGTAGGTAAAATACAACAACTTGCTGTCATGTTAGGCATCCAAGTCCAACACCGACGTGCAAGAGTGGCAGTATCACGCCTGTCAAACTTTTGTCGTCTGCTTTTGACAGACAGATCTTTAGCACTAAAAACACAGGTAAGTGAAAAATAGTATCACACAAACAGCTGTATTGTTCTCTGTATCTTTGACATGACTGCACTGTCCAAAAAGAGAGGTGATAGATACTGGCTCTACTGCCTATATAAACCTCAGATTAAGGTTCTTATTCCAAATAACGTTAATTTATTGAAGTCCAACAATTCAATAGAAAGGACTTAGAGGAAACAAATAGAAAATTATGACATTCCCAGACATGTGAAATATTTTCGAATTGCTCTTCTGCATCCTCAAACCTGGTCTTTCACCTCCTAACAGGATTACCAATTGCAGCAAGAAATGAGAATAATGCCTGTGACTGGCTATTGGATTTTTCTCTCCTCTGTTTTTTAAATGAGAAACAGATGACCTAGCCCATGCATTCAGGTAACCTCTTAAGTAACCCACTTTATCATCTTCAGTGTATCTTGCTTGTGAACAGGGGGGATTCTCATTCAGTTCATTATTTTCTGTGTGGATTTTTGTGAGGACTCAACAGATAAACATGAAAAACTAAAGCTGGACAGATTAAAAGGTTCTTTCTGATAGTTTTGTGCTCTGTTTTTCTTAATCTACTGAGCTAAAACTTGCAATGCCCTGAAAGCCAGTTGATTGATCAGACTTCCCTCCCTTGGAAATGTTTTTTGAGGGCAGAGTAATGGCTAAGAAAAGGAACAGCTTCAATGCATGTCTGGCAGAACAACTAGATGACTATCTCTTCCCACAAACTGTATGAACAATCCTGATAACACTTCCTACAGGAGATTAACCACCACAGTATCTGAATTCCAACATGGAATTGTAGCTTTGTTAAGAACCACCCTGTCCCAGAAAAGATGGCATTACTTTTTGTATGTTACAATGCTCCTCTCGCAGTCCAGATCTAAGTGCACTTACTGGATACGCTCATATGAAAAAAATATAGAGAGATTTCCACAAAATATAGACTATTCAGACTTTTATCAAATATGACTTACCACCCCCCTCCCCCCCACCTCAAATGTAAATACACAGGGCAACATTTACTGTGTGGGTGTAACTTCACTGACTTCCTCAATGTGGTTCGATGACCAGAGTATTAGATGACTCTCAGAAGGTCTACTTTCTTTTTACATGGAACTTCTGACCTCTCTTATCTCACCTACCTCACAAATATAACGGAGGTTTGTCTTCATAAAATATCACAAGGCCTACGGTACTTTGGAATTGCTAAAAATTAGCCTGACTACCATTACTCAGCATGAAAATATATGTCTCATAATTATGACAGTCTGTCAATGTCTACAACAGGAGCACCTTTTATGAGAGGTGATTACACCTTATATGACATTGAAGGATATAAAGACTCCATCCATAGCATAAGGACATACAGCAATGAAATAATGTTACTACTCATTCATAATGACATTTTAAACAGGTATTAGGCATGGTAATTGATATGATATGGTAATAGTCACCTGCATCCAATCTTGTCTACTTAAACTTCAAAATTTTTTATAAGAACTTTGACTAGCAAGACTCCAGATGCCCTGGGACTGAATTTTTGAGGTTTCATGACAAGAGATATGGTCCCACAGTGTTTAAACCGCTATGTACTACTCCCCTCTTGAGGCACATGAGAAGTCCTTGTTATCAACAGAAGCACGAATACAAAAAGAGAAAAGATCTCTAAAATGGTCTTTTTAAACCAGTCTAATGATATTTTTTTTGCAGCATGTGGAATTTTATATTTTTTAGGCACCACACATACATTAACTAATGTATCCTGACAATATCCCTGTGAGGTAAGTGTCTATAATCATTACTATTTACAGGTGGAGGTGCAACTGACACAGAAGGCCAACTTCATACATGAGCTACAGGAGGGATGCATTTAGCTAGATTAGTTAAGTGTTATAAATAATTTTAAACAAGTCTTCTCTGTGTGTTTGCAGCAAAGGTAGAATTGGAACTTGTTTTTTTTCATGTCGGTCCTCAGGTGCAGTACACCAGTGTCGTACCTAATGACTTTAAGCAATTCTGGGCAACGCCTTCAGCTGCCATCAGCAGCTGCAATTTTTCCAAATCAAGCACAGTTGTACTGAAATCAGGCCAAAGGCTTTCTGAACAGTTTTGCACACAAACTTTTTATCTTTCCTTTTTTGGCAGCACCTGTTCTCTTCAGGAACAGATGTTTACTTTTTATTGAATTGCACATGCACACCATGCTTTTTGGATAGCTGCAGACATATTAATATTGAACTGTAAAAAGCCACATATTGGTAATGAGCCCGTTTTGTGTCTTGGCTCATGGAAAAGAATGTGGAAATACCTTGTTCTGTGGTATTTTTCCTCTGACAGTACTGATACAGTGCCGCAGGCACTCTGAAAATAATAGCATGAGGTTAACTGACAATTGCATGTGTATTTACACCAATAGCCTGATATTATCATATTGTTAAAGAAAAAAAATCTGGGGCTAGAATATGCAACTAAATAAATTTCTAGACATTGAAAGCAGCTGAAGCTAGAAGAGACATTATGCTTGAACTGTTCACATAGCTCACACAGCTCGCACGTTCTGTATACATGCCATTTCAGAAACCTCTGAGAATCCTAGAGCAGTGGCAGGCAGAAGGGAAGCTTTAAAATGCAGCAGAGCATTAGCTCAGCAGTACTTGCATAACCACTGCTCCCATGGAAGCTAACAGAATCTTTACATAAATGCACTATCAGGCCACGCAGACCAAGCAAATTAAGCAATGAAGGACTCATCTGGAAATGGACAAGTTTTGAGAGATGGGATTATCTACAGTTTTCTTGAAACAGTAAGATATTTTTTCAGGAACTAGGGGACAGTTGAAGGCCCTAAGCTGCAAGGTCTCAAGGAATTGTATTCATAGGACAATTAAGAATTAGTGTCAATATGTAACACAGATGAATGTAGTACAGCCCACAAAATGCACTAAGGAGACATCCTAACTGAAAATATCGTGCTGGCTTCTTGAAAGCTCCCATTCTTACAGTCTGTACTAAGCAGAAAGACAACTGTTGCATTCAATACAGAGTCTGAATAAACAGACTCTCTACGCCTCTCATTGGCCCATGTCTTGCCAATCAACTCCTCTCTTCCTGTATCACCTGTGCTACTTTTATGTATCTTCATACACATACAGGTTCCCATTAAGCTGTACAATTTACCCCAGAAACACTGCTCCAGAGCTTAGCACTTTTCATACCTACAAAGTTAAATCAAGTCCCTTCACTGTGCTTACAAAACATGTCTTTGTTTTGTGTAAGGCTTTTGTTAGCAGCATTATTCTAGATGTTTATGAAGTAATAATTATGTCTCTGAAAGCCCAGTACTCACTGCTTTTTCTAGGCACACTATTTCTCTTTAACTTTGCTGTCCTGACATATAAAATGACTCTTGCATTTTACCTGCAAATTAACTAAATTTTCATTTTCCCTTAACTTAGAGGGATGTAAACAAGTTTCACTAATGTCATTTTAATTCCACAAGGAGTTTTACTTATTGCTTCCTCTACTGTACAACCAAAATTGAGTCTCCTAAAGCATATGTTCTGTAGCTAGAGATGACTGCCTGCAAGTTTAGGTAGTATCATGTTTTTAGCGTTGATGACTGAAGAATTTAAGGGGTGATTTCTGGGAAAGTACACAATACCTAACCTTTTCACCAGTTTTCTTACTGCCTGACTTTAAATATATTTTTTACTCAATCAATAATTTCTTAGCTGACAAAAACAATTTTCTAAAAGCTGTGGTAGTATGTAGAATTTGTTATACAGCAGTAATTCAACTTGTCATGTTGTCCAATAGAAATATTACCAGAAGGCAATCTACCAGTTTCAGTCACTGTCACCAGAGTTTAAACAACAACAGGGCATTTGAGAAACAGGGGTTTGGTATAAAATTTACATCATCTAGTGGTGGCAACTTTCCATATCATGTCAGCTTAGGTGGTGGACTCGGTCAATACCTTTTAAATGGTTTCTTACCCAGACTAAATGAAATTGTGCAATGCAGAGAACTGAAAACACTTTTAGACCACTGAGCTGGTCTGTTGAGCATGATACAGTATTGCTACTAGAATATCTATCAGAACAACCCCCTTAAAAATTGTTAGAGCCCTTAAAGTATTAGAGCAGAGCCCTTGAAAAATAGGTGCATATGTTCCCACTGAGACAAATTTGCTAGAAAAGGGAAAATAATATGGAACACAATAAGCTTACATTCTTTCCTTAACTCTCTCCAAATCTGTGAAGCTATCCCTGGGAACAAAGGGCAGGAGAAGAAATTGCAAAGCACAGCTACAGCAGCCCTACCTGCTACACTTTGGGAGCTTTCTATGTCACTGAAGGAAGCGGATAGGGGCTGACAAAGCTCCTTTGCCACCACTGAGGAGTCTGTGCCATATCCCACTATAAGTGATGGTCTGTTCCATGCCATTGATAAGCCAGCTCACCCTCAGCTAAAATGCTGGATGTGCATTCCAAGTTGTGAATTTCCAAGTCTTCTTTAGGGACCTCATGTCTAAAGCTAATCCAACTAAAATGATAGATTTCTAACTCAAAATATCATTTGATATTAACATTGTAAACAATGACCAACATAAGGGACCCCGGAAGTCAAGAAAAGTGACTTGGAAAGATTTATTGCTTCTGTCCCTACAACAGCACCTATTGGTGCTTCTCTGCTTTGCATGACAACAGCTTCTCAGTCCCAAAAGCACAACTTCTTAACATTTATATGCTCATTTTGGTCTTGTGATACCTAGCACTGATGAAAGAAGTTGTGTAACGCTGATGTGATACTCAAAATAGCACCTTAGTAGCTAAAAGCTAGGGCACAGATTTTATTAATTCCAGCTATATTTAGGAATGGGCTGCCTTACCATTTCTCCAATAAGCTTCTCTTAAGCTAAATGTCATGTGTCTAATTCCAGCATGCCAAAGGCCCAACATCACTGAAAGAAACTATCCCAACAGCAAGGTCACTTGATTCATAAATCATTACAACTGATGTCAATTTTTCACAGGAACTCTTAAATCCAAGGCTTGAACAGGGAGATATAAAACTTTCAAACAGAGAAGATTCATCCTCACTGTTTGCCTGGAAATTCAGTTTATTGTAATCAAATATGTAGTCCAGACTCTCCAAATAAAAATTAAGTTTTAGATACTTTTCAAGAAACACATTTATGTATTAATTCTAATTAAGAATGAATTCCTTCAGTGTGTGTTCAGTGAATTGAGGCTTTTCCTAAGTTGTTCTCTTTGGGAGGTGGCTCCTGCCACATTTTTCATAAAGCCTAACTGTATCTGCAGAGATTAGAAAATAACTAAACTGAATATTACAATATCATTTATGTGAGGGACTTATGTTAGTCTAAATATATAAGCCAAGAAGCAGCATACTGTTATTCTCCAAAGACTGTGCATTGCCTTACAAACTGTTGAAGTCATATCACTAGCCTTTTGTAAGCAGTGCTACAATGGAAAAAGTCAGGCAACTTAAAATAAAATCTTTTTGCTTGCCTGCCATAAAGATTGCTTTATCCTTTAAAGTATATTCAAGATTGGGGTTGTTTTTTTCTTTTAAGAAATAAAAACCAAAACATTTTTGGGGTTTTTTTCACACTTTTATTTTCTAGAGAAGTAGTATTATTTTAAATTTTCAGAATTTCAGAATTTTATGAAATCACACTAGTTTGTGAATAGTGGTAGCCAGTTTAAATCTGCACTTCCAAGTGACTCAAATACGCTACTGAAAATTTAGCGCCGTTCTACACGCATCTTCTTGGTTTCGCAGTTGTGGCAGGGATTCAGGCAGGGTGTGCTGTGCCAGGCGGGGTGGCAGCTCTGACGCTGGCTTCCCTGGCTGGCACTGCTGACTCCTGTGCAGAGGAGCATCGCACCTGCTCTCCTAACGTGCTGCTGCCTATGGAAAAGACAAACAGGAGAGAAAGAAACGTTGCTGTCAAACTCAGAATAGAAGTGTGCTCCGTTAGGGTGGCTGTGCCTCCTGCATTGGTTGGGGATCTGGAGGGCACCTGAGCAGAGCTCGTGCACTGGGTGTGCCTTGGAGACAGGCAGAGCCCGTCCACAGCCACATGACCAGCTGCCCGAGTACACTTCCTCCAGGTTTCAACTCCTCCAGGTTTCACCAACAATTCACACCTGTGCTGTTTCATTTCTTCGACACAAAATTACCGTAATTTGATATTTTCCAAGAAGTAAACAGGGTTTATGGATTATGGTTATGTGTAACACCTATCAGATTTTACCTGTTTATTAAGGAAGTCTATCAGCACCAACCTGAGGCAGTTCCCCCCTGTCTACGCATCCCAGATTACAAATCATTTTAATTAATTCTCCAAATACCTGACTTGATTTTTTTTCACTATTATCCATAAAATATTTCTCTATTTTGCCTTTTCATACTTTTGAGCTGAATGTAATTGTTTTTTGCTATACATTGGCAGTCACGGTTGTTTTTCTCTCTTATCTCCTTCTTGACTGTGTGAAGAAATAATCAACAACACATAAAAATTTTTAATCCTTATCCTACTATCTATTGCAGGTGAATGTGCCATGCAGGATTTGATTAGTAAAGTTCTTAAGACCAATCTTACATTCATAACATCGATTTCTTTTAGACGAAGAACTACAGAGAGTTATGTGCAACCAGAGCTACAATATCATTAAACATTTTTCACAGAAGGAGCCTTGTGTATACATATATACCTTAGCACCATCTATACTTCCAAAGCACTCTATCCTAACTCCTTCTTCATCAACCTTTCTCTTCAGCAGCAGTTTTTCCTCAGAAAATTCCTCAAGAACTTGAAAGCTCCCCTTCTTTTTCAAACTGGCATAGTTGGATCACTTCTTATATTTTTTTCTATATTCTAGGCTTCCTCCATAAGCACATAAGCACATAAATCATTACCAGTAGTAATCATAGCTTCTCAGTATTGGTCAAGTGCAACATACCAGCAAAGGCAAGTGCAAATTTTTGCTTTTTAACATAAGAATACAATTTTTATTAAACAGAAAATATTTTAAAGAAAATAAAGACACCAATATTTAAGATATTAAAACATGAGAAATACTTCCCAATTTACTTTAAAGCTGAAGAATTTCTTCATGCTTTTTTCCCTCCTCATAGTTGCTACTCATACACCCAAAATCACCATTCACTCTAGATTAAATATTTGCTCTACTGATAGCTCTTTGATGTCACAATCCAAAACACAGAATTGTTAGGGTGTGTTTAGAGCAACATAACAGTGTGGATTCAAAGGCAGCCAAAAGCTGCTGAAGAGCTTCAAATCTAATGAGGCATAATTTATAAGAAGAGATAATTTCTTCTACCAGACTCATTGAATGTAGCCATAGAAAGCAAATGAACCTTCAGCTGCACATGCCATCCTTCTGATTCTTCTCTGCCTTAGAGCTTTTCTTTCCAATTATATTTATTAAATATTTTACTTTTCACTATACTCTCTTTGTAATATCGTGGCTGCACCAATATTACTGATTCTAGCTTAGGTAATTGAATTTGCTGTGGTAGAAATGTAATACTTGGAAACTGTGTTCCAGATTTCTCAGATACTGCATGCACATCATTATTAATTTTTCAGTCTTTGGAAAGTTGCCGTTTATTGCACATGAAGAATATGATACTTAATTACTTAATATTGTAGAAGAATTCTTAATTGGAAAAGATATATTGGACTCCATTCTTCCACCAATATTGGGGAAGGCATTCAGAACATTGGCCTTGATTTTTTTGAGTACACACTTCTGATTCTTTCGGCATTGTAGCTTACTGTCTCCCACTTTGCTGGAATACTGTTGTATACTGTTTCCCCACTTGGGAAAACTCTTATATACTAAAAAAGCAGCATTTATTTACCTGTCCCCCTAGGCACCAGCAATTGCCATGGCAGCTCTGACAGCACAGCATCATACCTGCTGGGATGAGGTGGAATGTTGTCATACAGCTGAAAGAGAGCTGGCAACTAGTAGCAGCTGTGTAGACCAAAAAATATACTTTAAAATTAAACTGAGAATACTTTGCCAACTGGTACCTATTGCGAGAAAACTTTAATTTATGATACACTGTTAAAAATCTCTGGGCTGGTTTTATCAGTTATTCATCAGCTAGAAAAGACTTGAGAGGTGAACAACTTTTATTAAATTTGTTTTGATGTAAAAAAAGAGATAACCTCCTGCTGCAGCATTTGGTTTTCACCTCTTGAATAAACCATGAAAAACACTTTAATCAAGGCTTTTGGTCTGGTCCACTGTAAAGGAAGGACAACTGCAAGTTTTTTCATTCTCCAGTTCAGTTTCTGAATCTGGTCCTCAGTTAAGTATAGCAACATGTGAATTGGGCTAATTATGCATTGTTAATTTTTGAGATTAGAAAATGATTCATTTTTCCAGGACTGGGAAGGTAAGTTATAACAGCCTGAAAAAATTCAGCAGACCTAGGGCATCCATCTCATTGTGTGAAAGCTGCCGGTATTAAGCCACTGTGCAGAAGAGGATAGAGAGACTGGACTGAAGTGAAAAGAAAAAAAATAAAAATCAAAAATTTATTTTATCACCAAAATTGAAATTAAATTTTGAGTAAAAAAAAAAAAATTCCTGTTCATCCTGAAAGGTAGCAGTCAAAGGGAGAAAACAATACCAGCCACTGGCAGGGATGGAGCTGGTGGCCACCTGCCTGCTCCTGCCCACAGGGCTCGCTCCACCACCCTGGCCCCTTAAAGCTGGCTGCTGGCATACACGTGATAAAAGGGGGTGATTGGAAGAACAAAACTATAGACCCAGGTGTTCCCACAGCTAAGGAAGATGGGAACTGTGGACAAGAGTGATAGGACTCTGCTTCCCACTCTATGAATGTGTCCAAGAACATGTTTTTTTTTTTATCCAAGCCCATTTTTATCCAAGCAGGCTAAATCTGGTGTGGAACTGTTTTTTAGTAAGTAAATCATCAGTTAAAATGTTTTTGCAACCTCCCTGGGAGTAGGGTACCCTACACTTTGTCTGCTTGGCACATACCATGGCTGTTATTACTATTCCAAAAACACTCTAAAGTACTCGTTCCAGGATTAACTACTCAGTGCCAGGAATGTCTGTTCCTTGTAGCTGAAGAGATATTCCAGCTGATCACTATCATAGTAGATAAAAAGAAGGAAAGGGTATATTTATACAGCAGCTTGATGGCCTCTTCATCAGTCCTTGGAAAGCCTTATAGGGCCAGACTGCTCTAGGCTACATACATTACCTTTTTCCCTCTTTGACACCGTTTACATACTCCTTCTGTAATTAACTGAGTTATGCCTGTGTGTTTTCCCGATGGGGCAGGTGTGCTGGCTAGGTGCCATTCATCTGAAAGAGCATTCAAAATGTTTCTGTATAAACTATCATCTGAGCAGGTTTCCACTGACCACATGCTTGAGAAGGTGTTTTTAAACAAGGACCGATAAAGCTTTCCTTTTCATTTTTCTCTACCATGTAATGGAATAGCACCTCTTAAGTAACTGAATACCTCTTATTATGTTTAGCAAGGAGTAGTTGACATCACTTCATAGGAAATGGAGAAAGAAGCTTATTTAATACTGTAGTCTTGGAGAATTACCTCAGCATTGTTTCAGCTAGTTCCTTTGCTTTAAAAACGCGGAATTAAGTGTGGTAAAGATGCTGTTGTTCCAAAGGACCACAGCTACACAAGAATCAAACAAAAAAATATTGCTGTACAGAGTCATACAGTCTTCTGGAAAGGCATTTAAATTAAAAAGACAGTTATCATTGCCAGTGTTAACTGTAATGTTTGGATCCTCACAAGAGAAACTCAAAAAGTATAACTTCAATTTTATATTTAGCGTGCTTTTCTCAATTCATAAAAAAGGACGTTTGCACATTTAGAGATAAGCATTTGGATTTGTGTTAAAAACACTTGTACAAAACCTGTAAAATTACAGTGTATATTGACATAAATGAAGTCCTCAACTCTGCATACTCATGCTTTTACACACGGGTTCAAGACAATAGTTATTCATTAACTCCATGGCATTTTGAATAGTCTTTTCTTCTTTTTCACACTATATCAAGCCAAAATTAAGCCCTGAAGATTTGACCCCATCTTCAGTCCTCATTTTTGATCCATTCTGTTCCATCTCTACTCACTCTGTTTCTTCTTAAACCTTTCTGCTACTGCCCTAGGCTTGGAATTATTTCATGACTATGAGGAAGGAGTTTTAGAACAAGTGATCCTTGTGACAATCCCCATTTTTTCTATTAAAGGTCAGATGGATGTCTTGATTAATTAAAATTAACTCTTTCTCAGAGGAGACATTGCTACTTATCATAGTCATTCCTGTTGACAGAGGAAGGACATTTCAGTACTATGATTAATATTAAGACAAATCTGGATTAATGAGGGAGCTTTAAAGCCTGATTGCAAGTTAGAGCAAACAACATATTTGATTTATACAGGAAACTCTATGAAAGTATAAACAAATGTCTTGAAGGAAAACCCACCAAAATGTGTTGAAAGACACCCAGTAACTTTGAAGGTCATTACATCAGCCCCCAATATAAACAGTAAATTAGTACTAAAAATTAGTAGTATTAGCATATATGGTCTGCTGGAAGGAAGAAAAAAGCAAAAGGAAGGTTTCACTGTTCTGGATAATACTGTAGTGTGCTACTGTGGCCAGTTAAACTCTATAGTTGGTAAAACAGTTTAATAGTCTGAAATTGCAACATGGTTTGTATGCTATGGAATCCAAAAAATGAAATTAACATAAAAATTCATTTTTTATGTACTTGCTAAATTGACTGTGTTTTTTTAAACTTTGAAGAAGTCTTTTTTTTTTCTCGTTTTCCTCGTTCAATAGTCACAGAGGTTGTTCTTGAGATACAACATGACCCATAATGTGAGATCTCATCTCAGCAAAGTGTTTCTTCTATTTGGTCCTCAATATTTGTTAACTAAATATTGTCAGTATTGGTGACAATATTTGTTAACTAAAAAACTTACCCGGTCTTATAAAGGAATTTCCAGTGATAGCTGGAGCAATTGCTTCATCTAACTAGAGCTATTTCTGACCTGCTTTATTCTCTCACTGCTTTAAGTTTTCTCACTTGAATTGCAGCCAATACCCTTGACCACAGCTGATATTTTAGGGCAGCAGAATTCACATATACCAAATTTTGAAGTGAATATTTTTCTCAGCTTCAACAGTTTTTGTATCTGCCTTTGCCACTCTGGCTAGTTGATCTCAGCTAAGGAAGAAGTGTCATTGCCCAGAGTGTAAAAAGTAAATGTGGGAGAAGATCTTTTTCTTTAATCCTCCATATGATAGATGAAGTCTTGTTCCTAATAACTTGTTTCACATCACTTCACGAGTAAAGAATGTAAGCTTGTTGTATAATGTATTTAAACCCTGTTGGTATGCACTAGCCAAACTCTCACTCAAGACCAGGATCCACACCTGGATCCAATTATTGGCTCATTAACCTCCTACAAACAGCTGTGGCTGCAGGGCGGGCATTAGCCCTATAAATCAAGCCCTGGGAGGAGCCAAAGGAAAGGAGGTGGATGTTCCTGGTTGCTGTGTGCTGCTGGAGCTCTGCGCTGAGAAATCATAATCCAAGGATCAGAAGACTGTGAGCTCCGGCACAAGTGGTGACCCCGACGTGATGCCAACACGCAGAGTGAGAACCGCCGTGGCAAAACACCCAGAAAAGGGGTCTTCCCACATCTAAACCCGGGTGAGAACTGCTGCAGTGGGACTATAGTGGTTCATGCCCAGAGAGGTGTGGACTGCAGGCCACAGCGGGGGGAAGTCGTGAGACGGCTTCTCTTGGAGCTCGGGAGGCCAAGAAAAGGCTCCCAGAAAAAGAGCTCCCGGCCGTCACCAGAAAGAGCTCCCGACTATCACCAGAAGAGGTGAAGACCAGGGGCTGGAGGGAAAAGAGTCTGTCAACAAAGAACAGGCCATATTTAAAACTCTCCAGCATATCCTCTCAAAATCTTTAAAAAAGAATTAAATAAAAAACACCTGCAGAGGTGAGCAACTGGGAACTGAGAAAAACTAATTTAAAGGTCTTGAAAAGAAATGGAGTCAAAAAATATTAATTTAATTGTTATTTATTAAAAAAAGATTAAAAAATATATTAAATATAGTTTGGCTAGTGCAAAACAAAAAGGGGGAATTGTTGTATAATGTATTTAAACCTGGTTGGTATGCACTAGCCAAACTCTCACTCAAGACCAGGATCCACACCTGGATCCAATTATTGGCTCATTAACCCCCTAGAAACAGCTGTGGCTGCAGGGCGGGCATTAGCCCTATAAATCAAGCCCTGGGAGGAGCCAAAAAAAAGGAGGTGGATGTTCCTGGTTGCTGTGTTGCTGGAGCTCTGTGCTGAGAAATCATAATCCAAGGATCAGAAGACTGTGAGCTCCGGCACATAAGCTAAGCAGACAGTACCTGGAAAACTGCTTATCTAATTTTTCTTACCGAAAGCAACCAGGACAAACATTTGCAGTTGCCCATACAAGACAGCTGGTAAGCTTCTGTCTTAGGAGGTTTTTTCATTAAGTAGTTGTGTACTTTCCGGATGATATTCCTTTGTTGCAATTTTTTTTAAAAACAATTGTTCTCTTATTCCTTCTAACAGCAATACTGTGGGTTTTAGATTTGAACGTGGATAACAATTAGAAGCTTGAATAAGTTGCTGTGTGGGAAGAGGTACAGCACTAAGCTTATACCCTAGGGAAATAGAAATAAAGTTATGTTAAAATACTTCTATGTTCTCTAGGGGGTTTTTTATTGACTTTAGGAGCTGAATGGTTTAGCTGTAAGGGCTCGTCACCAGCTACCTGGGGAAGTAGAACTGCGCAGAATCTTCTACCAATCTTCACACCTTCCCATCTTGTTACACACCTTGTTTACTGGGTCTTGGCTGTGGCTCCCCCCCTACTCCAGAATCTCCTGAGAAGATAGTTTGTAGATCTCTCCTTTAATACCTTCAACAAAAATAAAAATAATAGGTCTTCATACTACCTTTATCCCTTTTTGCCCTCTACATGTAATCAGTCAAACCCATAATCTGTGTAAGGTTTTTATACAAGCAGAAGCTTAACTCATATTCCAGAAAAACTTTTCACTAAGGCAAGCCTTTAACATATCTAACCCAATATTTAAAATATTTAGCAACAGAGGCCAATAAAAATCCATAAAATAAAAAATGTATCTGATTCACTGTACTCACTAAAATTTCAGAAAAAAAGCTACAAAATGTAACTTCAAAAGTCTTTTACAATCCTTATAGGGCATTTCTTTTAATCTATAACTGTTTTGATAAATTTCAGATGCTGCTTCAGTTTAATTACACCAACAGAAAGATACTTAAGTGAAGTTGCAGGAAGATATCAATTTGCATTGTCTATAATTTTTTAAGATGCCATGTTCTTGACATGTCAATCAATAGGACCTGGTGTCTGGTTATTTGAATTTCATCATCTATCATTTGGTACTGACTGTCACACCATATCCTCAACAGGTTAATGCATAATAGGTGAATTCAGTCATATGGCTAGGAAGATGGGTAGAAACCTATTCCTTCATAGTGTCGTATGCATATAATGAATAGACTAATAAATGATTAGAAGAAAAATATACTGCACCCCATGTATTTTCCTGTAATTATGTAATTTTCTTCACACATCTGGAAAACAGATAACTTTTTTCAATTGTCACAAGTGAGTTACTGCCAATAAGAAAAGATAAAAACCCATTCTTTCTAATATTAGCAGATACATCTTTCTTTCCTCATCTAACTTTTCAAAAGCTACCACAGTAATGCTACTCAGACAATGCCATGCATCCTTCACAGTCAAATACTGGAGGAAGAGTAGCCAAGCAAGGATATGGAACTACTGTTCTTTTTAATTCTATTTGTGGTACATCTCGATAGGTGACATTATGTTAAAAGGAAATATCTAGAAGTTAGGAGTGTACATCAAGGGAGTAATACAACGTGTTTCCATGTGATTAGTACTCTTTCCAAAATTAACAATCATTGTAGGAGACCTCTTATTTCAACTGATGAAAGCTCTCAGCTGAAGCACCAAACAGGGCACTCTATTATTGTAAATTACCAGGTCAGTGTGGGGGAAGAGAGGGCAAGTTGTTCCGCACTCCCTCAGAACACCAGAGTTCACATTGTACCTACTTCCTATAATGTGAAAACCACGAACGCAAAGCTGGGGACATACCACCCATGAGACGTGTCTCTAAGGGCACCTGAAAGTAATGCATGCAGTCAGAAGGAGGTAACTTGGTCAAACAGACAACACAGGAATGCAACAGCTCTGAGAAGAATTCGGGTCATTAGGAAACGGGGAAAGAGGGAACCCTTGCTAACTGGTAGCCATACTGTCTTCCTCTTGTATAGGCAGCAGGATGAAAGACAGCCACAATGCTGAGAGATTTTTCATGACTCACTCCAATGCGACTACCCAACAGACTGACACCTTTTTTATTGCTACTCCATCTCCTTGCCACTTTCTGCTGTCTACATGCATTGGATCATTCTCAGCATCTTCCAAACATAGCTGTTTCCATCTTCTCCTGCGTCCTTTTCCCCATCATACAATCTCCATCACCAGGGAAGGCATACCCTCTCAGGTTTTTTCTAATCTAACTTGTCTCAAAGTGGCAAATAGGAATTTAAAAAAAAATTACTTGAAAGCAAGGATGTGCAATCTTTGCTAAACATGAGTAGAAATTTTGAGCCCTTTTATGCCCTGTTCATATTGAGTTGTCACATCATATGGAGTTCCTGACTTCCTGCAAAGACCGTTCAGAAGATCTCTGTCTCAGTTAATATAGTCAATAGCTCAGCACATACGGGAACCTGGGATAGTATCTGAAGGATGCTAGATACTGAATTCCTATGTGAAATACAGTTGCTTGTCTCCTCGAGACTGTAATTTTCAGATCCATTTTACCAGCCTTACATGAAGGCAAAAATTCTCATCCTTTGTCTTATTCAGCAGTCCTACTTTGCTGACCACATGGGAAAGAATTAACATTTGAAAGGCTACAGTGGTAGAACATACAAGTTTGGAGGTAAAACAAGGCAGAGCCCTTTTAGCAGCTTCTCTGAACTGATATTGAGGCAGATGAACCAAGAACAGTCTGAAATGAGGAAAAACTACTATGAAGTCTCTAGCTTATTATCTGTAACTTTCTCATCTGCTGCCAAGTGGTGAGTAACAATGAAGTGACTGGGTCAGAAACATTAGCTTGCCATGCTGATTTGAAAGCATAAGTTTCTCTGAGGTCTCCAGCCTAGTGTGTCTAAAAGTGGTAGACTTTGTTATGTGCCCTTGAAGTCACCAGCTCATCAGTATATTGAATGGCGCAGTGATGTCAAAGCACAGGCCTCTCTGGAGAACTGACTCAGGCCTTCTGTCTTGCTGGACTGGTGTCAAAACTTCTGTAGGATCAAGCTGGATGAAAGCCAAGGAATAGGCTCTTGTAGAATTACTGGCACATCCCCTTGAAATTTCTGGGTCTATGTCAAGATAATGACAAGGCCATTCTGTTTCCCTTAGCTTCTGTGGAGAAGAGTACGTAGTAGGGTATCCATTTTATTATGCAGAAATTGAAACACTGGAAGCAAAGGATTCTTACTCTTTTTCTCCTCTCTACAGGATGTCACAGACACCAGAAATGGTACAGGTACAAGATTTTCAGTATTGACTTAGGTAGCTCTCCTTATATCCAGGACTGATCTATTACTTCTGTTAGCATGGAACTAGAAGATCCTCAGATCCCCAGTATTTAAGACCTTCTCTAATGCCTCCTTTTACCTGATGTTTTTCTCATTTTCAGTGCTTGAAATGAAATGGTAAGAAATAACTACAGTTGCGAAGAAATAACTACTTGTGAATAAGGAAACAGTGCCTCACCTAAGGTATTAAAGAAAAACGTAGACAATTATTCTTCCCTGAATTATAAATGAGAAATCTATCCCGGTCTAACATGTGCTCTGTTGCATATAGGTAAAACCCTATAAAATGAAGGCCTTGTTGCCTTTGTAAAATCATGGCTCAGGTCTGTTATTTCGACTACGTAGAAAAGGACTATGGGAAAGAGACAGAGATGAATTAGGGGTAGAAAAATGTGTTACATAATGATCACGTGCTCACATCATGGTGTATGGTGGTTGGTTGAATTGTGTTTGTTGTGCTTTAAAACTATGTCAACTGATAACTGGCTGAGTGCTTAAAAAGGGCCAGGTTTTTGCAATAAAGCAGCTCTCCTCTGCACCTGCCTGGGGACTCTGCGTTGCTCCTTATCTCAACAGTGCCCCATGGGTTTTTTTTAATGTAAATTCCTTTCCATGTCCCGTGAAATCTGTAGTTTGTAATTAAGAAAACACAATGTTCTTTTCATATCAGAATATCATTAGGGAAAGAGAAGACTTATATAAGAGATTATAAGCTCTTTATGTGTCTAGAATACATTGAGTTCCTATGAGCTTTCAAGAAGAATATATTTTAGGCTATTAAACACTCAGAATATAGACAATAACATATATATACATTACAAAAAATCATTTGAAGTGATGCAAAAATGCCAGTTTCTTGATTTCTATGATTCCAACATTAAATTGTGTTGAGAAATAAAAGAATAATAGTCACTTTGAGGGGAGTACTTAAAGAAGTGGTTCTTGAGTCAAAAGACTAGCTACTGTTGGAACTAGGGCTAATATTTAGGAAGTTACCAAAAGTGACCTGAGATTCTGTTGTTTGGAAGTGACAGCAGTGAGTGACAGAAACTTCACTGAAAGTTAGTAAATTTATGCACTAATCTGTATTATAGGGTTTTTTTAAAGCATTTAAACATCTATGAGGAAGGACTTGTAGGTTTCATACTTTTAAAGATCCAGTCCTAAGTCACTTCTGAAATTAGAACTTAGGTTCTTAAGTGATTTGAATGCTTTTGAAATTTTTTCCTTTCATATTCCCTATAGGTTATGCAGATTGTTGACAAAATGCAATGTATTTTTTAGTAGTCTTTGGTATCATTGCCCCATTTCAGTTGAACGGAATCAAAAATTGTAATATAGATGAATTTACTGTGGTTTAGTTTTTAACTAAATAGGATGCTTGATTTATACTGTTTGAAATCAAATTTAAAGGGATAACAGCTTAACTATATTTAGAAAAATATAGTGCTGTGCTAACAAAGCTCGCCTCTAGAGCTGATACTTCATCAGCCTGACATATCACTATTAATTTGAATGTGAAACTTTCAGGAAATAAATAATATATTAATTTATATATTTTTTTAATATCCTCTTGTTTTATCCATCAATTGTTTTAAACAACCATTGCCAGCCAGGGCATTTAATAGCTCTTCCTATGTTTACTGGAGCCCTCTCAAGTAAGTTTAGCTTTTTTGAGAATAATATAGGAAAGAATCAATTTCATTTTTGATCCTGTAGCTCTGTAGACAACCTTATTATATTTAAAATGCTACTTTTATGAGTTGTAAACCATATTTTCTAATAATTGCTATAGCTAGAAGTGTAATTTAGTGTATTTTTACAGGCTTAGTACTTTTTGTTCTATTGTAAACCATATTTCCTGATAATTACTATAGATAGACAAATAATTTAGTATATTTTTATAGGGTAGTACATTTTTATAGTATGGTAAACCATATTTCCTTATAATTACCAGAGAGAGAAAAATAATTTATATTTTTATAGGTTAGTACATTTTTATTACTGTACATTTTCTGCAGATTAAGTACTATGTACTTTTTCTTTTTAAAGCAGTCACATTTCCTCTGTAACCACTTTTTTATTATTTATATAATTTACAGATGATGACTTCTTAAACTTGTTTTCCCTATTTTACACTTCGAAGTTTCTCTATAAATGTATGTGCTGCTAATTTTGAAGGAAGAACAAAGCATCTGTGAGACACTGGAGAAGTTAATGACATTGTTAAAATGATGACAGATTGCTTTAATGGTAGATATGCACTTAATTGGAGGAAGTATAACAAAATGTGCTATTTCATACTACTAAAAAGAGTCAGTCAGGAGCCATCACCCATTTACTGTCTTGTCTTCATCCAACTCACAATGCATGTACAGTATGATAACTGATAGACATTGCTAGGCATGTATTCATGTACTGTACATTCATTCCGACAACCCATTAAATAGTGTTTGTTAACCTTTAATTCAGATGTCTGCAATAAGATAATACAATGTAAAACACAAGTCAATGGAGGGTCGTAAAGCTGTTTCTGCTACAGTTTTTATTAGCCTGTTATTCAGTGTGGAATGCAGCTACACCCTGAAGCAAGTCTTATATAAAAGTACAATGTCAATATATTATGATGCAAACTCAACCTATAAAATCAATGACAAGTATTATGTCTGTTGCTATCAGCTACTAAAATATAGATACTGTTTTTAATGGATGCAGTGGTGCTGGACTCAACATCATTGTGCCATTAAGCTTAACCCCTTAGGCATGAAGCACAGTTACAGGGCTCCTGGACAAGGAATGCTCATTGTAGGATGCTGCATCAATCAAGACAGACTGACCACAGGATGTGTTAGTGTAAATCAGTTTTCAAAGCACACTAAAGCAAAACAGAATTCCAGTGTACACCACGGTGTGATTCTCCATAATTTTCCACTTAATCTGTAGAAAAAGGGACCATCTATCCCATTATCCAGGTGTTTGTATTTTGGTTAACAAATTGGATACCTGAATGGAAACTGTGCTTGAGAAATTTGAAAATGGCATTGAGTCAAGGTGGCTTTGAGTATTCTGGAAAATATGGTCAGAATTCAAAGAGACCTTCATAAATTGCAAGGATCTGAGAGCAGTAAGATAAAATTCAGTACAAATAACAGCAAAGTACTAAGGGGAAATTTTCCCCATACCCCCACCTTACTGCATGAATGAAAATTCTGAGAAAACTAGAAGGAATAATGAAACTGCATCCAAGCTGAAAAAACAAATAATGATACTGGGGGAAAAAAAAATCAAAAAACAACACCACAAAACAACAAACAAACAAAAACAAAACCCCAAAAACCAAAACCAAACCCAAGTGTCATTCTGTCATGTACCAATAAGATTGTTGCATTTAAGACCAGAAGTAATTATTATTCTCTGCAAAACACCAAAAAAATTGCAACTAGAATTATGTGTCCAATTTTGAGTAGCACAGGGTTAGGGCTATGGAATAAAGTTTAAAATGGGGTAGAAACATTAGAGAGCAGCAAGCAGAATTAGGGGATGCCATGTGGAATACAAGACCTGCAAAGACAGGTTGCAAAGACAGAAAGTTAATCTGTAGTGGCAGAATTTTAGGGTGAATATGTAAGGAAAAATGTTTTGGCATAAAGGATAGTTTAATTAGGATAGGTTAACTAGAGATTGTTGAAAATGGCAAACATTTGTATACATATTCTTGCGCACAGTAGAGGAGAGGCCTAGATATCGCTGAAGATCTGTATCAACTCAGCATTTCTATGATTCTGTGAAAAGCCCCCTGAATATTTTCTCTCTTGGACCTGTTAAACAAAAACACTTGTGGAGCAAAAAGAATCAGAGCTCTCTAAAACTAATTTTGCCGATTTATCTTCTATTAAATGACTGTTTTCTGTATCTAAAGCAATGAAATAACTACTAGCAATGCAGAAGGATTTGATTCAGAATAGGGGAATACCTGTAGAATATAGTGCTAATGCATGCTGTATATTTTTGTTATGTCATTTCCTGTATATGCAATATTTGTGTTGGTGGAAGAAAGTGAGTCATTCCTCACAGTGATGTAACTATTGGCAGTGCATTCACAGATATCACAGCTGCTGACTGCTCTGCTGTTTCAATTTCATTTTCATATTTCATTGAAGGCAGGGCTGTTTGCTATACACCCTGTTTTGAATGGTGTGGAAAGTCCATATCATTATCATGATATGAGAATAGTTCTGCAATAATTGATGGATGAAGTAACTCATTATGAATATGATGTAATGGAATAGGCACCATGATTTAATCATCAGAAGAGGGGGTCTGTGGAGCTCACACGAAGGTATCAAAGTCATTCCCATGATAAATAGCATGTGATAAGCTGTTTAGAAAACGCTAATGCAAGCCACAGAAAAATGTGCAGGAAGAAGGCACACAAATTCCTTGCATGGAAAGCAATTGACTCCTAGTAGTCAAAGAGGTAGTCTGATGAGGAAGGGAAAGAGCAGTGTCAGTGGATCCATCAATATTTTGAAAATGATCCTGCCTGATAGGCACATTTGTTAGGATTAAAACTTATTTGCTTGACTATTGTTCACAAAGCATTTCACACTCTATTGACTGGAGACCTGAGTCTAAGAAAATGTTTTTACGGTGATTTAGACATACAGTGTGGCCTTTTCTGCTTTTTTGTTTTCTTTTGGCATTTCCTTACATGAAAAACTTTTCTCAAGGTTTTTTTTAAGAAGTTGTAAGCCAATTTTAGTCAAGGTAGGAACTGCATCTCAGTTTCGGCTGCAATGTGTTCTCCTAGCAGAGACATTATGATCTGAGATGCTCTGGGGTTTTTTTGTGAGATACAGGAAACATCCCTAGTGCAAATCCAAATTTTGTATATGCAATGTATAGTGTGGAAGATTACTGAAAAATTAATACAGGAATGGTACTTCTTGCTTTGCAATAGATTTATCACAGTTCGCTGACAGTGTCACTAGTCATCAAACACCAGCACTGTTACTGTTATTCCTCTAGGTCTTTGCATACCATCAAGCAAGAGATGAAAAACTGGGGCTGCATGAAGATGAACTATCCTGATATAAGAGGTTTCAACCAGAAAATCACCAGAGGTTTCCAGAAAAAATTATTACCACCATCATTGAGACTAGAGAGAACTAAAAGTGTTTGCTCTTGATCTGCTGCCATGTTTCATTGCAGAGAACATGGTCTTCCAAAGGAGAAGAGTCATATCCTTTCCAAGGAGAAAATATGCCACCAATGTTCTTTTTGGATTTCATTTACAGTACCTGCTGATCAATGTAAGTCCAGCTCTCAGACAAACAGTGTGGGGATCATAGTATCCATTCCAAATTACGAAAATTTAAATCACTTCATTCATTTTTCCTGAGGTGGTCCACAAATAACAGTAGTTGAAGTTTTCAGTTCTAGAATACATTTTGCCCTGCTGCCACAAAAAAAAAAAAAACCCAAAAGAAAATCTATCTGTGACAGAATGTGACAGGAAATGATAACACTTCAAATATCTCAACTGGCACCCCAAAATGCCCAGCAGTGAGTAGTTAACACCCCCAGGTTCTCATAAACTCCTTGTTGAGAAAGAGAGAGAAACATAATTATGCTGAGATATGTGCTTTTCACTGGATTTTCTCAGCCAGTGTCTAGGTATGAGTACTGTTTGCTTTGTTATATGTACATTCAGGACCTTTTTAAACACACAGTTTTTACTTTATGGAGAAAAAAATATCCATATAAGATTCTTTTCCCCTGAATATGATAGTATAACTAAAATAGCTCATTTTGAAAATACTGACCCAGTGACATCGTGTGCTGAACCTATATTCACATTTGGAGTTCCTGTGGAGGGAATATCTGGATACCAGGAGCTATAAAGCACTATTCTTTATGTACTAGGCTTGTCATCCAGGTTTGTAAAATGGAGAGAGAGCAATAGTATTCCATAGGATGCATGGAGCTCCACCTGGCAAGGTGCAGACAGATGATGTCAGAGGATATGGTTGCCCAATGTTTTCCTATAGAGCAGCCAGGCATCCTTTGCTCCAGATAATCAAATATATTCTTTGTTGGGAAACTGCAAGGCTAGAGCTTACAACTCCAAAAGATAAAAAGGGGAAGAGAGATTGTTTGGGTGGCAAACATAAACGCTTTTTCTTATTGTGTCACTGAAGTGTTCAGGTCCAGGAGGAAACTCAGCTGCCTCCTGTATGAAGAATTGCTGCATTTACAATTCAGATAAACATGTAAACTCTGAATAAACACATATATTTGGGAGACTCAGCTAAAGCAGACAAGAACCACAACATCCTTTGAAGCAGGCCCATCACTGATAATTACGAATGTGAGATTAGCTACCGTCATTTATTCTTGTAAATAGTGTCATCTCTTCCAATTAAGATCAACTACTTGTATCTCCTCAATTGCTTTATTAGCATTGTTGTCAAGTTCTGCAGAAGCCTTAATTAAATAGTCATCATGATTATGGCTAGTTTCCCAAATGATTGAAGTAAATAATTTACATGGGTCGCAAGAAAAGTTTTTACTTACTGAAATACGGTATTTCAAAAACTTTCCAAATGCCTGATTACATAATGTTTTAAATCCATCCTTTAAACAAGTTATACATTACAAAATAAAAACTAGAACTGAACTAACTGAAATGTTGTTGCTTCAAGCAGTTACGTTTCTTCTAATGACATCTAAAGTGAAATTAAAAACTGAATGTAAAAAATTTCATATCTGAGGCATTGAGAAAGCATTTAAACATTTAATACAAGCTACAGCTACTAATTAATTGTATTAATGAATACTGGATCATACAAAAATGAAAAATAATGATAAGTGAAATCCAAGATACTGAGACTTAATATGCTGTAATAATACATCTCTATCAATGAGCAGCATAGTGAGGTATCTTTTACTACATAAATAGTAAATATATTTTTTGAAATAATATTTGAAGGGGAAATAGCTGTAAAGCTCTTTTCTAACTTTTATTTGTGGTAAATGTAACTTTTTCCATCCTACTTTCTCTACTACTATCTAAATGGTTTGCAGATTATTTTTTTTAAATTGAGATTAAAAAGTAGTATTATAAAAAGTTCTCAAAATGACCTAGTTCTTCTAAATTGAGACTATAAACTTTAATAATTGACATTATTACTAACAAATATTATAATCAAATTTTAAATTTTCCTCTTAGTAGCGACATGTCATTCCCATTGCCCTTAATTAGTGTTATATGTGCTCTTTGAGAGAAGAATATGCCCTTTAGCTATAAATTCTGTCTTTTGAAACAAGAAAGTCATAGCCTTTTTGTGTTTCTGGTTGAAGTAACTGCAACGTAATTTCATGTAACAATTGTGGCAGATCAGAATCAAAACATGGAATGAGGGACACTGAAATTATGAATGTATTGTTGATTTTTAAAACTGTGGCTCAAAACAGAACTAAAATAAACATTATTAATGGCATTATGCTGGGGTAGTTTTTTCTGTCTCTATGTCCCCTCTATCGTATTAAGCTATTGTCTGCTTTTGGAATACATCAGTATCCTGCCGAAGGACACTTGCTCTGCTGGTGGACACACATTTGTTATGTATAAATTTATCATTACTCTCTGTTGAATGTAAATGGAGGCCAACTCTATATACCTCTTTACATTTAGTGCATCTATTTATATAACACAATAATTTAAATGTTGTGGCCCTTGAAAATTTCATGAGAGCATTCCAATTCTCACTTTACAATTCTCATTAAAGGCTCGACCTATGAAATTTAAAAAGACCTCCAAGTTATTTCTTCTTGTATTGTAAATTTCTGAATTTAGATGCCTTTCATTTTGCAGGACCTGCAAATTCCCTTAGAAGAGCAGGGATGTGTGGATCTGTGTGGGTCTGTGGGTGTGTATGTGTGCACATATACTTAAAAGTTACTCCATAGAAATTTCTGGCAGGATTGTGTAATAAAGGAAGTGAAAAAGTTATCCCAAAATTACAAATAAAAATATTTTATTTGATGCATCTCAACTACCTAATCAGTTTTATCAAACCAAAAGTGGGGATGAAAACCTGCGAACCTTGACTGCAGTTTCCAACCAAGAAGAATTTTAGCTTTGACTGATCTATGAGACTGTAATTCTGGCAAGTTTTGTATACAACTTTCTTTTTTCTGAGCCCTTGCCCTGTAAATAGCCAAGCCTATTTAGTGGCCCTGCATTCACTTCCGTTGCATGGCTGTGTAATAGGATATAGGTATGAAAAAATTGTTGAAGGCACTTAGTGCCTAGTGCATGTATTCACAGAAGCTGACTTTGTTTCATAATAATTATTTTCAGTCATATTTTACAATTTGGCATAGTAAAATAGGGTTGTCCAGGTTATAGAGAAGGCACTGGGGAGGAAGTTGCATTCTCATCATGAAAGACAAGGGAAAGGTATATTCAAAGCTGTGGAAGAGGAAAATTAAGATCATAATCTAGGAGAAATTATTTTGGTATCTTGAAAGCAATAAAGTGACATGCATGTTACATTAGATATTACAGGATTCTTGCTGGTAAACAGGTTAAAAAGCAAGAGAGTAAAACATTTAGTTCAATTCAGTATATTCTGCAAGAATATTCAGTGTATTCTGCTTCATTTTCTCTCTACAAAGTACACATAGAAAGTTCTCAGAGCAACAACACAAAAAAATATTGACAAAACCCTTTCTTGTATTTCTTTCATAGGGATTGTACCACTTTAGTTACAAATGTAAATTTTTGAAGACTGAATATATAGAAAGCAATGTATGTTGGGGAAATTTGGTCGCTTTTACTCTCAGAACTCTCTGAAAAAAAGATCCTGAAATTAAATTCTGTAGCTGGTACTGAAAGAAGTTTAGGCAAGGAAGCAACAGAGCGCATTTTTCTGGAAGTATAGGAATTCATGTGGTGACCCTAAAATGGGTGATGTCAAAGAAAAAACTCATCAAAGCTAGAAAATCAGAAAAGCATCTGCACTTCTTCCCCACACACCTAATTTCCTTCTCAAAAGGCTAAAATATGCAAGTACATTAAACATTGCCTAGTGCAACTGATCATATTTCTGAGAAGTGTTTATATGTGATTACGAAAAATGAAGATTCAGCATTGCCCTACTGCTCTTTGTGCTAGATACAGCCAGCCAGAAGGGTCACAGTGTAGGTATAATATCTTCCATGTGTCTCCATGATCCTTTACTGCTACGTGCTTTCTGGAACCGTGGCAGGGAATAGCAAGTAGATAATATGGCAGTTTCCACAGCTTCCCCAATGCATTCCAGGGAGCTCACTCTCTAAGAGAGTCTAAGAATAAGAAAAACACAAAATGATTCCGGTATGATTCCTACTTAATTAATTCTGGAAGCCAGAATCCAGAGATAGTTCAAGTAGAGCTAGGAAAATATTTGTGATTGTATATTGTATTAAAAAAAAAAAGTTTTATGTTGAAAAAAATTCTTGTTAAAATGATGCCTAATTTGGTGAACAGTTTCAGCCAGCATCAAAATGGAAGAAAAAAATAATTTGAATTTTTTTTAAGAAATATTTTATATTTTCATTGAAGTCAATATTTATAAAATTAAAATAAAGCACACAATCTAGAAATGAAATAATCATTTTATGCTATCAGAAGCAGGTTTTTTTTCCCTCATTGTTCTGTGGCTAAGAACCAAAACCAAACAAATAATCCTTCCTAATCAGTCTAAAACGATCAGTCCCTTCCCCCACTTCCAGTTTTTCAATTGTGTCAGTGAACCAAAACATCCAATTATTTGTTCAGGTCTAATTTCAAATATCTACCAGCTGGTACCAGTGATAAAAATAGGAAAATCAGGAAATAATAGATCAGGATCAACACTACAAAAAAAATCTACTATTTATGTCATGGTCCTAGCTGAATACCATTGTGGTGGCTTGACTCTGGCTGGATGCCAGGTGCCTACCAAAGCCTCTCTATCACTCCCCTCCTCAACTGGACAAGGGAGAGAAAATATAACAAAAGGCTCATGAGTTGAGATAAAAGGGTAGGGAGAGATCACTCACTGATTACCATCATGGGAAAAACAGACCAAACTTGGAGAAATTAATTGAATTTATCACCAATCAAAATCAGAGTAGGATAATGAGAAGTGAAAAAAATTTTAGAAACACCTTCTCCCCACCCCTCCTTCCTTTCTAGGCTTAACTTTATTCCCGATAATCTATCTCCTCCCTCACAGCAGGGAGATGGGGGATGAGAATTAGAATGAGTTCATCACATGTTTTTTCTGCTGCTGCTTCCTCCTGAGGGATAGGAGTCCTTCTTTCCCCTGCTCCAGTGTGGGGTCCCTTCCACAGGAGACTGTCCTCCACAAAATTCTCTGATGTGAATCCCCCCCATGAGCTACATTTCTTCACAAACTGCTCCAGTGTGGGTGTCACAAGTCCTACTAGTACATCCTGCTCCAGTGTGGTCTTCTCTTTCCACAGGTCTGCAGGTCCCTGCCAGGAGCCTGCTCCAGCACAGGCCTCCCATGGGGTCACAGCCTCCCATGCGTCAGGCATCCACCTGCTCCAGTGTGGGTCTCCTCCACGGTCTGCAGGTGGATCTCTGCATTCCTGTGGACCTCCATGGGCTGCAGGGGCACAGCTGTCCCACCATGGTCTTCACCATGGTCTTCACCATGGGCTGCAGGGGAATCTCAGCTCTGGCACCTGGACCACCTCCTGCCCCTCCTTCTCCACTGACCTTGTGTCTGCAGAGCTGTTTCTTTCACATGTTCTCATTCCTCTATTCTCTGGCTGCAATTACTTCTGCGTAATAATTTTTTTGCTTCTTAAATATGTTATCACAGAGGTGTTACTACCATTGCTGACTCTCTCAGCCCTGATCAGCTTTGGGTCCGTCCTGGACCCACCTGGAATTTGCTCTGTTGGATATGGGGAAGCTTCTCACAGCTTCTCACAGAAGCCACTGCTGTAGCTTCCCCGCTATCAAAACCTTGCAGCACAAGCCCAATATAACCATCTAAAACATGTTGAGAATTTTTTTTTCATGTCGGCCTTGTTGAAACAAATCCTGCTGGTATGTGTTCGTTTTGGTTTCGGGCTATTCTGAGAATTTGTAATAATATTTCTTTAGTTTTGAGGATCTTTCTACATCTGGGTTTAGTCTGCGAATTTCTCTTTGTTTAGTCTCTCACGGTTTTAGAAAATGGGTAAGATCAGTGAACGTATGCTTAAACAAAAATGTCAAAGATGCCCTCTCTGGTGTTTCTGATTTCCTGCATACTGCTGTTTGCCAATTAGATCTTCATTGTTTTACTGTGATGTGGTAGATTATGGCAGTCTAACATAATCTGTGGACATTTGGTTTCTCATTAACTTGCTGCTAAATTACTGCATCTTTCCACTAAACTCCACTATCACAATCTCATCACAAGTGTAAATGTAGTTTAGAAAAGCGTTTTTTCTTATCAGAAGCTGCAGGTTTTTAGAGAGCAGCACTATGTAATTCCAAAATTCAGTGGGATACACATGGAGTAGCTAGTACTATACATATGAGCTCTCTGAGCTCCATACTATCCTACCTGTAGCAACCAGGGATGCATGTCCACCTTATGGCATAGCAGAAAATATACTAATAAAATAACGCTACATGCCACATGTTCAGAGTAAAAACGGTCATATACAACAGCTTATCAGTTCTGTCAGTTCTATTTAAGGCTCATGAAAATGTATCTCTAAACAGCATCAATACACCATTTTATGGATGCTATAGAAGAAGAGTCAGACAGCTTTAGAACATCTACCCCATCTTGCCCATCTGATAAATGACCAGAAGAAGATAAGGGAAGAGTAAAAGTATCTATATGTATGAATTTTGTCTTCTGGGAACACATCTTCCAAACATCTGGCTGTTACTGGAGCAGAGAGTCAGAGGTGGACATTTCACTATCACCATGATATTCAGTAACCACCTGGACTTTGGATTCCTCTTCTTCTATCCTGTTTTTTGTAGACTTCTACTAAGACTTCACTGTGTTCACTGTAGATGAGTTCAGAAGAGGAAATTGAAGCTAGTGACAGAGGAGACTTGCTTTATTTTGTTCCCTGTCAGTTGCTAGAATAATTTATTGCCTTCTTGTTTTGCCTTGTTCTGTTCCATTCAATGGAACTAGTTCGCATCACACACATGATCAGAAGAGCAGGTTCTTACATTGTTTTTTTTTATTTTTTAGAGGGTTTTTTTCAGAGGTCTTGCAAGATGGGCTAGCATTGAAAGGAGTTCTTAAAGCAGCAGCTGTTGATTATCTAAAAAGATGTAAAATCAATATGACTGCCACACACACAGAAGAAGAAAATTGTAATAAAAGAAGGGGTGTTAAAGAAATCATTGCTCTCAAGGTAAATAGTAATAGGAAAAGTATGCCAGGGACACCCATGCTGAAAAAAAATTATTATTACCTTAGTACTGTTCATTTGCAATTAAATTCATAATAAAACCCAACAGGGTAAAAAATTAACTATATTTGAAGCAGGATGGACAGCCTGGTCTCCTGCAATGTCTATGATATTGTCAGGTCACTCTATAAACTCATACTTCCTGTGGGATTAACAAACTTGTTTTTAATACGCTTACCTCCCAGTTAATGGAAAAAAAGGTAAATGCCTGTGCCTTTTTTGTTTGTGTGTCTTTTTCCCTATCAATGTTAGGTGCCAACCCTACAACTGATTCAAACCTGGTAAACATAATATATCTGAAATAAGGCAGGAGCATGGTCTGTGGTTCCTCTCTTCTATGTAGTTAATGAAATAGCAGGATATTGCAAGTTAGAAACCCGTGCTTAAATCAGCCCTTTATTATAGGCAGCATTAAGTCTCTGATGTAGTTCTGGAAAATCTCTGTGCATATTCTACACTCAAAGCTAATAGCAGAACTCAGATCCTGAGAATCTGCCTCAGCTGCAAATCCCACACCTCACAAAAATTTTTCAGAGGAAAGTTTGCCTGAATAAGGAGTGAAGAAACGAGAATACATACCACTTCCTTTGCTGTTAACTATTATGATGTTTAGAAATTGAACATAAAATGTGATTATATGCAATTGTGCTAAACACAAAGGGAAAAAATCTACTTAAAAGAACCTAAAATAATCCTCTTCAAAATTTTCAAAATATCTCCTTTAGGAAAACATTTTCTGTAGGCTGAGTGTAGTATGTTAGATCAGCTTATCTGTAATAAATCTTCATTATTTCTTCCAGAAAAGGTAATCAAAATACGATTTTATGCAAAAAGACAGATTTTCGTTATGGGAGTGCTGCATGCACCCTATAGAGTGAGTCTTATAGCTGAGTAAAATGAGTTCCCATTTTCTGTATGTATATGTCTGTATAATATATCAAAGAAATTCATAAGGAAGAAACCTGTATATTGTGATTGTGGTTTGCTTCTTTTGTTAACAGAACTGCAGTCTACCTACAATGGCTGCAGGTTATAGCCAAATTTAGTCTTCGTAAAATATCACTATCAAGTAAATATACTAAAATATAAAAACCTCATTCATCCCTCTCTGTGTTGAAAATATACAATTATTCAATGGCTTGATGCAAAAAAACCCCCATAGCTGAATCTTAAGAATGCTCCGGAAAGAGTAAATGAAATAGCAGCAGTAGGTTTACTTTTACAACTGAAAAAAATGTCACATGTATTAATGTCAACAACTGGAATTTTACCTCATTAGGCAATTTCTGATCTAAGGCTCTGATGATTATTCTAAGCAGAAAAAATATGCTAATTATCCACTCTGAATGTAGAAGGAAAAAAGGTGTAAAATCTTCCTTTAGCCGTGTGACCATGTACTAATTGCATGTCATGTGTCAAAATAATGCAACTCACTTTGCCTAAAGCAATTAGACATACAGAACTCTATTAATGAAGCACTGTCTGTCACTAAAAGTGTTTTCAGAGCTATAGTTGAAGATTAAAATATTAACTTCTCAAATATTTATGATAGTTACTGACAGCATTTCAAAATGTTACTTTTAACAAAAGTATTTTATTCAGCTTCAGTTTTTAATTTGGATTTTATATTCAAAGACATTATTAACATATGGGAGTCGTGAAATTTCTATGATCTCCACTGAGACTTCTTTAGAGAGGGTACATTAGCTCCTTGAAGTTTACAGCACCTTTTTCTATTGTAATATAAACTCTTTCAGAACAAAAAAAAATGTTAAAAACTTGTCTTTTCTTCAAAAGTCAAAAAAAAGAAAAAGAGAAGGAGGAGGATCTTATTGTACTTTGCCTATTTTCTCCATGTCAAAGAAAATGGCCCTTCTTGTCAATATATCATTTGGTGCTCTCCTTCCTTTTAGGGTCATTGGTCATCTATGTTCATGAGCGCAGACATTAACCTTTTGAATATCCTTATGCAGTAGGAAGGCAGGGATGTATGCTGCCAAGCTGTTTATCGAATCTATCAGACATGCTGAAGAGCAGACAATTACATTAAAAAATGTAATGCCTGCTCTGTATTACCACTACTCACCCAGCTGCTTGGGAAAGGGTTTTGCACACTTCCTCCATGAGCAAAAAAAATCTACAGCTTTCTGAGTGCAGAAGAGGACTGCTTTTATTTGGCATCCCTGATTTACAAAAAAAACTCAACCCAAACCAAACCAAACTTATTCAGGCACTTGCCCCAGTAAATGGTAGTGGAATATTTGTATGCAAAGAAGTTGAATGGACAAGCCCTTTGTTTATGTTCCATATGGAAACTGAGATGACTACTGTGATATTTGAGGATTTATAGGTTTACCAGGACTATGCAGGGATGATACCACTGTAATATCATGGAATTATTACCCTTTTTTTGTGCCAAAAATCAGCAAATAAAAAAGCCATGTTGCTAGCACTTCATCATTTTCTAGCACTATGGTGGTAAAAACTGACTGCCATTATGTATTAGTCCTGCCACTGCTTTTATGTTTGGTAAGGGTATTGCCTTGGTTTTGGAGCTATTACAGTCTATGGGAATCAATTACATGTACTTGAACTAAGAAGGATTTACTTGGTAACTGTAATGGCTCTGAAAGAGCCATTATGATTTGTCATGTCAAAAATGCACATGTGCCTACAGTAGATACAAACAAAGCTGTGCAAAAAGTTTCCTACATAAAGAAAGCCATTTTGGTTAGCTTTCCTGACAAAACAAAATAAGCATTTGATGCTGAAGTACTTTCACAACTTCTCATAATAAATGAAAAGGAGTTCTTGCCATTCCTCTCTCTTGTGCTTGGCTGAAGAAAAGCTTGAGTGTTGCATGAGAGGAATCAGGGGAGACATTATCGAAGAGTAAAGCTCAATGAATCACAATGTTTTGGGATAGATGAAACCAGTTTAAAGGGGGAAAAAAGTGAAATAAATTGAAAGGAAGAGTTATTCAAGTAAAGGAAGGAAACATGATTTTGCGGTCTTTATATACGTAATTATACCACTTTGGTAAGAGTGAGCATAGAGGTTACACCTCAACTTTAGTCATGTCATAGATGCATGTACAGAACATCAGAACATCTTGGAGTCAGAATGAAGAATAATTGAGAATAATGAGAATAAAGTTTCCTGCCTATGCTATAGGATAGATGCAGTCTGTAGTCTTAGTTTCCTCATCAGACAGATTGGAAGACCTTGCTGCAGATCCCTCTATACTTGTTTATCCAGGTGTCTGCTGAAAGGAAACTAAAGCACACTGAGGAACCGCACTCACATTCCTATTTCTGACCTGGAGTGGAGAGGCAGCCAGGGAGTAAAGGCACATGGCCACACCGAGCACACTGGCACAGTGGGACCAATGTGGCTTACACGAGGTGTGGGATCCGGTCGTGCTGGGGTGAATGCCAAGAGTGCATGGAGGCATCGTGCAGCCCAGAGTAACCCAGGTCAGTTGACCAACTGACCAGCTTGTGCCTAGGACAATTACAGCAGGGGGGTAGATGCAAGTGCAACAATCACCTACGCAGCTGAAAGAAAATCTTGTGTAACAGCTGGATCAAGGTGAGCAAGGTCTTTATGACACACTGCTCACTAAACTGTTTCTAGCCACATTATTAATTTCTGCCTGTAAAATGCCCTGCATGGGTAATTTATAAGATCAGATCTTATGCATTTAAATATATTATTGGGGTAAATTGTGGGCATTGTTAGTATATTTTCTTCTAAATTAAACAAAAAGGTGGTAAAAATTGGTCTAGAAATCATGATGCCCACTGATATATTTCCATTGTTGTCTAATACAGAACTTCATTATGTGGTTTTATTATTTTTTTCCATAATCTTTTTTTCACGTTTGTATATTGACTTACGTAATTGTGCCAAAGTTGATTGAAGCACTTTCCCAAAATTAATATTGGTAAGGTACGGGGTGAAGAATAGTCAGCAGTGGTATAGCTGTGTGGTTTGCAAGTTGCTTGTTTGTTTATTGGTCTAATTTTCAGTTACTGAGGAATGCTATTTAGAATGCAGCGAAAACCTTTCAATCCCAAACGAGCATGTCCAAAAAAAGAAACAGAGATTTTACTTTTAGCTCATCTTCAGATTCACAAGGGACAATAAGGGAGATTCATTAGGCCATTTGTTACTGTCATCTGCCATGATTCAAAATGAAATACTAAATGTTTCATGGATGCAGAAAAAGAGCAGTATTTGTCTTTGTGTTGGCTATGCAAAGACGCTATGGCTTTCAGCCTCCATACAAGAGGTCTGATGGATGAAAGGGGGAAGGGTGGTGCCATCTGAATGATGATGGGCTAATATCATCATCCTCTTGTCAGCTGTAATAGGCTTTTCCTCACAGAAATAATTCATAAAACCGCTACATTATATTCCATCCCTGACAGGCCCTATCTATCCTGCAACCCAGCAGGCTCACAACTAATAAGAAAATATGTGGTTCAGGAGCCCTGAAAAATTAAACAGGTAGTTTATGAACAATTTGTTTCATGGGGATGTTTATTATGTTTATTAAATATTGAGCCTTTAATGTTTTCCCAGTACAGATGATATCATAAAAATGCTGACTTAAGCCTCAGTTGTGTTCTTAGAAAGTGGCATTTTATAGCTCTTGTAGTACCCAGTAAATAACTAAATTGCTGTGGTTTATATGTATACACAGAATAGAATTTATAGGGAGTGAGTATATTTCTATTGTGCATATGCAGTGTATTTAATATATACATAATAGACATGTGCAAAATACCAAATTATTGATCATGTTCTTTGGTTTAAATGCAGTTTTGAGAAGACCAGTATTTTAGAGCCTTGGGTAGGGGAGGTCAGGCATTTGTTTTATTGATTGTACCAAAGGTGAAAAACAGAACTTGGTATTTGAACTGTCAAGGCAAAAATCTATGTGGGCTCTAAAATATAGGCAGGAATACTGACTTGTAGGTATAATTCTTATGGAAAGTCTTTAGATGTATTCTTATTAAGGAAGAATCAAGATAACACCAATATGCTACCATGCCTTTCTGTAAAACAAGTGAGGGTGCCAGAGTTTGTTATCCACAAAGAGGGCAGATTTCCAATTGCCGGACAGAGTACAGGATTGGATTCTGGAAAAGACCTGGAATGCAAGGGGGAAGCATAATGTGCAACTAAAGTCTTTCTATGTCCATACCTTTATATTCCGACTCCTTCCTCAGAATTTATTGAATAATTGATGATTCTGCAGCAAGGTATGAAAACTGGCAAGTAGAAAACTTCCATTCTTAATGAATTTGTAATAATAAATAATGCTTATGATATTAAAAAGCTGTATTCCACAGACATATTACAAAAAGCATGTGCATGACATGATTTACAAAAAAAAAAAAAAAATACAGATCTTTCATTAAGCCTTTCAGGAATGATGAAATCATACGAGCTGTGCTCGTATCCTATTCCTGGTAAGAAGGTAGACTCTGCAATAAAGACTAAGATCACTGAGCACACAGACAAAAACTGTCTAGAAGCAGCATGACTTCTACAACAGAAAATACTGCGTCTCTAACCTGCTGGAGTCCTGTCAGTAAGCACATGGATTAAGAGGGTACAGGAGCCGTAAAATATTTGGATTTTCTAAAAGCCTTTGACAGGGTTAGTAAAGAAACACAGTCACCACAGCTGTTGGGAGAGTGTCTTTTATGGATTGCAAACTGGTTAAAGAATAGAAAGCAAAGAGTAGAGCTCTTTGGTTGTTTTACAGAATGGATATTTCATTTTCAGCAGTGAGGTCCCTGAAGGATAGACACTGACACTGGTTTTATTAAACATTTTCATCAAGGGCCTGGAGAAGAGAGTGTGCACTGAAATCTCCAAGTCTGAGGATTATATGAAGCTATTCTCTGTGGTCAGAAGTCATTGCCAGCTGGCTGAAGGAACTTTAGAGCTGAGAAGGAAGGTGGCAAAGCTGAGCAGAGAAACATCTCATTTGTCAAATGAAATCCAGTATAGAAAAGCTAAGGCAATGCATAGGGGAAGAATAATCTGAGCTGTGCTTCATGATGCTGAATCCAGAATTACCATCCAGCAGTCAGGAAAAGTATCTTGGAGTCATCCCCGGCAAGTCTCTGAGGTCACAAGCTCGGTGTGCAGTATCAAGCAAAACCAACAAAATGCAGGACATCATCAGAAAAGGTTTTTCAGACAAGACAGAGCACAAAACTTTGCTCCAGTATAAAAATGTGTGTGCCCACTATTTTGATGCTGTGTAAAGATCTTGTCTCTATCTCAAGAGATACTGTGAAATTGAAGGAGGAACATAGGAGGCAATTAAAATAATCAAGCAGATGGATCAATTGTTTGTAAGGAGGCTAAGAAGCCTGGAATTGGAGAGATCTGGGGAGAATTGTTGTTTATTACCAAGTGGATAATCTGTTTGTGGAACTGGTAAACAAGTTCCATACAGTATGAGAGCAAGGACTAGTCACTAAAGTCTGTAGGAGTCATCTAAAAGACAAACAAAAGAAAGTACTTCTTTGTGCAGAGTCTAGATCACCTTAGACTTCCACAGAAGGCTGTGGAGGACAGATGGTATAAGCAGGTTCAGAAAGGAATTAGAAAAGCAACAGGTCCATGAATGGCTCTTAAAAAGACTAGGCAGGCATCTGCCTTCGGATATCCCTTAATGCAGTAGTTCTGCTTACTGGGAGAGTATGAGGAGAAGGGATTGTAGAAAGTTGTGGCCTTGTGTGTTGTCCATAATGTCTCCTGCAGTACTGTCAGAGACAGAATACTGGGGTATTTTGATCATGGGTCTTTTAATGCTTTTAACATATCTTGATTTCATTCATGTCTAATTTGCTTCTCATTTACCAAAGTGTTACATTTGTGTAGCTACAAAGACTTCAGTTTTTTCTCTTCTACTTCAGATCAGAGTACGTTAAAGTACACTGGACACCAGGTCTGCTCTCCTCTTTTGTATACACACAGTTTTAAAAGTTGGTCTCATATCCATACATGGAGAACACAAAACTAGAAAATTCGAGTAAAGAAAAACATGTCAGAATAAAGAGAGTAAAAGCTTAACTTGATGGCTTAAGCCTGAAAAACCCATGTACCTTTTTAAAAATCCTTGCATTTTGCATTTTCTTTCACTTTTCACTGAAGAATGTTTGTTTATTGTTTGCTTTCTCAAAGGCTTGGCACACACATTACTTCTTTTGAACTTCAAGTGTAAACAATAAAAGCTTCTTCCTGCTGCTACCCGCCCTCCTCCTCAAATATCTTTCATTTTTTCCCTAATGGAGATGGAAAAAATCTCTTGTTACATGAAATCTTTATGATGAACTTTTCAAGCAGAAAAAAAAAAAATATTATTAACTATGAGCCACATGGGTACCTTGCTATCTCTGGGTCACATAAACTTATTTCTATAACAACCCAGACCAGACACAATCCAGTTATAGTTGCAGGCTCTTCGGCTATATGTCCTCTTCCGAAAGAAAATCATTTACTGTACCCATTGAAGGGGCAAGACGTTTATAAGGCACATTTGGGATACTACTTCCAGTCTCCATCTCACAATTCACCCCACTTTTTTATGGAAATTCACCTACTGTTAAAATTTGGTGAAATCTGTCTTGGTCCTTCTCTGATGGCAAGCCACTTTTCCAAGGCAATGTCTCCCTGCTGGTTGAAGGAGGCTGTGTTTGGCAGCGGGGCCACAGTGGAAAGGTGCTGTACATCTTACCTGCCAGGTCAGTGGTGCAGACCATGACATCCTCTGCCCACGCCTGTCAGATGACCTGTGGGCAGTCTGTGTGCTGAGCCCCGTGGTGTCAGCGGTCGTTCCCCAGCAGAGGCCGTGGCTTCAACTGCAGGAGCATGGGCTGCTCCTCTTGTGTACATGCAGAAACATATGCCTCATTGCATGTCACACACGTGGCATGATCTGATGTCCTCTGGTGTACTTGGAGGCTGGTGGTGTGCTGTGTCTCTGATTTAAAGAAATACTATTCTCATTGGCAGGCAGTTGGGAGCAATTAATTACCAATGGATGGCATGTACAGCTGTTGCTTATGTATGGAAACAGAAGAGAAATTAGATTTAATTGGTTTAACATAATGAAGAAAGTGGCATTTATTTTATTATAGCTTTTGTAAGCTGAGATACTTGAATTTAATTTTCATAATTTTTTGGAAATAGTTGGGCAAAATTCTCTTGACAGATGAAAAAGTCCCGGAGGAACAAAAATTGAGGATGTTCAACTGCCTCATTAGAAATTTGCAGGATCAGAGGAGGAACATACATATTAGACTAATGAATGATTAAATTAAATATTTTGCTGTGTATGCCTATTGCTGCAATTTGGGCTAACTTCCAAATATACAAGAGAGAGTAGCTGTAATCTATTTTTTAAAGAAATTCAAAGTCCAGAATTCAATAGGAAGAGCTGGTGTCATTTACTAAATCATGGTGAATAGATATTTTTGTTGGTCATATTAGACCTACTGACATGAAGAGATAGTGAAGAGAAAAACAATTATATCTGCATGTGAAATGTAAACATATTCTATAAGTACAAACCAAATTCTATTACAACATATCTATAAAGTATTAATATTAACAGTTCATATTTGACTGGATTCTGCTCCCACTGTTCATGAAGTAACGGTGAGGTTAAATGCATCTATTTCCTTAGCTCAGGCTATCATAATAAAGACTAAAATTTAGTTCCTAACATTTAGCTCATTAACATTTTTGAAAATACTCCTTGTTAAGAGATGCTGTCCGTGTACAAAGTATTGATATGGTACTGTAGCTATTAAGCCTTATAAATAAGCACATTTCTACATTACTGTCAATTTAATGCTCACTTTCTAATTATTTAATGTGAATAAATGCAACGTAATCTGCATTCATGCAGTGCTCTTTTTGAAGACGTGTTTGCAGACCTGTAAAAATTACTGCAAGCTAATGTTGGTGATGTCATGCTTAGTTTATTTTTCACAATCACAATTAAAGAAAAATATCTAGATACATGCTGTGTAGTTGCATGCTGTGCTGCATGCAGGGAGACTGATGTTGAAGCACTGGGGGAAAAATAGTTTAAAAGTATTCTGAATACAAACATTTCTGTGTTGATTAAAGAGACCAGTTGTATCTTACCTTCAGATTACATCACCTTTCATAATGCCAAACATTTAGAATTTTTTTTCCTTTTTTAAGAACAGCATCTTATATCCCTGCCCTGCCTATCTTGTGTCCTGCCCATGATAGGGGAATTGGAACTAGATGATCTTTAAGGTTGCTTCCAATAAAAATAGCTCTGTGATTCTATGATTCTCATAAATTATTATAACAAGACCTCATGGACCTGTCAGGCTGAATGTAGCCTGTCTACAAGTGTTTAAAGAAATTTTTAAAATTTGGAATGCCAATGAGTGTTTCAAAAAAAGAAGAGAAGAGAAGAGAAGAGAAGAGAAGAGAAGAGAAGAGAAGAGAAGAGAAGAGAAGAGAAGAGAAGAGAAGAGAAGAGAAGAGAAGAGAAGAGAAGAGAAGAGAAGAGAAGAGAAGAGAAGAGAAGAGAAGAGAGAAGAGAAGAGAAGAGAAGAGAAGAGAGAGAGAGAGAAGAGAGAGAGAGGAGAGGAGAGGAGAGGAGAGGAGAGGAGAGAGAGAGAGGAGAGGAGAGGAGAGGAGAGGAGAGGAGAGGAGAGGAGAGGAGAGGAGAGGAGAGGAGAGGAGAGGAGGAAGAGAGGAGAGAGAGAGAGAGAGGAGAGGAGAGGAGAGAGAGAGAGAAGAGAAGAGAAGAGAAGAGAAGAGAAGAGAAGAGAAGAGAAGAGAAGAGAGAAGAGAAGAGAAGAGAAGAGAAGAGAAGAGAAGAGAAGAGAAGAGAAGAGAAGAGAAGAGAAGAGAAGAGAAGAGAAGAGAAGAGAAGAGAAGAGAAGAGAAGAGAAGAGAAGAGAAGAGAAGAGAAGAGAAGAGAAGAGCTTTTAGCTCTTTCAGGCTTTGGGTTTCATTTTTTTAATTAGTGTTTTTAAAATTTCTGTAGACATTTCTCATAGACAGGGACAAATATATCCCTCTTAATTCAGGGGAAGGGAGAAAATCAAATCTACATATGAAGCTCAGTGTTTTTCTTTATCTCAAAAATGGTCCTCAAACAGAAATCCTGAACATCTGGAACAGACCAGAACCAGACTGTTCTTTTCACAGTGGCTAAAATTATTCAGGTAGTTGAATCCACTACCCAGTGAGACAGAAAAAGATCAGCTGCTGGATATACCAATACAGAATTCAAAAGGGTGTAAAGTGCAGAGCAAATATTTCAGAGTGGAAAACGGTCTCAGGCAGATGCCGTCAATGATTTACCAAATCACAAAGAAAGGTAAAATTTTAATAAAAGCCCAAGTTCTGCACTCATATATCCAGTATTTGATCAGTTGATTTTGGCAGCTTTTTGAAATTACTCATGTTGAGAGACAAGTATACTCTGTATAGTAAAAATGACCTCTGCATGAGAAACTGTACATTATACAGAAAGTTTGCGTAAACACAATTCATGTAGGATTGCTTACTAAAACCGTAAACTGATGACAGATATTTTCATTGCAAGCATTTCTGTATATCAGAGTGCTGTGAAAAAACATACCATCCTATGCTGCTAATTCACTTTATTTACCTTTTTAAGAAAAGTCTCAGATGCACTTAGTAAAAGCAGCATGTACCTGTCTGTCAGCAGAGCAGCCTTTAGTGTTTATTCACCTCCTATTCTGTGGAACACATGCCTGGAGCAGCTGGCAGATACATTCAGGGAAACAACTTGTCCCTGTCAACACCACCCAACCTTCTGAGGCCAAGCAGGCACTTAGAAAGTCACAAATAAAGACCAGTGTTTTGTTTTGCCAATAGCCTGGTGTGTTTTCCCCTCCTCTTTTGTTCAGAATGTGCAACACCATCAAAGGGACCTGATTAGAACAAAGGAACAGGGATCACTGTAACAATTATGATAGAAATGAAAATGCATAATAAAAAACAAACCCCAAAATCAGGAAAATAATGCCAGGTGAAGATGAATACACATCCGCTGGGAACAATTACATAGCAGATGCATCCAAAAATTCATTATCAACGTATAATTTGACATGTTCCTAGTAATGTTATTCATTGCATTTACAAATAATTCATCACAGGTGTTGTGAACTAAAATGGCATACAAGATCCTTATGTTATTCACTAGGACAAGAGGAAATGTCCACTTTGTAATCGCACATTGCATTCAATTTTATTAAAAGGTTTTGTCTTTTGTTGTGTAAATCCTTCTGCCATGCTGGATAAATCAGATATAGTGAAACTGCATTCTTTCCAAAACATATTTATTCTCACCAAAGGAGTGGTAAATGTACTATTATTTCACTTTTTCTATTTTTCTTCTTTTCTTCAAAACCAAAGTTCCTGATTTTGCAAGCTCTGTTTTGTATTGTTAGTTTCACTGATTTCAGTTACTTCTGGTGTACTTCTAATGTTGCAGATCTTGTTCCTGTGAGCTCCTTTTTAATGATCTTCTAGCAGAGGCAAGCCCTATTCATTCAAGTGTAGCGCTATTATTTTAAATAGAAAGGTATATGCATGAATGAGTGGAGCAGGGATTGATGCAGGATATTTTTTCTTTAACTTGGCTCAAGGCAAAACTCTTATTTAAACTTTTTATTTATTGTTTCAGGATTAATTCTGCAATGAAACTCTGCCTAATTTTACTTGTGTTAGTACAAAATCCAGTCATCAGTAGAAATTAACAAAAAGCAGCATTTCATTCCAGGTCAGATTCCATAAATAATGACAAAACAAATATACCTGCATTTCTCTTGCAGTCTGAAACTTATGAAAAAGATTTACTGTCCTTATTACAAAGCTTTATTGCAATAGTATAAAAATAATTGATTAACACTTGATACTAGAAAGCAACCCAGCAGCACTGTGTTTTGAAGCCTAGTGTGCAGTGTCAAATAAAACCTTCAAGCACATATATACAGATAAATACACTTACAAAAAGAGAATTAATTAATGATTAGCCCCAGCCTGGGTAATATATGGTGCATTCTGATCATATCGTTCTGTCAGGAATTTCAGATCACTGATGTAAACACAGTTGAAGGTTTCTTTAGGTAACTTTTGAGTTAGTGACTGGTTGCTTCATATTTAGCCAACTATTGTTCTGTGTTGTGACTTCTCCTTGCTGCATTTGACCACTACACCAAATGCAAGGTTTTGCTGTACAGTGATGCAATAGGACTGTGCAGTTTTGCACCTGACCTGCTCACAGCTCCCCTGGCTCCAGCGTGGCAGAGGCAGCATGTGCCACTCAGGCAGCTGAGGACGACAACTGTCTGTACCTTATTTAGCACGCTGGTTTGCAATTGATAAAAACTATTCAGTAGGCCAGAGAGAGACACTGTGAAAGCAACAAGACTAACTCACTGGTTGGAAGATTCCACTGAGGAAACCATTCAAACAAATTAGCAAAGAAATTGAATTCTGGTCTCCCAACTGCCAGGTGAGTGTTGTAATCACAAGGCTAAATAGTGACATTCAGTTTCTGTGTGACAAGTACTGCATGAAAAGGGGAGAACACTCAGCTGGACTGAAATCCTCACCTCATTTCAGAAGAATATATATGGTTTGAGGCATAAAGCACCTGCTGAAGTGATGAGGCACTGAAAACTTGTTGGCCCTGGATGATTTCTCAAACTACCAAACCATTGTCTTGGCAGAAGCGAAATGTTGTCACTGACATTTCTTCAGAAGGGCATGTTTTGATTATGGGGAATGGTTTCCCTTCACCTCCCACACTTATTCCTTTAAAAAAGAGGGTTACAACCCTACTTTGAGTTACACTTCTCAAGCTAAGACTCTTCATTGGAAAAAATACGTACTTCCTTGAAAGGCATATTGATAGAAAAAGGACTGATTTTCAGACAAATTACCTCATTGATGAGGGGTATGAAGAAGCCCAAGTGTTTTCTTCACTTCTTCAGGTTTGTGGACCCTGCTAATTAGTAGTGGTAAAATGTTGTATCAACATGTATATGGCATTAGGTTCTTCAGGTAAGAACTTGCAAAAAATTATGAAAGAACAGCTGACATTTGGAAATGGCCTTCAGAATATCTCCTCTGTTCTCTGGAGCTGCTGCTCACCCATTTACATTCCTCAAAGAAATCACATTCATCTGCTGAAATTATTAACCCTACCTCCTGTTATATTAGTCAGGATGAAACACCAGCTCCTTGCAGTCGTGCCACCAATTTTCTACAACTGAGGGCAGGAGGCAATGATTTGAAATCAGCAATGTTACCTTTTCAGTAACCTGATGATTCTTATTGATCATGAAGATGTTGAGACAAGCTTTAAATTTTTTCTACCTGTCTTAGGGAACAGAGTGGTGCTACTACATGTTCCTTGTTATTTCAAAGGAGGAATAGTTTTTATTTTCAAAAATCTCTTCTTACTTTAAAAAGAGAACCATCAGGCAATGGGATTTATATAAAATTTGTACTCATTGATGATGCAAGGAGTGCTCCAAGTAGAATTAAAATAATATTTTAAAAGGAGATTCAGTGTTTAAACAAAACACTTGTAGGTAATTCAGTGCAGTAAAGTAGGAAAATGAAAATTTGGTCATGAAAGCTCTGACAAGTTTCCCTCTTCCGTAGAAGAAGAATCTTTGGATTCTTCTCTTAACATAGCAAGCTAATGATCTGCAACCAGACTCTGCAAGTTGCCAGTATTTTTACCTGCTGAAGCAAGCTAGGATCCAAAAACATGTTGCAGGACATTATGACTGCAGGACCAAGACCCAGTTTTAAGATATTAAATCATGAAGAACGTCTGTGTAAGTCACCAAGGACATTTACACAAGTCTCCCTTTCTACTGAAATCTGTCATGAAACAAAGTGAGTGCCCTATCTCTTACAGAAACTGTACAGAACCATCCCATCATGTTTATTTACAGGGGACAAAAATAACAGCCTATGCTAGAATACAATGTAAGATAGCTACAGACTAATTTCAGGAAAGGAAAATGGAAAAAGGGAAATGTAAAAGGTGGGGGGAGCAGGGCAGAGAAGAAAAAAAATGTGCAAAGCTGGACCAGATGTCTCTTCATGAACTGGCTTTCACAGTTCCCCTTTGCATTACTTGCTCGTTTCTTCTTTTTATGAATGCAAGGAATTTTTTTATATGAAGATAAGCAGAGAGACCACGCAAAAAAGTTTCACAATAGCAATGGTTTTTGATATTGACTATTTACCATCTAATATAGGTAAATTGTATTTTTTGTCACAAATGTTTTAGTCTATGAAATATATGCCAGTGTTTTAATGTGGACAATCTGTGAAAGGTGACTGAACTTATTGTTGTGATTTGCTTTTGAACACCTGCAAATATGGGCATTTACACAATAACTTTATAATTCCGTTTGTTGTGCTCTATCGTAATGTAACTCACCAAGTTATGCTCATTCTGTATACTTGTCTGGAAGCAGGAGAAAACATTCATTAAAATTCTCATCTTGCTTTAGGTATTTTTTCTTTGGTATATTTAAAAAAATAAATTAATGATGTGATGGGAGAAATGGGGAATAAAATAATATTATGGTTTCAGTATAGGCATTGCAATTATTATAAAACTCTTTTTTCCTTTAACTCATAGTGTATAACAAAGCTATCACTACATTTGCATGTTTTATAGTATATCTACTTGAGGACAATACATCAGTAAGCATCAGTTTCTAAGTGACTAGAGTTAAAATCGTTCTCAATAAATCTTCCTTTGAATCTTTTAATAACAGTGCTAATAATGTTATATAAAGTGTCACCTATTTTCCTTTTTAAAAACTAATTAACTCACAATTTAAGATTTGGTGAACTTGCACTGCCACTTGGAATAAATAAATAAACACGGCCAAAGGACAGTGACACTCATGCTTATATTTCCCTAAATAATGTAAATAAGAAAGTCAAACTAAAATAACTGTTTATAGAAATGGCTGAAAGCAATGAAATTGTTTTATGTTTTTGTCATTCTTGCAAGGAAAAGAGTTAATTTTTCAGGTATGAAAGAAGTTACAATAAAAAGAGAATTAAGGAAATTAAACAAAATTAAGGGACTTCCTATTTACACACCCTCTTCCTGCCCTCATTTGCCTGAATTATATCTGACTTCAATCCCACATAAACATCCTGTCAGCACTTCCTCCACAGGTAGAGTGACCTCCTCCTGGATGTGAAGAATGACGTCACCTACATGTTCTGTACCACTTGGCCTCAGTAATTTCAATTCCACAATTGTGGACAGTAACATAATCTGTCAGTTCTTATGCCAGAAGACTTCTCTTTTTTTTTGTCTTTGTACAATAGTAGAAAACTTGTCTGTAAACTCTGTGATGTTTATAAGCACTTCCTCAAATTTATTCTCTATGATTTTTGAAAACCTTTTATTTAAATCTGCCAAGACGGGGTAGATAAATCACCCCCGGCAATCATTTTTGGATTACAATGCAGTAAGCACTTTTATTGGGTTGGATATCTACAGCAAAACAAATATGGTGTGTTCATAAATGGAAAAGAAGCCAACACTCTATTTTATGCTTCATGATAACAAATAACCACAGATATATTGGAATCTATTTCTACCAGGTCCATTTTAGCAGTGCTATTTTAGGTGGTATATCACACAATACTGCTAATAGGTCTCTTCTGTGAGTTTCCTGTTGTTTTGCCAGAGGAGCTCTCCTAATGCAGTTTTACATTGTTTCTCCTGAGGTAGATGATTTGAGTAAATGAGTTTCTTGGGACACATATCTGTATCCTGGTAGCTCTGGTCACTAGAATATTTAGTGGCAGTTCAACATAATACAGCCTAAGAGTTCCTTCTCTCTGTAGAAAAAGGCATATCTGGGTATTCTGAATTTCTTTTTCAATAGTAGAGAATTTATTGTCATTATAAAAAAGAATGCCTAAGACAATGAGTATGTGTGAATGCTAAGCATCTGACCAAGGTCTGAGAGTATGAAAAGCCCTTCTTTTTTCATGCCTTCCTTCTTTCTCCACCTGAACTGTTTCAAAAATAGAAAGAAGTATGAATAACAATTTTCTGTGTAAACAGAAGAGCTCAGGCTTTTGAGCTCTGACTAAATTTTTAGTCTTTATCCATGTGGTATCATGTCCGGTGCACTGCTACCTCCATGCATGTTTTTCTTCTGTCGGCAACCTCTTTAGAATCCAGTATTCCACAATCTTTAACAAGATGACTGTACAGATAACAGCAGTCTGCCTTGTTTTCTCCTGTTGTGTCTTATATAAAGATACTTAATGTAAAGGTCTTGAGCTAAGAGATCCATAGAGGAATGACTACAACTTGGTATAAAAGGTAAAGGTGATAGGGAGCATCTGTAAGGGGGAAGAGAGTGTAGGGTGGTGGCGATTAAGGTTAGCTGCAGGGACAACCACCTTGCAAGGTCTAGCAAAGAACCAGAATGCGGGGATGACATATCCCAAAGGGATTAAAGAAAATGAAATCCTAACTGAGTACCACGTGCAAGAAAAATGTCTTTATCTCCAATAAGATTTCATTTTGAAAGATGATGGTGATGATTTTTAAATTAACTCATTATTTTCAGTATAAGTTTATAGTAAGGAGTTATTCAAAACAGTATATGACATTCTGTTATACTGAAAATGCGGTAACCACATAATTGACTGGACTTTATCTTATATGGAGGATACTGGTCTTGAAATGGTACATAAAAATGGTACATTTGCAGAGAATACTCAAAAGATCTTGTAAAAATAGTTGTGAAATAAAGTATACAATGCTTCCTTTTTATTTTCTTTTTTTTCCACCCTCATTGCCTTAACATCTTTAAGCAAGAAAGCACACTTTTCATGTCAACAAAAGGACAAGACATTGTGCCCAGCTAGGAGATAACTAGCTTTATAGTCATTAATCTCTATTTGAAATATTCATAATGTCTATTATCTGGAGAATTATCTAGGACATTAGCAAATTTCCTCTTGAGTTCAGTAAAGTTTACAATAAAGGCTGGAGGAGTTGATACATAGGCTCAAACCTAACACATCCCTAAATGAAGAAAAATTAAAGAATTCGAGTGGTCTTGGGAAGCAGAATTCCTCCTGATCTGCTTGTCTGTTTAGAGAACTTTGCAGTTGCTATACATGATCTCAGTAGTATAGAGAGCACATAACAGTGGGAACAATCTCTTCCTAAATGCCATTGCTTGCTGTTGCCACACCCTCCCTGAAGAGCAGTTCTTGCATCACCTGTGACCCGACAGAATGGTACCGAAGTAATATGTATGTCAAAGACCAGTTAAACACAGAAGTCTCAGGGTGCAAGGAGTTCAATCACAAATTCAATTCGATAAGTATGCAAGCTCTGTTTTTACTTTTCACAACTATTTTTACAAGATATGCTGTTTCTTGGAATGTTTAAGGGCGCATGAACACCTGCACACATGCTTACCACGTGTAATGTTTCAAGTCCTTCTCTTCCTCATGAATATTTCAGCCATGCAGACAGAAAGAAAAAAATACCATGTTATTCAAGTAACCAGTAAGATCAAGTGAATAAAAATAGGCAGAAATAAGCAAAACTATAGTCTTAGTAGGTAATTCATGACAAACCACAAGGCTTAAATTGTTTGCATAAAGAAGAGAAATAACTTGGAAAGAAAATCACTTTCAAAGCACAAAATCCCTATTTATATAAAAACTGTGAACCAAAAGTATGCTAAATTTATTAAAAAAACATAGCTGCTGTGAGTAGTTTACATAGCTGAAGTAGTCCACCAAGCTCTGATAACAATGCAAACAACTTCCAGTATGTAGAGCTTTAACAGTATTCAGAGATCATGTATATCTTCCCGTTGATATTTGTCTAGTGAAAAAGAATAGATATTCCTAAAATACACATAAAACTAGAATGAAATGATTTGTAAGCAAAGCAGTTCAAAATCCAGCAAATAGTATCTCAATCTTCCTGTATCCTTTTTTATTCACTGCACCATAGCATGAGTAATTTTGAAACTGAAACATTCCATTTATTGTACAATTATGTTCTATTATTTTCCTGTTGCCACAAAGCTTCCATGCAAACACGCTCCATACATGCCTAAGCAATTTACCTTGTATGAGTATTTGCATTAAATAAATGAAAATTCCGTTCTTTCTAAAGATATCATGCCGAGACACAAAAGTATTCCCTGCTATTAGGAATGTGCTTGTGCAGATCTAAAAATTGTAAATGAATTTGTAGATGGTTGGTTCCATTTAAGTGAAATAGACTGAGCATAGATCTTTATGAAAATGTGTTTACTCAACCAGAAAACACAAACATTTTTATTAAATAGACTGATTTCTTGTGGATGTAAGATTTTAGAGAGCTATACTTAAAAAACAGTATTCCAATGACAGTCTATAGTGTCTTTCTCTAGCAACATTTTAGGCTGCAGGACAGGCTTCAGAAGTCCAGTGGAAAGTTTAGATAAATGCATGGTATAGCATCTAAGGGAGAGATTTATCCATTTATTTCCCCAATACTGAACTACTTAAATAATTGATTTATTTGTATTTATTTATAATGGGGATCTCACAGCTTCCATTGTAATTATGTCTACTATTGCAAATTTAAAAAGTGGAGCTGACTGTTTATTACTTCTATTAAATGCAAGGTACATACTATTGAACTTTATTTTTATTTAAAATTGCATTACTTTTCTGAATGGTTAATGAAAAAAAATCAAAAGAAAACAAAACAAAATGACCAGCAGTGTGTGTATATGTGTAATACACAATGTCTAGGGTTTTGCAAATGGAATTAAACACCAATACGGAAAAAATCACCTGAGGAGAAATGAAGCTTCAGAACAAATGTATTTCTGTGAAACTGTCTGTAATTCATGCCAGATAATCATGAACCCAGCAGCTAATGACCTCTATCTACTCTGATACATTAAGTCCAACCAAAGATAATGGTGTCCTGTGTAAATTAACAAACCCAGTGGTAAACTGGCTTCTAGTTCAGCGGGAGACAGTGTGCAAATTAGCATTGGTTCTTAATAAGATCAGTGTCCTGTAATATACAGTTCTGTAGTGTTCATAATGCTGTTTCTTTTCAGGTGAAAATTTTTTCTCTAGAGGACACTTGCACAATACATTTTTCTGACAGAGAATCATCCTCACCCTAATCAGTTCCCTCCTTGAAAACTTTCCCTATTTCTTCTACTTTCATGCTGTGAGTGCTGCTGTGAGTTGTTGGGAATGATTATTCATTTGTAAGCTTCTTTAATAGCATTTCCTTTAGATGTTGAGGTACCCAACAGAGCAAACCAGGATTTGATTTTATAATTATAACAATTCAGCAAAAGTAATGGTCACTCTATTGGCAATCTTTTTCTAATTTGTTCATCATAGTTTATTATCTTCTGAAAATTTCAAATAAACTATTATCTGTTACATAATTCAGAGGCAAACTATTATCAAGGACCTTATTCTGGAAGCTACACTGCATACTGCCCCTGTATGCTTAGAGTCAAACTCTATCCATCCAATTCTGAAATCAGATTGCTCAACAGCTGCCCTGAGGTGTCCTGCACCATTCAAGAACCAGCCCCTATACCCAGCTCTCCACATCATAGAGCATAGCATGCACAAAGCAACACTCAGGAGAAATTTGACACTTGCTGCTAAAGAACAATGATATACCGGATATTTAGCAACATCATCCATGTGTCTTATAACAATTTGCTGGTGTTTCCCTTTCTCAGCTACAAAATCACAATGGGCTATTTGAAAGCAAGATATATATTTTTAAATACATTTTTTTCTTTTTTTTTTCAGATTTTTAAAAAATACCTTCTAAAACTGGTAAATGGGATCATTGTGAGAACATTTAGATTAATATTGACTGGCTTATTTGATCAATTTTTTCTATCCCTTGTTGAAAAAGATTATTCATTGGCAATCTTTCCTCTATCCAGCAATCTCTGTAGAAGATGAGACCACATGTGCCAAATAAAAAAGTTACGTATGTTGTCCAACAATGGGTGAATACTTTTTCTATGAACAAAATTTTTTACAATATCGGATGAGGCCTAATGAAGGCACTTCAGCTCTAAATTATGTGCTGAAAAATGACAATGTTCCCTAATTTGTCTGTGTATAGTGAGGCATGATTATGGAGCTGGGGGCAGGCGGATGTTCTGGTACATACCTGATAGAGAGACGAGACTGTGGTATATTCTTCTAATGGGAGTTTTGTAAGAAAAAGTTTAATACACAGCTCTTGTCTGAACAAACCTCTCACTGTAAAATGTTTACCTTTAATGACATGCGCTATTATTTCATGATTATTTTAAAATACACTTAAAGAGTTTTACATGTTAACCAGCTACTAAGAATGCCTTAATAGACAACTAATTTTTGTTAGAGGTGTCTCGACAATTTGAATTTTATATGCATGCATTATGTTTTCTTAAAATGGGGAAATTATGCATCTGAAGGAATCTGTCTAGAATAATGGGGTTCTATAGAGGTTACTTTAATCACGTTCACCAGCAGTTATAGCTGTTTTACATCTTATTTGCAACAAAAGGGAACTCTAATTATCTTCCAAAAGAGCATAAAATGGTGTGCTTTGCTGCTGATGTAATGTTGATTCGTGAATGCTGCTGATCGGAACTGACAACTAAATACATGTCACACTTTTAAGAAATCAGTGGTGGTGACAGGATAACCCTCTTTTGTGACCTGGGGACCAGGAGATGAGGTATATATTTGCTTGCTAAGTAGAAACAATTTACAGTTTTTCGCTTTGAAATAAAAATCGAAAGGCTGTTATAGATGGGTTATCGATGATTTTTAACAATGCACCAGTTTTGTTATGACTTAGAAACTACCTTCTGTAAAACAGATCTAGTGCTTGCAAATCCCAATAAAATAGTAAGTTTTTGCATATTAGTCTCATTTTTTTATAAATTACTGACTCTTTAGTTTATAATCCTATATACTTACAGGAATATAAGTCCTTACAATATCTGTAATAGGTATATATTTGCTGCACTTGTCATAAGGGACAATAATGAATTTCGATATCTTTCCCACCTGGTTTCAAATGCTTGCAATTCAAGCTCACAGATAACTGCAAATTAGAAACATGCAGCCCACCAAAACCTGCAAAATCCATCAAATATGATTCAACTGTATATCAACACCCATGCCACCCATGCATATGGAACTGTTGGCTTATATTCCATTTCAACATGGAGGTAATCCGCAGAGATCTAGATACATTAGGCATAACTGATATTTGCTGCCTGGCATTGTTTAAGAGTCGTGGTGGAAAGTTATTACTTTACATCCCATGCCTGAATGCTCTGTGTTTAACCTAGATACTGAGATACCTGCCCAGTATGAAAGTTAAATTCACAGCCTCGTTTATTTAAACTAAGGACGGTAATTAAAATGCTTATATAGGCTGCATTCAGCCTTCTTTTATCACTGTCAATTTTCATCAGCATTGGTGGAGTTTAACACTTCAGTAGGTCTAACTCTGACTGTATAAATTTAAAATAGTCTGTTTTATTACTGTATACCTCTTCTATGGTTCTTACTGAGTAATAAATATTTGTACAATATTTCTTTTTATAAATTTGGCAGATTTGCATGCTATTTGTATGTGTGACTCTGTGATAGTATGCAGTAAATAACTTGTGCATGGTTAAATAAAGCTAAAGGTTTTCCTCAACTGGCAAAAAAAAAAAAGAAAAACTTTGTCCACTTTAGTCTATTCACACAGTCTATGGCTTAGAGATGATTAAAGTTAAAAATGTATTTTATCAGAAGTCTTTCTGATAGTAGTCTCTCCTTTTGTTCATTTTCTCTATCCCTTTGTGGAAATAACCTACTCATGTAAATAATTGCAAATCAGTGATATGATTACCATTATTTTCCAGTGCTTTCATTTATAGGTGATGCCCAACAATTTATTTTATACTCATTTTATATCAGTATCATGTTAATAACAGATTTGGTCCGAAAGCTCCTACAACTAGCTTCAGCAAGCAAATGATTTTAGAGCAGAAATGAGCATATGATTGACTAAAGATTGGTTTTGAGAGAGGAGGAATGATACCAAAAGCTTTTCTGTCTAGGTTCCTAGAGATTTTACGCAACGTTTTCATTAGATGCGATCTGTTTATTCTGATGCATTTTCTTTACTTTGCGTCTGAGCAATACTCTTACACAGAGTTTTTAAATGGACAAGAATGGTTCTCTCCTGCCAAGTACCTGGGGAATGTCCTTTGAATTTTATGATCTATTTTTTTTCCACTGGATACCAAGATGTATTTTGTTGTAATTATCAGTACATTACTCATCATTACTCATATGGAAAGAAAATACAGTTTTATGATTTACTGAATGGTACCTTTCTGTTTAAAAAGCAAAAAATCAGGTGGAAAAAATCAAGTACAAAAAATGCAAAGTTGGTTAGTTTTTTATTCCTTCATTTCTGTGAAAAATTTTCCTTTATTTTCATCACTGCTAGCTAGAAGCTCTGCAAATGTGGGACAGAAGAAGTTATTTCTGAATAGCTAGGAAGATATAAAAAAAATTAGTTTGTCTTATGTGTATACTACAAATCCGCACTTGTATTTTCCATCTCCACTCTTCCATTAGAAATAAAAAACATATTTGACCTATAGATGAGACTACCTAGGATGTTTCCCCATCTATTAGCATTTGAACATAAGACCTCTTCTTCATCAAGTTCAATATCCTAAATTAAATTTTGTACTTCTTTAATCTGAATTAAATGTTTTGTACTGCTTTAATTTGCTGCATAAACATGAAAATGCTTATCTCTAACAAAAAAGGGGCTTGAGATATGGATAGTTTCAGGTTTTGGTTTCTTTTAGTACCATTTCACTCATGACCTAAATAGCATTTCTGGACTGGTGGGAGGGTCTGGTCAGCCTTGTCTTGCTTCTTCTATGAGGCTCCTTCCTCTTACCACACTCCTCAGAAGGTTCCTTTATACTGAGTGAGAGTTCTTGGACTCCTAATGGCCCAACCTATGCCATTTTTGAGGCAGGACATTTTTTACATGGAAAACAATAAATATACAGAAATGTAAATACATATTTAAAAAGCAGTGAGATTTTGTATTTTTCTCAGCTACAAAAGCTTGCAGTTCTGAAAACTCTGTGAGTTCCTCTCGGTTCTGATATTCCTTCTCTGAAAAGAGGAAAATGGTACTTTGATGTTGTCATGCTTTATTTCAAATAATAAAAATAACAGTATTGAGGATTTTGAGCTGTGTTTTCTTTTCCAAATTCCCCGTCTGGATTGAAGCCTTGTAAGGGAGACACATGGAAAATCAGCAATGTGATTTTAAGCATTTGGTGCTACATAGAAACATCTAATGAGCTCATCAACAACTAATTCTCTATTAACAGCTTCCTCAGCCCTGCACAAGCATGGTCTCCTCCCCTATCAGGCTGGCCCCACTTGAAGCCCCATGTGCCCAGCACTGAGACCAGCAGTTTGCATCTCAAGCTCTGCCCTCAGCTCTCATTTCTCTCAATTTTTTTCTCCATCTCTTTTCCCAATCTCCTGTAAATTCTTACCAGCATACCAGCCCTATTTTCTCCTTATAGACTTATTTTTTCCATTTCTTTACTGCTGAAGGATCATTTGTTACTTCCTTTTTCAGCAAGTAGACATAGCAAGAAGCAAGCTGCCTGTCCTACTTCATGTGAAAGGTGGGGAATGAAGTGGACGGTGCTCTGTGAGGTTGCTGAGAGAAGAGAAAGCCCTCCCACAGCAGGCTGCACTGGCTCCTTTCCTCAAGAATGGAGCAAGTTTGGGAGGCAGGTAATATGAAAGGCTTTCCTTGTGACAGAGCCAAAATTTTTTAGAGGCCTGGAGGTTCCCATGTTATCTTGCAGTCTCTGCCAGAAGCCCATTACTCATCCCTAATTCATGGGAGCTGGCTTTATTACTACATGTTACTCATTAGTGTTGCTACAGCTGTGGGTGGGAGCTCCAGGCAGTGTTACTCTCCAGGCCTGGTGCTCACAAGCTGGCCCTTTGTGCAAGAAGTATTATTTTTAAATGTCAACCATGTATTAAGTAATGACTCAAGGGACTAACAAATCAAAGCTCAAGGCTCTGAGTGAGACACTCATCTGCCTAATAAACACGGAGTTAGATAGTAGCGGATCTCATTTAACTACCAATCACCCTCTAAGCTCAGCTGCTCTATTTCCCTATCTCGTGTCTAAATATCATATCTAAATATGCTTAAACCCAGACCTTCCACAGGTAGCAGGGCCAAGCGTGAGAAGCAGAAACAAAGCTAAACTTCGGGTGTCAAGAGAGATCTTGGCACCTCTAGAGCAACACAAAGGAAAAGAATACTATTCATTGACAAGTTGTTTCTTTTCTTACTACTTAAAAATCCAGGCCCAAAATATATGACTATAGAGCCTGATCAAAGCCCGTTAATTTCCATAGTATTCTTGGCATTGACTTTGATAGGCTGTGAATCAAGCCCATCCCCAAGTAGAACATATGGGTCTCTTGCACAGCTTATTTCTATTCATACTTCACATTTTTTTTATTTATTTCATACATTATTCACAGTTTGTGATGGCAGAAAGACAGTTTATATCAGTGACACAAAGAAGACAAAGAAAGAAATACAGCATATGTGTTGTCATTATTATGAAAACTAAGGCATATTGGGCACAATGCATTTCATTTTCATTATATTACAGGATTCTAATAAGCATCATTGATAGTGAAGTCACTTGTCCTTAGCATAAGTAAAGAAGAAAGAAATGAAAACTTTTCAGGTTCTTTTTGAAAATCTTGTATACTGTCTAGGCACTTTAGGCACAAATTTAATTTCACTTCAACATCACAAGTTCCTTTGATGACAAAGTCACGTATCTTTACTCCCAAACACAAAAGTAAATAAGACATTTAGATAGTTTTCTTTTACTTTGAAGGCAATTTTATATTTGAAAATGTGAGTGCCTATGTCAGACACATTGAATTTTCTGGTTCAGTCCAGCTCTGGGTTTGGTAAGGGCAATTATTTAATACCTGATAAAACACAACTCTGTCTACCTGAAGGTCTACAGAAATATATGAAATCTTTAAGTAAATACGGATTAAGATGGAAAGGCAGGAACTGTCTCTCATGACAAGGCCCCAGCCTTATGCAATGTGTACAGTTATAACCAAGCTCACATATTCATTAATCTAAGTTATAACTCGGGGTCTCAGAAGACCTGGGGAATGCTGAGCTCTCACCCTAATTTTATATATTTTATTTTATCTGAATTTTAATTTAATTTAATTTTATGCAATTTTTTACCTAATATCTATCAAGTTTTTTTACCCAAAGCTCCCAAATATTCCTTTCACACACTGCCTACACTTCCTCTCCACTTAGATCTGCTTTTTTGTGCAGATTAAAAATTAATGTCTGGTTGCCAGGAGGAGAGAGTGATTATTAAATCCACAGTAGCAATTTTTTAAACAAATAAATAAAAACAGCTGGGAAAAGTCAACAAGATCTCCAAGTCAGTAGTATAATGTCTCTTGAAAATATGGACAGAATGTTTTGCCATTGAGATGTGGTAATGGTATTGCTAACAGCATGCAGCAACTAGGAAAGAGAACACTACATGGCAATAGCCTTTTGTGGTGATTTTTCTTTTGGAAGGAAGAAAATGAATGAATATGATTTTTCTTGTGAGTCAGTGATGAATATTTCCCATGTATGCCACTGCTGAGTTTCCTGTAGGTCATAACAGATACAAGTGGGAGGACAGGATCGTTGTCTGGGAGAAGATCACAGAATTAAAAAATACATCCCCAGTGTTATTTCATTATTTTAGTGAACAAAGAGAATTCTATTTAAAACTATCTATTTTAAAAGATACTTTCTCAGATTTTTCACTCTGAACTGAAATTCACTCCCCACAAGAGCAATAAGGTCATATTTGTATGCACTTTATTTTGCAGAAAATGCTCATTTATCAGCTCTGTTCCTGAGTTCTAATAATCCACACGTGCGTGCTCTTTAATAGATTTTAAAAAATAGTTCTTATGAAAAGGACACAAAGTGCTCTTATGAACATAGTTTCCACAGAGTAACACATAGATAGAGATATGCTACTGCCCTAACCACTTAAGCATTTTAGATCATTGGCCAATGTTTAGATCATGGATGTGTTTTTAGTGGCTAAAGTGTTTTTAAAGCTTAGGGTTTGCTAGCTCATCATGTCACAGTTTAAAAGAGCCAGTCAGGACACTCTCTTCTGAGCCTAAGAAATGTTTTTCAAGATTTTTTTGCTTTCCTTTCTCTAGGACCAGTTCTATGCCAAATAAGGTCTCCTGGCCTCTTGGGATAGCAAACCAATTTTTCTAGGAGGCTCACATAGTTCTGGTGACCACTTTCCCAGTGCTCAAGTACTGCGCACCACCAAATAGTTTATACTAACTTTATTTCTCAACAGCTGGACACAGACAGCCTTGAAGAAAACAACACGGGTGGATAAGGGTCTTCCTGAAAGGCACCTGGTGGTGGAAATAACTTGTAGCATTGTGAGAGACCAGTTTGCTCTTGAACCTTAAGCTTGTGGTGAGCTTATCAAGGCATTCTGCCTGGTCTGGGTCTCCTTCCTGGGTCTCCTTCCTTCCACTTCCTTCTGTGTCACTCTCTCCCTCTTGTCTAGGTACACAGGAGTTTGCACCTGGGAGGACTACTTGAAGTGGAAGGGTGGTAGGCACAGACAGTTGCATGAAGCACGTGATCTTTCCATCTCTCCCATCCACCCTCCAAAATCTTCCTAACTTTCCAAGATTTATTATCTACTTTACTTCGCCCCAAAACACCTTTGCTGATTCTTGGTCCTCACTCCTAAACACCTGGGAAAGTCACTTTTGGTAGAGTGATTTTGAATTTTCTACTTCCAAGGGTGAGAATGACGCAAATTATTTTATCCTCATCCTTAGGAAAAAAAAAATTCCATTGTCTCTTCTGCTGAGGAAGCATGAGGCTGCTCTAACTAAGAAAAAGTGAAGTTTCCAAAGTTCTTCTGAAAGATAAAAAATAGAAGCAAAGAATGTGACAATGAGGTGCAGTGCAATGGTCAATGGAATATGGGAAAATGCCACAAGTTTCTAGAGTCAATGTCTTTCCAGCTATGACCCAAAAATCTATCTCTTATTTTGACACTCTTACAATATGAAGTATTGTGTGAACAGATATCACTTCAATAAATGTTAAATGTTTCCAATAAACCTGGAAAGAAATTTCAATATACCTAAAGTGGAGAGCATCTATAGACTCTGGCTAGTTTTCAAATAAGAAAGGTGCAGCTTTTCTTCATATTTGTCTTCTTAAAAAGAACAGCCAGCCAATGCTATATGCTCTTTCAACTATATTTCAAATATGACTTTTTATTAATGTCACTGTGATTACTTGCTTTCCTGACTCCATGTAAGGAATAAGATTTGTTTAATCTCCTTTCTCACCAAGCCTACTTGTCATCTTGAGTTCCAACCTTAAAAAGAAAATCTTAATCTGGCTAGTTGTCTCATAGTATTTGGCTTCTTCTAGATTAGGGTGGGTTTTGTGTCTTTAATAAAAGGAGGATCTTTTAAGAGTAACTCAGTGCTGACTACCAGTATGAAAAAAAACTTTTAATATTGCTGACTTAAGGACTATTATTACAGATAAAATGTATTTTGATCTACTCAGCAATGTGAAAATATTATATTTGCAACACAGAAATATTTAACCCAACCAAAACCAGCAACCAGAAGAAAATCCAAGAATTTAAAACCCTGGGAACAAATCATTAAAGAACAAATCTTCAAAGTATATAGGAATTTGTCTCATAGTCTGAAACCAATATCTGAGCAAAAATCTTTCATTTAGAAAATCTGTACAGATACAGATGAAAATAATTCTTTGTTCAACAGCTTCCTCTAGTTAATAGTGTAAAGGAAGTTTTAAATATTGTCACATCCAGAACTGGATTCTGAGTTTTATTTTCTTTTAATGACAGTTCTCATGACTGAGACTTCTGAAACTCATAATTCTGGTTTACATGTTTAAACAGGGAAAGGAATGAGTTCTGCAATTTGAATAGGAACCTCAAAAACAAAAAAGAATTTTACATAACTGTACTATATTAGAAGTCTGAAGAAAAGCATCAATTTAAAAGCCATATAATGAAGTGGCTGAATTTATCTACAAGACAAATATAAGACTGAAATTTAAAAGTAATAGTTCTTTAAGACAGTGCCTGTGTGCCTCAGTTGTAAACTGGGACATTGGTAATAATGTGAAACACTAAGCAAACATACAAGATTCTTCATATGCCAAACACAAGACAATTGTTCCAGCAAGAGGGATTTTCTTTGTTACCACCATCTTCTAAGTGTACAGGCAGACACAGGTTTGGAAAAAGAAGTGTAATAATACATTAGCTCAAAGAATACGGCCAGAAAATGCAAACTTTTTCGGTCAGACAAATCTTTCTTCAGGTCATATGCGTCAAAGTAACATAGATATTTCATGAATATGTCAAAGCCAGTTTTGCAAATATTTAGAATCAAAGTAAATGAGGTCAGAATTTTGTGGAAAAGACCAGTCAATTATCCTATAATTAAAGCCTGCATAATAATGCATTACACCATGGAATATAATTCACATTCAGTGTGCAGCTGTACAACTGGTATTTCCTAACACCAGAATAATAGACTGCAATCTCAGTAATTGTGGCACTGACTAGAAAATCTTGAAGATACAGAAGATGTTAAAGACATTCTCCCCAGAAATTGTGGGTTTGTTTTTTCTTTGATAAGCACAATAACATTATGTCTCTCCTCTTCATTCAAAACTGTGGTGAGCAAGTCAGTTTTGTGCCTTGCATTGTTAAAATTTTGTAATACTTTTGCAAGACTAACATACGTGGATAAGACTAATAAAGCCACACCTTTTAAACACATACTCTTCTTGTTTCTCCTGGCCTGCAACTGCTTACCTTATTGCATCTGCTGTACGTTCTGCCCTAAGGAGGAAATATGTTCACACACTGCATTAAATACCTTTATAGAGCAGAAATGCACATGCCTGTAAAAGAGGAGTAAACTGGCCCTCTCTGAGCTAGAGAATCAGATTGTGAATGATTGACTTCGCAATCAAAACCAAGTATTTACATGCCTTCAGCTGTATCTTGCATGGAGCTGAGTCTTCCTGGTTCATTTGCTACAGTCTTTTGGCCTCAGTAAGATACTGTTGTAGATGACAGTGTTATTCATGCTTAAATCCATTTATTTGATGAAAGCAGAAGTTGCTGCTTAAACTCATCTGTAAAAGCTTCAGAAGGTAGTAAATTATTTCAAATATCAGGCAAGAAATTAAGTGATTTACATGCATACATGTCTTTTTAGGAAAGGCTCAATAAGAGTAAAATATCAGAGTATGGGTTAAACCAGATCCTGCAACATAACCACCAAAGTGATAAAATTCAGATGTGTCCCAAAAGATGTAGCTGGTTAGTGAAATACCCAGGTTAACAGAAAAGTCAAGTATTCTGGGTGCTTCTTGTGATTTCAGTGATGTTTCCTCAAGATTTTTTCCACTGAAAAATGCATTATTAAATAATGTAATATTATCATATGATCCATAAACAGAGGTAATGACCATAATCCACTTTGCAAGCTGTACATAAGAGGCATGTACCAACTTCAATGTTTCTCAGTATACAGTTTTGCCGCCTGGGAAGTGAATAAACGAATTATTGCTCATGACTGTGATTTTATGGGTTGCAAACAGTGGATCTGAGTCAATCAAACTCAGATTTTTATCCAAAGGAATAACTGACTGTTTATGCCATTAGACATGAATTGCTGCTTCATTAATTATTAGCTAGCCACTATGTCCAAAAATGGTGACAGAAGAATATTGTGTGCACATATCTTCATGCAACTTACACCAGAGACGGAGTATTATCATTAAAATAACTCTTGTCAGTCATTAGGGCTTTTTTCCAAGTTCCGTTCATGCTTATATACTCATCATGCCTCTTCTTGTTTTTGTAACTCAGTGATGCAGAGTGAGTTCTAAATACCATTAGCTTGTTCAAGGCCTGGATTGTTGGCTCCTTCCCTTACAGTGCTCTGAGCAAAATCAACATTTTTCTCATTCGTTCTACTCCTTTGCTTTTCAGGGGCAGAGCTACCACTGAAGACGATTTGCAGTTTTTGATAGATCAACACAGCTCTGCAACAAAAGCTGACTTGCATAAATTTTAAGCACAGAGCTTGATGAAAGCAACCACACTTCTGGGTATGTAAAGTCTATAGGTAATCATCTGCATTGCCTTAGAAACTGAGAAGTGTTTTGTGCTGCAGGCACAAGGTTATGCATTTGCTAAATTTGTTGCATTTAGTAAAAATACAGGGTACACAATTCTAAGTTCTAATAGAGGCGTATAAATAAAGAGCTATGTGTAGCTGCATTTAAATCTTCTGTCATTGAAGACAAAATTTTAACAGAAAACACCTGGATGTGTAATTTTTCTCTGTCATCATAAACAGAACATTCATTTGGAACTGTATTGCATTTCATTTCTCTAAGCGTATTGGGCTTTTTAGCGCAGATTTTCTTACGTTCTGTGGATACAACAAGCAAACATAATGGAAAACAAGAATGAGACCTGGGTTTCTCTCCCTTCTTGTAACAACTCTATGTTATTAGAAGCAATGACACTGTAAACTCTACTGGGTACTGTTAAATTATCTTCAGGAGTTCATCAGTTATGACATTCTATTTCTACTCTATTTATTCTTTATTACTGGTCCTTCCAAATGTGATTTCACACAACTTTTTAAAGGGACATAAAATCCTTGCATACCTTTGCCTTTAAGTAGCTCTTACCTTTATGCCCTTAGCCTCAAGCAACTCAGCTTCTGGGCAAGGGCCTGTTCAGCTCTCTGTGCCAAAAAAAGAGTTCATAAATTCGTGATCAGCCTGATTTACCAAACAAACAATAACAGTTTTCAACTTGAATCGATGAGACATGAGTTACCACAACATTTTGAGACATCCCAAAAGGTAAATCTAGATAGTTAATCAACTACTGTCCCAGGTTTTCTAGAAATCTCAAAAATTACAGAATGACAATTTGAGTTTGGATGAGACCTCTGGAGGTCATCTCGTCCAACCCCTTCCTGTTCCAGTATGGTCACCTAGAGCAGGTTTCCCAGGACTATGTCCAGATGTCTTTTGAATATTTCCAAACTCCATTTTCAAGAGACTACACAACCCACTGTCTGTGACAGTGCTCAGTCACCTTCACAGTAAAAAATTCTTTATCTTTAAGAAAAATAGTACTGATTAACCAGCAGTGATGAGGAGAAGCAAAAGCTAGGAGTGATAAGTCTCAGTTTCACTGCGATTGCTTTGTGATTTCCACAATCAGACACTATGGAGTTTTGTTTTCATTTTTATGTCAATAGGTGTGTGTCAAGTCCTGGAACAATAAAAAAGTCTTAATAAAAATTAATAATGGAATAACAGAAAACCCATTGCCTGAGTCACTTGATGAATGACTCAATGACAACACATGCATGAATACTCTTTGTTCCTGTACTAATTGTGTGAGGCAACTTCACTGCCAGACCTCAGCCACAGTAACTCTACTGCTACCTCCAACGTAAGGGGATTTATCCTAGGCATGACACTGAAAAAATGATTACAGAGAGGACAAAAAAGATAATAGCAACAATAGTTGAAGACACCATCCTCAAAATATTTGACCTCCAGGGTACTTCATCTCAAGTGGAAAAACAAACCTGTTGGGGAATGGTAAGGCTAGTTGTGGTTGTTACAGAAGTTTCCAGCGTTTTCTTTGTCAAGCCAAGATTTTTTTTGTTCCCACTCTCAGAAAACATTTCCTATGTTTATCTAACACATCACATCCATCACACATATATTGTCATTCCTACAGAAACCCTCAGTTTGGCTTTCCAATATAGCTAGAGGAAAAGTAAACAAGCAAACAGACATTCCTTTCTCCTAGTCCTGTCTGCAGTGGTAATGGCCAACAATTTTGTGAGTGAAGTTTTGTCTTGTTTTCCAGTTTGAGCCAACAATTACTACTGATCATACCAAAAAAGGCCAGCAGACTAAACTGAATTTTACCTTTGTCCTTTTGTGGTCTACAATGATTGACAGCTAAATTTGGTTTTGCCATAAGTAAAAAGAGCAAACTCTTGGCAAGTGTCCTGAGATGACTCCAACATCTCCACTGCTTCATAAATTTGTCAGTTTATATTCAGGGATTTTTTTGTGGAGTTCCGATGAAGATCAACAGCAGAATGTACATGTCAGCTTTTTCAGGTGTGGAGGTGTCCTCTCATGGTAAGTAGCTTTCAAGTTTGTTACATTTGGGGTAATAATATCATTACTATGGTAATGACAAAATATGTGTCACTTTTGGGAATGAGAAATTACACATAATTTCTATTTGCTTCAGTCTTGTTTCTATAGTAACAAGACTAGTAATTCTCATTAATGACTAGGTTATTAGCGTTATTTTTGTTAATTCCAGGTTATTAATGCCCTTAGTTTTTCTGCATCTTATTGATGACTAAATCTGAGTGGCTGTTAAATGAAAAAAATAGGTCCACTTGACTAAAAACTATCTTTCACAAAAATCAAAGAGTGTCTTTTGAATCTAGTTTTAAAATTAGTGCAGAACTAAGTTGAGAGAAGTGTTAAATCATTTAGACTAGAGGCAAAATTCAGACTGGCTGGTAAACACAAGTATTAACACAACTGTGATGAAAGTTCTGACATTATCATTTAACATTTCACTTTGCCAAGTTCATCTTTTCACTAGAAAAGACATTTCCCCCCTACAGTAATATTGCTATAAGAGCAGCAAGGCAGTTTCAGGCACAACGGTTGTCATGAGCTCATTTACCACTGGGATTCAAGGTTAAAGGTTGTGCCTGGATGCCACAAGGTCATTGTTACAGCTACATATTCTGCTACATTTCATTCTACTTAAGGGCAAACTGCATGTTAAATGCCTATGGGCTAAAGAATTACAAATATAGTCTTCTAATTATAGAAGATATTGAGATTACACTTACATTCTTTCTTTTCTAAAACGTTGTGCAGATGCCATGAAATAATTCCCCAAAAATTTAATCCACCTTAATAGAACTATACAGGAAGCTTGGCTTCTTCTCCCTCTAAATGCTTATGCATGTCCATACTTTCACCTACTGACTGTTCATTTGAGTAGTCACATGTTAGTGCCTGCAGGACTGGGCGTAGTTTATCCTACTTGTTTTAACTCACTTTTCTTACGAAGGCCTTAAAAATAGAATTCCTTGAAAATGCTTTGATAGTAAAGTTTATAACTTATTTTATGATGTGCTTTTAAAGTACATAGCAACATTTTCCAATCACTTAGTAAACACTAATAAAGCATTTATAACCTCTTTAAGTTTAGAATGCTGCCATTGTCTTCCAAGCCAATATTGAAAAGTAGAAGTCAGTGATGGACTTCTGCATTTGGTGATTAATTTATTATGGCTTTTGGATTTAAAATATGTTATAGCAGGACTCTGGGACAAAAACAGAAGTCTTGGAAGAAAATGAAAGAACAAGTGAAAGTAAAATATTCTTATCCCCTTATTATTCCCAATCATAAGGTCCATACATGGACCAGATCTGTGACCAAGATATACAAAACGTTAGACTTTGTTTTGCTTCTCTGAAGGTAGGAATTGATTACTTCTCCTGCAATCAGGCAGGCAAAGACCACTGTGTGGGCCACGAATTTTCTTTCAAGGTGTTTCTGTTGCTGGACTGTATAGTATAACCTATTTCTGCTCATACTCTTCAGTAGCACAGCTGCTACTTATACTTTTGTGCAAACTTTTGATAAAATCTGCCAGTTCTGACACATATATTTACATGCACAAAGGAAAAAATCTTCTCTCAATGACGAAATCCACTTAATTTCTTCCCTGCATTACAAATCAACTCAGAGCCTATTTTTACTGCAGGCTACTGGACTGAATTTATGGATCTGCAAAGGATAATTTATTTCAATTAATAATTTCCTATACTAAATATTATTCATGTTAAACATCTTTTCTTCTTGTATAAAAGTATACGGTTTAATATTTTAAATTATTATTTAAAATAGTGCTTTAAACTCATGAGAATGAATTTTTAGGCCTTCTGTCCCTCTTCGGGGCAATGGGGACAAAATAGTCAACTCACCCTACTAGACAACTCACCCTAGGAAGATGAATTGTTGGAGACAGGAGATTGTGACAGAATGCACAATGCTGGTTGCCAACTGACACTGTGGGTCAACAGCCATTTAGCATAAATTAAAGCAGTGCGTAGGCTGCTGCAGTCTATGCCAAGACCAATGAATAACTCTTGCTTGGATGAGGATGCCTGGCTTATTCACAGCTCTTTTCAACCTCCTGTGCTTATGGCTTCTTCTCACATCTTAGAATGTAGTAAGTGTTCAGGTTCTTTACCGTAAAAAGATGATCAGCTTCAAGGAATCATTTAAGAGGTGGCTCTGTGACAATGAAATTAAGTCAATCATCAGCTCAGCATTTGCTTTATCAGCTATAATTTTTTACATACAAAATTAGTTTAAAAAGTCTAATAAACCACCTCCCCCCCCAATTTGTTTTGAAATAGCTAATATTTTATCAGAAAATTCCTGCAGATACATTCTTACCTACAAAGCATATGATATTTCAAATCACAAACTTGGCAAATTTCAAGCACCTGACACTGAGGAACATAATGGGAATATACAACATGGGCAGATTCTCTTCAGTGTAGCCTAAGAAATGAACATTAGTGGTGTTCAGACATTTTCTGACAAGATGGATTCTAATCAGGTTTTGTCAGAACTGAGGCTTTTGATAGGAGTCTTTGCAGCAAGATGAAAGTCCTGTTCAAAAGTAAATGTAGAATCATATCTTGAGAAAGGCCACTGATTACAGAGAATTACAAGTATTAGAAGGAAAATTTACCTTGTTTATTTTCACCTCCAAATGCCCTGTACTTTGATATTTTCAGAAGACAGAGAACTTGGGGAGAGAGGTAGCTCAAAGTGACTTTTTGATTTTCCTAATGTGGTGGGTTGACCCTGGCTGGATGCCAGGCATCCACCAAAGCCACTCTTATCACTCCACTCCACAACTGGACAGGCGAGAGAAAATATAGCAAAAGGTTCATGAGTTGAGATAAAGACTAGAAGGGATCACTCACTGATTAGCATCACATGCAAAACAGGGGTTTTGAATTGGGGAAATTAGTTGAATTTATTGCTAATCAGAATCAGACCCTGATAATCAGAAATAAAAAAATCTTAAAAATACCTTCTCCTCATCGCTCCCTCCTTCCCAACTCTACCTTCTCCTCCAGCGATGCAGGGAGACAGGGAACGGAGGTTCTGGTGAGCTCATCACCTGTTCTTTCTGCCACTGCCCAGGGAGAGGAGTCCTTCCCCTGCTGCAACGTGGAGTCCCCCCCACAGGAGACAGTCCTCCATGAACTCCTCCAACATTGCTCCCACAGGAAACTGTTCTTGGCAGATTGCTTCAATGTGGGTCACTTTTCCATGGGGTGCAGTCCCTCAGGCACAGCCTGCTCCAGCCTGCGTCCCTCACAGGGTCACAAGTCCTACCAGGGAACCTGCTCCAGTGTGAACTCCTCTCTCCATGGGTCTGCAGGTCCCTGCCAGGAGCCTGTTCCAACACTCCAGGCCTCCCATGGGGTCACAGCCTCCTCTCAGGCATCCACCTACTCCAGTGTGGGTCTCCTCCAGGGGCTGCAGGTGGATCTGACACGTCCATGAGAAAAGTTCCTATAGCATGCAATCCACTTCACTGCCTATACATTCAGCTGCACCTTCTCTGTAGCACAGCCAATTGCTCCATCCTTAAAATATTTAATGGTGATGCATGAATAGACATTCATGTTTCTGTCCTGACAGATTTTGAAATTCAGCCCCTTCTGATGGGAACAATATAACCAACAGACTGTGCTATTCTGTGCCAAAGCTGATTAATCTTAAACTAGCAGTTCCTTTGCAGGGGAAGACCCTCTTCCTCCAAAAGTAATAGCTTGTCCAAGGATTGAACCAATTTAGAAATTCTTGAAAGACTTTATTTAATAAAAAAATTACTTTTTCCATCATCTTTGGCTCAGTTCTTTTTTTTTGTCTTATCTCTATGAGAATATAAAATTGGAAAGCTTTTGAATTTACAAGACCAATTCAAATATTGCATAGAACAAATATATTTTATTTTTATTCTCTTTCTTCAGTCTTTCCTTTAATTACAATCACTATTATGGGTAGTGGTAAAACCTCAAAAACTTCAGTACTTTTCCTAAGAGCAAAACCCATATGCAAAAAATATATTATTCTAATAAATAATGTACACTATGTATAATTTTCTGGAGATTGCAGTAATGTCCTCCTTTTTTTGAGCTTTCAATTAATTTTCCAGTTTAAAATAAGAGGTGAAAAACCTTACTGTCAAAATATTTTCCATGGTAATCTGTTCCCCCTTACTTTACCAAACACTGTCTTAACGCTTTAACCATCTTTCCAGATTCCCTTCAGATATCTTAGTATTTTAAATATATCCATATATATATATGTGTGTGTATATATATATATATTCATTGGCAATTCAGCTAACAGGAATAGACACACATGCTACACAAGTTGCATTTTGCCCATCCAATTTTTTACCACAGGTTTTGGATTATGTTCTGTCCAAATAATTTAAGAAGCAGTATTACAGCTTTACAGTGTCTGCTAACTTTAACCTCTTTGATACAGATTTTAAAACATGCTTAATTTTGATTCTAGCCTGTTATGCTGGGTTAAATATTTTAGTGAGGACACACAGGTACATTGTAAGAGTACTTGCCAACATTGTTAGTTTGGTTGCTGCACCTGATTTCTATGTACCCGTGTGGGTAAAGATATATTTAAGACCTTTTTTTTTTGTTGTTGTTAAAAAGGGTGCTAGTGGGGGAGGTATTATGTTCCTTCAAGATGAACACAGCACTTGCTAATTTTTGGCACACTACACTCATCTCCTCGCTTTATGTCTCCTGTCAAGCCTTAAGATTTTCCTCAGCCCAAACTAACATTACATGTCAAACACTTACAAAACTTCTTTTTCCAAGTGCATTTAGAATGAATGATCTAGCACAATTCATGTAGTAACATCAGATATCCTGAAATATCCTACCCACATAGCTTTACCAAAACGTAGCTACTACTGGAAATCTGTCATGGCATGTATTTTTTTTTACTGGACTTTCAGTAAATTTTCAGATTAGTTTTTATAGTTTCTACTGATACTAGTCTTATAAAGGGATAGCAGTATTATTGCTAAAAAGTGATGTCATCTTTTTTTTCTCAGTGAGGTAGTTATTAGATTTCCAGTTCTGTAAGAAACAAAATGCTTAACATTAGCATTAGCAGTTGGTTTCATGTGTTGTCACATTATATTAGCTACTGACATTGCAACCTAATGATCTCTCCTACCTGTCCTTGTCTATATTTTTTAAAATATTATTCAATGTTGCACCTGATACGCTTAGCATCTCTCTTTCATACTGAACTGTGAAGTCCTGCCCATGCTTCAGGATAAGTACCATAGTAATAGAAATAGAGGATGAAATTCAAAAAGCTGTTTCTGATGTTATGGTCATGATATGATATGATATGATATGATATGATATGATATGATATGATATGATATGATATGTGTGGTTTTGTCAGTAAATTGTTTTAAGTACATTCCACCTTTTAAAATTACGGTTGATATTTTTAAAGTATTTTAATATGTACAGTGTGCATGTGCAGAAATAGTAGACTACACAGTGTGAGACAATGTATTCTTTTGATCACATTTATTCTTTTTCTAGTAGGTGATCAATATTGTAGTTGCTTCATAAGAGACAATTTAGTTTAAATATCAAAAAACCCCTATGCAATTTCACAGCAAAAGCTGTTCTCAAGAAACACAGGCTATCTAATTAGTTTTTGCAGAAAGCAACCTCAAGTCCCTGAGTATTGAATACTCTGTGCTTTTTTTATAACACTTTCTTCATAAAATATAAAGCATTTCAAACTATGGATGTCCCAAATATTTTATTTAATTTTCAGGTGACTTACGTGATTTGTCCTTCATCACCCAATGGTCTTTGTCACTAAACAGACAGCTGATTTGGTTCATTTATTCTGAAATATCATGTTACTCTCTGTTCAGTAAATAGATTCTGTTTGTGCATTAAATTATATTTTATTTTTTTTGTCTACAGACCATCTTTTAAAATCACAAAATGTTAGAAAATTATGGCTGGAAGGGACTTCCAAAAGTCATCTAGTTCACCCACTGCGTAAAACAAATCAAATATACCTGTATTATTCCTGATAATTGTTTGTTGAACCCATTCTTAAAAACTATCAAAGATGGATATTCTTGAAACCTCCTCAGGCACTCTTGTCCAGACCTTCATTACCCCTACTATTAGAAAGTTTTCCCCACAGCCTATTATGAATAATATTTTTATTAATTTAATCCCTTTAGTTATCCGTTCTGCAAAGGATGTTGTGAACATATAGTTCTTCTACTCCTGCAGCAACCTTCCCTGTGTAGTGAAAGCCCATTTGTTCAACCATGGTCAGGTTCCCGTGACTTACATGCGTTACTGCTTTTGTTCTCCAGATTTTCTCCAGCAGAGAAAATGCCATGCTTAGCATTCTGAGGCCATAGTAGTGTGGAGCACAAGCATTTTTTTAAACAGGCCAAGAGCTCTTATCAGTTGGCCTTAAATGCAGATGAACTCCGGGAACAGACGTTGGCAAAGTAAAAGAAAAGTCCGAAATGTGGAGATCTAAGGGAGTACTCTGAGATCTCAGTTATGCAACTTAGGATTGGGACTCTGGAAGTGGAGCTAGCATGTCCAGCTCCCTGTAGCTAAATCAACTCATCTGCCACTTGCCCATGCCACCATGCAGTGCACTAGTTTGAGCAAGTGGCTGTAGCACCAGTGTGGTGGTGCTGACTTTGTGCTGCACTGCAAGGGGGAAGGTTTCCTCCATCTCTCTTCCTTATATAGCGATCTCCTCTATAGCCCGGCTGTGTCAGCTGTGTGTCCTAGGGTTTGGATCCCACAGAGTACAAATCCAAGGATAATCCCAAGGGTACAAGCATAAATACCAGACTAGCTTCTTCAGAAGTTAGCTTTTCCAAATTATGCAAAGAAGTGGATATGTGGGTGTTTGCATAGAAAGTAAGCATTATGTACAGTTTTCAATCTCCTCAGGTGAAAATGCAGAGGTAGTGCTGTTTGCCACTTGGTCAAACAGCTATAAAAAAATTCAGATTTTAATATTGAGTAAGTTAAAAATTTATATTAAGCCTTCTTACAAATAGAAGACATACTGAGAAGATTCCTGACCCTACTGATGTCCACAGCAAATCTAAGGTACCAGAGCTGCACACTGTTTGTTAGACATTAGGCACTTGAGATGTGTCTATGCCTACCTACGTTAGAACACAAAGCTGATTTCGTATTCAAGATTGCATGGATAGCTAATATATACCTTTCACACAGAGAATTCAGTGAATATCTGACTGCATGACTTAAGTCACTTTTTCAGAAAACTCTATCTGTGCTCATAACTGCATCTATTTATCACATTTTCTTACCATTAATTTCTTACTAGTGCAACATGCCCTGTTCTTAAGTTGCATCACTGTCACTTATCTGTCCTTGGTCCCTCCTCTCCTAAACTCTTGCAGCATTGAGAGGACAATAAGTGTGCGCTGTTTGCATAACAGAATCTGAGGCGTTCATTTTGATGCGTTCTGCATATTGGGGATTTTTTGTTACTCAATGTGATAATAGAAGAAGAGTCTTTTAAGGAGACAATTCTCATACAAGACAACCTGTCATACAGACTGCCCGTCTTCAGTGTATGATATTACAACTAATCAATTGTTTAGGCTTTTCCTAATGCTTTGCTTTTTGCCCACAGGTAATCTTGTGCAACTAGCAATGGGACCACATTGCATGATATGAAAACATTATTAATATCTCAGGGACAGACTTCATTACACATCACCATGACTCTTAGAAAAAATTATGCATATTTTATGTAGTCCAGGTTACCATGGTAAATATTTTCTTCTTTAACAGAGAAGAAAATGAAATAGAGAAACAAATACATGCAAAATTTGTTTTTAAGGAAAGCAACACTACATTAAGCAACACTATTTTAACCTATGAGCGTGGCAGTGGTTTTTCAGTAAGTAAACCCCAATGCTTCATTACATTAAACCAAAACAAAAAAATTGAACTTGTAAATTCTTCAAATGTAATACAGTTGAAACGGCCAAGAGACAGCTGCACAGTCAAAAGCATGTAATACTTCGTACAAGTACTAGCTTGGTTCAGCTAACAGAGAGGCCAAAATTTTAGTGTTGATTCTTTAAAATGTCAATTGACTAGTTCCATACTATGAAATCATGAGGTTCCATACGTTTCCTTTCAATAGTCACACTTACCACTTTTTAAATTGACATTTGCAGTCAGACTAGAAACTCAATTTAAGATCTGAATGTCCTTCTTTTAGTCCTTGCAAATGCATTGTTACTGGCAAGAATTAATCTCTAAATCAGCCTCTGCCTCACTATGCCATCTGAAGGTAGTGACACAAACTTGATACAAGTACAGTCTTAGAGAGCTGGATATTAATCTCACAGTTCAGCCTGAACAACTTACAGCTCCAGGAAAAAAACCCAAAAGCAACACTAAAACTTTCCTTTAAAGAAGAGTTACATTCCTTCAGCATACTCTGATGTGGACCTGTTTCTCAACCCAAATTTGAAAACATTGACTGGTAGGTTGGAAGGTGGAATCTCTTTTCTCTTCCTCTTCTGAGCAGAATAAGAAAGAAATGTTGCCTACCTCATCTGTCTCTTGAAGCAAGGAACTAAGCTACATGCAAAAAGAAACCATTCCACGTATAATGGAATACAAATTCTTCACAATTTCACTGAAGACAATGGCTTTGGAGACACCACCTGCGTAGAGGGTAGCCTGCAATCCAAATGTGCCAATTACTACACGAATTCCTGCCAACAGAATCTCTCTTTATCAGAGGAGTAGAAGGAGGCGACTCCCAAATAAAAATATGTTTTCAGCACATTGCATCTGAATGTTTCAGGAAGTAGCGCTGTCTACCAAGGATTTTACACTAGTATTGGCCAGTGTAACCAGTTTCTGGTACGGAGAAATATAGTATGACTCAGGGACAGCATCAATTGCCTTCACTTTGGTAAAGCATCTCTTGCTTTGTGTCAGGACTAAAATCTATTTGCTGGCTTTGAGTAAAATGCAGAAGAAAGGTTCCAATTGCAGTTTCCTACAGTCCATCACTCAAAAATCCCTGGAAATTTTTCATGGTTATTGCATTGCATGACAGTCTAATTTATATACTTTAATTATGAACCATCTTAAAGCTTCTTGTATAATTTCATATGACAAATAATCGTTTTATCTTCTTAAACATTGTGGAGAGCTGTTTGGTACTGCTGTCAGAAATTGTTTTTTACCCATGAACACAGTTGTACTTCAGCAATGGATATCTCTTTACCTACAGAGTTTAAAAAACAGTGCATAGTTTTGTGTTTGTGGCCTCTTGCTTGGAAAATATAAATTCATTATCCTTGTTACCATTCAAGCCTATGGTAATGAGGTTCTAATATCTCTATTTGGTAAGACTGCTCCAAAGAGTGTATTTCCATGTACTTGATGGAAACAAGAGAAATCCATTGCTGTATTTATTATTAAATTGCATGATCTAAATATATTCTTTATTTTATCATCCCCAAACAAGATATCTTTGTGCTTAACCTGTTTACTTTAAGTGCATTCTCTGAGTTTAAAAAAAGGAAGGGTTATCAACCAATCCAGAGAACATCATGAATTGTTGCAGTCTCCTAAGTCTTTCACAGTAAACTTAAAGTCTAAACAATAAAAACAGATAAATAGAGGAAATGTCAAACTGAATTCTGGGTAATGATCAGATCAGCATGCTTTTATACAATTTCCATCACTTTGAATTTTAAATCACCTTTTAAAGGGCACTAAAGCATTCTTGCAAATTAGTCCGCACTCCAATTAATGCACCCAACATGACAATAAGACCAGTTTCAGCTTGGCTAAGCAGACCAGTCAACCAGGAGGATGTGACTTGAGGACTTGGAGAGCTTGCGCCTCCACCTTTTTTCCCCTCTCTCTTCACAGCAGCTTAGGTCCAATTAGGCCAGTTAATCTGCCTAAAACCATTGGAAAGGAAGGATTTCTCTAATAAAGATGAAGCATAGTCTGAGAGGACATACAAATTAAGCCTACTCTTTTCAAAAGACAGAAAATTCCAAGATTTCCCTTAGCCATATATCTTAAAGAGGTATTTCTTTTGGTCAAGACCAAATGATTTTTTCCTCCACAGGGATTTTAACTTCAAGAGATCTTTCTGTGATATTTGTTAACATGCAAAGGATTTCTCTTTTGTATATTTATTTTTCATAGTGTGCTCATTTTTGACATCCATTACATTTTATAAGACTAGACTGCAAGCGGTAGTGATGAGAAATGCCAGGTCATATTACAAAAAAATATTCATAAATAGAAATGTCTTTGTGTTTTTCAGTTAAGAAGTAAATAATACTTGCATGCATACATAGATATTTGAGTAGCCTAATCTGAGATTTTGAAAAGGAAAATTGAAAGGGGCTGAAAAACAACTCATAAATACATGCTTATATCTGAAACACATTTTAACAAGTTGAAACAAAATTCTTGCAAAATAGACAAACCATTTTACATAACATTTAGCTCACTCATTAAAAAAAAAAGCAAAAAATCTCTATCCTGTTTACCGTTAGCACTGGTGCATGTGAACTCCATTTTATAATCACAGCACACTTTGAACTTTCTCATTTCTTTTGTGCTTCACTTATATAATTTGACTTAATTTTCTATGTGTAAAATTCTAAGATGTATTTCAACAAAATTAGACGAGAAACATTCAGTCAGATGCAAAATTAATACATACCGCTTTTGGAATTACTTCCATTTCTCCTCAGAAAGCTCATGCTACCCTTGACTACAGCAGCTGCTTTTTTATATATTGAAGTAGGATTTGGGACAGGAGGGAGAAGTATTAGTGCCTCTAGTTCAAAAACAGCATCTAATGCTTTAGTAACATTTTGAACTGCTCAGGAATTATTAGCAGGGGTACAAAAGAAAAAAATATAGAAAAGGCATGAAATATTTTTTTGAATTAAAATGATGATACAAAAGTGTAATGATACTGAAGAGACCTGTGTTATCTACAGCTAGAATATAACTTTTCCTATTTACATTGGCAACAAAATGTTAAGCCTCTTTATCATTAACCCTTTTTGTTAAGAAATCTGTAATCAATTTCCCTTGAGTCCTTGGCTCTGACGTAAATTTTGTTGGGGAACATGCAAAATATTCTTTTTCAGCATCAGTGCTTTAAAGATAACATTTTGTTCAAAACAAAACTGAAGATTTCCCACTGTCTCTTTAGATCAACACAAAAGTCTTTAAAGCAGTGAGGTTTGTAATGGGCTGTTTATTTAGTCACATCTGTATCGTGTAATTTTGTTGATATTCCATCCCACCTCTTTGTTCTGATGTCAAGAGGCAGTTCTGAGCATATTAGCATGCTCACAAATAAACCAGCTGGCTGATCACTTGGCCAACCACTGATCACCACAGTTCAACCTGATCCATACTTCTCAGAGCCACGTTGAGAAGCCAGTTTCTCTGGCTACTGTCTGAAGCTGGTTGTATATTCGTTCAGCTGTGCCAATCCAGATTGTTCTCTCCTTTGGATCTAAGCTTTATCTGAATATTTTAACTGAAAGTAGAAATCAATGGCACTGGCAAACTATTTTTAATCAGTGAGGTTGCACTTTAACAACAACTTCCTTCCTTCCTTTGTGATAGCCCCAGTACGGCAGATAAGAGGCTAGTATATAATCCTGCTGCTTTATAACTACAGAGTTTATATTCTAAAAAAATACTGAGATAGGCCAGACCCTATAAAATTCCACGTACTTCCATATACCAAAGACAGTGATTTTTAAGACCTGGGATTCTCCATCCTAGTGTGCAGCTATGCGAGTTCTGCGTCTTGATTCATGGATTCAGTTGAGTGTGCTCCCATTTTTTTTTCATTCCACTTTTCTTCCACACCTTATTCAACTACAAGCTTTGTTTGAAATAATGGCTGAGCAGCCACAAAGACGCATGAAGGCTGTAGATGAGAGAACACTGAGAAAGGACTTAGATTTAGAAAGCAAATTTAAAGTGTAGTAGTTGAAACAGAGGAGTGAGAAATTATACTGGGAAAAGGAAAGTATCAACACAAAGGAACAGAAGAAGAAAAGTAAGAATAAAAATGTGCTACAAGAAAAGATGAGTGAAGAGTTAGCACAAAAAAAAAAGGACGTCATATCAGAGATACCAAAAAGGTAAATAAAATAAAAAGGAAGTATTGATTAAGTGTGACCAATCAGTAGTTTTAACTTGATTTTGCCATTTCCTTTAAATGATATTTAAATAAATGTCATCTATCTAGGAATTCAAATATATTTCAATTTTCCACACCTGTTGCAATTTGAAGAAGAGAAATCACTAGCATTTTCCATGAGAGAAGAAAGGATGACAGGTATGGACAGGAGCGTGATAAAACAGAATAAAGTCTCAATTCAACCAAATATATTTCCCTGGCCATTTAAAATTCAGTAGTCTTTTATGCTCTGCAGATAGTGTTTCTACATTCTTAGTAATAATCGATATGTTATTAATCCCTAGAGCCAAAACGTTTTTCAATTTTTTAGTTCCTTCTTCCTCAAGCTGTTCTATAGGATTCCATGTGAAATGTCATGCTACTCAGTAGGATAGGAGTATTACAGTATCAGCCTAAGGGCTAATCTCCAAATTATCTATTGTTTGTTTTGCATTCTTTATTAGCCAAACTTCCTTTTTCAGGTATTATTTAAATAAGAAAAAAAAATGTGGAAAGGATGCTACAGACAGCACTCTCTTCCTCATTGATCTCTAATTCTCTATTCAGAGCCAGAGATATAAAAATATTAAATAAATCCATGCATTTTTCTATCAAAACCAGTAAGGAAATGATTAAAATAAGCAGAGGCCAAACTGCCAAAACACTTCAAGAATGACTGGGGGAATCAGATATGCATATGAAGTTCCAGAATCTGAGCAAAGCACCTACTGCACAATATGTGATGGTGTAACAGAAAATTTGCTTTAAAAATGAATGGAAGGACATGAAAGAAACACTTAGCAACTGCCACATATACACCTAATTACAAACAGAAACTACTGCATGAAATGCAATTAAACTTTTTGATAGATCAAAGCATTCTTCTGCAATAAAAAGGAAATATTCTACTGTACATTTAAATAGCATAACTGAATTCTACTAGGGAATTCCATGAATACTAAAAGACAAAATCGAAATAATACGAGAGGTATTATAAGATTTGCTTTGTGCTTCAAATACTACAAGAATGATGCACAAATACAATTATCCAGTTCAACTAATAAAGGAAATTAACTGCATGGCAAAAAATTTGGTAAATATCCTCTGAAAACTTTCATTAATAATTGACATCTATATTTTGCATATGTGTTCACTAAGTCATGTGTACATTTACAAATAAAATTACTGGCATCAGGTGCCAGTTCGCGTTCAGGAAGAGGCTGCTATGTTTTTTTTGAACACTCCTTCTGCTGGGAGGAGCTCATTTTAGAGAGCTCTGTGGTCTGGGCACAAGTCTCTGAGCTGGGAGATGACTTCTTCTAGTTCAAGCGGAGCTACAGGTTTGCTAAGCACCACAGACAAATTATCTGGTTTCTGTGTTTTTGGTTGGTCATGATAGACCACTGGAAAAAGCAAGACAAAAAACAGCTCAGAGCTCCAGTCAAAAATCAAAGGTAATGCTTTAGCAGGGTTGCTGGATACACCCTTATTATTTTATTTAAAAGAAAATAATTCAATTACAGGGATTACTTTCTTCTAAAACAGCTAGAGGATTTTGATAAAATGGGATTTAATGCAGAAATGTGTGAAGTACAGGAATGTTGGATGCAAAGAAGGCAGGATGACACAAGTTATTTGATTACAGAAGTCCTCTAAGCATTCGTTGTGCTGAATAAAACTGATAAGAAAAAAAAGTGCTAACTCACTTCAATCTGAGAAAACCACATCAGAAAGACTGTGTTACAGCTTAAGGAAAGGTTTAAAAGAATGAGCTCTACAAAAATTAAATGTAGACGCAAGAGACTGATAACACAACACCCATTTAAAGTGGAAGAGAATATTGATATGTTTGCATGTAAATAGAAAAGGTTTTTACTGTTGCCATTCTCTCTCTATCATATGTATATTTGTCAAATTACATGCTGCTGTAGATTTACAAAGTGAAGAAATTCTGTATAACCCGTCACAAGAGGATTAGTAATGTTTGAGAAAAAAATCCTGCTCTAAACAGTGTTTTTCACTTTCAACTCACACTTAATTTCAGGTAGCCATGTGTACTGAAAGACACATGTATTTTGGTGACGAGATTAGGAAATTACAGTAGCTGCTATATCAAAACGGAGTAAGGTAAAATAAGAAATAATTTTGGTTTAAAGGGAAAAATACTTTGCAAGTAATTATTCTCAGCTTGTAAATGGTGTCTCTATAACCAACCAAGCATATAACAAGAAGATGAAGACGAGGCTTATTTTCACTTCATTTCACTTCTTTGTAATTGACAAGCTCTCACTGAGTGTCAACTTTAAAAGATGACAAATCCTAAATCTTATAGGACTCAATTCAATAGTTCACCTCTCTAAACTGTTTGCAAATTAATCTACATTTTCAAGTGAATCGGGCATAAAATATAAGGTGACATCTATATTAAAAAATATTAATTTCCTTGTCTTTTTTCAGCATCCAAAATAGCATTAAAATATTGAGATTGTTAATAAAATGCACAGAGATATACAAATGCACAATGTTCCCTATTTCACAAGTTTGCCTTTCTGCTTTCCAGTTCTATTCCAGTATGCATTAGTTTCCTTATTCAGAAATATACCTATTTTGTATTTGATATAGTGTGATAATTATACGTCAACTACTTCAAATGACATAAACCAAAACACATGAAAGATGTGATGATGAAAAGACCAAAACTACTGAAAACCAAGAAATTAATAAATTTGGGGCTATGTTTTCATGTTGTCCCAAACTGTTAGCCTGTTTCCCATTATAATCCTTCCCTTATTCAAATTTGCTAATGAATCTGCCCCAAACAGTCAGATTCTGAAAAACTGGAAGCACCCTCTATTTTCTAGTTGTGTTCTGTTTTCTTTTTCTGACACAGTTGGCCACTGAAGCCATCATCACAGTGCAACCTTCTCTCTTAACTCACAGAAAATTACAAAAGCAGATTTCTTCCTAAATTTAGATTCGTTTTTAATTCTACTCAAGGAAATTAAATGGAAATAAGGTTTTCAGTCAAGATTGGGAGCAGTTGTAGAGCTGCTTAGAACTAGAAGTTACACAAATTATGCATCTCAGTAAGTAAATAAAAATTTAGTTCAGCCCTCTCTTGGAGTTTTGATATACCATCACGCTTCACAATATTTGTAGGTTCTTGATCCACTGCATTTCTCTTTGAAACAGGAGCTGTACCTATTGTACCTATGCTTCAATTACAAAGGCTGTTCCTGTCTCTTGCCTAAGGACCAGCTTTCTCTGTCTCTAAATACTACATTAAATTATAGCAGATCGCCATTTTGAGGTAGAACATAAGCTTTTAAATGAAAAAACAATAAAAATTAATTTAAACTATATGTTGCAAAACTTTTTCCTCTTGTTTTTAAAATTTAAAACAGGACATGAAACAAATTTGTCAAAGATTTTGCAAAGTATTTCAAAAAGCCTAGCAAAAAAACCCTCTAAAATAACTTATCCATTAAGATTTAGGTCTTCTCATTAGATGTCTTTTTGTTTTGCCCATGGCTATTCCACACCAGTAATCTATGCTTCCTCTATTCACAATGGAATATTTTTGTCTATGCCTGTACTACATTAATTATCTAAAAACTAAAAGACATATTGCAACTTCACACAGCATTCTGGAAACTAAGAACATATGATTGAATGGAAAGTTCTTATAACATATATTGTTTGATTATTGCTTCATTTTTTCCATATGGTTATCCACTCCAACCACAAATTTTGTCTCAAAAGTATGTTCACTAACTTTTTTCACCTGAAACCTATTATAGTTGGTACCTATTTGTTAAATACTCTATTTGCTTCTCTTAGCAAATGGAAAGTGATGAAAGGCAAATACTACTATGTGAAACAGAATGTGGACACGTCCAGAGAAATGACTGTACAGGAAGCTGAAGTCAAGGATCCTTTACACTTCTATTTCTATTCTGCATCAAAAAGAAAAAGAAGGTATCAAGCACAGGGCTGCTTTCTATATAGGAATAGAACCTCAAATTTGCCCTTTTCAACACAACGCTCTTAGGAGTCTTGTTCGCAGCAGATATCCAGCTTGAACTTAAAATCATCTCTTCCCTTCAGCAACCACTTCCTGTTTGCAACAAAGTTAAGGGATGATATGGACAGATATAAAGGGATACACCAGGTGGTTTTGCTCCTGTCTTCTACAGTGATCTTTCATTGACTAATCTTCAAGGCCTTTTCTCTTTCAGAAATAGATGAACAGGTCAGTTCTTTTCCTCTCCCACTGCTCCTCTTTTTCTGCCTCCCTTCTTTACAAACTTTCTAATTCATCCATCCTCTTTTTTATTGTGAAAAATCCCTACCAAATTCATTTATATACATCACTTTTTTTACATTTTCTCTCATGTTGTGCTGTGGTATGTCAGCAGTACTAAGTCTTAAGAGATTTTAGAGACATTCTATCAGTCGCTTTATCATCAGATTCTTACTAGCCCTGTATCTGGTCTTCAGTGTGCCAGTATCAAAAGCCATCTTGATGTCCAAGCAGATTATGTTTGTTGCTTCACCCCTGTCAGCTCTCATTGTCACCTCCTCAAACAAGTTAATAGCATTTGACAAGCATGGCTTCCCCTTTATAAATGTCCTGGTTATCTTTGACCAGTGTGCACCTGTCCAAGTGTTCTCCTATTTTGTCCCTAATCAATGACCCTAGAATTTCTCCCAGTTCCTTTTAGTGTTTATACACTGAAAAGTTCAGCTCACTCACTCTCCAGCTTGAGAATCTCGCTCTGAAAAATTAAGAATTGCAAGTAGCTTTGAGTGCAGCATTTCTAATGTATATGTGCATATGTATTTATATTAACCATTGCCATAGCATTCCACAATATAAAAAGGCCTTATTTGATGTGAAAAAGAAAAATATTATATACCAGCTTTCCAGAGAAGGAAGAGAGCACCTCTATAAAGGAAACAGTGAAACAAATCTTTTATGCCCAAACCACTGAACTATCCTGTCACTATAAATCCTTGTCATTTGCAGGGGTGCGGAAGAACAACTTTGAAGATGCTCTCTGATTTCCAATGCAATAGGTAATGAATAACTTTTAGCAAGAAAATAACCTATATCATGTTCAAAATGCAACTACTTTAAATAGTTTTTAATAATTCTGAATTGAATCATGTTTATTAATTTCTCAGGCTTTGGTAGGTCTTCCAGAAATGTATTTTATTGTATATTTACGAGTCTCAAATTCTCCATCTTTCCTCAGGGCCATCTCATTAGCAGTGTATGAAATTAATTTTTTAGGTAAAACAATGCCCTTAATAGTAAATGTCTGAACTTCAATGTGTAGGTGGATCATAAACCATAGTAAAAAATTTTTCAAGTCTAAATTTCAGTATTAGCAGTGCCAGTGTCACTCCCATAGTGTTACAAACCATAAGAAGACAAAAATACTGGTAAAGATTAAAATATTCACCTTATTTCACTGAAAAGAAACAGTTACTGTCCCCTTTTCCAGTTGTACTGCATTTCTAGTTACACAAGTAAACTTTCTGGCAAAATGACATCTGAACGGTATATGTGCTAATTTTAAATGATCAAATAACTCCTTCATTGTTACTCCTTTTAATCTCAGCCAAAAGTTCTTGCCAGTCACTCTGGAAGAAATAAATTAGAGATGAACTCAAATATTTCTTTGAAGCAGCGTACAGAGAAAACAAAAAGGTATATTTCTGTTCCATGTCTCCTCAGGCAGCAGGAAGGCCAAAAATATTTCTCCCTACTATGACATATATTAAATAACAGGTCACCTCATTAACTTTTTTTGATGTCCCTTTAGCCCCATATTTCCTCTAGCTCCATGCCTTCTTCTCTGTGATCCAGGAAGATCTCAAGAAGTTATTTTTTTAAAATTGCCTCATGGGGATTTTTGCCCTGTACCGTTTAAAGGGACAGTGGTTTATGAGACAACCCTGGCATACTGAGAGAGGGCAACTGCACTCACTCGAGATAGCTCCCAGGAAACAGCTAACTTGCATCCTCTTTTCTAAAGAGCACCAGTCCACTTTCTGATCTTGCAGAGAGGCTTGTAAGTAAACTTGTAGACCTACAAGGCTGGCTTACCAATATGCTATCCTGAAATAACACTCTCTAAATTTTATTTCATAAGATCTGCTACCACCTATTTAGATTATTGTAGAACTTTGTAGAAGAATGTGAATGACCTCCCAAAGGCTACACTAGATCTCATCTGTGATTAGGTAGTTAATGTAATCCTCAGTGTAATAATTCATTTTCCCTTTTTGTACAGCAGTAGGTACAGTTTGGTACACATGAAGAAAAAGGATGCTTATTCTTCTATGCCATTTTGATTACCTTCTGTTTCTGCCAACAATTTTTTTTCTAACAATTAAAAAAACTTCAGTCACATTGGAAGGACTCAAAATTAGCTGTCATGGTCAGAAGGAACAGGAAAATTTACATAGAGAGGCAAAAGTCTCAGGTCTTCAAGAAACAGCTTGAGCATTAAAAATTGCCTACACAGGTTTTGGCCATAAGCAGCAGGTTTTCTTGAAGAAGAAGAACCTCCTAAGCCAGTTCCTTATTGTTTCTCCTCTGTGAACACCAGTCTGGACAACTTCATTGTCAAATTCTGTTGAAGGCAATGACCAGACAAGAGTAGCTCAAAATGAGTTACAAATATCACATGACAGGTGCTTTTTGTAAAACAAGGCATTTTGGCAGTCTATCATTCTTCTACAGAAAAAGAGTATATTTTTTTCTTTATGATATGAGGCCTTATTTACATAAATTAATAATCAGCCCAAATAATCAGATGAACTTACTCTAGGATACAGAAAAAATAGAGTAAGATGATAGCCAGAAAATTGTAAGACGTCATCTGTAGTAAGCTATACATAAAGTGTACAAAGGAAAGTTTACATCCATAGGATAGGATCATATTTGAATAGACTATCTCATTCCATCTTTTGTTCTCTGCTACTGTACTTGAATGGATTCAGGGATGGGGCATCCACAGCTTCTCTGGGCAACCTGTCCCACTGCTTCACCACCCTCACAGTGAAGAATTTCTTTCTAATATCTGATCTGAATCTGACCTCTTTCAGTTTAAAGCCATTCTCCCTTGCCCTATCGCTACACTCCACTGGCAAAAGTCCATCCATGTCTTTTGTAGGCCCCCTTTAAGTACTGGAAGGCTGTAAGTTGTCCCCAATGTCTTCTCCAGCCTGAGTAACCCCAACTCTCTCAGTTATTTCTGAACATTTTTAAGTATACAAAAACTCCATAAGACCTAGTTAACCTTTCTTCACTTCAGGAATGCTAAAGTAATTATGTTTTATATTCTTGGCAATGAATAGCAAAATGTACAGTGATAGGGACATAATAGGATACAATGTTTTAAATGATTCAGAGGCTCTCAAAAACAAAATCAGTTGAGTTCAAAATTAGTTATATATGTTTTATGGTACTAAAGATCACATTTTCAGAAGAATTTGTTAAATCTTAATCTTCTGTTATATTTCTTTCTATAAATTGTAATCTTCATTTGTGATTTGAGACTGCAGAAATTATACGTAGCACTTTTACTTCAATGAACATTTTTGTGTTTCCATTTTTTGACCAATTGCCATTCCATTGGTAGTATTACTATTCCAGCAACAATTCCATTTTCAGAATAATCGGTACAGAAACAAAGCAGAGTAGTAGCTTTAGTCTCAATTTCCTTGACAGTTCTCTGCCTTTCTTTTTAACTCCTGAATACTTTAAACCACATCAGTAAACATTAAACAATAAATACTGAATTTTTAAGTTATGTTTCTTATGTACAGAGGAAGTCTGTTTAGAGATACATTTTGCCTCCTTTTTGGATGATATGGAAATCTAATAGCTCATTTTTGCTGTTAAAGATTATGAAATAACTTTCAATGAAATAACAGTGTTGCTCTAAATTTTTAAGTGCTTGTTCCAAAGAGTGAAAGAATTAGACCTGCTCAATGAAACAGCTACACAAATCATTTAGCACTGATGAAACAACAGCAAATGTTTAATCCAGTGTCATCTGTAAAGCATTTTTTGAATTTTTCCAGTAAATATTTAAGTGAATTAGTCAAGTAAAAATAAATCTAACACACCACCTCCTAATGTCAATTAGAAGCAGTTTGCAAAACTATTTTCTCTTTGAAGATTAGATTGACTACATATAGCAATGTTCAAGAAACCCACACATTGTCAAAGACCCAGTCATAGTCGTCTAAAGAACTATGAAAAAGGTTAACTGATTCTAACCACTGGTAAAAATCGTAATTGCTCGTAAGTCAATAAAGTAGTGAATGCCCACTCCTGGAAATTTTCAAGGCCAGGGTGGATGGGACCTTGAGCAAGCTGATCTAGTGGGTGGCATCTCTGCCTGTGGTGGGACATTTAGAACTAGATGATCTTTAAGGTCCCTTTCAACCCAAACCTGTCTATGACCCCGTGAAAATTAGGGGTAAAAAAATAAAAGAAAATACTATTAAGAGCCAATTATAGAAACTTTTATGATATCCTAAAAACTAAAAAGGAAATATGTAAAATCCATAACTATGTAAGTTCAAGGCCTACTGCAAAGTAACGTGTCAATGGAATTCACTGGCCTTTATAAATATTGCAGCACAATTAAATAAAGCCCAATTACACTCACAGAACTTATCACAATTACAGCAGAGTGAAAACAGAGGAAGGAATGGATATTGCTTAAGAGCTTAAATTTGAAAGCTTGAAATTGGGAATTTAAATTTAGGTCCTTCATGTGCAAACTGAAATGCATGTAGCACATAACACTAAAAGATGACCCATTATAACTCTTTCCTACTATTTCATCACCAAATGTAGAATATACACCAATGTTCACCAAGGAAAAGAAAAATACTTCCAAGATACGTCTGTCCAGCAACTCAAAACATGACAGTAATATTCATGGTAACATGCAAACCACCTAGAACCAATTTTTTTCATAGAGGAAAAATACTCTCAGGCACATGCTATGACTCTTGGGATGGTCCTGTGCAGGGCCAGGAAGCTGGATTCGATCATCCTTGTGGATCCCTTTCAACTCAGAATATTCTGTGATTCTGTGATTTTTTGTTTATGCGGTTCTATCAAGACTGGTAAATAATTATCATTTGTATTGCAAATAATTTGAGTACTTTATTTTCTCTTTATAGGAATTAAAAGGGATATAACATGCATGATGCTGTTGGTCAGTCAATGCAGAAATATACTGTATCCAGGGCTTTCCTACTCTATAAACCTGGTTTGTAAGAAGAACTTACAGATACAGTGCAAAGCTAGGCTTTGTGTGGGATCAGGGACCAGTTAAAATTTTTCAAGATTTAAATCTAAACACTGTTGTACCTGGTTTCCAAGTGAATTTGATGAATTTTACATTTGACTTTTACATGGAGAATAGTAAAGGCTGTGGTGAGATTAAGGGTATACAGCCCTATTGTTTCAATGTAGATAATAAGACTTTTTTCCTAATGTTTGTTTGCACGTCACAAGCAGGTATTATTTAAAATTAAAGACAATCAAAACAGTTTTACTGGATGAGAAACATTATGACAGTTTCTGGGAGAGTCAATTTTTAGCAGGTTTTTACAAAAACTGATTTAAAATGTGGGCTTTTTTTCCTGCTGTTCCTGTAGGTGATTTCTGCAGAACATCTACAGATTTTCTTTCAAAATGTTATTGAACCACCAGGGTTATTTGTTATGTTTTCATTTACTATAGTGTCATTTTATTTCAGCATTGTCATGTGAATAATAGGCAATCAGGGCTGAAACTTTTCAAAATTGCAGCCCTCTAGATGTTACAATTAAATCAATTACAAACCCAGAATAAACAGTTTTAATCACATCAAACATTTCTGCTATATTATATCACTCAATTCTGTTATGATGGAAATCTAAAGCCCGTAGAATACTTCAAGAAAAAATAGTACCATTTGTACAAAACTCCCGCTTAGCCTGATTAATAAACTGAAGTTCAGAAAATGATGTGTGTGAAAACAGCTGCTCTTGCCAATAATGACATTTTCTTTTCAATTTTAGAACTAACACTGTGTCAATCTAAACAATATTTAAGTACATTATGTAAGTATAACAACAGTGACACAACATAAAACAAAATGTACCACATTCAGGAAGGATCAAAAGTAAACAGTGCTGAGAGGAAGGCAATTGTAGCTGTGTAGCAGCTGGTGATGAACCATTGCCATTAGGAAGAGGAATGGGAGGAATCACAGGAGAGTGCTGCCTAAATATGCCATGCAGATGCCCTGAAAGGTATAAGAGAAATTGTGTATAATCCAGTGACATGGCTTTACAGTAGCAGTATTTTGTAAATGGGCAGGCACAGCCAGCAGAACCACTTTGCTAAAAAAGGTAAATATGGCAAAATCCCATTCATTGTCTATAGTATGATATTCTTACAGCTTCACCGTATCCATGTAGGTAACCATGCATAGGTATCACTGAATTACAGTGGTTGCTTCCAAAAACATAGCTCCAGAAATAAAATATTTAAGATTACAAGGTTTTTTTCCCCCCCTCCCTTAATCTGTGATCTGTAATAGTAACACCAATGACAGGCACTTATACTAAGCAGCAGTGAAATTGTCAAAATAATTCCTTCTTTTATTTAAGGATCATGGTGAACACTGAGATTTCCAGTTTGGGAAATATTCCAAAACATATTGGCAAACTGAAACTCTTCGTGTATTTATATAATGGAAGTTGTCCTTCTTTTTTCATTCCTTATAAATGTGCATGTGTGAGCAGAATTCAGACAGATTGAACAGGATTCTTTCTTGTATCTTTTGAGCCCAAAAGCTACAAAGATTCAAAAAACACTTGGTAACTGCTAGAGACAAAGAGAACTTCATGTCACCAGGATGCCTGTAACAGGTGAATTTAGCTGTGTACTTGTCAAATTTAAGAAGAATCTGGGTAGCAGGGTGATCCACCCACAAATATACAGATCAGAGATCACGGAGTTGAAACCCAAGGAAGCAGCAATTAACTGTTATACATCCAATTAGTCTGTTCCGACTCTGCTAATGCAAAGTAGAAGACTCTGGAGATGCACAAGGGGTCCAGCTGGTGAAGAACACCATTTGCATTTTACCCTCTGGTTGACTATGCTATGACTAGGTATAGTTTCAATTTAGCTGAACTGAAAACTATGAACAAATGAATAACACTATTGTATTTTCCTTCACATCTTTAGACATTGAAAAGGCAGGGATATCCTAGAACATACTCAGTTTACAAGCTGAAAACCCCCCAATGTGTATAATAGTGCTTATGTTTTCTAGGATTCTCGATATTATTAACAATTATATACCTAAGTGCAAAACAAGGAAAAGAAAAATAATCCTGAACCTTCATAAATTACACTGATTTCTTTACCAGGAAACTATGTGAACGGATGCTAATGCAGTTTACCAAAAGAAGTGCAGCCCAGTATTATACCATCAAGGCAAGAATACTAAAACTGACATAGCACTTGAGCCCTGCACTGGGAACAAATCTACTTCTCTATTAATTTAATTTTTAAGATTAAATACATTAATTTTTAAGATTAAATACATTATTAGTTTATTTCTAAGAAAGAGACACTAGTGGATTGAGGAACCAATGCTTTCATAAACTGGTGGTTGTGGGTGTCATTCACCCTTTGTAAGGGGCCATAATTTTCTTTATGTTATGTTTTGGACTTTTATTTTCATACTTTTGTATGGTTTTCCGACTTTAAATCTCGGCAAAGATTATTTCTTACTGGATTTTTTAGGTCTGTTTTATTATGTGATGTCTTTTTAACCTAATGTATTTGGTTTGTATGGCCAGATGTTGGTAGAGGAGGGAGTTACAGGAGTGGCTTCTGTGAGAAGCTCCCTGAAGCTTCTCCTTGTCCAGCAGAGCCAATCCCAGGTCGCTCCAAGATGGACTGGCTGCTGGCCAAGGCTGGGCCGATTAGAAATGGTGGCAATGCCTCAGTGATAACGTACTTAAGAAGAAGGAAAGAAAAGTTATTGTGCAGATGCAATAGCGTCCAGAGAAGAATGGGGTGAGAATATGGGAGACAAACAACTCTGCAGACACAAAGGTCAGCGCAGAAGGTGCTCCAGGCACTGCAGCTGAGATTCCCCTGCAGCCCGTGGTGAAGACCATGGTGAGGCAGCTGTGACCCTGCAGCCCATGGAGGAGCACGGGGATTCAGAGATCCATCTGCAGCCCATGGAGGAGACCCAGGCCAGAGGAGGTGTACACCTGAGAGAAGGTTGTGACCCCATGGGAGGCCTGTGCTGGAACAGGCTCCTAGCAGAGACCTGCAGACCTGTGGAGAGAGGAGTCTATACTGGAAACACAGGCTGTGCCTGAGGGACTGCGCCCCATGGAAAAGTGACCCACATTGAAGCAATCTGCGAAGAACAGCTTCCTGTGGGAGCAATGTTGGAGGAGTTCATGGAGGACTGTCTCCTGTGGGAGGGACCCCACGTTGCAGCAGGGGAAGGACTCCTCTCCCTGGGCAGTGGCAGAAAGAACAGGTGATGAGCTCACCAGAACCTCCATTCCCTCTCTCCCTGTGCCCCTGGTGGAGGAGATAAAGCTGGGAATGAGGGAGGGCTGGGGGGAAGGTGTTCATTAGGTCTATTTTTACTTCTCATTATCCTGCTCTTTGTTAGGAATAAATTCAATGAGTGTCTAAAATTCAAGTCTGTTTTGCCCACAACGGTAACCAGTGAGTGATCTCTCTTCCAGTTTTTATCTTGACCCATGAACCTTTTTTTATATTTTCTCTCCCCTTTATACTTTTAGTTGTGGAGGGGAGTGATAATGTGGCTTTGGAGGGGGCCTGACATCCAGCCACGGTCAACCCACTACACCTATGTACTCTTCCAAATTCTAGGAGTTATTTCTGTAAAATTTTCTGGCATTTTTTTCTTTAACATAAATCCCAGGAAGACACAGAATACTATTCTGCAGTATCTGAGGTATTGGTTGTTTTACATCAAAAAAAAAAAACAAACCAACCCAAACAAACAATGTCTCTTTAAATAATTTAATTGACTTTTTAAATAATTTCATTCTGTGTTGTTACCCAAGCAGATTACTGTGGGTAATTATGCCACATCTTAGATGACTTTCATATACAGCCTTGACGAGTAAAAGTACCAGAATAATATAGAGGAGAATGTAGAGTATAAAACTGTAGATATGAATTACAGACACTACTTCATAGTCTAAGGGAAGGCAACTGCACTGTAACTCTTACACCTTAGAGACATACTTGGTTCATACTTCCTTAATAAGAAAGAGGGCTGGGATTGAAATATTACTGTGTAGTTTCCAGAAAAAATGGATAAACTGATCCCACTCTATGTAAGATGTATTTAAACTTGCCAATTATATTGCTCTCTGAAAAAACCTCTCTTCCAAGGGAAAAACGAAATTTCCAGCACTGTCATTTATACATTGCCTTTGGCCCAAACATTTATTCTATTTAACAATGCCCTGCAGCTTAATGTGCTTGTTCTTGCCAGGATGCCACTCTTCCCAATGAAATATACTTTTTAAAACTCTTTTGGCTACCTTAATCCCCTATTCTCTTATTTTTCCTATTAAAGGCAAACACGTAAGAACAATTGTGCCCATGATCTTAGAAGTTCTTTGGAGTTTGCAGACAATGAAATGTGTCAGGTTCCTTTTTCTTCAGTTTCTACACTCATCATTCTCCAACAGCCACTACAATAAAGAAAAGGAATAATGCAATAACTGCTCTCAGTGACACACTTGCAGCTAATGTTAAAATTCCCAATAACTTATACAGGTATTTTGAAAGACACAAAGCCAACTTTGTCATTTATAGAGATACATTATCTGGAAAAAATTATATCTTTAAAAGCATTTCTACTTATAGCAGCAAGACTGAAATGAAACACAACTGCCAAATAACTACTAGATTTTGAACAGAAAAAAGGCTTATGTGGTAGTGGTAAAGTAAAAATACTCCTAAGCTGAATTTTCCCCTTAGACAGTGTAAATCTTGTATAAAATCCAATGGGAGTGGGACATGTATATGAGAGCAAAGAATTTACCCCCTGTGCTTGTATAATAGAAAATTTAGATGGTTAAAAATGGCACCCAAAAGATGAATGAATTTCCAAGGAAATAAATTAGGTTTTAAATTACTATTGGAACATATGCATTATACAAAAGATCATGAAATCCATTTCATCTGACATATTGTACAATGAGCTACAAGAACATTTGCAACTGATAGAAGCATGTAAGGTCTCATGTATTATTCCTACAACAAAGATTACACCATAGAAGCCAGATATTACACTTCCTATTGTGATCTACCAAGCTGAAGGTCATGAACCAGGGATATGACTTGAGCACCCTGGTCAAGATTTTGAGTTATACTGTGCACCACAGGAGTTAAGAGTCTGTTTCATATCCTATGCACGTTTACTTACCTGCAGCAATTTTGTCATACAAAGTATAATGAAGAAAAGGAATTAGAATACACATTTGGAACAACTGAGGGAGCAAAATATATCATATAAGGCAGAAGTCATCTTCCACAGGAATTTTACAACTGCAGGGATAAAATAGCCCAGATTTAAATGACTGTATGTTTTCTTAAAGATTCCAAAGGAAAGCAACATATGGATGCTCTATGTTTAACATAATGAAAAACAAACGCTCAAACCCCACAAAATTCCATTTTAAAAAATCTGAAAACTGCACTCAGAATCAAATGCAATATGTCCAAGAAAATGCAGACCTGTCATGAGCATGCTCTTCTATCCAGAATATTAAATCTACAAGATGAAAGCAACCTTTAGAAAGATTTTTAAAGTGCAAGGAAAGAAATCATAAATACATTTTCCACATTTTTGCAGAAAGCATGTGCTTGAAAAGGATAGTTTTCAGTCAGATGGAGAAAACGCAGATGAAAACAAGAGGAAGATTGTGTGGGATATAACCGCACAATGTTTGCAATCTCTTTGTACAATACACATTATTAGTTTGAATTCAGGACAGAGCAACAGCTGCCCTGTTTGTTTCTCTTTGGTTGCAGTTCATCTGAAGCCTATGACATTAGAAATACTTTCTTCCAACATGGTGAAGACTGGAGGTACAATTTTTGAATACAGCTGAGTGGACACAAAGCCCAAAAGCCTGAGGAATGCACCATTCTTGGCAGTGACCCTGCAGCCATCCCAGCAGAGCAGCCTTGGCACTTCCCACTGGCACACCAGAGCAGCTACTGCTTTTTCCAGCCAGGAATTTAAAAAAAATTTATCCAGCGCTCCATGCATTTCCTGAGCCCTTAGGAGTCAGCATTTCTATTAGACTTACTGTAAAATAACTAAAAGTAACAAGATTCAGAAAGTGTTTGAAAACATATACCCACCGCCTCAGAAAAACATCAAACTTAGGTTTAAATCCATTTCTAAAAAATTTCTAAAAAAAATTGATTCAGTGGGATTTATATATATATTTAAAATTTAATATGAAATGAGTACAAAAAGTACAAAAAATAAATATGAAATAAAAACAAAGTATAGAAGTACTTTGTAAAACTTATATTGCCACTTTGGGACTCTGGCTCCTGATGGGCTTTTCTGTAGCTTAAAGCAGACCTGACTGCAGCCGTTCTAGGAGTAGTGATGTACCCTCTCTTAAGCAAAAGGGCTCTGTACTGCAGTTGGGGATTTGTACTTCAGAGCTGCCTTTAGGCCCAGATTCTAGGGCATCAGAAACGCTATCAATACTTTGCAAAACTGCAAAACTACTGACACGTGCCTAAATTTCTCCATGTTAAAGTACTCAGTTACTCCAATGGAGCAGAGGATGCATTACAAATATCTTTGCGGCCTCCTCTGAGCCAGGCACATGCAGTTGGAAAAAATCTCATTTTCTCACTACTGAATGTCTTTGTAGAGTAAGGACAGGTGGACTTTTTAGAAAACTTTCACAGACCTCTAGTATTAACATATTGCTCTGGTAAAAGCATAAGAGGCATGAATGTCAAACTCACATGTTACACATTTAAAGTAAGTCTCCACTACAAGATGGACTAGCATGTATTTTTTGATGTTATTTATATTTGTCCCACTCTACTCTGCACACTTGCAGCCTCACCTTGAGTACTGTGAGCAGTTTTGGGCACCACAATGTAAAAAAGACATTTAAGCTATTAGAGAGCGTTCAAAGGAGTGCAACGAGGATGGGGAAGGCTCTGGAGGGAAAGACATACAAGGAGCAGCTGAGGGCACTTTTTCTGTTCAGCCTGGAGGAGACTGAGGGGAGACCTCCTTGCAGTCTACAGCTTCCTCATCAGCGGAAGAGGAGGGGCAGGCACTGATCTCTTCTGTGTGGTGACCAGTGACAGCATCCAAGGAAATGGCCTGAAGCTTTGTCAGGGGAGGTTTAGGTTGGATATTAGGGAAAGGTTCTGCACCCAGAGGGTGTTTGGGTACTGGAACAGGCTCCCCAGGGAAGTGGTCACAGCACCAGCCTGACAGAGGTCAAGAAGCATTTGGACAATGCTCTCAGGCACAAGGAGTTGGACTCAGTGGTTTGGGGAGTCCCTTCCAACTCAGCATATTCCATGGTTGTATAGTTCTATGATTTATATTATTATTTCTACAGAATTGATTACTGAACAGTCACCAGCTGGTAATGTCTCTCAGATAACACCAGCTCCATTCAGATCTCAGTAAGGGAGCTGGAGGTAAAATGTTGCATATCAACGGTGCCAATGCTGGTTTACTCAACCACTCTTACATAATAAATCTTACATCAGTAACATGCACAATTTATGGCAAACAAATGAGGGATTTCACATGCTGCTCAGATTTGTGTTTACACCAAGAAAGAACACGGCCCATAAATAAGATTGTTTGGAAAACATTTACTGCTGTCATACTGATAATGCATTTTAAATCCTGGGGTTATCAAAAACTGGATTTTTTTTTTCTTCATATTGTTTGACAGCTGAAATTAAACAAATTCTATTGAAGTACAAAGCTAATAGAAGGTTTACTATGTGTGTCATTAGCACCATCCATATAAGGAAACAGAAAATATGAGGTGTGGATTTTTAAAATATGATAAAATGAGAGCACCATTAGATGCATATGAAGGTGTGACTTCAGGCCAGGCATTTTCTTATTAGAATCAAAGTGACTCTATCTTACATTTGTAAATAATCACTGTTATGTGATTCAAGTTGACATCTTTCAAATTATTTTCTCATGCCAAAAATATAGATTGCATTTGAAATATGTTTTAATTGTTAAACCATCTTCATAAAATATATGACATAAAATTATATACCTTACCATATGCTGCTAAACTTCTTTATGTTCAGGCATAGTGAAGCTTAAATGATTGACTTAATTTATAAGCTGCATATTTTTTAGTTCTTGCTTTAGCATTCTATTGTTTATATGGATAATATCAAAGTTAATATGTTAGATTGTTTAAATCTTGTATCACAGCTCGGGTTCAACACAAGCATTCCTCTATATTTCATTTTTCTTTCCTTTTCAAGGAAAAAACCTGAAATTGAGGTCTGCCTCAAAAATGCTAGAAACCCTAAATTCCACAATTTCTGCATAAAATTTGGATGACTATATTTTGAAAAGTTAACATAATCTTTAAAGATGTTTGTTTATTTATTAAGGCAATTAGATGAACATACTATAATTTTAATCAGAAATCAGAGACTTAGAAAGTGAAAAAAAGTTTTGGGTTCTTCCTTTAGATAACACAGCACACTTTTAAGATTGTCAGTTTTGAAAGGAAAGTATATTTGGAGTGCTTGCTTTGGAATAATAGTTAGTGCTAACTTCAAATTTATGTTTAAATGTGACAAACTGTTCTGATGTTTATGTTAGCAAAGTTATGGACAAAATCATGAGCATATACACAACTTTAAAGTGAATGAAATAATGTATTTTTTAAAGATTGAAGTATAAAGGCCATCTTAGGTCATGAAGAAATTTAGGCCCCATTTTGGGATGGCCTTTTTCAATAATCCCCAGCAATAGGTGTATTATTTCAAGATTTTCATCTGTGCTTCAATATATGACTTTCTCTGATACATTTAACTGTTCCCCTGTGCTTCTTGTCAGTTTATTTCATTTTTTCTTAGGTTGACTTTTTTCCTTGTGTTTCGCCCATGATTATCTTCCATTTGTTAGTTTTTGTTAGAGAGCTGCCAGGCCAGAAATACTTCTCATCTACATAAAGGGAATTTTAAAATGCTTATTTCTTATGGTTAAACTCCCTCACATCTCCAGCTTTTCTTTCTGTGTTTCTGAGAAGCAAATGCTCAAGGCAGGATATGTATGCTACATGTGCTGAGGCAACCTTTACGAAAAAGGTGCAAATATTTTATAGCTAGCTATTGTGACAGATGTATTCACATGTGTTATTCTCCATCCCATTCCCAAATGCACTTGCTTCAGTGGCCTTGAATTTGAACACTAAATGGTTAAAAATGGTTAAAATTGGCTTTTATCGTTTCTTTTCTTAAAACAGTACAACTGCTAGTTGTTAGTGGATTAACAAACACCAGAACTGGATAAGCGAAATATAGATATGAGCTACATACATGCTTTAAGAGAAGAAATCTTTTCTAAAGTTGGGTTTTCCATGTGGGGAAAAATAAAAAACAACCTTCCCTCACAGAAAATATAGATTTTCCAGAATTCAAAAGCTTACAAAAGAAAGAAACTTTTAGCAAACTAAAACTATTTGGAAGCTTCAGGAGAACTGAATGATGTGATTGGCAACCTGCATTCTGTTACTTTTATGTTTATGTACACTTCTATGCCTGCAGCACATAAATACTGTTTGTTAAACTTCTGTTGTTATGGCAAGGGGAAATCACTGCAAAAACATATAAGCATGACAGGCAGTTTCTGAGTAAAAGTAGCCACCCATAACTTTCAAAAGAGTTCCTTAGAAAGTGGTCTACCTTTCTACTGAGCAGTCATATTTTTTGATGACACTCTACCTCATCGAAAGACATTTGTCTAAAGTAAAATATCCCAAATGCAAACTCCTGCTGATATTATTGATAAAGTCAGATATGTTGAATAGAAAAAAAACCAAAACAGCTCTGTTGTTTTCACTTTTGATGAAGGAAAAATACCACTAATATTTTTGCAAATAACTATCTAAAATAAATATAGAATTAAATTCTTATCTCTCAAAAAATGGAAAGAAATTCTTTACATAAAAGCCATAAAAAAGGAAGACTCCAGCTCACATCAAAGCATTTTTAATACTGTTTGCAAATAAGCACTTGCAGCTAGGAATAGATGCATAGTGTCAAACCACAGGTCCATTTATGTAGCAAGTATCCTGCACCTGATGCTGGTTTAAAAGAGATGTCAAAGAAATATCACAAGAAAATACATAAGAAACAAGGACATTCCCCTAGAAAACTGTCCAAGCTATCAGCTATTTCTGTTTCAAAGACTTTTTAAGCCAGCCTTACATGCTCGATTTTGTCCTGACCCCAGATGAAGTCCTAGCATCCGCACGGTCCACGCTATGGAGCAGAGCTGCAGTGCCCGTGGGGCAATGCTACCCCTGTGCTTATCCTGAATGTGACACCTGCTAGATTTCCTTGGCCACCCCTGTGGCTCCTACTAGGCGTGAGACAGCCTAGTCACTCCTGTTCTTCCCTTCCAGGCTGCATTGTATCATACTTTTGTTCAGTCTATAACACACTTATTTTTGTCTGTAGATTTTCTTTCTTCCGAATTGAAGAGCTCCAGCCTACAAAGATGTCCTGCATTGGGAAGCTGTTCCACACTGCTGGTCATTTTTCCAAATCTTCCTTTACTCTTTTTCAGTAGTGCTTTATACACTGCTATGAGGTGCAAGGGATGACAGCTGCCTACATGATACAGACAGAAAAATGATTTGTTATGCATTTTCTTCCTAAGAATTCCTAATACTAAGTTTGACTCCTGAGCACAGAGATGATTGCAATCATTGGTTTGTAACTATTTAACCTTGAGATCTTGCTTTTGAGTGGCAATGGTCAGACTGGGACAATCAATCCTATTTGTGAAGTTAGGATTGTTTTTTCCCCAGGACATCATTTTACATTTACTAATGCTGGATTTCATTTGCCATTTTATTACCCAGTCACTCAGTCTTAGGAATTTCTTTGCAGCTCTTCTGACAGAACTAATATTAACTGCTAATAGCCCAGCATCATCAGGAAAATAGCCACCACAGCATTCATCCCCTTTCCTAAATAATCTATATTGAGTAGAAGAGGTGTCAGAACCCAGTGGAACTCCAGTATAACTTCCCATTTAACTTTTTATCTTTTTGTTATGGGTTTGTTTTAGGCAAAAAAAAAATTAATAAAATAATTTCTGCTTTCCAAAAGTAATTAAATTCTTAACAGATTATATATTCAAATGCCAGTGGTTTTCTTCCTCATAAATCGCTGGGGCCTGTTTATGGTTAGTTCAGTGATTTCAGGTGTATCACTCCCAATTATTCTCCTGTTACTTGCATTACTTTTAGATGTTTTTGTATAAAAAAATATGGCCAAAACTGTAAAGAAATTAAATGTTAGGCCTAGAGCAATGTCACACTCTCAGTTAAGGATTTGCATGGAATTAATACAATTTTCTTATAGAGCTGGAAGTAAAGCTACAGCATTTCTCATACAAGCACATGCATATTAAAAGGGAACTTTTCTCCTTTTTCCTGACACCACGAGGTAGCTGACAGACCTGTTCTGTCAATGGATGGTTTCTGCTGTAAGATTTTTGTCACTGATAAACCTTTTGTGTGTCTAAGCTTAAACATGTGAGTAATTGCCCTGCCCTAGTAAAGAGTTTCCCAAATGCCATTGTTTATTTTTTCGCATTATAAACATGCTGTGTAAATTCAGCATACAGTCACCCTGTTCATTACAGCAACTGTGACTTGAATGGGAGTTTTGTGGTCAGTATAGAGCAGCCACACCTGATTCCCAAAAAAGAGTGAGCTGCCTTCTGGCTGTGCTTGTAGGATCCTGTGTTGGAATACTATTTCCCTTTAAACCTCATATGAAGGGAAAACAAATTACAGAATAAGGCCAGTTGGCGATTTTTAATTTTTTTTTTTTTAATTTCTGCCATTATAGTTTAACAAGTTTCAGAAGTGTCACAGGTTTTTTCCAAATGTCATCTCTATGTTCTATTTGTCTTTCTTCTCTAGTGGAGTGCATACAATAGCATGCATGTAGCTTCCACACAGGGAGATAATACTAGCATAATATATAAGAAAAAATAGCATATACATAATACAGACAAACATATATGACAAGACATCTAATTTCCTGATCAAAATAACAAAAATCTGAATAAGCAGTGCTGATATGTCATGGTTTTTCAGTTCAAATTCTTGAAGATCCTAAAAAAATTAAAGGAGGAAATAAAATAATTTATTACTAAGAAAATAGATACGGGTAAAGAAAAAGTTTAATTACATCTAATCATATTTGCAGTGATTCATGATGGCTATTTACATCAAATGATTTTTTAAATATTAAGTACTAAGTCCATTTAAATGTAATAACTTGTATGGCAAATTTTCATTTTTATTTCAGAGCCCTGCTATTTTAAAATTTGTCATTAGCGCTAATAAGAAATTATATTGAATCTACTCCATACATTTAAATGAAGCATAAATCAATTATTGAAGCAAGCCATTTTTTCATCATTGTAATGATTATTGGAATAAATTTAATCTTGAGATGTTTCATAATGAAATCTGCAATAGTAAAAAAATTATGCTGACTTAATTTTTACTATGTGCTATTTAAAAATGTTTCTCAGTAGCGAAACATTTAAGGGAATACACAAAATCCACAGAGTATTCTAGACAACAAAATATAAAACCTAGGCTAATTTGCCCTAACATGCTGGAATTCTGCACCTGTTTTCTTGTTAGACAACAGCATTGATTAATTCTTTCACTTCTTTCTCTATCCTGCAGTCTTCGGAAAGAACAGCAGAGAACCAAGGTGGTTATAGTCAGGTTTCTAATATAAACAGATAAAAGTGGACAATGCTTGGAAAATTTTTAAGAGTGAAACATTTACACTTATCTGTATCTCATTTAGTAGAAAATGAGAATAGCTGTGATGTGACAGCAACAATATCTGACCAGTGTACTGCTCCGAGAAGGGCAGCACAGTGGATGCAAATGAGGTGCCCAGTGACCATTTCATTATACCCAGTCCTTTGTAACCAGGCAAGTGGAGATGTTTGGTCAGAAGATGTAATGGCTGCAGTTTGACAAACTATGAGGATGGGGCTGGTCACTGACACAAACCTCTCCAACTGTGCTGGGAAGGTTGTTATGGCATCACCCCTCATCCCCTCTCCTCTGCTAAGGATGCTGCCCTCATTTGCCTCTCATTGAAGTGTTTCTGCACTGTGTTCCCTTTAGGCACAAAGCACTCCTCCCAAATTGGTCTGCAATCCACCAACTTCTTACCTATCACATCTCTCCTAACGCACGCTCCATCGCAGATGTCTCTAGAACCTAATAGGTTTGGTTCAGAGGAAGATGGGGTAGCTGGAAGGTACTTTACCCATTTCTGATGGAGACGCATACATGTATTTAAGAATCAGATTGCATGATCCCAAGCACTTCAGATTTTTGCGTGCCTTGAAACCATCCAGTTGTGCAGTGCCAATTTGCATTGCACCTGCTCCTTGTTCAAAGTCTGTGGCCTTTTTTCCAAAACCTGGTCGAGAATTTTTATTTTTCATCAATGGACTTCCAAACTGAGTGTCATAGGCATTAAAAATAGTGGTGGCTGCAAATGATACCGCACAACTTGCCCCTATAGAGACAATACAATTCCAGAACTTCTTTCCATCCTACAATGACTTTTCCACCGAAAAGACATCCTTTGCAGGGATGGATTCATCTTCTACTGGTTAACAGCACAATGAACAATTAACATCCATATGTTATTCATAGGATGGTATGCATCCTATCAACTTCAGTGTCCGAGGGTTTTTTCCTTTTTACTTTCTTCTGAAGAGAACACTCTCTGTAACGGTAGTTTTACCTTTAAAAAGACTGCCAGCTTCTTTCAGCTGGGTTGTTTTTTGCGCTTTTTTTTGGTTGACTAAAATATTTGGCTTTGGATATAACCATGTATCCTTATCAGAGCACTAAAATATATATATGTTTGAGATGCTGCATATTTAATTAACTATAAATGCTAAAACACAGTCATTTATCTTGTATAAATAGAGTTTTTTTAAAGCAACTTTTTTAAACATTGCAGAGTGATTTCTTTTTTTATAAATACATAATTCTTCACTGTATCATCAACATGTTTCATAAACATATACAACTACGGTAGGAAGGCACAAAGTGGAAATGAGTATTCATAGTCTTGTTAGTTCTACTGTTCACCGAAAGTTCCCAAAAGCACAATGAAGCAATTAGGAAACTTAAATTCCTTCTGTCAAGTACAAATATAATGTGGACATTAGACTCCTGGAGACAGATCCAATGATCTGTCCACAGGAAAAACTTCTGGGTTTAGCAGGGATGGTTTGCTTGGAGAGAATTTAGAAGAATTAGGTCTAGGTTATAACAATACTAAAAACATAAAACAAAGCTTCCCTCAGCTTCTGTGGAACCAGAATTTATCTACTACAATCTCATGCTTCTTGTGTTCTTCCATCTCATATATGAAAACAGTTTACAATTTTAGAGCTTTAATCTTGTTTCCTTAAGAAAAAAGGTGATCCTATTATCCTCTGTATCAATGTCTGTTTCTCTTAACCATGTGTGATTTTTAACTTAGTTTGACCAAATTTTAACCAAAGTTGACAGATGTTGTGTAAATACTTATCCAGGTAAAGTGCCTTGCCTGAGGGAAACATAACATACTTACCCATGGCAGATGCAGAAAACAGAGGATGAAGCCATTGCAAACCAGCTTCATTATTATTCTGCCTTCAGAATTGCATCTTTTTTTGAAAGGTGCAGGTTTATTAGACTGAGCAGTTCTAGGGAATCATTAACACATGATTTCTAAGTTGGACTGTAATAATTTGATCTATGATGAAAGAAATCCCTGTATTTTACATTAGTTTTCATTCAGCTGAAATAAAATGTAAAAAGACAGTTGTACCTAGATGACTTGTCCCTTCTTTGTACTGAAATGTATTCTGATTCCCAAGTTTATTTGAAACAAAAAGGTGTACTTCTGGATGGTCTGCCCCATATCTCTATTCACTGTGTAAAAAATAAATAAAAATTGTTCCTTTCAGTTTATTCAGTCCACTCTCTACTATAACTGGGTTGCCTCAGACAATATCATCACAAGGACCATGTATTATATCTTTTTGACCCCTGAGTCAGGGTGTCCCCTTTTTTCCTGTTTATAGTACTATTAGAAAACCCTGTTTTAATATTACTAACACTATGTTGAAGGAAATAAAAGGATAAGTATACATAACCCTTTTAAACCGTCCTTTGTGCATTGTTAAAATAAAACTTGACTTTTAATGGGTGTGAAGGAGTCAGGGCACTGAATTCCAAGTATCTTGTACCTTTGCTTTTCTAATTCCTTTTTAAAAGATAGAATGCTTTTTTTCCTTCCCCATTGGGAAAACATCTTCTAGAAGACAAGAGAAAGAACCTGGAGGATAATGTTGCCAACAGCATGTCAGGGATGATTACTGCAAATGAAAAGCGAACATCCTGTTTTGACATTGGGCAGCCAGTAGAGGAGAGCTGAAAGAAGCTACAAAAAAATTGCTTATATATATAACTCAGATCAAAACTATACAATTGTTAGCCAATATTCTCTTCTCAGAAAGCATGCTCAAAACCAAAAAAAAGTCTTCTTTTGATTAGATCTTGTCCAGTGTAAGAGTGAGTGGCGCGTCAATACGACAAATGGAGAAATCGCTACAAATGGCTAAATCAAAAATGTCTGCGGTGCACATAAGCTACTGAATTAAAAGAGATGGTCCTGAGTCTCTGTCACTGGCCAAGAATTTATTTACAGCCAAGATTTAAAATTAACAGAATTCATATTAATGAAAAGTCATAATTTATAGGGTATATCTTGAAAGACATCCTTGACCCAAAAGGAGAAGAATGAGGAAGACAGCAAATCCTCTATTAAAGTATTAAAATCCAAAAGTGAAATGAAAATAAAAGTTAAAATCTTTTTACTCTACATCAATTTACCACGTCTATAAATTCCTCACTCCAATTTCCCGTGCAGTTAGCATGAAATTTCCTCAAAAAGATTAAGGAGAGTATCTTCACAGTAATATTTCACTGCATAACTATGATTTTAACTTTTCATTTACAAGTATCTTTTCTAACATTCAGCTAACAAATTCTAAACCCAATCTTAATCACTATGTTACAAGAGCTGGGATTAATTAGCCAATACACAAACAAGTGGACAGATGTGATACAGAAAGGTTACATCCAGTATTTTTATAACTGTTCCCTAACTTCTGCTACATTTACATAATTAACTGCATGGCTAGACTGCCCAATCAAGTTCTAATTGATCCTAATTTAGTTAGATAAAGATATATAACTTAGTATTTCTTAACACAAGCTGTTTACATCTTATTCATGTATACTGGAGCTCTTATTTTCATATCTCCGCTACTCTGATAGTAGCAGAGGTCAACCCTCATTCCAGCTGCTTCCACTGGGATGCTCCATTAGGTTGTCATGGGCAACTCTGGTTGTTTAAGAAGTGAGCAGAAAGAGAATGCTTCATCTACCAGGACTTAATTAAGTTCAGGATACTTAATTAAATATTCCCTACTCATGCCCCTACAGTCTCCTAATCTATGTGCTTCAAACTAGGTTCAAGGAGAATTTTCCTAAATTGTTTACAAATAGTTTGCCAAATCTTTGCCACTAGGTTTTACAACCTTTCCTCTTGCTACAACGTAAAACATATGTTTAATACCTGTCTCTATCACTTGTAAAGAGGAAGCATTTCTGTGTTGCTTGTCAGGAAGCAAAATAATTAATGTGGTTATCTTTTCTGTGAAATGTATATAAACATAAGAATTCATAGGATAAAGAAAAACAAAGGCTGACGTAAAATTTATGAATTATAAGATGTGAAAAAAAAAGGTAGAAAGTCTACACAGATTTGCTGCCCTTACTCAGCTTTACCTCTAAGAAGGCAAACCTCCAAACTGGACATCTGCATTTCTGTATCGTTTAACCAGTTTATAAAGTTACATGAACCAACTAGCTCATTACTGCAAGTTGCAAAACACTTAATTTATTCATACAAAATTGAGTGTTCTATTTTACAATGTGTTAATCCAGAGGGATCAGAAAATTATTCTAATAGTGAAACATTTAAGTATTAAGTACTGTATATTTTATTGATTTACATGACAGGTGAAAATATATCTCAGTTATAAGGCTGTCAGAATAAAAGAACCTCCCACAGTTTCTACCTAATATACATTTGGGTGTGAAGAAGTTGCTTTCATGAAAAGGAGAACAGTTTCACCTCTGAATATTACATGTTGAACCACTTTTTTTTTTTTTTTTTACACTAGAGGAGCAGCTAGAACTAAGATTCACTTCATGTTTTCTGCTCTCAGAGAAAATTGTTAGTTTTTTCCAGGAAAGTTGGTTCTGAATCCCTTCCAACCTTGACCATTCTGTAATTCTGTGAAAGCTACTTTAACTGACAGTTCCTCAAATTTAGATCTAAAATACCAATACAAAGCACCTGACCCTAATGATTTCATTGTCTTCATTAGGCTCTGGATCACAGAAAGATGCATGCAATTATGATGCAATGTATTTGTCGTAATATAACTGTATCCTTTGTTTCTGGGGTCAGGGGAATACTGTTCTCATAGCCCTTGCACAAAGACAAAATAAGTGAGTCAAAGATCTGATGTTACATCAATTGTATGCATAAGTTTGCACCGATTATGAAGGAGCATTCACTTAAATGTGATATCTTCCTAAGGTGTTACAATGCTTTCCAAGGTATTCATCAAGTTTTCTAAAATATGTAATGTGAAATGTTTCCTGTGTTGTTGACCTAACTCCAAAAAGTCTTTAAAGCTTCCTCTTACAAGATGGTTCTGTATCCTCCTTCCCCCAGCTCTGGCACGGGCACCATGTCGCTTTACTTGGACAACACAAGGCACTGAGAGCAGGTGGCCTCACGGTGGAAGAAACTAATCTGAAATATACAGAGCATGCACCATTCAAGTTGGTTTGTGAATAATTATAAATCAGAAACAAAATCAAACCCATCGGCGAACAATCCAGACACTGGGAAAACAAACAAACAAAGACTGAAATTCATCAGCTAAAGTTTTTTTTTCATACAAGCAGTTCACCCAGCTCTATTAAAGCTGCTGGAGAAATCTCATAGAAGAAACCCATTAAGCACTTCAAGTGTGTTATTTTTGCTCTGGGCTCAGAGAACCTTTTTCTGTGTCATTGCACTGGTCCCACTCAGATGAAACAAGCAAATATAGAAATATTGGCAGCTTTCATACTTGCTTTTTGTCCCAAGCCCAGCGGGTGAACAGCACTGAATTTCCTTGTTTGTAAGCTTTTCTAAATGAGCCTAAAGGGTCTTGCTCATGAAGGTTGAAATATCTGGCAAATAGTAACAGCTCTAGATTGTAGCTTATAATTAGAATTGCTTGAGCCAGTTCAAAAACAGTGAATTGAGCCAGAACGTAGTCCATTGAAAAATCCCTCCATTTCAAAAAAGACTCTTTTAAATAATGGAAGATTTAACATTTAAAAGTTCATATGCAACAAAATAATATTAGGTAGAATTTGTTTTCAAATTATTAGTTCTGGTCTCCAGTCATTAATTACTGTTCATTTAGTGTCATCTGTGAAAGAGACAGCTTTCCTGGAGAAGTAAGCTGCAAATTACTACATTTTACAGACTTTGGCATTGTGTCACAGAGGAGGATTGGGTTGGACAGAATAGAAACGGGATGAATGTAAAAAGAGGATAACATGATAAAGATGAATTCACTGAACTTGAATCAGAGAGGGAGCACAGCACTCAGAATTAAAAAAAGAAAAACCAAACAAACAAAAAAGAAAAGAAAACCCACCCAAAGCAAAACAAAAGAAAAAAAAACCCCAGATTTGGGAACATTAATCAAACTGAGGGACAGAAATAAAGATTATGGAGGATCTGTTGAGATTTGAGAATGCAAGCAGGAATTTAGGGGGAAAAAACTGACTGAAAAATATTTTATTTGTTTTGTCTTGAAAAATTGTTTTTGACTCTGAAGCTCTAAGAAACAAAATTTCCATAGAAAGGTAAGGTTTATAATCGTCTCCCAAATGGTCATCATGTTTCAGTTTAGTCCCACTAAATTTAAAGCTAAAATGTTTTAACTAATACATTTTAGTGATAAAATTTCTTTCCTGAGGTCGTTTTCCACCAAGAGGAAAAAAAATAAGCATATATATTATTTAAAACCTTTGCCATTTCATTAACAGAGATGACTGTTGGCTCTGGGTTTAAAAACATTTCTTTATCCAAATACAGCTAAACAGAGATATTGTACAGCTTGGGTGTAACTATATCCTAATGCCTCATGAGGATCAAACAATAAGCAAAAGGACGAAATCTATTGACACAGAGATTACAAAGACTTCCCTAGGTTTGAATGATTTCTCTGATTTCTTGATTTTTATATGATTTATTGTACTGTACTCCTTTCAGCTGAATTGGAAATACCATTTTTGCTACCATTTGTTTTATTTGCCTTTTGGCATGATCTAGGAAGTAAATATGCATGAAAATGGATAGATAACAGAAAATAAATAGAATGAAATTACCGTTTCAGGTTCCAAAAATAGGATCTCTCCCAGCCCATTTTTGTTTTACTGAAACTTCTCTATTTATTGCTATGAAATTTGAGGCTGGATTCTAGAATAAATGAATATACAAAGTTTCATTCAGTGCAGACTGCTTAATCCCATAATCAAGGTCAATAATGAAAGACCTCAATGTTCATTAGTTCCCCATTTACCTTTTTGCTACATAGTCTTCATAAAATGCCTATGCTAGTCCTAACTACTTCCATGTTTCCTTTGAAAACCGGGAAAGAGAAAAAGATATATTCCCATTTATATTTTTGAAATCTTCTCATAACATGATTGTAATACTTTGCATACATTATATAGTTTGCTAATAGATGCAGTCAGCTCATGAATATATACAGCGATAAACAGGAATAGTATGTAATTCATGTTATTCACTATCTGTAAATCATGAGGAAGAAATTGTTTCAAGAAGCAACACTGTCACTGCTAGCCATGGGGTTCATCGTATCTAGAGTTAAATTAATTTATGTCAGCTATCTGAAGCTCACAGAGCACACAAAGGCTTTAGAAGCACTTGTTTAGAACTCACTCTGTACTTTATGTACATCTAATTTTTAATGCTTAACGTCTAATGCTTCACTATAAGATGATTTGTGAATTCACAAAACTTCAGGCTCTGATAGGCTTATTTCCTGAGCTGTGCTTGCAATCACCTCTAGCTTTCTCTGAGATGTCAGAGGAGACTGTTGAAGGACTATATCCAATTTGATGGCATGCCTGTTGCTTTGTTTACAGCAATAGTCATGAGCTCGCTGCAATACATGCACTTAGGGGACTGGATAACAACATGTAATGCAGAGGGGAAAACATTGGGGGGAGAATATATTTTCTTTTCTTAGCAACTGATACAGTGGTGGTAACAATAAAAGTTGAAACCAGTTAGTAGTTCAGAGGCTCATCAAACTGGAAGACTGATCTCATTTCCTGCAAATCATTTTCCCTACATGCCTAATGGTTTGAGCATCACTCATTTTTTTAAAAATAAGCTAGCCATGAAAAAGCCTGAATCCTTCCCTTATAGTGAATAAACTCTAAGGAAATAGGGTTCAAGGATTTTACATATCTTCTGAAAATATTTCCAGTGCCTACAAATCAAGAAAAGGTTTATTGTGAAAACCCACAGTATAAGCTGCAGCACTTAAATGGTTGCCTTGGTAAGAATGTAGAAAGACCAAGTCATAAACACAGCTGAAAAGCTGGCCAACTTTTTACTTATCAAAAGTGATAACACCTTTGTCCAAGAAATAACTCTGCCACTACTAGCAATTGTGGTAGCAGTCACAGCAGGGGGAACAGTGAAGGGAAATCTCACATCACTTCTGGTCAAGTATTCTTTTTAGGCTAGCAATTTTCTGCATAATTTATACTCTTTGATAAATAGTGAATGAAACAACTCAGACCCTCAGACTGAAATCTCCTATTTTTGCATATTGTCCTCTCTGACCTATTCTCAGATGCTTAGAGAAGACTATTCAGTTCCTCCTTCTGAATGGAGAGTTGCATTTCTTGTTAGCTGTAGAATATATGAGATCTCTAAATTTTATTTGTCTGCAAATTCATGGGTATCTTTCTGCCATTCCAGATTATATTCAAGCACAGTAAGACTTTCACTGAGTTGAAACCTTTTATTTCAGTTGGGCTATAAAATGAATGTCTAACTCATTGAGAAGTTTTCTTATGTTCTGCTGGAAAATATCTGCCCATAAAATGTCTGAATAGCAACAATTTGTATGTCCCATCCAAAAAAGTCCAGCAGTGAATATAGTTAGAATGGAATTGATAAATACAATCAAATTTTGGCAGTTGTCCAAGTACAGCTTATTATACTTGTTACTGTTCATGGCATGCACAATGCAATGTTGGAAACAAAATTTAGTATTTATAAAATAGAGTTGGAAACCTCTTGCTGTTATATATCTGGCATAATACATTAGGTAACATGATATTTTAAAGCCTCTACATGTATTCTTTACAAGGCTGTTTTGGTTTTTGATAACGTGTAATAGTAAAAGTAATGGTAATACTTACGCTACCCTGCAAGGATCTCAAAGGGCATTACAAAAGAAAATAAGTATCATTATCTCCACGTTAGATGGAGAAACTGAGGTAAGTATTAACAGGGTGTGTTAATACCCCATGGCAATAAATAAGCTGGTAAGAACACAACCTGTGCCTCCTAAATGTTTTGCTCATCTTCTTCTTGCTGAATAACATTGCCTCCATAATCTTTTCTAAGCAATCCATGTTTTTCAATACATTATTTGTCACTGTGAGTGTTTGCAAAACACTGTTTGATCACTGTCCAGTCACTATTTGCAGCCTTTGTCCTAACCTTCATGTAATCCCTTCAACCATAACTGCCTCATCCAAAGTATCACATTCACAAGCCACTGAAAATTGTATCAGAGAAGCACAGGCCTGTAAAAGACATCATGCTATATATATATGCTATTACCATGAAATTGTGGAACTTTTCACAGCAAGCAAAAGCTCTTGATGATTCCTACAGTTAGTAGAGTGCTTCCTCATTGGCAGCGTTGAATGAGATGGATATCTAAGGTGGCACAAAGCATAGGGGGAGAATTTATACAGGAGCAGTGCAGAGACTCTTATAACACAATCACAGTGATTAGCTTTGTCAAACATAATTCTAAGAACCAAATTATGCAGAGAAATGCTTTGTTAGCACCTCTGCAGAACAGCAAAGAATTACAATATTACCAGAAAGAGATTTTCACCCTCTTAAGGAATTTTAGTACACCTTTTCTGGAAAGCTGAGATAAATAGCAGTGCACCTGTCACTGACATGAGAAAGAGTCATTTAGGTGTGTGATAACTAACAGATAAATATCCTACCTTATGCCCTTCTGGTTTTTAAATTCTATCGAGAAATAATATTTACATGTTATCTTCACAAATTGTTCCTTTATAGCAACAGTAAATGTTTCTGCCCAACTAAAGAGTTTTAACACCACTTAAAATATTACTTCCTATTCACATCTTATTATCTTTTCAACCAGATTCATGACCAGAGAAATTACTAGAACAGACATTTTGAATAATAAAAAATTCTAAGGTGTTTTTAAAGTTGGAGACATTGAAAGATATGTTTGTTTGGTTGTTTTTTTCTTAATAGCTGAGTAGGTTTTTGAAAACTCTGATTGGAACTAGAACTGGTACATGTCAGATTTTGAACTTCAAATACCATTTCACACAATTTTTAAATGAAATTTCAAATTTAAATGGCTTAATCAGTGAATATATTATCTTGTACGCCTAAGAGAACTTACAGCAGAACTTGTCTATCAGCTACTGTGACAATATTAATGACAGCAAAAAAATTTAGCAGTTCAGGTAATTTTATAATTAATCTAACAGCCTTTCTCCCTCTGAAATATAGCTCATTGCAGCCATCAGGTAATCATAGCATCATGCGAATTATTTCATGATCTCATATGCAATAAGCCCTTTCTCACAGTTTTCAAATGAAGAGCCTGGGTAGCAAGATGAATATTCTAGGGTTGTATCACAGTGTCCTTATCCTGCTTTTGTACTCTTTACTACACATCTATTCTTGGCCACGGTTTCATTTGGAATATAAGGATGGATGAACTTGATATGATCTGGCACTGCTGTTCTTATTAGAGAATATTATAATAGAGACAGCAAATTGTTAATCAGTATCAGTACTGATATCTCTGTTGATGATACCAAGAACTGAATAAGAACTGAACTGCTAAAAGTTTGTTCTCTATATATGGCTTGAAACATGCTGAGAGGAGAGGTAACTAACATATGCTCTACCATTATCAACACTTCTTGTCCTGTGAAAAAAACAAGCTTTCAAACTGTCATTTTGCAAGAACATCAAATACATGCACTTTCACACTGAACAGAAAAATTTCAGCACAAGTACTTGGAATTAGTTATTTTATGAGATTATTTGTGTACATATACAGTAACTATGTAATAGTATAAAGAACTGGAATAACATAAAACAATAAACATTCTCACAACAGAGGCATCAACCTACTTTCAAACCAACCCCACATAAAAATGGCAACAAGACAGGCTGTCAATACACCTGAAAGTCATTAACATCATGCTGTGTTCCGTTATTAAAAATAAACTTTAAAAAATTCTGAGATAAGGGTAGAATGATCATCATTAGTCCTGCGTCTGCAAATGCAAAGACAACTAGCTCCAACAGCTCAAATGCCCTCAGCTTTCACCCTCAGGTCTGAGAAAAGTTGGTTCCTACACAAGAAAGACCCAGGGATGGAGCTACAAAGGTGTTTTGAGCTGGAGCACAGGTCCAGCAGTGATTCTGTGAGGAGCATATGCAGAATCCTCTGTCGTTACTTCAGGAAATGACAAGGTTTTGGCATCATAATTTAACATTGCAGTGTGGTCTCAATCATTTTATATAACATTGTTTTACCATTGTCTTGACATAGTAAAGTGGTCTCCATAGACTTACATTGGCATAATTTTGCCATCGTCTTGACACTGTAATACAGTCTCTATAGACTTGAATTGAATTTTTGTCATTGCCTTGAAATTGTAATGTCCTCTTCCCAGGCTTGTCTTCATAAGCACATCCTCACCATTATGTCATCCTCATTCTGAAACCACTGGGCACTTTTTCTATTAAACTTTGAAAAAGATACTGCTTGAAAGCTGATCTTTGCATGTAATCAGTGACTATTTTAAAGATCCTATCATTGTTTTACAGGTTTTGAAAGAATTTGTCAAATCAGAAGTTATTCCAAGAAAATCCAAACACTGGTAGGCTGAAAGTACATGCAAACGCACTAGGCATTTGTGCATTTATGTTTAATATTGTCTTGCTTTTAAGAACATCTTAGGTTGAGGCCAGGTCATAATGGCTTTGATTCCATATCCTCCACTCCATAGGGCTGCTTAGAACCCTTGATAAAACAGCATGAATTGATTAGATTAAGTATACTTTGCGAAAACACTGAATCTTTGCAGCTCAAGATCACTTCAATCCTCTGGTTTTTATGATGAGCCATCAAGAATTTTCTGTCTTGTGTTGGATAGACCTGTTCAGCACAGTTTCATTTTGGGGATTGCTACTGCGGATCCCTCTTCTTAATAGAAAAATGCTGAACCAACATAGCCCTTCAGCTTTACTTCCTCTAAACAAAATCACAATTCAAAGTACTTTCCTTTCTTCATGAAAATGACAGCAACATTCCACAGGTAAATACTTTCTGAATTTTTCCTCATTTTAACAAATGCCATTTGAGTCTTTTTTCTTATAGCGACAAACATATGGTGAAATAATACTTTAAGACAAATCAGTACTCAATATTTGCAGAATACTTACAGGTAAGTGATGCTGACTACTAAACTAGGAAATTCTTTGCTCGTTTCACCAAAATAAGGTATGTGACTCTTGGGGATGGTGCTATGCAGGGCCAGGAGTTGGACCCGATGGTCCTTGAGGATCCCTTCCAACTCAGCATATTCCGTGATTCTGTGATTTCTGAAGGAAGGTGTTTCCTTTCTAAAGGGTGTTTTCCTTACACTGCTTATAGAACATAAGGCAAACTGATCTATACATTGGGCAGCCTAGAGATACTCATTTGTAATCAGTCAACTAGCCTGATAGTCAACATACTGGTACTCCTCTTCCTCACTGTGCCCTGAAACGTATCCTTATAGAAATGTAGGGAACTCTTCACTGAACTCCAGCTGAAAGAAACATCTTTAACATGACAAAGTATAACAATTTTAGGAACATTAAGCTCAGCACAATATTCATACAATCTTTTCCTTCGAAGGTGCAGGTGAAATGGCTTTTGCTTTACTAGTAACAAATTGCAGGCATAGAAGAAGAGTGAAGTTAATTTTAATGATGTATGAAATTACTAATGTCATCAGGAATAAAGAGACTTTACCTCATAATTTGGAATGCAGAAATAATAGAACAGAATACTGGCATTCACAAGTTGATAGCGTATCTTAATTAGAACTGCAAAGCAATAAGGTGGCACACTTGAGTTAGAGAGGGTGAGTCAGACACCTAAACACAGGTGCTTATGGTCAGCCAGAAATGCTGGGGTGCTCTGCCTCTACCCACTCTGCACGCTCTAGAAGGGTACAGAATGCCTGCAGGTCTTATCTTCCATCTGTCAGCTCTTGCGGAAGCCTTGCAATAACCAAAAGCACTTCAAATGGCCCCAGATACCTGTGTTTCTGCATCTAAATCACATCCTGGAACCTAAATTAAATTTAGATTATTTGGGCTTTCACCGACTTATGTCAGTGAAGTGAAAACAGCAGGAGTAATGTTAATGGGCTTTTGATAGCATGTAAATGCTGCTTGTGGCAAGCACAATTTATGCAATTTGCCTACTAAAGGTGGTGCAGGATTTTTTTAACAGAACTTCAGAATAAAGCTTAATAAGAGAAAATAGTTGAAAATTATGAAATAAAATGTGTGTCAGGAAAAAAAAAAGCAGTCAGGACAATTTAAAAAATTTTCCTGTTCTTTTAAAAACCTCAATGATACAGCAATAATTTGACCTAAAACCTGTTCTTTCTCTCAGAATTTAACATTCACTTTCCTTTGTACCAAAATAGTATTTGTCATAATAAGATGCAAAGTAACTGAATGCTATGTAACACAACATGACACAATACAGTTAACAGAATACACTTAAAGAACAACATTCTTTTATTCTCAAATCAGATAGCCACCGTCATTTCAGAGAACAGGTATCTAATTATAAGTATGTGTGTGGACTCATGCAGAGCAGACAATGAGATGCCTTGGCTACTTGCAAACCAGCAGATACTGTGGTTCACTGAATTTCCAGATTATTTGAGGGCAGTTTGTCACATCTCTAGATATTTTTTTAATGAGTTCTTTTTGCATTTACCAAGCTCCATGTTCATTGTTTTGTAAAATTCTGCTTGTTCAATTCCCATCTAATACTGCTGAACTTTTCCAAGCAAAATTAGCTAGCATCTGAGGAAATACACATATGTGTGTATATATATATACAAAATTTAGCACTGCAAAGATTTTCCACAGACAAATTAGACCAATAGCAGTAAATTTATGGTGTTGAATTGAAACATCATAACAAGAAAGATGACCGGAATTATCCACTTAGTTCAAGTAGTGGCAAAATAGGACACCAGAGAGAAATTTATGGTAGTTTCTACAATACCTATTATCCTATTTAGGCCCTGATCCTATAATTGGGTTTGCCCAAGTGGATCTGATTGCAGGACAAGAGCTATATATCGTATGCTTTTCAGGGTACAGGCAATTGGGATATTTTTTGCTGTTTGAGAGGGTTTTTAACATTATAGGTGAGGCCTAGAGCAAAGCAGATGCCACAGCAACAAAGGATAAAATATTGAAATAAGTCAATACAAACATTTTCCCCTTTTCACTGTGTAATGAAGGTCTGTAGATATATTGTATCAGCACTGGCTATGAAAATAAGAAGACGTTGAAAGACAAAGAGTTTATCCAGAGATTTTGGGATTTTATTTCAGTCCATGGTAGAAATAGAGAGGGATTCTTGTCTTCATAATAACCACAGTTTAATACTAATTCATCAATGCATCTCTCTGAAATTTCAACATGGGCAGACCAGAATCTCTGACTGTAAATAGTAATATTCAATATCTCACACTTCCCTAAGACTTTTCAACCAAGGATGTTAAACTGCTTTACAAATATTAATTAAGGCTTAATTAAGCAATTAATCAACTGTGTCATATTACTTTATAATTATGATTTATATTGCTCCCAGTGTGTGGTAGGCAATTTGTAGATATATGAATGAATCTTGTCCTGAAATGTAGAAATTTAGATAATGTGGTTTTTCCTTGTTAATCATGACCCACAGAATCAAATATTTCTCTCTCATCTTCATCTTCAAGCTCTGTAGTGTGACCATCACCAATTAAGAGCAAACATCTGGCTACCTCTGTGTTGGACAAGGTCCTACCCATGACGATTTCTTTGGTGGGTTCCTTTCAACCATCTTTACCTCTCTCCTTGTTTATATTTTGTACAGAGGTCTGAAGCTGGGAAGTGTCGCAGTGCCTGTGGCTATGCAAACCAGGCATTTTCAGCTTTTCTGGGATCTCTCTGTTCTGCAGTTCCTTGGGAAACACAATCTAGGGGTTGGTATACACCACAGACGTATCTTAAAAACTGTTCCAAGAGCAGTGGGTTAACTGTGTTGCAGTGTGACTGGCCCTGCCCAATAAATGTCTACCATTCAGCAGTGTAAACTCCCTGTCCCTGCAAAAGACCACCGACCTGATTTAATAGTGTGGTGGAAAGAGCTACATTTTTCCAAGAAGTGCCTCACAAGAAATGTACTTCCACAGCTTCCCTCTTTAGTAGTCCCGGAAAAATACAACTGACCTCTTTTTTACAGTGAGTCTTTCACCCCAAAGTTAGCAGAAAACACTGCTCATATACTGTTGATTCTTTCTACAGTTGATTAGATAACACAAATAAAAGCACACTCATATGAATACATTGCCTGGGATTAAAGAAGGGGGATTCATTTTAGGTAATATTCACAACAAATAATTTAGTGAGTTCTATTCACAGAGTGTACTTTTTGAAGAGACAGTATGGAATTTTTTTTTCCTTTAATCTACACAATCACCAAGTTACTCAAACTGTGTGCTCAGTGTCCCAGAAATGCACAGTTCACGGTGCACATGTCCAGGGGTGCAATGCCTGCGTGGGGTCAGAGCTGCACTGATAACACCACAGCTGTCTTCCTGTGCAAGCCCGAAAAGTGCCTCCCACCACCGAAGGCTGATAGGTCTGTTTCTCATCGGGCTTTTTGCATTGGATCACAACTCTTCTTCAGATGCTGCTAGTCCAGTAAAAGATGTCTTCTCAGAGCTATGAAGACTTAATGGAGACTTAATGAAGTCCCAGGACTTGACTGAGACTAGGAAGAAAGGTTCATTTCCTCAGCCGGCTTAGATTTCTACAATTGTTAGCCTGACATTAATTAATATTTATCAAATATTAAGCTTTTGCTTCTATTTATCAATCATTTTTATTTAATAAATATTACACTTTTCCTTAATATTTATCAAAGCACAGCCCTACAAGGCACTGTCAGGATGTTGTGAAAATAGAATTCATTTGTGATTGTGAAGCTTTCCCTTATTACCATAGTGTTGAAGGTCACACGAGTGAAACAAATTAAAAGGCCATTTCTTCTAATCAGTATGCATCTTTACCACTTGCTATTAACATTTTTTTCCTTAAAAAAAATTAACGGGTATGTTTACCATTTTACTTAAGTGCAATGTAAAAAACCTTGGTATTTTAAGAGGACTTAATTATATCACATGGAACAAATTTGGATGTGATTAAATAACAATTTCTTAAAGGTTTCTATAATTTTAAACAAATCTGAAAACACATGAATGAAAAAAAATCCTAAATATGCACTAGACCTTGTAATGATATCCGTCTGCCATTAAAGAGTGTCTGCATTTGTGCCTTGATTATATTTTGAAACTTCAAGCTCCAATCCATTACTAAAATAATGAATAAAATATAAAATTTTTCACAACATTCCTAGGAGTGAATCTTCTGTATATTTACTACCCTTGATGCTTGCATTGAGAGGTCTGTATGCACATTTGAAGAAATAAAAACCTGCCTGGTTTTAATGGAATTGAATAGAATCCTGAAGAAACAGAAATTGAGGTACCTTTACTGATGTTAATAGGAGGAAAAATAAAAATAGCAAAACTGGTTACAAATCTCAGTTCATAGTCAATTTTAAGGCTAAAAATTCCTGCAGATACTGGACTCCTACTGATGGATGATATGCATGAACTAGGTCATTTACTACTACGTATTCTACCTCTATGAACTTCCTTAGGCACTCTTCCTCCTCTTTTTATAGACTAAAATAATGCAGGGATCAAGACACAAAGCAGAGGATTTTAAACAAGACACTTGAAATTCCACGGTTTGCATTTTAGGGAGAAAGATGATGAACTGAACTAAAAGAGAATTAATATGTTCACGATTTCTCGGAAAATTCATGCATATATCAAGTTATATGTTACATATTAGGTTTGCTTTTGATCCAAAGAGATAATTATTACTACTAAAATATTCCTGCTTAGTTAACAAGATATTTTAATGGGCTTTGAAAACCTAAAGGTAAAAGGCCGAAAGTCTACAGTGAACATCAGGACTTGGAGAAGATTCTCTAGCAGATTAACTGCCTTGATAAAATGAGGTTATATTTCTTTATGTCTGTATAAAGGCTGTTTGTGTTCATGGGTGTATAATTTGGCAATATCGCCTGCAGAAAATGGAAAAGATACAATTAAACTCTAAAACAAGATTTTACTAATTCTCTCAGATTTTACTTATTCTCTCAGATATATCTGTGAATCAGTCCTTCATGTCAGTTATAGCTGCGGATATAAGGTCAGAAATAGGCCTTTTATTTTATTTTTCTTTAAATATTACAAAAGTTCCACATACGGCAAAGTAAAATGGACATATGTTTGTACAAAATCTCATCTAATATAAACACTCAAATATGAAGGAAAAGATAAAAAATATTTTTCGCTTATTCCTAAAAGAAAGCAGCAATTGTCACCATTATAAGACGTATCAGTCATAGATACACAAAAGCACAAACATTTTAAATATTCAATATTCATGCCAAATGTATGCTTCAAGA